>CM029554.1:5102500-6539080 GCA_017141385.1 Sogatella furcifera
AGAAAATGTAAGTATACATCATAAAAAAGGTTTATCAATAATGTTTCATATACAGAAATGCCAAAAGCTAAACAATGTCAAGATAAAAAAATACTACTTGCTAAATTATAAAATTTGCTCGCAAGTAGGAAACATCAAATGTAGGTCACATGAGATAATGCACTCAAGGAACGCATGTGTTGAAACAGCTCATTCAAATGGGAAGCGGTTTGTCCCAGTGGTAGATAGCGTCTAATCGGTGAGATTAGATAAGCGACGTGCCTCTGCCAGCACCATTGTACTGGTGACCGGTTCCTCTGAATTCAATTTATGAGCCTCAAAAATCGCTTCCCGGTGGTTCGGAACTCACCTAAAGCAGTAGGTCCATTCATATCTCATCATCATCCTTCCCATTACCCACGCACAGGCCCAAGAGCCCATGTGGGCATCACCCTAAAAAAAAATGTTTGATTTCAATGCTTTTAAATGGATCCACTTCCCTACACTACATAGTTGTCACTTTCAAGGTCATTGTTGAGTTTTTTCTCTACCAAGCACAAATTCCATGAATTATTCACCTTTTTAAAGGTAGCTATGATGTAGCTAATGTTAGAAGGTCTTAGCTTATGGTACAAAGTCATAGCTCATGATACAAGGTCATGGCTTATGGTACAAAGTCATAGCTTATAGTACAATGTCATAACTTATGGTACAAAGTCATAGCTTAATGTACAAGGTCATAGCTTATGGTACAAGGTCATAGCTTATGGTACAAGGTCATAACTTATGGTACAAGGTCATAACTTATGGTACAAGGTCATAGCTTATGGTACAAGGTCATAGCTTATGATTCATGGTTAAAGCCTTATTAAAGATTGGCTATGATAGCCTATGCTTCTAGAATATAATAAATGTCACTTATGACCCACCCTATAATATAATTCCATCACCACACATCAATAGATTCGCATGCTTCACAAATCACCACGTTATCAATATTCTGTTTGCAATAGTTGAGTTAGTCTGTCCAAGTAAAGAAGACATTCTGGCAAGATGGGAAAATTACTCGGTCAATTTGGTTCACGAAAATTATTATTTGATCTCAAATTGTATGAAACATTCTCATCTACAATTTGAGACCAAATTTATAAATTTCAAACCAATATTGACAAAGCTTGAGTCATTTTCCTATCTTGCCAGAATGTCTTCTTTGCTTGGAAAGACTATACTAGACGGTTAATTGCTTGCGTTTGCCAAGTAATTAAAATCGCCGTAACTCTGATTCATATTCCATTTGCAGTGCGATAAAAATACGTCCAACGTACAAAATTAGGTCTTTCTTCGTAATGCCTAACGACAATTTAAATCGCAGCCCTTTAATACCCCCTACAGCGAAAGGGGGGTGGTTGGTATAGTCTGTCCAAGCAAAGAAGACATTCTGACAAGATGGGAAAATGACTCTAGCTCGCTCAATATTGGTTCAAAAATTATCAATTCGGTCTTGAATTGAAGGAAAATTATGGTTTAGAATTTGAGACCAAATTTATAATTTTTGTATGAATATTGATCGAGTTAGAGTCATTTCCCCATCTTGCCAGAATGTCTTCTTCGCTTAAAGAGTCTGTACCCCCTGTACAGGCATGTCGTTATGCAAATAGGAGCAACCTCCTCCCTTCCCTCAACCCTATGCTCGCTTTTCCGTGCGCTAGAATTTTATTTCTAGCCGAGCAGTGAGATTTTCTGCATCATTAAGACTTGAATTTTGATGCCCTTTATCAACTCAATCTGTCCCCGGTGTAAAAAAATGTAGGACGTAGACTCTCAACTTATATGTGCCGTTAAGTCTTGAATTCTAGTAGCATGTTTGTTTGCCAAATTCAAGTTGTATGTTCCATCTCACAGGATTGTGTGTTTCGTGTTACAACTTTTTTTGTTCAGATTATACTGGTATTTTCAGTGTAATACGAGTATAATTCAAGATGATAGTGCCTCAAATTCAACTTGTTCAAGTTCTTTCCATCAAATTATATTACGCTCAAAAGTTGTGATATGTTTAGGTGTACTACAAGTTATAGCCTATTCTACACAAAATTATAATTTCAGTGAAATATAATTTGAGATTATAGTGTCTCGAATTCAACTTATTCAAGTTCTATTAGATACTATTACGCTCCAATTGTAGGGTATGTTTATGAGTACTGCAAGTTGAGTTTTATAAATGAAATATGATTTAGTGAAATATAATTTAATATGATATTGCCTCAAATCCTACTTCTTCAAGTTCAAATAGATTATTTTACGCTGGAATTGTAGGATATATTTATGTGTACGGCAAGTTATATTTTATACAAGATTATTTTTTCAGTGGATTATAATTTAATATGATAGTGTCTTAAATTCAACTTTTTAAAGTTCTATTTTATTCTATTACACTCGAATGGTAGGATATGTTTACGTGTACTCCATGTTACAGTAGGAGTATTCCTTGCCACTAAACTAAAATTTGATAACTTTTTCCTGGCTCAAATCTAGTTTGCTCAAGTTATATTTCCCACTTAGTTGCAAATTTGCCCGTTTTAAAACGTGAATCTCGTCTTTATACTTTAACTTGAGTGGGAATTTCTCAAGCTCATTGTAAGCTTTTCACGAGTTTGTAAATTTTCATAATATTATAAACATTCGAAGTGGAGAAACTTCCTGATACGTTTCATAGCTTTAATAGGAAATTCTGAATTCTGTAAATAATAATACTATTCGTGTAACCTGGCTGGCGCAGGTCTGGTGTGAGAGTTTTCAGGTCAGGTCGCTCCTGATCAATTTCAGGGCCTCTGACATGACTTAACGACTGTTTTTAGGCAACCGGGACCGACGGCTTAACGTGTCCATCCGAAACATGGAGAGTGGATTGAGAAAAATTTCTGGTCTGACCTGAATTCATTGAAACATGGTTTGGAATGTAGAAAAGAGAGTGTATCATAAATTCTCATTCATTTTATCTCATAATTTATTGAATATGAACCAATAAACTACGTTTCAATTAAAATGGTGAATAAATAAGTACAATAAATAGAGAAAGTGTAAATTATGAACGTTCCAATTTTGGGAAACGCATTAACATCGTTTGTGATAAGTGTACCCGATATCTTTTTATATTTATTAAATTCATAAATAGATCAATGACTGAATTATTATATTAGACTGACCGATTAAACTCTATTGATTGATACATCAAATTCAAATAAATCTATCTATTCACTTCCGGTTTCCATTTTGGCGATAAATATTTTTTAAGAATTACTCCATGGGCCATATTCTCAAAATTTTCTCTGCAGCAAAGAAGTTTCCGCTTTTTTCCTCTAGCTCAATACCAGGCTTGTAAGACTCACTTGGAGGAAATAGTAGTAGTGGGTTTGAGGGGGGGGAGGAGTAACCCACCCCTCCATTCTCACATGTCTGCCTCTTGTCAAGTATTTCTGACAGTTAATATGTATATACTGACAGGTATATATATATTTAGGTATGTGTATGTATATGTGCAATATAGGTGATCGTATGAGTAGGTATATGTGTGATATATATTATATACATACACCAATTTCCTGTAGGTGTATTTGTGTTATTCAATTTGTACCAGCTCTATTCAAGCGAACCAACCGTTCTTTTCGCGCCAAATACAGAGAAAATTCTGTTACTACCGGGAAAAATACCTGGGGTAACTCGCAACCTATAATCCAGGACTTTTCCTCAGTTTTAAAATGTTTACTGAGATGTTGTGAGAGAGATCATTGTTCACATAATCAACACTATACTTTTGGGAAGCACGTAAACAAGTACCGGTTGCTCGAAGATGGATTAAAGTTAGTTTCGGATTACTTATAATTACTAAATCTACATTGTTCCACTTTTTGAAGTAGCACTGACGACAATGCATTATCAATTTTTTTCATTCAATCATTCATTAATAGAGTCTGGTCAAGCAAAGAAGACATTCTGGCAAGATGAGAAAATGCCTCCAGTTCAGTCAATATTGTTTCATATATGAATTTGGTCTCAAATTGTAGAGCAGAATTTTTTCTACAATTTATAATTTTCAAACCAAATTTTAGACCAAAACCAAAACCTAATTTTAGACCAAATTTATAATTTTTTAACCAATATTGATTGAGCTGGAGTCATTTTCCCATCTTGTCAGAATGTTTAATTTGCTCGATCAGACTATTAGGCTACATAGATCACACATGTTGGGCATGTTTCGTTGATAAGAGCATAATTTGAGTATGTTATACTTAATCCAGCACCAAATTCCTTCCAACTAAATATAGTTTGGTATTCCAAACATGTATACTCCTAATTGCGAGCAAATTTTATAATTTAGCAAGTAGTATTTTTTATTTTGACATTTTTTTGCATTATTTCTGTATATGAAACATTATTATTGATAAATCTTTTTTTATGATGTACCACATTTTCTTATAAAACTTGTTCCTTTTGATAAATTGTATTGTATTGTTCAGGTGTCAAAATAAATAAATATTCGATTTGATTAGTTTCAACTCTACTCAATTTTGGTGATAACTGTAAATACAGTAATCAGTTTACGTCAAGTTTAAAAGCACTTATACATATCGCATAAGGGCCATTGTCTTTCAAATTCATCCACTGCATATTTTATTTATGTTACTTTTTTTTAGCTTAAAATAATTATATTGATAGTATAAATATAGACTGATCTATACATGTCTAGTAAAATAGTAATAATAGTATGTCTACGGTATAACTTCAAGTGAGTTCTCTCAAACTCTGATTGATCACAAGTCTAGCATTAGCTTGTTACCCTCGCCTCTATATATAAATATAGAACAAATAATTATGATCATGATTATCTCTTCCCTAATACTTTACTACTCCAATTGTCAACAAAACGAATAGCGATAACAATGTTAAAAGAGATGCCAACCTTACTAGTGCTGTCTGAAAATGCCATCGCAAATTGCACAGTTTTGAAAATGTCAACTGGGTCGAATACAGGAGACCCCCCACAATCCCCCCCTCAAATACCCCCTTCCGTAGAACCCCTTTCAAGCACATCCTTCCGGATACCCCCCACAAGATGCACCCCCCACCTATATCAAGTCCTCCAATTACAATATTTCTCTTCACCTATAATAGTATAGTCTGTCCAATCAAAGAAGACATTCTGGCGAGATGGGGAAATGACTTCAGATCGGTTAATATTGATTCAAAAATTATAAATTTGGTCTCAAATCGTAGGAAACATTCTGATCTACAATTTGAGATTAAATTTATCATTTTTAAATCGATATTGACCGAGCTGGAGTCATTTTTCCATCTTGTCAAAATGTATTCTTTGCTTGGAAAGACTGTAGCATTTCTTGTCTGAGGATAGGAAAGAGAAAGAATAAGGGAACGAAGGAAAAAGACGACAAAACCCTTGACTAAAGGTTAAGGGTGATGGAAACTGTGACAAACATATGCCGGGGGCTCTTTTATCTGGCACCCCCTTCCTTTGCACCCCCCACCCAACTTCCCAAATCACCCCTCAACGCACCATTTTCTCAGGAACCCCTAGAGAACCGTCGCCCACCACCCATATTTTCAGTTTTCTTCTATTCGACTTCTATCAAGTCAACTCGTGCGGAATTGGAGAATTTTTTGAAAAATTGTGGATTGAATAAGGATGCTGCAAGGAGTTGGGTGAGGAGGAGAAGAAAATTGTGGATTGAGAATAAGAAGAAGAAGAAGAAGAAGAAGAAGGAGGAGGAGGAGAGAGAGAAGAAGAAGAAGAAGAAGAAGAAGAAGAAGAAGAAGAAGAAGAAGAAGAAGAAGAAGAAGAAGAAGAAGAAGAAGAAGAAGAAGAAGAAGAAGAAGAAGAAGAAGAAGAAGAAGAAGAAGAAGAAGAAGAAGAAGAAGAAGAAGAAGAAGAAGAAGAAGAAGAAGAAGAAGAAGAAGAAGAAGAAGAAGAAGAAGAAGAAGAAGAAGAAGAAGAAGAAGAAGATGATGAAGAAGAAGAAGAGAAAGTAGAAGAGGAAAAATGGTTCGTTAGTTATAAGATACAGTAGCCTATTTTAAAAGAGAAATAGGAAATCAAATTATAAATAAGAGATGAGAAGGCGGGAACGGAAGAGTCAGAAGAGGAAGAAGGGAATAAGGAGAAGAAAAAACTATAGTAGGAGAGAATTGGAAAGCAAAAATGAAAGAATTGATTCAGCCCTAACGTCAAGTCAGGGAAGGAAGAATCAGGTATGGAAGAGAAATTGAAAGAGGAAGAAGCAGGGTCAGGAAAGGTGAGGTGAGGAGAAAGGAATGATAGGGGAAAGGAAAATAAGAGTTGATTAGATTGTGAAGAAAGGGAGGTTGGAAGAATTGGAACTTGATGATAAGGAATAGAAATGAGGAAGAAGGAATAATTGAAGGATGAGTATAAAGGAATGAATTGTTATAGAATCGTAGGATATGGCGATAGAGGATATGAGGATAGGGTAGTTGAGGTATGAAGATTGTAGAAATGGTTTAAAGAGAGAGTGAGATAGAGAGAGAGTGAGAGAGAGAGAGAGAGAGAGATAGAGAGAAGTGAAACGGACTCGTTTAGTCAGTTGAGCACAATTTGCTGTGCTCCACCTTTCTATCTCTATCTTTCTTTGTCTATATACATCCAACTCTTTATAACTTTCTCTTTCTCTCTCACTCTCTCTCTCACTGTCTCTCTCTCTGTATCTCTCTCTTTCTTTCTCTATATCTATCTAACTCTCTATCTCTTTCTCTCTCAATCTTTCTACTTCTTCTCCTGCTCTCTATAAACGAATTATTGTTGCTAGCGGGAGTGGAAAATGCACTATCATCTTTCAGCTCCAGCTCCGGATATCAGCTACTTGGTTCATCTCAGTAACAGTTTTCCGATAATGTCAAGAACTGATGTTCAGCTACTCCAACGTCTAGCTTTACAATTCTATGGCTATTGAATTGATCTCTTGTAAAAACTCAACTCCTTGGTACGAAATCCTTGCGAAAGATCATTCAAAACCAGATATAACTTGTCATTTTGTGGATGAATTCTGCAGGTAGAAAGCATGAAACGAAAGTACTTAATGGTCTATTCTCTTTTCTTTTTATTTTGAATATTAGTGTACTCATGGATCAGTTCATGAAGATGACGCACAAGACGATCAACTTTGATAATAATGTATCAAATCTAATTGAAAGATATTCTATCACTAGCCGGCAGGCTCGCTTTGCTCGCCTTCTCCGTCTGCAAATCCTCGTTCAGTGTAAGCTGAGACAAACAGGCTCGCTTCGCTCGCCTGCAAATTCCGCTCAGTAGGGGTTTGAAATTTATTGAGCACAGCATTTCTACACCTAATCTGGACCTGTTTACCTAATTGCAACATTTACTGCCAATTTTTTCTAGAAAAATCTAAGAAAAACTCCGAAAATTTAAAATTTAAATTTATTTTTGTTCTTTTTATTAACACTTTTCTTATTGTATACATGAATAATACACTGGCGGCTCGTACCCACGAAACAGGTGAAGTGCCAGAATCTTTTACTGTACAGCACTTCATCAAAGCGAAATGGCACTGACTGACTGATTCATTCATTCATTCATCACCAGAACTAAAAATCCACTGAACCGAATGCGTTCAAATTTGGCAGGCATGTTCAGTTGGACGAATAATCTTGTATGGCTGACGCCTAAAGTTGAGAGATTTCGTACAAACTAGTACAAGTTCACCAAGTACATCTTGACAAGTTTCTAATAAAGGGTGCGGCAGGGAATCGGGCGATTTTGAAATAAGTGTCAAAAATTTATGAAGTCGTTTACAGAAAATTCATTGATGCCATTATAATCTGCATAGAAAAGCATTTATTATTCACTAATCAAATTAATTTTTTTCAAATTACGTTGGCAAGGTAACGTGCTTCTCTCATCAGGCATTCGTCGAGCCGCCTATGAAAACAGTTTCATCATCTGCTGGAGTATTCGTGCAATCTCTCGACGAATGTTTTGTTTCAGTTCATTCAGTATCATTGGCCGTTGTTCGTAGACTTCTCTTATGAGTAAAGTTTATAAGGAAAGCGTGGAAAAGATCACAGGCTGACAGATCGGGCGAACTTGCGGGCCATGGAATCGTTCTGTTTCGAGAGATTAAACAATTAGGAAAAACGTCATTCAGAATATCCATGTCACCTTGCCGACGTTATTCTCAAAAATTGAATTAGTACAGTGAAATATAAATGCTTTTCTTTGTAGATTATTATGGCATTGATAATTTTCTTCTAAACAACTTCATCAATTTTTAAAACTCATTTCAAAATCGCCCGATTCGCTGCCGCACCCTTTATATTCCATGATAAATGATTGCATTCAAAGGTTGATCTATCACCTCTGTCTGTTCCAGTTCCAACCCAACTGAGCAGGCGATTGGTGGAGGACTCACAGAATTCAGCCAATGATAGCAATCCTCGCTCGTGTCTTGTGGGCGGAGTCGAATATGCGCATGGCCAACAGGTTAGTAACTCACTATTTCCTGATATTATAGTAAATAAATCAAGAATTAACATAAAATATATTGTTTTCTGCCAATACAATTGATTATGTTAGTTACCGATCTCTGAGTTGATTTCATTAAATACAGTTCTGGTTGAGAGGCTGCTATATTGATGAATATTGAATTTCATTTTTATTTTTAGGAACTCACAATATAATAAAAGAAATTAATTGTTTAATTTCGAAAATTTTCGTCTAGTCTAAAGAGCACTGTATTTCAAAATCATTATCTAATCACGTTCATATTCTTTCAAATCATATCCACGTTCTGGACTGAACTTTTCATCAAAATTGGGATCGAGATAGTGAAGGGCATGTGCCTGTTTTCTCTTTCCCTATCATGATTATGATTGTGTGTGTTGTCTCTATCTGAATAAATAAATAAATAAAATATTCAATTAAAATCCAGTCTATTGTTTTTATTTTTTGCCTATTTTTTACGCAAAACATGTTTTGAGCTCATAACAGTCATAAAGTCCTTCATGTAGCCAAATTTTGAAAGGTCAATATGATGAATAGTATAATATAGAAGCTGTTTAATTAGTATAATGATGATCTTGGACACGGAAAATTCGTATAAGATAGTCATTACCAAATTCAACTCTGAGTACCTGAACACCTATTTTATTGAAATACTATTCTTGTATTTTTCCGATTTATTGTTGAAACACGGATACCAGAAACATTATACAAATATGATCAAAAAATGAAACAGAAAATTTGAACTTGAATTTTTACAGGACGTTGCTTCATCCAAAACATTTTTCACGTTCCATTGACCCGTTCAAATTCCATTATCAAAACATGCTTATTTAGTCACTGCATTTTCAAACTTTTGCATATTCTAGAAGGTTCCTCTGCACTAGCCAACGGCATATCAGGAACCAACAAGTTGCAGCATGTAGTCTGTCCAAGCAAAGAAGATATTCTGGCAAGATGGAAAAATGACTCCAGCTCGGTCAATATTGGTTTAAAAATTATGAATTTGGTCTCACATTGCAGAGAACAATCTGCTCTACAATTTGAGACAAAATTCATGATTTTTGGGTAAATATTGAATGAGTTAGAGTCATTTTTCCATCTTGCTAGGAAGTCTTCTTTGCTCAACCAGCTATAGTTTATTGTGAACAGTGCTGCCTGCGGCCTGAGATAGTGACGTGGGAGAGAGCATTTCCATCTTTCCCAGCCAGCTTTTCCGCTTTTCCGAGACGCGCTACGTGAGTCAGATAACAAACACGTCACGTCAGACGGTCCTCCCCACGTGATATCACGTTCCGACAAGCTAACATTGTTTCCTGCGCCGTAAGATGCTTAGTACAGTCTGTCCAAGCAAAGAAGATCCTCTGGCAAGATGGGAAAATGACTCCAGCTTGGTCAATATCTGTCCGAGATTTACAAATGTGGTCTTAATTGTAGATCAAAATTTTCCTACAATTTGAGATCAAATTGATAATTTTTGAACCAATATTGACCGAGCTGGAGTCATTTTCCCATCTTGCCAGAGGGTCTTCTTTGCTTGGACAGACTATAGAGCCGTAATCGATTTCTTGTAAAAATGATACGAAGTTAGTCGTAGTTTGTTGCTGATAGATTTCCTTGAAAAAATCAAATCAAATCATTTATTCGCCATACAATAAATAAAAAAAAAAACAGAAGTCTCCAAAAAGTAAGAAGGTTTCGCCAGCTTTTTTTGCGCTCCAACAACCGATGTTGTCAATTAGATTTGTCATTCGGCTAAGCCTTCTTCATGTTTTTAAAATGGAAAAAGCAATTGATCCGTTAACTAAGATGAGTAAGTTGAATCACATACAAAAGACAGACGAAAACTTCTTGGCGTCACGTCAGTTATGAAACGTGTTTCAAAAATGATACAAGACAAGACATTTGTTTGTTTCATTTGATTCATTGTATCATCTAGTGTATTATCTTGAAAGTAAATCGTAATTAAATTGGACTCACTGGTTTATTCATCATTGTTATTGGTATTGGCTTATTCAAGGAATGTTGGGATTCACACAATAATATGAGTTCGGAGAGTAATGAAACAGCACTGCTGGAAACTAATTCCAAAAAAATAAAAAATTCAGATGACTAATAATATTGATGACTGGAACGAACGAAGATATGAAATTGGTGGGGGTTTACAATATTAATATCCATGTACTGTATAATATGTTCTACTCTATTGTGATTTGTAATTGCGGTGGGTGGGGGGGGGTTCCTGATGATGATGATGATGGTTATTCAAAATTCGAAATCATCTTTCAAATTTCTTCCATAGTACTTCCATTATCTTTTCCAAAGACTGAAATCAATGTGGAAGGATTGACACAATTCTTCGTTGTTTTCCTCTTCTATTGTTCATTGAAACTATAGAAATCGTTTCTGCTGCACAAGCATTTTTTTTATTTTCCCTCCACTAAGCCAGAGCTGTTCAAAGACAGTTTTATGAGTTCTCAAGTGCTTTTCCAATATCGAAGTTATATTTTGAAAATAACTGTGCTACTAGCTTTCGAGTTCGATTGACAGGGCTTAACTGAGTCTCTCTCTCACCTCTCTCTTCCTCTCTCTCTCTCTCTCTCCCTCTCTACCTGTGTTCATCTCTCTCAATCTTTCTCTCTCTTTCCTCTCATCATTGGACTTGAAACTTTGCGCGAAAGACTTTTTCAATTTTGAATTTGATCTGAGTATAGTCTGTCCAAGCTAAGAAGACATTCTGGCAAGATGGTGAAATGACTCCAGCTGGGTCAATATTGATTCAAAAATAATATATTTGATTTCAAATTGTAGAAAATATCATGCTCAACCATTTGATACCAAATTTATAATTTTTTAATCAATATTGACCGAGCCATTTTCCCATCTTGCCACAATGTCTTCTTTGCTTGGACAGATTACAGCAGTGGCTTTAATTTCAAAGCTTGCGTCACTGCTAAAGTCAGGAAGCTTATCTGAAATGAGATGAGATGATTTTCTGTTGGAACAGCGCTTTTTAAGACCATCTTATTTTGGAATTTGAGAAAATTTCATCGATGATCTGAAATTTGCTCAGGAACTTCATTCATGATCGCTGAACGAAATTACTTTGAGCTTCATTCTGCTTGCTACAGATCTCGTTAATAGAATCCTTTGAATGGGAATGAATAGTAGGCAGGAATTCTCAGAGATAAATACAGTAGATAAATATAATATTTATAAATGTAATAATTATTCTTATCGAACATTATATTATATCCTTGAGTGGTATTTCTGTATATTCATTGAAATATAAATATAGAGTATTGAGTATAGAATTCAGAGAATTACTATATAGAATACATGAATTCAAATTTAATTCTAATACATGATTAAAATTATCAATTAAAATTCTCAATCACAGTACCTTTTAGATAATAATGTTTTATTTAAACACATCATGTTTCTGCTTTTTCATGCAGAAGCAAGATGTGTTGTAAAATTATCCAAAGGGTACTGTGATTGAGATTTTTGAATGAAAACACAAGATGTTGTCAAACGACTAAATAGTGGTTTGACAACATCTTGTCTTTCCATTTAATATGGATAACTACCACAATATCTCCTTCACAACCACTCAAGAAATTGATATTCCTATATTCTATTCAATAATAAACTGATGAGTAGTAGTCCTAGTAAAGAATGAAAAAATAAGAGTTCAGAATATGTAGAGGATTTTAATGTAGATTACATGTGTAAGCCAGACAAACTCAGTCTAGTATTGTTGTCAATTCGAAAGGTCTGTGAATCGTACAAATTTGAAAATGACTCTTATGAGTTGAATCATGTAATGATAAAATTAAAATTATTCAATTATTTCCAAAAGGGTAGTGAGATTTATATATTGAATAGAATTTAGTATCTTTAGTATATGCATTCGAAATAGTTCTGAGTTCAACCAGCAGATGGCATTAGCAATAGGGTCACTTTCTTCAACATCCATTGTACACGCCTCTAAGCTCCGCCTTTGCTCTGATTGACCAATGACATCGGTTTGAAAAGTTTTCGAGTTCGACCTGTAGGTGGCAGCAGTTGTCGGGCGATGTTTCAGATTTGACTTGAACACGCCTTCATGCCCCGCCTGCTCTTCGCTGATTGGTTGACTGTGTTTTGTGAGTTCTGGCTTAGAAAATGGCTGCTAGCGAGAAAATGGTGGACGGTGAATCATTCATAAAATGTAACACTGATTTCTATTCACTGTACCTTACACTAATTATATAGTTTATTTATTTTTGTTATCCAAGTGAGTACAATTATATCACTTTATTACTATTATTACTGGATGTATCTATTCATTTACAGATTTAAGATTCAGTGTTACTTTTATTGTTTCACTAAGACCAGTGCTAGACTCCAATTTTTTTTTGCGATGAGATTAAATTAGCGTCTTATTTTATACTAATTCATCATCTTTTATTCCATTTCATACAATTTCAACAGAGATACAAAAATCGAAAATTCGGTCTCAAATTTTAGGAAACATTGTGCCCTACAATTTGAGCTCAAATTTATGATTTTTGTACCAATATTAACCAACTGGAGTCATTCCCCATCTTGCGAGAATGTCTTCTTTGCTTGGGCAGATTATACCTATTACCTAAAAGAGTTTATAGTTTAGTGCTAATTATAATTCATAAATCAGTATAATTTAATCCACGCAAATCTTATTCTTATTCACTAATATAGCCAAATTGCGGGTCAACCGAATCATTCGATTTTTGCAAATTAACAATTGCGACATATAAAGTCGATGACAAAAGCATGAACAAGCGACCCCGGCAATCTCATTTGAAGGACACACCACAACCCATTACTCGGCACAATTAAATGTGGCAGACAGTGACGTCTGATGCATTCAACCGCAATGCTGGATAGACACGATGCCAGACGTTTCATGACCACATCGCACATTCACATTCATATTGGTCATTTTAACCCTAGTTCAACCTCCTTTAACATTGAAAATCTTATTTTTGAAATGAGAAAACATCAACTCATCCATTTGGCATGAACATTTTCATTTGGTGTTTTAGATTAGATCTTTATTGTGAACATTGAACTTTTATCAAAATTCAACATTTTTAAAGTGAAAAGTGTTTTTCAAAGCACCGGGGGCTCGTGCCCACGAGACAAGTGAAGTGCCCGTATCTTTTACTGTACAGCACTTCACCTATTACGTGGGCACGAGCCGCCAGTGCTTCATTATTACCATGTCAACATCACTCACTCATCATCGCTTTTGCTTGCTATGCAACACTTGCTATCAAGTTGCAATTGTAACAATAAATATATTTATTGTTACAATTATATAGTATTAGTACTATATAATAAATAATAGTACAAAGTAATAAATAATAAATAATAGTACAAAGTAAAAAATAATAAATAAAAAATTTATTTAATCACAAGATCACAATGAGGAATGTGTTTACCCAAATTTTCTTCTATTTCAATTAAAGCCACGTTTACACCGGAATGTTAATAATATTTGTTCATAACTTTTATATAATAAGTTATAGAATATATAAGTCTATATAATAATACGCTATTCAAAAAACTTATTAACGAATGTTATTAGCATTCCGGTATAAACGAGGCATTAGATTAAATGGTGAAATTCAGGTTATGTCCCTTATTAATTTTCACTTATGCAATTCTCACTTTAAATTAGTAAGTCCTGAATTCCTCATAATTATGAGTTTTAGATAGTCTACAACCTAAACAAACCTTGCCATCTTTTCACATTATATTTACTTTGTACAACAACTTACTATGAGATCTAGATAGTTTACAAACCTTGCCAACTTCCTACATGTGAGACCACCTCCTTGATCTGAAATAGCTCCTTGAAAAGTGTGTGTTTTCGCAGATAGAATCGATATCTGATAGCGTAGCGATGTAAGAGGCTTGTCAAGTCCTCATCTCTCAATAGTATATTTTGTCCAAGCCAAGAAGACATTTTGGCAAGATGGGGAAATGACTCCAGCTCGGTCAATATCAGTTCAAAAATTGTAAATCTGGTCTTAAAATGTAGAGAACATCCTGATCTACAATTTGAGACTAAATTTATAATTTTTGAATTGATATTGACCGAGCCGAAGTTATTTTTCCAACTTGCCGGAATGTCTTCTTTGCTTGGACAGACTATAGCTGCCTGCCTGCCCGGTTATTGCTTTCCTGATCGCTAGCATTTCCACTTCATTTTAGATGAGCTTCCGCGCTCCAAGTAGTAGAAAGAAAGTGAAGATCAGAAGTATAGGTAAGGGTCAAGAAGTAGTGGAATGTATGAAAAACAAGAAGAAAGAGGGAGGAAGAAAAAGGAAAACAAGAGAGAAGAGATAGGAGGAAGAAGGAGCAGGAGGGGAAAAGGAGGAAAAGAAAAAAGGATGATGAAGAAGAAGTAGAAGAAGAAATATAAGAAGAAGAGAAAGAGGGAAAGAGGAGGAGAAGAAGAAAAGGAGGAGAAGAAAAAGAAAGAAGAGAAAGAAGAAGGAGAAAGAGGAAGAGGAAGAAGAGAAGGAGAAGGAGTAGAAGAAAGTAGAAGAATAAGAAGAAGAAGAAGAAGAAGAAGAAGAAGAAGAAGAAGAAGAAGAAGAAGAAGAAGAAGAAGAAGAAGAAGAAGAAGAAGAAGCAGAAAAAATTCGAGAGAACATAAAATAATAGTGAGGTAGTCGACCTACTTCCGAGTTTGAAACATCCATAAGTAATTCAATAAACTTAAAGGCCGTTCCACGTTTTTTGATACACTGCCGTTTAGGAAGGAAGCTCATTGACACATTTTTGCAACGTGGTGTTGCAAAGTAGATATAGTGGCTCATTCCACTATTAAATAGTTTGGGGAAAAATCACTATTTGCTCTTTGGAACTTGGTGTGTTATTATTATTTTTTATTAGTTCAACTAGAAAAATTCCAAAATCGAGTTCAAATTTTCTGAAAATGTTTAATCATTGAGAAATAGAATCAGCTTATTCTCAATATGGCGGCGATCCATGAGCATTGCAAATGTCTTCTATCAAGAGCTTCCTTCCTGTATCAAATTTGGATATTTATAGACAGTTCAATTAACCTGAAGATTTCGGTTCAATGGTGGATAACTAAATTATTGTGAATAACTATTAGAAAAGAACATTGACACTGGCGGCTCGTGCCCATTAAGCAAGTGAAGTGCCCGTATATTTTACTGTAAAGCACTTCACCTGCTTCGTGGGCATCAGCCGCCAGTGAACATTGAATAAATTGATTTAAATTTATTGTATAAATCCAGCTTCCAAACTATAAATCATTCTAATATAAGCCATATTACTTATACATCATCATTTTAAACGTGCCTCCGCGTGTAAGTACAAGAATTATAACCCTTTTTGTTAATACATTGTGCTGGTATAGCTCGTGCAAGCTTGGAAGACACGCCGTTACAATATAGATTGTATTGAATCGGGGTGTCTTTTCAACTTGAGCGAACTAAAACCGTGCGAGTGTTGGCGGATGACGAAAAACGCGGGAAACGAGGTGGCGGGTAACGAAGAACGCGGGAAACGAGGTGGTGGTTTAAGCCATGTTGGTTGGGGGGGAAAGGAGGGGAGGTAGCCAGACAAGAGTTTTTAGGGTGGGGGTGTTGAAAGGGGGGAGGTTCAGGACGGGTTTGGTGATGAGTAGTATTCAACGGACTTTTAAAGAGGGTTTTTAGGGGTGGGTGGGGCATTGAAGAAACTGTTGGGTGGTTGGGGGTTACTCAGGGGGGGGAGCGGGTGGAGAGGGGTATTTTTGGGGGGACAGGGATGGTTTCTGAGGGGGCGTAACTGTTGAAATTTCGTGCGTGACCACTTCACCGTTATAAATTGCCCCAGCCACAGTCTAGCGTCAGTGAGACTTAATTTATTAGCAGTTGCTTCTGTGCCAGTCATTGTTTTAAGCTATGGCGCATGCGCTGTGCGCTGACCAGGTTGTCACGTGACTTAAATAATTGTTCATTCTCAAATTGTGTCCCTACACAGATATATATTGTTCATTTTCAAATCGGGCCTTATACAACAGTATTGTTCATTTTCAAATGTTGCTCCTTTTAAATAAAAGTTAAATTATTGTTGATTTTCAAATTATGTTGTATACATTCTCATAAGTGTACAGTGCCCCACCCTTGAAAACTGATGTGATCCATCACATTACTGTATATTTTATTATGGAGCAAAGAAGACTTTCTAGCACGAAGGGAAAACGAATTCATCTAGGTAAATATTGGTTCAAATATTATAACTTTAGTTTCAAATTGTAGAAAACATTATGCTGTACAATTTGAGACCAAATTTATAATTTTTGAACCAATATTGACCGAGCTGGAGTCATTTCCCCGTCTTGCCAGAATATATTCTTTGTTGGAAGATACTATCTAGGCACAGACAATTAGAGACACGCTAGAGTAATTAGAGGAAATTGGTGGTATTGCTTTTAATTTCAGTAGAGACTGGGAGTTTTCAGTAGGGTGTTCATGCTGAAATACTAGGCATTTTTTATATACAGTATATGGTATAAGTCAGTTAGATTTTAGATATTCCGCACGATATGATGATGAGTTTATTGATGTATAATATTTTCCCGTAATTGTTTTTCATATGACTTCATGTAGTAGATAGTAAGCTATATTATATCAAATACTGTGTTTGGACAGAAAAAAATTTTATGTACAGTAATTCAATGATACAAAGTCAAAAATTGAGGCACTGTCTATTGTCTAAACAAGGCTTCAGGAAAAATATTTGAAAGATTGAAAACTATAAAAAATTGAAAGAGGAACTTTTCAAGGCATAAGTGGATAAATATGTAGGCCTAGTACTCTCCATTGTAAACTTTTGAATAAATTATTATGATTATTAGGCATATCATACTTGAAATTATGATAGATAGACAGTTACAGTTGCTTAGCCTGTTACATCTCTCAGAAAATCCTATCATTACTTTTTGTGTTTCCAAAAAGAACAAAGAATTTGAAAGAAAGTGATGATGTAAAATAATATACTTGGTGATAATAATGCAGGAGGAGGATAAGAACAACCAGTCTTATGTGGAAGAACAAGAAATTTTGAGATGATATCGGAGAAGTTTGGAAATTAGACCTATCAGAACCATCTTCTTACCTCAGCTTTGCAAGTATAGTCTGTCCTAGCAAAGAAGACCCTCTGGCAAGATGAGAAAATGACTCCAGCTCGGTCAATATTGGTTCAAAAAATATTGATTTGGTCTCAAATTGTGAATCAGAATGTTTCCTACGATTGAGACCAAATCAATAATTTTTGAACAATATTGACCGAGCTGGAGTCATTTTCTCATCTTGCCAGAGGGTCTTCTTTGCTTTGGCGTAGCAGAATATCAGCCATGAAGCAGCCATCGTTCGAAACAACCTGTTGGAACGCCCCAAAAGTGTTCTCGCAATACGATTGGTCGCCCCACTAAGATCCCCTCCAACAAGCCACGCCTCCAGCCAGTCACAGGCAAGCGAGCAACGCAGCAATGGGTTCTTCTGTTAGTTGTCTAGCTTGTCAATAGATTGCGTTTGCAATGTACTTACTGGACAGAAACACGGACAATAAATATTAATTCAAAATTATCTTTTCCCAATTTCGAGAAGAATTAATTTTCGAGGATTGATACTTCAAATAATCATGCAATACAATTTGTTTTCTAATTAATAATGATAATTATTGATTTCATAATTACGTAATCCAGTACAAGATTACATGCTAGTCTGTTATCCACGGGTTCCGAGTTTGATTCATAAGAGCTTATCATAGAAATGTGTAGTTTACAAGATTTACTAAGTGATGTGATGGAAAAATATTGTTGCCTATTCGAAGCTCAAAATATTTTGGTAGTATTCTAAGCTAGCGCGAGCTAGGATAATGATTTAGGCATTGGCGGCTCGTACCCACGAAACAGGTGAAGTGCCCGTATCTTTTACTGTACAGCACTTCACCTGTTCCGTATCTTTTACTGTACAGCACTTCACCTGTTCCGTATCTTTTACTGTACAGCACTTCACCTGTTTTGTGGGCACGAGCCGCCAGTGGATTTAGGCAACCAGAATAATTGATGAAGGTCATCAAATTCACAAGTATTCTTGGATTTATACTAGTTAAAGCTCGCTTCGCTCGCCTCTAGCCAGGGGCTCCGCCCCTGGACCCCCGCCAGTATTGGCAGTGTAAGTGAGTAAGGCTCGCTTCGCTCGCCTGCAAAACCTCTGCCAGTGTCAGCTGAGTCAAACTCAGCTGCAAATTTCGTTCAGAAGGGGTTCGAAATTTATTGAACACAGCATTTATTGGCCTAATCTAGACCTGTTTACCATATTTCAACATTTTGTGCCAATTTGTTCTCGGAAAATCTAAGAAACCCAAAAAATAGTAAAACGCTAATATTGAGCGTAACCTTGGGAAGTATATCAGACATTGCTTGAAACTTGATTCAATGTTTTCTTAATTACTCCATCTATAATCTCGCTGAACCATTGAATTTACACTAAGGATTGGTCGTATCAAGGCGGAAGATATGCAACCCGCAATACATCTACAATTTTGAAAACCTGATTACTGGCGTAATCTTGAACGGATTTCAAAAATATTTTAACACAACATTTCTAGACCTTATCTGAACCTACCCACCAAATATCAACATTTTCTACCGATTGGTTCTCGAAAAAATTGAGAAAACTCCGAAAAACTATAAAAAAACTAAATTATTTAGCGTATTCCTGAAAAGTTTTTAAAATCCGTTCTTAGCGCGCGTCTAAACGTCCAACTGAACATGCCCGCCAAAATTGAACGCATTCGGTTCTGGATTTTTAGTTCTGGTGATGAATGAATGAATGAATCAGTCAGTGCCATTTCGCTTATATAGATATAGATTTTCCTTAATGATAAGAGTATTTTGATATTTTTTAAACTCGTGTCCTTCGAAATGTTTTACGTTTCTATCCAAAATACTAATTTTAGTAGAACACTAATCTAACAAAAAGTTGAAAAAATTAAATTTACAAATCTCCTCTCAAAAAATTTAAAATTTTACAAATAAAATTCGTGGACTTTCTCTCATTTTTGTAGGTAGGAATCTCGAGTCACTTGACGTCTGCAGATTGTGGTAAAACTCGTCTTGTGGGAACAATATCCAATTACCGCTCTGCTCTATAAGTTTGTGGGCCCTTTGTTTTGCGTGCAATTAAGACAAGGCCCAAAGTGGTGGAGAGGTCTTGAGATTTCTCAACCTACTATCTTCATCTTGTTCTCGGGCTC
Source organism: Sogatella furcifera (assembly GCA_017141385.1). Lineage (NCBI taxonomy): Eukaryota > Metazoa > Arthropoda > Insecta > Hemiptera > Delphacidae > Sogatella > Sogatella furcifera. The sequence continues at coordinate 5,122,338 of CM029554.1, forward strand.
AACCCAAGTTGTGGTTCTCGTTTCCATGCTTTATAATTTTCGTTGAAATTATAGAATTGACTGGATTGTTATTCAAGCAGTTCATATTATTACAGAAAATATGTGTAATGCATGAATAATATTAATTGAAAAAGGGTACTGTTATTAACATTTGAAACAGTATGTGTATACGGTTTATTTCCCCTTTTTAAATGGGATAATACAAATTTCAAATTAAACAATCAAATACAATCGATAAGCTAACATAATAATAGAAACATTTAACCATTAAAATTAAAGACGATCTAAACTTGGATTGAATTGTATTTGATGAAAATGATAGAAACCTTTCAATTCAATTGTTTTATTCAAAACGTTCATCGTCGTATTATTTATTTGACAAAATACATTACTTAATGGATAAAACTTGGACAATAATTATTGTGCGAAATGTCATTTTTCCAGATTTTGTTAAATACTCCAAATTAAGGTTATGTTCATAATGTATAATGATAATGTAATGTTCATAATGTCCACTTTCACTATACTCACAAATTTCAACTGTCAAGAATAAAAAACTATGATTTATCAATTTAAAATTTGATAAAGTTGGTATGAAATTCAAAAGAGCATCAAAAATATATAAAATGATTTGAAATTATCAATTCTCACTTAGAATTTTAAAGCCAAAAAATAGTTAACAAACTTCAATGATCGTTATTAAGCAACATTTGAAATTGAACGATAGACAGTCATATTTCCACTCATATTATAAGAACTAGTATTTCTAGAAACCCCTATTGTATACTAATCTATCTTTCAACACAATGCGAAGAACGCCTTTTTGGAATTTCTAGAGAGAAATAGGCCTACTCCAGACCAGTACCTTGTTTCATGTAGAATTGATTCAACTAATATGCTATGTGATGGCTGAATTTTCGGTTTCTCTGATAACTTATTCATCATCATAAGATTACAATATCACCTTATTATTTGAAGCGTTCTTTCAATAAGAGAATTCAAAGCAGTCAAAATACTTGTGACGAGGAGAACATGTGGAGAGAGAACAAGGGAATAGTAAAGAAAATAGAAGATTTTCTATTTTAAATAACATCACAGTAACTTAGGTACCCTTTTCAATTATTTTTTACTAAAGTATTACATGTTACGACTATTAATAGTCATCTTCGAATGCAAAAAATTACTATTAATAGTCGAAACATGTAATGATTTAGTAAAAAATAATTGAAAAGGGTACTGTGATATTATTTGAAATAGAAAATCAGTGATAAAAGTAGCCCTGAGATGAAAGAAACAAAATAGAAGATATATGGATTCTGCAATAGAGAAAATCGTATGCAAAACAATAGATGTATGATGAAAAAAGGATGGAAAGGAAGAGGAAAGGTGGGAAAGAGAAAGAGAAGATGAACATAAAGGGGGAATAGAAGAGAGTAGAGGGCAAAATTTCGACTTGTTCTCAACTCTTCTAGTTAGGGTACTGCAAAAAGTTTAGGCGTTAAAGATCATTAAGCTGGCGGTCGGAAACCAATAGAATATCACAGCAGATCTCAACGAAACTGGCGGATGGTGAATGTCTTTTATTCATGATAGCTCTTTCAGGACAGTCTTAAAGTGGTCTACGAGAGCGAAACTGTTCAGCTGAGGTTGTTCTCGACGTGTTATGCACTAGTAGACCGCTAACCGACTGTCCTGACAGAGCAGAGATTTAAAAACAATACTTTGCCAACCGCCAGTATCGTTGGCGTCTGCTATATCATGGAGAGAAATGTCGGCGCTACGTGTATGGTGGTGCGTTGTTATAGTCTGTCCAAGCAAAGATGACATTCTGGCAAGATCGGAAAATGACTTTGGCTCGGTCAATATTGGTTCAAAAGTTATGAATTTGGTTTCAAAATTTAAAATTAGATTGTTTCTCACAATTTGAGATCAAATATACAATTTTTGAACTAATATTAACCGAGCTGGAGATATTTTTACATCTTGACAGAATGTCTTCTTTGCTTGGACAGAATATATCTGATGGGAGGTTTCTGTACCCCTCTTCGTCATTTAGGGGGTCCTTTTGACCCCCCTTCCGGGGGGAATGTAATAGTGGGGGGTGCTCGAAATATATGGAAAGCTGATTGGAGTTGTGCCAAGTTGTATTCAGCATAGTATGGCTTTCGGCACAGATGAAATAGAATGATAAGTGGATGGAGAAAATGAAGGAATTGAAATTTGGAAAGAGGACGGAATTTGAAAGAGAGAAGAGATGGGATGGAATGGTGATGAAGAGAGAGAGAAGATATTCTAGAGAAGGGGAAGAGGGAGAGAGATTGGGTATGAAAGAAAAGATGGTGTTAGATAAGATAGGAGAAGAGAAAAAACTAATAGTTGAGTGGTTGAGATAGAGATACGAAAATGAAGTCGCTAGTTCCACTGAGTTGTACTGTATTCGAATATATTGACTACATTCTTCAGAAAGGATAAATTCAGGAATTTCTAGGACGAAGAGAAGAAATCGAACGAGAGAAGAACCAGGATAAGATGAAACGAAGAAGATGAAGTAAGAAATTGAAGAATATTCAGTGGAAGGGAATAAAAAAGTAGTCTGAAGGAAGAATAAAATGATGAAACGAGAAGTAATATAATTAGTTTGAAAGAGTAAGAGAAAACAGGAAGAAGAAAAGAAGAAGAAGAAGACGAAGAAGGGATTTGAGTGCGTAAAGGAAGATGAGGTACATTGGGAAAAGATAGAGGTTACTATATTAAGTTCAGAATGAAATCAAGGTTCAGGATAGGAACAGAATAAGCGGTTCAGAATGAGATCAAGGAACTAAAATCAGAATAATCAGAATATTAGGTTCAGAATAAAATCAAGGAACTGCAAAACGTTGAGAAGGAATTAGAATAAAAAATAAAGGAACAACAAAAAGGCGTGAAGGAATCGGAATAAAAAAACAAGTAACAAGAAGAAAACAAAATCAAAAATCAAGGAAGAAAAGAAGAAGGAGAGGAAGCATAAGATAAGAAAATACAAAGAATTGAATGAAAATAACGAATGTAGAATAAGAAAAAAAATTGCTGGGGAATGATTTAATTGAAGAAGTAAATTTTGAACAGATATGCAAAAATGGAAGAGCAGATAGGGAATAAGGCAGCAAAATACGATACTCGCTAACTGTTCTGCCCTTTTCAAATCTGTTGGCAAAATTACGGCGAAGAATTATTATTTTCCGTAGCTAGGTTCGGTTGGTGTGTCGTAGCGCGCGATTACAGTACAGTAATTGCACAGCTAATAGAATTTTGTAGGTTAGCGTCGTTGGTTGTGTACATAGGAGTGGAATTGCATTTGCAAACGTTGAATAATTTGAAAGTTTTCGTGATTCAGTTTGCAAGCATTGGAGAAACAGTTTAGGAATCTAGTTTTCTCGGATTTGATGCTTCTTCTAGGATTCTCGAGCTTCGTAATGTTCATCATATTATTCATTTATTTTAGTACAAAATAATGCACTAGTACTTATTTTCTTTTAGGGCTACTGTATTTGTTAAAGCTTTAAAAATATAAATAAATATTCTTAAAAAAGGGTGCTCTGATTGTAATTATTTAAAGTTTTGATACTCTAGTTTATGGAAAGATGAAAGAGGCTTGTTGGAAACTAATCCTCGATTAAGTTGTGTGTACACTGTTTAATTACCTCCCAATTTGATACATTTTATTTTAATAAGATACACAAGATCATCCGATATCGTACATGATACAATCTAACTTAAATGTCTTGTATCTTATTGAAATGTCATTTTGTTTCGTATTGAATCGTATCCATCGTATAACGTAGCAAATTGGATAGAATTTTGCGTTTATCTGAATAAATATTGAATCATTGTGGAGAAATTAACCGTGAAAAATCGTTGGACATGATTCCCCATGAATCAGAGGAATGATCAATTGAAATTTTCTTAAAAAAGTATCAAATCAAATTGATTCAAAACGGATTAGGCTCAAATGCTGCAACAATCACTATACACAAATAATCATGTTCATGTTGATTTAATCATTATCGTATGATGAATAATGTGATTAATACTTATAGTTGATGATTTATTCAGAATAATTTGTTTTTTATTCTTCCTTACCTAAATTTTGTATCGTTTTGATCAAATCGGATGAGGGATTTTTTGAACGGAATCCTGCAGAACTCAAATAATATGGAGTATGATTTGTTCAATACTGAACGAATAAATGGATTCGTGTCTCATATCATCACGAATCTCTCAACAACCTCTCAACAATTTTTCTCTTAGATAATCTTATTCAAGAAACATCCAAACAGCACTGGCGGCTCGTGCCCACGAAACAGGTGAAGTGCCCGTATATTTCACTCTACAGCACTTCACTTGTTTCGTGGGCACGAGCCGCCAGTGCCAAAGAGTAACTGAAAATCATTCAACCATTAACCCCCACTATTTTGTTCGATTTCTAACGCAGTTTGTGATATAATATTTTTGGAAGTGAGAAATTGTAATATTAAGTTTGATGATTTATTATAACCTTGTTTTGGACTGTTCTAGAAATTGGTAGAGGAGCAGTTTTGGCCTGTTGCACTCGCCTATATATATATGATTATTATTTAATAAACTGATTGAATTGAATTAGATAGACCATGATATGAATATTTATTTTATAGCCTATTACTTTAGAGCGAAATTTTCTCTATTTTTTCCTCCAATAGTAACTTACTCGTTACATTCTCACTCAACAAACAATCAAACAGAAACAGAAAATCATTAAACCTCTTTTACTCACTGTTTGTGCTGAGAGGGGGGGGGGGGTTTAATGTATATTGAGGTACCCATCTGGGATCGACGCAATAGCCATTAAACACATTTTAATCAGCAGTATGGCTGTGACAGTCATTATTATCAAACGGCAGCGCAATATTTCGTTGTCCAAGTGGAGCATTGCAATCTGCAAATCGACAGAGTTGGTCACAAAATATGGACTAGATACGTATAGTCTGTCAACGCAAGGAAGACTTTCTGACAAGATGGGAAAATGACTCTAGTTCGGTCAATATTGGTTTTAAAATTATAAATTTGATCTCAATTTGTAGAAAACATTCTGATCTATAATTTGAGACCAAATGAATAATTTCTGAACCAATATTGACCGAGCTGGAGTCATTTTTCCATCTTGCCAGAATGTCTTCTGTGCTTGGACAGACTATACCAACTACTTCCACTGCGTTCAATAATGATAATTTGTTTCCTCTCTCACTCACTCTTTCCCCTACTCTCATTCACTGGCGGCACGTACCCTCGAAACAGGTGAAGTGCCCGTATCCTATACTATACAGCACTTCACCTGTTTCGTGGGCACGAGCCGCCGCAATGCTCTCATTGTCTCTCTTTGGTTCGCCCTCTCACACTATTACATTCTATTTCTATCTTTCTCTTACCCTCTTTCAATTGAACACACTGTTTTCCTCCTACCCTAGCTCATTCTGTTCCACAAAATTTCTCGTTTTCAACTTGTTATCAACTTTCTATTGTTTTCTCTCTCATTTTCCCTCTCTTCATCTAATTCACTTGCCTGTCTCCATCTGAATACCTTTTCCTTTATTTTCTTCAGTGCTCATTTTTCTTATTAAGGATGATGCCCACATAAGTATTTAATTTCACTTGCGCATGGAGAGTGCGAGGGTGATTTATGAAGTGGTTAAACGACCATGCCTCAGATGGGATTCGAACCCATGAACGGGACTGAAGGTTGTCCACTCGGTTAACCCGGCCGGCTATGTTTTATCATACAACTCATTCAAAATCGTTCCCTTAACTTATTTCATTTGACATAATTTTTTTTTCTCGGTGAAAATTGATATATGAAAATTTGATACATTTTAGCAGAGTTGTTTATTTCTGCTTTCAAGCTAGATTTTTCGTTTCTATTCCAGCTTTATTTCTATTCATATTCTTATTCATCCATACTTTATTCATATTACTAGCCGGCAGGCTCGCTTCGCTCGCCTTCTCCGCCTAGCCAGGGGGCTCCGCCCCCTGGACCCCTGACAGTATAGGCAGTGTAAGTAAATCAAACAGACTCGCTTCGCTCACCTGCAAAACCTCTGTCAGTGTCAGCTGAGACAAACAAGCTCGCTTCGCTCGCCTGCAAATTCCGTTCAGTAGGGATTTGAAATTTATTGAGCATTTCCACACCTAATGTGGACCTGTTTACCTAATTTCAACATTTTCTGCCAATTTGTTCTAGAAAAATATAAGAAAAACTCCGAAAATTCAAAAAATAGTAAAACGCTAATATTAAGCGTAACCTTGGGAATTATATCGGACATAGTTTGAAACTTGATTCAATATCTTCCAAATTAATTCATCTATAATCTCGCTGAACCATTCAATTTACAATTAGGATTGGTCGTATTTATTTCTATAAATAAGACGGAAGATATGCAACCCGCAACAAATCTACAATTTTGAAAACCTTATTACTGGCGTAATCTTGAACGGATTGCAAAAATATTTCAACTCAAAATTTCTAGACCTCATCTGAACCTGCCCACCAAATATCAACATTTTCCACCAATTGGTTCTCGAAAAAATGAGGAATACGCCGAAAAACTCTAGAAAAACTAAAATATTTGGCGTATCCTTGAAGAGTTTTTAAAATCCTTTCTTAGCGCGCGTCTAAACGCCCTACTGAACATGCCTGCCAAATTTGAACGCATTCGCTTCAGTGGATTTTTAGTTCTGGTGATGAATGAATCAGTCAGTCAGTCAGTGCCATTTCGCTTATATAGATATAGATTAATCCATTAGTTTCTTTCTCTCTTTCACATAAATAATAGTAATTTCCTCGTCCTCCCATCTCTTCGTATGTTTCACCTTTTCATCATATTCATCCTTACATTTCCTTTGTCCTCGCTTCTATTTCTCTCTCATCATTTTGATCTCTCGTGGATTAAGTGGAAGAGGGTCTCTTGTGCCTCAACTTCGCCCACAACACTTTATGAAATGTACAAAGTGGAAAAATGTGGAAAATGACTCCAGCTCGGTCAATATTGGTTCAAAAATTATAAATTTGATCTCAAATTGTTGATCTGAATGCTTCCTAGAATTTGAGATCTAATTTATCATTTTTGAACCAATATTCAACGAGTTGGAGTCATTCTCCCATCTTACCAGAGTGTCTTCTTTGCTTGGACAGACTATAACATATCGATCAATTGCACCTGGTCATCCCTGCAATCCTATTGGCTGACAACTTTTCGCATAAATTAATCCATTTCGATGGGTCCTTTTTCCATCTGCTGGGTCGGGTTCAATTAATCATTCGTGATAATTATTTATATCATATCAAATTGTATTCAGTTTAGCTCTATCGAAATTGATTTTATTTATAGCCGTGTACGTGCATTGGAATTTCTGATATAGTCTGTCCAAGCAAAGAAGACATTCTGGCAAGATGGGAAAATGACTCCAGCTCGGTCAATATTGGTTAAAAAATTATATATTTGGTCTCAAATAGTAGGAAACATTCTGCTCTACAATTTGAGATAATTTTTTAACCAATATTGACCGAGCTGGAGTCATTTTTCCATCTTGCCAGAATGTCTTCTTTGTTGGGACAGGATATAACTCTTCAAAATTTATAAAGTTTTCTAGAAATGCTACCACATTTCAAGGGATTTTTCGTTATTTAGATATACTATTTTTTATTATTTCTCAAGATATACTTCACGATCTTTACTCATTTACAAACATTGTTACTTGTGATGAAATTTGTATTGATAATTAATAATAAGAATAATTTCTCGGGATGCTATATTCATACTTTTATTTTCTTCCACTATTCATATAGCTTACTTAGATATAGTCTGTCCAAGCAAAAAAGAAATTCTGACAAGATTGGAAAATGACTCCAGCTCGGTCATATTGGTTTAAAAATTCTTTGGTCTTAAATTGTGGATCAGAATGTTTTCTACAATTTGAATGCAAATTCACAATTTTTAAACCAATATTGACCGGATTGGAGTTATTTCCCCATCTTGCCAGAATGTCTTCTTTGCTTGGACAGACTACAAATTGCTACTGATAATTCCCTTGTTATTCCTGGAAGCTCATAATCATTGAAATTTAAGATCAAAGTCCATTCAAGCCTTCGCTGCCGATCAGAGCTATTATCAACATCCGAGAAACGTTTCTCCGGCTAAAATAGCTGACGAAGTTCTCGAACTTTGCACAAATTTACGAAGCAAAGTGTTCAAAAGTTAGTTTGTTCATAATAATTTCGGGCGTAGCCATTCGCGTTTCAGCTGGACTAAGATTATTCGAAGGCTTTCTCGAACAATATTCGCCAGTTATAATGGAGTTGAATGTTTGTTCAAGTTTCGTTTTCGAAAATTGACTTGAAGCCTACAGTAGTCCAGTAGTTTATCCAGTAGTTCGTTTTCGAGAAATCCAACAGTTTTTACAAGGTGCTAAAAGCAGCTGTTTAATGTGTTTCTTCATTTTCTCAATCTTCTTCAACTGTGTTGTTTCGTAGTTTGTTCTATTACTCCTTCCCAGTTCTTCAAGGAAGTAGATTGTACTTTCTCTAATTTCTTTCCTGTATTGATGTTTCTAGCTACTTTCCATAGTCTGTTTCATACTTGGCTTCCTTAATTCCTAACTGCTTTAGTTAACTTGACTTAAGTGCTTCAGTCAGTTTTAGTAGTAAACAATGTTTTGGAATCAAAAATTATGTTTTCAAATGAACTTTTTAAAAGAACTATAACTCATATCTCCGTTTGTGGAAAATGAGGTTATCTGGCGAAGTGGAACAACCCTTGGGTCTCCCCACTATTAAAAGCCATACGCTAAATAAATAAATAAATAACTTTAGAAATTTTCTCTCCTAATTTAGAGCCAATGCTTTTATCGCATTTTGAAAGCAAATTGGTAAAATGAGAAACCTGGTTCTGTAAGCTTTTATAACAAATTAGTGATATTTGACAAAATTCAAGTTTTCTTATTATGGAGAGATTTCACTATACCATCATCAATTCTACCAACTTTATCAACGAGAGAGAGATACTTATGTAACATTTAAATAAAGAGTGAGTGAGGAAAATTGAGAGATACAAATGTGGGAGAGAAAGACTACTTATGTGTACAAATGAGAGAGTGAACAAAATGCGAAGAGAACACGAACGATAGTATTTACTCATTCGAGGCGATTGTTGAGCAAAAGCAACGTTTTGAAATGCGAGTTGTCTTATGGAGATATTTCCCCAGAGACTCACTCCACTGACTTGTGATGTTTCTTAGTAAGAACGAAGTCTAGTGGAGCATGAGGCTTCCCGTTTCCGAGTTTCCCATACGCGCTCCAAATAATTATTGTACAAGGCGGCTGTGCAAACGAATACGGGAAGTAATGAAAGTAAATATTGTATCTTAGTGTTCTTATGTAGCAAAGGAGATTCGTCGGTTCTTGTTTTGATGTTCAGAGTGCAATACATTGGAACCAAGTATAATTATTTCCTAAGATGAATGATGTATTGGTATTGCGTTGCGTGCAAGAGCAATAATTGTAATACAGTGAAACGTATATTTAAATTTCATTCTATTGATTCAAGAAAAGTGAAGCGGTGTTAACATGGTAGCCTACAATTTAATTTCAAAATTATACATTCAAAAATTTACTCATTCCAAATTAATAAATCAGATGAGAAATAGGAGTTTATTGTAAATATTTTATTGACCTTTTATATGAAATAATAAATGATAATTAATAATAATAAATAATGATAAAAAATAAATAATAATAATGATCTTTTATATTTTATTATTTGAAATGTCTTGTTTGAATAACGATACTAGACAAATCTAATTCAATTATAAAATTTGACATATGTATCATCTTGAATGTATTATAATAATGAAAAAATACATTTAAATTCAAACTTGTTTCATTTGAACTATACAATTACTTCAATAATATTTAAGATATTTTATTTTGATTATTAAAAAATTCTATCGTAGTTGATAAGTGATAAGTACTGGGTATTGGCTACTCGGTGAGGGTGACTGCTTAGTGATCGTGAAGTCAAGTCACAAACACTGTGGACTATTCTTAGATGGGTGACCAGTATTCGGCCAAGAACTCATTGACAAGCTGTAACCAAAGAGAGACCTATTTTTCTATGATGTAAGGATGTAACCTACCCATTAGAGTCTCACCACCATTTAAACCATACGAATATTATTTTTGAATGATTTCCTAATTCATTGAATGAGTTTTTATTCATCAATTGGGAAATTTTGTTTTCAAATCTACTTAATTTTTATGTTTCAGGTGGACAGAGAAGACCCCTGCGTCTACTGCCTTTGTCTGGATGGAGACATGTTTTGCTGGTGGTCAGAATTACAATGCCACAACAGTTCCGTCTACTCTTCACAAACAGGTGATTATATTATTCAAATTATTGTTTTTACAATGATAATTAATTCAATATTCTTATATCGTCTTTCATGGAAATATTGGCAAACCCTAAAAACGACCTTATTCATGCTCAATATTAGTTTGGACTCAATAAAAATTAATGTAGAACGCCGATAATCCGGATAAATTGGGACTGGACCCTATCCGAATTATCCGGACTATCGAAATTACCTTACAAAAGGGCCAAGAGACCCTATTTGAGAAAAAGTGTTTAAAATAGTACATTTTCTATTGGGAAATGATAGAAAATTATTTCCTTCGCTTCGCTAAACACAACAGTATTGTATTCTCTCATCGCTAACTTTCTAGTAAAGAACTTAGACGGTATAAATATTTTTTATTTCTTGCTGAAGAACAATCCGGATTATCGACGGTCCGGATGACGTCCGGATTATCGACTGTACTCTTAATTAGGATACATAATCATTTAATAAAATGTTGATGAATTCATGTTTAATTATCGAAATCTAAAACATAGTCTGTCCAAGCAAAGATGAAATTCTGGCAAGAGGCGAAAAAGACTCCAGCTCAGCCAAAATTGGTTCAAAAATTATAAATTTGGTCTCAAATATTGTAGATCAGAATGTTTCCTACAATTTCAGCTAAAATTTATAATTTTTGAACCAATATTGATCAACTGCAATTTTTTAGGGAACTGCAAATAGGGAAAGTTGCCTTGATCGTACTTTTTACATTTTATTGTTTTCCGGTTGTACTCTGCTTAATGTGATGTATTACACGAGTTAAAACACTTATATCCAATCTTTATATAGTTTTAGATATGAGTTCATAAGATATGAGTTAACCGAGCTGAAATTAGTTTCCCATCTTGCCAGAGTGTCTTCTTTGCTTGGACAGACTATACTAATGGTGAAAAGTACGATATTTGACTACTGTATTCAGATAAACTTGATTTCCCTGTTCCACATTTCTCTCATGTGAGTTTTTGTGAATTGGCTTTCGAGGCGAATCGAGTATTGCCGCGTCAAGCCACAAAATGGATGAGCCCCAGTTTGAGGCCGGCCTGAATTTTGTCAGCCATCATTATTTCTGGCCGAATCCCTGAGGACATCAGAACACTACAGGCCTGTTTGAGGCTGTTCAGCCTTTTCCCATCTCTCTTTTTCTCTGCTTTCTACCTATTCGCGTCCTATTGTACTCCTTCCTACTTCTGAATTGTTCTTTTTTTAATCTTCCCTTCATCAAATCTGCTACATCCCACTTTATCATCATATTTTTCTATAATATTTCTTTTTTCATCTTATTATAGAGAACTTAATTATTAAAAACTTATTATAGAGAGATTAGATTAGATTAGATTTCTTTATTCATATAGACAATAACAATACATTCACGCTTTAATTCTAGATTCCTTAAATAAATTACGTAATAATATAAAGGAGTAAGTGTATTTCTATTATACAGAAATGAATATACAGTAGCTATTACTTCTATATAAACGTCACGAGCTGAAAACATAGTAACATTATTCAACAAACACGGATACACATGAACGCGAAATTATAGAAATTTTATAAAAATATATTTAATTGGCAATCTTTTAAATTACGACTGAATAATTGTCTAGATGAAAAGGCGAAGTTTGGACATAAAGATGTCCATTCTTGGGAAAGGACAACAAAGATGTCCTTTCCATTAACACTTGGCCTTAAGAGAGAGAGGGAGAGAGAAATAAAGTGAGAGAGTGAGAAAGAAGAAATCAGTATAGTTCGTCCAAGCAAAGAAGACATTCTGGCAAGATGGCAAAATGACTCCAGCTCGCTTAATATTGGTTCAAAAATGATCAATTTGGTTCCAAATTGTAGAAAACATTCTGATCTACAATTTGAGACCAAATTTATAGTGTTTGCACTAATATTGATCGAGCTGGTGTCATTTTCCCATCTTGCCAGAATGTCTTCTTTGCTTGGACAGGCTATATCTATTCTACTCCTTCCTTCTTCTATTTTGTTCTATTCTCAATTCCTCCCTTTATTCGGTCTGCTTCTTATAATTTTTGTATTATATTTTTCTATTCTGCTACTTTCTTCTTCTTTTCTGTTCTTGGGATAGGTATCGAAAGACAAAAAAAAATCTATATTTTGAACATCGATCCTTCCCATCGATCATTTTACTGACTTATTTTATAATTATATTATTTGTCATTGGCTGCAACTGCAACATTTCAAATTCATGATAATCTTTTTATAATTTTTGGGGAAATTGAAAAAAAATGTGATGAAATTCATGAGAATGGGTTGTGGGTGGGGAGAATGAAAAGATGACAAAAATAAAGTAAGAAGAAGGCAAATTGAGATGGAATATGAAGAAGTAAAGACAATTCTTCAGTAATAAAAAATATGACAGGAAATTGTATAAGGAAATAAATAACTTTGATGTCATTAATTCACTTTATTTCTAATGCAATTAAAAACCGTAAATCTCTAATTAATACAACAAATTTAATCATTCATGTAAAGCTTATGAAACTGCAATTCATCGCAAATTATTTAAGAAATTTTCAAATTATTTCAATTATTATACGAGATTTGAAAAGTAGATGGTTGATAGCTCAGTCAAGTCGGAAGTTGGAATTTGAAAATAGTAATTTTATTGTAATTTTCACGTTTAATGAAATCATAAATTAAAACCACTTGAGAATCTATTTAATTGCTACAATTTACAATGAAAATAATACATAAATTTGAAAAAATTCATTTATCAATTTTCACGTTCAATGAAATAATAAATTGAAAATCACTTGAGAATCTATACAATTCTATCATATATAGAAATTAAAGCGTAAGTTATGGTTTCTCTATTAATTCATTCAAGGAAAATGTAAAATACACTTTGGATACACAATCAGATGCTGAAAATAAATACTGTTATAAACACTTTGAAACCTGGAATCGTTAGAGCCGTTTTCTAGATCCGTGTACATACATAAAGAAATTACTCGCTTACTATAATAGGATAACATTAAGAATAAAAATCAAATTGATTAGTTCCGATTTGAAGATTGAATCCGTTATCCCTATACGTACCTCTAAAGTTCACAAACTATTATGTATGTGAAATAATTATTATTATAATTCGTTCATGTAAAATAAAATTCAATACGTGTTGAGTCTATTCAACATTTACAGTGATACAATGTTCTACTCTATCTACATGATGATCACTCTGAATTTTACATCTATGGGAACCTCTATTCTCCAAACATTATGTGGAACCCCAGCATTTCGATATAACGAATACAATGATAACATTTGTTTGGAATAATGCATAAATGAATCAGTAATGAGAGCACCATCCCTACACGATTCAAACTGTCAAATGAAAATCTATTGGCAATTGAACCGAAATATATTCAGCTTATTATTTGGTGTTATCCGCTATTGGGGAGTTTAATGAAATGACAGCATTCAAAATGAATTACTGGTAATAATGAAATAGTAATAATTATTGGCATAGCTATCATTGTGTTATAATTATTATGTTCTATACAATTTACCTTTTCCACCATTAAAACACATTTATACAATATATTGTAGTTGTCAAGCTAAACATTTTAATTCAATCTAAATTAGCAGGCTTGGAATTTCTGAATATCATATTTTAAGGATCGTCATTGGATGGGGGCATAGTATTGTATAACGTATAGTGTATTCAAGCAAAGAAGACATTCTGGCAAAATGGGAAAAATGACTCGAGCTGGGTTGGTATTGGTTAAAAAACTATAAATTTGGTCGCAAATTGTAGATCAGATTGTTTTCTACAATTTGAGATCAAATTTATAATTTTTAAACCAATATTAACCGAGTCATTTTCCCATCGCGCTAGAATGCCTTCTTTGCTTGGACAGACTATAGTACACTGTACAGAGACTGTATGATATTAATTATTGACTGTAAACTATCAATTTTTCAAAAAAATTCCATGGACAAAATTCTACCCCCCTCCAGTGGTTTTTCCTGAATGGAAAAATTTATGGAATGAATGGAAATTTCTTAATTTATGACCACTGCTTTACACCTTGTGTACTTCTAACATCCCACCAGTAGGGTGATGATGATAACTTTTCCATAACTTTCACATACAACTTCTGAAAATAATGAACGACTCTGTGTTCTCCTACTGCTTGTTTTTTAATGTGCAATTTAGGTTTGCCTGCTAAATAATCAATTAATTTTTGGTTTCCTGCTAGGAAATCGATTACAATCTTATTGAATATTGGGTGGTCGAAGTGAAGATCAAGGAAATGAGCATATTTGTGTGAAGACTCGAAAATCCAATCTATAGATTTCAAGGGCGTTGGTCTTTGTATGCTGGTATTTGTGTATTTTTCTTGAATATCAAGTCTGGGACATTTTTGGCATGCTTGCGATGTGCTGCCTGTTGACTGACATCGCCAGTAAGGTCGTCCTCCTAAGTCTCTCAGAAACCAAACTTGTACACAAATCACTCCCATTTCGTCTTCACCTCGATCTCCTGTCTCTCCCATTCTACCAGGTGTACCCTTTTCACCATCTTCACTTTGAAACCGTATCTTGGATGCGTGTCCCAGCTCAACCACCAACTGATGAGCTCCAAAGCCTCCAATGCCTCCTTCTCCCCCGAGCCCTCCTATACCCCCCTCCTCACCACAGTAGCCTTCTTCCACCACCACTTTCATGTCTGCCCTAACATCCAAAAGGCTGCTGCTGGAGTTGAAAACTGCCAGCGTGACCTGTTCCTTCCCGGTACGTATCAAACTGCTTCCAAAGTAATCTGTGTTGATCCCAAACATGTGGAAAGAACTTTTCTCATATTCCCCTGATACTGGTATGAAATTGTCTCTAACAGTACCTCCATCCAAACCTCTTGCACCTTTGGCTCCTTTTTTCCCAGGCCCCCCAGCTCCACCATTTGACTCTAGTATTAGATTCTCACCATTCAAAAAATGCAAACCAATTCCCATGAACGTTCCACCATTGCCTCCAGGCAATCCCGGTTTTCCATCTTTTCCATTTGCAACAAAAGGTTCATCATCAGATATTTCTTGTCCTGGTCGACCGCTAAGTACTATTCTCCTCTGTCCAATCACCTTCCATCTATTTGCTCCTATGAACATATCAACTCCCCTGAAAGCTTCAACAGTGTCTTCATCTATAAACACTGTACCCACAGCCTCCAATGCAATGCCCTTGACTTCAACGTCTTTGCAATAGGACTGAATCAAGGTTTCTGAGTTGATCTCTGAAAGCATCAAATGAAACCCTTTGACCCTTAGTTTTCCATTAGCATCACAAGTTATATTACTTGGCATAAGTAGAGTTTTTGTGATTTTCTCAACTTCTGATTGCTTCTTAATGTTGGATGGGATATCAATGAAATTATCAATATCTGTGATTCCAGTAGCATTCATGAACAACTCCATCAAACCATTTCTTGATATGGAACCCCCATTGAAGACTATGGATGCCAGTTTAGCTTTAATTTTCTGATACTCATAACTTGAAAGAACATCAATAAATTTGTTGAGAGTTTTATACCATTGCAATTCCTCCTCTGTGAACTTTGTGGCTTGCCTGATTGGTAGTGTCCAGGAAGATGGAATAAAAACTGTGCTTGCATCAACAAATTTCAGAAGCAATCTCTCATATTTCTCCAAACCATCTTTCTCACTGTCAAAGCTGAAATTCATTAGTATTTTCTGATCAAGAATAAAATCATCAATAATCTTGAAGACCTCATCATATTGTTTTGCCTGATCAATTTTCTCTGACAACTGTTTCATTTTACTATACAACAATTCCAAATCTGTTAATATTTGGTGAAAACTTTTGTAGTCTTGTGTTTTCTGAGTTGTATATTCTCTCAGTTTGAAAGCCAATTCATGTATCTTGTCTTTGTAATTGTTGCTTGTCAGTTTCAATAAACATTGTAGATACATTTTTGCTTTATCCGACAATGTAAAATCAAAGTCATTTTCTGTCACATCGCTATAAGGTAAACTCATGATTGTTTTCATCAAAGATACCTTGTTTCTTCCAAGTAATGAATTATTCTCTAATTTCCCAGTTGTGTATGGACGTCGAAAAATGTTTATCCTAGACACTTTTCCATCCTCAGCTCTTGTTTGAAGGCTTTGCAGTAAACTGATCACTTTCTTGTAGAAATCCTTGTCGGTCTTACTGTTTGTTTGATCAATTTTCTGGGATAGAGATGCCTCTGTATGATTCAAGTAATTAAGCACACTTTCAACATGCATTTCCTCAGTGATAAACTCAGGTGGAGCATTGCTGTCATCCATCATTCTGTAACTGAAGGGTACTTTGGTGGCAATAAGCACAATATTATCCTTGAATTTGTCAATGTCAACCAAGAAATTGTTCAAATGTCGAAGAGTATCCAAAAAGTTGTCTTTGTAGAGACCGTACTGTAAGGAGCTGTAGTTTTCCAGGAGAATAATTTTGAGCTTCTTGAATTTGTTGGTGGTTGATTTCATAATGTCCATGGAGACAATCTCGTGAGCCGAGCTTCTTGAGTCATGAAATCCGGGAGAATCGCAGAATTCCACAGATGAGTTGTAGTTGATTATCTCCGGATATAAAGTGAAAGATTCGGTGGCAGATGTTCCTATTTTATCCCCATCTTCTATAATGTATTCGCCGGTGTCTCCTCTAACCAATTTCGATTGAAGTTTGGGGTTTTGTGTCAGAAATTGGATCAAACTGGTTTTCCCACTACCTGCTTTACCTAGAACCAGTATTGTTTCATCAGCTGATAATACCTGGGGCTCCATGGATTTCTCTCCATCGGTCAGTAGTTTGGTTGTGAGTGCTATTTCTTTTTGGATGTACTCTGAGTCAGCTTGGCAATTCCAAAGGTGATTTTTGAATCCTTTGTTGTTGTCCTCCTGAAAAATTGAAAAATAAATCATATTGTAAGTTATATTAACTGTACAGGAATTGAAATTTTATTTCATAGTATTAATTGAATTTGATGGGAGTGAAGTGTGTATTTATTTATTTATTTACATTGCTGTCTTACATTCATTTATACAATACATCAATAAAAATCCACAAGAATAAAGGGTACATTATTAACACATTGAAAGTTACAGAAAAAAAATCATTACATGATTTACAACTATTAAGAATGATCATGTCTGAGATCATTCTTTAAAGTTCTCTATTAGATTTTATAGACTTCAATGCATTTGACAAAACTTTGTATTTATTTAATTCATGCATGCATTAAAAAATGAAAGCCTACAGCTTAACAATGAATTCAATTTCATTGGAAAATTCCACTTATTCAACACAAATCTCAAATACTGAGATTGCAGGACAAATATTGTTGACAATTATAATTTGGAATATAATTTATAACTTTGGTGAGATATAACATTATAGCTCTCAAAATTGTGGAGATTAGGAATTCAATTCATTACTTCTGAAGTGATTTTTGAAGTAATTATTACAATGAAATTAAAATTTATTAAAGGAAATTATATCAACAGTAGGGAAGGACTAGGTCAGGTTCTATCGTAGTTTACTGTCTCAGGCTCTGCTTTTGTGAATCAATAATAAGCTTTTCTATGTAGTTGCTTGGATAATAAGCTTGTAAGCTAAGTAATAAGCATGGATGAAGTAATTAATAAAATATAGACATACCTCAGTACCTCTCAGCGTTATTTTGATGGAAGTTAGTTACTAATAGCAGATTATATCGTGACATGCATATCAGATTAATTGAGAATAGGCTATCTTGAAATTAATAATCTCGATTTCGTCATTTTCGAATGCAGTAGGCCATAAAATATATGCATCACATAAAATAATGGAGTGTTCTGAAATAATAGCTATCTAGAGGGTAGCTTTTAGATTTAAGGAATTAACGATCAGTTGCACGCAGTTTTCGAGAGATAAAATAATTATACAGGGAAAAATTGAACTTTTGATCTCTTTTGATTCGAATTGAATGTAAGTGAATGAAAATTAAGTGATTCATTATAGTGATGAGTAACAAGGGACAGAACATCGATAAGTGAAAAACATTGTTTTTTCACGGACATTTTGATAGATAATTTATTTTTGGTATTTGATAGCAATATGGTAAACTCTACAATATCGATGATAATCTTGTTACTGTATTACTTTTTGCACAATTTTAAAAAATTCTGATGGAATTGGAGAAATTCATATTGTAGATTTATAATGAGAATGAAAATGGCAAAAAATCTAAAAGAAAAACTTTGAACAGTAAAGATCGATGGAAATATTAATATTTTGGTGTTAAAAACGATGTTTTGAACAGATATATCCATACCCATCCCTACATTAAAACTCAAAGTAATAATTATTAAAATTCACACTTAGTGCTATTTCAAAGTGAGTATTTTATTCACATTGAAAATGATCTCATGCCTTGAAACATGTCTGTGATTTAAAAATATTTTTAAAGTTTTCAAATTAGTACTTGATTTTTATTTTTATTTATCAATTCAAAGTAATACTATATATCATATTGTCTTGAAATGGGTAGAAATCAATTCTCTGTTGTTTATTCCATAATTATGTTACCTACATTGTTAATAATTTGTGGCACATTATTGGTTTCTTCTGCATCTTCCGAAGCTGGGGTTGGATTGGCCAGTGACCTGAAAATTTTAAAACAACCTTTAAATCATGAAAGGTTTAAAATAAATTATTCAAATTGAGCTGGATTTTTGTTGAAAAGGAGTCAAGAATACGTACTTTTATACAATTAGAATCAACAATAATCATTTTTAACAATAAACTCTTCAATATTACAAACTGGGTTCTGTAATATTGTAACGATAAAATAGGTGCCTACTGTAGATGAGAATATTGATTTTTGAAACAATCCTATAAATATTCAATTATAAACATCAATATATGCATAATGTATATGATCAATGTATTTAATATAGTGTTCCTTCAAATTCTACTGTTAAAATTCAAATTCAAATCACTTTAGAATCTGTTTAATAAATGATAAATAGTATGATAATTTCTTATAAATAAATCACTGTATTTTGATGTAGTGTTGAAATAAGAAGATTTACAAGGATACTTCATCCATTATTATTTTATTTATCATCAAATTCTATATTTAATTCTGCCTAATTCCAATGCATCAATACAGTGTATCTATACAATGCATGTGAATAATTTAATTAATAGTAATCGAGTTAGTTCCTCTACTGAGATCCATTATCAAAGATACACTAAAATCTACAACTTTTGGTTTCAATATCTCTATTTTTCAATCTTTATTATAAAAGAAGGATTAGGCTGTTCTCTGCATGTATGAAGCCTCATGTATTATAAATTTGTCCCTATAATGACATTTATGTTGATTAATATGATCTTGGATATCAAACATAAATGTTATCATAAAGATGAATAATTACAAAACATGAGGCTAATAATTGTTTTGTAATGAAAATTAAAATTTTTAATGCCTCATGGCTTTACAATGGCTTTATGTAATGACTTTAAGCTATGTAATGGCTTTAAAATTTGTTTTAAAATGGCTTTTGGCCTCATGTTTTGTAATTATTCATCTTCATGATAACATTTATGTTTATAGGGACAAATTTATAATACATAATACAATACTCCTATGTGAAAGCAGCCTTAAACTTGTGAACTATTTTCAATAGCTCCATTCAACACGATCAAGTAGAAAATAAGGAAGTCCATTTATTATTATTATCAGAATTAACAATAATGTAACTTCACATAAATATTATAACGTTTTTACAGAGAAACCTTCCTATGTGTTCTGCCTCACCTTATCAACCACAATATTATTTTTTTCACAATTATTTAGTGAATATAGTATATTTGAAAAAATATTTAATATGATTATTCCAATTTGATATGAAAGAAGATGTTATTTCTATTCATTCTTACCCTTGATTTTGTATGAAGAATAGGAGCACAATTACTTGCACCCGAAACATATTGTGCACTTGCAACTATAATGATTGTCTTCTACTGAAAATATTAAAGACACACATAGTTAATCAATAGTTCAGAAGAAAATTTTTAATGATGAAAGATTTCTGAATATAATGGCAAGTAATTTTATTGAATAGATGATAGGCAATAGGTCAAGTTTCATCGATAATCTTATAGAAATAAATTGAATTTCAATTCACTGTTTGATAATGAATTTATTATTGTTTCATTTTTTGTTCAAATAATCTTCGAAAAAAGGATAAACAAGTTCATATGATAGATGCCAGACATAACGTAATATTGATAATAAATCCAACAATGTTGAATGTGATAATTATCATCAAGTTACTCGTACATTTTATCATTTTAATTATCTCGTATTTTTTGTAGAGCGCGGTGTCTCTGTGTTGCTAGGTGTTTGTGGTGTAGATTCACATTTACTATAGACTATAGTTCCTCACCTAAGAAAGAAAGAAGAAAGTCATATTATTTACATATTTATTTAGCCTACTCTCCAATTATTTTTTTGATTTCCAATATATTTTTCTTAGTTTGATTTCTGTATAACACCTTCTTCTTTCTTCCTTGATTCAGTTTAATTTTATCAATTTGTTATCTATTGTATAATTCGGCATCTGCTCAAAGACTTCAAGGCTTAGCAGGAATATTTTTGTAATATATTTTAGTATGTATTGCTCAACAACCCATGAATGGCTCAGGCCTACCAGTCGGTTGCCAGTTTCATATTCACTCCACATACAGCAGAGGGTAATATTCATCATCCAGGATAGAGGTAACTTGTGGTTAGCACGTTCATCCTCTTAACCATAAGCTAGCTTCCGTAACCAAGTTATGACACAACCAGTAGAACACCTCTGAATATCATCCGGTAAATATGTTAGAGTGTAGGCCTAATGCAACAATTACTACTCTTCCAGAGACAGGAAATATATTTCTGAATGAATGATTTTTTGTGTTTTGCAGATAATTCTGCATCGGTAACTGGCAGTGGCTTGTCTAGCAGCAACAGCAGTGGCGAAGACTGGTGGTCAACTTGGCAACCACACACCGATCCCCCTCCGCCTTCCTCTCCAACGGCAACTCGCACCCCACAAGGCAACAGCACCAACAGCTCTATCCCCACCACCACTACCACAACTGAGGCTCCCGCTGCTTCTACATCACCTACTATTTGCATAGTCATGGGTTAGTACTATTTGAAATACTCATTTAGATAAACCTTTTTATAATAGCATTTTAAAGAGCAAATTTTGGCATCGCCTTTCGAAAAAATAGATAACAGACACACAATACTGGAATTAATAATAAATACTAAATTACTGTATGAATTAATACATTTATTTGAGATTAAGGGCCTTTCTTATTAAGTTTATATCTCAAATATGCAGACATTAGCCAACATGCCAGTAGTTTTTAGAAGAATAAACTACAAAATTGACTTCAAAACCACAAACAGCAGTTGGAGAACCTATCTTTATAACTAACAATCACAGCAGAAACATCTATAGAACATAAGCCATATATAAACTTTGAAGAAACAGGTGAAGTCTTACAACTTACAAGACTGTTTTCATTTTGGGTTGGTTGCGCGACTTTACGATCACTTAAGTATAAGAAGAAGCCCACATACTAGGAGCCAATATGTTTTATAACAAGTTACCAACAAGAATCCAAGAAGAAACAAATTCCAATAAATTCAAATTTTAATTCAATAGATACCTCACAGAAAGAGCTCTCTATAGTATCGAATAATACCTCTCTCAATAAATGAGAACAACGTTCATTTCAATTAGCTGAATGATATTTTATTAGTTGTATGTATAATTATCTAGGTATTAGTTGAATGTTTATCATATTGATTGGGCCAAGATGGGATATTATTTGTATAATACATAATAATTTATTCCAATCTCAATTTATTGCTATATAAATAGACAAAGGAGCTGCAATATCTAATGATATTCTTCCATATTATTTTGACCATACATGACCATGATGCTTTTCCAGTAGTCTATTAAACTATATTAGTGATAAAACCATATAAATAAAAGTGACACTATTCATTGTATAAATTTTGTACAATTTTATGAATAAAGAAATTAGAGTGAAATGAAATGAAAATTTATGACCTCTCTAGCACCTAAAATCTACAAACTGACCTGCAATGACTTAGACAACTTTTATATTGAGCTGACCAAACGTACATTCACATTCAAGGAACACATAAAATCAATTACCAAATTTAATTAAATCAACTGAAACTTCGCCGAACATCTCATCAATTGTACCTTCACAGACATCTACACCAACCTTCATTTCACCCAAAAAAGCCCCAAACCACGTCATTTGATAGAAATAAACTAAGTCTAAGCTATAAGCGCCATAGATCGATCTGTATCTACTCAAAACGTGTCCGTAACTCAAAACAGTACGTGAATTGCATAATGAAGTATGATAAGAAGTGTACTTGAATATTAATATAGTAAATACTTGATATCGTAAATACTTATAGTAAATGGAATATTAATATAGTAATATTTCAATACTTCAATATTAGTTTAGTATAGCAGTATCTAGAAGAATGGATAACCTCAACAACTGTATCATTTTCAATTGAATTCAATTATAGTCTGTACAAGCAAATAAGACATTCTGGCAAGATAGAAAAATTACTCCAGCCGGGTCAATATCTGTTCAAAAATTATAAATTTGATCTCAAATTGTGGATCAGAATGTTTTCTACAATTTGAGACCAAATTTATAATTTTTGAACCAATATTGACCAAGTTGGAGTAATTTTTCTATCTTGCCAGAATGTCTTCTTTGCTTGGACAGACTTTAGTCCTAATGCTAATCGGTCTCTACTGTACTTAACTTGATTATTGTACTTTACTTAAATTACTGTACTTTTTATTAAATATTGGATGGGTGCTTATTGGATTATTATACATATCGGCAAGGTGGAACCTATCCGTAAGGGTCTCTCCACCGTGAAAAGTCATTCATTTTTTTACTAGGCTACATCGTTTTTCAATCTAATAAGGTCTAATAATTTTCAATTTTTTTGCAGGTCGCGAATACAGCGTAGGCGAGGTGCTTCCGCAGGAGACAGGTACCTGTTTGGAGTGCGAGTGCGGGCGGGGGGGACGGGTGACGTGCAGCCCCAAGGACTGCGGGGGTGAGGGTGAGGAAGGTGGCGAAGGCGGGGAAGAGGGGGCCTCCGCCGATGACGAGTTCCATAATCCGAACAGCGACGCCAATTCGTTGGATATGTTCGATGTCGACATATTCTAGGTCACTACAGGTTTCAAATTCAGATTTAAATTTATTTATTCATCAGAAATTTCTTATTACAAAATATAAAATGTTACAGTTTATATGAATACAGAATACTCTCCTTGTATGGATGATTTGTCCCGTAAGCACGGAGAATAAAGAGTGTGAATTTTTGGAAATATCATCAAATATATTTGGTATCAAATGGAACAATTGAATTTAAAAGTATTATATCAATAATGATATAATTATTAAAAATAATAGACATGATACATTTAGAGATGAGAGAGAAAATTTTTGAATTTAACATCTTTCAATATTTATCCCAGCGATTCAAATTCCTCTCGAAGAGTTGCTTAAGAGATACATGTATCACATGAAAATCATATTGAAAAGTCTTGTTCAATTTATTAAAATGTTAGAAGGTACTCGTGTATTGGTTTTCTATTGTTTCATATGATACATAAATGTATCATCCTCTGTATGAACATTCTAATTGAAATGAATATGCATTCATAAATTCTATTATTGATTTATCGATTCACAAGTCAAAAATTTTGGGGATAAATGAAAAAAATGTCGTGGTATAATTAAGTTTCCAAGTTTTTGTCGAATAATATTTTGTTTGTCAATTAGACTTATCGAAATCAAAACTTATCAAATAATTGAAAAGAGATGCAGCTTTTAAAAATGCATTAAACAGTTAATGAGCTGCCGAATTTCCAATTATCAAATAAGCCTACAATACTTGACCATTTGTATTTTGTGGTTTGAAAATTACTGTATCTGTATAGCCTACTATAAAATTGAAAATTTCTTTTACAGATGCAGCGGAGCTGAAACTTACATCATGTGAATACAATTCTGGAAGTCGAGAACCCCAAAGCAAAAATCAAAGGATTATGATATAACATTTTATTTGTTGAATCATACTTTGAGTTTGTTGTTTTTCTACTGGAGCTGACAAGAATAAAGATATTATGTTATTATCACAAAAATGTAAGAGCTAACATTAACGCTATCAATGACATGTTATTAATATTATAATAGTAGGATGATATTGCTAGTAAAAAATATGAATGAATCGAATGTAATGATTTTTGCAATCTGATGAATTAATTGTTTCGAACCTTTGGTTGAGTGTAGTTTATATTGAATCATCATTTACAATTTGCTAGGTAATTTAACAAAATTTAGGAATACTTTTCCAATTACATACAATTATGTTCTAATCATTGTACAGTATTGATTCTAACAATATTATGTAAAAATTAGTCAAGTTAATCAATAATTTCAATAGTATTATTCGAATAAGTCGTAATAATATAATTGAATCGGTGTCTGGAAATCTAAGAAGTACTGATAAAACAAAATGATTTAGGAACCTTGTATAACCTTCTTACAATTTTCTAACTTCCACCTGTAGATCTATAACCAATGTACCCTAATTCTCTATTACCAATACTTAGATTTAGCACATAAACCCTGTAAATAATAGGACAATAACGAAAACAATAATGTTATCATAACAGAAAGCATGTTTTTAATGATAATAGTACACAAGTTCCAGTATTTTTCATTTCTTGTAAATGTTTTATTTCATGAAATAATACTTGAATCTTATTGTTTCAAGTAAGACAATCGTGGCCCCTTGTTTGAAACAAAAATAGGGTTTTTGGATATGAAAATATTCAATATATGAGCTATATTTCAATTACCTAAGTTAGTAATATATTATGAGAAAGTTTTGGTATAGATATAAAACGTAATTCTACATTTAAAAAACTTTTGAATGTTAATGTATGAGAAAATTTAGAACATTTCTTATATTTCAATATCTAACATTTTTAGAATCATATCAGAAAAAGAAATTGAAACCCCTAATACATAATAGTTAGTTTAAAATTAGTTCAAAAGTTCAGGTTTTCATGTTTTGATCAGTTATTGTTTTAATAATTTGCTTAAAAATTAATGTTTCCTTAAATATAGCAAGATATTAATTGAACTCTTTCCTCGAATAGAAGAAATCGTTCATCATATTATTATGAACAAATTTCAAGTATAGCCTTTCGAAGTACTGAATCCATAATTATTTATCCCAAAATATCAAACATAATAATTGTTATGTGTGTTTAAGTGACTTTCTTCTCTAGAATTTTAATATAAAAAATTGTCATTTCGAAAACTCAAACCCATAATGTCTTTCTTCATGTTTTGTAGTGATTCCCCACACTACTTTGATGTCATTTTATAAATACTCTACTCATGATTTAGATGTGTGTTGAAAAAGAGATAAAAAAATCTATCTAATGAACAAAATGCTGTAATATTAACAAAAATCTCTAAATATGTGACTTAATCCATTGAATATCTTTCATCCAAATTATTTGTTCAGAAAATCGATTCAAAAACATTTTTCCTATGAAAGTAACCCCAATAATATTATTTATATACATTCCTTCAAATATGTATTCACTCCGTTACATTAGATACATATATATACAAGTATTAATAAACATGAGAATCAATCAGTTTCATTGAGGTATGAGTAACACTTATGAAAGAATAGAAAGGCCTAAAATTGTGGATTGTAATGGATGTTTGGGTGATATGATAGATACACGGTAGTAGATCAGTATTAAAAATATCACAAAATCAAATTTCAAGTTGATCAGGTTAAAATAATTGTGGAGAAATTATTCACATTATGCCTGCTTATAATTATTCTATCATATTGTTGATTTGTTGTGAATTCTATCAATCCCATCATTACACTGTAATAATAATAATAATAACACTGTAATGTTCTATGTATTATCAACAATCAATTATGTTGTATTAAATTATTTGAGCTTAATTTACTCAAACTACATTCAATGCTATCGATAATTATTGGATTCATTTCCACTTTATGGTAAAATACGAATTGTATTTAAGAATACACTGAAATACAAGTCGTCTTCCGTCTTGATAAGTATTTCTTCATGGAAAGCAACTTCGATTCATTTTTTAATCTAAATTTGATTGATTAGGAGATATCATCAACCAATTATACCTGTAGCTTTACTTCTTTTCTTACTTGGAACTCATATTTAAATCAGGCATATCACTCTAGAAACGACCATCCCTCTCCAAAAACATTTACAGGAAATCATGTAGGTGTTGTAAAATGAGGTATTTTCAACTTTTCACGAATTCGAACAAATTTATGGGACCCATATTAATGGTGTGTATAACTTTCCACCTAATCTTATCCAATACAATTAACTTAGTGTATATCCTTTCACCTTTTACCTTCCCCTTCTGCATATCATAGGCCTACATCTCTAAAACGTAATTATTTACTAAAAGTATATTATTATGAATGTAGACGATTTTCACTATATAGACGTACTAACCCTTTAAACAAAATGTGATATTTGATTTGAAAAAGTATATTATATATTTATAACATGCGTAGAATTTAGAGTATTGTGAAATTAATTTACCAATGATTATTAACAATCTCTTATCGTATTTGACAGGTATTCAGAATAGTAATTATTACAAATAGTGTCTAACATAGTGGTTTCCATTGGAAAAACTCTAGATTAGCTCGATGATTGTATGAAATTTTGAAACTTAATGTTTGTATACGTGTATAGGAGAATACAACAGATGTTATTTATTATGTTAATTATTGATCCTTAATCACTCCATTATACCTTTTTGATTTTCATTATTTTTTCATTGTTGTTTTTGCAGTGCACAATCCCTCAAGAATGGATGAAAAAATATATAATTTTGAGTTGATAAGCTGATGGAATATTTGAAGTTTAACTGCGGTGAATCTTGAGGTAGGATTGAGAGGAGTTTTTATTTATTTATTATACAATTTTAACAAATCAACATTTATTTATTGCTAAATAAGGTATAGTCTATCCAAGCAAAGAAGACATTTTGGCAAGATGAGAAAATGACCCCAGACTGGTTCAAAAATTATAAATTTGGTCTCAAAGAATATTTCCTACAATTTGAGACCAAATTTTCAATTATTGAACCAATATTGACCGAACTGGAGTCATTTTCCCATCTTGCCAGAATGTCTTCTTTGCGTGAATATACTATACATAACAATTACAAGATTAAACTTGTTCAATGTTGAATAATATTGAAAACATTGTATACAAGTATTATATCAATTTTATACAGCATAATATTAAGAAACACCATTTTTTACCCTGGCAACAACAGAAAGCTTTGGTGTTGGCATTGATCACTGATGAAAATCTATATCAAATGAAAATAACGAAGGGTGATACTGAACTAACAAAATTACGATGAAATTAATCCAAATTAATGGATAAAGTTTGAGCGAAATATAATGGGCTAGTAGATAATGATTCAGGGATAACTGAAGAAAGCAAAAACATTTGACAATAATGAGCTGAACTGCTGAACACTAATGAAAACATGAATCACTGAACAGAAGATCGTGATGATAATTATTATTATTTTGGATTTTTATAAATTACCTGAACAACTTTGAAACAGAGTGACTTCTTGAATTGAATCCTCAATTTATAAAATTCAGAATAAAAATACTAGAATTGAATTATGAAATTATATAGATTCACATAGTAGAGATGATGAGAAGTCGCCTTGATAGTAAATAATAACCATGAGAAATAATTTAGAATCATGATACCCAATAGCCAATACAAGATGATTGTCAGGACATTGATTCCACTACATACCTGACAGAAAAGCATAAACTTTATAAGAGAAAATAGTTTTAAAAATGAGAATAGATTAAAGGCTGTTCTTGAATTGAACAAGAGTTGCACTTTGTTGGATCCTCTATGAAAAAGGTATTAAAGATTTCACTTGCTGACGCCAAAAAATATGTAGTTTCGTCTGTCTCTCATACGTGATGTAACCTACTAACAGCTGTGAAGCATCTATTGTCTCTTTTCATTTCAAAAACATAATTTAGGCATATTCAAATGACGACTCTGACAACTTCAGCTGTTGGAACACACAAGGTGCTGACGAAACCGCCTTACTTTTTGGCGTCAGCTATACCTATATATTATATCATATAGTGCAGTACTGATTTTTCTCCTACAAAATGAGCCTATATGCTCTGGCTAAAGTATAACTCTAAACCGTGCGTGTATTTAATATATGTATTCATCACCTTTCCTTCCCAAAAAAAGGTTATTGCATCTAAAAACTAAAAGAGCCATCGATCTAGCACATTAATTACTGGAGCAGTAAGTTCCTAATTTATTGTATGCAAGAACACATATCGCCATATTGGATAGACTAAAGACACGACTCATAAATAATAAAGGTACGGCGGAGGTGGGATGAAAATAAGAATTATTGTATAATAATATTGAATGTTAAATTATTTTTTGGACCGAGGCTGGTACCCCTACGCTGTAAAGGCAGAAGGTGCCAAGAAAAAAGAAGAAGAAGATTAAATTATTTAAAAAAAAAACTATCAAAGCCGTTTTGGTGTCAACAACCTGGATATCATACCAACTGCAAACGTAGCTCTACTCAATTTTTCTTCTTCAAATTTTAGAAAAGGGTGATTTGAGTCTTTGAGAGAGTAAACAATAGCATGTATCAATATCTCAGCAAGTTCTTGAGTAAACAATAGCATGTATCAATATCAAAACAAATTCTTGTTTTGAAAATTCAATTTCAAGACAATTTGAAAGGCTTCAAAAGGGTACTGCGATTCATACGAGTATTTTAAATAGAGAATAAACAACTGCTCTAAACTATTAGAACAGTATTCCCATTCTTCTCTATAGTTAATTAATTGTCAAAAACTCTCAAGTTGAAGATGCTAACAAATGAATATAGAATAAAACTCCTCACCAAGAAACAAGTCTGTTTGTTAGAAGATAATGATAATAATTATAATTAACCAGAAGATTTCTTTGGTTTTTATATAGGTTTATGTGGAAGCATCAATGAACTGAAAGCTCTTTGAAACTAACTTGAACTTGATCCAAAATATATATTCTTCTCTCAAATTCTACTTCTTCTGAGCAGTGATCCTGAGCCTAGAGTGGAGTTTTTATAAGTGAGTACAAAGTATACAAACCCTTGATTTTCCCTATTGATTAGAGTAAGTTGAAGCTGTATATGTTACTGAGGTAACTATACTCACTATTTTGAATTGATATTTTGCTACATTTCTGGAAGTATACAGGTAAGAGTAGGTTTTGATTTTTTGTTTTGGATATTAAGAAAGATATGCCTTGCATATCCTAAACTTATTAGGTATTTTTCAAATAATTTGTAAAATAATTAATTGTTTTCAAGCAATCAAAAAAATACCTTAATTTATGTTCGAGTATGTTTTGGAGTAGGCCTACCGTACAGGATTTTTTAAAACTTTTCGTCCTATTCAATGGATATCCCAAAATAAGAGGAATAGGTAATAATGAAGAATGAAATTAGTCTCTCCAGAAAGACGCATTATTGTAGGCTAGTAATATTATTTGACATCAAATTGATAATCGACTACAATCTACCTATTAAAAACATTATACATACAATGGATAAAATATATTATCAATGCTGGAGCTGTTCAGGTGATACAGTAAAAACTCTTAAACGAAACTCACTTAATTCTATTTATTTTATATAATGTTTATAATCCAATATCATCTAAGAAAAAATATTCAATTCCCCAATAATGGAATAAAAAATAGTCTAATACTGTATCCTTATGCTTTTCATAAATAATTAAACATCATAATAATATGCATTATGATAAAATAATCAGAGATGCCTTCTTCAAAGATATTATTTTCAAGTAGTGCCTATTTGAATCAATCCTTGAATGATTCCACTCCTTCAGTAGGTACAGTTGGGTTCGATTCCAGGTCAGACCAGAAATTTTTCTCAGGTCACTTCCCGTGTTTCGGATGGACACGTTAAGCCGTCGGTCCCGGCTGCCTAAAAGAGTCGTTAAGTCATGTCAGAGGCCCTGAAATTGATCAGGAGCGACCTGAAAACTCTGACACCAGACCTGAGCCAGCAAGGTTACACAAATATTATTATTAAATTTAATTAAATTTATCACTTGTGCTATGTTTAGTAGTTATTTTGCGATTTTTGATCGCTATTTCTGAGATTTGGGTAAGATTTATACAATCGCTGCCATTTAAATTTTTCTTTAGAATCAGACTCTCTTCAACTTCCATTAATAAAAAATTCAAATTTATGATTCCTTATCCAGTTATAAACCTTATTGTTGAAAAATGGCGTTTTCCAAGCATATTTTTTAAATTATCCCAATAACCGTTAAAGTTACAGACTTCAGACTGGTTTCATTGGATTCCTCAGCTAATTTTACATAGGATTCGACTATTTTAGAACCTGAGTAAAGCTTCTAAAAATTTAGAAAAATTAATATTGTTTGAAAAATCTCAATTTTCCGCCATTGTTATCTCGGTAACAAAGCGTTTTTGGGGGTTTGTCCCATGGAACTTTTTGTCTACTTGGTGTAAAGAATCAACCTGAGAAGTATTGCACATTTCTACTGAAATACCCTGTATAATAGGCTAATGAAGGTACCTTGACATGAATAATAATTTAATGAAGTTTGCTCGGCCTTGCATGTAGCATATGCCTACATTTTTTCAGTTTTAACGATGAAATTTTGGAAGCCTAATATACTATTATATAATATAATGTATAATTGATTTCTTGTCATGTGAGAAACGAATGAAGACTATTTGTTGAATTATGATCGTTTGATGTGATCTATATTAAGATTGCGCATAATATTACGGTTATTACCGTTGTATCATCAATACCGTACTGTAAATTATGTAAAAGACCAACTTAAAAGGCCTCATGTGTGTATAAAAATACCGTTTATCGACTTTTGGACAGTAGAATGTAGAGTATTTAGTTGTATACATCACACATAAATCTATTAGAAACATTATCCGAGAGCATTTTGAGACATTGCTTGAAAATTAATATTTCCATCCCACCAACTTCTGTCCTAGTTCGGCTTTTCATAAATATTACCGGGCACAAAAATGTCGGCACAATGTTTAATACGAAACAGGATTTCACTTTATAAACGGTGAGTTTGCCGGGCGTTAGTATGGGGTCCCATGGTGTAATGGTTAGCACTCTGGACTCTGAATCCAGCGATCCGAGTTCAAATCTCGGTGGGACCTGAACTTTTTTGCTCGCGGTAGTTACTTTGTATTGACTCCAACACAAATCTTTTTTGTTACTTTGTAATCTATGTTCCAACATTAATTTTTCACATCTATTACTTAATAATTACAATAAACTAAATTCTTATAAATTTCCGTATTCACTCGAAGGTTTAGAAATGAGTAAACTTTTAATAACCTCTTATCATAATTTACTAACAATATTAATTTCCCAAGCTTTGTCATCTCTTACCACTAATAACCAAATAATTCTTCTAACCTACGGTATTACTTTTTTGTGTTTTTCCTCTAATTATTGATTTTTTTAAGAACAACCCAATATATGTATTTTATAATTTGTTTATTCTGTACCATTATGCCTATTGGCTATTGCTAGTAGGTATTAGTATTAGCATAGACTATAGTCTTTATAGTCTATTATTATAATAAGAAGT
Source organism: Sogatella furcifera (assembly GCA_017141385.1). Lineage (NCBI taxonomy): Eukaryota > Metazoa > Arthropoda > Insecta > Hemiptera > Delphacidae > Sogatella > Sogatella furcifera. Next base: position 5,154,730 of record CM029554.1, read on the forward strand.
AGGTATAGGCATATATAGTCCACTATATCTAGGTTAGTAGACAACTTTTTCCATTCTTAATACAATAACTTTTTATTCAATAATACAATAGAGCCTAGGAGAAGGAGATTAATTGCAATACACGGTACCTCTACATGGAAGGTTAAATTTGGAATTTAAAAACTCTTATTTGTGAAATCATTTTAGTCAAATATAATGTAGGCTTCTATTCACTATATATGACATGTAAAATGTTTTTTACTCTTGTGAGCGTTCATTGGCATGAAGTTTGTCAGTGTAGAAGTGTAATGGAATTAATGATGCAGACTGTCGTATATTCCTTGTGATATAAAAATATACAAAATATTTGGCAAACAGAAAACTTGGCAACTAAAGGCCATAATTCTTTCACACTGTTCTATTCCCACAATAATAATTGATAAACACGTGTTAACTTCAATTATTCTGATTTCTATTATTCTTTTAAGAATACCGTTTCTAATTCTTCAATATTTTTAATTTACTTTTGTACCCTTGAATCTTCATTATTTAATATACTAATTTTTAAAGCCTAATTTGAATTAAAACATCTTAAACTTAAATAATTTGTTAGAATGAGAAAAATAAATATATAAATTTTTCCATTAAGTAGATAGGTGTCTATCAAAAACTTCAACTCACTCTGTTTACTCCTCTTATACAGTAACAATATTTAATAGGAAAATAATACAAATACAAAATAATGCGATTTAATAATTTTAATAGACAAATAATGTTAATATTATAGTAATTTGACATACCGACTTAATTTACTTATTCGCGTATTTATTTATTTATTTCATGAGTTGAATGTTGATACATATACATAGTAGGCCTACCCTATTGCTATTGCTGATAGTGGAAATAATTAATAATACTAAATATAACTATACAAAATTAAGTCTCATCATTGATAAACTGGCTATTGACAATTTAATTTGATTAGGTGCTCTAATAATTTGATAATTTTTTATTAAATTAATTTTATTGAAATACATAATTTAACAAGAATAATACTATAATAATGCAAAAAGTTGTTAATAAATTTTTAAAAGCTATAAATAATTTAAACTTTAGCCAGAATTTATTTAAAAAAATATATTTTTTACAATAACATTATGATGAGGTATTTGTAGTTCAAGAAAAACTACATATTGATATTATGCTGCACTATGTTTAAATGTAGGCTACTGTATGTGTAGTGTAGGCCTGCATACAGCTGTAAGTACCGAATTATTTAAAAGTACTGAATATAATAATGAATGTTAATATTCAAATAAAATGAATCTTCAAAGGTCATTAGAAATTATAAACTTTCTTTTCAAGTACTAACCCTGTAAAGGTAAAACAATACAGATAATATTTCATGCAAAAAAGGAAGTCAAAGCCCCCACATAGGTGTAGATTTAACGAAGTTTGGTTGTTATTTATTGAAGTTTTTCAGTTTATCAGTAGATAATTTGACACCTTGTGAGATCGGACTCCCCGTCTGATGTTACGAAACAATTTTGTATATATACTGAGGCACTGTCGAAAACCTTCAATCGAGAAGTATGAAACATTGGCACTTTACACACAATTATTTCAATAAATACTCCAGAAAACATGGAAAATCTTCCAGAGTTCGATGAACCAGCAATTTGATCGAATGTATTCATTAATTCAAGACATAATTATGTCAAATAATTGAGAAAAACGTTAAAAAAGTGTCTAAAATTGAACAGTGAATTTTGGGACGTCGGTGAGCCGCAGAGAGTTCAAGTATTGCACGCTAGATCGCGCAGAGTGTATCACAAATATCGATTCCGTTGAAGATAACGGTTTGGTACTGAATTCAAAAACTTTCGGACTCGTATTCTGAAAGAGAAAATGTAAAAAATTATTGTAGTCTTGAATTGAAGTGATGTATTAAATCGTAAGTGATTTAAACAACTTATTAAGTAAGCAAAGGACAATAATTATACAGTACTTTTAAGAAAAATGTTACCCAATTATTAATCAATGTAAAGCTTTGAGAAGCCTATTTTTGATAGAGGTCAATATAGTAATAAGTCAATGGTAATAATACATAATAAAGTATTAGTATTAAATTATTATGTATAAGTCAATTCATTAGTACTTAGACAATGTGACAATGTTAATAGTTGGCTTGGATAAATACATTGCTCCAATATAAAAAAGTAAATATATAAAGATAAAATTATAAAAATCTAGATTTCTAATTAAAATACCTATTAGAAATAAACAAATGAATATCTAATAAAACTTATAATCAATACAACAAGCCTTACTGCAATACAGTAAGTAATAAACTACCATACAAATTATTATGGACAATTATTATTGGCTATCATTAGGCTATTTTCTATGCTATACTATTGGCTTCTATTGCGGTTGAGTTTATTTGAATAAAATTCAATCACATCTTCAATTTCCATCAGAATCTTTTAAAATTGAGAAAGATAAACAATTTTTTTGGCCTTATATTGAGAAGTTACACTCTTATCATCACTAGTATAAAAAATATCTTATTACTTATTAGTTGATTTTGAATTTGATACCGAACTATTCATTTTTTTTTTCATTTTCATTTTTCATCCCACTGACCATCTGTGAAAGGGGTATACGGATTCGAAAGTCGGTATTCATAAAGTCGGATTATTCATCTATTATTAAGTAGCCTATATTTATCAGGCTAGCTGCTTCCACCGTGGATGAGTATGAAAAAATGACTAGTTATAATTATAAAATATAGAAGTCCAGTCAATAAAAAATATATGAAATTTACACTTTCAAAAATATATGCATAAATGGCTTTCGTTGTGGGGAGCTACACATAATGGTAAGTTCCACCCGCATTGGTCACCCATCCGAAAGGAGACCATAGTGTTTGTGCTTAGTGACTTGACATCACAATCACTTAGTAACCGCCTTCACTGAGCAACCAGACACACCAGACAGTCCAGTCAATGAGTGCAAAATAGGGGGTATTTTTGAGTATGGGGTAAATGAGTACAAAATACAAAAAATTAACCTTATTATGTTTTCCCTAATTTGTTTACCCCAAGAGAGGTACCGAATCAAACTTTTTTCAATCTCAATAATTATAAAATTGTTATTTTCTCCTTTATCTCACTACGGTACCTTTCTTTTCTTTTCACCTTTCTTTTTTTCTTCTCCCTTCTACTTCTTCTCCTTATTTTTTGTCTTCCTTCTTCTTCTTTTTCATCTTCTCCCTTCTTGTTCGTTCTTCTTCTTCGTCTTGCGGTCTCACTAGTTAACAGTTACAGCAATGATTTATGAATATTGAATGCCTTGACACGCCGAGACACGACACGACATAATGTGACTGACATACGAAGGAAGAAGAAGGAGAAAGTATGATAAAGAGAGAGAAAGACAAAAATAGAGTGATTGAATGAGTAGAGAAGAGTGGTGTTTTGGTAATACAGTCTATTTTTATGTAGCGAGTTGAATAGCGTAGGCACATAATCATCTAGGTGGCTGGATCTCTCCCAAGCTGAAAGAGAGAGAGAGAGTGAGAGAGAGAGAGAGAGAGGACAGGAAGAAAGATATGGTAGAGTGAAAGGGGGATAAGGAGCTCTCAGCTGATGAGATTACTCCGGATTTTTCCGGTATCTTTCAAAGAGGAAGAATTAAGTCTGCATAAAGATGCAGTTCTCTTTTCCCTTTTGTCTCAGTGACTCTCTTTTTTCTTTTTCTATAGCTTCTACATCTTCTTCTTCTTCTTCTTCTTCTTTTTCTTCTTCTTCTTCTTCTTCTTCTTCTTCTTCTTCTTCTTCTTCTTCTTCTTCTTCTTCTTCTTCTTCTTCTTCTTCTTCTTCTTCTTCTTCTTCTTCTTCTTCTTCTTCTTCTTCTTCTTCTTCTTCTTCTTCTTCTTCTTGTTTTCAATAATACTCCATCTTTCAAATGGGTAAGTGATTGTGACTGAGTTTTCTTTTTGACAGCAGTGTGACATAACTTTGCATACGGTAATTATTTAAATGTATTTCATTCCATGTGTTGTTAGCACATAGATTCTCTGATTCCGTTATATTTCCATACAACAATGTCTGAATACTTGGTTCCAGTTGGATTTTGAGAACTGTTTTGTTTGACTTCCCAAATAATGTCGACTTCGACTATTTCTATTGTCATGGCTGTGAACTGGATTGATAGTTGAATTTCCTATCTCACTTGTTAAAAAGCTTCAATTTTAATGGAAAATTCAAATTCAGATGTTTCTAGTATAAACTAGTGCGTATATGGACGTTTTCAAGGCGGAGACTTTCTTTTTTGTCATTTTTTATAATCATTTTAGATCTAACATGAATCATTCTAAGAACTTGTTTGACAATATTATACGCTTTATGGATTAAATAAAGCAATGTTCAAGCTTGAACAGTTAATGTGGATAGGAATATGATCTTTCCTTGGAGAATTTATTTATGCTTATCATTTCTTTAATAATAACGGAATATAATATTATGTCACTTAATTACTAAGAGTAACTTATGGCTTTCTAAAGTATGGACTCTCAAATTCGTCTTTAAAACAAATTGCCAGTCAATAAATCTAGAAATAATAGGTTTGTGAATACCAAATAAAAAATATATTCCCATACCGGTATTTAGTTTGTGGAATTATAATATTATAAGAAATTAATAAACATTAAAATGATAGGAAGACATTATTATAAAAATGAAACTGGGTCATGGAATAACTTCCCATCGAATCCCTTCAACTTTCCATTAGTTTTTAACCTTTACCACCCCGTGAATAAAATAGCAAGATAGCCGTCAAAAGGTCGGGAAATCGCATAAAGTTTCCAACTTTCCCCACCAGACGGCGCTGGTATCGCGCTGGCGATCGAAAATGTCTCTGTCTAGCGCCGCAGACAACGTTCGCCAAAGCCAAAGTCAGTATTGGTTGAACCGGCAAACCGGATAGGTCTCTTTTTCGTCTGTATCGTAAATTTATCGCGGCCATTAACCTCCGAAATCCTTGTGAGTATTAACTAGACACAGAAAACAGCTGTTCTAAAGAGCTTATCAACTGGATATCAGTTAAATTCCACACCATTCATCAGTCTTCATTCGTTTCAGTGTGTTGAAAACCGAACCTAACCTAAACAGGAGCTGTTATCGATGATGTAATTCCTTGCATTATCAGAGATCTACGACCTCAGGTGAGAATCAGCTGTTTATTTACGTTATCAGAGAATGTTCCTGAACTTGTTCTTGTCCTTATCACACAGGTCCTTTCTCTATTATTTTTTTGTCTAGGTTCTATTCTAATTACAACTTAATGTTGTTCATTTCTCTTGTAATAATTTACTTATTTTTATTTGCAAATGATCTATTTTGCGCTCGAACGAGCTACCTGTTCATTGACATTGACCTTACCGTTATGCTTCAAAATATTTGCATTTAAAAAATGTAATAAAGTGCAGAAATTCTCGTTATTCATCTGTCACCTACCCAAATTTTATTACCGGTATTGTATTTGTTTTTAATAACATGAATATTGAACATTCCGTAATACTTTGACGTTTGACATCTTTGATTCTTTGCATATCAAGCAAACATAAAATGAGGAAATTCGCATTCCTATTCTTCTTTCATCGACCTAAATTTTAAACTTTATTGCCCGCATTAAGTTATTATTTTTATCAACATTGATAACAGCAATTTGTGCTGAAATCTATTTAATTCTTGGTGAATGCTTGCTAGATGTTTGTGGATTGCGGTACTGAGTTCAGTTGTATGGTTTGGATTTCTTGTTAATGTTTCTCATCAAATCATATACTTTTTTTCCTTATCCTTCTCTACATTTATGTAAAATTTAACAGTCAATTGAGGGAATTGGAAAGGCTGATTCACAAGCTATATGCAAGTTGTAGCCTTTTAACAATTTGAAACTGAAAGGATTTCTCATTGTCAATGTCTGGTTTTGACTTTTTTCAAATAAGTTCCTTCCTTTTGACCTCTTCATTTTACAACTCAATTATTCCTATACTATCTGATCTAATTTGGGTTGTGGAAACTATCTAGCACTATTAACTTGGTTTAGCAACCCTTTATGGTTGTATCGAATTCAAATTTGAACATTGAATGTCGTGAAATATAAAATAAACTAGGAATATTGAAGAATATTTTCCCAATTCGGAAAATGGCCTACTTTTTTGCATTATAGCTTTTTATTGTTACCTACTTTCCCTACTTGGAACATAATAACTTTCCTAATTCGATTATGAAATATGTTTCCTCTATGCACTTGTAGGGCATCTGTTTTGCAACTTGGGCCTTTTTTGTATTTTTTGCATAATAGATAGCCACATCTAAATGTAAGTTACTTGATTCTAAATTTGATTTTGAAGAATATATTCTCGATTTTTAGACCCTAAATTTAATTTCAACATAAACTTTTGAGAAAAAATTCATTTAAATAGATGAGCTTAACTATTTGAATTTGTGGGGAAGCGATTGACTTCGTGTTCGTATCGGTATCTTATCGCAAGATTAGATAAGAAACGTGAACCTGTTTCTTCCATTGGAAGGGTGACCGTTTCAATGTCTTTCTTCGCTTAATAATCCATTATACTATAATAATCGATTAGCCTATATTATAATAATCCATCCATGATAAACAAAATCGATTTCTGGTGGTTCGGAAAGCACTTGGAGCTGTTATCTCATTATCATCATCCCTCCCGTCACCCACGCACAAGTCGAAAGCTCATGTGAGCATCACCTCACAAAATGAGATTTGAATGATTTATTCATTTATCTAATGACAAACATACATAGTGAAAAAATAATTGGCATAGCCCTTAGTATTTCTAACACTATTTCTATAGATAAAAATATTGATTGCAAGCTTATGAATAGTTTTCATTTCAAGTTGAATTTTTTCAAAAACTTGTACTGTGATAGTAATCAGAGATTTGACCACAGTGCGTGTAATTAATGTATTGAGTTAAAATAGTCAAGTTCAGTCCACACACATAATAATACAGTTGCTCTAGAGTAATAATAGGATTGAATTTTTATTTTTTTTCAAGTAGGATTGAACTGGTATGAACTGGGCATTGGATAGTGGGTACTGTGTAATTATAGAAATACTTATCAACAATTCCAAGTGAAACCACTTGACTCATAATTAAGTTAGGCCTACTATTTATCCATTCTAATATCATTCTGAAGTGTTAGTGTACCGTAGTACTGTACTTTATTATCAATATTTTTCAATATGACTATTTTACTATAAATAATCTTCTATGGCTCTCATGCTGTGGCAAAGATAAAAAAGTTGTAGATGCATTGGATTTGTGAATTTATCTCATTTATTATCTATTTATATTTTATTATCTCATTATTTCCTTAATAATCTCTCTCTCTCTCTCTCTCTCTCTCTCTCTCTCTCTCTCTCTCTCTCTCTCTGCTAATTTTGAGCTCGAAGAAATATTTTTCTTGAATATCCATAATGAAATAAAAGTAATTTTCATTTTTTATAGTTATTTAGTTTCGATTATGTTAATTTATTATGACTATTCTTGATTTCTTTTATAAGGAATGTATTTGTTTGTTTTGAACTAAAATGATCGTATATATTTATTGTACATAATGTAAAGGGTTGAGTGGTAGAGAGGACCAAGAGTCTTGCCCTTAATAAAGACAATTTATCTATCTCTCTCTCTCTCTCTCTCTCTTGGTTTTCTGTAGTCTTTTTTTGGTTGTCAAATTATATTATAGGTTTTTATGAACAAGTTGAGAGCTACTTTATTCTTTCAATGCCATTGTGAATGATAAGCATAGTTTTGTTAAATTTCGAATCTTTTTTTATACTTTATACACTGATTGAGGCTAAATTTATTTATAAGATGAAATATGGCGCTCCTTGATTTGCTAGTGGGTTTGAAATCCGGCCGGAAATCTAGCCGGCCGGGTTGGCCGAGTGGACTGAGGCGTTACACAACCTTCAGTCCGCTAGCGCTACCCGGTCGTGGGTTCGAATCCCACCAGAGGCATGGTCGCTTTTCCACCTCATAAATCACCCATCACTTTCCATTACCCACGCACAAGTAAAATTGAATACGTATGTGGGCATCATCCGCAAAAAAATTGCAAGATGGGAAAATGTCTCCAGCTCGGTCAATATTGGTTCAAAAATTGTAAATATTTGGCTTCAGATTGTAGAGCAGTGTTTTCTACAATTTGAATCCAAATTAGTAATTTTTGAACCAATATTGACCGAGCTGGAGACATTTTCCCATCTTGCAGAGAATGTTTTCTCTGCTTGACCAAACTATAACAAAAACCCTCAATCTCATATTCAATGAACATTGGAATAGTGAATAGATAAATACAGTATCTTAATATATTTATTTATTTATATCAATTAGACTTTATTTATTCAATATAGACTTTTAACTCATCTGTCCCTTTTTGAATCATTTATTCACTAAAGTGTAAAGTAACCATTATTAATATTATTCCACTACCTTACCTTGTTGTACTTATATTATTCGAAATTACATAGTCTATCCAAGGAAAGAAGACCCTCTGGCAAGATGAGAAAATGACTCTAGCTCGGTCAAAATTAATTCAAAAAATATTGATCTGGTCTCAAATTGTAGATCAGGATGTTTCCTACGATTAAGACCAAATCAATAATTTTTGAATCAATATTGACCTAGCTGGAGTCATTTTCTCATCTTACCAGAAGGTCTTCTTTGCTTGAACAGACTATACATTTAAATTTTTATTTGGAAAACGTTTGTGATTATCTGTCTAATATATCGTTTTGTTGATTCAGTATTTCTAAAGTTATTTCTATGTTGTTCAATATTGACTAAAACTTTTCGGCTAACTAATCAACAGAGCATATTTTCTTATCACTTAGCATGAGCTGTCATCACTTTGACTGTCCGCCTGCTAATTACTTTAATGAGACTAAACAGAGGAAGTTTGTGTGAGCAAGACATTATAATACGCCCATTCTAGACTAAAATAATTATCATAAATTGCAGAGTTTTGTCTGTGCTGAAACTATATTAAACGCTATCTTTGATCGTTGGATAGAAATTTTGTAGAAAAATTGTAGGTTAATTGAATTGATCAAATTGTAATATTAATATCACTATATCTTTAAAATGAGTTAAGAATATTTTTAATAATTCATTCAGAATATTTCATTAATAATTCAATAAAAAGGAGGATTACAGCATGAAGTCTGAATCATTATCAAGATTTCGTGTCTATCATTTAGCGATAAAAATTTAAATATGTAGAAAAGTAATAATTGAATTAATAATAGAAAATATGAATATGATAGCCTAGACTAATTACTAATTGCAGATAGGAGTAATAAATTACTACCTAACTGAAATTCATAATGATTCATGAAATCTTTAGCTTTAATTTAATTATGAGCTTGTTTTATTGAATCATTTGATAATAAGCCTAAATGTTTTAAAATAAGGAAGTAAAATTATATTTTTTACTCCTAATCTCGACTATCTTTCTCGATTTATGATAATATATATATTATGAATTAATTGAATATGTTGACTTTATAAATTGCATAAGAACTTGATCTTGGATAAAGTTCATTCAAAATAAGTATGACTTTTCCTAGAGGACTAGGCTAGTGTTCTCCAAACCTTAAGTGTATGGTCTGTCCAAGCAAAGAAGACCCTCTGGCAAGATGGGAAAATAACTCAAGCTCGTCAATATTGGTTCAAAAATTATCAATTTGATCTCGAATTGTAGATAACAATTCGATCTACTATTAAGACCACATTTATCATTCTTGAACAAAAATTGACCAAGCTAGAGTCATTTTCCCATCTTGCCAGAGGGTCTTCTTTGCGTGGACAGAATATACCTTTCATGGCTTATACCCTTGTTATGATGAGTATGGTCCTTTAAATGAAACGCATTTGATTCCTATCAGAGCAGACTCCCAATATCATGAACAAGGATAGGATACAACAAACTCCAGTGAATACAAGATCTTCGTGCTCTGTTAAAAGCCATTTATTTATGCAGTTTACCTTGAGAATAGCTTGAAATTCGCGAAATCATGCGCTAAGTTGATGAAACTATGTTGATATACCTGTAGTCCAAGTTACGCATTCCAATCAGTTATCTCTATGCCGTGCTGGTTTCAACTTATCAGACAGATGAAATAATTTATTACACATTAATAGGAACCTAACGTTGTATAGTCTGTCCAAGCAAAGAAGACCCTCTGGCAAGATGGGAAAATGACTCAAGCTCGGTCAATATTTGTTCAAAAATTATCAATTTGATCTCAAATTGTAGGAAACAATTTGATCTACTATTAAGACTACATTTATAATTCTTGAACAAATATTGACCAAGCTGGAGTCATTTTCCTCATCTTGCCAGAGGTTTATCTTTGCTTTGACAGGCTATACTTACCTATTCGCGTCCTATTCTACTCCTTCCTTCAAGTCTTTTGTTCTATTCTTAGTTACTTTCCTTTATTCGGTCTACTACTATTTATCATTATTATATCGGAATGCACTAACATTATTTTATAGAAATTAATTATTGTTTAGTTCTGTTGTCATTCAACTATTATATAATGCAAATATAGCAGATTCCAGCTAATTTTGCGGATAGTGAATGACGATTATTGATTCTCAACTCTCATTTATAGTAACACTGTCCAGTCAGTCGCAGACCGCTTTCACACTGTCCTGACCGAGCTGAGCATTGATAACAGTCATTCGCCAATCTCCAGTTATTTTGGTACCACCTAATTATGTGTTTAAATCGTGCAATAATAACCTCAATCATAACCTCATTACGTAATACATTGACTTTGATAAGAAAAATTGTATGGGAAATAATACAGGCTATTTATGCCTGGATTTTCCCCCTAATTCAGTATTTTGTATAATTGTAGAAATTAATTAATGGAACATATACCCTCCACTTCAATTTATTTTTATGAATGTCATTGCTGGCCACACATAAGTTGGCATTGACAATAGTCATACATATTAAATTGTTCATAGATATCACTTTACATACGATTTTTACATTTTTTCAGTACATTACCTAAAAACTAACAATGATTATGCAAAACAAAGTCCCTTATACAAGCATGTCTTGTATAGTGCCTAGAAAACAACAAAATCATTTTGTTCAAAAATTGATTCGCTTATTTATTTAAAATATTATATTGTAGATATTGTATTTCTACCTTCATTATAGGACAGTTTACTTGATTCTATTGATAGCCACTCATCCTGTTCAAAACATTTATTTGCTTTTACAATTTTCATTTATAGTAATTTTGACAAATTAATGAATGCCAATGACAAATGTCATAGCAGTAAACTAGGTAGTGTTTTATTGTGGCTCAAAATTTTCAAGTTTAATCAATATTTTATAAGAAATTTTGTGGAAAATTGGTGAATTGATTCATTTGGAATAACCTATTGCTTTAAATTCAAAATTTTTATAATTTGGTACCTATTTCTCCTGGACTATAAATTTATTCTTAATTGAAGTGCTACGAAAAAATAACCTAGTTTCGAACTTTATTATTTACCAAAATTTGGTATGAAGACGTTTTGGACATAAGTCTGTGTTTTAACCAATAAGTTATTAGTGTCTGTTAAATAAATAAATAAATTTGTATTTCTACCTTCATTATATCACAATTTACATGGTTTTTCAAAACATTTATTTGCTTTTAAAATATTTATTTATAGCAATTTTGTGTTTCTAATAAGATTCTATGACAGTTTACATGTTTTTATTGATAGCCAATGGTGACCAAACGTTGACATTGTGCCTGAAACGGCCAATCACAATAGGCCTTGAATCTGTAATGACGTCACTCAATTTTTATTTCGGTTCTTTGGCAAAGAACCTCTCCCATCTACCTATTGTAGCCAAAGTCACACATTCACACCAACACAAAAACATTGACTCAAAAACATTTTTGACAAAGATTCCAACTATCAACACCCCTTCCCCTTCCCTCTCATCCTATTTACCCCTCCCCACCAAATTCACACATCAGAATGATTTATTACAGAGCTATAGTCTGGTCGAGCAAAGAAGACATTCTGGTAAGATGGGAAAATTACTCCACCTCGATCAACACTGAGTTGAAAATTATAAATTTGGTCTCAAATTGTAGAAAACATTCTGCTCTACAATTTGAGACCAAGTTTATAATTTTTGAAGAAATATTGACCGAGCTGAAATCATTTTCCCATCTTGCCAGAATGTCTTCTTCGCTCGACTAGACTATAGCATCTAAGGACGGGCGGTGCTTTTACTTTTGTGATGATAATTTTAGAATAGAATGCTTATATGTATGAAGATGATAAAGGCTTGTTGAATTAAATCTTGAATTATTTTCAACAGGTGTAGTATTCTGGGATTGGTAGGGTTTATTTTATTTGTATAGGAACATGATATCTGAAAAACTCTTATTATATGATTGTTGAGGAGAAATGAAAATGAAATTAATGAAATAACTTCAATTCTGTAAATAAACTAAAACAAATACAGTGAATCTGAAAAATTGTTGAACTGAATAACTGAAACAATACAATTACTGTAGTTCAATTTGATATGAACACTATTGTCGATTCTAAAGGAAAATTTTAATTCAAACAGGATAATTCATCTGAAATAATATGCAAATAGAAAAAATACATTTTCTCAAATGCAACTTGATATAAACTTACGGTAAAGTGTATTTTTCAATGCAATTACAAAAATATACCTACCAACAGAAAACCACACTCTCTTAGAACGATTGGATTAGTATTATTTATTTAATTTTAATTTTTTATCTAATGACAAACTCAAATAGTGCATAGGGGAAAAAGAACAGGCCCTTGCCTTGGTTACGATGGTGCGAAATGAATAGAAAATTGAGTGATAATTCATAATAAAGTAGAAACTAATCAACATACCGGTACTAGAATATCGGAACATTTATATTGATTACAAATAAGACCAAACAAGTGCAAAAGAATAAATTTATCGTCAAATACTGAGACTATTATTTTGAAGATACATTAATGTTAATTTATATTGCAGTATTGTATAGTAGATTCATTCTTATTCCCTACATAATTGCAAAAAATCTATAATGAGCTTTTTTTCCCTGTTTTAAATATGTATTTATCATTCTCAATCCTTTGTAAAATGAACAGTAATATTTATATTGATGTTAATATAGCTGTTTTCAATAAATAAATAAAATAAAATTAAACAAGTGAGGTCAAGAATGTTCTGTATTATATCTGTATCGACCACAAAAGATCAATATTCAAAACTCTAGATCGATAAAACGATCACATCGGCATTCATTATTTGAAACCACAAACACAAATAAAAGTGATTTGTAACGTGTGTTTGTAAATTTGAATGTTATGCATTACACTAGTCTCGTGATTATAGTCTTTCCAAGCAAAGAAGACACTCTGGCAAGATGGGAAAATGACTCCAGCTCGGTCAATATTGGTTCAAAATATTTTAATCTGGTCTCAAATTGTAGGAAACATTCTGCTCTACAATTTGAGACTAATTTTTTAATTTTTGGACCAATATTGACTTAGTTGGAGTCATTTTCCCATCTTGCCAGAATGTCTTCTTTGCTTGGACAGACTATATCAAATCATTTACAACTTTTGTCCGCTATCAGTGTCTGATTCACCTCTGGGTCATCGCTTCTCAGATAATGTCCACATATTTGACAAGGAGTTATGTGAATTTTATGGGAACTGAAACATTTTTAATCCAAATATTTCCTTTCGTCAACAGTAAATAATGTGTTTGCTGGTCAGCTTTGAAAGAATTGCCGTTAAATAAATAAAGGGTGTTAATAGTGTTGATCTGTTGACATTGATGTTCTATTGATTCAAAATATTTCGAGAATGTGAATGAATGTAATGAATAAGTGATAAAAGAGTCAGAGATGTATCGTGACTGATAGAAATAAGGGGAAAAAGAATGATCAGAATAAGTGAACTGGTTATCACTGGTTAACAGACATCAATGGAATACAATTTGATATGATTTTTTTAATGTGTATAGTTTTTCTGAGAATAGACTATATAACTTCTGTATATTTATGATGTTTGATAGTTCCAGCATCCAGTGATCCAGGTATATTTGATATGTCAATGTTATAGTTGATATTGGTAATATTTTAATCAATAAAAGCGTTGGAAAATCAGCTTTTATTGTTAAATTGCCGGTGAAATGTCAAAAACGAATTTCGACTAAATTTATTCAACTTCTATACACTGGCGGCTCGTGCCCACGAAAGAGGTGAAGTGCTGGACTGTAAAAGATATGGGCTACTTCTATAGGCTACTCATAAATAAAATAAAACAAGAAAATTACAAATAAATGAACTGAGAAAAAGCCGATGTCAGGTACTTCATCAAATAATAAATTAATCAAGTAAAAAATTGAATTACAGATAAACAGTAAGATACACATAGTATTGGAATGTAGAGATTTACAGTATGTTAATGTGGTGGGATTGTTTAGATTCTTGCTTGATAAAACAAGTACTAACAGTTTTGTACAATTCCATTTGCGTTCCATAATCAAACATTTTACATTACAAAGAAAAATAGAGTGAAGTGAGATTGATAGTGAAGATAAAATAATGATAATGAATTGAAAAAGCAAGTGCTGAAAAAGATAAAAACGAAGAAGAATATAGACGAAAAAGAAGAAAAATAATATGATGATGATGATGATGAGCATGAGAATGAAGATGATTGTGCTGCCAGTGAATGAAATCAAATTGTCTCAATTGAAGCAAGGCCGACCAGAGACTCTTGTAAATGAAGATTAAATTGATAAGCGCATCTTATTTTGTGACTCGTTCTATTGATTAGAATGATGCTCCTAATTGAATCTTCACCCGGCAATAATTATGATTTATTGTCTTTTGAGATAGATCAACTGGCCTGAATGTTCGTTGCAATTTTGTAATAGATAATATATCACATTTAAAAAGGGAATAAATATTTGGAGGTACCCAGTGTGATATGAATATTTCATTGTCATGACATGACGACATTATCGACACAATATCATTGTAGATATTGTAAAATCACTCCATACTATTGTTCAAAAACCAATGCTCGAATCTCAATGTTTGAAGCATCTTATTCAGTTGAGTTGAAAGTTCAATTATTGTTGATAAAAATAATTATTCTTACCCAACATGTTGTTTGAAATGAAGGATTATTGAACAATTTTCAATATAAAAATGTACGAAAATAAAACTTACACAAAAATATTATGCTACTTTGAAATTTGAATAAGGAAGGAGGTAGTAATATGAAAATATTGTAATATGTTTTCATGTACAGTATTTAGTTTCTGGTTTAAATTTTTATTTATCTATTTATTTATTCTATTGATGAATTACAATAAAGGGTTGAAACACAGACAATAAAGTCCAAAACGTCTTTTCCCAAATTTCGATACCTAATTATTCAAAAGAGGTTATGTTCACAAGATCATCAAACACTATCACAATACACAAATTTCCACGGTCAAAAATTAAAAACTATAATTTAGAATTTTGTTCAGTTGCAATAGCTTGAATTTGTAATTTATCTCGCCTATCAATTGGATGAAAACGTTTGTTGACTAAAATTCGTGTTTAGGGAAAGCGACGCCTTGGAATCGCGTGTCAAAAATGAATTATTCAAACACTATCTTGATTGAAACCAAGGTAAAGGTTGTAACTCGGGAAGAGATTGAAGCAAAGTTAAGCATTTGTAAATAGGTTAGTGGTGTGAATCGTGTCAGATTCATTCATTCTTCTCAACTTTTTCGAGTTTTGAAAGGAACGAACATCAATTCTACTACTATGTGGTCGCTGCGTAGCTTGCTGGTTGTCTTTGACCCGTACAAAGTTATACATGTTCTTTCTTTCTATTTCTATGTACTGTACTATCTATGTTCTTTGAACGTGTGAAGTGTACAAAGAATGAAATAATAAATTTGAATTAAGATATGGTCGCATTTATAATAATGCTTCGAGTTTGAGTCAGCTAGTGGTTTCAACTAACTTTTGTTTTAAACTACTATTGATAAAATAAAAATACGGGAATTCATCTTGTTACTAAACTATGCATTTGTTGATTGGTTTTGGAGCACACTTAGATATTGAATCAAGTTTCAAACTATGTCCGATATACTTCTCAAGGTTACGCTCGATATTAGCGTTTTACTATTTTTCGGAGTTTTTCTTAGATTTTTCGATAACGAATTGGCAGAAAATGTTGAAATTTGGTTAACAGGTCCAGATTAGGTCTAGAAATTCTGTGTTCAATAAATTTCGAATCCCTTCTGAACGGAATTTGCAGGCGAGCGAAGCGAGCCTGTTTGTCTCAGCTTACACTGACAGGTTTTGCAGGTTTTCAGGTTTTGTTTACAGTAGACAAACAGAATACTCTATATAGTAGATCTGTACTTACTCTATGGTGCAACTTGAAACAGTGTTATAAAATACTGAAGATTTACAAGCATTAGATAAATAAATTGAATGAATGATTAAACTTCAATTGACTCAGATAATAATATTATAAGCCAGTAAATTTTCAAAAAAGTACTTCAATTTGTCAGTAGTCTCGTAATTTTATCCGTTGATTGTAGTAGTAATGGTATCATATCACAGTACTATCTTGAATGAATAAGTTGATTTCAACTGCATTTTTACTTGATTCAATTACATTTTGGCTGTAATAAAGACAAAAATGTAATACGGGGAAAATATGATAGACATTTACTCAGAAAAACTAGGTCGGATTTTTTTTCATAGCCTTGTTGCCTGTGTGATTGCACCGTATTTTGAAAGAATCTAATTCAAATATTAAACAAGAAAAGTAAAAAGAAATCCATTACAAATGCAATTAAAATGTGTATTCTCCTGAATATCGGAAATATTAGAAGTGGTGGCACACTAGAAACAACCACCATTTCAACTGGAACAAACTGCTCAGAAGCTGTGAAGTGAAGGTCCCAGAGACTGTCCCAACAACAATCCATCCATTTTTGGAACAGCGCCCAACAAAATTCAATTTATCACTGGTCTAGTCAAGTTTATGAATATACGTCTCTGCTCTCATTCCTACAAGGATTTGATATTATTGTAATCTACCTTATTTTCATGTTGGAAAATTGGTGAAAAATGTAATACTCAAGAATTTAATATTCTAGAAATTCACTCAGAAAAATAATTAGGTTTCTTCTTATGAATTTAAACAGTTTAAATAAACTTTTACGAAATAGATTTTGATAAATTAATATTCAACTCATTAAAAATTGGTGCCTTTGCAACTGAAGTGCTGTAAGAATCTTCAAACAACAATTTCATCCATTCATTATGATTCATTATCGAAATAATCAATTAATATTGTTCTATTAGTTTCGAACACTCAAGTATTCAGGAAAAAGTAGGTATTGTTTGTTATGTCTTGGTGTGTTACAACCAATTTCATGTCCCATCAGCTACTGCTACCTGTAGTCCGATTCCAGAACTAACAACTTTTCAAGCCGTCCACCACTCAGCGGAGAATAGGAGGAGCTTGCTAGAGTGTGGTATATCAACAAGTACATGACCCAGCAGCTACTGCCACCTAGTGGCGGAATTCAGAGTTAGTCAGAGTTACTCCTTCTCAAACCGTCGATCAATCAGTGAGGAGTAGGAGGAGCTTGCTTGGGTGTGGCTTATCAACAAGTACATGACCCAGCAGCTACTGCCACCTACTGGTGGAATTCAGAGTTAGTCAAATTCAGCTCCTTTTCAAACCATCGACCAATCAGTGAAGAGAGGCGGAGCTTGCTGTTGATTGGCTGCAAACTTTTACGTGACCCAACAGCTACTGCTATCTTTAGGCCGATTCCAGAGTTGATCACTTTTCCAACTGTTCAGTGATGACAGAATGTGTTCAGAATGTCACAAAATGTTGAATCAACAGCTAATATCATCTTATCTACTTCTCGGATTCAAATTCACATACACATTTTAAACTGTTAACCACTAAGCAATTTTGAGTCTAAATTTCAAATCTAACAGCATTCAGACAAAAAATCGTCAATTTATAAATATTAGTCTTTCATTAGCCAGTTTTGTCAAGTTTTCATTAAATTGAATATAACACTTATTTTATAAATGAGAAATAAATTTATTGAAGTTTAGACATTTTTATGAACATGGTAACCGAGAGAATGCAAAACAGAAAAGTTAATTTAGTCCAAGCAAACATTGAAAGCAAATCAAAGCAAAAATACTTGCTATCAAGTCACAATTGTAACAATAAATAAATAAATTTAATCATAATATTATTATGTTAATTAATTGATGTGTCGTGTAATCTATTCGACTAATAATTCGGAAATAAATAAGTATACTCTCATTTTGTAGACGATAATCATCAATCGTATTTATTTTTATTTATAACTTCCAGCTAGTTTCACAAAGATACAAGGAATTTAACCCGTCAGTAGACAAAAATCATAATTATTCTATGTGATGAACTTTTATGAGTTCCAGAAGAAGTTAATTTTTATCAATTGTTGTTTCATTCATAAAGTGAAGCCAAATTCGTAAATTGGCTCTCGTTGCATTGGTTTTTTGGATATTTGGATGACATAAATTTATGGAGATTTCAGTTGAATTTTCGTATAACCCCCGACGTATAAACCACGATTTTTTGCGTCCTAATGAACTCTACTAGAAAGAGCAGAACTTGGCAAACACCACTGGTGGCTCGTGCCCACGAAACAAGTGAAGTGCTGTACGGTAAAAGATACGTGCACTTCACCTGTTTCGTGGGTACGAGCCGCCAGTGGCAAACACTATGTGTATATGCACACATCATGTGTTTGCCTAGCTCCGTTCAATCATAGAGGAATAATATAAGGAATATATATAATTAGGAATTATATCATTAATCTATGGTTCAATCTAGTAAAATGTAGAACTCATAGGGACGGCAAGAAATCGTGGTTTGTGCTACAGGGCTAACTCTTCGAAATTATATCTTTTATTGGAATATTATTTATCAGTTTTAATTTTTCTTCAATTTCAAGCAATTCCCTCCTTGTTTATAAACATCGTACTGTTTACCTCCTGAGTGACGCAGCTTCTTTTGAGCGTCAATGACGCATTTAATTAGCACAGAAATAGATTGCGGCTATCACACAAGAACTGAAAAAACCGAGAATTTTCCTGTTCAAATCCAGAATGGAGGCTGTATGATCTACCACGTCTGAATGATTCTAGATGAATCTGGATGCTCCATGTTTTGGCAACTGAAATATAGATGCAGATATTTACTTGGTTTCATCACGTGCCACATAGTATATTTATTTATATCAATGGGAAAGTCGTTCATTCATGTTTTGGCTCGCTCTTTCAAACATACGTAGTAGTAGGCTATATTTATGGTGAAGTTTTACATTATTTCGGAACGTAATGAACGGTCTGACATCTTGAGATTATTTCGATTTAGTTTCTTGAAAGGTGTAGGTGTTAGTCAAGGTTCCGACTCATCAATTATTTTATAGGTTGGTGTTAGGTTTAACTCAGTGTCTTGCTAGATTTGTGACTTAATTCCTAGCTAAAATAAAATTTATACTTAGCGAAGTTATTGTTCGGTTAAATAATCATTATCACTTTTGCACCTCCCTGGCTAGTGTTATCATTGTTCAACTCGAGTGCTCTCTTGAAATTTGATTGATTTCCATTTTCAATTGATCAACTTGAATGTAAGTGTTTATGCTAAATGCTATAATCATAGCTTGACTAATTATCCGAGTTCTGGCAATGATATGACATTTAATGCATCTATATAACATTGCTTATATTTTCAATGTTTGTAACTATTTACTTGTTACTTGGAAAGTTACTACCAAATAACTGTACTTCTCACTCATCCTATCATTGATTCAGTTGAGATACTACTCTTAAATTGATATTCAATTAAATTTCAATTCAATTCAATTTTTATTTTTCCCTAAAAATGATAGGCTGTTTTGCCTTAAGTGATGGGCTTTTTTGAAGCAGCGCGCAACATAATCTTGGAAAAATAATAATGAATAGGGAAATGCTATAAACATAATATTATTATATATCATTTCACTCAGAAAATCATGAACTATTAGCATACATAAAGTTGACAAACACACCCTGTCTACTTCACGAGTGATCCACAAAAATGTAGATGTGGACAGTTTTTTCACTTTTGTATTTTTGACTTACACGTCATATAAATCACATAAAGAATCAAGTCTGTGGAATTCCAAGATATACAAAATATGCGCATTTATGTCCTCTTTCAAAATATGTATAGAAATAAAACATTTGTCCACTCATTATTTTTTTATAAATTTCTATTTGTCACCAAAGTACAATCGTCATTTTTGAAGCCGCGCCCTACACTTTTTTGGAAAAATTGTAATCAATTGGTGAATGCATCTTCTATACCATTATCATTATTATTTAATCAGAAAATAATGAGCTATAAGTATGTATAATATATAATATTACAATGTTCATATTTCAAAAAGTCTAGTAGAGTCATTTCTGAGGGACCTGTACACCTGTACTCACAGCTGAGTCGACTGGAAAAAATGACCACTTTCACGGCTGATTGACCGAAATGTTGCCAACCTAATGACACAAAATCATACATGAGAATCTTCACCAGAATTTTCTCTATCGAATGGAATCGATACCCGATACATTCGATTAGTCGATTCAGTCGATAAGTCGATTTCTGCGATCGACTGCTAATGCGTCGCATTTGCGACGTTATCAGGAAGGATTTTTTGGGTCGCAAATGCGACGTCTATCATTTCTAGGGTTAAATTGATATTCAATTAAATTTCAATTCAATTCAATTTTTATTTTTCCAAAAATGATACAAAGATAAAATATTCATAGCATCAAACATAATATGATAAAATCTACTAGAAATACTAGGTACTGTACCAAAGAAGCTAACTAACACAACTTAAAGGTCCCTCTATGTTTACGGAAAAGTCTACAAGGTAAAAACCTGAGCGTAGACTTTATATAATTTCCGTACTGAATTACATTGTATTTCTATTTTATACGTGTCACGCCAATATGCAAGTTACAGTGTTACACCTATTCAAGTGAAGTTTCTAAATTCACCTCTGCATCAATATTATATTGAGAATTCTGTGATAGTTCATTTGAACAAAACATTTTCTATTCTCATCAAAATTATTATGAAAGAAGACGATTCGAACACGTGTAGGTGTTTTCCTTATAACTATAAGTCTAATAATACCTCTAATAAATCAATAATAAAATAATAACAGTTTGTGAAATCTATCAGGAGATTGACAATCGATAAAAACTATCTCTTCCTCTTTTCTCATCCTATCACTGGCGGCTCGTGCCCACGAAACAGGTGAAGTGCCCGTATCTATTACTGTACAGCACTTCACCTGTTTCGTGGGCTCGAGCCGCCAGTGCATCCTATTATTGATCCCGTAGTCTAGACTAAACGTTCAAAAAGGCGAGTAAAATGTGAACGCCTTCTTGTAAACTATCACAATTGTAGCAAGTTTTAGCATGAACCTGGATAGTGAGACTGGGCCAATATCGAACCGAACCTAACTGGAAAATACTGGTGCAAGGCGCTATAGGGAATGGCTGCACTGAGTGGTGCGTTTTGTATTGAAAACGAAAACCTTCTTCTTCCCTTGACCTGCTATAGTTGGCGGAAGCTAGAAGACACACAGTTAAATGGATTTTACATATTAACGAGGTGTCTTCTCAGCTTTCACGAACTATATATTACAGGTCTATTTGTATATCTGTATATAGCCCATGTATCGTGGCACGCTTGCTCTGTTTTGTCTCGCCAGACGATTTTTGCACACTTTTGCTTTCTTTTCTTTTTTCAAAGTTCCTTTCCTCCTCTTCTTTTTTTAGTTTATTTTATTTTGTTTTTCTTCCTTCCTTGTTGTTGTTCTCTTTTACGCACAGTACTTTATCAAAATTTAAATGTTTTTCTTCATTTTTTTCCTTTTCTTCTACTTTTTTCAAGTTCCAATTTTTCGTCTTTCGAATTCTCGACTTCACTTTCTTCCATATTCCTTCTTTTTCTCGTTCCTATTTAGATTTTCTATCTTTTCAACTACTTTTAAGTCTTATCTCACATCCTCCTTTTTCAGATTCCTTTTCCAACTCCTCTGATATATTGCTTCATTTTTTATATTTTTATTTCTTCTCCATCCATCATTTCACCAGCCTTCCTTCTTCCATCTTCCTTGTCTCATAATTTGTTTCCTTGGTCTTATTCTTCTTTGCTCCCTTCTCATTCTTCTTCCTCAATTCTCACTTTTTATTTATTTCTTGATCTCTCTAATATGCATATATCTTTTCTCCTTCTTCTTAGTCTGTTCTCTTTTTCATACTTTTATCAGCTACTTTTCATTTTCTTCGTCCACTTCTTGTTGTTCCCCTCCTCATTTGTTCTCTACTCTGTATTCACTTTTCGCTCTAATCCCTTTTTGTCTTCCTCATCTTCCTCCGAAGAAAATTGTCAACTTTATGATTTGTGTTTATTTTTCAACAGCGTGAATATAATTGGCTACACCTTGGCTGAAATGTTTGGTTTGTGCTAGCCAAAATCTTATTTTCTGTATCTTTAAATGCTTCAAAATGAGCAACTACTGTAGATCTTCTACAATGTTGAGTGTTTATTCTTCGTCCATCACTTTTACTTCACTTTCACTTATTTTTTTGTTCTGTAGGGTTCCTTTCAATCTTTCAATTCATCAACTAAAGTTGAAATATCTTATTCATTTTCTTATTTGAAAGGTACAATTTTTTGTTGTGCTTTAGACGCCTACCTGTACCTATAACGCAGAGAAGATAAATCTCAGCTTCTCTGTGTCTATACTAACCGAAATCAAATATCTTATTCGTGGTCGTGCTATCATTTTCAGTCTAATTATAATTCATCAGAAACCTAGTGCATTACTAAATACAATTAATATCAGACATATTGTTGGCGAATTGCCCACTAGCACCCTCTTCCACTATAATAATATACCCATCTACTCACTGTTTACTGAAATATGTTTCCCTTTATTCTTTGTAACCTATTGGTACCGTTACTGCATCCTCATTATATTTATGTATAATCTGGTCGTACAAGGAAGATATTCTGGCAAGATAGAAAAATGACTCTAGCTCTGTCAATATAGGTTCAAAATGATTAATTTGGTCTGAAATTGTAGAGCAGAATGATTTTCACAATTTAAGACCAAATTTATTATTTTTGAACCAATTTCTCATCTTGCCAGAATGTCTTCTTTGCTCGACCATACTATATGAGCAGATTCATTTGAGAGACATGAAATTCCATTGGGAAGCCCTACAACTCACTTTCCCTTGTACTTTGCGCCATTTTATTATCCAAGTACTGCGTAAATCACGAGTCAAAGTCCTGTTGCACAACTTCGTACTTAGCTTTGAACTTATTTTTCAACTCCCTTGTTTGAAAGTGACAGTCTAGGCCAAGAGGCCAAGAGTGTTGCTAAGCCGAATTAAGCAAATTAGGAACAGAAACATTTCGATCCGATTATAGACAGGCGACAATAGTTGAAGGTTCCTAGATAAAAGTCGATTGTCAAAGTCGAATTGATCGATTGTCGAAAGTTATTTTTCATTTTATTCATTGACATCATTACACAAATCATAATAATATTATCATTATTATAACTAGGTGAGAAAAACTATATAGGCATAGCCTGTATTATTTCATTTCTAAATTTCGAAAACGTTACATTGTCACATCGATCGATTGTCGAGAGTCAATGAAGTCGATATTTATTTTTAGTTGAGAGGAGAAACGTCGATTACGGGTATTGGAAAAGTACTGAGTATAACGAGTTACAACTGGATTGTTGATGTAAGAGTTTTTACATTGAATGTAGGTTTACACAGACAGGAAATGAATGCAACCGTGAATGCTGTGCTATTATGCCTTGTTAAGTATAGTGGGAATGTAATTGAACTTGAATAAAGGTACTGATCATGACAGTTAATTTTATAGTGAATAGCAATTGAACTTGAAAAAAGTAGCTGTATAGTGAAAATAGAGCGAACAGCAATAATTGAACTTGAAACTTGAATGAAGTACTAGCTTATCTGGATAGTAAACAAATATGGTGGAATAGGAAATTAATAGCTGGTAAAATTAAAAAAAGAAAGTTCTGCCGATATCGATTGTTGGGTAGGCTGCAGTACCTACGTTTAATTCGTTATTTATGCTTAAAATACTGTTTGAAACTATGTAAATTCTTTGGAAGCTTCCCTTTAAAGATTGTACTTATTTCACCTCATATAAAATGTTTTTCGCTACACTTCACGGAAATAAGCTGCTTACCAGTCCCTATGTAGACTAGGAAGTCGTCATTTACATACATAATCAATCAGCTGTTGTCCTCGAGCGGAAAGAAGTCCTTTCCATACAACGACCATCTCTTTCCAAGCGTGGACAGCTGACGCCATCTAGCGAGAGAAAATGCAACTACAATGGACCATCACTTTCTTTGAAACTGCCAGAAATTTGTCAAAAACAAGAAACTTTGTATTGCTATTGTACAATTTAGGATGATCGTACAAAAACTATCATGAGCTTAAACATTTCTGGACTAAGAAAATCGAGTATTCTGATAGTTATTAAGTAATATCCATTTGATTAAATCAAAAAAATTGTGATGCAAACTTTCAATACTTAGCAGTTCAGCTTACTCCAGATTCAGCTCAGCCGAAGCTAGTATAGTAAGTTATCTGGTCTTAGCTGTTCTTAGATTTAATTAATCCTATTTGTTTTGTTCATTCATGAAATTAGATTGATAATATTTATTTGAAGTGTAGCGAAAAAAATTATACACAACTCGCCCAGGAAGTTTTTTACGGTATTCGGAATTATTCCCAGGCTCGGCAAGCCTCGCCCGGGAAACTATCCTCATACCGTAAACTTTTCCTTCCCAGGCTTGTGGCGTAATGTACTATAATGAAGTACAAAGTTGCCCTTGTAATGTTTCAAATTATGTACTCATTTTAGGTTGAATTCAGTGACCTACTCAGCATTTTTCGAGTAGTGGCGTATTAATCATCCCTGGATTAATAATAATTATTATTATTGTTTGCTTTTTCGGATTTCTACTATCATATGATTGCAGGTTTGACGTCTAGTGGGATCGGACTCTTTATTGTTGTTTGTCTATTGTCTGGGTATTCTTCCTTCATTCTATATCGACATCAGTCAATTTATATTAATTATCGATATTCATTATCTATCGAAATTAGTCGATTTGTTTCTATTTATATTTCATTTTTAAGTACACTGCTCTTTTCTAACAAAACTAGAATAATAATCTGGTTCACTTTTATCTACAATGTCAGTCAACTCTCTCTCTCTCTCCTGACTCTCAGTCATCCCTGGATTAATAATAATAATAATTATTATTATTGTTTGTCCATTGTTAGGGTATTCTCCCTTCATTCTTTGTAGCCTATTGGTACCGTTACTGCATCCTCATTATATTTATGTATTTTCCTTCAGTATATTCATTTTATTCAAACATTTTTGCATTTTTTTACTCTTCCATTCTTTCTGAGGAGAATTTAAATGATAAATTAATAAATGAAAAGACAAGATGTTGTCAAACCACTGATTTATTATAAAATCGAGATACCGGTTTCGGTTGTTACACCAATATCAATCTCTGGTAAACTGATTTATTAGAAAATCGAGATTGATAATGGTGTAACAACCGAAACCGGTATCTCGATTTTCTAATAAATCAGTGGTTTGACAACATCTTGTCTTTTCATTTATTATGGATAACTACCACAATATCAATTTCACAACTACTCAAAGAGTGAATGATAAATTAATTATTAATTTAATCTCTAGGATAAATCATATTTTATTTTACTTCATTTATTCATTGAATTAATTGAAATTATCAAATTCAAATTATTAAATTGAAATGATTTGGGAGATAAAAACAGGCTTATTTAATGGCATAAAATGTCTTTAAAACATATTATAGTATTATGCAGAGGACTATTCTTTATGTAATATAGATTGATTTGACAGTACTATTGTGCCAGCCGTCTTTGAAATTTCTTCCAATTTAAATTTCCCATTACCGTTTTAACAATCTTACAGATGGTGGAACATTGCACTGATAACATTCTGTAGCTTGAAAACCAATTAACCAACAATTATTTTCAAAATCTTCTTTGTTTAAGTCAACAAAATAATTACTTGATAATTTGAAGTAAGTTTCCGTTCAAGTGTGGTAGTATTTTAACCTACTTTACCTACTGTTCTCCTCAAGCTCAAAACATAAGTTGTCAATTGAGTGAGAGAGCTCATAAAATAGTCAATAATATTTCACTTTTAAGTTGAAATCGGAAGCTTACTATCGCAGAATATGTGGCGACCTTATCAGTTAATCCTTCCAATCCAGTTAGAACCAGTATCACTGCAAACCATCTTGACAAAATTTTTGAAACGGCCATGAGAAAGATAAATTTGCCGATAAAATTTGAATAAATTCAGCAACATCGTGAAAAAAATATTTTATTAGAATAAAACATACTGCGTATATTTTCCATGACATTGTTTGGTGTGAAATAATTCGAAACTAACGATACGATTTGTTGATTTTAGTGATAATCTTTACAACACATCGTAACTAACGGGATAAATATCTAGATCAAAACTTGATTTTTAGTAAACATGTTTCTTCAGAGCCTTTCACTATGAATAGAAGAGCGAGTTTTCTCTATTTTGATTACTGTCAGATCTTGACTAGCTTTGGGTACGTTAGCACTTGCTAAAAACTACCAACTGTGAATGCAGTATGCAGTACATACTACTTACTTATGTACATACAACAGTACTTACAACTAACACCTAACAGTATATGTACTTGCAGATTGTAAAATTCCATTCCTTTCAATATTCAATTCCTTTATTCATTCTATGTTTTGTGTGGCCATTGTAATGCATTTCCCTATCATTCATTTAAATTAATTTTAAGAAACAGTGTATCAGATTCGCTTTAAACTGTACATCCACCGTTGATTAAAGTATGAATCGAATTTAAACTATGGCTTGTCAAACTTAATTTGAATAGATATGTTGCATTATTTTGGTGTAAGTTGATTATTTATCAAACAATAATTTTGATGATTTT
Organism: Sogatella furcifera; assembly: GCA_017141385.1. Lineage (NCBI taxonomy): Eukaryota > Metazoa > Arthropoda > Insecta > Hemiptera > Delphacidae > Sogatella > Sogatella furcifera. The sequence goes on from CM029554.1 coordinate 5,182,053, forward strand.
TAGATTTTAGTAGCCTACGCCAATAACCTTTATACATAACCTGAAAATTTGGAAAGTTTATCATGTGACTAAATTGGGAATAGAAGAAGTTTTGGGCAGTAGCCTGTTTTTTCTTTCTGCATCTTGTATTTGTACATAAATGAAATAAATAAATAATGTAATTTCTCAATAATCTACTTCATTCCATTTGTATGCATTTCAGACTTCTATAATATAAGTTATTGAATAACTCACAAGTTGACGATAACTTTCATAATTTATGTAAGTTAAACTTGAGCTTAAATAATTGTATACTTATAAGGGCCGGTTTCTCCAAAAAAGTTATTCTGAATTTTGGACTAAACCATCAGCTGGCTCAATTGAAACACAAGTTAATAAAAGTGACCATACACTGACAGCTGATAGTTAAACTAAAATTCCAGTTAAACGTATGTAAGAAGCTGGTCGCTCTATACATCCCCGCTTCTTCTTTCCAATCATATGACCGACTTATTAATTTATTAATTAATGTTATTTATTAATCATTCAATGTTCACCTTCGTTCACATTTAGATTGAGATTTATACTGTAAATAATTGACATTAAAAATCGAATAAAGTTATTGAAATCGTCAGTTATAAGATAAAGGAAACATATACAGTAAGTTATACTTATAAGTTGAAATTTATATAGTTATTGAATGAGCTTTTGAGCTTAATTTTTTCCAAGCTCTTATCAATGTATCTTATTCTCATCGTAAGCTGTAAAATCAGCTATTTTCGTTGTGAATATGACTCACTGTGTCACATAGAAAATGCCCTAGAACAAACGCCACACAACGAGACCCTGTGTGTTATCAGAAGTTATTAAAATCCCAGACAGAAAAAGAGACAAACTGAACCAAGAAGTCCTAAGCCCTAAGTAACTGAACTAGTTTGAACCGGTTAAGTTGAGCTGATGGACTTGGGGAGAGGGGGGAAAAGAGGGACTTAATTAAGCGCGACTGATTTGCGAAGCACGCATCTTGATAAAATAATGAAATCGTTTGTGGTCGCCAAACTATTACTATAGATAGAGTAGTGTTCAGTACACACCAAGGCTATATTACTATTTATACCAACCAATTTTGATTTATATCAAATCCATTTCCTTAATCTTAGGGCTACTTTTATCACTGTTTTTTTATAATTATCAAAGTACCCTTTTTTAATTATTTTTTCAATGCATTACATGTTTCAACTAATTATAGTCATTTTCAAATGCAAATACTATACTACTATTACTATTCATATCAAAAGCAGTGTTGTTAGGGGTCAATTTCCTGCGCTCAAAATGTTTTATCATTGAGAAAATTGAATCAGCCAATTTTTATAATATTGCGGTGAACCATGAGTATTGCAGTTGTCTCGTATCAATTCCAATTTGTCTCGCTTCCTTCCTGTATCAATTTTGGACTCTGTATCACTACTGCGTATCATAATTCTGCCGTGTAAAAGGGGCTTGAAAGTGAAATAGATGAACTTGCTGAACTACTGTACTTTTTATTATTGCTATCATTCATGTATTATATTTATCGATAATTATAGATAATATGATAATGTAATGTAAACTGTGATGAAGCTCAAAAATTATATATTTCTTGAAATCTATAGTATATATTTAATATATTTTTGATGAAATATATAATTTTTAAGCTTGAGTGATGTGCATTCATCACATAATCCTAATTAATCAATACGATTTGATTTAATTAATCCTATTTGACATGTGTAATTTTATAAAAAATATGCATCCTATATAATTATTATTGGAAATACAATCTCTCAGTTTTTTACCGGTTATACGTAGTCGTAGTTGCTGGAGTATTACTATTGTTTTCACGTTTTGTTTGTTTGTCAATGTCTCAACAGCCCATGAAGGGCCTAGGCCTACCAGCCGGTTACCAGTTTCATATTCACCACACTATACAGCAGAAATGAATAATCAAACAGGATAGAGGTAACGTGTGGTTAGCACGTTGATCCTCTCAACCACAAGCTAGCTTCCGTGACCAAGCGACGGCGCAGAACACCTCTGAATAACATCCAGTTAATCAGTTGGTGTGAAATGGAACAATTACTATATTCTCCCTGGAACGGAAAACGATTGACTATCTTTACTAAAGATAAGCCAATCTCCCAATGGATGGAAATTGTTTTCATGTACTGTACTGTTCTTTATTCCTATAGAATAGATTGTAGATGTGGTCTGTACTGTATTACTATAGTATTGATTGTAGGTGTTCTATATCGTTGTACTATAGTGAAGAGGATAGAGGACAAAAAACGAAAGACTTATTGTTAGGAGCGACTCCATAATCATGCGTGTAACTAGATGATAAAAAAAGAGAACCAGTTTTGTTTTATGTGGTATCAATTTGTGACGAATGTGAAACGATGTGTCACTTTTTCATCTTGAATACATTATTAATAATTAATTATGGTTAGTTATGATGAGACAGGTCGAAAAAGTAATATTTTTGGAACAGGCTGAGTAGAGCTAATTCTTCTTTCGAATTTTCCCAAGTAGGCTTGTATTTATTTGTTTTATATCTGTATATTTTGTTTTTTCGTTTTCTGTATTGAAAATATACCCAACTTTAAAATCGTCAATGTGAGCTGTCCTAATAGTGATGGTAAAAATCACTACTCCAAAAACTTGTTGATTTGACTCTTCTACTAAAATATTTTGATGATTCTTTCTGTTTACGTTTAGCTGCCTACTTGGCTACTTTTCTACTCCTATTCATCCTCTCTTTCAAAAATTCTTTTACTTTTCATTCATAATTATTTTTCTCTTTTCCAATTCTTTCTCGCCCCAGCCATCGTGTCTCATTCCCTCTCTCTCTATTCCTATCTTTTTGTACACAAATTTTATCTCATTATCTCACCAAAATTTCACAAAATCGAATATCAATCAAATGAAATTGACGTTTTCCGTCATACGTAACAAACTAAGGGTGATGAGCTTGACTGGTTGTGTGGGGGGGGGGGGTTGAGGCATTTTTCGGTATAAATTTAGAGTGACCCCACCTCGTTCACCCCTCTTTTGAACAAAAAATGACGTCACACACTTCAAAGTAACGTGCTGGTGCTACAAAAATAGTTCTGCGCGTTACTGGGTCATGTCCTCTGCTACCTCTACTCCTCGTTCACCCAGTAGAAAATGAAAGAAAAATGAAGGAGAAGAAGAAAAACAACAGAACAAAGTGAAACAAGAGGAACAAGAATGAGAAGTTAAAAATAAGAAAAAAGGAGAAAAATGAGGAGAAGAGAAAAAATTAATAGATTTTTATAAGAAGAAAAAAAAGGAGAAAAAGTGGGAAAAGATGTAGAACAACAGGAAGATGAGAAAAAAGTAGAAAATAAGAGAAGAAGAAGGAGGTGAGAGAAAAGATTGAGAAAATGTAAGAGTTAGTAGAGAAGCAAGAAAAAGTAGAAGATCAGAAATTTGAAGCAGACAATAGAGTGACATAAACTTCGTATAGAAAATATTGAAGAAGGTATGGAAATTTAGACTATTAAAAAGAAGAAGTAGGGATTGAGATAGTGTAGACGAAAAGTATATCGAAATCGTGTAATACCGGCCTTAGAGAAGAAAAATTATAAGCAATTATTGTGAAGAAAAGAAGAACTAGAAAGACGTATGTAGAAGAAAAACTCTAAAACAGGGAGAGAAAAGGGAACAAACAAATGATAAGGAATGGAAATAATTTTCTACGAAGTAGACGGCACTGGCGGCTCGTGCCCACGAAACAGGTGAAGTGCTGTACAGTAAAAGATACGGGCACTTCACCTGTTCCGTGGGCACGAGCCGCCAGTGGTAGACGGAGAAAAGTAGAAGAGGATACAATGTTATAAATGAAACTATGAAGGAGTCTATGAAAAAATTATAAAAAAATGATAATAGAGGAGAACATGATGGGGGTGAAAAGTAGAATATGAAGAATTGAACGAAGAACGAAGAAGATGGAGTAAAAAATGGTAAACTAAAATAGTGAATGGGCCAAATGTTTGTGGCCACAAATAGTAGATGCGTCAAAGAGTCAAATCGATTGGTTTTTAATAACTTTTTGCAGCTTATCTGTGATACCAGATTGGACTGGATAGGAACGCTGGTTCAGTTTAGTTTTAATGAATGAGTCAAAAAATATTTCTGCCATTTTGGCGACTCAAACCATATTGAACTGAACTGAACTCCACCCAAGGTTAGTAAAGAGTAAAGAGTAGAGTTAGTACATCTCTCTATACTACTAATCTTGATAATTTCTATTCACCAACATTTGGCACACATATTGCATCACTTGCAGTTCCATTCATGAAAAAATTTATAAATGGGTGTAGAGGGAATAGAAATTAATCCAATATTTAAGTTAAATCATGTCTATTTGAGCTGAATGTCTTCTGATTGACATATAAATGTTTCATGTTGCATTGATTAGATGACATCAAAATTCAAGTGTTGAATTGAATAGGATTCTATCTCTTCCAATATAGTCCGTAGACAAATGTTTCCTTCATCTCAGGGCTACTTTTATCACTGATTTTTTATTTTAAATAATATCACAGTACCCTTTCCAGTTATTTTTTACTAAAGCATAGTAAAAAATAACTGAAAAGGTTACTGTGATATTATTTAAAATAAAAAATCCGTAGACTAAATACAATAATTTATTATAGTCTGGTGAAGCAAAGAAGACATTCTGGCAAGATGGGAAATCGACTCCAGCTCGGTCAATTTTGGTTCAAAAATTATAAATTTAGTATCAAATTGTGGAGGAGAATGTAATTTATAAAATTTGAACCAATACTAGCCGGGCTGGGGTCATTTTCCCATCTTGCCAGAATGTATTCTCTGCACGACCAACAGACTATAGTTGAAAGTTAATTGAATTAAATCGCTATTAAATGAAGCATTGGGATCATTGTTTGAATAAACTTTTTATTTTTTCCTGATCCATGATTTTATCTAATCCTGATGGTAGTGTCAAAGACTACCCTAATCTTGGAATGGGATATGAGTCTTTGATAAAGGAGTAATCAATTTTATTGAATAATATTACCAGAATTATTGACAACATTAGATTTTGGAGCGCACAAGGAGCAAACGAATCCGCCTAAATTTGTTCTGAACAGTTACTGAGACTATCAGTACACTGATATAGTCTGTCCAAGCAAAGAAGCCCCTCTGGCAAGATGGGAAAATGACTCCAGCTTGATCAATATTGCTTGAAAAAATATGAATGTGGTCTTAATATAGTAGTTCAAATTGTTTCCTACAATTTGAGATCAAATTGATAATTTTTGAACTAATTTTGACCGAACTTGAGTCATTTTCCCATCTTGCAGGAGGGTCTTCTTTGTTTGAACGGACTATAATAATTATTTTTGTAGTCTACATTGTAGTAGATGACATCAATCATTATTATTGGACGCGTTGTTCGTACTAGTCTCTTAGTGATTGTGGATGAAATCTTATGTATTTAACATGAACTGAAATGAAAATTATTAGTTCCAAATCCAATGGATGTAACAAAGCGAAAGAATTATCAAATCAATCCAGAACTTGTAATTGTTTAGTGAAAATGAATGTAATAAATTAAGTGAAGTGATTAGAAACTATGAATGTTTTACCATTTAAAATTTCTGTTAACAACTTTCTGCTTGATTGATCCAGTAAATTCTAGATCAAATTGCTTTTGTTTCTAGTTCAATCGACTTTTCATCCGAATCGTAGTGGCTTGAATTTTATTACGTCACTGATTTGTGCTCCCGTAAGTCTGGCATATAAATGGGATTGAAATTCTTAGATCTAATTCTTGTCAAGTGGTCAAATTTTTGGGATTAATCTCGTTTATCTTTTTGGATTCACGTGGACAATCACAATATCACGTCAAAGCAAATAAGACATTCTGGCAAGATGGCAGAATGACTCCAGCTCAGTCAATATGGGTTGAAAAATTATAAATTTGGTCTCAAAATATAAATCAGAATGTTTTCTACAATCTGAGACCAAATTTATAATATTGACCGAGCTGGAGTAATTTTTCCATCTTGCCAGAATGAATGTCTTCTTTACTTGGACAGACTATAATACGAGTTATTTTGAATTGGAGTTCATTCTTCAATTGGAGTCAAAATGAGAATGTCTTGAATAATGTTGTCATTGTAAAGTATTCACATTTGTTGTGAACTTTTGATACTAGGATCTAATTCTTGTCTTGTGGTCGGGATTGATTTTTGTAATGCTTAGAAATTAAATTTTTAATTATCCAATATTTATCAGAAGTCCATTCACTGTGAAATCTATATTCAAACCTTCACTTATTGAAAATTCGAGAATAATATTTTGAAAATTTGTGAAATTGAGAATTTATAGAAATAATACTGCAGTACCATAACTTCTATTTCCTCACCTAAGTTCAATAAAAGCTTCGAAACTTCACCTACGCATTAATCTTTATAATTCAATTCTTGAATTATTATCATTTATTAGTAATAATTCTTCACAGATTTCAATACTGTAGATATCATAGATAATAATCCATAGATTATCTTAGATCTCAATTCACAATTCACTTGCGAGAAATGAAGATGGTAAGTATAGACGCCATTGGCTGAAAGAAGATGGAGGGGGGAAGCATGATAGACGTTTACAGTAGTACTGCTATTGGTTGAGATGGCTGGAGAAAGGCGTGGCCTTTCCGACCAATCAGAGGCAACTTCTAATCTATCAAAATGGAGTGGTTCTCTGCCTTTCATGGAGTTATTTTGATGTTCAGTTTGAGTTTTTTCTGATTCGCCAACTTCACAACTGATAATACTACTCACTGACTTCACCTTATAAACTACTCACTAGTTTGGTAATAATACAAAGAGTAGTATTGTCTTTTCTATTAATAACAATTTTTCATGTTCGATTGTATGAATTTTTGTGCAAACGATCGCATAAAATCTGTGTAATTTATATTTTGTAATATTGAAGTACCCACATTTCACACACGATTTTCGGATGTCTGTTTTTTATCGACCCTACAATTTTCACTGGATTGAATAAAGCTTGGCAAACATACGATGTGAGCAGACACATAGGCTATCATTTTTTGTCAAGTTTTGTTCAAATAAGTAAACTTCAATAGGACGGCCAAAAACCGATCGTCCAAAAATCATGGTATGTGAAACAGGACTTGAAAAACTTGAAGACGTATTATAAAACTTTGGGAAATCTTATTACTGATGAATATTATGCATTCGCATACATATTGACTGCTTCTGAGCCTCAATTCTGTGGGTAGATTCAATCCAAAATAATTATAAAAATATGTTGAAAGATCGACCATTTTGACAAATTTACTAGAAAAATAGAAGTTTCACTTTTTAAAATTTACATTTACAATACATCATCAATTATTAAACGTGTATGTTAATTGCTCAGCGTTCTCTTCGTATGAATGCCCGTCCACTCTTTTTTCTAAATTGTTCTCATTTCTAATTCGCTTCACCTATCATTGTTATCTCTTGTCGGATTCTTTGACACGCTTTTCAGTTACTATTTATGACGAAATTTATTTCACAAAATTTGCACACAAGTCGATATGCAGGCATTTTTCTACAAGTGTCAAAACGCATTTTTCATGTTATCAGTTGAATAATTATCGGCATTTGCTCTGGTCGAGCATAGAAGACATTCTGGCAAGATGGGGATGTAACTCCAGCTCGGTCAATATTGGTTCAAAAATTATTGAAATAGTTTCAAATTGTTGAAAACATTCTGTTTTACAATTTGAGACCAAATTTATAATTTTCGAACCAATATTGATCGAGCTGGAGTAATTTTCTCATCTTGCCAGAATGTCTTCTTTGATCGACCAGACTATACTCAAACTTATGCTGGTGAGTGAATTTTTATCGGCGTAAAATGTAGTTCGCGTTAACTGAGAAGGCACGTCGTTACAATGTCGGGTGTATTGTAATTGCGTGTCTTTTTAGCTTGCGCGAATTTATCCCGTATGTGTGGAAAAACTTGAACGGCCTTGACCAATCAAAGATAAGAATAGAAGGATGGATGTCAACAAAACACGATTTTTACTACACTTCACACCACTCTACTAATACTGTGATGTGTGTGACATTGTTGCCTACATTACTCACTTTTTCTTTTTCTTTTTTTTCTTTTTTCACTCACTCTCTTTCTCTTTTTTTGTCATTTATTTCTTTTTCTCGTTCTTTCACTTCCTTACTCACTGTTACTTCTTACTGTGCCTTTACCTGTATACTTTTTTCTTATCTCTAAATTATTTCTTTATCAATGTGGTGTCATCCTTGATATCATTATGTTCAATGCGATATTAATATTCTTTACCTATTCCTTTTCTTCTTTCCTCTTATCACTACTCTTTGCTGCTCTCTTTCCCACCTATAATCCATTCTTTATCAACATTATTAATATTAGTGTTAATGTTAACATATCTAGGGCGGGTATTACACGATAATAGTTCTATGATCATATCTGATCATATGGAAAGAGATGAAAATACGACATCATATTTTGATATTTTCGTCTCTTTCCATATGATCAGATATGATCATAGAACTATTATCGTGCAATACCAACCTAGTACAATTCATGCAATATGATAATAGGATATAGATAATTTTTTCCAATCCAAGCTATCCTTATTCTTGTGAGCATATAGACCTACCCTCGGATACGAGACAAATTATAATCATCAATCATCATCATTTATTCAAATTTTTTGAAAATCTCTTGAATATAACCTCTATTTTAGATATTTTAATCAAAATTTTGGAGAGACGTTTTGGACTTTAATGTCTGTGTTTTTACCCTTCATTTTAATTTCTCAAATGAATAAATAAATTACATTTTGGTGAGTGCAACAGGCTCATGCCCTAAACCGCTCCTCTACCAATTTATATTACACGTCCAAAATAAGGTTATGTTGAATCCAATAATTTTACACTTTTTGTAGACAAAATTTTATGTAGACAATACAAACAGTAGTCCTAATAGCCCAGGCAAATTAGACTTCTAGCACCTAAAAAATGATGGATGGCTGGAAATGATCTTAAACCACTGTGGACATCCCAAATAAGTTTAAAATGAGTTTGCGACGCTTTCTGAGTGGCGCGTAATACAGGGTGCCCAAAAAACCACGGAAAATTTGTTCATTTTCTAGTTTTTTGCAACTCACGTCAAAACCAAGCGTCGGACAGGAAAATTTGTAATTACAATGTTTTAGTAAATAAAATTCTTGGGCGATTGATATCAAATCCAACCCTCTGTGATAAGCGACAACCGAGTTATGAATTTTTTAAAATGCTGTATTTTTCGAGAAAAATTGAAATTTGACAATTTTCAATTTTTGATTGCTTATATCTTCTGTACGTTTCACTAGAAATGTAAAATTCAAAATCCCTCTGGGGATAATTTTATTCTGGTCATAGCTAGACATAACACAGACATGCATAGTGTTTGTATTGACACATACATTGAGACATACTTTGTATTGTTTGCATTGCATTGTCTGTATTGACACAGACAAAATAATTATTCTTCAACGTATTTTGCTAGGTTCATTTGCATGATAGTCATAATTTTCCTTTTCATTTTTGTCTACTTTTGTTGTGGTTTCTGTTCTGTTCTCTTTGACAATGAAGATTGGTTCATTGAATTTTCATTACTATTACTTTTTGTGTACTGGGTATTAACACAGAGGACCTCAATCCTTAGGTTTGGATTTAGCTCCTCTTTGGTATTAGTCACTCGATGGTTGCTTTGTGGTCTTGAAGATCTTTGTGTCACGATCACTGTGGACTGCTCTTGGATGGATGACCAGTATTTGGCCAAGTACACATTAACGAGGTGGAACCTCTTATCTGTAATTTAATGTACATGAAATTGAAATGTAATCAAAAATTATTCACCCCAACTATCTGGCTGAATAGGGAGAAAATAATGTCCCAGTCCCCCTATTCTCCTTTTCACTTTTGATTTTCCAATTTTCTCATCCCAGTAAAAACAAACATGCAGCCAAAGCATTCTAAGTAGGCGCCACAGGCTTTTTATACGATACTGGCTATAGTTGTCCAAGCAAAGAAAACATTCTGGCAAGATGGGGAAATTACTTCAGCTCAGTCAATAATGATTTAAAAATTATTAAATTAATCTTAAATTGTAGAAAACATTCAGATCTACAATTTGATACTAAATTTATAATTTTTGAACCAATATTGATCAAACTGGAGTCATTTTCCCATCTTACCAGAATGTCTTCTTTGCTTGGACAGACTATAGAAATAAGATTGCCAAGTGGCTGATAAGCCTATGTCCTTGGAAACCCTGCTAAGCCCTTCTCTTCCTTTTCTCATTTCTCTTCCTCTTTTCCTTCTTTTTTTTTCTACTCCCAATGCGATTTTCTCCAACACAGCTTATACGCTTCCCTGTCATCACTATTCTTTCTCTACCCTCTTTCGTCTTCCTTTTTCCCCCATGTTTATCCTTATTTCGCCAACGCTTACAAACCTTTTTTCGATTCATTTCTTATAACAATGAAAGAGTAGTCTCATTTTTCATTTCTAAGTTTTGTGTATTCTTCTCTTTACTGGTTGTTTTGATATGGCTTCTGTTTTGTCCTGTGTGCGGTGTTTTTGCAGATCTTTGGTGGAGGAGTGTTGAAAAGTATTAGGGAAGAAATTATGTAAAAAATGAATCAGAGTTGGAAAATCGAAAGTGAGGAATAATAATTAATTCTAATCTCAAATTATTGCTATATAAATAGACAAAGGATAAATAGAAAAAGTGAGGAAGAAGTATACAAAAAAAAAAAAAAACGAAAACTATTGCTTGTAATAATTACTTCTTGTATGTCCCCTATTAATTTAATTTTTCTCAATTTCTGCTTTACTTCTTGTTCCTCCACTTCTTAGGCTGTCTTCCTTGTATTGTTTCTCTTCCCCTCTCTGTAGCCGATAGTTTATTCTCCTCCAATGTAACATTCTTACAAACATTTTCCTTATCACTCATTTCTTCTTCTCTTCTTCTCATTCTCAAAACAACGATAATTATTGTTCTTATTTGTCTGTTAATAACTGCTAATTCTCTCATCGTTCTTTGACTATTCTTTGCCTAATAATTTTCAAATAAATTCGATTCTTCCGTTTTCAAGGTGATTTATAATGATCTTCACATTTTGGTTTCCTTCATCCACTACTCACTATTTTTATTCACTTCATCATCATTATCATCATCATCATCATCATCATCTTCTATTTTCATTATCTTCTTTTTTCTTCATCTTCTTCCTCCCCCTTTTCGTCCTTAACCATCATTCTCCTGCTGCTCTTCTTCTTACTTTCTCCACATTTTTCTCCTCCTCCCAATTCCAACGGTACCCGACACGTGGTCTCTCCAATTCATACCACGTGTATCGATCAGTGACGTCACGATGACAGCTGGGGCTTGCGCAGAATCTCTGTCTATATTCTTCTTTTCTTTCCTACTTATCGCTTCCCTTTCAGACCCTATCTGTCTCTGTCACACCTCTCTTCTGCCATCTTATCACCCTTTTCCTCTCTTTCTTTCTTCCTTTCTCACTTTCTCTATCTTTCACAATCTCTATCACTTTCTCTCTGTTATTTTCTCTGTTTTTCTAACTGTTTCGCACTCTCCCTACTCTTTCATTCTCTCTCTCTCGCACTTTCGCTCTCTCCCTCTGTATTTATTTTTTATTCTTGTCTGTATTTTACTCTCTTCCCTCACACTATGAAACTTTTTCTCTCTCTTTGTGCTATTTTCTTTTTTCAGACTATTCTTTCTCGCTCTCTCTCTCTCTCTCTTTAGAAGCTTCTATTTTGTGGAATTTATAGAATAATTTGTTCTACTCATTTATATTGTAATGTGAAATATATGCTGGACTTTGTTATCCATTTGAATAAAGTAATCTAATCTAATCTAATTTTCTCTCTCTCTAGCTCTCAATCTCTCACTCTTTCCCAATCTCTGTGTTATTTTCTTTGTTTTTCGAAATCTTTCGCGCTTTTTTATCTCTTCTTTTTTTTCTCACTTGTCTCTCTTCACTGACTTTGGCTCGTTCAGTTTCCTTGACCTGAGCCAACCGCCACGTGTGTTTTGCGTCATAGCCGTGACGTCATACTGCAAACATCGATACCAGACGCCACCTGTACCAAGTACAGTACTGCTATCTTTGGCGCAAGCTGAGAAGACACGCCGTTATCGTGTGGTGTGTATTGTAACGGAGTGTCTTCTCAGTTTGCTCGAACTTCATCGCTGGGTTCTGAATTCGTTCAGGGTCAAATATTTGAAATTGATTAAAATTTATAACTGGAAATTAAATATTTTTTCAATAATGATAATAATCGAATAATGCGATTGAAATGAATTGATGAAGCAGTTAAAAAATGAAATTCAAGAAGATACGTGTATGAAATGGAACCATGGAGATGGAATTGAATCATTATTGATACAATATAGCTTTCTTCCCGTATCATTCTTGAATCAAGATTTTCCTATTCGATTGTTGAATAAATTGTTGAATGAATAATTGTAAATATTTGATTGTTTTTGATCCATGTATCATCTCGTGTTTCGTTTTAAAGTAGAGCAAATCTATCATCATATTATGTTCAGTTATGTATAGTCTATCCAAGCGAAGAACTCACTTTTTTAGATAGGGAAATGACTTCAGATCGGTCAATATTGGTTTAAAAATTAGAATCTTTTAAACTTTTGTATTGTTCATGAAGAAATAGAATCGTGGGTAGATTAAGAAGGATTAATGTGATACAAAGTTAGTACACATTTAAAATAGAAAAATGTGTGTTTTTATTGTTAATGATAAAATATTCTTTTAAAGGGTTGTAAATTATTGTTACAAACAACTAATATTAGTTTAAAGTACGAGTATTTTCCTGTCTGTCCAATTTGGATTGTTCAATTCAATTCAATTCAATTTATTTCAATTTAAACACACATAAAGACACTATGAATAATATGATACAAAAATTAGTAAAACACAATAACAGAATAATACATTATTAACAAATTCAACAGTTACTGTGGTGGGGTGTGCTTAAAAAGATGGAGGTGAAATACCTAGCCAACTATGGTTTCCCATGTAATAGGCAGGTAGTAAGGCATTAGTACTTGATATCTACACTTTTTAATTAACATATTTCGATTTTCAAATGATTAACAATATTTTTTCTGTTTTTAGGTAAGCTACCGTGTGCTGTAATATTGAAGTGTCCTTCTGAATCAATAATCATCCACTACGAATTTGTAAGTGCTTTACAAAGTTAATGCTGAATCAATTTGTCTCATCTCATTGTAATTTTCCCGCTACTTACTATTTATTTATTCAAAGAATAACAATTAACTTATGGGTGAAATCACAAACTGTATCGTCAACCTTCTCATTATTATATGAAAATTATTAATATTCTATTTTCTCGCTTCCTGTATATCTCTCATTCTTAATTATTTTTTATTCTGCCAATATTATATTTTATACTAATTTATTTCCTCGTTTTCTGTGAATCTTTTTTATTCTGTACTTTCTTCTTCATATTCCATGCTATTCCATGCATATTACATGCTCTTAATTTCAAACTGTATCATCCACAGACTACAGCTATTGTTTCCTTTTATAAGTGCCAAGATAGACTTGAAACACCTCTACTCAAAAGTTTGTATGAAAGAGATGTCATTCTATGCAATGTGACTTTTTCTATCAGTTTTTCTCCTCTGAGAATAGAGTTCACCCCTGGAGTGCCCTCAGCGTTGGTCTAAGCCCCCCTACTCCTCCTCCTCCTCCTCCTCCGTCACTTCCTCCTCTTCCTCCATCTCCTCCACCACCTCCCCTCCTCCTCCTCCTCCTCTTACATTCCCCTCCCCTCCATCCACCTTCCACAGCACTCTTGGCTGCAAGAGACAAGACTCTCAATCTCAATTATTTCAGGCTATCATCATCATCCTCTCCTCTTTCCATTCTACCTTTGTTATTATTATTCTTCCTCTATTCTCTCACTTTCTTCTTCCTACTCAATCTCTTCTCTGATTATTCTCCATCTCTTATCCTTCATTCTCTTCCATCTTTATTCTACTCCCATCTATCCTCATCTGCACCTATTCTACTTGTTCAAGTCCCATTTTTTCTTGTATTCCTTTTATTATTTTCATCTACTTTCCTTTTCTTCTTTCTCACTTTCTTCTACTTTTTCGTCATCTCCATTCTTTCATACTCATTCCGGAGACAAGACTCAATCTCAATTTCAGGCTAGAATTCTCTTCTCTTCCCATTCCACCCACCTTATTTATTCTTCCACTCTTCTTTAACTTCCTACTCCATTTTCACTTTTTTCTTTGGTTATTCTTCTTCTCTCCTCCTCCTTTTCACCCTTTTTATCCACTTATTTCTTTATTCTACTCCCAACCATTCTTCTCTACACTCCACCAATTCTACTCGCTCTCGTATGTACATTATTAATTCTTTGTATTCCCTTCATTATTTGCTTCTACTTTAAATCGTCTTCTCTTTTTTCCACTGCAGTTGGTGTACTGCACTATCTAATAATTTTTCCATCTACCAAATTAATAATTTCTGAACCAATATTGACCGAGCTGGAGTCATTTTCCCAGATTGCCAGTTTGTCTTTTTTTCTCGACCAGTGAAAAACTCTACTTCCTACCCTACCACATCTTCTTCTTCTTCTTCTTCTTCTTCTTCTTCTTCTTCTTCTTCTTCTTCTTCTTCTTCTTCTTCTTCTCCTCCTCCTCCTCCTCCTCCTCCTCCTCCCCTCATCCTTCTTCACCTCCTCTTGTCAGCATGTATTCTTTTCATGTATCTCTTTCATTATTTGCTTCTTCTTTGGCTCCCTCAGTGGTGGAATGTCTGGAGTTTGTGATCGATCATTGAAGAGGTCAAGAAAAGGAAAGAAGGAGTATGTATAGAAGAAGAAGGGTGAGAATGAAGTAGTATGTGAAGGAAGAAGGAGGGAGAGAAAGAATGAGTGTGAGATGTTTTCTACTCAGTACTCATCCTTGTAGACGTGTAAAGGACGTTTGATGACCTTTAAGGGTTTTCTAGGTTCTAGTTGTTTATGTAGGGGGCGTTGGTTCTGTCCTCTTCCTTATTTCTTCTATTTTTCTTCATTTCGACCTTTTCTCTTCTTCTTACTGAACTTACTTTACTCTTCTTTAGTCATACTGTAACTCTTGTTCAACTCAAACGCCATTCATTTCTAGAATGAGCTCATTTCCAAAACAAGCACCAAGTTTGAAGCAGAAGTCTGCCGTTGATTTAGCCTGGTCGATCAAAGAAGACATTCTTGTAAGATGGGAAAATGACTCCAGCTCGGTCAATATTGCTTAAAAATCTATAAATTTCGTCTCAAGTTTAGAGCAGAATTTTTTATACAATTTAAGGCCAAATTCATGATTTTTGACCCGTTATTGATTGAGCTGGAGTAATTTTTCCATCTAGCCAAAATGTCTTCTTTGCTCAACCAGAAGACATAGAAGGGAGGTTCCCAATCATAGATTTCAAGAACGAGCTGACATTTGCACTCGACTATCAATCTAGGGGCGGCTGTGGCCCAAATAGAAGCCACAATATTTCTGCTGTTAATGTCATTTCTCATTTTCACAATAGACAATTCACGCGATTGAATTGACTTTGCCTATTGCGTATCTCCTTACAACGAAATGCACAATCGTTAAAGGAGAGGAAAAAAAGGAAAGTGTAGGGAATAAGAGGAAGAAAAAGTGAAGAAGACGGAGAAGATGATGAAGAAAGAAGAGGTGAAAGGAAAAGAAGAATGAATATTGACAGCTGGGCCAGGTCTAATCGATGAGGGTGAGGTTCGATATCTTTTCGGGTCCCCCATCCACTGACAGTTCCCACATTCACCTAATAGAAAGTAAGTTCCTATACTGTATATAGTTTGAGTGATGTTTTCATTTCATTGATCTAGAAATTTTAATTTTCAACTGAATAGGAAGTGAAATTATAATAAATTTTAATTAGTAAACAGCTTCAGATCCTTACCCTATCTACAAGGGGTTGGAAATATTTTTATGAATACAGAGCATTAAATGAAAATCCAAGAATGAGTTATTTAAAAAGTTTTGTAGTTACATAATCTTTTTATTTTTTGTTAGAATTTGATATTGAATTCATAGAAATTTAATTGTACAGACATTCAAATGGAATTGACATTCATAAATCACAATTCTTTTAATTGAGTTTTGAGTTTTTATAGTGACCCGGATTATTTAAAATTAATTCCGAGTAATTCCAGATTAAAAACAACGTTAGGATTATCGAATGTTTTGCCAGAAAAAATATTGCTGTATAAAACAATGTTTTGGAATATTCTAGAATGGAAGAAAATACTGTATTCCTTTTTTTACTGCCTTCCTATAAAATAGATAATGAATTTCTTCATTTCTGTACATAGAATAATGAAGCTATAAAAGTGAAACTCCATAGGCTAAAGTTTTTAAACAATTTTTATTGTAATCTATTATAATACTAAACCTTTAGAATACAATGGCTTCGGAAAATAAAAAAATTAAATCAACTCTACTTCCCAGTTTAACCAACTTACTTTTTATTTTTTTCGAACATTTCAATTTCCACTCACAATCAATTTTCAATTTATTTGGATAGAAATAAGCTACTACTTATGTTACCACATGCGTGCTGGTAGGAAAATAAACCAATAAAATAATTCAATGCCAGCTTGAAGCTTGACTGAGAACGCAAAGCCCTGAGGAAATTCGTTTCCAGAATGGTGATGTCTATTTGCATATTATTAAGAATTCCTGCACGCAAGCATCCTTTGATTATAATCATCACTGTCATCAGCACATAGCCTACCCACAATTGGCATAAAACAGTCGTATAACCTGGTCGAGCAAAGAAGACATTCTGGTGAGATGGGAATATGACCCCAGCTCGGTCAATATTCGGTCAAAAATTATCAATTTTGTCTCAAATTGTAGAAAAAAATCTGCTCTACAATTTGAGACCAAATTTATATTTTGTAACAATATTGACCGAGCTGGGGTCATTTTCCCCTCTGCACAATATATCTTCTTTGCTCGACCATACTGTGGAACGTGGCCTTCGGAATTTCATCTCTTCCTTTCACACACAACACCATACTAGGCATGAGCAAAAGGGACAAAAAACAGCAAAATCCAAGATAATAATTGTATTTTTCTAATTCTAGGTTTGTTTGTTGTAATAAAAATCTCATCATTACAGTAATAGTCTCCATACGAATAATGGAACAAAGAGTATTAGGCTACTGAATATAAATAATCAAATTTTCATAACTGCTTGTCGGTAATCAATCAAAAGTGAATGTAATTAATAAATTATTATAGATTTATTGTTTGTTTAAGGTTTTGAAAAGTTGAATGTCCGATTGGAAAGTCTTAGTTTTTGAAACATCTAATATAAAGTGGAAGAATGATGCTATGAATTAGTATTCGTCTTGAATTAGTCGTAAATTATTATACAATCTTCCAATTTTAATAAAGTAAAACTGAAAAACTTGTTTGTTTCCGTTCAAATTCACTGTTTATTCTAAGAGCAACGTTTATAAATTAATAATTTATCATGATTGACTATGAAGAATGGAAAATGTTCTATTGGGTTTTAAACAACTTCAAAATAAGTTAAAATCTCAAGTTTTCTCATTCTCCTAGACCAGATCAGTTCCGTCAATGCAAATTTCTCTCTTTCCTTTTAGTTCTATCCTTTTACAAATTTCTTCTTTTGTTTACATCTTTTTGAAGCTGAAATAATGCTTTCCGAGAGAATTTGTATTCCGAGCGATTTGCATTACTGTATAAAATAGTCTTATATTCTAAAATTCACTTTCAAATCAAATCTTTTTTATTTGAAATAGTATTGATTTGGAAACGGTTGTGATAAAACTAAAAGAAACTTCACTCAGTAGTAGTAGGTCATATTTCATCAAATGAGAGATCATCATCCTCATTACAAAGCAATAATAATACATCATTGAATACAATTGGATTGTAATGAAGTGAAAGGGTTGTCACTTTTCTCACTTTCGTATCTTCTTTATCTTATCACCCCTCTTTCTCCCCTCGTTCTGGTCTATCGAATTCTTCTTTGGCCGCTGTACCGCTATGAACTGGTGCAATCCAGATATTGCATTGTCTTTTTCTTTCTCCTTTTCGTTCTTCTTTTAACGCTTTTCTTTTCTCTCACACAACTTGAATTGGCATCCAAATTTTTTAGCGCATCCAAGTATAGCCTTAAATAGTTCCGTCGCGAATGGAATAATGTTTTGTGTAATTTTATTGACTACATCGGAAGCAATTATTACTCTACTCACCTTTGATTGGGATTTTATTGCCAGTTGATTTATTGGCGCTCTTGTAATTTAAAGCTCATTTGATATTGTAGGCCAAAATGTCGTTCTCTAAAATTGGGTCACAGACTTAATTATTCGAGGTCGTGGTAGTTTCTGTCGCTGTTTATGAATTCGTTATAATTATGATACAAATTATAAGTTAGTCAGGATTAAGTTTACGTTCGGGGCGAAATGCATTGTACAATTAAATAGCCTCTTCAGCTCAAGAACTCTTCAAAATTAGAAAAAAGTTGCAAGTCTACATGTCCTGAGAACATAGCCTGGGACTTTTATTGCAGGATTAGTAACAGTTTTCTAAATAGAATATTTTTTTTAAATTTATACTTGACTCCAGTCGATTCTTATTTTAGGATTACTTGGGGAAACTTGTATAAATTCATACATCGAAAAAATTATATCTCGTTTGTTTCAAGTTTCCATGTTTTCACAAGTTGTTTCAGTACGAGTTTCGTTTTCAATTTACTTAGAAAAGAAATTTTTTAATTTAACACACGGCTCGCCCAAACAGGTGAAATTTTTGGGCAAAAGATACACTTCACGCGTGGTGGGGTTTCAAAAGACAATATCTACGGGAGATGATGATGAAGGGGTTTCAAGTTTTAATTTCAAGCTCTATGAATTCAGTTCAGCTTTAAATTTATTAATTTTCCGAAGAGTTTTAGAAATTAAAAGTTCTCCAAGTAACGTTTAAAAAACAACTTTATCATTCATCGTTTTTAAACAAATAATCACAAAGGAGTAGACAAAAGTTCGTTTGAAAAAATTTTTATTATTTCGGGCGGGGAAAACTGCATGATAACCCCAATCAAAAAGGCGTCTTCCGTTCGACAAGATTTTTAAATGTGCGCTTTATTCAATACGTATCCCAAATTTTTTGGTATTCCACTTTTCCCAAATAACTTTGATTATTTGAAAGGGCCATTATTTTCCTTGGCAGGGCCCTTTTTAAATTTTTGATATTAAAAATGCGCACAAGCGTCTCTTTTTTACCTTTTTTCGATCCTTACCAGTACCCCAAGTCAAGACCCGTATTATTAAAACATGAAACTTGAACAGTTTCAAAAATGTTTATTTTTTTGCGGGAGGGGTTTTTTATTCCTTCCAGTTTGAAAAAAATAAGAGCATCCTTTGGTTCGGGGGGCGATGATAGAGGAAATTTCCCGTTGTCATTAAAAATTCCCCGGGGAAAGATTGGTTTGAGGGGAAAGTGGGGTTGAAAACGGTTCGATTTTTTCATCACTGGCGGCTGGTTTGGTGGGCGGGTCGAAATTCCCCCCGCGGGAGGGCCTCCCCCCAGATGGCAGCCTGCTTTTGCTCTGGTCTGGCTGCCATAACCCCCACCAAACGTAACGTTGTAGCCTTGACGCCGTTATGTCTGTCTGTTGGTTTTTAACGCCGCTTTTTTTCCCCACGCTAAATTTGTTCAAACCGACCGTTTTCTGCTTAAAACCTTAACCACAAAACAACGTAAAGGGGGTTCAATCGTAAAAATTCCCCCGTGAACCGCGAAGGATAATTTTTTCAGGGCTTCAATCAAAATATTGCAGGTTTTTTTTGATCAACATCCCCCGAACTTAAACCCCGGGTCTTTGTTCCAATCGGGTCCCTCTCAATCCCAGTCAGGTGAAAAATTTCGTTGTTTTTGAACCGATTAAAGGCATTCTCATTCGAAATTACAGTTAGTTTTGAAAGTTGGTGTTGAATTTTGCGACCATGAAAAGTTGTTGAACAACTGGACGGGGGAATTAGTGTGATTTTGTGTGTACTTGTGACAGCAACGTTGTTGTGAAAAGACTAACTATCATTGTTTTCTCTGTTGTGTTGATTGTCAACATGGATGAAGAAAAAGAGCAGAAGATAAACATCAAGTTTGTCATCTTTTGGGGAAAAAGGTTGGGAAAACGGAAATGTCGTCTGGCATTCGGTGAGGATGTCATCAGCAAAAAAAAAGGCTCGAGTATTTTAGGCGGAGAAGGATGGGGAAGAGCGAGGTCGTGGGGTGGTGCCTCGGGCACGAGTGTGGCGGATGAAACCTTCGGGAAGACAGGCGAAAAAAAGTGAAGGAATTTTTAAGATTTTTGGGAACGAAATATTTGCACGTTTTTTACAAGATCTCAATCTCAGCAGCATGAAGGATGGATGGATGGTCATGGGTCCTGTGTAGAATGTAAATCCGGTGATTTTAAAATATTCACGAAAAACTATTTCCCCAACTTCTTAAGTTATTGTTATTCAAAACAGTTATTTCGCATTCCAAAGAAGACGTTGATTGGCTTGTTGATAATGGAAAGCCTTCAAATATTTTGAGGGGAGACGTGTCCTAATTTTTGTGTCGTTTGATTGCGTCAATTGTCATGTAAAAATATAATTTAGTGTAGGATCGTTGATTTATCAATTTCGTTAGACTTAAATATATTATATTGAAAGAATATTGTAGGTCTATCTAGTGGAGAAAGTTTACCTCAAATGTTTAACCATGCCCCGTAATTAATTTCAAGATTTATGCTTTTAGGCCCCGGTAGTTCTCTAATTCGAGCATCTTATTATTAAAAAACAATAATTGAACATAATTTATCAGTACTAATTAAATCGTCCTTTTTAATTTATATTTTAATACATAATTTATTTTGAAATGAAAAAATATCAAAAAAAATTTTGATTATGTTTAATATTAATTATTCAAGATTCGGCCTTGTTATCGAGATTATTTTTGAGTCCCCAGGAAGTGACCATGGGGAATTTCCCCTATTAAAAATATTTATATTAACACTATAACTATACAACTGAAAGAAAATGAGGTAGATAAAAAAGTTTTCGATGGGGTTGTTTTGGGGGGGGGGGGTTTTTTTGGTTGGGTTTTTGAATTTGGGCCCAAAAAACCAAAAAATAAAATTTAAAAAGTCACTATTTTATAACAACCCCGGGAAGAATTTGGGGTAGATTTTGTAATGAATATTTTTGAAATTTTTTTATTGTTTTATTCTGTAGGGACTTTGAGCTCACTGGTTTGGTATATTTATTTTTGTTCCAGGATGTTTTAGGGGTGAAGTGAGGTGGGAAAGAAATGAACTTTCCATTGTTGAGATATTTGAAAAATTCTATGCTGCCATTCGATTTGTTTTTTTGAGAGGAAATTTTTTTCATTTTTTTCAAATTTGGTCCTATCTCTGCTGAATACGGGGTGATGCCAGAAATGGTGGTCATTTTTGGGAAAATTTTTGTTTTTAAGCAATTTCAGCTTTTTCATTGAAAATAGGTAGCTGAAAGTGAGTGGATTTCAGATTTTTGGTCTCAACTTTTGTAAGCGTGGTATTGCGCAAACGCGCGTATGAAGGTGGAAAATATCGACTTTTTCATCCTTTAGTTTTCGAGAAAATTTTTTTTTCATCATATAAAGCGTCAAAAGACGATTCTTAATCATATATACAAAAATTATTTGATCAAAAAATGAAGACCGCCATATTGGGAAAATGGGCCTATTTTTTTCATAAATCATTGAATAGCTTTTCTATACGATTGAGCTCTGTTTTGTTAAATTTAGGTGAAAGTAGAACAATTTTTGGTAGGATCCTGGGAAAATCAAGATTCAAACTTCTAATGGCAGATTCCAGGGTGGGGGAGAGGTAAAAGTGTAAATTTTAAATTTTTGAGATTTTTGAAAGCTTTTTTTCTTTCATCAGATAGAGCTCAAAAAACTGTGTTGAACACTGTTTGAACGAAATTGTAACATTATTCAAAAAAAGTTGTGGTCAAAAAACATGTTTTAAAAAAATTTCAAAAATTTGGGTTTAGGAAAAGAAATCAAAATTTTCATTTGATAAATTGCGACTTTCCCTGTTTATCTCAACTATAATTCAGAATCTTATCATGAAATTACAGCTGGGGAAAAAATCGATAAATGAATTTTTTTTGCATTATACCGGTGTACTAAAAAAAACTGATTTGGTTATAGGCTGGGTTTAATATGCAGTTTATCATCGCCAATCGAAAGAGCTATAGAAACTGAGTAAAAAACCCTATTGAAGTTTTTCTATAGTCATCCCCTACATGAGTTCCAGCTAACCAAATAAATGAATTTAAAAAACCACCTAAAAAATTAAATTTTTGTTTGAGGATGATAATTTGGGTTTCATTATTGAAAGTGATAGTTAATGAAGAACATAATATTATTTAAAAACGACCCAAAAAAATTAATGACCAATTGGGTGATTTTTAAAGGTTGAAAGCTGTTGAAAAAATCAAAGTTTTCAATTTTTGAAAAATTGAATTCATTACCTTTGAAACAACCATGAAAATGAGAAGTTTTTTGTATTTGAACATATTTCTCTCATTTTAGAGACATGAGGATCTTAAGATAATTCAAAGTTGAAAAAATTTTATTTTCAGAATTGAAGAATGGAGATTTCAGAGTATTCTGATCATTTTGTAGAAGATGGAAACTTTAACTAGACAAAAAGCTCAATGGACCAAACTCAAAAAATCAGCCCTGAGACACTAAAGAGGCAAAAATGATTTAAAAATACAAAAGCATGAGAAATCCAGTAATTTGAAGGTTTCGCAGCCATGAGAAAATCAATTAATGAGCGAGCGAAGCAGGCATGCCAGTCACATCCCACTCTCAGAACAAGCTTAGGGCAGCTGGCTTCGATTCTGAAACGAGCATGGCGAAACCTATCAATGCTGGTGGGAATGGTAACTGGTGAGATCAAACTCGAAGCTGCGCCACGTACTCAATTGATTTCAAAAGCTCTATTGAACGCCATATTCATACCTTATTGACATTGTTCTTCAACTGGGAATATACACACCAGAATAAAACACTTTTTTCTTTGGAACCAACCATATTCAACTCTATCTACTCCATTAACCTTAATCAAACCAACACATCAAATCACAGAGTCATGCTACATTAAACGCATACATTTAAAGCTCTATTGAGGTTCATACAACTCTCCATTGAACTCATTCTAACTTCATTGAACTCAATTCCACTCTAATTAACTTCTTCATACTTTATTGAACTTTACATATTGGAATTTTGCTAAGAACAACTGATGAACTCCATTCTTATTGGAGATAAACATAGGCATCATTATTCTATTGGAAGAAAACCATTTTTATAGAAACTCTATTGAACTGCATTAAATTTCATTTCAACTCCATTGAAATGAAAGAAGCTGTATTGATTATTGACTTAATTCGAACTCCATTAGAATAAATCAAAATTCCACAATTTCCATTGGACTAGAAAAAATAATTTTCCTAGAACTCAATTGAACTTATTAAATTTCATTTATTGAACGCCACATCAAGCTCAATTGAACTCCATCACTTACTCAAATCAATGAAACACCATTATTAAACATTATTTAGCTCCATTGAATGCCATTTACCTCTAAAAACTTCATTGAATTTCATACTCACGAGAA
Organism: Sogatella furcifera; assembly: GCA_017141385.1. Classification (NCBI taxonomy): domain Eukaryota; kingdom Metazoa; phylum Arthropoda; class Insecta; order Hemiptera; family Delphacidae; genus Sogatella; species Sogatella furcifera. The sequence goes on from CM029554.1 coordinate 5,205,952, forward strand.
GTTAACTTGAGGATGAACATCGAGACTAAGATCAACTACTAGAATAGAAATCAAACACATTCCCCATCAATTCAAATCAAACGCCATCAGACATCATTAAAAACAAAACTCTTAGAACTCTATTGAGACTGCATCAAACTTCATTAAAGATCATCAAACTCCATTAAAACGCCATCAATCTTACAAAAATCTGTATTGATTATTGACTTTACTGAACTATATCAGAATAATTATTAAAATTTTACAAATTCTCATTGGACTGGTGAACATAATTATTACATAGAACTCTATTAAAAACTTCTTAAATTTTATTAAATTGAACGCCATCAAACTCAATTGGAACTACTTTGAGTTAAACGCAATTCTTGAACATCATTGAAGCTCAACTAAATGCCATTTGTTCACTACTAAAAAACTTAATTGACTTCCATTGAACTTCATACCACCAAGTTGACTTGAAGATTGAACATTCATACCAAGATCAGCTATTAGGATAGAACTCCACTCCATTTCCATTCAACTCAACTAGATTTGCCATTAGACATTGATTAATTAGTTAAGAAAGTTAAAATGAAACATATTTTGACGATTATCTTAATAACAACATAAAAGCTACACACTTACAAGTACAGTTTCCATTGAATTTCTCAGCCCAAATTTTATATGGGATAGAAAAAAATTGTTACCCAGAAATGACACCCAAAAGAGTATATTGCAAAATCCTCACACTCTTTTAATCAAAAACTAAGCAATGTTTTGATAGTCTGACCTGGAGAACATATTATTATAGGACTCTATTTGGAATTATTAAATTGGATGCCATGACCTCAATTGAACTTCATCAAATTACTCAAATCAGTCAAATGCCACTGTTGAACACTATTGACTTTAAATTGAACACCATTTTCATTACTCAAATACTTGATTGATTTCCATTGAACAATATACTACAGAAAAGCTTACTACCAAAGATCAGCACTATTAAAATAGACCTCAACTCCATTTCCATCAACTCCAAAATCAAATTGGGACACCCTAAAAAATTGGAAAAAAACTTTTGAAGCATATTTCATCATTATCTCAGTAAATATTATGAGTTACAAACTTATAGAATGGTTCCATTGAATTTATCAGCTAAATGATTTTACCTAATATTATTAGATAGGTTTGGCAACTTCACATTGACTTTTCAAAAAAAAAATTTATACCAAAACCAAAGCTGGATCAAAACAAGCAAATCCGAACTTTCAACCACGGACTTGTCGTCAACGGGGGTGCACAGGGGGTGCCAACCCCCTGCCCTCGACACACAGAAACGCGAGTTCTGTGATAGCTGCAGCAATAAACAATATTATGCGAAATCATGGAGGGATGAAAGGGAGTCCACTTGGTCCTCGCTACCGACCGGTATATGTTAGTTTATATGTTTTGAAGATACGAACTATCTGAACTTTCACTGGTTGGGTGACCGCTTTGGGGACAATATCGATCAAAGTTAAGCTTTTTTAATAACTTTTCGAATCGATGTTTTGGAACCACCCGAATTGTGGTAGAGGAAATGAACCTCAACACAAATATTCTTTATTATATAATAAAATTATCATAATTCCGGCATTAACTCTTGTGGGGGTACTTCTACACGTACACACTTCTCCTATTATGAGTAAAAAGAGACTATTGATTTGGCAAACATAATAATTGACTATTAATAATCTTTCAAATATACCTATTTAAAAATAAAAAATAAATCAAATAACTAAATCAGAAATTAACTATTCAAAGATTTGTCTAAAACTAGTTTCTTTTAAAATACAGTTTTTAATACAGAAAACAATTGGAAAAGAGAAATTTAATTTCTATTGTGTTTTAGAAAATAATTCTAAGTTACATTGAATCGAATCACGTATGGCAGTTACGAAATTGATTCTTAATCATTATAGCTTCGCTAGCTTGATTTTTATGCTAAAATGAATAATATTTCTATAGAAAGTTTCATTGTTCCTCTTCACCGTCTTGTTGAGTAATAGAACCATTATTTATTTGGGACAATTAGAAAGAACAATGCTTTGCTTGTTTGCACGTGCTGGTCATTGGATCAGGCTTTTTTATTAATAGTGAATATTTAATTCATAAAATACTATTTTTATGTGTGAGTTTGTCATAATTTCATGTATTTCATAAGGTTCTCAAGTGTTACCACAGTAGTAGCTTGGTAACTTGGGGAAAAACCTCGCTGATCTCTTCAGATCTTATAGAATCCTATTTCATTTATCTGAAATACATATAAAATTTCCAATACAAATATAATCATCACGTAACGTAGACTTGTTTCATAAGTGTGTCTCACGCGTGAGTGTCCTGTCCATTCACTTACCATTATCAAGGATTTATGAATGGCTTTAGTTCAAATATCATTAATGTACATACGTTGCATTGTTGCAACTTGCGCCACGTGATTGGCAGACCCTGATTTTTTACTGGTTTCTCTTCCGTTCTGCACCAGACTGCAGAGCTATCGCGATTTCTTTCTGTCAACTTATCATCTGTTTAGCTTCAATTTTTCAGTACTCTTTCTTCGTACGTTTTCTGGTGAATTTGGGTTTGAGAATGCTTGTTTTTCAAACGCGATTCTAGTTTTTGACTCTTTCTGCAATTCATTTTTGTTGTATCTTTCTCAAGTTTAGTAGAGTGATACCTGAAACTAAGAATGGATTCGGTCACAGAACAACAAATGGCGATACAGTTTTGTTGCCGGCTTTGTAAATCTGTTGACGAAATAAATAGATGTTATAGAATGCTTGAAAAAGCTTTTGGTTCTAATGTAATGACTAAAAAGAATGTATACCGCAGAATGGTATAAGTAATTTTATGAACGGTGACGACTGTGAGCGTGGAGATAATGCCGAAGTGTTCCGAGTTCTGAAGGAGTTGCGATGAGTCAACTTAGAAGATCTTAGTGAATTTGAGGTTATATTCTCGTCAAAGGTGTTCATCATAGCTGCCTTGTTTTGTTTCTCAATGTAAGTTTCTAAACTTTCCGATTATGGAACATTTCTCCAATTGAAGTATCGTATAAATTCACGTGCAATGATGAATCCTATGTGCAATAGGATCGTATCAATAGCTATTCTCCATGGTTACTTAGATACTTGATAGGTTTTGAATTTAGCTTAGCCACTTCGACTCAGCTTGATTTATCCACTTCTATTTTTAACAATATAGGCTATAATTGAAATTGAAAATCAAGCAAATCTAAAAATTAGCCTGCCAGGTTGGCTCAGTGGTCTGGGTCCTTTCTAACACTTCTGCTAAGCACTACCTGGCCAATTTATCATGGGTTCAAATCCCAGCATGGATTGTTCACCTCAGTAATAACCCTACTCTAGTACTTTCCATTTCACACGACACAAGAAGAAAATATGCTTATGGGCATCACCCCCAGAGAAAAATAAATGATAGTTCAATTATGATTGGAATATTTGTCAAGATTGAATGAGATGTTTAATACAAATTGAGATGATAATATTTATGAGCTTCAAGTCTCTTATCTCTGTACCGTAAATAATGTGTTTTGCTGGCTTTCCACACGAGACGGTCTCGTGCTTGCTGTTATCTTGAACGTGAATTCAAGATATCTTAGTTAATACTTGAATTGGCGTACCAATTTTGTCATTTTTATTTCCGAAACAAAATCATTAAAAAGAACAATATTTGTTCTTTGTATTTTTCCTCTATCAAACCAATTTACGTGTAGCCTAATCTTTGGAAAATTGATAAGATAAACATTGGTTAAAGGTTCAAAGGTTTTCTATTATGTAATAAAATTTGCTCAATTAGGATGTTGCAGTTTTTATTACAACAATCGGTTTCGAGTTATAGTTTTAATTACATGAATCATATTCGTCTTTTAGGGAATTTCATGTTAGTAAACTTTTTGTTTATCAGACCGGCGCGTTATCACTTACTCCAACGAGCCACTCAAGTTTGCTGCTGTTCTATTGAATGCTTGAAAGTAGTCGTTACAGAGAGTGGTGAGCACTTAGCATTGAACTCTCAGCGTATTATAGAATATCTGCTATATTTAGTAAAAGCTCTTTCTGCCTGCGATTCATCTTTGAAATCAATGTTGTATTTGATATTTTTCAGCTCTTTTGTCTAACATATCTCTCTAATTTATTTATTATTCAAACATATCAATAATGTTCATTTTCTTATTTTCAGATAACGTACAACTTCTATGGCCGCCTATCCGTGTGTAATGATCGATCAGCTGCTGCTCTACGCTTGAATCCTTTGTAGACAACTTGGTCGCCATCCTCATCTGCCCGCTGCCGTGTTAACTCGTGCACCCGTTCTTGATGACAAGTACGGCCAGTTGTACATCTCTGTCTCCCTAGATCATCGCGACATTGTGGTGCGGACAATTGTCGCGCGACCAGAGCCGTGCAGGGCTTCACACGACAACTGCGCAGTTCCGGCTGTGTGTTCCAGGATAACTGCGCGTTAGATCATTCAGTTAAATCCCCAGTTACAACCTTTCAGTTAGATTTGCAAGGTTGGCCGCGTAGGTGGACACAAACTGTATGCAATTAGGCCGTTAGCAATTTTTAGTTTAGAATTCGTGAAAACTTTTTAGTAAAATATCGCCTTAATTAATTCGGAAATTGGTTAATCAACGCTTTAATCAATCGTCAAAACTGTAAAAATATCGCCTTATTTATTGTGTTACGCTGTATACTAGTTTTCCCCAGAGTGTCTTTTATAAGAGAGAAATTTAAATTTGGGAAAAATTAAGGAGGTGTAACCCGTCGAAAAAATAGAGAATTTGCAACATCTTTGTAGCTTATCATCGTTTCAACAAAATCGAGAGTTATCAAGTCACGGTGCACTTGAAAGTAAATTGAAACTGAAATTGAAAAGTGAAATACTCAAGGACGAAAAGTTGTAAATAAGTTTTGGAAGTGACTAACTTCCTCGTTAAAAAATTGTTGAACTAGAAAAACAGTCGAAAATTGATCTGTTAACCTCTTTCATCGTTGAAAATCGTAAGATTATTCTGTTCGAATGTTGAAAACAAAACGCTAGTTTTTTCAACAATTTTCATTGGTAAAAAATTGGATTGAATTGAAGAATCTATTAGATCACAATTTCTCGATCAAAACACTACCCAACCGATTCGAATGTCTGTTTTTGAAGCCCTTCAATAATCTACAGCGAACCGTGAATTGTTGGAATTAATTTATCGATCAAAAATCAATTTTCCAATAAAGTATTCAAAACTCATCAATTATTATCACTGTGTGTGCTTCAATAATTATAAGTTGAAAAGTTCAATCTACTAAATCGGGACGCAAAAAACTGACATAGTGAATTTGCTGTACCTTGTTCTGTGATATTTCTTCGTTACTTATACGCAAATAAAATAGGTTTATTAGGAGCATACGATCGATCGATAGGCGGCTTAGTAAAAAACTGTTATCGGTTAATAAAATTAGTGATAAATATCATCGATCTGATATTTTTGGATTGATTAGTTTATAGAAAGAAGCAAACTTTGTATAGAATCAAAGATCTGAGGCCAGTGACTTGAAATAATTAGTGAATATTATACTATTAGTTGATAGAAAATTGTGTTGGTATACAACAACACACTTTTCCCCCGAGCTCTCTAGATTTCGAAAAAAAGAAATCACCTAGGTAAAGTTGTCAATTACTTATTTGAAGTGGAATCTTATCTGCAATCAAAGTTGAGATTTTAAATTCAATTGTAATATTCTGATAGAAGAAAGATTCAGTTTATTATCGATTGAAATATTTTGATTTTAAGTTGAATAAACAAAATAGAGATTCACGTTATTGATAGAAAATTCTTATCGAAGTTGAATTGATAGAAGAAGGAGTAACGTTCATTATTGATTGAAGTATTGTAATTCAAGTTGAATATTTATCAAGAAGAAATGGAGCCAAAAGCATCCCTTACCGACAATCGCAATGGTTTAGCACCCATAGTACGTTGGGGCAGCATGGCTTTCCGTTGATTCATCGATCGGCACTCCCGCCAAATTTCTAACCAGCAGCGGAATTGTTCCGATACGGCGAGCAACCGACCCTCGGAAGACGGCTCTAACGCGGAGGAACCCCAACTATTTCCCCAACATCCACCGCTATGTCTACAGGGTCGGATGATGATCGAGAGAATAACAAAAAGGTTACATAGACGTAAAAAAAGTCCGGATGAAAGTGATGGTGATGTGCCACGGTTCTAACTGTGCCTAACAATGATGATGGGGGAAATTCGATCTCCCCGAGGCTGATTCAATTATGAGTAGTAGTTCGTCGCTGTGTGGAAATCGGAAAACTTTGAAAAAACCTGAACCCAACATACCTGATGGAGGTTGGGGCTGGATGGTGGTTTTATCCTCGTTTTTCATTAGTATGATCGCTGATGGGATTAGTTTTTCGTTTGGTTTGCTTTATATTCGGTTTTTGAAACATTTCGGAGCCACAAAATCGGCTACCTCGTGGATTGGGAGTTTGTTTATGGCTGTGCCACTACTGTCGGGTCCCATCGGGAGTGCGTTGGTGGACAGGTATGGGTGTAGATGGATGACTATTGTGGGGGGAATAATTTCGGGGATAGGGTTTTTGTTGAGTTCCCTGTGTGATTCGATACTAATGATGTATCTGACGTTCGGTTTGATAGCGGGGTTGGGGTTGGGTTTGGGTTATGTGACGGCTGTGGTTAGCATCGCGCCGTGGTTTGATAAGAGGAGAGTGTTGGCTACAGGGTTGGGCGCGTGTGGTACGGGTGTGGGTACGGTGGTTTATGCACCTATGACACAGTATTTCATCGATGAGTATGGTTGGAGAGGTACCGTGATTATGTTGGCGGGTACATTCTTCAATATGTGTGTTTGTGGCGCCCTGATGAGGGATCCCGAGTGGTGGGTTCAGGAACAGCAACATCAACAATTACAGAAATCGAATCGAGGTTCTTCGTGTACGTCGTTGGTGACAACAGCTGATCTGCAGGCGCTGGAGGAGGTGCGGCTGATGTTGAAGGCGGGAGAGTCTCCAGATTACATTTTGACCCAGCTGGCAACCTCGATAAAAGCGCCAGAGAGTGAGGAGGTGGCCGAGGAGAAGGATGACAAGCTGGTGTCGACCAACGTGCAGTCTGTGTACAATCTGCCGACGTTCGTCAGACAGAATGAAAAGGTTGGTTGGATTCTGTTTTATTCAAATTTTGCGCTCTAGTCAAAACACTGAGTGTGGATTCAAGTTGGAGCTGTGATAAGCGATCCGAGCAGTGATACTAGATAATATTGCGTCATTTCTAATGAAATGAACCTTTTTATCTCAGAGCTCTTCAATATTGAACTTACGCGTTACTAGAATCACAGCTGGGATAGCTCATCACAGCTCCGACATGAATCCACCCTACTATAGTCTGTCGAAGCAAAGAAGACATTCTGGCAAGATGGGAAAATGACTAGCTCTATTCTAAGCTAGCTCTGTTAGCTCTGACTAGCTCTAGTTCGAAATGTATAAATTCAATCTCTAATTGCAGATCAGAATGTATCCTACAATTTGAGATCAAATTTATCATGAACCAATATTGACTGAGCTTGAGTAATCTTCCCATCTTGCTAGAATGTCTTCTTTGCTCGACCAGTCCAGCAGATTTAAATAATTCACTCTCTTGACAAGATTTCAATATTCCTTTTGTGAATGACATGATTTCATGTAACTCTATTTATTTTTCCAATTTCTTACTAGCTTATAATATTTCATTCAACTTGAAACACAAAATTAGGCCTATGATCACTTGAGAGCGTTAGAACGGTATTACACGGTAATTGTTCTATGATGTTTTTCTATAATCAAACATACGTGATAATGAAATATTACCGTGTAATAACTTAGACAAACTATAAATATAATAGTTGAAGTATGATCAGATGCATTTTTCTTTTGTTGGAAATTTTTTCTGTAGAGAACACATTACAATATACGTAACTTATTTGATGATTGGAGTATGTCTTGAGCCGGTATTACACGATAATATCGTAGATATAACAGATACTTAGTCTATGATAATATTTTCTATTACATAAGTTATCTGATCACGAAATCATATTTTCATTTTTTTTTTATATGATCTCATATTTAATAGATAATATTATCGTGTAATACCTGCCTTATAAATATTACCATGTAATGCCAGCCTTACAATGTATTAAGTTGACTACCATACTCTGAATGAACACTAAGTTACTTGGAAGAATCGTCTTTCTGTACAATAGATTAATTCAAATGTCTACTTTCAATTATTATTATTTCGTATGGCTCATTTTGTGGGGAGTTCCGAAGAAGTTCCACAGCCGACATAACCCTAATTTCCCGTGTTGGGAAATTACTGTGGTAGTTGATATTAAACAAAGTTATTGGAATTTTGGTGAATTTCTTCAAATTTCATAGAACCAAACACAAAAATAACACTCGAAGCACTAATCCACGATCGGAAGTTATTGAAATTTTAAAGAATCTACTTTCAATTAAATAATATCATCGTTTTTCCCCCAGGTACCCCTGGAAGTCCTCGAAGCTCTGCGCTCCAACAAGCGCATGTACAACGTGATTGTCGAAAACTACCCCAGCCTGCTGTCATGTCGCAGCATGAGTGACAACAAACTGAACAAAATGGTTGCCGCCGAAGTGCCCATCAGCGCTCACCGCGCCCCCGTCACCATGCGCATATCTTCTGCGCAGAACAAGGTAGATAAATTTTTAGAGAACAAAATTCTGGTCGAGCAAAAAAATACATTCTGCCAAGATTGTAAAATGACTCGAGCTCGGTCAATATTGGTTCAAAATTTATAAATTTGATCTCAAATGTTGAGAAAATATTCCGCTCCAAAATTTGAGGCCAAATCTATAATTTTTGAATCTATATTGACCGAGCTGGAGTCATTTTCCCATCTTGCCAGAATGTCTTCTTTGCTCGACCAGACTATATGGCCTACCGTTTCTTTTATAATTATACTGTACTTGAGTGATTTCTAACTTATCTCTGCAATCATGAAAATTTCTCTGGATGCTGGTCGCTGGAAGACACACCCTGATGAGTTTAATACTAAATCAAAACATTAGGCTACATGATGTTATATTTTTCAACAAGACATGTTTTAAATGCAATATAAATCACACAAAACATAATAAAAACGGATTCCCACTTTAATCATACTGTACGAGTATATGTGTCTGGATAGTATGGTTGTGTCAAGAACAGAAGAGCCTTTGACAACATGGCTCCCATTCACTGCTGCCACTAGTCGAAATGAAAATCGTTCTAGTATAACCAAATTTAGGAAGAAATAGTACAGGCTTAGACAATTTTTTTGTGTCTCAGATCATAATTATGTTATGATTTTTGCTATATGTCAATATTTAAATATATGAAAAAAATTTTCATTTGTGAAATCAATATGATTAGTGTAGGTTGGCTGAAGTGATTTTACTCTGGAATACGTAGTTACACTCTGATTTCCCTCCACCATCTTGAAAGAGGCTCTTCTGTTCTTGTCACAACTATACTCATGCTGTCCTAGTCAAGGTTATTACCTTGCAATAGCCTTGATTCTGTAAACTATTCACGATCACTTGAGACAAAATTAACAAGCGTTTTACGTTTGTTTGCGTTTAATATGGGGTGGCTACCTTGGCCACGACAAACCATAACCAATAAACGACGTAGCGTATACACTTTATAGCATTGAAAATGCGTGTGTGTGTGTGTGTGAGTTTTTCCGTCGGAACTGTGTCGTATCGTTGCTATGGTTTGTCATCGCAACAGTAGCCACCCTAGATGCGCTTGTTTACTTTGTCTCAGGTAATTGAGAATGAGGTATAGTTTTCTTTAAAGTTAATGCCTTAAAAATATGTTCTTTGAATTTTTTCCTTTCTTATTCTTGATTATTGTAATTGAATATGTTTGTTTTTCTTATTATTTTGACGTTGCTGAAAGTAGTGTTACATTTTAAATAGTATGTAGCCTACATGAATAGTATTTCAAATGAAATGAATAATTTTAATTTGTAGGTGAAACCTGTGATGGAACCCCATATGGAGCCCCTGCTGCCACCTGTGTCTCTCCAGCCCGAGATCAAAATGAAGTCAGTTTCGCCGCCCAAGGACTACGTGTTCAAGAAGAAACAGTCCATCATGGACAACCATCACTATCTGAAGAATATCAAGATACATAGGTAAGTTGAACAATGAGGTATCCCATCTGTATCATTTTGATGTTGAAAAATTGAGTTATTTGGCATACAATCAAATTTTAAAATTGTTTCTTCTCTATTGGAAGTGAAAATCAGTTACCAGTTTTACGATATGACATAACTTTGACTTGGAATTTCATTATAAATTGTTTGAGGAAAGATTTTGGGCGTTTTGCCTGTTGTACTCACATTTTTATAATCTTTCCAAGCAGAGAAGACATTCTGGCAAGATGGGAAAGTGACTACAGCTCGGTCAATATTGGTTCAGAAATTATAAATTTGGTCTTACTCTCGAATTGTAGAGTAGAATGTTTCCTACAATTAAATTAAAAGCAATTTTTCTAGTTGGTGTAAGGAATCAACCTGAAAAGTTTTTTGGTATATTTCAGAAACACTGTATTATATACAAATATAAGTGTAGAAAGCTTTTATTATTGATAAAATTAATCTTTTTCCAGGAATCATATAATTTAATCAATAATAAAATTAAAATTTAACAGATATGAAATATGTATAACTGTGTAGCTGACGCCGAAAAGTTAGGCAATAATGACGTGATGAAACCCACTAAAAGGTGATTTAAATCATCCATTGTTTGATTTGATTTCAAAAACATCATTTAAGCATAGCTAAATGACAACATTCACATCATCAGCTGTTTGAGCGCTCAAGGAGCAGACGAGACCGCCTTACTTTATGGCATCATCTATATCTATAAATAAATTTACAAGGCTTGCAATGTATAGTGATTATGAGTATTATTAGTAGATGCTTCTCATTGATTTTAATTTTCTCTAATGCTATTTTTTATTTCGCTATCTTCAGGAATTCAATAATGTACCGTGGTGCCACTCTGAATACAAGGAACTATCGTTTGAAAGCGTCGTCCTGTCCTGACATCTACCGGAATTCGATGACAACTTTGGCCAGGGAAACTGAGGAGGTAAACATTTTTGAAAGTGAAAAGTTGAATCCGAGGATTTTCATTTCTCACTGAAGGGTGTTTCTTACATTTTATTGATATTTATAACTGACGCTGAAAAGTTGAATTTGTCAGCTCCTTGTGAGTCATAGATCGATTTTGAGAAGCCATATTTCTCTATTAATCTTCAATGTTCAGTCCAATATGTTTTTTAGTAGTACGCAATCAACAACTTTCCAAGCAAGATTTTCAGTTTGTAAATTTCTCTCAACAGAAAATCAAATATGAGCTGTTTTTACAGCACCCAGTGCAGTCAAGAAGATTAGACCTTGATTTACTGCACGCTTATTGTAGAAGTTGAGTAGAGACAGCTGTTTGTCTGTAAGGAAAGTTGTTCTCATTAAAAGTCAAACTATTTTGAGGTTATGTTTGAGGAACAATGATTTATTGATTTCTATTTGAACTCATTTATTTCTATATTATAGTCCTACCATGACAAAAATTGTACAAAACTCTTGTGGGAAGGTGTTTACAAACTCTTATCACATCATAGTCCACCCTAGTCCATTCGACTCGGGCGGAAACATTAATTTGTTTGTAAACACGACCTCTTTCCACACTTGTTAATGTAATGTACTATTGAAGACTTTTATTCATTCTCCCCAATTCATGTTACAGAACTGGAGAAGCGAACTGATGCAGTTGTTGTTGGAGATAATGGACTTTTCAATGTTTCTGGAGCTGCACTTTATGCTGATGTCGCTGGGCACCATTCTGTTGTTCACCTGGTTCATAGTGCCTTACTTCTATCTGGCCGACTTTATGACCCGCCACAACTACACTGAGAACGACGGATCGTTTGTGCTCAGCATCATCGGGTGCACGAATACTGTTGGAATGGTGAGTTTATAAAAATTGAAAATATTTTTCATAATTTCAATAATGTGCATGGGATACGGAGACTTCAACGCAGGAAGCCACACGAATCATTTTAAAGCTAAAGTGAAAAGTTCAGTGTTCGAAAGCAGAGTGAATTTTTTTGCTATGTGAATATGTGGAAAATTTATTTATTTATTTTATTTAATATATTGGAAAACATCGGTTAGTGAAGAAAGACTTTCAAAATATAGTCCAAAATTTGAGGTTACAAGTCCAAATTTCTTCTTACGAAGTTTCACTCAAAGAAATGATCTTAAAGTGATAATAATTTTAAAAGTTTGAAGTAGGTTGAAGAACAAAATAGTTCCAAACTTTCATTAAAATAGGAAAATTAATTAAAAATTTAGAGCCGAAAATCATCACACCAATGAACTATTTACCAATATAGAAGGCTAAACCAATGGGTCATACCTTCTCTGATTACTTGAATCAATTTAATTAAAAATAGAATAGCTTATTAGTCTCTTACTAGGTGCTGTATTAAAAAAAGGGGGGAAAATCAGTATTATTCATACAAACATATACAGTATATTCATATTTCAATACTATTTACTACCTGTTTGCTACTCATTACTAGTTTTGTTGTTAGAGATAGTGCCTTCAATAGTGAAAGGCGTATTATTTTATTAAGTACCGTACCGTTTTAAAATCACGTCGCCGCAACGCTGTAGATGCAATTTAGCGCATGCGTGTTGTGTAGCTATAGCCTCAGCCTATCTGTTGGGAAGCCACACAAGCCATTACGGGACCATCCCATTGAGTTTACATCTGTAGAATGAATTGAACAGGAGTAATGACCGGAGGTCTCCCATTTTGTTCCTCATCATGAATGTTGTTGCGGCCATCCTTGAAGGCCCTAACAGATTTTCGCACCATTCCATAACTCCAGAGTGTCTTTACTATCTATTCCACGGATTTGGCAATGAATGTAAACCGTCTTGCTGCCTTGAGCACAGTGAAACCGTATTACAGAAGAGCAGAACTATAATGAAACAGTATATACAGTCGGCGGGACATTTTCTGGAGGAGGGATTCTCAAAATCGACTTGATTTGTAGACTCATACACACCATCCACAGTAATACATCGTATGAATCGTATGACGTCATTCTGTTTTTTGAGGTTACGTTGTCCATATTTAAGAATTTCAAGATGGCGGCTGAACACATACCATTCATACGATGTATTACTGTGGATGGTGTGTATGTTCTATAGATTTACCAACTACCCTCCACCCTCCAGGCTCTACCCACCGGCAGTGCGGCCTCAGCCATACAGTCGGCGGGACATTTTCTGGAGGAGGGATTCTCAAAATCGACTTGATTTGTAGACTCAATCAAATGAATCCCTCCTCCAAAAAAAAGGCCCGCCAGCTGTATTTCCAAACACCTGCTATTAAACCAGTTGATACTAGGTTTAAATGTAATGTAGATGTTGCATACTCGTATGTGCCTTATTAATCATTATCTGTACAAATGAAGCCAATCTAATTTTAATATCTTGTGATGTACAGGTAGCCCTGGGCTGGCTGGGTGATCGTCCCTGGGTGGATGTGGCCACGGCTTACTCGATCTGTCTGACCATCTGCGGCCTGGCCACCTGTGCCATCCCCCTTTGCATCGACAACTACTGGCTGCTGCTGCTATCTAGCGGCCTGTTTGGACTCACCTTTGCGTCCAACTTCTCCTTCACGCCACCCATCACTGTTAAACTCATATCGCTGGAACGGTTCACCTCAGCCTATGGATTGATACTCATGTGTCAGGGCATTGGGAACCTGCTGGGGCCGCCTCTTGGAGGTATTTAAAACAAATTATATCGGAATTTTCTTAATAAAAAATATTTGTATGGCTTTCAATGGCGGGGAGACTCTTAGAGTACGTTCAGCCGTTCATAGTGGGTTGAAAAAGAAGATGAAAAGGAAGATGTGTTTAACTGTGATTGCTGCGTTCCCCCTCTATAGATTTGGCGTGACTTTCAGATATTTTGAATAAAGTAACATATAATTAAAAGCATAATTTATTTTATATTTGATTGAAAGTCTCCAGATTACTATATAAATTCGAGTTACAAAAACATTTTTTTTACTAACTTAGTCTATTTTCTGATTTCTTGTTCTTTATTTCTGAATAAATTCAATCCAATTCAATTCTGAATAGTCAACCACGTTTTAAAAATTTGGAGAAAATTCAAAAGGAAATGTATTACTATAGTCGTCCACAGATCATTGGAATGACCAAGGACAACCAATTCTTCTGACACCACTCCCTGTTTCTCCCTCCGGTGATGCCGCTTTGTACTTAGGGGTAGCTAGTAAGAGAGTGTGTGTGAGAGAGAAGGAGCTATGTTTTGTTTGGGTGAGGGTTGACAACAGTGGCAACAGGGCTCAGCAATTCCGTGACCTTGGTCATTCCAATGATCTGTGGTCGACTATAGAATGTTTATAATGATTTCAGTTATTCATCCAATATCATACACAAATTGGAATCTTCTTCTTCGTTGTCTCTCCCCATCATACCTTTATAGCGTTGGGGTAACAAAATGGAATCATTAGTATAATTATCATAGAATTGTCTTATTCTCTCTATATTTGAAAGTCACGCCAATCTATGGAGGGAGAATGCACCAATCACAGTTGAACATCTTTGTTTTCATCTTACTACTCTTCATTTTTCGCTTCATCTTCATTTTTTAACCCACTAGGAACCCACCCTTACGGATAGGTTCCACCTCGCCAATGTGTACGTGGCCAAATACTGGTCACCCATCCAAGGGCAGTCCACAGTGTTCGTGACTCAACTCCACGATCACAAAGCAACCACCCTCATCGTGTGGGTAATACCAAGTACATTAACCAATAAGTTGAAAAACGTTGAGAAAATGGTTTGAAAACCAATCGAAATTCTACGAAGGCCTCTTTACACGGCGGCTTTTTGATACGCAGTAGTGATACAAAAGTTGGATATTGATACGCAATCGTATAGGAAGGAAGCTCCTTGACACTCCACACTAGCAAAGCGGCATGGGTAAATTTGTTGATTGGAAATTTTTCACTTGAACATGTGTTCTGACTGACAATGTGGACTATGTCAGTCAAAAACTGTAAGTGGATGGGGAAACCGGCAGTCCAAAATACTCGTAGCTGTAAACTGTCAGGCCGATCGTTTAACGATCAGCTGTGAACGATTGAAATGTCAGTACAATCTGACAGTGGATGTTGATCCTTAATAAGAGTAGATGAATCATTTTGGACTGATATGCATTATTTTTCTAAAATTTAAACTTGAATTTCTAAGTTAGTAACATAGTTGATTGATTGTGTTTGCAGGAGCTGTGTTCGATTTGACGGGTTCATGGGACCTGGCGTTCTACATGGCCGGCACTCTGATCCTGTTCTCGGGTCTACTCATCTGTCTCATTCCAATGACCAAGAATCGAGTGATGCTGGGATCGGGAACCCTGGAGAGGGACAAGGACAGCACTAGTATTGCTTAGAAACGGCTCTCTATCAACTGTCTGTCAGGTAATTACCCCACACTATTATGCCTATTGAGTTTTATATTTTAAATAAATAAATAACTTTATTACAGGAAAAAAATTACAACAAATTTAAACAATTGGTAGTTTGCCATTTACAATTAAAAAATTCCAATCAAGTCATCATTAAAAAAAACACCATAATGTACATAATCTGAAAAATAAGTAAATTATTCCTTGTAAAAACAAGCCCAACAGATCCAATTAAAGGGCTTGTCACTTTAAAAGGCATGATAAATAAATTATAGTCTGTCTAAGCAAAGAAGACATTCTGGCAAGATGGGAGAATGACTCCAGCTCGGTCAAAATTGGATCAAAAAATATAAATTTAGTCTAAAATTGTGGATCAAAATGTTTCCTATGAATTGAGACTGCTCATTTGAACCAATATTGACCGAGCTGGAGTCATTTTTACATCTTGCCAGAATATCTTCTTTGCTTAGGCAGACTATAATTTTTTGTGCATAGACGTATACTCACTGTGTAGCCATTGAATGTTTAAATTTGATTGGCTTGCTCAGTCGAATCCAACATACTTTTACCAACTCTCTCATAAATGCCTCTTGACACCTTGGATTTTTGATACGCATTAGTGATACAGAGTCCCAAATTGATACAGGAAGGAAGCTCGTTGATACGAGACACTTTTAATGCTTGTGAATCGCTGCCATATTGGAAATAAGCTGATTCTATTTCTCAATGATTGGAAATTTTGAGAGCATTTAAACTTTAGTTTAGGTATTTTCCAAGTCATGAAAATATAATTAGGCTACACATTGAGTTTGAGAGAGCAAATAGTTATTTTCCCTCGATTTTCGGAATTTCAAGGAGCTTCCTTCCTGTACAATTCCGTATCAATTTTGGACTTTTGTATCATTTCTTTTTAGTATCACATTTTTGGATGCTAGAAGATGCTAGCGGAAAAAATATCTCATCATACTGTTATCAAGAAGTCCACGAGTCCTTTAGAATTGATAAGTTAGTATAGTCTGTCCAAGCAAGGAAGACCCTATGGCAAGATGGGAGAATGATTCAAGCTTGGTAAATATTGGTTCAAAAATTATCAATTTGGTCTCAAATTGTAGGAAACAATTTGATCCACTAATAAGAATACATTTACAATTCTTGAACAAATATTGACCAAGCTGGAGTCATTTTCCCATCTTGCCAGAGGGTCTTCTTTGCTTGGACAGACTAAATACATCTATAAATTGATATGAAAAGTAAGGCTCACTACCCGATAGTATAGTTATAGTAAGACCTTGACAATTGAAATTTTTCCTCTCAGATAAGTTTTTATTTTCCAGCTTTAAAGAATGTCTTCTATAAATGATTGTAACTATTAATTCTATTTCTTGCTTTTTCAGGTGTTTACGTTTACAATTTGTCAATTTGTTTTTTTCGATCGTTCGAAAATTTCGCAAAACGAAGGCATAAGATTCCTGCGATCATCTCTTCGGTAAGCCCGGTTCAACAACCTTCAATACCTTCGACCTGCTTGGGACTTTGCAACAGTATTTTTATTCGTTTTTAGTAGTTTATTTTGAAAAAAATTTGATATTATCTTACAGAGAAGATATGTTTCCGAATTAGATCATTGTGTAAGATGGCGTAATGATATTGTATGGGTTAGTAACTAACTATTTGTTGATTCAAGACCTAGTCGAATTTATTAGTACTTATACAATTTTTTTGTATTCCATTTTGAAACGTAGTTGGTGTTTTGAAATTTTATTGAATTTTCCATAGCTGGGTACTTATTATTAATCGCTGGTTTTATCCGAATGTGTTTATTTCCATGATTTTCCAAGCAAAGAAGACATTCTGGCAAGATGGAGAAATGACTTCCGCTCGATCAATATTGGTTAAAAAATTATTGTATTATTGGTTTCAAACTGCAGAAACAATCTGCAATTCTGCTCTACGATTTGAAACCAAATTTATAATTTTTGAGCCAATATAAACCGAGCTGGAGTTATTTTCCCGAATGTTTTCTTTGCTTGGACTGACTATACTTATGGGACTTATTTGAATTACTGTAATGGTTTTTCTTATAGCTGGGTACTTTTTCTTTTGTCTGGTACTTATTGGATTCATCTGAATGGTCTTTTGATAAGGTGTTTCAAAAGTTGTACCACCGGCTTTTTACTTACGAATAATTATTGTTATTCAAATGTTTTAAAATTATTTTTATTGTACTTATACAGTACTTATATGCATGTTCAACAATTACAGGTCAATTTTCCATCAATCGATTGAATGATTCAATTAATTTTAAATCTTATTTAAAAAAATTTTAATTTGTAATGCTTATTATTGAATCTGTTGGAATTTTTATTTTGATCTTAAATACAATTCGTTTATATTTCTGCCCGGTGCTATAAATAAGTTTCTAGCTTCGTTTTTAAATGGTTTATTCTGTCATGAGAGGTGTTAGGACTCCGTGGTTAATGTCATATATTCAATAATTGAGAATTTTTTCTATTTCAATTTACTCGAATAAGATCAAATATTGAATAGTAATAAACTAGAACTGAATCTAATTGAATATAGATATGCTGTCCATAAATTTATATCTTATGATTAAAAGCTTTAATTAGTTTTGTCTCATCATTAGAGAGAAACTGAAATATAGGTTAGCATTACAGTTTATCCAAATATTTAAAAATTGGGGATACTATTTTTATTCTAGAAGTACAAGATTTCAAATAAAAAAAAATAACTCTGATACTTGTGATTGAGGTTCACTTCCCACTTGAATAAATACCTTAATAACAATTATCTTGTAATCATTACTGCCTTTAAACTATGAGAATGTATCGAAAGTGAGACTTCAATGAATAAAATATTGGTCTTAGTATTACGATAGTAATAACATAATTAGATTTATTATGATGTAGGCTTTTGTGAGATTGACTCAATCATAGAAATAATACTCAATTATACTCATTATTACAGTCAGCATTTACCTGTCCATTTTATGCCTCATAAAAAATTGATGGATAGTTTGAGGAAGCAAGAACTTTGTATTTTGTAAATACTGTAAATAGATTGAATCATAGTGAATAGCGAATTCAACGTCCCATTTCGTTTCTTTAGAGTTTGAAATAATTCTATAGAAGTTGAAAATTTCCATCAATTTTTGTAAACGTAATTGAAAATTCTGGATTTGAAGATGAGAAAGCTTGTTTTGGTAATTTATTCATATTATTCAAGAAGAGATCCCTATAAAACACATTATTGAATTTGATCATTGAAAAGAAATTTCATTATTTAAAATGTAGTCTTACTTCTCCCCCATAAAAAGTCCTAATTTTAATTACTAGAAAAGATTCAAGTCAATTAGTTTCTCCTATCAATTAATCGAGGAGACTGTAGAAAATTTCACTTACCTTCCTGATAATTTTATTATGAAATTGATTGCATATGATGAAATGTTGTAGTATTTTTTTTACAATGAGAAGAAAAAGACATGTTTTTGTTAATATCACTTATGTTTGAAACTTTGGTACTTATTCAGAAAAACATTTTCTGAAATAAGTGGCATCGACAACATCACTGTCTTTTTCTTCTAATAATTTACTTGAATTGAGAGTTCTTTGTTCTGTCAGCATAATCTTGCCTTTAATTTTTTTATGGAAATGTTTTACTAGTATTCACTTGTCATAAGATTCAAGTTTATTGGGATAGAATTATCTCACATTAATAAGATATATTGAAACAACTATGAGTTGGTTAAGTGCTTCTTGATGATTAATTTTATAATTTTCAAAAATACTTCCCTTTGAAAAAATAATCAATTTTTCTTGAATTTTGATTGCTCAATATTATTTTAAAACATCTCAGTGCATTTGAACAATCAATCACTAGTATTGCGCTTATTCCAATATCGTTGGAATTTATAGATAATAATACTGAATAGTGTGGATTTGTGAAAACCAGACTATATAGCTTGTTTCCTATCTTTAGGAATAAGACAAATTATTTCCTATATTTAGGAAAGAGGTAAATGTTATGCATAGTCTATCCAAGCAAAGAATACATTCTGGCAAGATGGGGAAATGACTCCAGCTCGGTAAGTATTGATTCTAAAATATAAATATGGTGTAAAATTGTAGATCAAAATGTTTCCTACAATTTGAGACCAAATTTATAATTTTTGAACGAATTTTGACCGAGCTGGAGTCATTTCCCCATCTTGCCAGAATGTCTTCTTTGCTTGGACAGACGATGAAAATGTTTGAGAGCAACGTGAATGTTAGTGTTGAAATTTGTTGTGTTGTAATTTATTATTGAAGTACCGATGAAATCGAAATATTTGTGCTTGAGAATCTGCTGAAATTCGTACTTAGCGTTTTGTCTTAATCAGCAGGTTACTTTAGTTCTGATCTGTGTATAATCTATAATATATTTTGCCTAGTTTTAGTCGATACAGTATTAAAAGTGTCATTATTATTGATATAGTATGTGTGCATCTATATTTTTACTGTAGGTTTAGTAAGATTAGGCATTTTTTAATGAATTATATTGACAAGCGATTTTTTGTGCATTTAAATATGCTGAAAAAATAAACTATGCGGATTGAATGTTATTTGTTCATTATTTTACCTTTAAATTTACTTGCAATAGGTTATTTAGTTTTAGGGTTTGTTTCATACATTTTTTGAAGTCCTGTAATATCGGTAAATGTGGGCTGACAATAAACTCATGAATTGATTACAAAGAAGCCTACGCTATGCTATTCATATTTAGTGTATGTTTTTCTTCCTACTGTATTGCAGAACTTGAACATTTTTATGTATTAAAACAGACTTCAGGTTGAAATTATTTTAATCTCATACATAAAAACTCATTATATGTAGGTAGGCCTATGGAAGTTGATGGAATTTTGTATAGCTAAGACAAAAGTTAGGCATTTTTGTATGCTCCTTGTACGCTCCAACAGCTGATGTTGCCAATTAGAGTTGTCATCTAGCTTTGCGTAGATGTTTTTGACATCAAAAGAGACAATAGAAGATGCTTTACATTTAGCTGTTACTATGTTAAGTCAGCTACAGGAAACCGCCCAACATTTTGGCGACAGATTTAAAATACCATTAATCTTATTATTTCAATATTGTATCATGCATCGTATTAAATCATGTTGAGTGCGGTATAGTCTGTCCAAGCGAAGAAGACCCTCTGGCAAGATAGGAAAATGACTCCAGCTCGGTCAATTTTGGTTCAAAAATTATTAATTTGATCTCAAATTGTAGGAAACAACTTGATCTACTATCAAGACCACATTTATTATTATTGAACAAATATTGACCAAGTTGGAGTCATTTTCCCATCTTGCCAGAGGGTCTTCTTTGCTAGGACAGACTGTATCTTATTGATTATTATATAGGCAGACAATACCCTGCAACTTTATCTTATTGAATTGATAAATTTCAATTTACTTATTCATTCATTTCACACACATATAAGAATTCCGAAAGGCAATTGAACACATCTCTTGACATTTCTACATCTGAAATGGAAGACAGGAAACGTTGCGGCATTAGCACGTACGTTCGCACCAGGCTCTCAATGCACTCTCGCACGCGAGCGATCGCACACACGCCTGTGCACTGTAAGTGGGGATCAGTTGGAACTGCGTTGGCGGCTGGGTGCATTTATTGAATGGAGCGAGAAAGCAAATTCATGCAGCCGCAGTCTCTGAATACAACCTGGCCTTCTCCAGTCAAACTAATACGGGATACGAATTCGTATCTGAGTGAAGTCTATTGAAGTTCGTTACTGAGTAAAGTATATTATAGTTCGTAAATAAGTGTTCGTACGGGACTCTCATTCACACCAAATTTGTAACTCAGTGAAGTATATTATAATCCGTAACTTAGTGTCCGGGACTCCTATTCACACAAAATTTGTAACTGAGTAAAGTATATTATAGTTTGTAACTGAGTAAAGTTTTAAAGCTTTGGTAAACTAAAGTCCTTCCTTAATTCTTTTGTATATTTGTTACTATCAACAATTATTATTATAGTTTGGTTAGTGCTTCCTTTTTGTGTTGTGTTGGCCTATTTTGTGATATATTTATTTTTTGTAAAGATTTAATAGCTTTGGTAACTATAGTGCTCCCTAAATTCTTTCAAGTATTGTTAGTGGTAATCATAGTCTATGTAGTGCTTCCTTTTTTGTGTTATGTGGGCGGGCCTATTTGGTAATATTATAATTTTTTTTAAAGTGTTGTTAATTTTATTTGCAGTAGTCGAGTGTTTCATTTATGGGTTGTTTTTATCTATAGATTAGTTGGGGGTATTTTTTATTGTTATTATTTTCCATTATAGGCTACATTGCATCAAAGAAAGTACAGGCTTATATTCATTCAGCGGATTCATTTGTCAAATTTTGAATATTTTTGTGTATCAAGTAGCCTTATAAATTTCAATTAGTCAAAGTATTTGATTCAATTATCCACTATTGAACAATTTTTACCATTTTGTTTAAATTATTTAAAATGGTGATCTCATTATCATAGTATAGGCACATTGGAAATTCCCAGTAGATTTTCATTTTATAATTTTATATTAGTTACAAAAGTATTCACAATTTTTTTCTCAATAGAACTGAATTGGTTGAAGTATTTTTCCTTTACAAGTTGAGTTTGACCCACCTTGGAATAATTGTGTTGGCTTGATTATTCAGTAATAATTCATTATACATATTGTCAATGCTCTATTGTACAGTTTGTAAATCGTGTGCCCTACTTTTTACATTTGCTAGATTGCATTAGGCTAATAATAATTAATAGCCAACAAAATAAGAAAAAATATATAAAAATACTCAGATACCAAATCTACAAAATAAGACGGTATCTTTCTTCTATGAAAATATTTATTTTTATTCAAGTTTACATTGGAATAACAAATTAACGTAGACTACAAAAAGGAGTAAATAGACTATAAATAAATAGAAAAGGCAAAAAACTTGAGCTATTATAGATTAGGTTCCTGCACCAAAAATACCGACGTAATTAAACCAACTAATTTTTTATTTTGCTTTCCTACATACAGTTTTATTGAAAATTGAAAATAATTATGCTATCAATGCAATTTCTTTGAAAAATAAGGAAACCATATATCATATAATATCCCACAGAACCAAATACCTGACCATTTTCAATATCATCCTCTAAAATTTCAAACAAACTGCATAAGTTTGCAACATATCAACATTTTCAATGTAAATATTATATTAGTTGGCTATGTCCTTTAATTTGAAATCCTATTGTTGTCTAGTTCATCACAGAAGTTTTTAAAAATTTTAGCAGGTGGAATGTATTTCACGACGCTTTTCAAGTCATCAAGCAATAATACTTCTCATATAATAATATGCAAATTTAGATAATAAATCTCGAACTCTATCTGTAGCAATAGTAGCCTTCTGACGATTTGTTACAGGCCTACTATAAAAATTTAGCCAACGATTTTTTTCTCGAACTTTATTTACTCAATCATAATATCCCACGTTTTTTGATCATCTATTATTACAGTTGATATTGTTTGAAACAATAATTATTATAATAATGGCGGAACCTTTGACTGGCTTCAAAGTGTTGAGTATTGTGCTGGTTGTGTTGGTGTTAATGGGACCTTTCTGCAATTGCAACAATGCTGAATTCCCAAGCGACAAGGAAGAAAGCATCAGGCGTTTGTCACGTGACGTCATACCTTCAAGTTACATTATCAGGATGAACAGTACGTTGTATCCAGTTTTCATCAGTAATGGAGAAGTAAGTTGAAATTTTTTCTTAAAATTAATTTATTAAGTACTAACAAGTCAGTGAGAAGTAAGTTTGATGGTATTAGTATACCAAAGTCTGTCCAAGCAAAGAAGACATTCTGGCAAGATGGGAAAATTACTCCAGCTCGGTCAATATTAATTTAAAAATTATAAATTTGGTCTCAAATTGGAGTTCAGAATGTTTCCTACAATTTAAAATCAAATTAATAATTTTTGAACCAATATTAACCGAGCTGGAGTAATTTTCCCATCGTGCTAGAATGCCTTCTTTGCTTGGGCAGACTATAATATATCGGAGTGCGAATAAAATTCAATTTGATAGGCCTATATCATTAGCTTATATAGAGCTCGAACATTAACACTCTCATAATGTTATTTTCATGGATAGGTATGTTTTTAAATATATTGCAAAGAAAATCATTTGCATTTTCCTATATAGAGATCGAGGATTAACAATCATAATGTAATTTTGATAAATAAGTATGTTTTTAATTATAATTTAAATGAAAATATCAGCTTCCTTGTGTCATTTATTGAAATATATGCATAGTAGCCTACTTCTATTTTATGTAGATCCGCAACTCATAAAATCGTCTCACTGACTGACTAAAAACTTCCAATTATTTTGCATAAATTCATAAGATAGCCCAATGGTAGAATACATTTCTCCCTTTTTTAGGTAGTTATTACTTAAATAGGGATAACTTTCTTATCTATGGTACTTATTTTAGTGTTTCTACCTTATCAGATACAATAGGTGCCCTTGATACACCAATAATATAAATTCTTTCATGTGAAAATAAAATTAAATTTGTATCTTTGACCCAAATCTTAGTAGAACAAGAACTATTAAAAATATATTGTCATTCGAGATCCAAGCACATCGCTTCTAAGAGCTTGAGTAATTTATAAAAGTTGAGAGTTCAAATGTAGGTTTAAAAATTATTTATCTCAATAAATAAAATGGTAGACTTACAGTGTATAATATATAGGCTAATGTTACAGCATAGAGTAATGATTGAGAGTATAAGGACTCCGAACTTCACAGCTATGTGGTGAAATTTAATACATTTTTATTGCTATGTTTGAATATTAGTGAGACTATTAACTAGGGTATCACCTATTGTTCTAGATCTAGAAGGTGCTTATGAACAGTTCAAGAGTTCATAAACTTCTTCTCAATGAAATGCATATTCGTATTCGAATACAAAAAGGTTGACCGTGAACCGGTGTTAACTGTTATTGGAATAACAACCAGTTATCAGAATAATTTTAACCAGTTAAATAACTTTTCCTTGGCCTTGTCCTTGGTTATTGAAGCTAAAAATAAACAGAATATTGACCTCAATCAACTGCTGAGATCTCACTTTCTCAAGTTTCTTGCCTACTAAACGTCTTCTAGTTGAAAGTGTTGAAATCTTCTGTTTGAATGATTTTATCATTGATGATTGAGTGTTGTGAAGCTGTGATAGAGTCCAGCAATTGATGACCAACTTAGAACTTGCATATTATTGATAAGGCATGTTATCGGTTCAATGTTTTGAAATCTGGTTTGTGCTGGATCATGATTCGTGTCAAGCTATAAGGTCTCATACACTGTGAGCCGATATAGATGAATTTCTACAAACACATTTTGTATATAATTTATTAAACTATGACTCGTGCAAATAGAATAAAAAATATGACACTCTGTATGACGATGTAGCTGGAATTGATACATTTTCACAAACACTTTTTGTATAATTTATAAAACTATGAAATTATTACTGTTCTTGAAGAAGGTGTAATAGAGAACTACTGTCTATTTTGACTAATTGAATACAGATTTTCTTGTATTGGTTCTGTGCAAATAACGACATTTATCGTCGGTCAAATGTTCAATTGGTTCTTGATTGATCGATGTCGGTCTTTTCTTGTAGAGTACGCTCCACAAATAGAAAAGTTATGTACCGGTATAACTTATTTTGCAAATAAAAAATAGAAGAATGGAAAGGTATTTGTGTTTGAATAATAAACAGATGTTAAAGGGGGACTTAAAATTATAATTAAAAGTACGAAATACACCAATATTGAATTCATTCAATTGGAAACGAAATTCTTCTTTTTTTCTATCCAACCCATTGTTCCTGTTAAAGCGTTGGGTGAGAAACAAAATTGAGTGAGATTATTATCTACAAATTGAATTCTAATGTTTCTCTTCAAAGTTACCTTTATTTCAAAAATTCATCATGAAATTGAGAAACAAAATTAAGTGAGATTATTATTTCCAATTTGAATTTTTCAAACAATTTCAAAACTTCATCGTGAAAATAATGGAATACAGGGAAACTAATGTAACCTGTATAGGTATGGTTTAATTCAGAGCGATATATAGAGCTTGCTGAATAAACTACTTATATGAACAGATTCACACATTAATGGGAGCTATAGATAGGGGATTATACGATCAATTTCAATGTCATTTGTTGAATTTGGTGTTGATTTTCACAGGTAATCATTGATTTGACAGTGAAACAAGCGGTTAAAAACATAACTCTTCACGCCCGTAAACTGGATGTTATCAGTGTGATGATACTGGAGAAGCATCGTTTCAAAAAATACAAGGTAGGCCTTCCTAAGATGTCCAATCAAAATAAATTCTAGTGAGATAATTTGATCTTAATATATCTTCATCTTATTTTTCACTCATATCCCTTTTCCTGAGAACCAATAAATTCTATTCTATTCATTCTTATATTTTTTTCATTTTCTGGAAATTTGATTTAATAATAGAGAAATCTGTGTTCAGCATTAGATTCAATTACAATATGTTATATTGTATATCTTGAACATTTTCCCAGCAATGGCTGTAAACTAAAAAAATTATACTATATACTTGAATATACTAAATTATACTAAAATTACTTGAATATACTTGAATATTACTATAAAAACTTGAATATACTAAAATTATACTATATCACTTGAGACGAAATGAACAAATTTTAGCGCGTGTGTGCGGGTGAAGGGAGGTATTACTTCATACGACGGTCGGCCGCAGTCGAACAGCTGTAGCCAATCACAGTTCTTGGCTTTTCCTCAAGCTCAAACAAAAATAGCTACCTGTACATGCAAAAAGTTTCTTTATTTTGTCTCAAGTGATCGTGAATAGGGTATAGGCCCCTAGCTATAAGGTACTACAGTATCGCACTACACTACTTATTGAAGTGCAATAAACTGCTGCATCGCGGTAGTACGAGATAAAAAATAAAATACAAAAATAATTTTAATAAATACAAAATACTGTAATTTACAGGTGTTGAGTGGTGTAACTTACTCCTACAGCTATAATTGTTAGAAAACCAATCTTAAAACTCTTTTAATCCATTCAATTCATTAATAAAATTTCAGCAATAGTCACAAAATCATGGCTATTAATAATTTTCAATTTTCGATTTTCAAACAATCAATTTTCTAGTCTAAAGTTTTTCTAAAGAAACCTGCAGCCTGTAGCCCATCAATTCAATCCATTATCAAAATTATTAAAATACCACGTATTTATTTCTGAGAATTTGTCTTTTTCAAATAATAAATTACGTCATCAATTTATTACTAATCTATAGCCTATAAAAGTAACTAACAAGTTTCTTCATTAGCCGGGGTTACTACTTGAAGAAGTGTAGCCTATCTTTATTGTGTTACCGTACGAAGTCTATAAGTTAACTTCTATATCTAACATGGTGTTCGGAACACCATGGGTGTTTGGTTTGACTGATTCTCCTCTATTCATAATTTTAGAAATCATTGAAATGTTTAAATATTTCTCCCTCCATCATTAATACTATCTACATATTATTTTGATATATTTTAATTATTTTCAAAGATTGACCGCAGCGACCCCTCCAACGTGCTAGACATAGTGCGAAAGGCCGGCGACATTAAATCGTTCTCATTGGACAAAGATTTGCTGGAAATTCCAGCCCGGGGCCCGGGAGAAGTGAACGCGGGCTTTTTCAAACCGGGAGATTATCTGCTCTACGCCAGATTCAATGCCATGATTGGGGACTTGGCTCAGGGCTATGGACTCTATAGAGATAGCTATGAGGACGGCAATCGCACCAGGTAATAAGCTTAATTTAAAAACTGGATTAATTGAAAAAATACTATGAATAGTCATTGAATTTGAATTTTATTGTTTTATATTAATGTGCGTAGATGATAAATACATTTATACTGTATTCATTACTATTACTATTACATATAATATATTCATTTCTTCTTATTACATGTCAAAACATTCAAGTTGATTTCCGATGCGAAATCATACGTCATAGCTGTCACCAAAAGTTCGGTGGTTTTTGGTTTCGTAGTCTGTCTTATTTGTACCATAGACAAGAGAACATTATAGTTTTTCTTTAGAAAACATAATGAATTTCATAGTTTGTGTCCTTGCAAACATATTCATTTATTTGACAAAATACATTACTCAATGGATAAAACACAGACAATAATATTGTCCAAAAAGTCTTATTTCCAGATTTTGTTAAATACGGTACTCCAAATTAAGGTTATGTTCACAATGTCCACTTTCACTATACTCACAAATTTCAACTGTCAAGAATTGAAAACTATGAATAAAAAACTAACATATTGGTTTATATCGAACAAATTTTACTAAAAAACAATAAGGTACCTAATGGGAATCTTGGAAACCATGTATTCTAGTATGATCTGTCCAAGCAAAGAAGACCCTCTGGCAAGATGGGAAAAGACTCCAGCTTGGTCAATATTTGTTCAAGAATTATAAATGTGGTCTTCATAGTAGATCGAATTGTTTCCTACAATTTGAGATCAATTTGATGATTTTTGAACCAATATTTACCAAGCTGGAGTCATTCTCCCATTTTGCCAGAGGCTCTTCTTTGCTTGGACAGACTATATCTGTGGTAAAATTTATTAATAGATTCTAAAAATTAATTTTCGAAGCTCTACTACTGTTCAATTTCTTTTCAAAAAGATTCAATTCCCTTCCAAGAACTAGGCTTCTATGAATCCTCAAAAAAGTGAATTAAATTTTCAATTATCCTCTATTGTAGCAAATGACAGATTGACTATACATTAATGTGTCGCAGACAATTTTTCAGTTTTAGAGAAAGTTATAAATTTTTCTGAATTTATTGATCCAGTTCACACTTAAAATTTTACAGTTCACATATATCACAAAATGTTAACACTTAAATACTTTAAAACACTTTAATAGGTCATAAATATAGTACTAAGAGCAGTACTAAGTACTAGTACTAAGAAAGTTATTAATCAATTCAATAACCTAAACACGTGTTAGTAGGCTACTGATACGGTCATATATGTTACATTATTGTTACTAATTGTTCCTCAACATGACTTCAACACTTTTGATTCATGTGCAAAGACTTTAATAGGTCTAATTTATATTTCAATTATTATTTTGTGATTGTGCATGTGCTTAATATCTATGAAGAAATTGACATTGAGAAAAGTATTGATCTCAATCACAAAATTATTCGGCTATATAATGGTAATGTTAAACACCTGAAAAATATTGATAATTGATTATTATTATACCATTATCGTGTGACTACAATCTATTTGAAAAATAATTTTTATTGTCCCAGCAATTATTAGTCTTGGTTGAAATGATAGGTCGTGACTTTGAACCTACCATTTAGATTTAAGAAAATGTCAAGTGTTTCATTATCATTGTTACTAGTTACATTCAGCACGATATCTCAACATTCTCTATCATGCTATTCTTGAGACCAGTTTAGTGGTATATAACTGTATATATTCATCTAACATTCAATTCGGGTTGTAGGCAGTAAGGTACTATATAGTATAGTCTGTACAAGCAAAGAAGACCCTCTGGCAAGATGGGAAAAGTGACTCAAGCTCGGTCAATTTTGGTTCAAGAATTATCAATTTCATCTCAAATTGTAAGAAAAAATTTGATCTACTATTAATACCAAATTTATAATTCTTGAATCAATATTAACCAAGCTGGAGTCAATTTCCCATCTTGCCAGAGATCTTCTTTGCTTGGACAGACTATACTACATAGTCATGTCAAACAAAGAAGACATTCTGGAAGGATGGGAAAATGACTCCAGCTCGATCAATATTGGTTGAAAAAAATTATCAATTTATAATTTCAAATTGTAGAAAACATTTTGTTCTACATTTTCAGACCAAATTTATAATTTTTGAATCAATATTGAACAAGCTGGAATCATTTTCTATCTTGCCAGAATGTCTTCTTTGCTCGACCAGACCATATATATGTGAAATATATTATATCCACGATATCTTTATATTCTCCAACATGTTATTCGTGTAACCAGTATAGTGCTATATAACTGTTTACATGAACTCAACAGTTAATTCAGATTTCTTTGTATCTTATATTACTGTTTGTTTGTATAAATTTGCGTTTTCTGTGACCTATATAACTCGTGAGAGGTTGAGAGACTGACATGCTTAACCTTAGCCCAGTGAAAGGATCTAAGTGTCTTCCTTAACCTTTGAAGATGTGCATAATGCTTCATTGTACGATCATCAAATAGTTGTAATGTGGTAATGCCTGGTTGATGATAATCTATACAACGTGTTTAAAAGAGAGA
The DNA here is from genome assembly GCA_017141385.1 of Sogatella furcifera. NCBI lineage: Eukaryota > Metazoa > Arthropoda > Insecta > Hemiptera > Delphacidae > Sogatella > Sogatella furcifera. Next base: position 5,236,055 of record CM029554.1, read on the forward strand.
ATGGTTGTTGAAACAGCGTGTTATTTGTAATTTTCGTGACCAATGTTAACGCAAAAGAATTGTTGAGAGAATGCGAATAACTATCTTCATCTAGTACAAGTGTACAAGATTGGTACCGGTATATTGCTGTTTAAGTAGGCCTATATTATATGATTAGTATATTAGATCTATGATTGAGAGTAGCTTTTTACAGATACATTTTTGGTTTATTAATTTCATATTCGGATCAAATAGCCTATAATATTTTTACTCAAGATTCTGGAATCTCTTATTAAATTATTGGTTATTTTGGAATGAAATTAAAATATTCTTTATCAGGTGGTATTGATTTCGTTTTAATATTTGGATCAATTGAAATTTCGGTTTCGGTTGTTCTCTCAATCTCCGGTAAACTCGATTTTTAATATATCTGTGGTTGGGTTATGTATTTTCTTTTCATTTAAAATTTATTTCCAGTTCTAATAATTATTATTGTTCATCATTTACATCAATTTGTTAAACATCAAGATGTTCAAATTTTCATCAATGTTTGTATAGCCAGCTAAAGGTAGCCTAATAATTGAAACATTTGATGATAAAGTTCCATCTAAGAACCAGACTATAAAAATAAACAAATATAATATATTTTTATATAAGATACATCCATCTTAGATGGAACTTTATCATCAAATGTTTCAATTTCTTTATTAAAAATTTTTTTCTTCTGGTTCTAGATGGTTGATGAGTACAGTGTTCGAGACTTCGCGTGCCCGCACGGCGTTTCCCTGCTTTGATGAGCCCAGTTTCAAGGCTCGCTTCAAAATAATTTTGTCCAGAACTACAGAGCAAGTGGCACTGTCTAATATGCCTTCTGTCAAGTCGTATCCAATGTGAGTGCTTACATAATTGTAGTAATATTAAGAGTCACATGGGTGGGTATGATTAGCCTACTAGATTGAATGTCAAATTAATAAATTTATTTGTTCATTAAAAACATACAAGTAGAGTTGAGTTGATAGGGTTAGAGGTGTATATACATGTTAAAATTTTACTATATTAGGCTATATATGATAACTACCGTATATATTTGAATTTATAAAGACAGTTAGCATAGACGAAGAATTACCATTACACGCACACACACTCGCAAAAAGTTTTTTTTTCTACTCAAGCGATTGTGAATAGAGTAAAGGAATTGTCATCGATAGTTAACTCGTTTTATCAATTTTCTCTTGAAGATAAACATTCCTACTTCAATAAAACCAAACTAATTCCTTTTCTCCGCTCAGGGACGGCACAGACCTCCTGTGGGAAGAGTTCGAAGACAGTCCGCCTATGCCCACCTATGTGGTGGCGTTTTTCCTGGGTGAGTTTACGTCGTACACGAGCCGTCGCTCGACCGGTCTGACCGTGTGGACGTCCCCAGCACACGATCGCGCCCTCGTCGAATGGAGTTTGGAGGAAGGGTGGCGAGCGCTGTATCACATGCAGAATGTGTTCGATGTTGACAATCCTCTGCCGAAGACTGATCTGCTGGCGATTCCGCATTTCGATGTGGCCGGGGCCGTAGAGAATTGGGGGCTGATTACTATGAGGTTGGTGTCCATATGATACTGTCTGGAAGCTTGCTTCAGTTAGAATATTGACATCGAAATTAATTTCTGCTTATTTTTTCCTCTCTCCTAAATATTCTGGATTCAATTTTTTTGTTTATCATCTTTATTCTATTTCTTTTTCAATGGAAAGTCACCGGAAAATCTGCAGGTCTCTATTCCCATATCTTTAATAGCCTTATGTATTTTAATATTGTTCTTCTCATCCAGATTGATTTATTATTTTTATACACTCCTTAATAATAAGCTTCACCTGAATTAGGATCTATTTTCATTTATTCATTCACCACTTAGTTGATTTTTCCTGAAATATGAGTATAATATTAAATAGAATATCAACCTCAGTACCCAGCTCTGAATAATTTATATTTCAACACAGCATGTTTCTGCTCTTGTAAAAATAAATAGGCTATTGAAATAATATTTATAGATACAATTGTGACATTCTCTATTCAAGTATTGTATATACATTGAACTTATTTCCTTTTTCTTAGGGCTACTTACTTATCAAAGTTTTCAACTAATGTGGATCTCAGTACCCTTAAATAAGATTATTTTAAAAGGGTACTGAGATTTACATTAATTGAAAACTTTGATACATTAAGCATTCTTGAGAGAGAATATATTTGGAACTTAGCAACACATGTAAGGGGTATTCACGTAACCAGTTAAGTCTCGTTTCACACATTACGATTTTTAGATGTCCGGTTTTTTCCGTCTTTATCAATTTTACTAGAACTTAGATAACACATTATGTGTGTCTGCGTGCATTATATCCATATGTTTGCCCAGCTTCATTCAATGTAGTAAAATTTATAGGGACGGCAAAAAATCGGACGTCCAAAAATCTTTGTGTGTGTAATAGGACCCTACTGGTTAAGTGAATACCTCTTATTATACTGTATGTGTTAGAAAATGTATTATAGATCTTTACGATTAAAAAAAGCTCAATGTCTATACTTGGATAGAGGATGTTATTACATTTGTATTGTTCTGTCCATATTCCATATTACTAATGATATTACTATTCATAGTGTCACATCAATATTACTACAGCATCTTGCAATGTTTCCGTCTGTTCCAAGAGAAGACATTTTGACGCTGTCGAATAACACGGGCCAAGCACTGAGGAGGCGCATGACAATATTGGCGCATGAGTTGGCTCACACTTGGTTCGGAAACTCGGTGACTCCCAGTTGGTGGGACGAGGTGTGGTGGAGTGAGGGCTTTGCATCCTATTATGCCTCCAGGATTGTACAGAAGGTAGGTTACATATTCAGTTAATTTGATGTCCAGTCAATAAATTTTTCCCCAAATACAGAGTGGGACAGTTCAACGGCACTACGAGATATTGTAATTTTAATGTAAACTTTTATCATCTTTCATTCATCATGTTTTTTGCGGATGATGCCTACATAACCATTTTAGCTTGTGCGTGGGTAATGGATATTGAGTGCGAAGGTGATTGATGAGGTGAAAAACAGCCATGCCACTGGGATTCGAACCCAGACCTGGCAGTGCTCGCCAGAACTGGCAGTGCTAGCGGACTCATCATCAAGGTTGTGACGCCAGCCTAGGCGCCAGCTGGTTGCCAAATATCATCATTAAATCAATCATTTTATCATCATTAATATATCATCACTAAAACATCATCATTCACTCACTCATCATCAACCTTTGCTTAAAATACTTGCTATCAAGTCGCAATGTAACAATAAATAAATAGTGTAATCTTTCAATATTTCAGTTGAACTCACAGAAAATATTTTCAAGTCGTTTATTGAAAAAAATATCGTAAGACCACAGATGAAATTTATGCTTTAATACATTAAAATTATTGTTACTTTTTGAATATGGCTACTGCAGTAAAGTGGCGACCATTATTTTGCAAACATTTTCCAATCTCACATTGAAATTCCAACACGATGTAAAACCTCTGGTGTTATTGCACGACGAATCTCTTGTGTTAATGTTAGAATCTCTTTTTTTATTGAACGAATCTCTTTTTGTGTTATTGCACGAATCTCTTGTATTGTAACTTATTACACATTTTCGTTGAACTGTATTGTTGTTGGACGCGAGTTTTATCTCAGTTTCAGCTTTATTTTGTAAATTCCTCTTGTTTGAATTTCAGTTAAGACCTGATTGGGACTCGATAAGCTGGGACAGTGTTGATTACTTGTCTGAAACTTGGAAGCTGGACTCCAAGCCTGAAGTCAGGTACTTGGCTAAGCCAGTTGAAGCAAATGATGAATTGAACTTTGGGAATTTGGTCTACTGCAAAGGTATGATGTTAGCATAATAGCCGTAGGAGGCTGTTTATATGGTATTTTATTAACGGCAAATGAGTATATTCTTATGTTACCAAATATTTATATGTATGAGTATACTTTCATATAAAATGAGTAACTTATATTTTTATATTATTTTTACAATACCAAATATTATTATATCATATTGCAAAGGTACCGTATGTTAGCATAATAACCTTAGTAGGCTGTTTATATTGCATTTTATTCTACGTTAAATGAGTATCTACCTAATATTTTTTCAATAATTATGAAAATGGCTTATTGAATAACATCCATTGCGTTCAGTACGGTAATTTAATAGAATGACTATTATACTGTATATGAATGAATATTTATACTACATTAATCATACATCAATTTTGAATGTTTCTTATTAGACCTTGAAAGGTACGCAATATTGTTGAATTGAATTCTGAGAAAAACTTAGATGCAAATACATTTAGTTACAATTCACAATAAAAATTTTTGAATATCAAATGAATTCTAAAAAATATTTTTCCTTATCTTTGCCAAGGAATTTAATCAATCTTCAAGTTATTTCAGTTTCTGAGACCAATTTAATTTATTGTGTGAGGTTCGGCTAACGAGGGATGTTATATAGAACATACTGATGGACATTATTGCACAAAAACCACTTTGCTGTAGAATAGTGAAACTCAAGAAAATTCATCCATCCAGCTCAAGTCGATCTTGACGAATTTGACTTGACGTATCTTGTAGTTGAGTTAAGTCTAAATAATAAATTGATTGTCTATGTTAATTTAGAAAACATTTATTTATGTACTGTATCTTTTTCTTACAGGTTTCTTAGTGGCAAGATTCGCAGCCTGGATAACACAGAGGACGGCCACTTTCGATAAGGCGGTTGGCAAATATTTGAAAGAAAATCAGTTTGGACTTTTCAACGATGGGAAAATGTGGAAAACTATTGAACAGGCTGTTGTAGCCAAAAACAGTTCAATAATGGATTTGCCAGCTCCTTTGGCTACTGTGATGAGGTCGTGGACTCACCAGGCCGGTATGCCCTTGATAAGGGTGATGAGGACTGATGAAGGACTGATTACAATCACACAGGTGAGAGTTTTTAAGGCAAAATTATTATAAATGACAAACTGAACAAAATTTAATTGAATGAAAGAAACTGACAACGAAATTTAATGAAATAAAACAAACTGACAACGAAATTTATATCCATTTCGCCATTTGTAGTAATAAAACTCAAGGTACCACTATTTTGAAACATTATGCTTAAAGTGCAAGCACATAAGATTAATATGACTCATTGTTAAGAGCTTGAAAAATGTTTACAAAAAAGGTAAGTTCAATATATTACGAATTTAGATTCTATTTCATTAAGTAGTACGAGTATCAGATGAGGTGACTACTATGCAACAAATTTGAAGAAATGGATAATAACTTTATAAAAAAAGAACTAAGAACAAAATAATACAATTAGCCGTGTTTCCTTAATCTCAGAGCTACTTTTATCACTGTTTTATTATTTCAAATAATTATCAAATTACCCTTTTTTGAATTATTTTTTGGATTTGAAAATGACTATAATTAGTTGAAGCATGTCATGCATTGAAAAAATAATTCAAAAAGGGTACTTTGATAATTATTTAAAATAAGAGAACAGTAATACAATTATTAGCCTTGATTTGTAGTTGATAGCAAGATCAAAATTTCAAATAGGATTTTTTCTGTAAAAACAACCCCAACAGATAAAAAAATTAGATTAAACAATAATAAATAGTATTATTTATGCGATCAGGGGTGGCGCGTGATAAATTTAATTGGGTGGGCTAAATTTAAACGTTAAGTAGTGGCTGGATTATAGAAAGCAAGAGCAATATTAACCTCATAAATGAATTCATTGGGGCAAGCTTCTGAACTCTAATACACAATAACTGGAAAGCCCCAGGGCTCAAGAATCGCATATTTTCAATATCTCATGTAATATTGGAGTTTGATTAATGGGATTTTCAATCTTATTTATAATCAAATAAGCCATGCATTTTGGAATAAAACAGTTAATCGAAAGCTATTAAATAGAAGAGGTTATTGCTAATCAAATTTGAAATCTTACCTTTAAAATCAAATCCTAATAACAGCTAAGGCATAAAATACTAAACTGAACTAAATTGTATTGAGCAGCACTTATATTCCTAAATTCAGCAATCATATTCTAGGTGTCCACAAATAAAATGTTATGAATATCTTGCATAATTATTGATTAAATTATCGTTAATTAGCCAGAAATAACCACTCACTTCTCAGGTTATCAGACCAGAGAGAGGTTAGTTTGAAGTTTATTGCACTGTTTTCGCGCGCTTCTTATATTTACAGCTGGTTTCCAGCTGATTAACGAGCATTATCAAAACTAACGTTTTTTTACACGACACGACTCGACGGTAGGCCGCAGGAGCCAATCACAGCTTTTGCCGCCAATCGTCGAGTCGTGTGGTGCATTGGAAAACGAGCGATGGGCTAAGCCCAAGACTCACTGTATTGAAGTAATAGGAGGGGGGAAAGTGGAGGAAGCCAGTCTCTAGTCTGACGTCACCAGCAATTGCGATTCACATCTCGGCATCGGGGCTAAAAGCCGGCTAGGCCAGAGCCCAGCGTAGCATGAGATACAGCGTTCCATTGAACTCCTTTCAATCGGCGTTGAAATGGATGATGCTCTTGGCTAACAATTTAATCGCAATTTTCTGAATAATACAGTATTTATTCTAATAGTTCATTATTATTTTTATTCAACGGAATTATCGGTAGGGCTAAGCCCACCCTGCCCTTACGAGCCCGCCGCCAATGTATGCGATTGATATCAGGTTTGATCAATCTTCCGCTGAGTGTACAAAGAAACTTTCTCTGAATCTGACTAGACTAGAATAGAATGATTTTCATATATGCCGATTGTCCTGCCTGAGCTAACAATAAATATCAAGTCAAGTAATCGTTTGCAGATCGTTCTCGGATGTCCTGACAGCATTGACATTATAGTAGTCATTCGCCCTTTCTATAAATTTTTCCTTATAGTATTTTTTCACTATCGATTATAATATTGTTCTTTTTTTTAGATGAGATATTCTGAGAAGATGCAAACTGCTAACGAAACAAAATCAAGAAAGTTATCAGGCGAAAAATGGTGGATCCCAATTGAGATTGAGTTTGGAGATCGCAGTTCGACTAACTCGGTTCTTGAAACGTCCGGTCAATCAAATGAATCTCGGAAAAGACAAGCCACGCTGCCAACTCTTGAAAAACAAATTCATTGGATGAACCCTTTGAATGAGAAATTGGAAATCAAAGATCTGGATGAGGATCATTCTTCATGGGTTCTTATCAACTTGAATGTTCCTGGTGAGTTGGAATATACAGTATTTCAATTGTTGAATTTAATTTTTATTTATTAGAACATATTCAATTCAAAAATTTATTGAGTCAATCTTATTTCTATAAATTAAATGAATAGCAACTTTGGGATTTGACTTCAGTGATATGAGCAAACAGTTCTCGCTTTAGCCGCTAGATGGCACTGAGTTGCCAAAGGCAATTATAAGAAAGCGTTTGTCAGTGGCAGCGTGGTGTGTTTGGTTGTTCAGTGAAACGGTTGCTAGGTGATTGTGATGTTGTCACAAACATTATGGACTGATTTCGGATGGGTGACCAGATTGTGACCAAGGCGAGTGGAAGGCCTACCCAAATGGGTTGCTCCCCACAACAAAAGCCATATGCATATATTTTTAGAGGCAGTACTGGACTGCCTATTGCATAATAAAAAGTTTGACGAAGCAAAGAAGATATTCTGGCGAGATAGAAAAATGACTCCAGCTCGGTTAATTGGTACGAATTTACACTAAAATTGTTGGAAGCATTTTGATCTACAATTCGAGACAAAATCTATCATATTTGTTTTTACCAATATTGACCTACGCTGGCTTACACTTCTGGTAGTTACACTCTCACTTCAATCGGGTCATTTTGAAGAAATGTCTTCTTTGCTCGACAAGACTAGAGTTTGCTTGAACCAATTACAGTGAACTCTCATTTAACTTGAACTTTATTGTATTTTAATTAAATATGGACATCAACTACCACAATACCCTGCACTACAAATCTAATTTTTTATTTGATTCATCAATTTTTAATTCAGTAATTTTTCACTTGTTGAATACTTTTACCAGTTTACCAGAGACTGATAATGGTGTAGCAACCGAAACAGGTATCTCGATTTTTAATAAATCTGTGGGTTGACAATATCTTGTCGTTGTATTTGATATTTGGGCCTGCATTTAATTTCAATAATTTCCCATATTTTTATTCAATTTCAATAATTTTCCAGTTCCTTGCCGAATAATGTACGACGAGTGGAACCTTCAATTGCTGACACCAAACGACTACAAGCGTTTGACGAGTGTCGGTCTGGCGCAGATTATTGGCGATGTTTCGTCTTTGGCTATGCTGGGCGAGTACATGCTATCTCTGGCCATGCAAGTGATAAGGGACGTGCTGCAGTCCACTGATAGCTTTGCGGTGTGGAGGATCGGGCTGGTCAACTTGCACAAGATTGAGTATCAGTTGAAGGGCACTGGTGCGCATCAACTCTATCAGGTAAAGCCAACTTATGTAACACAGCCAACATAGGTAATTAAGTCGTATTATATTTATCAGAACTTGTTTCCCAAGAATCAAATTCGATAGATTTTCACTTTTTCACAGCTTTACAACTCAATTTAGTTTAATGATCTAGCATTTCATACAATTTATTGAACTGTCAAGCATATCCTCATGTATGATTATGAATGAGTGGGTCCAGCAAGATTCAATTCTTGCTAGACCCACAGCTTCAGAAATTATTTCACATGAATTTATTTTATGATGTTCTACCAATTGATAGAATTCATTGTCCTGTTAAAAATAGAGCTACGTGAAAATTAAACTTTAAACTTAGGGCTATTTAAAATAATTGATAAATAAAATGAAAAATAATACTTTTAAAGTTTTAAAAAAGGGTATTTGATTTTTTCATTTTATTTATCAATAGAGCTACGTATATCCTCATTTAGGATCATAAATATATGGGAAAAAGTTAACGTATCAACTTTCAATTTGAACTATCCAAATTTCCTTATATTTTTAATTTCTGTTCAAAACTGTACTATTTTGATGGCTGTTAAATACATGGAACTCCGATTATAGTCTTGCAAAGAAGATATTCTGGTGAGATGAGAAAATGACTCCAGCTCGGTCAATATTAGTTGAAAAATTATAAATTTGTTCTCAAATTGTAGAAAACATTCTGCTCTATAATTTAAAATTGGACTTGCTCTCTGTCAATATTGGATTGGTCTCAAATTGCTCTACAATTTAAGACTGAATTTATAATTTTTAAACTAACATTGATCAAGCTGGAGTCATTTTCTCATCTTGCCAGAATGTCTTCTTTGCTCGACCAGACTAATATATAAATACATGGGATTTCGATTATCTAAACTAAGCATCTAAGCACTATACTGTAAAAATTGTTGTACAATAATGATTAATATTTGATGATGAATATACACTTGTGAAGATAGTGTCAGAAAAAACTTAGAAACATTCAGAAAAGTGTTTATCTCAATTTAAGTACTTCCTCTAATCTTAGACAAATTGTTTTCCAACAGCAATTCGTCCAAAAAATGATTGGCTGGCAATTCAATCGACTGAAAATATTGAGCGATTCGCGAGAAAAAGAGATGACAATGAATGACGAGCTACTGCGCTTCGAAGTGGCTGAAACTGCGTGTAATGTCCGCCTGAGGGCGTGCCTCATCGAAGCCAACAACATTTTTAGAAAATGGATTGATAACAGCACGAAAACTGAGTCTCAGAACTTGTGAGTTGAACATCATTTTACTATCGCATTTTTTCATAATTTCTTTATTCATGAAACTGCACAAAACATAGTGTCACGATTATAGTTTTTCAAGATTTTTTATTTCTTTATTTTCATTCACCACAAAGTCACACTTATACACAAGGATATTATTACACAACAATAGAGGGTTTATGAGGGTGAAGCCCACATGAGCTCATAGGCTTGTGCGTGGGTAATGAAATGGATGATAGATGACGACTACTTTTTTTTAATGTAGTCGGGACCGACGGCTTATCGTCTCCTCCGAAAGACGGGGTGGCCGTATTTATGTGATTGTGCTGTGGTCAAAAATTGTTTCCCCGCTTGGGACTAGAACCAGGGTCCACCTGGTTATCAGACCGGCGCTTTATCACTCCTCCAACGAGCCACCCAACTCTCTCAACACAAAAAGAGATATAACATGAGCATCAGTTGAATAACAAAACGATAAAGCAAGCACAGAGAGTAAACATAAGTATAGTCTGTCCAAGCAAAGAAGACCCTCTGGCAAGATGGGAGAATGACTCAAGCTTGGTCAATATTGGTTCAAAAATTATGAATTTGATCTACTATTAAGACCACATTTATAATACTTGAACAAATATTGACCAAGCTGGAGTTATTTTCCCATCTTGCCAGAGGGTCTTTTTTGCTGGACAGACTGTAGGTACAAACTAATAATAATGATATATTGTGATCAATTTAATCCACTGCCAAAAAGATATGACCAGTTGGATTTAATTCAAGTAAAATCATAATGATAACTATTGTATTTGTATTCTGTATACTGTCATCAATATGTGACGACAAAAAATGAATTAAATACAGGAAAAGCGATAACTATTGTAAGTTGATTTATTCAATCAATCCTGACCATCAACCCTCTCATTACTCACGCACAAACTCACCCACGGGCATTACCCTCGAAAAAAATATTGTCAACAGCGAATCACTATTGTTAACAGTTTTGTATTAAACTTAGTATTATATCTGTTGAATTTGAAGCCCATTCCGAGCTTTTTCGTCTCTTTTAATGACTTTTCATTCCATTTGCAGTATAAGACACGACGTGAGAACGACAGTGTATTGCACAGCAATAGAGTTAGGAGGTGAGAGAGAGTGGCTATTTCTATGGGACCAACTGCTGGGAAAGAGATCTCACATCGATCAAGAAGAGAGAAGGAGAATACTGGATGCACTGGCTTGCTCAAAGAACCAACAACTCTTGAAAAGGTATTAAAAATTGGGATAATTTAGAGGATATATTTTTGCAACTAAATTACCAGTTACCAAAATGATTAAAATGAAGAAATATATTGTTTAATTCTTTTTATATTATCGCTTTTGAAAAATTTGACTGAGCCGTTGTTGGTGTTGTACAATCGTTCCATAATGAAATAGAACACACTAATGATATCAATTTTTGGAATCGACATCATCAGTTTTTGAGTATTTGTGAAGGTGATATTGTGGTATTTATTATACTAATATATTATAAATTTGAAATTCATTTAGTAATAAATTAGTGGTTTGACAAAATATTGTCTTTCCATTAATATGACATCATCAGTTTGTTTTATTCCATTATCACTTCTTGCTTTTTAACTTTCACGCTACAATGCATGAAAACTTGGTAATAATAACCATGTTTACAACTTCCATTGAAGATTGAAGATTTTCATGACATTAATTTTTTTAAAATATATAATATTAGGCTATACGTTAGTTCTTTTACACCTTAGAATTTACCACATAGTCTTATAGCAATGCCTTTATTTGCAATGTATTTGAATTGGAGCGCACTGTTGCCGTTTATTAACAGTACGGTAATTACTCAGTAGTTATTTTGTGAAATTGACCTAAGCTCTTTCTCACAGACATTTGGCAACATTGTACTTCATAAGTACAATGTTGTGATCTATTAATTGTAATGAAAATGTGAACAATAAATTTGAAATTGTATAAGCGCAATTGATCATTGTTAATTGAATTGTTTAAAAGAACTATCATTTTAAAAATATTGATACTCACGTGGAACGATTTCGGACTTTACATGCATTTTCAACACTACTTGTTTCATCATTTTTCAACACTCTCTTTTCATAATTCTCAACATACTTTTATTTAGTTTACAATTATAATAGTCTATGTGGGTTGTCATATTATTGTTGTAAGTGCAATTGTGTTAAATAGTTTGTATGATAGGTGAATAAATAAATTGAAATTGAAATAAAATTCAAACATAAAAAGGGAATAAATTAGATCTGTTGTATAATGAATAATTCTTTTTTAGGTATTTGGAATCGTCTTTGCAAACAAACTCAACTGACCATCTTAGAAATTTCAAGGAAAGGAGAGCTGTTTTCAATTCAGTGTTGAAGAATGTCGATGCCATTGATCTGCTAATGGATTTCATGCAGGAAAACAGAGATGATATGAAGAGAGCCTAGTGAGTATAAATTAGCTTAAGTTGATTATTTATTCTAATATCAATCAATATTGATGAGATTTTGAAAATTCAATACAATTCAAACAACGTTCATACAATATGGTTTATTCGGTGTTATTATCTAATAGGCATAGATATTATCTAATAGGTGTTAGTAGATATCTACATCTATGACATACCGATACTAGCCACATCATCATCTTTATTGACTAGGTACGTAGAGTATTGAGTACATACAGTAATCGAATTTTGGAAGAGTAAAACAGGCAAAGCCCAAAACTGTCCTTACAATTTTCAATTTATTATGAATGACATTCAATCCATAGGGAAATGGAACATAAAATAATAAAATAATATATCATAAGTTATAATATTATGAAACACATATTATGAATTAACAATATTTAATTATGGATTTAATATATTTTACAGTAACTTCAATTCTTAATAATGCGCTTCTAAATTACATTTGTATCCCTTCTTGTATTTAACAACACACCAAAGGGTTTTAATTTCTCTGTACTGTGCCAACCCAACACCAATAAATTAATGTTTTCTACCATTTATGAATTTCAGATAGTTTTTTACATGTATCCAGAGTAAAAAACCAAAGATGTTGAGAATGTCTTATTTCTCGTTTATTTGCCATAAAATCGATATTTATTGTTTCTTGAATAAAATAGTGTGTTTTTATTTCTGTGTTTGTTTATTTCAGTTCTAAATCTGAAAAACGGTTCAATTGGAAACGTGCTGTCACTATGCTGGCTTCATTCATTTCAACTAATCACATTACAAAGGTAATATATGAAGAAATTAAAATGAGATTCAAGGAGGTGCTTTTACATATTATAGAGAACTATAGAATAAATTCTACAGAATTTGGAAATGGAATATCATTTAATACGTAATTTATTGTTTCAAAAGTGCAGTATATGAAAGTTTATTAAATGTAGCCTATGTAGGCTACAGAAACTTCATTCAATCAAGACTAGGTTATCTGATTAATCAGGCTACATCAAGTATCATGGAATAGAGAATACTATTTTTCAACTCAGGCTTGGATCGTTGAATACATAGAGGTACCGTAGATGATGATAGTTCAATTTGAATTTCATGTTGAATTCATTCAAGTAATAAGCTATGCTAGCAATGAGATGGATATTAAATAAAGTGAAGAAGTTATATTATTATCAAAATTAATTTCAAATTCAAGGCACTTGAGAGAATATTAAACTTCAAATCTGAAATTATAGTTTATTTGAATCTTTCAAATCAATCCCTGAAGCAAGGTCTACGTTTTCTCCTATACTAGTTGTGCTTCAGATCACTCTCCCATTCATAATGTCCGTTTTGGACATTAGTCTGTGTTTCTAACCAATTGCATTAATTTTGGTCAAATGAATAAATAATATTGCTTGTTGAATTTACTGCTCTACAATAATTCATTATGTTCATTCATTATAACATAATTTATGATTAACACTCATTCATAATGTTGAGTAGAAGAAGCATAGGCCAATTATGTAATAAAATACAGTACCTAATGAGTTTCAATAGAATATTATTTATTGAATAGTCAATTTCTATTTTAAGTTAATTGGAAAGACAAGATATTGTCTATAGATAGTGTTCTTATGATACAAGATATTATTGTTCTATTCTATGCCTCTTCTTTGGAATGAAGATACATGCTTTTTGTGTTGCAGCTTGAAAACCTTACAAGAAACACCCAGATTCTGAACAAAGCCAGGAAGATTATCGAATGGAGAAATGAAAATAGTGAAGAGGTAGCCGAATGGTTAAAGAGGGCAGTTGTGTGATTGGCTTCGTGATTATATCACTGAGTAAATTCATTTCACAGCAACAATTGGTTTGTTTACAATATTATTCACATTCGTAGATTTTTGCAAACTTTGTTGTATTGTAATTAGAATGGGGTACAGTTGTTTGTGTGGATTGAACTTGAAATATAGTACAGTAGTTATTTGGAGCTGTAGAGTTTTGGAGTGAACTAGCTATTATCTCTTAGTTTATCTTTATGTTTGTGAATATCGTAAGACCTTATCACCGTAAAACTCAATAATTTAATATGGCATCAATGGATTGATTGCTTTCAATATTCATGAAACCATAAAAAACCTATGAAGCTTTCAATGTTTCCTATGTTACAATGTTTCCTTTATCTTAGGGCTACTTTTATCACTTTTTTATTTTAAATAGTAATCACAGTAGGCCCTATCCTTGTATTACTAAAAAAATAATTGAAAAGGGTACTGTGATTATTATTTAAAATAAAAAACAGAGCTTACAATACTCATGGAAATATAAAAAACCTACAAAAAGCAATAACAGATTCAGATTTAGATTCGGAATGAGAAGTTCTCAAGAATCTTATAGTATGGAAGAATTATCACAGTAATTCATGTCTTTTTATTTTCCTTATTAGGATTATTAATGTATAATTATAATAATGAGTAATTTAGAATATGCAAGTTGAAGTAACCTTTTAAATAAGTGTCTCAAAGAATTAGGTCTACATATTATTCTTCCTATTTTAAAATGAATTTCAAATATCTATTCCAATACAAATGACATCATTCAATCAATGTAGACTAAAACTTGTAAGCTTAAAAATAAGTTTGAAATTTATTTAAGCTCTTCGTTATTGTTGACAGTATTGTATGAAAATTATATTTGAATAGAATTGTAACTACTGTATATCTAAAATATAGCGATTAGGTAGAAAGTTCAATTGTGTTCTAGTTCGATAGAATTCTATACTCTCTAGTTCTATCATTATTACTTGAAATGTAGTTTTTATAGGTAATAAAAAATGTAGTTTCAATGTAATTAGGTAATCAAGTAGTAATTAGCTCTCTTTCGTATTATTTGAATGTATTTTGTATCGTATCGTATTGTGATGTATCTCCCATTTTTCTATACATAGTATTCTACCGCTTGTAATTTATTTATTATTTATTTTACATATTAGTCACGTTGATATTATTTGTTTTTTTATAGTAGAACATATTTTGTGCACTGTATTAAATGTTTTGTATACGCTTTATTTATTTTATGTGTTGTTTCCATCCTTGTTATAATATTATTATTGATTGTTTGATTAACTTGAGGTTTTCAGTTCCACAAAGTCTATTTGAAATAGCATACTTACTTTAATATGCCTTTGTTTTCACTCACTTAAATTATGGATAAGTTCCACAACATCTCTGATAAAAGTGTAAAGCCTAATATTTTATTGCCACTTGCCACACAAAATAAAAATACAGAAAAAAACAAAGAATGACGAAAACAGATATAGCGACCTAGCCAGGGCCCTTCTAGTGTGAAATGCACTATAATAATAATTATTAATAAGGGACATTACCGTGAATTCAGGCATTTTAATTTAAATTGGAATATAAGAAGTTTTTGGCGAACGCCTGTTTTTTCAATCCTCTTATTGTATTATAGCAATCAAATAAATAAATATTATGTACGTTGTCGCGCCAACGTTTCTTGTTGAGTTGTGAAAGAACCATTAACTCTCCCTCCCTTGCATCAACAACCAATAGAGTGCAAGATAACAGTTGGGTATATTATATTATGATGTGAAATGGAGCGAAATTAATAGTAGCGATTTTGGTTCAGTTGCGGCCGGACTATAGAGTGGCGAAAACTATAGGTCCACTAAAATTTTAGTAGGAAAAAATTCAGTTTTACTTTTAAATTATAGTGGCGAAAGGATCTCTGAAACGGGTTCGACGCAACGTCAAATCGCACGTTTGACGACGAAACGTCACGTTTGACGACTGGACGTCGACGGCCGTTTAGGACAGTGTTCATCGGACGGACAGGGCGTTTTTACTACTTTTTCAAACTGAGTACCCCACTATCAAGCGGGGTTTTGCAAAGAAGAGGAGTTGATGAAACTGTATCACTGATATTGTGAGTAGCCTACAACAACTATAACTACTGTAACTGCTGTGTTTTCAAGTTATAACATTTTTGTTTATCTTCTACTGAAGATTATTCAATTAAATTTGAAAAAATTCAACTGAGTTGTGGTCGATATTGTAGAAACGTTCCATGATGAAATAAAAACACATAGATTTTGTCAATTTTCTAAACTATTAGTTATATTTAACCCAATTAAATTGGGTTCTCCACAATAATTATGGAGTGGCAATAGTAAAATAGTCTTATGTAGGCCTAAAAATAGTAAATATGAATTTAATATTCTTACCATAATTTTGATATAAAAAATATTTAATATTCCATACTATTTTACTATTCCCACTCCATCATTGAAACAATCCGTATCTCAACATTGTATGAGATAAATATTATGGTAAAGGCTACAGATGAATCTGAAGTTTGATAATATTTTGTCATTTTATTCAATAATCGTGCTGGTCCAATAATAACTAGTACAAAATATAACTAGAAGTTGTATTTTCTCTTGTTAAAATCATTCAACACTGTAGAACTAAAGATTTTCAATGTCAAAAACCGCGCCTTTGTGGTTTATTATAATCTTTCTTGGTTCCTGCTATCGTATGATTGCAGTTTTGACGTCTAGTGGGACTTTTCAAAGTTCATTACTTCACGATCATTATTCTATTCTATTTTATTAAGGACAATCTGAATTTCTTTTGCCAGCGAAGTTGAAAGTAAATAGGTATTTATTCTTTACTATCTGCCTATGAACCACGATAATATACACTAAAATTTACTCTGGTTCAGTATACACATACAGTAGTTGATTGTACTGAGGTGTAGGAAATTAGGAATAGTTTATTACGCCTGGGGTGTATTGGTGTAGAACTTTAGTAGTGAAAGAGTTTAGCGTTTGTTTCTTTAGGCTACTTACTGTTTTTATTATAATAAAATAATAATTTCTCATTAAACAAGCTATATTTTTATGTTCTATACCGATTTTTGAAATATTTTGACTTTTACCCTATAAAAATATTTTTAAAAGCACCTTTCTAGGGATCTCCATTGTCTGACTAGAGTTGGTCCAAGACATTTTTTTTAACAATCGACAAAAAATACAATATAAAAGAGTCTTCAACACAAGAATGTGAATAATTATGATAAATGGAAGAAGCCACATGAGCCGAACAGGTGTCACCTAATGATACTAAGTTGGTGTTCCTTTTCCTGACATTATAAACCAGTTACTTTATAGCAACGAAAATCATGCAAAGAAAACAGTATTTTTGTTTCATTAAGTCTAAGAGTCGCCAAAAAGCTCAACTCAGCTACACTATTCTAGTTTTTCAAATTGTAAAATAAATTGTTCATTATATTATACTTCATGATACATATATATAATTATAGTGAAATTATTGTGGTTGGGTGAAAACACAGTCATCATTAGGCCACTCTTGAGATGATTCTTATTAGATTGAGATTATCATTCTTAAGATGATTCTAATGAGTGGAAAACTCATTAGTATATTGGTGATAACAGTAGTCTTTAGTTAATGCTAAATCCCATTAGCAGAAGAAATTAATTAGCCAAAAGAATTAACCTGATGAATATTGAATATTGTTAATTTTAGAACATAAGAGAGAACTTTTTGGTCTGAGGCGGGTATGACACGATAATAGTTCTATGATCATAGTTGATCATATGGAAAGAGGTGGAAATAGGAAATCTTATTTTCATCTCTTTCCATATGATCAACTATGATCATAGAACTATTATCGTGTAGGTGTAATACCGGCCTTATACTTCAAAATTATCATAATAATATTCTATTATGCAATGAAAACAATTGAAAATTCATCTGAATTTGGAAATTTTTAATTATTATAGTAATAGACCTTTGAGTGGAACTATTGTTTTGTTGTTTATTGATAAAACGTGATCATATCATAATTATAATAATCGAAGTAGTATCATAAATAAATAACTTTATTACAGGAAAAAAGTACAATAAAATAATACAATTGGTAGTTCGCCATTTACAATTGAAAAATTATAATCAAGTAATTATTAATCATTAGATAGATAGATGCCTTTATTTACACTTTATTTTACAAAAGTTTTGTGGGCGAAGTTGAGGCATGCAAGCCCCCTCTTCCACTTAACCCACATGAGCAGATACTGTAGACTGAAAAGAACATAAATATGAATGATGTTGAATCATTATTAACCATAACAGAGTAAATATAACAATCACTTGCTATATTTCAATTATTTATTATGACTTTTCTTCTCCTATGCACCTCGATCCCGACTACCTAGAAAGTAGTTTTTACCTATGATCATAACCCTCATCTCATTACCCACACACTACAAGCCTAATAAATGTCATGTGGGTATTGAGTCTGCTGGTTGAGAAAAGGAGACATTCTGGAAATTTGGGGAAATGACTCCAGCTCGGTCAGTATTGGTTCAAAACTTATAGATTTGGTCTCAAATTGCAATAAACATTCTGTTCTAAAATTTGATACTAAAACTATTATTTTTGAACCAATATTGAACCAGCTGGAGTCATTTTCACATCTTGCCAGAATGTCTTTTTTGCTCGACCAGACTACCTATATATATCACCTATACCTATAATATCTATAACCTATATACCTATAATATCATCATAGACTCAGACTTGACTTTTCTTTCACACTCAGAAAAACACTTAGACTAGACTCTCTCTCATTTTCACCCTCAAGAAAAAACTATTTTTCGCCACACTGCACAGAAAGCAGCTGTTTTCTGTGCACTAAAGAGATTCGAAAGACGCCATTTACAGGCGGTTTTGCTACTCTTTCGGAACTAGTGCACAGAAAGAGACTGGTAGTTACCTATCCGGCCGCTAGATCGGGCGACAATGCACTGCTTTCTGGAGCCATCACAATATTATTCGAATCAGCGATCGCCGCAAACATTCTTATACAATATTTATTATTCTTATTCTCGCAGTGTGGCGAAGCTTGGCAAGCCTCGCCCGGGAAACTATCCTCATACCGTAAACACCTACTTTCTGTGCTTGTAGTGTAATGTACTATTACTGTTCTTAATTCATCGTCATTTGATGAAAGTAAATTTTGCACGGTAATACGTTTTGATAATAATTGTTCTTGTGTTTCAGTTGATCATGGCAATCTCTTCACTATGGTTGGACTCCATTGGCCTGTTGGTTATACTTCTCGTTGTGAGTGCTAGCAGCCGAAAATGCAATTCCGTGGCTGGCCACCGTCTGCCTGACACAGTGCTACCCGAGCACTACATTGTGGACATGATTACAAACTTGGACGAGGGAGATTTCAGCTTCCGGGGAAAAGTTTGGATTCGGGTAAGTTGTCCTTCTACTATAATAATATTATTATTATTATTATTATTTATTATTATTATTATTATTATTATTATTATTATTATTATTATTATTATTATTATTATTATTATTATCTACTAATAGTCTGGTAGATTAGAAAAACTCAAAAACAAGAGAGTAAAACTACAGAAGATCCGGTTGAAGTCTAGTCTGGTCGAGCAAAGAAGACATTCTGGCAAGATGGGAAATTGACTCCAGCTCGGCCAATATTGGTTTTAAAATTATAAATTCAGTCTTAAATTGTAGAGCGAAATGTTTTTGCTTTTGCTCCAATATTGACAGAGGTGGAGCCATTTTCCCATCTTGCCAGACTTGTCAAAATGTCTTCTTTGCTCGACCAGACTAGATTCAACCGGATCTTCTGCGGTTTTACTCTTTTGAGTTTTCTGGTCATTGAGATCGCTTGAAGCCTTTTCTCCGCTACAAATGATTATTATTTTATAAATTTAAGTGAGGGTATCCACTATGTATTTTTGTCATTGAATTTAATAAATAAGTAATAAATAATTAATGAATGAGGTTTATAATTGCTTTTATTCATGATTCAATGGTTAGGAGATGCCTTGAAGCATCAGGTGTTTTTAAAGTTAAAACTCTCATCACTCTAGCTTGTCCAAGCAAAGAAGACATTCTGGCAAGATGGGAAAATGGCTCCAGCTCGGTCAATATTGGTTCAACAATTATAAATTTGGTCCCAAATTGTGGAAAACATTTTAATATAAAATTTGAGACAAAATTTACAACTCTTAAACCAATATTGACTGGGCTGGATCCATTTTCCCATCTTACCACAATGTCTTCTTTGCTTGACAGACTATACCATTCTCAAGCTGAAGCACAATACTTTGCACAAGCTGAAGTGGATGGGCATTACTCACTAAAAAATATAATTCTATATTTCAATGTGAAAACAAACAACAGTATCTCCTCACTGTGTTATGCATTTGATTTTATGTTATAGCTAACACCAGAAATGTAGGCGTTTGACGAATGTCTGTTGTTAATCATATAAATCATATATGCTCTGTCAGAACAGTCGGGGAGCTGTCTGCGATAGTGAGAGTACCACAATGAAACAAGAGCGACCTCTTATTTGCTCTTGAAGACATCTTCAGATTGTCCTGACAGAGGTGAGGAATTATAGAAGTGATTCCTGTTCCTCCACCGCTTATATTTTTGGAGTCAGCTAAATTTTTGGGTCGAGCAAAGAAGACATTCTGGCAGGATGGGAAAATAACTCCAGCTCGGTAAATGTTGGTTCAAAAGTTATAAATTTAGTCTCAATATTGTTGAAAATATTCTGATCTACTAATAAATGTTAAACCAATAATGACCGAGCTGAAGTTATTTTCCCATCTTGCAAGAATGTATTCTTTACTCGACCAGACTATAGTAAACTACTCACTCAAAGTGAATTGTGGCTGAGGTCATATGCATATCTAAATTAAATGAAAAGACAAGACGTTGTCAAACCACTGATTTATTAATTAATCGAGATACCGGTTTCGTTTGTTATACCATTTTCAATCTCTTGTAAACTCATATGCATATTTCATCAACACCCCTATCATCACCCACGCACATGCTTGATGCACTCTGATGATGGAATTTGAATTTATGGTGATATAAATATATAATTTATATTAATATGAATTTTTTTTTCTTTTAGGTGAATGCAAACAAAGCGACCGACTCAATCATAATGCACTCTCGAAATCTGACCATACCCGAGTCAGAGGTGAGGGTCAAGTGGATCCCCAAGGGAGGAGAGGGGGACGTAGCCGCAAATCAGCTGATTCCAATTGCCAACACAGAGTTTTTCACCGAAAACGAGTTCTATATTATAAATTTGCAGCAGCCTCTAACCGCGGGTGAAAAGTATATGATAGAGATACCGTTCAGCGGAGAGTTGACTGAGAGTTTGGTCGGGTATTACAGGTCGAGTTACTTCGATAGGTCGGCTAATCGAACAAAGTGAGTGAGATTTCTTTATTTATTTTTACAGGTTATTACGGCACTCAAGAATTTACCATATATATAAGTGCGTTTTATTTCGTTATGAAACAATTCTTCAACAACGACTCAGTCGAATTTTTATTTATCTTGTCATTCAAACGAATAATATACCAGTAGAGTTGGATTTATTTATCAATTTGAATAATTTCAATCAAAATATGAATATTTCAATCAAGTACTTATAGGCTGAGGCCGCACTGCCGGTGGGTAGAGCCTGGAGGGTGGAGGATAGTTGGAGGGGGAAGTGAGGAACTCTGCTATTCCAGTTTCTATTGGACTATTTTCATGCTGATGATGAGACGAGATGACGACTACTTTTTAAACACTTTTTACCTAGTAGTTGGGATCGACGGCTTATCGTCTTCTCCAAAAGACGGGGTGGCCGTATCTATATGTGATTGTGCTGTACTGCTGTGTTCAAGTTTTGTTGTTCCCCAGTCAAAAATCGAATTCGGGTCCTGTTGGTTATCAGACCTGTGTGTTATCACTTACTCCTGCGAGCCACACAATATGTAGCTGTGAAGAATTGAACTGAATATTTTCATAGTTATCTTTAAAATAACTCCAGGAAGAAAAGTATGTTGAATAATATTGAAAATAATAATAATACTTAATAAAAATAACTTTTAAAATAAATTTGTAAGTAGGCCTAACTATATAACAGGAACAATAGTAATCTTTGCTATTAACTCATTAGGCATGTTTTGTTTGCCTATATTATATATTTTGGAGGAGATGAATTCATTTATTTTGTCATTTTAATAACTTTCAGATGGCTAGCAGTCACCCAGTTCCAATCAACGGATGCCAGACATGCGTTCCCCTGTTTCGATGAACCTGCCATGAAAGCTGTATTCAAAATCAACCTAGGTCACAAGAAACATCTGAAATCTATCTCGAACATGCCCCTGATTAGCACTACCGATATCGAAGGCATGGAAGGCTGGGTGTGGGACCACTACGCTGACTCTGTGCCGATGTCAACCTATTTGGTCGCTTTTATGGTGAGCGATTTTGAATTCAGAGAGGGCGATCCGACCAATAACAATGTTGCGTTTAGGATTTGGGCGCGAAAAGACGCCATTGATCAGGTGGAGTTTGCTAGGCAGATGGGACCGAGGTTCTTGTCGTACTTTGAGGAGTATTTTGATGTGAAGTATCCCCTGCCTAAACAGGATATGGTGGCCATACCGGATTTCAACGCCGGTGCTATGGAGAATTGGGGATTGATTACTTACAGGTAAGTTTGCTACAAGTATTGTTAGTTTTGATTATTGCGATGCTTTTCTGTTTTTTATATTTAGGCTATTTGTAATTTTTAAAATTCTAACAATTTTTTTGTTCGGTTGAAAGTTGAGCTTCTAGTTATTTGGGCAGCCGATTGCATAAGTCATTAGTTATATTGCATAAGTTTAAATTGCATAAATTATTGCATAAGATTGCATAAGTTATATTGCTGGGGCGGAAAATGAAGTCGGTTGGCCAATGACTGTTATCAATGCTCAGCTCTGTCAGGACAGTCTGAAGCTGTCTTCGAGAGGGAATTAGTACAGCTGGGGTAGCTCTCTCTTTTCGATGTGCAGACTGTTCTGACAGAGCTGAGAATTGATGACAGTCATTCGTCATCCGCCTTAATTTTTGGCACCAGCTCAAATCGGAATAACCCATTATTTTGTTCCCTTGGTTCTCTGTAAACCTTGGTTCTCTCTATAATAGGCTATCGTGCAACGCTACCTGGTGTCTACAAGTCACAACTACTTTTAACTATAAACCGTCCTCCCACCGTGCCGGAACCTTCAATTTTATAAATTAAGCACTGTGTAGGCATATCATTGAATAAATCGAATGATTTGAAAAATAAAATAAGAATCAAATACCCTTTAAAAACATGTTTGTGTATTAATAATTTTGAAGTTTTTAAAGGGTATTTGATTCTTATTTCATTTTTCAATTATTTTAAATAGCTCTATATTTTAAAGTTTAATTATGGAATGATTTATTTGTCATACAAATAAATACATATTTCAAACAATGGAAGGTAAAAGAATGAAATTATTCATAATTTTATAATCAATCATATGAAATAATTAATATATAGAGATTGAAATAAATACAAAGTAAGTTACCAAAATTATGTTGATAAATTAAAATTGAAATCACAGTACCCTTTTAAGTAATTTTTATTCGTGTTTTCTAATAAAAACTACTTAAAAGGGTAGCCTCCTGTGATTTCAATGTTTATTCATTGATATACAATGATAGTAGTCCTAGATATAGATATACAAGAAGGAAAAACTAAAATTATATTGATGTTGCTTTCCATGACGAAATACTTATTAACACTTTATATAGTAGAAAACGACTTGTATTTAAATGTAAATTTAGTAAATCACTTCAGGCAGATGAAGCTCCTCTTCAGGAGTAAAATGCATCCCACTTCACTATGCCAAAAGTAAGTGATTTACTAAATTTACATTGAGATACAAGTCGTTTTCTACTATATAAAGTAAAATTATATAAATTTCATCACCAGCAAAAGGATTAACCTTATTCTTCCGTGGCAAATCGTATTAGTGAATTCATACATGAATGAATGTTATTTGATTGAATATTTATTATAATTGGATGAATGGGTGAACTCATAAAATGTATCGTGTTTCCTTTTTTGTAGAGAAGCGTCGCTATTGTTCGACGAGCGTTCGTCGTCGTCGGCGAGCAGGCAGCACATAGCGTCGATTATTGCGCACGAGTTGGCTCACCAGTGGTTCGGCAACCTTGTAACCATGAAGTGGTGGACTGATTTATGGCTCAACGAGGGATTCGCCACTTATGTTTCCATTCATGGTGTGCATCATGTGAGTCACAATTACATTTATTTACTTATTATCATTATTTATTAATACATGATATTATCGCACTGCTCAAATACACCATTTTCAATCCAGGAATAGCACTTTAAAATATTGTCGAACTTAAAAAAGACGTTGTTATGATACAAATGTATTGTATTTTCTAACAATAAATAATTTGAATTTGAACAAAATACTGAAATCGGGTGGAATACTAGGCTTATCATGTAAGTTACTATTCCTCTCCCAAAAAATATTTTATGAAGTTATTTTTTCCGAAATAAGGCTATGATATTATCGCACTGCTCAAATACACCATTTTCAATCCAGGAATAGCACTTTAAAATATTGTCGAATTTGGAAGGTTTATAAGAGGAAGAGGAATCGAGCAAGTTATGCACTGAAAAAACTCATATTGAAAACTTGAAAAATATTGTACAGATTTATAAAATTTTAAACATCTTATCAATTCTTCATTCTTAAATTATCAGTTCATCAAACATATAATACCATTCACATTTATTAAACTGTGCTATTGGTTTTCATCCTTCTGCAGGGTGTTTTAGGAGAAATGTGCAATACTTCTCGACCCTTCCTGATTCCTTTTACACCAAGTAGTGAAAATGTTTCATATGACATACACCAGGAATTTCAGAATCCAAGTTACAAGCTGCCAACTGGTTTCACTGAATTTCTCAATATTATACATGTATCGCTTATTGTTCATGTGCAATGATTATTTTTGTACCTTCATGGATCCTCTAGAAAATTTAAAAATCAATTATGTTTTGAAAAAATTACTTTTTACCGACATTTTTGTTATTTCATAACAAAGCATAATGGTGGAAACTTTTTTCACTACTTGGTGTGAGGAATCAGCTTGAGAAGAATTTAACGTGTCGAGTTACAAGACAAGATATTGTCAAACCACATTTTTATTGAAAATATTGAGATACCGGTTTCAGTTATCATTATTAAACTCTGGAGTAATCGGCGGTGGATCGATTTTTAATAAATCTGTATTTTTACAATATCTTGTCCTCTCATTTAATATTGCCCATTTCTCCTGAAACACTCGTTTGTATAACAATAATTTCTATAAGAATAATTATTTTGTTGATTAATTTGATATTTTGTTTCATGTTTCAGGAATTCCCTGACTGGAAATCGTACGACAACACTGTTGTTGAAAACTTGATAATTGTGTTCAAGTCGGACGCATTGAAGTCGTCTCATCCACTTTCTGTGCCCATTGGCAATCCCAGTGAAATCGGACAGATCTTTGACAGCATTTCCTACAAGAAAGGTACAT
Source organism: Sogatella furcifera (assembly GCA_017141385.1). Lineage (NCBI taxonomy): Eukaryota > Metazoa > Arthropoda > Insecta > Hemiptera > Delphacidae > Sogatella > Sogatella furcifera. The sequence continues at coordinate 5,261,833 of CM029554.1, forward strand.
TTTTTATTGAAATTCTAATAATTATAGTTGGAATTAATCAAATAAAACGCTATGAAATAATATAGCCTATGCTATATTCAGTTGCTTTCTACTAACCAGTTAGGTATCCTAATAACTTTAATTAATAATATTTTTTATTACTGAATGAATTATATAATTGAATAAACTCCTCTGGATGAATAAATTGAGTGAGCAACCTTCGGCTGGAAAAGAAATATGGACTTATATAACCTAAAATTTTGGACTATATTTAAAAGAAAATCGTGTTGGAAATACCACGGGCTATGCCTGTTCTTTCTTGCAAATGTGTTTTTGCCTATAGATTAATAAATGAATAAATTAATGAAAATAAATTATGTATGTCAATGGCTCAACAGCCCATGAAGGGCCTAGGCCTACCAGCTAGTTGCCAGTTTCAAATTCACTCCACTATACAGAAGAAGTAAATAATAAATTATCAACCAGGATAGAGGTAACGTGTGGTTAGCACGTTAATCATCTCAACCATAAGCTAGATTTCGTAACCAAGTGACGGCGCAGAACACCTCTGAATAACATCCAGTTGATCAGATAAAGTGTAATGCAACAATTACTATTTATCCAGAGACGGAAAACGATTAACTATCTTTACTAACGACAGCCAATCTCTTAAAGAGGGAGATTAAAAAAACTTATCACGAATTAATAGTAATTACTATAATAGAATTATAGGTACTGTACTAATCAATGATATGTCAAAGGCTCGTTCCTGTTACGTATGATGAACCTCTTCCTCGGCGAGGAGGTGTTCCGTAAGGGAGTGTCCAACTACCTGAAGGCGCACCGCTACTCGAACGCGGAACAGGACGATCTGTGGGCGGCTCTGACTGACGAGGCGCACAAGGCGGCATCTTTGGACAAGGCGCTCACTGTCAAGGAGATCATGGACACCTGGACTCTCCAAACCGGATATCCGGTCATAACTGTCACCAGGGACTATGAGAAGGGCTCGGCTACTGTGTCGCAGGTACTATATGTTTTTTATTCATGGGAGCACCTCCATTTTTTATCATCATATAATTTCAAAATAATATACGAGTATTATTCTTTATTCTTTCTTTACAATTGCGACTTGGTTTCCAAGTAATTTAAGCAAAGGGTGAATGAGTAATGATGAATGATGATGATGTAGGTTATATGTCTATCCACAATGTCCACTTTCACTTAATATTATAATTTCTCCCAAAAATATTTTATCACAAACAAGAGATATTATAAGAGTGAACCAATATTGGTGCGACAAATACCAAGATAAATTAATAGGATGCAAAAGAAACACAGAATTGAATGGACCAACCCAAATCAAAGATGTGCCGACTAACTAGCGTTATTGTTCTATACAGCCCCGTGTTTTATTGCATTTTATTAGTATAGTCTTGGTCGTACCAGTGTACATTCGCCTCGGAATATTATGGTATTAGGCTCTAACATAGTCTGTCCAAGCAAAGAAGACCCTATGGAAAGATGGGAAAATGACTCAAGCTCGGTCAAAATTGGTTCAAAAATTATTATTAACTGTAGGAAAAAATTTGATCTACCATTAAGAACACATTTATAATTCTTGAATAAATATATTGACCAAGTCATTTTCCCATCTTGTCAGAGGGTCTTCTTTTCTTGGACAGACTATAATAATAATAAGCTTGGGAGAAATCGGCTTTGATTTATCTCAATGCATATAGCTGACGAATATGTATTGTTAAAAGTATTGTCTCACGTTTTTGCAAGCTTATGGGCTTTTCCTTTGAGAATCAATGTTTGATTATCATTAACTATATTTAAACCCAAAACCAGGATTAAAATTGAAATTTGGGATTCCACGTGCAAAAAAAAATTTCTGAAGCTGCTTATATTGCTTAGTTTTGAAATTGAGTACATTCCTGTATTTTCGAAATTCATACAAAAATATCTGTATTTTGCTAGCAAACAAACGCCCTGATACTCTAAACAAGTAATCACACTCTCAAACACTGTAGACTGGGGTGTATGAATATTAGAAAAGGTATGAACTTTATTGAACAAAACAAAGGATCTAGAATACTAAGAAAATCCATAAGAAAAAATGCTCATGTTTGTAAACAATTTATTAGGTGGAGATTATAGGGATTTTAGCGTCAGCCGAATTTGATGAAAAGTTGGAATAATTAGTGTGTATAAAATCGTATAATTTATATTATATTCATACACATTAACCCTACAGTCCATTCACGATGGCTTGAGACGAGATAAACAAAAGCTCTGTGTGTGTGTGTGTGTGTGTGTGTGTGTGCGACTGGAGTGGCTTTGTTCTAGCCACGACATAAACAAGTCACAGCAATGCCAAAATCCCGAATTTTTTTGTCGAGACTGTAACCAAAGCATTGACACAAAAACTTTTACTATAATTGTTTGTTCATTTTAGTTTCATGCAGTTAAGAGACAACCGAAACAAGCAATTTCCCAATGTGTTTCTATAAAATAGGTTACTTAGAGATACTTATACTGAATTGCCTACAACTTGTTTATGTCGTGGCTGAAGTGAAGCCATTCCAGTCGAATACACACACATTTATTTGATACATGACAATTATACTGATAGGTGAAAACACAGACATGATGAGTGTCCAAATCGTCTTCGCTCCTAATTTGGATTAAAATATTAGAAAAGGTTATGTTCAAACTCACTATTTCACATGCAGAGCTTTTTGTTTATCTCGTCTCAAGCCATCGTGAATGGACTATAGAATGGGTAATTTTCACGCATGATGTCATAAAAACTACTGTTATTTCTCTTCTCCACTATGGTTTCAAGAGCCAGGCGTCCAGCAGTGCTTTGTTGTCTCATTTCTAGAGAAGACTGTATTCCATAAGGACCTCTAAATTTTGTTTTTTGAGAATTATATCGACATTTCGGTAAGTCACCACTTACATCGCCAAGACTCCTACACTGGGAAGAGAAAAAAATAGATAAAGTTTTTGGAAGAGGCAAGCCACATTTTTAAAAAAACGTCAAAAAGGAGAAAGGAACTTTTGCAGCTTATGCAATTATACAAAGAGGACGTTCACCACCAACTATTGCTATAAATGCAATAGACCAATTTGTGGTGGGCACCAAGTGAAAATTTACGCAGGATGTGAGTGAATGAGGTTTTATAAGAATTATTTTTTAATTTTTGTTCAGGTAAAGTTGTTAAATATAGTTTCTTGATTGAATAAAATCATTTTCAAACGAAAAAAACAAAAGAGTAAGTGATCTTATTCTGAACTATGCGTAAATTTTACTCATGATTAGTATATTAATGTAATTTCAATAAGATTAGTACTCTAGGGTTAAAAAGCTCCTACATTATTATTAACAAATATCCATTTGATATTTTTGCAGAAACGTTATCTGTCCGTTAAGCTGGCAGAAGATGAGAAGGAGAAGGAGAATACTTGCTGGTGGGTGCCCCTCAGCTACACAGCTGAAAAAGAGTTGAACTTCAAAGAGACCAAGCCGAAAGTGTGGCTGAACTGCAACAGTGATGCTGAGATACACGACATTGCGAGTGACGATGAGTGGATTGTGTTCAACATTAAGGCTGCAGGTTGGTGATGATATTTGTTCTATTTTTTCTGAAGACTTCATCCTAATATTCCATTATTTCATAATTAATACCTAGCAAGTATGTATAATATCAAACAACATACATCAATATCTATGCATATCATACAGTATGTATATACTCAATAATATTAAAAAAGGGTACTCTGATTTTAATTATTTAAAGTTTTAACGAATTCATGCAGTAACCCCAAGAGAAAATAAGTATTAGTATTATAATACTTGAAGCCTTCTTCAACCCTGAAGAAGTACAGTATAAATTATATGCTTCTTTAGGGTTGAAGAAGGCTTCCCTGAACAGCCGAAATATTCCCTGACTCACATGTAAGTTAAGTTTCTCAGTGTTTTATATCTATAAGTGCTAGTCTTGTCTGTATTTATATCATTAGCAATATTCAAAAGTGACTCTTTGTTGTGCCATACAGTGTATACTGTATGTATATATGCGGCTTCAGTGAATAACAAAGTTGTATAATGTGATTTCGTTAATATCAATTCTCAGGGCTACTTTTATCACTGTTTTTTTATTTTAAATAATTATCAAAGTACCCTTCTTGAATTATTACATGTTTCAACTAATTATAGTCATTTTCAAATTCAAAATGACTAAATGCAAATTAAGTCATTTTGCATTTGAAAATGACTATAATTAGTTGAAGCATGTAATGCATTGAAAAAATAATTTTAATGTCAAAATAATTATATTCAGTTACAAAACCTCAACATCTAGATACCGTTCTCATTGTACGCTGAAGATGTGGCTCAGTGCCCCGAAAAGTGTCCGACAAGGAACGAAACCGTGAGTACTGTTCTTAAATTGAAAGTTATGAACGGAATTTATTATAATTCTTATAACTTTATTTCTTATTTATAATTTCTATTATAATAATTATATTTATGATATCTATTTATTGATTTATCATTTTTCAGGCCTCTACCGTGTAAACTACGATGAAGACAACTGGAACCTTCTAGCTGAGACACTGAACAACGGTGATTATAAGTCAATCGGCACTCTCAATCGTGTTCAACTCGTAGCCGATGCCCTGACATTTGCCTGGGGTGGAGAAATGGATTATCAGATGGCATTTAATTTGATCAGCTATCTGAAGAGGGAAACTGAGTATTTGCCATGGAAGTCTGGGCTAGCTCATCTGTCTGATATCAGGAGGATGCTGCATAGGACCCCGATTTACGGCCATTTCCAGGTTAGTTTCCATGAATTTTTTTATAGTTTGGATGAGCAAAGAAGACATTCTGGCAAGATGGGGAAATGACTCTAGATCAATCAATATTGGTTCAAAAATTATGAATTTGGTATGAAATTGTTGAAATCATTTGCTCTACAATTTGAGATAATTTTGATAATTTTCAAATTTATCCTTTATTTTGAACCAATATTGACAGAGCTGGAGTCATTTTCCCATATTACAGAATGTCTTCTTTGCTTGGACTATAGCTTATCTATTGTCTCATAAAGCATGAAATAATCTCACAAAAGAATTTCTTATTGTAATTGATGCCTACTTAAGCATTTATTTCTACTTGTGATTGCGAGGGTGATTGATGAGGTGTTTGAACACCATGCGTCTGGTGGTATTCGAATCCACGACCAGGTAGCGCTAGAGGACTTGAAGGTTGTAACGCCTCAGTCCACTGGCCAAACCTGGTTTCTCCACTGGTTTTCTCCTTCTTCTTCTTCTTCTTCTTCTTCCTCTTCCTCTTCCTCTTCCTCTTCCTCTTCCTCTTCCTCTTCCACTTCCTCTTCCTCTTCCCCTTCCTCTTCCTCTTCCTCTTCTTCTTCTTCTTCGAGCAGTCGCTTGGGAATCGTACCATAACATGACGGATCAAGGTGGGAGTTTACATATTATTAAATATAATTATTTATAATTTGATGTTAACAGAGATTCATGCGTGATTTGCTGGCTGAGCCGTACAAAACGTTCCGCAACTTTAGTGAGGTGCCAAGAGACATTGAAGAGATCAAATTCAAGAGTGATGTTATCGGCTGGGCGTGTCAGATGGAGACCGAGGACTGTATCAGCCAGGCGCTGACTCTGTTCAAGAAGTGGATGGCTGAAAGCAATCCTGAGGCTAATAATCCGTGAGTAAAAAGTTAATTCAATACTCAATTTTGTTTCATGCTGACCTCAATCGGATATAAATATGGTTAAGTGAAAAATGCCAATAATCCGTGAGTACATAATGGAAAATGAAAATTTTTTTCGTCAATTTTTTATCGATTGAAATCTGAAACTGACGGAGGCTAGATGATTTTCTGGTCGAAAATCACTACTAAATTAGATGACCTAGATGTTTCTACTGGAGGGCATATTAATTATTTATACCCATATATAATGGATGAATATTAATAACCACATAAACTATAAAATCTAGAAATAACTATCAGGTAATGATTGTTAATAATTTTTTAATAATAATTGGAGTGGTGTGAAAAATCTTGTCTGAAAGACTGCAGAAACGCTTATCAAACTCGATAGATGTCTGAACTTAGAGTTGAACGCATTAAAATAGTTCAATAAAAACTGGAACAGCAGAGTCCCCTCTCACCATCCCACACTCATTTTGTCAGGTTTATTATGAAAATATGAATTAATTTTATAAATTAATTTAGAGATTCTGATTGATTATTATTGAAATTGATTTTTGTTCATAATCTGCTGAATTGTCAATGTTGTATAAAGTGTCATGCGTTTAACACTGGCATGTAAACACTCATTCATGCGTTTAACACTGGCGGCTCGTGCCCACAAAACAGGTGAAGTGCTAATACTTGTTCTCTCTTTAGGGCTACTGTATTCGTTAAAACTCCAAATTATTACAATCAGAGAGTACCCTTTTTTAAATATTTTTGAAAAAGGGTACCCTGACTGTAATTATTTGAAGGTGAAGTGCTGTACAGTAAAAGATACGAGCACTTCACCTATTTCGTGAGCACGAGCCGCCAGTGGCGTTCAACTCCAGTAAGCTTTGCTTGGCCAACTTCCATATCTCGTTCAACAATTGGTGTCTTTTGCACACATGTTGAACAAACAGCTATTTCTAAAATGAAATCTTATCTTCTTTTTTCAGAATTCCGAGTGACGCAAGACTTTCGGTTTACTGTATGAGCGTGAAATACGGCGGCGAGAGTGAATGGAACCACCTGTGGCGCCAATACCTAAAGTCCAACGTTGGCAATGAGAAGACCATGATTCTAGCTGCTTTGGGCTGCACCAGAAACGTTGGACTGCTCAATAAGTGAGTCCAATATATTTTTAAATCTATTTTATCACCATAAGAGAGTGAGCAACCAGCTGGTAGGCCTAGGCCTTTTTGGGCTTTTGAGCCATTGAAAAACAAACAAACAAAGAGAGTCCAATATTTTTTTATTTAGCCTCCAGAATTTAAACTCGAAAAGCCTCCTAAACTGTTGAGACAAGGCTATTTCTTATAAGAACACTTTTTATGAACTTGTATTTCAAAACTCATTCATTGCATGTAAGTTTTGATGATTTCATTATTTGTGATTTAACCAGACGTTTTCGATTGATTTTTCCAACAAAACTGAATGATCTTTCAATTTTTCATATGAATTTTATTATAAATAACAATAATGGTATTTTTAAATGAGTACGGTAACATGAAACTTGATAAATAGACCTGTTTTCAATATCCAAGCAATTAGTTATTGGAGAAACAGTGAAACATTGCCCTGTATTCATTGATAGTAAATGTATTCATTGATAAAATGTATTCATTGTGAAAGTAGCCTATGCCCTATGCATTCATAAAATGTAAAAAGATGAGGGGGCAATAATAAAGAAATTAAAAGTCATAACCATATTTTACAATAATTATAAAATGATTGTTATAATATCACCTACTAATAATATAGATAATATATCAATAAAGTACTCTCGAAGTTTTCTCTCCAATTTGACTGATTTCTGACTTAAAGGAAAAGTAGATAGTTTGATATGTTGAAAATTGAGCTGAAGTTGAAACAGTTTACAGTTTTCTTATTACCGTACTCAGTATTTTGGTTGAGACGAGTTGAAGATATCCACTTCAAGATAAAAGGATTATCTACTTATTGATGATAATCTTGAAGGGTTAAAGCTTAAGGCTATTTTCCGAGTAAAAAAGAATGCATTTTTCATATCTAAAAGACCATGAGATGTTTTATTATGTAGGCAAATAAAAATGTAAATAATTCTATGATCAATGAATTAGCAATATTTGAGAGTGATGAAAATTTGAATTTTGTCAACAGGTACCTGGATATGTCTATTGATCCAATGTCAGACATAAGACGACAGGACAGCTTCTATGTTTTCTCATCTGTGGCTAACTCCAATGTGGGATACGACCTGGCTAAATCTTTCCTTTTCAATAACGTGGAAAAGATTCATGATTAGTAAGTTGTTCATATTCATTTTCAGTTCACGAATTAATTTTTCAGATTCTTAGTGAAGAGTTCGATTTGCTCCATCAAAACAGAGGAGAATAACGGTAGGTTGCACTCAAGCCAATCACATTTAATCGCCGTAAAGTGACGTCATCTGACTATATTTTGTCAGTGTGTATTTTTTCTGCATTAAGTGAAGTTCATTGGAACATTTCAATTCTCATCTCTTTCTACTATGTGGGGAATTTTTCATTTTTTCCAGTTTTCTTCTTAGTCAAGCTCATATTTATGTTTTTCATGGTATGTGTAGTTTGTAACTTTATTGTGAGAAATTTATTGAAATGTTTTGTCTAGTGATTCATAATACTCGCAGAGGCGTAACGTACACCCCCGCAGCCCCCGCGGCGCGGGGGGGCCCGGGGCTCTGGGGGGCCCGGGCTAGGGCCTGAATATAAAATATAGGTCTCCTGAAAATAATTGAATGGAACTTTTCCCTACATAGATAGTCTTGTCTTTCAAACATGAAAAATGTATATTTACATTTTTAGAAAGTTGAATAATTGAAATGGAAGTAAGGGGTTAAGAATAGAGGGGGGGTAGAAAAAGGGGTTATGATTTCGGAAGAAGGGGGCCCGGAATTTTTGTTTTTGCGGGGGGGCCCGGTTTGGAAACGTTACGCCACTGAATACTCGTAATTCATATAAGTTATTCTGCTATTTTTCAGCTACGGTCCCAAAGCATCTGGACTGGGTAAATACGTTTCAATAGTTGCTGGCCATATGATTCAAGAGGAAGAATTGACAGAGGTGCGTAGGATCATTATTTTCCTTTCAGTTTTAATTTATTGGATCAGATCAATTTTTTAAAACAATTTTCTTTTCGAAAGCATTGTTTCTCATTTTAGATTATGCTTGATAAATAATTGACTAATAATTGATTTAGATTAAATTATTAATGATTAACCACAATTGAATAATTGTACATGGGAGAGTATCCTACAACAGGCAAAGCCCAAAACTGTCCCTTTTCAAATCTATAGGCTACAAACATACAAAAATCCTGTTATTGGCATACAAAACACACATTTTGACTACTTCTTACGCCAAAATCCAAGTGATTTCTCGCAATCTAGAGAAAAATTAATTTATTGTTAGTATCTCAATTTTTGAATATTCCTTTGAACAAAAATTTCAGATTTGTAGCAAAACGTTTTTATGTGTTGCAGTTGAAGAAGTTCGTTGAGCAAAACAAGGATTTGTTGAAATCTTCGCTTCTGGCCATCAAACAGAGTATCGAATCGACCGTGGTGAATGTTCGCTGGTTCTCCAATTATTACTCCAAAATTGAACTTCTAGTCACCCTCTAGAATCTATAGCAAATGAAAATTGGAAACAAATAGGCTACCGTAACTGTCCAGCTCAAATTATGGTAAAAAATCAGTCAATTTCAATCCGTGCTCAAATTTTGGTAATCAGCTCTTTTAGTGTAGAGTAATAATCACATCAATAGTTTTCGTAGGAGTAATTTCTATGTGTATTATGCTTTGGTTATACTTTTAATGTATAAGTCACAATAATTTGTCATAATAATCATATCAATAATTTTCATTATTATTTCTATGTGTATTATGCTTCGGGTATTCATTTCATGTATAAGTCACAATCATGTCATGTAAAAAAATCATGTTTTTATCAAAAAATAGATTTTGCTCATTTTTGTAGTACCCTGTCATTTTCATCTAAAAGGTCATCTTATTTTGTGTTGTATCTAGTACTGTTTTCCATCATCTACTTTTGAATAATAATCATTCATCCGCATTTCAAAATTTTCAAAGTTTTTGAACATTTTTATTTGGTGTTTCTTATTAGATCTTTTTTGTGAACAGTGGACTTTTATCAAAATTCATATTTTTTTAAAGTGAAAATTGTAGTGTGAATTTTGACCATCTTTCATTCACCATGTAAACATCATCATTCACTTACTCATCCATCACCGTTGCTTAAAATACTTGCTACCAAGACGCAATTGTATAGTCTGTCCAAGCAAAGAAGACCCTCTGGCAAGATGAGAGAATGACTCAAGCTCGATCAATATTAATTTAAAAATTATAAATTTGGTCTCAAATTGTAGAAAACATTCTAATCTATAATTTAAGACCAAATTTATGATTTATGAACCAATATTGACCGAGCTGAAGTTATTTTCCCACCTTGCCAGGGGCTCTTCTTTGCTTGGACAGACTATAACAATCAATAAATGAATTTCACCTATATGGGTTAATATAGTGGTATATTGTTTAATTTTGTTTTTTTCATGAGGGTGAAGTCCACATGAGCTCATAGGCTTGTGCGTGAGTAATGACATGGATGATAGATGATGACTACTTTTTATGTAGTCGGGACCGACGGCTTACAGTCTCCTCCGAAAGACGTGGTCGCCGTATTTATGTGATTGTGTGCTGTGGACCTGTGGTATAGTCTGTCCAAGCAAAGAAGACCCTCTGGCAAGATGGAAAAATTACTCCAGCTCAGTCAATATTGGTTTAAAAATTATAAATTTGGTCTCAAACTGTAGAGCAGGATGTTTTCTACAATTTAATACCTAATGTATGATTTTTGAAGAAATATTTACCAAGCTAGAGTCATTTTCCCATCTTGCCAGAGGGTCTTCTTTGGTTGGACAGACTATACCTCTCTGGCGTCAGAGATTTTCTCCCCGGTTGAGACTCGAACGTCGAACCAGAGTCCATCTGGTTATCAGACCGGATGGTGATAGGATGGTGGTACTATTTAGTTCATTCTATAAATAATATTCATCTCTCAAGATGTAATTAAGATGTAGGCTTATTCGTCTATTAATAGTTGGTTTGGTGGTACTATTCAGTTTATTCTATGAATGATTCATTTATTAATATGAATATTAATAAGTATGTTATATTAATATGTAATGATTAGAATATATGTAACAAGTAATATTTATTAATATGAATATATTGATAAGTTGTATATTGATTTTTGGAATTTCCACAATACTATCCTGAAGTGCGTACTAAATAATCTCATCCATCACATCACAGTGTTATTATCTTATCGTTAATAATTTAATAATGTCATACATTAACATTATATTATGAACATTGAATGATTCTTTGCAATGAAGCTGAATCTAACTAGATAGCCTATTGTAAATTGAATAATATGACAGTTTTCTTGGAAATCTCAAAGGCCAAAACACAACAGAATTGACAGCAAGCAGTCAATAATAATGTAAGTTTCCAATTTTGACGATGATATCTATGAATAAAATGATTCTAGGTAATAAAATTGGAAAATTCTTTGAGTAGTTGTGAAGGTGATATTGTGGTAGTTATCCATAACAACTTGTCTTTCCATCCAAATAGGAAAATAAATACTTACTTACTTTACTTTACTTTCATTGGCGCTACAGTCCGATGTGGACCTTGGCCTCCTGCACAATTCGCCTCCAATCGTCTCTCCTCTCCGCCATATTCTCCCATCCTTGAACGCCCAAACCCCGCAAATCGGCCCTCACATCCTCCAGCCATCTCCTTCTGGGCCTTCCTCTTCTACGCGTACCAATCATATTACTTTTTAACAAACTATGCGGTAACCTGCAGTGCTCCATTCTCTGCACATGCCCCAACCACCTTTAAGCCAGGCGTATGCTGGGACGCATGTGTGCACACGCACGCAAGCCAGCCAATCACAGCTCTTGTCTTGTCCTCAACAAGAGCCGTGATTGACTGGCTTGCGTGCGTGTGCACACTTGCGTCTCAGCATATGCCTGGCCTAACCGTTGCGCCTTAATAACTCGTACAAATATCTTCTGGTCCCATGATATTGGCAATCTCTTAATTATCTCTAATGCGCGATCCATCTTCTGTTCTGACTGGACCCATGATACGCCTTACAATTTTTCTCTCAAAAACACGCAATGCTTGCTCTTCTCTACTAGTCAACGTCCACGTCTCAGCACCATAGATGGCCACTGGTCTGATCAGTGTTTTGTATAGCCGCAGCTTTAACATGCGTGATAAGAGCTTTGACTTCATATATTTCATGTGGACAAAGTATGCCTTGTTTGCAGCTAAAATCCTGCTTTCCACGTCCTCTCGCACCTTGTTCTCACTATTGAGGAGCACACCCAAGTACTTGAACTCCCTCACATTCTGCAGCCAAACTCCTTCCCCACATTCCAGATCACCGACATGTCTTCTTCTCTCGTTTGCTGACATCATGAGATACTTGGATTTCTCTATATTAATTTCAAGACCCAACTTTTTTCCTTCATTTTTTAGAGTTTGGAGCATGTCAACTACACCAGCTTTGCTTCTTGATATCAGCACCACATCATCTGCATACGCATATGCTTGCTTGGACTTAGTTACAATACTGCCGCTTGTCTGCAATGCTTTAAGAATAACATCAAGTGCCAGGTTAAAGATAACTGCCGAGAGAGCATCAATCTGCCTTACGCCTCTATTCATTCTAAATTCTTTACTTAACTTGCTATCTATTCTCACACAAGCTCTTGCACCTTCCATTGTGAGTAAGGCCATTTTTATTTTTTACCAACTTTCTTGGTAAACCACACCTGGAAAATAAATACAGGGTTACTATAAAAGAATCATCGGATTTTAAAAGACTGTATTTTGAAAAATAATTCACATAAATTGATGAATGATACATGAAAATAATGAGAAAATATCAGAGTTTTGTACTGTATTTTAAGCTAAAAACACAATAGAATTAAAAGCATGCAGTGAGCTATAATGTTTGTTTTCAATGTTGACAATAATATCCATGAATAAAATGATTAGGTAATAAAATTGGAAAAGAAATTGCGGCCAATTGAAATTTTCTGCAATCAAGGTTGAATAGCATTCACTAGGTTACAATGACGATGACTTATAAAAGTGACAGATCATTGTTTGGTGGCTTGTTAACGATGATTGAAAGTGAGATAAATTTATGAAGCTGTTATTTTTCTAACATGTAATCAATTAATTAGTGATCAGTGAAGCAACAATGCCGGAGTTCAACTTCAACTAACTTTCAGTGCTATCTTAGATTAGCATGATTGAATATTATGTCAAGGCTGAGATTAGAAACTGAATATTTCGCTACATGTGAATCCGATACAATCTGGGATAAGTCTTTGTCTCGTGATAATAAATAGTTATCAGATAGAAATCATCAAATAGTTCATCATCATCAGTATAGTCAGGTTGAGCAATAAAGAAAACATTCTGGCAAGATGGGAAAATGACTCAACTCGGTCAGTATTGGTTCAAAATACTGAATTTGGACCAAGATTGTAGAAACCATTCTGGTTCACTATTTGAGACCAAATTTATAATTTTTTATTCGATATTAATCGAGCTGGTCAAATTTTCCAACTTGACAAAATGTCTTTTTTGCTCAACCAGTCTACAGGAATGTAAGAATAGCCTAAAGCTTCAGAAGTGACATCAGATTAGACATTTTTGGAAGTCTGCAGGCTTAATTCAATGATACATGTATCATTGAAATTGAGAAGTCCTGTAGTACAGAGTATAGGTTGGTTGGCATAAACACTAGACATGAAACATGAATAGCATAGGACTTATTCCTAAGATATTACAATGTGTAATATGTGATATTTCAATGATGAAAGATTATATCGAGGAGGAGGAGGAGGAGGAGGAGGAGGAGGAGGAGGAGGAGGAGGAGGAGGAGGAGGAGGAGGTCTTTGAAAAAAGTCATCAAGCATCCAAAAATCGGTAATGGACTAATGGGAAAGAATAGTGCAAGATAGATAGATGTCTTTATTTTACATAAGTGATGTGGGCGAAGTTGAGGCACAAGAGCTCCTCTTCCACTTGGCCTACAATGGTTGCGTGAGGCTGAATTCGTTTCCCTGAGGGTGTTAACCAAATGAGCCTTGTGCGTGAGTAATTATTACTCTTATTGTAAGGGAAGTGATGAATTTAAAAGCATAGAGATCAAGTTATTGAAATACAGAGTGGTGTGATAAAATCTAATTATCTCTCACAAACAATCTAATTCTGAAATTCCTTCATCTTACTAATTTAAGAAATCAGTTTTATAGCCTGTCCAAGCAAAGAAGACCCTCTGGCAAGATGATGAAATGACTCCAGCTCGGACAATATTGGTTTAAAAAATATTGATTTGGTCTCAAATTGTAGATCAGAATGTTTTCTACAATTGAGACCAAATCAATGATTTTGAACCAATATTGACCGAGCTGTAGTCATTTTCTCATCTTGCCAGAGGGTCTTCTTTGCTTGGGCAGACTGTAGCATTATGATGAGTGAATTTTTCTTTGTCATAAGAGTTATTCCCCATACAAAGAGTTATGTTTCATTATGGTGGGACATCACCAGTTTTTCACCATGGACCAACAATAATACGAGAATTATATTATTATTAATTATTTAATCAATAAAGGAGAATATTATTAATGAGTTGACCACTTTTTTGATAAAATAAAATAATAATACAGTAGGCTTATACAGAAGCTCCGCCCTCACCTTCAGTAACAATTAATTAGACTGTCCTCTCGAAAAAGTTGTAGCTAACGTTTCCTAATATTTTATCATCATTCAGCATTTTATTTATTATTTAGAAAGATAACATTAGATTATTCTCTATCAAAATTTTCCTCCTTCAACCAACATTTCCAATAATTTTATCGAATTCAGATTCAATCGACTGTGACTTGTTCCAGGAATACTTTTAATGGGACACACACAACAACAGAGTAGATTAGTTTCGTTTAGAGACCATTATGGAAGATTTTGATGCTCGCTTTTGTTATTTACGAAGGTCTATGGAAATCAGCATCAGACTGAAAAGTTTCAAAAACCATTAGTGACGCTTTAGGGGGCGGTAGTCAGAATAGTACCTAGGGGCGGAAAATTTGTAAATCCGTCCCTGTTAGTGACAAATCACTTGGTTTCCAACTCGTTTTCACCTCCTCTCTGGACTGGACTCTCTTTTTCTTTCTTCTCACTCTTTCTCTCTCTCTCACACACACACACACTCTCTCTCTCTCTCTCTCTCTCTCTCTCTCTCTCTCTCTGATTATCTGGAGTGATTGAATCTGAATCTCTCCACGCTTTCCTAAGTTTAAAAATTCATCTCTATAATTTACATATGCTAAATATCTAAGGTCATGATCAACATTATTATTATAGAAAAAATGTATAACATGAGTTAATAAAAAAAATTTACAATGATTACACTTTTCATTTAACCCTCCGTCGGGCGCACCTACGGTTGAACCAAAATGGGGCGCACCCGGCCTGAGAGGCCACCTACATATTCTACATAGGCCACCTACTTCACTCTATATATCAATTATAAAACTAAATTGTAGTTGGGTAATAGTTGGTAGGATCTGTTGTAAGTATTTGGAACAAATTGAATAAAAAAAACTAGTTTATTGAACACTATACACTAGAATGATGAACTAAAAAATAAAAAAAACTGGAAAAGTTGAAATTTGAAAAAAATGATGAATTGAATTTGTTTAAACTGTGTTTGATCATTGTATGATAGGTCTTTACTGTTCACTGTCCATTGAACAATATACAAGAATGATAAACTAAAAAAAAATTAAAAATTGAAAAAAATCATAAACTGAATTTGTTGAAACTGTGCTTGATCATTGTGTGATAGTTCTTCACTGTTCACTGTCCATTGAACACTATACAAGAATAATTAACTAAAAAATTTAAAACCTGAAAAAATGATAAACTGAATTTTTGTTGAAACTGTGCTTATCATTCTTAGATAGTTCTTCACTGTCCACAAACCTAATCATTTTGCGATATGGAGGCTTTCAAATTAACTGTAGATAGACAAGTTTGGCACAGTGGTTTTAAATGAGTTGGACAAAGTGGTTGATGGCAGCATGCACACTCATAATTTGTCATTTTCCTGAATGACAAACTCGTATTTGATCATGTGACGTAATTGGGCGTAAGCGTAAGCCGACTGCGCCCGACGGAGGGTTAAATTCAGTTGAGTTACGTTCTGTATAAAGAATAAAATTTTTATTTTTGGAAATAAACCTAGTCAACTATAGGAAACCCAGGAGCTAGAGTATGGTAGGCTTTGTATGATATATGTTACAATACACAAATTTGAAAACCGGCTCAACTATTTTCAAACAAGTTGAATTCGTATGAAGCTCTAAATATTTCTCTTCATACAATACAGTACCGTTCTACCGTTTCTACTTCAGACAATGTTAAGTAAAAAGAGATTCAAGAGAAAAGTTTTGAGGGTCTTCAAGAACTTATTTTTGTCAAAGGATGTAGAATAATAAATAAAAGGAAAGTTTTGTAATGGAATTTTTCCTATCTAAATAAAAAAATTTTCATATTTTGTGATTTTGTCCTCTTTCAGATTTCGATTGTAAAACTGAGATAGGAATTTTTCGATATACGCATACGCCCGTACATAAACTTTATTTTCAATTGGGATTGAAAGAACAATATTGTATGTCGGACCAAGCAAAGAAGAGCCTCTGGCAAGATGGAAAAATGACTCCAGCTGGGTCAATATTTGTTGAAGAATAATAAATAGTAGGTCTTAATAGTAGATCGAATCGTTCCCTACAATTTGAGATCAAATTGATAATTTTAAAATCAATATTGACCAAGCTGGAGTCATTTTCCCATCATGCAAGAGGCTCTTCTTTGCTTGGTCAGACTATACATCATCCCAATATAATTAAACTGTAGCTTGGGAAAATTGATCAGCGTTCAACTAGCATGGGTGGCATCCGGCAGGCTCCATCATGCAGTCCTGAATGCAAAACGAACACCTAACAGTTGATAAACACAAACTATTCATTGTAATATAAAATTATTTAATATTCAACAACCTAACCTTAAACATGATGTGTTCTATGTACATGATATTTGGGATTATTATTTTGGATATATTTGGATATTTTGATATTTAAGTATTCGGATTGAATTGATATTAAAACTGATATTTGAAGTACCACTGAATTATGATAGTAGTTTATAATAACCATCCCACTACAACTTCTGGACATGCGAGAGGTATCAGTTAAAAATTGAATTATTTCCGTTGACTCTATTCTTATTCATTTTAAATTGGTATTTAACAATTGTTACTTCAGGTGAAAGTTTGTCATCATCAATTAAATCGCAAAATAGTTAGATCAAAATACAACATTGGTTCATGATTATTTTTGAAAGAAAAAGCTTAATGTAGTTGTGTTTTAGACGCTAGGTACGTTAAGCAACAGCAGATTATACAGAGAATTAAGGTTATTACACATTTGTAAATTTTCAATGTTACAAATTCATAGTTCTCTCTCTCTCTACATAGTATCACAAATAGACAGATTTAACAGTTGATGAAAGACACACTATTCATTTCATATAAAATTGCCTTGAATGCAACAATCCTTAACATAATGTGTTCATATTGTAGTGTACAGGTGGTGTACAGGATGATGATAAATTACCAATATATTATGAGTTAATTATATGGACCAAACCATCCCACTTCCAGACATGCGAGAGGTATCAGTTGAAAATTGAATTATTTCCGTTGACTCTCATTCTTATTCATTTTAAATTGGTATTTAACAATTTTTACTTACAGGTGAATGTTTGTCATCATCAATTAAACAATCGCAAAATACTACAATGAGATCGAAATACAACATTGGCTAAAATTGATTATTTTTGAGAAGAGAAAAGCTTAATGTAGTTGTGGTTTTAGACGCTAGGTAGCGTTAAGCAACAGCAGATTATACAGAGAATCAAGGTTATTACACATTTTTGACTTTGAAGTAATGCGCCTCTTACTGCGCTGAGGTGTTTTTGGTTTTTTTTAGCAGGTCCGTTCACTGAAGTTATAACTAAAAAATTGAATGGATTTATGCCAATTGGCAAATGGATCATTAAATTAAACTGATCCCTTTAAAGGCTCTAAATTCAATTTTAGAATGATTTTATTAGTCCAGTCAATAAAGCCTGCCCACACTGGTATAGAGTGCATGAAATATGCCCCAATTTTTGACCTCGGGGATTTGTTTATACTAACAGTCCCCGGGCCTGGGGGGTGAGCATATGGGAGGAGGGGGGTAGAAGGTAAAATTTTTTCAGTTTTTTGCATAAAACTCGAAAACGGTTAATCCTAGAGCAAAATGAACTGAATATAAATTGAAGAGGACTAAAATCTGCGTCGATTTAATAAAAGAAATCAAAAATCGGCCGGATAGAAAAATGTTTACAATCGATCATAACCTCCCATTTTTCAAAAAAATTGTCCCAACTGCTTTTAAATGTGATGTAAGTTAACTCACAAAGTAACATTAAATCTACTACCCCCTCACCCTAAAAGCTGTGGAGCATAAGAAGTAGAGTCCAAATAACATATCAATATTGATATTGGACTTTTTTTAAGTTTAACAATCACTTTTCCAAGAATGGAATTCCTCCAAATTCAGCTACAGGTGTTTTTTGTCAATATTTTGATGCTAAAATATACATACGAAGTAATAACTATATTCAAGCTGATGTCTGGTATTCTATATGGATCATTCCTCATCAGAATACTTATTTTACTGCTGAAAATCTGGGCTATTTGCAGTAGAAAGGATCGTTCAAGGATAATAATCTAAGGACACCCGTAACTTTCGTAAAAGTGAACGGATCTTTACAAACTAATGAAACTATAGCTCATGGTTTTCAGCTTCAAAAGGCGGTTCTATTTCATTTTCTATATGTTCGATTCGGACTAAAATTGAAGAATTTCATCATCTTGAGTACTTTGAGTTTGAGCAATACCTACTAATAGTAATACATGATACATCTAGATGTATTAGTTGGAGCCTATTCCGATTCCTATCCCTATGTGCCGGGAAAAACACCAATTGTTTGTGATAAAATTCGTCTATTTTGGAAATAATTGGTGGTAGGTATTCAGCTTCAGATTCCGACTCAAATTGCTGATGCAGATAGTCGTTCTCGAGTTTAATCTTAGGTGAATATGTATGTGTTAAGTGAAAACTTAGCACTTTCTATGAACTGAATAATATCCACCCCAATTTCTCATATCATGGAGCCAAGTAGGTTTAATTAACTTGACCCTACAAAAATTGTTTCTCGATTAATTTATGGATCGGATTTTTTTGACACAAGACGGAACAAATTCTTTCTATGCTGCAACCATATTCTTTTCCGCTGAAATCGAGAGGTAACAGTTAAAAAGTAAATTATTTCGTAAATTGTCATTTTTATTAGTTTTGAATTCATACTTAACGCTTGCTATCTACAGTTGAATATTTGTAGTAGTCGATGAAGCAATCGCAAATTACTACGATAAGATAATAATACAACATTGGCTAGAAATAAGTATTTTTGAGAAGGGAAAAGCTTAATGTAGTAGTGGCTTGTAGACGCTAGGTAGCGTTGCGCGACAGCAGATTAAACAGAGAATCAATGTTATTATACATTTCAGGATTCGCTAATGCCAAAAAACGATTGGCGGATAACTCATAACTCTTATAAATTCTCAGCTCAGTAAGAACAGTCGGCGAGCTGTCTGCAAGGGTATATCAAAACAAGAGGTACATCTGAAGCTCTCAAAGACAACTTCAGACTGTCGTGACAGAGCTGATAATTTCTTTTGAATTTACATATCACAGAAAAATCAATATTAGGTACTCAAGTCAGAGGGGGTCTTCGAAACTGGAATCGATCCGTTCAGATAAAAATTTACAGAGTTCAGCCATATTTATATATTATTTGTCTGTACTGCCATTTATTTATTTATTTGTCTACATTAATGCTATGAGGGATATATTCAAGATATTAAATTACAATCAATAACAATGATAATTTTGCTCTCATATTAATCAATCTGCTTACACTGCTTTATCCATTTTTGTTACTGTTTGTTCTTTTTCGTCCATTGCACCATAAAAACACAACTTGATAAGCGTCCATTCTGCACTCAAATCCACAAGATATCATTTTGGTATACATTAGATATATTATTCACTTTGATACAAATATTCTGTTTCTTTAATTGCAATAGGCCCACATTTCAATTTTTAAATCAAAGTAATCTTCAAACTAATAATATTAAATTCAATATGCTTTCCTGAATTAATCCTAATCATTTATTCTCATAAAATATACATTTTTTCAATTTTATAGATTTATGTTATTTGCCTGTACTGCTCACACATAAATACTGGGCTCTCACTATATTGACATCTAAAATGCTATGATTCAACGATTATTGCTGTACCAAATTTGTCCAAAACAAATATTATATTTTTCATGATTAATCTAAAAACGTCCGACTGTCGGAAAAACAAAATTTCATTCTCGCTGTGTCCATATTTATATATTTACAGTGCTGACCAATTAATTACATCGCGTTGACCTCTCTAGGTGAATAAATCGAATGTCATTTCTCTTGTTGTCCTTTCTCCGCTGTTTCATGACCTCTGTGGAATAATTGATTTGTACAGCTTTTATTAACGGAATGATCAATGATCAATGATCAGATAGAAATTTATGTTGAACTATGACCTCTCACATTCTAGTATTACAGTTTATATCAATTGAATTGAGTAGCACCAGTTATTTGAAAATCAAACAAATTTGTAAAATTAATTAGATTCTTTTCAATTCTCATTTATCAATGTTTTTATTAAATTATAACACAAGATTGACACACCACAGATTTATTAAAGATTGAGATTTAGGTTTCGGTTGCTGGTCAGTTCACCAGAGATTGTTATTGATGTAGGGTAGCAACCAAACCCGGTATCTCAATTTTTAGTAAATCTGTGGTTTGACAATTTCTTGCCTTTTATTAAATTTGGATAACTAGCACAATATCACATTCAAAACTACACAAAATATCAATATTTTGTTTCTTGAATTTTTCAATATTTTCGAAAGATAATACTTATCTCTTGTGATATGTATAACACTTGCAGATGTATATCTGACCCTGATATACAGACTCTGTATAATAGTGATTGACATTTGACCTACCTTATTACTGACCAAATATTCAAAATATTTGACTTTGAGTAGATCTATCAAATTCTAAATAAATATCTAAATGAAAGCACGGGAGAATATTTTATCCTCATTTAAAAATTATTTATAAGATTCAAGCAATTCGTAAGAAACTTAATATACGAAAACAGAAAACTCAAGTGTGAAGTACTGCGAAACCACATAACCTTATTTTGGACTTATTCACTAATCGTTCATTCAAATTTTGGAAGAAATAGTACAGGCTCAGCCTAGTTTTCTTATCCTAGTTCATAATACTGTATTATGTTATGATTTGTGTTATTATGTCGATAAATAAAATATATGAATATATCATGCAAAATATGATGGAAAATAGCAAACAACCAAACTGGCAATAGCTTTAAAGCTTCACTCCCATTGGCTGGCGTCTCATTTACGTGTTGAAAGTGGGAGTCAGACGTCTCCTCCAATCACAGAGCTTCATCGTAGTCACCGCCATTTTGTATTCGAATGCTGCCATTTTCTCAGTCGTAAAAGTTGGATCATGAAAATGCCATTGAAAAACTTTCAGCATTTATGGATTACATTCTTATGATTTGAGAAATTTTCAGTCTATACTAGTCTACTACAAACTACAATATATTTTTTTTGTGAGGGTGATGCCCACATGGGCTCTTGGGCCTGTGCGTGGGTAATGGGAAGGATGATGATGAGAGATGAATGGACCTATTGCTTTAGGTGGGTTCCGAACCACCGGGAAGCGGTTTTTGAGGCTCATAAATTAAATTCAGAGGAACCGGTCACCATTACAACAGTGGTGGTAGAGGCACGTCGCTTATCTAATCTCACCGATTAGACGCTCTCTACCACTGGGACAAATCGCTTCGATATATAAGAATATGAGAATGTATTGAATGTATTAACAATATTGTAAGCAGAGCTCAATATGTGATGGCACGCACCCGTAGGCCGTACCAAAATCTCTGAGATTGGAATTTGGTAATTTCAATTTTTATTGAATATATAGAAAAATGGTGATAGAAATACATATTTAAAATCTTTAAAAATCACTCTAGAGAAAGTTTTGAGGAGTAACAATTTCATTTCCCCCCCCAATTTTCATTTTCACGTTTCCCCCTCCGTACCGAAACCTTTCATTTTAAAATTAAGCACTGATTTTAAGTGATGATTGAATTGGAGATTCACTCTCACTTTCTATCATTGTTTATAAACAGAGATTCACCCAAACTTACTTTCATTGTTAATGAACGAAGATCCATCCAACACTGGCGGCTCGTACCCACGAAGCAGGTGAAGTCCCCGTACCTTTTACTGTACAGCACTTCACCTGTTTCATGGGCACGAACCGCCAGTGCCATCCAATTATTATCTATAATCATCGATTTGTCTCATCTATCTATCTATCAACCAAACCCTGATAGCATTGACTGGAGGTTGTCACGCTAACTTTTCTTATCGGGGGTTGGGGGAGAACCTATCCTTCCCCAGGGGGGAGGGGGCTGTCAACCAATGGCGTGCAAGATGAGTGGAGTGGAGCGAAATTCAGTCACTACTTTAGTTCAGTTGCGGCCGGACTGTAGTGGCGGAAGGATCTTTGGGAGCGGGTTTGACGCAACGTCAAATCGCACGTTTGACGGAGAAACGTCAACGGACGTGTTTAGATTAGGTCGGTCTACATCTAACCGACAACGCGTTGATTGGGCGCGTTTCTCATTCATTCATTAAACGCGTGTTTACTACGTTAAACACCAACCGGTTTTTGGGAACCAGGAGGAACTTTGGGAAACTGGACCACTAAAGTGTAAGTATTGTATCTGTGTTTTTAAAATTTTAATCTCAAATTTGAATAGATAACAATCAAAATTACAGGACAAATAAATTGTGAGTACTGTATCTGTGTTTTTAATATTTCAAAATTAGTATTTATCTCAAATTTAAATGTATGAGATAATATTTTCATCTATATTATTAGTTAAAAATCAAAATCAGTAAAATTTTACTATTTTTCATTCAAACACAACATATTTCACTTTCCTTCTCATACTCAAGTGTGGATGATCAACATACATTAACATTGATATAGTCTGTCCAAGCAAAGAAGACCATCTGGCAAGATGGGAAAATGACTCAAGCTGTGTCAATATTGGCTCAAAAATTATCAGTTTGGTCTAAAATTGTAGGAAACAATTTGATTTAATATTAAGATCACATTTATAATTCTTGAACAAATATTGACCAAGCTGGAGTCACTTTCCCATCTTACCAGAGGGTCTTCTTTGCTTGGACAGACTATAGTAGCCCCAGATAAAGAGTGAACATTGAAGATAATAATATGTATATATTTTTTGAATTGTTGGAATTTGTTCATTCTCCTCCAATGTTATTGAATGGGGTTGTACTGCTTTGTACCCATGGGTGCCCATGTAAGTGTAAGAGAGGACCTGCGAGTCCTAACTTCACCTGTAATGGAAGACATAAATAAATAAATACATATTTTGGTAGTTATTCATGTTTGATTTTTGTTCAATTTAGGTTGTAAACAATAATGATTATTATGAAGGAGTTGGAACATGTAGCTGCATGCAATCATACGATATTAGAAAATTAGTCTGAAAAGGCAAAGGCAAAACACATTCACTACACTGTGTGATAGTTTTACTATTATTGTTATTGCATATTGCATGTATGAATTAAAAACATAGGAAACTATTTGATACATTTTCTAATACTCTCCCTACAGGTTTTTTTTTCAATTCAATAAATAATTTTAAAATTAATGTTTGAGTGATTGTTGCTTGTATGGGAAATTGATATGACTTCGGCGCTTGAGAAACTATCTTGTAAAACATCTTCAAAAACATTGAATATTATTGGAATTGAGCATTTATCAGGAAATTTAATCGGAGATCAGTTTTGAAACACAAATAATAATCGATGTGACATGTTTCTAATTTACATACTTTCTCTACTAATTTTGACCTAGAGTTCTGAAAGATCGGAAAAATCTAATAACACGCGCTCTTTTCCATCAAGGTTTTCTTTCAAGTGAATCAGATTCCTAGAAGAAAGAAAACAATCTTCTCTCACTCGGGATTTGGAAAAGTGACGGAAAAATTATTTTGTCAGCAAGTAAATTGAGTTTTGATACTACTTGCCTCTCTACAACTCATACATTATTTTCATCATATTCTCTCTCTCTCTCTCTCTCTCTCTGTCTGTATTTCTCTCTCAACTTAATCAATAAATCTCTATCTCATTCTCGCCCTTTCTCTTTATTTCTCCCTCTCTCTATTTCTTTCTCCTTCTCTTTATTTCTTTCTCCCTCTCTTTTATTCACTCTGTCGCATTCTCTCTTTCTCCTTCTTGCGGTTAGATTAGCATTTAAATTGACGACGAGGCTAAACTAATTGGAAGAGATGGTGCAAATAAAGAGTCGCAAAAGATTTCTTCCTTGTTGTGGTGAGCCCTTTAAAGAAGGACAACTTCAAACACAAGAGTGTACATACTGTAATAAAAATTAGAACAAACATTGCATCACGAACACCCAGACTAATAATTACTGTATTAAATAAATATTCAATAGATAGGCTAATACATTATTGATTCGATTACCTACAAAAATATAATACAATAGAACATTCTTATATAATTATAAATATAATTATACTTATAATTCTTATAAATAATTTTTTTTCAACTCATTCGCTGGATTTATCCTTTCTTGTGAAAGTGAGCTGCGAGCTCTTTGCACTTCTGCTAAAGAACAATTATTTTTTCATCACAAGTATTAATAAGCATTAAGAACAATAGTTGGTCATTCAAATTCGTCAAAATCAAAGGTGCTGCTCCAACTTACGTAATATTTTTTAATAGAAAACAAATGATATATACCAGTAAATGTAACTTGAATAGAGAATTAATAGAAAATACTGTAACGTGATTCATGACGAACACTCGGTCAATTTGTTATTTCATTTTCTCACTGAATATGAATTAAGGATTCCATCCCCATCAATTGGATCGCTTTAGAGTTAATTTGAGCTTTCACGTAGTAAATATTATTGAGATCATATTGTAAAGAGTCGGTTGTAATTGTCAATTCATTTAAAGTACCTAGAAAAAATGTTTAAGAATTAACATACTCACTACTAGCTCGCCAATTTGAAATCTCGATGTTGTACATCTATTCATTCACAAATCTTTAGATGCCTATGTTAAAAGAACGTCGACCCTCTCTATAGGAGTCTGGCTGTTTTAAATAGATCACTCAAAGTGAATCGTACAACTTGAGATGTGAACTGTGAAGGCCAATGTCACTCTGTGGTCAATGGTTTTGAACTCTCAATTATTTCGGAGTTGAAAGCTGCACATGCTCCGCGGATCTATTGAAGAGCTTCTCCAATCGACAGCAAGAAAAGACCAATAATATGCTTTTTTAATATTGTGTTGTAGATTATAGAAGTAATAATATGTTGTGTATGTGTTTGTAATTGATTATGAATGTACCCTATTGATGTAGATAGGAATAAATATAATTTTCACTATTGTGAGTTTGAGTAATTGGTTGATGAATGATAAGACTATGAATATAGGTCTATGTATGTACTTGTATGCCGTATTTGGTGAGGAGTTCCAAAAGGAAAGTAGGGTCTATAACAGTCAAAAACTGTAAGTGGATGAGGAAAACGGCAGTCCAAAATAGCTGTAAACCGGCAGGCCGATCGTTGGACGATCAGTTGTGAATGATCGAACTCAGTCCGAGCTCAGTTCAAACTCTCAGTGAGTTCTCGAAAAAGTTGTAATGTTGTAAACATGTTAGGAAATGAAAGACTACCTTTAAACCAGGGTCACATGCTGGAACATTAATTTTATGATTATGTTATTGTTTATTACTCATAATGTTATGATGTATAGTCTGTCCAAACAAAGAAGACATTCTGGCAAGATAGGAAAATGACTTCATCTCAGTCAATATAGGTTCAAAAATTAAAAATTTGGTTTCAAACTGTAGGAAACTTTCTAATCTACAAATTGAGATCAAATTAATAATTTTTGAACTAATATTGACTGATCTGGAGACATGTTCCCATCTTGCCAGAATGACTTCTTTGCTTGTAAAGACTATACATCGGTAATTCGATTTATAACAGGAATAAATTTCCACGATTACTATCTTCGTCAATTAAGTTGTTTCACCAGGTTCTGTCATAGTCATGGTACAGAGACTTTCCTACTGCCCATTAGGTCAATGCTGTCGTAAAGATCTACTCATCAGACCGAAGCAAGCAAGGTTAATTTCCTTGGTTGGCAGCATGCAAATTATGATAAATTACAATTATTACTATAACTAAGTCCCGTAGACGAAGTTTGAACATTGGAGAAAAGTACTTTGACAATGATTTCTCATTTTTCATCATTAAATTCTTAGAACGAAAGTCACAAAATCGATCTCACCTTGAGACACTGGCGGCTGTAGCCCACGAAAAAGGTGAAGTCCCCGTATCTATTACTGTACAGCACTTCACCTGTTTTGTGGGCACGAGCCGCCAGTGCCTTGAGACCGTCTTTGAGGTGATTTGTCAACACTTTCGTTACTTAATTACCGTAGAAAAATTTACTACTGTAATGTTATTGACAGATAAATTGATGTTTTTGCACTTGAGTTAATAACGTGAAGGTTTTGTCTTCAGAATATGTTGACTGTTGATGATTTTATTAAATTTTGACAAATCTATGTTGTTAGTTATTTTGCATAAGAAGTGGTTGATTTACATAATTATTTTTGAGGATTGAGAGATAGATTGAGTTGAAGATAGATGAGAATTGAAGATAGGTTGTTGTCTGAATATTAATGTGTTGACTGGGTTAATGAGTTTACTAAATTTTGACATATTTGTTCTTCAATTTGCATAAGAAGTGGTAGATTTACATATTTACATGAATCATGATGAGAGATGCTTATAAATTCTTAACAAATAAATGATAAATCTGTATTACTCAACTATTGTTAATGCGGCAATCGATCTCCAATTATTAGTCATCCACAAGAATTCTTCTTCCACAAGATTGGAGATCGATTGCTGCATTAACATTTTTTTTTTTTTTTTTTTTTTTGAGGGTGATGCCCACATGGGCTCTTGGGCCTGTGCGTGGGTAATGGGAAGGATGATGATGAGAGATGAATGGACCTACTGCTTTAGGTGGGTTCCGAACCACCTAAACTTAACCACCTATTACTTAACCACAATAGTTAAGTAATACAGATTTATCATTCATTTGTAAAGAATTTATAAGCATCTCTCATCATCATGCATCTTATTTATAGAAGAAAGTACGGTATGATCGTTCATTTTTCTGATCTCCTCGAATATATTTAAATTTAAATATAAAACTTTTTTATTATTATTATTTTCTGCCATCAATTGACAGAAGCTTTGATTGTCATTGATAGCAACATTTCGAAGAACCTATTAAAATAATGCGACAGATTCGTTTCTATAATTCGCGCACGCTGAGAAGAGACGCCCTTACAATGTAAAGTAAATTGAGACGGCGTTTCTTCTGAGCTTGCGCGGATTGCACTGTCTCTATCTCTACTAAAACAATAAAATTGTAATGAGTTTTCACATTTGAAATTTCAATTTCAACTTCAACTTTCAATTTCTTACACGATTTTGAAAATATATTACGGAACATATGAAACATTGGGAACGGTGGGCATAAATGGATATGTACCATTTCCTCACATTTTTGTGTTCATTCAACTCTATTCGTCACACGAATCCTGTAGGACATATTGAGGTCATTGACACATATAAATTTAAATAAGACACATACGTAGTTTTTCCTTGTGACAGCTTTATCATCATTCAAAATACTCATGTATGAGATACATTATGTATTCAGATACAGTTGATCCAGGTGTTGTTTCTGGTATAATGCAGATATCTGCCCGTCATAAATATTTCTGCAAACCAGTTTCAAATTTGCAATGCAGATTCTGAGAAGGTACGTCGACTCTCACTATCCGTATTTGGTTTAAAAGACTTCTTATTTGTCAAACATCTGGAGAGTCAAATAGGATAGGCAGTAGTATAGTCTGGTCGAGCAAAGAAGACATTCTGGAAAGATGGGGAAATGACTGCAGCTTGGTCAATATATGTTAAAAAATTATAAATTCCGTCTCAAATAGTCAAATTGTAGAGCAGAATGCTCTCTACGATATGAAATCAAATTTATAATCTCCGATTAAATATTGACTCAGTTGGAGACATCTTGCCAGAATGTCTTCTTTGCTCGACCAGACTAAAGCTGACAAGGAAATGTCTCAAGATGATTGCTAAGGTGAAAACAACGAGGAAAGTTATTTCTTGATAAAACGTTGACTGGAAATGGTCATTCACATTAGAACAAATTTCAACTTATTTGTATCGTAAGTTGATTATTTATTTATAAATTAAAATTGACGTAGATTTACTTTTATTTTTGTCACAGGTCTCTCTTATCTATGGGCTTCCGCATCAGATTGATAGAAACATGATAAAAATGAACAAATAAAAATAAGAATCAAGTACCCTTTTAAAAACTTCAAAAATATTATCAAATCACTGACATGTTTCGACACATAAGCTCATTTTCAATGACATCGAATTTTATATTGTATGATACATATATTGTATCAATGACAATCGATAAACATGATTTAAACATATAGGTTATTCTATATTTTGATAAAACATATAGTTTTATAAAATAAAATATTCTATCAACTATTAGTATTTTTATTCTTCTATAGACGATACACTAACATTCTCTAGTTGAGATTCTAGTTTTGTTTCCATTCTCATTTATCTTACTAGGATTTGCACTGTCTTGGACTAGTAGGACAAGGTGAAACAATAGGAACTATTATAAAGTGAGTGATACTTCATTGGAGTGGTCAATTTAGTAGGTAGTTTGGAACACGCAATAAACATTAAAAGAAGCAAGAAAAAGAAAAACGATGGACAAGAAAGACAAAATTACATGGAGTACGAGAAAAAGAGATCGATAGATGGGTAAAAGGAGTGATAGAGATGGAGCACGAAATAGAGATTTAACAAAACTCTTTTAGAATAATAATTTAGAAACGATTTAGAATAATAATAATTGTCCAATCACTCCGCAATTTCCAAGATTGTAGTAACATTAGATTGCAGATCTTTAACAGCCTCATGGTCAATATGAACAAATCACCGAGTAAATCCCATCTAATCACCAAAAGATGCCGCTTTTCGTCCTATAGTCCAAGCAAAGAAGACCCTCTCGAGAAAATGACTCCAGCTTGGTCAATATTGGTTCAAAATTTATTGATTTGGTCTCAATCGTAGGAAACATTCTCATCTACAATTTGAGATGAAATCAATCTTTTTTGAACCAATATTGACCGAGCTGTAGACATTTTCTCATCTTGCCAGAGGGTCTTCTTTGCTTGGACAGGCTATAGTACTTCTGAAGTTTATATTCAGAAATGGCGTGCAATTAGCAGTTACTTAGGCCAATATACATTATTTAATGAATTCAGTGAAATTTTTTTACTCTTGATTCATCAGTTAATCAAGTTCAAATCAAATAGAATAGAATTTATTCCCTCCAAACATAAACAATGTAATAACATTTTTATAACATAAAAAAATAGTAATCCATGATAAACTAATGTATAAATGTACTATCAAAGAAGCTACCTAAATTCCAATAGGTCCTACCTAAATAGGTCCCAATATGTGTAAGGAATGAAACCCACTATAACGAAAATCGTAATTAGAAATTGGATGAAATGGAACTAATAGAACCCTTTTTTGATAGCATGCTGGATTCACCTCCAAACAGTCTAAACACGATAAAAGAATTTCATCAGTCTAATGCTGTCTGGAAAAATAATAAAAAGAACCTTCAGTCCTGAAATGTAAAGAATCCTAATAGTGGGTAGACTTTTATAACGTCTGATACCTCATAAATTCAATAGATGAATCACATTGATAAAGAAGACTAGCCTTTTAGGCTTGTATAGTCTGTCCAAGCAAAGAAGACATTCTGGCAAGATGGGAAAATGACTCCAGCTCGGACAATATTGGTTCAAAAATTATCAATTTGGTCTTAAATTGTAGGAAACAATCTGATCTACAATTTGAGACCAAATTGAAAATTTTCCAACTTATATTGATTGAGCAGGAGTTATTTTCCCATCTTGCCAGAATGTCTTCTTTGCTTGTACAGACTATAACATGCTAAGGGTGTGGTTCCCGGTTTTGCTCCTACATTTCAGGCGAAAGCACTTTGCTTAACTACTTGCGAGCTATGTGCCTATGTTACACGAACAATGAAAGTTTGAGGAGGAAAAGGAGTCTTTTAAGAAGATCTGAAGAGGTGATTTTAGAGCGGGAGAAGACCTGATTGGTGTAGTTCGCGGTAGCTGTGAAGACACGCCGCTACAATTTAAAGTTTATGGTAAAACGGGTCTTCTCAGCTATTATAGTAGGAGCAAGTTGAGAAGACACGTCTTATAATGTGAATTGTATTTTAACGGCGAGTCTTCTCAGCTTGTGCTAGCCAAAAGGAACACGCCCAAGATTAAGTTACGCAGAGGAGTGGATTGATCTCATTCTGGAATCTCATCATCACTATAAGCCACCTTATTTTTCTTGATGAGATAATAATGATAAAAAGTCAACTTTTCATGAATGAAGTGAACTAATAAAAATGACAACGTTTGACTCATAGTAAGCTGTTGATAATAAATGAGTCA
Source organism: Sogatella furcifera (assembly GCA_017141385.1). Lineage (NCBI taxonomy): Eukaryota > Metazoa > Arthropoda > Insecta > Hemiptera > Delphacidae > Sogatella > Sogatella furcifera. Next base: position 5,292,746 of record CM029554.1, read on the forward strand.
CATTCTCATTTTATGCTAGCAAATCATTTTCATAACTAATATTATTTTGGAGTCTCTTCACCGAATGTTTATTGTAGATATCCCACATTATAAATATCTCTTGATTTTGGCCGATATCATTATATATCCTAACTTTTTATATTCAATGCTTGTTTCTAATTTCCATAGCATTTGGTAGTCTCTTCGCCTAATATTTATTATGGTTACCCCTCATTATAAATATTTCTATAATTATCCTAATAATATCAACATACGACATGCTCCAGGATAATTATTATCATGAGACAAAGGGGACTATTACACTGACAAAGGTTTTCCAATCCTAATTGCGAAGATGAAATGAATTTTGTGAAACAAATAGAATGAACGCCTCTAATTGGCTGAGCCACGTCTGACTGTTGTAATTGGCTGATGAAGTTTGAGACAACAAGACACGCCTACAATGCATAGAATAATTCTTTATCAATTTTCATAATTTCACCTACATTTAAATTTAATTTTTCTCCCCCAAATATATTCAAATAATTTTCATGTATTGACATACCTCCACATTAAGAAAAATATTGCTCCATTTTTAATGAGTTCGCTATCACAACTCGTAACAGATGTATCTCAAAATCATATGGATTCACGTTTTTCACAAACTACATTCAACGAAAACTTGATTCAATAGTAAAGGTCTAAATAAACAAATAAAGATCCGAAAGAAGAGAGACACATTGGAAACAGAAAATATTTTGCGCATAACTGATAAGAGAAAAACCAAAAATGTTCAAGGACGACGCTGATGACAACAGTAGCGAAGAAAATGTGATTGCCCCCGACATGAGTCCTTTTGAAAAAAGGGGATTTTCCGTGGGGAACTTTGCCTTCTACCCGGGATGGACGGAACGTTTTGACACCGATAAAGTGAAAAGAATCGTTGATACTGCAATCAGAGAAGAAATGATTTACGAAGAATACGATGAGAACTTTGCGTCCGAGGCCAGTGTGAAAATAGTTAATAAAGTGAGGGAGGAAGTGAAAAGTGTGGTGCATCCCAAGTTCCGAATTGTGGTACATGTGGTTATTGGTGGTCTTGTGAATGGGTTGGGAACATGTGGTGCGGTGAGGTGTTTGTGGGACCCGAAGACGGATGCCATGATCACTGATACTTTGCAGACTGATAACTTTTTCTGTTGTGTCAGCGTTTATGCTATTTATACTCAATGAAATGATAGAGAAAGCATTGTTAGCATTATTCCTATGTGATTAAATTTAGATTCCTTTGTTATCATTGCTTATTATTGGTACGGTATCTGATAGTAGGTTAGAATTTAGTAACGTCTAATAAAGTTTTATCACGATTTTGTAGTTTTCAACTGTTGTTTTACTAGTGGTTTATTTAACTTAATTATTTTATACTTGACTAATCAATCTTTTATAACAAGTTAAAAATTTTTGATGCTCTACATTTTTCGAAATTTTATATCTTGCAAAAGTTATTTTGGTGATATTTTTGTGTATTGAACTCTCAAATAAAATTGAAAATTTTTTTAAATATTTAAATCTCTGTTGATAATTTCAAGAAATACCACAATTTCCTATCGAGAATAATTATTGAGGTTATTTTGCCGGTGGAACATCCTTTTAGGACTCCCCACCAAATATGGCATAAGCTAATAATAATAATAATAATAATAATAATAATAATAAGAGTATCCACTACTGTTCAGATATCCGTGCAATACCTACAATATTGCAATCTTCAGGCAACACTGATTAATATTCTATCTATTTTTATTTGGAGCGAGATTTAAAAAGAAGATCTTCAATTTTTTAAAACGATTTTTGTAGAATTTTGTATAGAAATAATATTTCTAAGGATGGCTTTGAGATATTAGCAACTAAATAAACAGTGTACTCTCTGCAGTAGCAACTCGATGGTATTACAAAATATTATTGTTGTTCAGTTGTTATTGAATTTAGTTTTATTATTATAAATTACCTTATTTGAAATAATCTTGATAGAACTAGCAGTCAATTTCAATGAAGGTTTAGCACACAAATTTTCTTCAATTAAAAATAATGTTATTTTCAATGAACCAATTTAATAGTGATTATTAATAATTTATATTATTGATGGTGCAAACCTTATAAAGCTTAGTGTAGCTTTTAGAATAGAGAAGTTCGTAATTCACTTTACATTATCTATGTGTGTCTTCTCAACTTAACCCAACAACTATATTTCATCATAGACCAAATTTACTTGCATTAAATCACGCTGTAGATCCAATAAATCTGCAGTCTAAAGTCTTCGTTCAAAGACCTCTCCAAGTCTCCATTACAAGGTTGCAATAGTATTTCGGCCGTTGAACATTCCTGTCACAGTTCCTTTTGTTGGCTACTGCTGTGTCCAATAATGTCACGTGACTTTTTACGTAATCGACGAACGGTACGCTACTTTATTGGCACCGTTTACTTTTAATCAAGGTCCTGGAACTGGAACTCAATAAACTTCCAAATGAAAAATATTCAATTCGAATAATATTCTTTAAAAGGTTCAATAAATAACACCTATTTTATTGTAATGTTGATTGTGGACAACTCTCTCGTTGACTTGTTTTAACAATAGTTAAAAGATTATAGATTAATAGTTAAAATAGGTTAAAGTTATAGATTTATAGTACTATTCTATTTTTAGTAATAGTACAAAAGTAGGCCTTCTATTGATTTTTTAACAAATCTATATGATAATAATATACTTGTTTGAAATTTATTATGACAGAAATGTTCAATAAATGTTTCAGACAACAACATAATTGATTAGGTATGAAATTAATTGAAATTTTCATTACATTGTTAAGATACTAGGCTATAATGTATTGCGGTATCAAATGATGTTATTGCTGGTTTATCACTGAGTAATATCAGTACCTATTGATTGAATCAATATTGTTTCTTATCACATGCTCTCCATCTCAATACTTTGGAAGCTTTCAAATAAGAATCAATTTCTCCAAAGGAGAAAGTTAATCATGGGGCATTATCACGAATAATCAGTATGAGCTGTATTATCAAATTGTATGACACTGGCTCAAGAAAGCGATCAAGATTCGTTGAGAAAGTTTGCTATGTGAATGATATAACGAGAATTAGATTATTATCAGCTACCAAATAAAATAATAATAAACTTGATTTGATGATTAATTGTGTATGTTTCAAATATAATTTTGATGCTAAATTCTCTTTTCAATAATTATATTGGGGTTTCTTTCTATAGTTTTTTCAGTCCATTCTTGTATTTTTACAATATAATTTACTCGGTTCCCCAATATTGAACAATATGGTTCAATTTTGACGATTTACATAACAATGTAAAATTAGTATAATAACGGATTTTAATACATCAATACGTGTCTTATGTCACTTATAGTAAAATATGCATTATTAACAAAATATCTATTTTTGTGTAGTAAAAGCTACCCACTTTTGCAGGATACAATTTTTATTTAATTTCAAAACTTGTGACAAGCCCCCTTCCATTCAAAATTCCCGGGTTAAGAAACTTCTGCCTTCTAGAGAGAAACAGCTGTCCATCCAAACATGAAATATCAGGATTTAAAAAAGTAAGGTTATGGTATGTTCATGTCAGATGTCATTCATTGCATTCCCTTCTTCAGTTCTTCAGTATTGAAAGTGGAAATTATTAAATTCTTTTAACATCTAATAGAAGTTAATGTATTCTATTTATATTTTGAAATAAAAATCGTATCAATTCACAATTTTTTCAAGTATTAATTCAAAGGAGTCAAGTACAAAATTACTATTCCTTGCGGCTTGCGTTTATTTTCTTCTGCTTCAAGTGTCAACAATACCGTATTTTTCAAGTGAAATCATGAAGTTTAAAAATCAAGTGAAATTTTTATCTACAGATAATCAATGTCATTCTCATTCTTATTTATTCTCTCGCCTCAAAGATGCTAAAATTACATGTAAGTTTAATTGGTTATTTTATTAGCCATAAATATTGGAAAAACTCTTTCGGTACCTAGGTAGTTAATTTACTTGTCGGTTAAAAGTAATTACCATGCTAACTAATAAATTTAGATTGATAACTAACTATTAATCAATCAATATCACCTTCTTGGATCATAAATACCTCAATTTTTTATCTATGATACACTGATTATGGTTATTTATTGATCGGCTTTCCTATAACCGACAAATAACTTGAGCTCACCACTCTTTCTAATTTGGTGAAGGAGGAGGTAAATCAGGTAATGCAGTTAAAATCTCACTCAGGTATCACGGTATCAGTAAATAATAAGTTTGTAGAAGAGGTAAGAGTGCTCAAACACAATTGATTCATAATGCCCAATATTGTTTCTATTAGTCAATTACATTGAATTTTGAACCATCATTTTTCAGGATTGATTTACAGTAGTTTACACAGCCTAATCTCGAAAAACGTTACAAGCCGTTTCGTGTAACTCGCAATAATCTTCAATGCTAAACCTGTCCCTCTGGTTTTAAGCAAAAGTTTCGGTTTGTTTAATCTTGCAGTGGAAGCAAAATTACTGTGTATAGTCAGGGTTTCTTGCTATTGCTCGAGTAGGACTTATTTTTCAAGCAGTTGAATGATCAGAAATGTTTTATGTCAATGGGGAAGCGACCAGCCGACCACTCCTTCACCTTATCACCGTTTTGCTCTCTAACGACCACTTAGTCGTTAGAATTTCAACTCTACTTTGCTGTTCAACTTTATTATTCGGAGTCTTTGGACCGCCATTTGCTATATAAAGGATTTTTAAACAAATAAAATAATGTTTTTAAATTCAAATAAAAATCACTTTATGCATAGTGAAAAATAACTTGAAAAGGGTACTGCGATTTTTATTTGATTTAAAAAACAGTAATAAAGTAGCCTCAAGGTGAAGGAAATATTAAAGAAAATATGTATAAAATGAGATATTAAGGGTGCTGCTTAGCATTCATTTTCAGGGAGTTGGGTTAACTTATATGCTCACCCCCGCTCCTCAATGATCTTTTTGTAAATGAATAAATCAATTTTTAATGAAAAACATTAAAATACCGCTTTGTATTCTATAGATTTTCAATTTATTGTTGTCTAACTTTCAAATTCGATTCTGTTTCAGACGATCATGGCTATCTCTTCACTGTGGTTGGACTCCGTTGGCCTTTTGGTTATATTACTGGTTGTCGCTGGCAGCCAGGAATCCAATGCCTTGGCCGGCTACCGTCTACCGGACACAGTGCTACCCGAGCACTACATCGTGGACATGATCACAAACTTGGAGGAGGGTGATTACAGTTTCCAAGGAAAAGTTTGGATTCGGGTAAGTTTCATGAGTCTTATGTGATGCGTTTTTAGTATTTTTCAAGGAGTTTAATTTGACTTGAACAATTTATTAATATGAATAGCTTAATTACCATTTTATGTACTTTATTATCACATATTACATCATAAATGAATTGCTTCTGCACCTAAAATTAGAAAATTGAAGAATCGAAAAAAATTTAGTGTCAAAATTTGTATCATTTATTAATAAAGTATTGAGGAATATGGTCAACGCTTCTTGCTACATTAGAAACAGTGATTTGCACAGAGATCTGTTTGTGTCCAGTAAGATAAGACGATTTGCTATGCGCCATGAGTCCAGACTCCATCATCATATCAACCCCGAGGCAGGCCTACTACTCCAAAATCAAGATCTTATCAGGAGAACGAAGCCTTTTGAATAAGTTTAAAACCTACTGGTGATATTGTGTGCATACAGTTTCAGTGCTGCTCTCAGAACTGCTTTAGTCGTCGTTGGATGAAGTGAAGTTTTTAGTCTTGTTATAGTTTAAAAAAGTGAACTGAAAATTGATGGTTTGTCTCTAAGACAAGTTTCAATGACATTCATTAAAAAAATTATTAATACAAGACCTTCCACTTCGATTGTCCAATTTAATACGTCTTGTGTTTGTGTATCTGCATGGATATCTTCGTCTTGAACTCAAGTTGAACATAGAAACATGTGAATCGTATGACAGAAGATATAAATGTGAAATATACAAAACTGTATTAGCTGCCTACTTGTTACACTTGCGTATGGTACGGTATTACAGCAGTTATATCTTAATATCTATAAAAAATTTTATAGCCTACATAAAAGTCCGTTAATTGGAAAGTACCAATTTATTTATTGGTTTTCACTCTATTACCGTTGAAGCCAAAATATTAGGCGGTTTAGTCTACTCCTTGTGTACTCCAACAGCTGATGTTGTCGATTGGAGTTGTCATTTGGTTATGCCCCGTTTAATGTTTTTGAAATCAATAGAGACAACCCACGCTAATCTGCCTATCTGGAAACCCCAGTAATTGGCAACGCCCTCAAGTACAATAGATTATTCACATCAGCTGTTAGTAGGTTACATCACGCATAAGAGACAGACGAAACGACTAACTTCCATTGCATCTTGTATTCGACTTTTAATAATGGAAATCTACCTCTAACAGGAAAGAGTCGATTTATTAGTTAGTTTTCACTCAATAAAACTGTTTTAACAATATCTAATAACTGTACAGTTATTTAGTCAATAAATAATAATTTTCGTTCATTTCAGGTAAAAGCAAACAAAGCGACCGACTCGATCATAATGCACTCTCGAAACCTGACCATTCCCGAGTCAGAGGTTAGTGTCAAGTGGATTCCCAAGGGTGATGGAGCAACCAATCAGGTGATGCCCATTGCCAACACAAAGTTTGTCACCGACAACGAGTTCTATATCATCAAGTTGCAGCGGCCTCTAACCGCCGGTGAAAAGTACATGATCAAGATTCCGTTCAGCGGAGAGTTGACTGAAAGTTTGGCCGGGTATTACAGGTCGAGCTACTTCGATAGGTCGGCTAATCAGACTAAGTAAGTTGGATTTATTTATCCGTTTTAATAATTTTTTAAAATTACATTTTATAAATTTTGTAAGCTTTATTCATCTATACAATACATTTTAAAGTTTGATTTGAATAATTTTTACAATCTAGTATTAGAAGGTTTTTTTTAAATCGCTACTGAACCAATGAACATAGAAGTGTGAATTTGTTCTCAAATTAAAGAAAAATGAATTTCGGCAAGAGGGATTTTGAAATAAGGATGCAAGTGTTTCTAATTCAAAGTCACTAGCTTTCAAAATATCGGAATAATTCCTGTGAAAAAATATGGAGTTTTCAAAATGTAACTTGGAAACAGTTGATGATACAGAGTAGTAATTAGTCTCAATTTCTTCCAAACTTTGTTCTCTAGAAAAGCTTGCATGGAATTTGTTCGTCCGACGCTTGGTTCGGCTACAATTCACGAAAAACTGAAATTTTTCACCTTTTACCCCTCTCCCCAAAAACCCGACGCTTGAATGGGTGACCAAACAATACAAGTTGGCATCCTTCCTCTTTGGATGTTGAGTTTTGGTATTTTTTGAACTAATTGCACCGTACTATGAAGTCCACAAGATATTTCTTACTACGTGCCCATCTATATAAATATATCTCACCATCTTACTACTGATATGGCCCTGACTGCCGCTTACCCACGTATCCCCCATAACGACTCGGAAATAAGCAAAGTATAAGTCTCAAGGAGGCGGCAAATTTACATTTAGCCTATAGGCGGCATACTCTTAAATCCGGCCCTGAGTATTAGATTAGTGAGCATTTGCCATACAATTTGTAAATCAAGAATATTGTGTTCATAGGAAATTGTATTGTCAATTAATACCATGATCACATCAAACTATGTAGTATTAGGTAGGCCTGAAGCAAACTAGGCCTACATCATTGTACAGACATCTTTCCGTCATTAGTGACACCGTCAATGACTATGTCACCTAGTCTAATTCGGAAGTCAGAACAGAGAATTAAGTAACTGTATATTTGCTATTGCATGATCAAATTTAATAATATATTTAAAAATATTACATAATAATATTTGACCAACAACGTATTCTTACTTGAACTGCTTACTTTGACTTATATACTTTTAGTGTGGAAATTAGTGTTTTAGTAATATTTTATGACATAATTTCATTATTTCATGACATAGGCTACTATCTTTTTGTTGTCCGTAAAAATTGTGAAAGTAGAACAGTTTTGTAATGAAAGTCTGTTCCATGTAAAATATGACTCAATAAATGACTATTTTTCAATGAGGTTGACTTCATAATAAAAAAAACTTGTGAATGGGAATAAATATCTTGATGGTAATGAATGACACTATAAACTAGTGGATAAAGAAACATGAACAATAATAGACAAAAATTATTATATTAAGTAAATAGACAAGATATTGTCAAACCTCAGATTTATTAAAAATGCAGACTTAATATCTCGATTTGAAATTATGATTAAGATTATCATATTATGATATGATTTTAATGAATCTGTGGTCATTAAATCAACTTAACTACTACTCAATAGAACATGAATAAGTATCAAAGGATGTGTATAAAATATCTATAATAATGAATTTGTGTTGAGTAATAGGGATTTATATCTGGAACCATATTGAAAACTATCACATGACTAATTTTCTCTTTTCCCAGATGGCTAGCAGTCACCCAGTTCGAATCAACGGACGCCAGACGTGCGTTCCCCTGTTTCGACGAACCTGCCATGAAAGCCGTTTTCACAATCAACCTGGGCCACAAGAAACACCTGAAATCTATCTCCAACATGCCTCTAATCAACACGACCGATATTGAAGGCATGGAAGGCTGGGTGTGGGACCACTACGGCGATTCTGTACCAATGTCAACTTATTTGGTCGCCTTTATGGTTAGCGAGTTTGAATTTAGGGATGGGGATCCGACCAATAACAACGTTTCCTTTAGGATTTGGGCGCGAAAAGATGCCATTGGTCAGGTGGAGTTCGCCAGGCAGGTTGGACCTAAGTTCTTGTCATACTTTGAGGAGTATTTTGATGTGAAGTATCCCCTGCCTAAGCAGGATATGGTGGCCATACCGGATTTCAACGCCGGTGCTATGGAGAACTGGGGACTGATAACTTACAGGTAGGCTTGATTCTTCTCTTCTTATTTCACAATTATTCATCTGAGATTTAGTTTTATTTAGCTTGAGATTTTTTTATTCATTAATATAGCACCTAGTAAGAGGCTTATAAGCTATTCTAAATTGATATAAGTTAACTTAAGTTGTACAAGTTGATACAAGTTAACTTTAAGCTAACTTAAATTGATACAAGTGATTAGAGAAGGTATGACCCATTGGTTTAGCCTTCTATATTGGGTAATAACTAATAAATTGTTTTAACATATTCACATAGTAAGAAAGGATACTCTGCTTTTGAACACTGAACTTTTCACTTTAGCACTAAACTAATTCGTGTGGCTTCCCGCGTTGAAGTCTTCGTATCCCATGCACGTTGAGCAGCTGGATTGCTTCCACGCTCACATGTTGATGAAGTCTTCTCTCATGCTTGACTGCAAATCTCTGGATTTCACTGATGACTGATGCTACTCCCAGGTCGCGATGGAGATCAGAGTTCCTGATGTACCATGGAGTATCAACACTACTCCTGAGCACTTTATTCTGGAAGCGTTGGATGATCTCGACATTGGATGGTCGGGTGCAGCCCCACAGTTGAATCCCATAGGTCCACACCGGCTCGAGAATCTGCTTTTAGAGAAGCAGTCTGTTATAAATTGACAACTTTGATGCCCTGCCAAGAAGCCAGTACATTTTCTTGAATTTGATGCCGAGTTGTTCATGCTTAAGATTGATGTATATATTTCTACAATTTCATCAATTTTCCAACGTAATGTAGGGCTAACCAAAGTTCAAAAAAATATTCAATTGTCAAGTCTAACCAAATACAAGTCTAACATTTTTATTTATTTTTTCTGATCAGATCTACATTGTTAACTGATTGATAACTACTGATGTTGATTGTTCAGGATTTTTTAAAGTGAAAAGTGTTTTTTAAAGTTGAAATTGTAATGTGAACATTCATCATCCATTATCATTCATTCACTATGTAGCCTAAACATCATCATCCACTTATCACCTTTTCTTAAAAAACTTGATATAAGTCGCAAATGTAGCAATAAATAATAATAAATATAGTGAAACGGTTGTAAGCATATCTATAACTGATGTTAGAATATTTTGATATTTTTATGACTTCCAGGATTCTCATGATATTCATTTTTCCACAACCCATTTCAAGGCTTCTTTATCAATAGCTAGTATGGCTGACACTATAAAGTGAGGCATTTTCGTCTGTCTTTTTTTTCGTGATGTAGCCTACTACTAATAGCTGATGTAAAGCACCTATTTTTCCTTATGATTTAAAAAACATCATATAGGCATAGCTAAATTATAACTTCAATCGACAGCATCTGCTGTTGGAGCGCACAAGGAGCATACGAAACCGCCTAAATTTTAGGTATTATCTACACTTCTTGCGTTTTCAGAACTTTTTAAACATGTATTTGTGTATAGCCTACTGTATATTTACGGTAATTAATATTTTAAGCCATGTCTTGAAAAAGCTTGATGAAGTAAGAAAATGTAGAACTATAGTCTGTCCAAGCAAAGAAGGCCCTCTGGAAAGATGGGAAAATGACTCAAGCTCGGTCAATATTGGTTCAAAATTTATCAATTTGATCTCAATTTGCAGGAAACAGTTTTATCTACTATTTAGACCACATTTATAAGTCTTGAACAAATATCGTCCAAGCTGGAGTTATTTTCCTATCTTGTCAGAAGGTCTTCTTTGCTTGGACAGACTATACCAATCAATTCATGAGATGAAAATATAAATACACATATATTGTCAGTACCAATACTATTATTTGGATACTTTTTACAATATTGTAACATGGTTTCAAGGCAAAACTTACCAATCATCAGCTAGACTGAGTCTAGACAGCTAAACAGTTAAATCTGGACTTTAGACTCTAGAGTCTGTCTGTAGAATCTAACTGAGGATGGGGCAAGTTTTGCCTTGAAACCATGGTACGATTGTGAAAAGTAGCCAATTAAAAGTAGAGGTATTGACAAAATCTATGTCTTTTTATTTTCAATATGGAGAAATACCACAAAATCTCATCAAATACAATCGATTTCTCAATAATTCAAGAGGTGTTTTTTGTTTCTCACAGAGAAGTGGCGCTACTGTTCGATGAGCGATCATCGTCAACAGCTAGCAAGCAGTACATAGCGTCTGTGATTGCACACGAGTTGGCTCACCAGTGGTTCGGCAACCTGGTCACCATGAAGTGGTGGACTGATCTCTGGCTCAACGAGGGATTCGCCACGTTTGTGGCTACCCTGGGCGTTCATCATGTAAGTTAGTTCATTTCGATTTGAAAGATTGAAGAGAACCTTTATCGAATACTTCTATTGAAGAGTATAATGTAACTTATTATCTTTGTCCAAAACCCAAATTCACAGAATTTTACATTGAACTATATGTTCGTATACAAACGAATATTGTGTTTCCGCCACGTTTCTACTTTCTGAACTGGATCTAAAAATTACGGTCTCACATTTTGATGCCGGTTGCATTGAAACCAAGCAATATTGATTCCAGCCTTCATAAGTATGTAATATCTCTGCTATTAGGGCGAATTTAAAAAATGCTATAAGATTGTAAATTTAATACAACCAATTTCGATTTGTCTACACAATATTTATACTACGATTAATTTATAATGAATTCACAACATAAGGCTTGGTGTCATAAATGTTAGTTACTGAATGTTCAGCTCATTATATACTTATTAAAATTTACACTTTTATCAGAGATGTTGTGGAATTTATACATCATTTAGGTAAGTGAAAACAAAGGTTGTCTAAGATCCACAAAGTTTGAATTTAGCATTGAAACTTAAGTATGGTATTTCAAATAAACTTTGTGGATCTGACAACCTTTGTTTTCACTTACCTAAAATATGCTGATTATATAGCACTTGTATTTATTCTGGTGGCAACCAACTCCCACTGGACTCAATCTACCAGATTGAGTCATAGATTGTCAAGATAGTAGATTGGGTCAAATGGGAGTTGGGTCAGTTGGTTAATACCTCAGTATTACTTTGGATAGAATTTTTATTAATTAATAGTGACTCACATTTCATTCATGCATAACCTCAACCTTATGAACATAACCTTAATTTAGAGTATTCATCAAAATCTGGAAATAAGACGTTTTGGACAATATTATTGTCTGTGTTTTATCCATTGAGTAATGTATTCTGTCAAATAAATTAATATGAATGAATGAATGCATTGTATCTTCCATCATCTTTTCATTCGTTGAATTAGTACTTCTTCTTGTCTAGATAATTGTGTAATTTGTTTCTGTTGACAAACATAAATTTAAAAAATATTATGAATAATAGGATAATTCTTCTAATTTTTAGGAATTCCCAGACTGGAAATCGTACGACAATAACGCTGTTGATAACATGTTGGTTGTATTCTCGTTGGATTCATTGAAGGCATCGCATCCAGTCTCTGTGCCTATTGGCAATCCCAGTGAAATCACACAGATCTTTGACACCATTTCATACAAGAAAGGTACGTTGTCCAATAATTTTGGTCGGAATATCAGTAATTATTGTTCAAACCAATATACATTTTGACACTTGTTTCAATAATTTTGTTAATATGAGATGTAGACGCCAAAATAAGGCGGTTGACAAATTACTGTTATGAATGTCTTCTTCAAATCCTGGTTTGGGTGCGTTTTAGACGGAAAATTCAATAAAAATTTTCTTTAGAATTTTTATTTTCTACAATATTCTACAATTTAAAATACCGGTCTACAATATAGTATGCTATTTCTATCCCTTTGAAGTTAAAAAGTTGAGTTTTTTTAACTTATCAACCATGTAAGTTTTAAACTTCTAACTGGCTCCATTCAATTTCTCATCTATTTTTATATAACAATCGATCGCTATAGAGGCCGCTACAAAATTATAAAATAGAAAATATAGATAAAAATGTGAAAACAAAAATGTCGGCTTTGTAATTGAGGACTTTTGGAAAGTTTGAAAATGTTATTTGGATATGTTTCTTACCCAGGAACAATGCCCTAGCCTAGAATATTGGTAAGGAGTTCTGAAACATTCTGTATACAATAAATTGTATAAATACAATGGGAAAAATATTCATCACTTTTCATCCCCGTAGGTTCCTACCTCCTACGCATGATGAACCTCTTCCTCGGCGAGGAGGTGTTCCGCAAGGGAGTGTCCAACTACCTGAAGGCGCACCGCTACTCGAATGCGGAACAGGACGATCTGTGGGCGGCTCTGACTGACGAGGCGCACAAGGCGGCATCACTGGACAAGGCGCTCACTGTCAAGGAGATCATGGACACGTGGACTCTCCAAACCGGATATCCGGTCATAACTGTTACCAGAGATTATGAGAAGGGCTCGGCTACTGTGTCGCAGGTGAGGCTACTAGTGAGGATGCGCTAGTTGGTAGCTTCTAAGCTGTTGGTGGACTCTAAGCTCTCCTTTCGACCTCATATGGACCACGTATAAACAAACTAAACTCGGCAGTATTTGTTCCTAGAACCTTGAAGAAATTGATAGATTACTCTTGGTAGTTTTCATTTTGTTGTGTTCCATTTTATTATTACATAGGGTGTTGTACTTGGGGCAATTTATAACGAATTGACTCTCGTGGGGTATTTGACTTGGTAGTGTTAGGGTAGTTATAGTCTGTCCAAGCAAAGAAGACCCTTTGGCAAGATGGGAAAATGACTCCAGTTTGGTCAATATTTGTTCAAGAATTGTAAATGTGTTCTTAATAGTAGATCAAATTGTTTCCTACAATCTGAGATCAAATTGATAATTTATGAACAAATATTGACCGAGCTTGAGTCATTCTCCCATCATGCCAGAGGGTCTTGTTCGCTTGGACAGACTATACGTGGGGAAGGTGGAGTCACAATGTACTACTCTTGGATTGGTGACCAGTATCTAACCAAATATTATATAATGGTGAGGTGGAACCTAGCCGTAAAGGACTCTCCACCTATGAAAATCATTAGAGTAAAACGCATGGAAATAGTACAATGGAATCTGGAACAGCAGAATCCCCCCTCCCCCCCTCACACATAACAATTTAGGTCATGTGTATTATGAAAATTTTTATTTATTTTATTCTTTATGTTTATTTATTGTAAAATTTAAATTACTTTTAATCAGTTGAATAATCAACGTTACATTAAGTCTCACTGGAGACGCAATTCATGCGTTTTACTCTAGCATATAGTTTACTGGTGTAATCAACCCTAAATTTGTTTGCAGAAACGTTACCTGGCCGTCAAACTGACAGCTCGTGAGGAGGAGAAGGAAAAGTCGTGCTGGTGGGTGCCTCTCAGTTACACAACCAAGAAAGAGTTGGACTTCAACGAGACCAAGCCGAAGGTGTGGCTGAACTGCAAGGAGGATGCTGAGATACACGACATTGGGGCTAAGGATGAATGGGTTGTCTTCAATACCAAGGTTGCAGGTGAGAAGCCAAAAAAATTGAATTTATCATTTTCAAATGAAGTTTTTGTTGTATATGGCTCGCATTAAAATGGCACTAGGTGGTCATTTGAGTCACTGCGAACTTTTCAGACTCTATGTGGTTAGCTGGTTCCTCAGCATAAATCTAAACTCTCGCCTCTTATTGATAATAAGCCTGTAAAGTATGTTCTCTTATGACAGTATAATTTAATTCTTTTTTGTTCTTATAGCATAAGATTCAAACCGATTTATTGTATTATGTAATCCACATGAACATGAATAAAGTGATTGAATCTGAATCTGAACAGTTTCTAAGCTGATAAGTAAGGATGATAAATAAGGTAAACGACAGTGCCATTAGTTCTGTTCAATGCCTTGAAAACTTTCGTACTTTTTAAACGATTCAATTTATCCTAATGACTCAATGACAAGATTTTGATGGAAGAATTATTGAATATTGCCGTACACCAACTGCTATACTCTGTCCACGGAGTGTTCGGACCTAAGCTCCTCCCCCATTTTGACGTCGCAGGCGGCTTTAGCCAATGACAAGTAAGGTCATCATGCTGCAGCTGTTACTTTTTAGGTCACAGTCATGCTGTGAAAATCTGGGAAACGCAAGCCTTTCACTTTTCAGAGTATCTATCAAAATTTAAGTTTGCACTCTTTCAGCTGATTTACATAATTCAAACCTCTCATGGAAGATTTTTTGGCGTATATGTTTTGTTCGTTGTTTCACTTTCAACAAAACAACATAGTTCTTTAAAAAATATTGGTTTTATTGAATTCAAAGTACATACAGTAATGAGATTAATTTATTGCAAATGTAAACTTTAGATTAGGTTATATAGGCCTACTTGAATTTGCAGTAGTGTGTAGTTGAATAAGTTTGAAATTCCCGGTTTGAACTGAGCAGTCAAAATAATATTAAAAAAATTATTATAATGAAATATTATGTTCAATTAACTATAATTCTATCAAGTGATATTAATAATGATCGTTCTCATGTTAGAAGGATGTAGATTTTGCCAAACAACCATAAAACATCAATATTTCTTAGGCCACTCAAAAATTCGATATTGAAGTTCAATATCGATTGGAAATTTCTACGTTCCTGGCAATTACGACCGCTTGTGAGCTGGTCGGATCATGACGTCAGAACCTCGGAGGAGGAGCTTAGGTCCGAACACTCATGCCCGGTTTTTCCAAGCACACTCAAAGTTGAGGGACCCTCAAATTATGATGAACAGCTGATATTTTCAATGATAAGTATAGGAAATGTAGTAAAGTGTAGTAAACTTGAGGGTCCCTCAAATTTGAGTGTGTTTGGAAAAACCGGGCATCAGTGGACGGAGTGTAGATAATTATTAATTAGAATCTCCATATATTGCTATATAAATAGACAAAGGACTTCTGCAACTGCAAATATTGACCAATGTACTGAATAGCAAGCGAGATCCATTGAATGTAACCGTTCAAAAAACTGAATATAGCAATATTTAACATACAGGGTGTTTCAGGAGGAATGTGCAATACTTCTCAGGCTGATTCCTCACATCAAGTAGACAAAAAAGTTCCATGGGACCAACCCCCAAAAACGCTTTGTTACTGAGATAACAATGGCGGAAAATTGAGATTTTTTAAAATATATCAATTTTTCTAATTTTTAGAGGCTTTAGTGAGGTTCTAAAATGATCAATTCCTATGTAAAATTAGCTGAGAAATTCAATGAAACCAGTTCCAAGTCTGTAACTTCAACGGTTATTGAGATAATTGGAAAAATATGCTAAAAAACGCCATTTTTCAACAATAAGGGTTATAACTGGATAAGGAATCATAAAATTGTATTTTTTATTAATGGAAGTTGAAGAGAGCCGGATTCTAAAGAAAAAGTTGAATGGCGGCAATTGTGTAAATCTTACCCAAATCTCAGAAATAGCGATCAAAAATCGCAAAATCGCTACTAAACACAAATTCATCACTTTTGTCAATTTCGCGATTTTTGATCGCCATTTCTGAGATTTGGGTAAGATTTACACAATCGCCGTCATTTAACTTTTTCTTTAGAATCCAGCTCTCTCAACTTCCATCAATAAAAATACAATTTTATGATTCCTTATCCAGTTATAACCCTTATTGTTGAAAAATGGCGTTTTTTAGCATATTTTTCCAATTATCTCAATAACCGTTGAAGTTATAAACTTGGAACTGGTTTCATTAAATTTCTCAGCTTATTTTACATAGGATTTGATTATTTTAGAACCTCACTAAAGCCTCTAAAAAATTAGAAAAAATAATATATTTTGAAAAATCCCAATTTTCCGCCATTGTTATCTCGGTAACAAAGCATTTTTGGGGGTTGGTCCCATGGAACTTTTTTGTCTACTTGATGTGAGGAATCAGCCTGAGAAGTATTGCACATTCCTCCTGAAACACCCTGTATATAGCAATATATGGAGATTCTAATTAATAGTTTTTAATTGACAAGATTTTGATTTTTTTGTTGAAACTCTACAAAGTAACTAAGATATTAGATTATATCACATATTAAATGAAAATACCGGATTTCAATCTCTATTGATAATGGTGTAGCAACCGGTATCTCGATTTCTAATAAATCTGTGGTTTGACAATATATTGTCTTTTAATTCAATTTGTTTGATTTATTTGTGTAGGTCTTTACCGTGTGAACTACGATGAAGAAAACTGGAACCTTTTGGCTGAGACCTTGAACAACGGTGATTATAAATCTATCGGCACCCTGAATCGTGTACAATTGTTGGCCGATGTCCTGGACTTTGCCTGGGGCGGAGAAATGGAGTATCAGATGGCATTCAAGTTGGTCAGCTATCTGAAGAAGGAGACGGAGTATCTGCCTTGGAAGTCGGGGTTGTCCAACCTCAATAACATTGAGAGGTTGTTGAGAAGGACGCCGATTTATGGGGAGTTCAAGGTGGGTAGTGGAATCTGTTGAAAAATTCGACAGATGTTGTCGAGGTTGTAGAATCGTTCCATAATATAGAATCAGTCTGTTTAAAATCACGGATGAATCAAATATAAATACCGTATAAAATATAACATTAAACTAAAAATATTCAGCTACTAGTATTAATTTTGAATAATAATTTCAAACTAATATCATAAGTAACGCTCGGACTCTATATTAATACATTCTAGATTATTAATTTATCAAAGATTGTAGAATAATACTTATAGAACCGATTTTCCCAAACTTTTTCAAACCACGGTTCCCTTTCAATAAGTTGGCGGCACCTCTATCACTATATTAAATGTAGTCCCTTCAACCTTCAAAATATCTATTCTTTAAAAATGTTTATTGAAGTTTGTAACCACACACAATTATACAGTATTTTAAATATTCTCCAGGGTGTCCACAGAGCGGATATTGCGGGAATTTTATTTGTGCTGAAAATAAGCGGGAATTATGTGTAGGTGCGGGAATCGCGGAAATTTTTTCTAGGCATTGTTTTGTCATTTGATAAACTAGCTAAATTAAAAAAAATAAAGTTGAATTAATTTCATTCTGAAATATTTTACACGACACTGCAGTTAATAATTTGAATATTAGTTTTACTATAAACTATTACCACATGTGAGTAGTAGTTTAAATCTCACAGATTGGTTGGTTCTTGATAAAGTTCATCAGTTTTGAGTTTATCAGTTTTCCCTGTTCTTACAGAGGTAAAGCAGAATAACATCAAGCATAAACGATTTTTAATACATGATTTATTAAAAACCTGATAAAAACATTACAAAAACTGAACTTCTATACAGAAATTGTCAAACATGAATGAATTACTTGAAAAATCTAATATAACATTCTCATTAATTGTCAACAGAGATTCATGCGCGCCCTGTTGACTGAGCCCTACAAGAAGTACGGCAACTTTGCCGAGATTCCGAGTGCCATTGAGGAGATCAAATTCAAGAGTCTGATTGTTGGCTGGGCGTGTCGCATGGAGACCGAGGACTGTATCAGCCAGGCGCTGACTCTGTTCAAGAAGTGGAAGGCTGAGAGCGATCCCGATGCCAATAATCCGTGAGTAATAGTTCATTTGTTTAGTCAATCATGTACAGTGTACAAAGAAATCTACGTGTTCTTATGAAACTGGTCACATATTGGCACACTAAAGAACTGTAGTTCAATTTTTGGGACTCTACGCTCCATCCTATTTTAGGTATATAGTAAACAATGCTATCGCTGTCATGAACTGGTTCAGTTATTTTCAATGAGCTGTCGTTCTTTTGACAATCGGTTCGTTCAAAAGCCCCAGTTCGATTCTTCGTTATTCAAGAAGTGGAAGGCTGAGAGCGAGAAGCCCCAGTTCGATCCACAATATTGTTTTTGGATTCGAGGAATCCGCCATTTTTTAACCTCAAATTCTAACTGGATTTGTTTTGAGTCGGTCGTAGTTAATCGGCGCCTGTATATTGATTAGTTTGGAAGATCTCGGCTCCAAATATTTTTCAATAAAACAAGAGATAAAAATAAAGTGTGCTCAAAACAATAACCTATGCAATACAAATCAACTCGACATTTTTGGTCTGTTGTTGCTTCTCTAAAATCACTCTCGTTTAAAGTCAACGAAAAGAATAATTTCAGCTAGCTTCAACTCAGTAGCTCAATTCTTTGTACGCTGTGCGCGGCGTAGTTTCGGAAAGCACACCTTTAGCCCCTTTATTGATACGTTTCCTATACCATAAGCTGCCAGTAAAAATTTCTATTCACAGCTCAAACTGTAGCAAGCTTTGCTTGGCCGCCTTCTATCTTTTTTCAGGATTCCAAGTGACAACGTGCTTGGTTTAATCTACTGTTTGTAACTGCTGCAATTATTAATCTTTTTCAACAATTGTTTCAGAATTCCGAGTGACGTGCGTGGTTTAGTGTACTGTTTGGGTGTGAAGCACGGCGGCGAGAGTGAATGGAACTACTTGTGGACTCGCTATCAGAAGTCGAACGTTGGCAACGAACAGACCATCATTCTGTCGGCTCTTGGCTGCACCAGGGATGTATGGCTGCTCAACAGGTGAGTCTACTATACTCATACGCTTGGTTTGGCTTATTTTGTGGGGAGTTCCGAAGAAGTTCCACAGCCGACATAACCACAATTACCCATGTTGGATTAGAGGCTTGGATCAAACTAATCCTATAACTCATTCACAATTACTCGTGATAAAGTGGCTTCTGTTGCGATGATAAACCATAGCAACGATATGGTACAGTCCCGACAAAAGTTTCTATGCTAATGCTATGGCGTGTCTAATGTAAATGCTATGTCAATCTTTAGTTATGGTCAGTCGTGGCAAAGGTAGCCACCCAATACTTGGGCTGCATTCACATAGGTTTGTATTATGTATCGAGCTCATGTTTTGAATTTTATTCATATAATAACATTTTATTCATTATAATCATGAATATTAACATAGCTTCTTCCAATAGAAGGCCATGGCCTAAAATTGACAACTATGTAGAGTAGGAAATTGGGTCCATTAAAAAGCATTGAAATCATTTTCCAATCAGCTGTTCTAATGGATGCGTTTCTCGTGTGCGTTCTCACATTTGATTTTGCTACAAATCATAAGCTATTTTAATAAATAACTGTCTATTCCTTATCTTTCTTGCTAATCTCTATCACAACCTATTACAAAACACACAAAAGGAATTCTATACGAAGAGTTTCATGAACGTTTTTCATGGAAATTATGCTCTAAAGAGAGAAAAGAGAAGTCAACATGCATGTACTTGATGCTTTTATATGAAAAGACTGTGTCTAAGGTGCGACGTTGCCATATTATTAGGGCAGGGCCTTCTATTAAAGAAAGCTATGATATTAATCATATGTTATTATGAAGATTAAATTCAAAACATAAGGCTTAATACATGATATAATACACCTATGTGAAAGCAGCCTTAAGGTAAGATATTACCAAGCGGTACCGGCTCTAAATTTGCAGCTAGAGCTGCCCAGCTATTCATCACAACTCTACTCATATAACTATATTATAGATGTTTTCTATGTTATTAGGGCTATTAATGAATACTGAATCAATACATAGCGAAATTTGCTTGAAAATGACTAAAAATTGTGAATTTCACTATTTATTGATTCAGTATACATTATTAGCCCCAATAATAATGCTGGGGGTTAAGTGCTGGCGTTGCAACCCAAAGGTCCCGGGTTCAGACCCAGGTCAGACCAGAAATTTTTCTCAGGTCACTTTCCGAGTTTCGGATGGACACGTTGAGCCGTCGGTCCCAGCTGCCAAAAAACAGTCATGTCAGAGTCCCTGAAATTGATCAGGAGCGACCTGAAAACTCTGACACCAGACCTGAGCCAGTCAGGTTACACTATTATTATTATTATTATTTAACCCCAATAACAGCTTTGTAGAATGTATTATTTAAAAATAGAATTAGAAATATTTGAGAGTGATGAAAATTATTTGAATTCTGTTAACAGGTACCTGGATATGTCTATTGATCCAATGTCAGACATAAGGCGGCAGGACAGCTCCACTGTCTTCTCATCTGTGGCTAGGAACGACGTGGGATACTATCTGGCTAAATCTTTCCTCTATAGCAACGTTAAGAAGATTCATGCTTAGTAAGTTTAAATTTTTCGTTCTTGTTCATATTTTTTTTTTTAAATTTGTAGTGAGAAAATATATTTTCCACTCAAAGCTTATTTCAAAAGTAACAAATGGGTCAAAATAACAGTCGATCTATAAATCGCACCAATCAACTTTAACTACTGTAAAGTGACGTCAGCTTACGGTGATATTTATAAAATATAAAACATATATATTTTTTGAGACATTCTTCGTTGGTTGAATTTTGTCGGCTTGCCTTTAATCGGCTAAGGGTCTACATCCACTGGCCCTTATTTAATTATAAATTTATTCATTGAATAGTAATAAATGTTTGAAACCTCCAATACCCATGATGACAGCTTATATGCTTTCTCTGGAATGTCTTGATTTTCATTAAATTTAACAATGATTTTCTATAAGCTGTGTATTTTTGGTGCTTATTATTATTAGCGTATGGCTTTATTTGGTGGGGAGACCAGAAGGTAATTCCACCTCGCCAACATAACCATTAACCATAGCCATGTTTTTGTGCTGTTTTCTTTTCAAAGAAATGAAAATTATTTATTTGTATAATATTTTCTTAAAACGATGAAAAACTCCTTTCAAAAATCTTCCAAAAAAATGTCTTGAGGTATAGTCTGTCCAAGCAAAGGAGACCCTCTGGCAAGATGAGAAAATGACTCAAGCTCGGTCAATATTGGTTCAAGAATTATTGATTTGGTCTTAATCGTAGAAAATATTCTGAACTACAATTTGAGGCCAAATCAATATTTTTTGAACCAATATTGATCGAGCTATAGTCATTTTTCCCATTTTGCCAGATGCTCTTCTTTGCTTGGACAGACGATACCTTTAGATAGCCTTGCTTCAAATATCCCCTTTTTAAAAAAGTCCAATTCATCCAATAAAATTTGAGTGATTATTTGATCTGAAAAAATATTTTTGAACGTGGGTGGCTCTTTGGAGGAGTGATAAAGCGCCGGTCTGATAACCAGGTGGACCCTGGTTCAAATCCCAAGCGGCGAACAATTTTTGACCACAGCACAATCACATAAATACGGCCACCCCGTCTTTCGGAGGAGACGATAAGCCGTCGGTCCCGACTACCTCAAAGTAGTCGTCATCTATCATCCATATCATTACCCACGCACAAGCCTATGAGCTCATGTGGGCTTCACCCTCATAACAAACAAACAACGAATTCTCCACTAGATATTATTGGTGAATTGCTCGTTCTGTAAATTTGAAAGAATTCATTTGAACATTCTAAGGCTTTTTTTATTGCTCTATTAATTGTTGATTTTGCCTGTTATTATTATCAAGTTACAACAAATACTTAATGGATAAGGTTCTACAGGATTACTTCCAGAACTGTCCCTTTACCAATTTTTCATAACAAGTCCAAATATTCAGGTTATGCCACTTTAGTTCATTTCTTGACTTCAACAAATTTCCACTCACAAGGAAAAACTTGACAAATTTTGAATTTTATAAAGGATTATGATAATTTCGAAACAAAAATAAACAATAATTTGATGTGAATGTGATTTGAATGTGAATTTTTCTGCAAATACCAGTTTTTTACCGGCTAATTCACTTTGTATGAATAAGCTTTTCATTTTCCTAGATTATAACTTCATAAAATTAATTTAAAAAACTGTCTGATGTTAAGATTATCAATTACTCATTGCTCGTACTTTTCAGCTACGGCCCAAAAACATCTAGACTTGGAAGATACGTTTCAACCGTGGCTGATCACATGATTCACGATGAAGAATTGACTGAGGTGGGTGGAATTATATTTTTGTTCAAATTCAAACCCTTTTTATATTTTATAATTTTCGACTTTTTTTATAATATCAGGATTTTTCTTATAAATTTTAGGATTTTTCTTTCATTTTTAGGCGTTTTCTTGCGGTTATTGGATTAGATTAGCTTACTTTTAAGAAAAATTTCTGTATAAAGCTTCTGAAAATAGAAGCTTTCATTCATGATGATGTTTCATTCAAACATGATGTTAAGTTACAAACACTATGGACTGATTTCGGATGGGTGACCAGATTGTGACCAAGGCGAGTGGAACCTACCCTTATGAGTAGCTCCCCACAAAAAAAAGCCGTATGCATATTTTTTTATTGTTATCGCGATATAGTCTGTACAAACAAATAAGTCATCCTGGCAAGATGGGAAAAATGACTCCATCTCGGTCAATATTATTGGTACGAAAATTATCTATTTGGTTTTCAATTGTAGATCAGGATGTTTCCTACAATTTTATACCATATTTAAAATTTTCGAACCAATAATATTGACCGAGATGGAGTCATCGTCCCATCTTGTCAGAATGTCTCCTTTGCTTGGACGGACCAAATCAAAGAATTCTAAGAAATCTTCCTGAGAAGTATTGCACATCGGTGGCGGCTCGTGGCCATGAAACAGGTGAAGTGCCCGGATCTTTTACTGTACAGCACTTCACTTGTTTCGTGGGCACGAGCCGCCAGTGTTGCACATTCCTCCTGTAACACTCTGTATAATGTTGGATTTCGACAACTTGGATACAATTATTGTTGGTTTTAATAATCTATTTCTGTATCTAAGCGTTTCTGTGTGTGTTGCAGATGAAGAAATTCGTCGAGCAGAACAAAGAATTGCTGAAATATTCGCTTCTGGCCATCACACAGAGTGTCGAATCAACTGTGGTGAATATTCGCTGGTTTGGAAATTATTACTCCAAAATTCAACGACTCGTTACCCTTTAAAATCTAACTAAGAATCATCTGACTAATTAAAAAATGGTGGAAAAATCAAGCTTCTCGTGTTCGAATTTTGAATATTATTTTGTTTTTGTACCGGTTATAAATCAAAATTATTTTTAACTTGAAACTACAGTATTCAATATCAATGCCTGTTTAAATTTACATTAAAAAAATACTCTTGGTCTGTCTGTCTGCCGTAAGTTATCTTGAAAAAATTGGATTGTGTAGTATAAATTGGTAGAGGAGCGTTAGCCTGTTGCACTCACTCATATGTAATTTGAATAAATGATGATTGGTTGATTAAATGAATATTCATTCTATGAAGAATTTGAGAAGAAACTTGAAAATTTCATTCAATAAAGTTGTCAAATCTTCTTCTTACAGATACATGCTTGTTGAAATTTTGTTGAACAGTTTTATTCGATTGGAGCTATTTGTTGCTTTCAAGTATTTATAATTTTAGTATTATTTTTGTATGATGTTTTTCATGAAATCATTTTATCGAATCACTAATTGAAATGTATAACTTAATTGTACTTAACTTATATGTATCGTATTGTACCCTATAATAAAATATTGCTGGAAAGATAAGTGGGGTGTTATACAAATTCCAATCTACCTTTATTTATATCGTTCGTTTTCATACATGTGGAGTAGACATTTAGAAAAGCGCTATTTATCACTAGCTTATAACTCATGAACGGAAGCCGCATTTACGAAAAACGATGCATATTCTAATGGTTCTAGTGGATGTGAAATTCCAACTTTAAAATGCTCATAACTTCTGAACGGAAGCGATTTTTTCGAAAAACGATGCAAATTCTTGTTCCTCTCTTCAAGTGCTACAAGTATGCCAAATTTGAGCGAAATCTATTTTTTTGAAAAATTTCGCTAAAAACTATATATACATACGTGCTTCTTTTTGGAGAAAAAAAAATAAAAATCGTCCAAACTTGAACAAACTCGCAGGGATGATAGTACTTGAATAGAGGAACAATTAAATGTCATCAGTTGCCCGAAATTCGCACCCGTTGAGGAGATAAACAATTTTGCTACTTTTTGGTCAAAAAATAAAAGTTGTCCAAACACAACCGAAATCGCAGAAATGATAGTCCTTGATGAGAGGAACAAGAATATGTCATCAGTTTCCCGAAATT
This sequence comes from Sogatella furcifera, assembly GCA_017141385.1. Lineage (NCBI taxonomy): Eukaryota > Metazoa > Arthropoda > Insecta > Hemiptera > Delphacidae > Sogatella > Sogatella furcifera. The sequence continues at coordinate 5,317,800 of CM029554.1, forward strand.
CGCACCCGTTCAGAAGATATACAATTTTTAAGTAATTTATTGGAATGTGTCAAAACAGCATGTGAAATAAGCAACATTCAATTGCTCATAACTCCTGAACAGGAGCGAATCTTTCGAAAAACGATGCATATTCTTGTTCCTCTCTTCAAGTTCTACAAGTATGCCAAATTTGAGCAAAATCTATTTTTTGAAAAATTTCGCTAAAAACCATGGACTTCTTTTTGGAGAAAAAAATAAAAATCGTCCAAACTTGACCAAACTCGCAGGGATGATAGTACTTGGATAGAGGAACAATCAAATGTCATCAGTTGCCCGAAATTCGCACCCATTCAGGAGATAGAAATTTTTAAAGTGTACAATTTTGCTACTTTTTTGTCAAAAAATAAAAGTTGCCCAAATTCAACCAAAATCGCAGGAAAGATAGTCCTTGATGAGAGGAACAAGAATATGTCATCTGTTTCCCGAAATTCGTACCCGTTCAGGAGATATACAACTTTTAAGTAATTTATTGGAATGTGTCAAAACAGCATGTGAAATAAGCAACATTCAATTGCTCATAACTCCTGAACGGGAGCGAAGTTTTCGAAAAACAATGCATATTCTTGTTCCTCTCTTCAAATGCTACAAGTATGCCAAATTTAAGTGAAATCTTTTAAAATTTACACTTTGATCACAGATGTTGTGGAACTTATCCATAATTTAGGTAAAAGAAACAAATGTTGTCAGATCCACAGAGTTTATTTAATATTTAAACCAAACTTAAGTTTCAATGCTCAGGGCATCGTCAACAGTGGAGAACTGAGGCTTTGAAAAATACAAGTTTGAAAGGAACATGGTTGTAGCACGTGTGGTAGCATTTTCAAAAAGTGTGTTGAAAATAATGAATCAACTAAACTATAATACCTAGGGAGTAGTGTTACAGATAAAATTAACAACAGTTTATTGAAATAATAATGAAAATATAAAAATAAAATCCCCTTAATGAATATAATATAAACAAATACAAAAAGAGGAACAGCTGTTGAAAAAATTTTTCTGTGTTTAGAAATGTGTGTTGAGGTTATGATTCATCATACACATGCTACAACCATGTTCCTTTCAAACTTGTATTTTTCAAAGCCTCAGTTCTCCACTGATGATGATGCTCTGAGCATTGAAACTTAAGTTTGGTTCAAATAAACTTTGTGGATCTGACAACATTTGTTTCTCTTACCTGAAATCTTTTTTTTTTTTTGAAAAATTTTGCTTTTTGGAGAAAAAAATAAAAATCGTCCAAACTTGACCAAACTCGCAGGGATGATAGTACTTGGATAGAGGAACAATTAAATGTCATCAGTTGCCCGAAATTCGCACCCGTTCAGGAAATATCCAATTCTTAAGTAAATGATTGTGGTGGATGTGAAATTTCAATTTTAAAATGCTAATCACTTCTGAACGGATGCGAATTTTTCGGAAAACGACGCATATTCCTGTTCTTTTTTTCAAGTACTGCAAGTATGCCAAATTTGAGCAAAATCCAATTTTTTTAATCCATCATCTCAGACGACTTAGTTCGGCTGTTTGCCGCTAGGTTGAGCTTGTATCTGTCAATGAAATCAAGGTCTATAGAATAAATCTTCTATAGACCTTGAATGAAATGAAGGTGAATACAATATTTGTGTTGTAATTGAAATTTAGTTTATGAAATAAATATACACTGTAGAAACTTACTTCAAAAATTTATAATCTGAGAATACTTTACAAACGTCAATTATGACACAATTTAATCTGGAACAATAAATTCATGAGTTCGGGATTGGACAGCTTGAAATAAGAAAAACTAATTTATATTCACCCAAGTCATAAATATTATGAATATTATTTACAAGTACACAAAATGCGCCATCAAGTTCATATATCATGTATCAATCAAAATATACTATAATTACAAGCGAGATGTACCATTATATAGTGAATGTAATTATTATTATAACACAATATTCTTAGCGTTTTTTAAATTCTAATTTTTATGTCCCCAATAAATAATCATTATTTATTACTTATTTTTTCATATCATTGAGTTATTAATTTCCTTCTTTTCACTTGAAGGTTAATGTATCTTGAGCTGTCGGTCATTTAATTATTAAAAATATCAATAAGTGCTAGAGAGTAAAATATCTGTTTCAAGCATTTCGGATCGTTAACAATCTCCTAATTTCTTGGATGCAAATGAAACTGTTCAAGATTTGAATAAAAAGGGGAAAAAATGTTATGTTCTACATAAGATGGGCTTGACAAGTTGCGACACGGCACAAAATCAATAATATTAATTTACTCATTTTTGATACTTATTTTCTCATAAATGAAACTCTAAATCTGATTACATACAATAAAAAAATGTCCAATTGTTCACAATTTAAAACAAAGACTCAAATCTTCTAGGCTGCAATAAGTTCATCTCATTTGGAAACGTTTTATTTGAGTGTATTATTTATCAACTTTATTTTAGGTACTTGAGTGTAGTTTCACAAATAAAAGCATTTAGGGTAAGCAATTTTCACAAACAAAAAGTTTTCAAGGTCACTAGTGATTTTAAAACACTATTTTCTAGAGAGTTTTGGTCACTATTCAAGTTGTCACAAAGGTATTGAGTAGACTTTCATAATCTTATTATTTGAATTTTTACGCAGACCCACATCACTCATATAATTACAATTAAATTCAATTATTCACTAATGGACCAACTGGATTCAACTATTTTTAATCAGCAGATCATAACTATAATTTGTGCTGATTATAGATTGAAATTAATTTTACTTTGGAATCTACAATCTTGAGGCAACATAGAAACCCTATCCATTAAAATATTTGTAGAGAAATCGTGAATCATAATAATTATTCACTAGGCCTACAACGATTTATCGTTGTTTGAAGATTTACGAAAGAGACAGATTTAACAGAAACATTTATGAAGAAAGAGTAGACCTCAACAAAATTGGCAGTTGGCGAATGCCTTTTATCAACTCTCAGCTCTTTCAGGACAGTCTGATAGCAGTCTACGAAGGTGAAACGGTTTAGTTGAAGCCATCCTCGATGTTAGAAGCTCTCGCAGACCGCTAGTCGACTGTCTTCACAGCTGACCATTGATAACAATTATTCAACAACCGCCAGCTTATTTGCATTTGGTGTCTGCTATATCTATGTCCTCACTTGGTCGTTTTTATGTGCTGCACCGCTTGCTATCAACGTTAAAAAACATTTACAGCATGCTGCGAAGCACACAAAAGTTGATAAGTTTGGACTTATTAAAACTTGGAGCAATCTGAATTGCCTGGACGTATACACGGACAATGAACATTAATATTATAAGCCGCTTCGCATTGCGTTATTCTGTGGAGGTGTTTTTGTATATTTCTATTTAATTTAATCACGTTATAACTTGAAAAATCTATTTGCATTGTTTCATTCGATTGTGTGCATTACGTTATACCCAAAACTAGAATACACGGTAGGGATCACGCCCAGGTTTTAGCCAAAAACCTCCTAGTTGTAAAGTATCACTAACCCACAAAAATGTAATTTTGCAGATTGTCAACTGGTGAACGTTTTGTGAGTCTGCATTGGAACTGCTACTGACCATTTCATGGTAACGTAATGTACTATTTTTTGTGGGTTCGTGAAACGCCATAATCCTGTATGAATTTACTGCGCATCAGGCTTATGAGATCAACCGTGTATTCTAGTATCCGTGTTTATGCCTTGGAAATCTATTTTCAGTGTGTTCCATTCATTTGTTTAGGGTAGACAATCAGCTGATCTACGTAATGCGAAGTAGCCTAAGGCTTTATAAAGTTAGTGGTCTTTATAAAGCCTTAATGCGGAGCGGCTCCCTTGAGGCCCGTTTCAGAGACTCCTATTTTTGAAACTTCGTTTTTTTGTTGTCCCTATCAATTTTACTAGTTTGAATTAGGCTTGGCAAACATATCATGCGCAGAGACACATCATCTGTTTGCCAAATTCTGTTCAATCTAGTAAAATTTATAAGAACGACAAAAACGGACATCGTGTGGTGTGTGTGAACGGGACTACTACCGCTTCAAGTTCAACATGCATAGTATATTCATTTATGTACAACAAGATTCACACATTCTTAGTGATAGGCTAGATGAAAGATGATAGGTTTGGCACACGTGTTTCGAGCCAGATGAGCTCATCTTCAGTCAGATCAGCGCAGATAGTAGGTCCAGTAGAGTATGTTGAACATTGCAAAGGCCAGCGGAAACAACAGTCGCGAATACTCGTCGATTTTTCTGGCCGTTTTCATATTTTTCGTCAGCTGTCCTTGGAGAACGGTGCTCTTTCGAACCTTTAAAACAGACAAAAACTTGTTGAGTAGTTGTGAAGATGATATTTTCATCTTTATTCTTTTTATCTTTATCTATATTTTTATCTTTATTCTACATCTGACATCATTGATCCATACTGATGAATGAAAATAAAAGATATTGTCAAACCACTGATTTATTTTTATTCTTCTTTCGTGTCTAAAGACACCATATCAAGTTAAATTTGTTACCAATGAGTTGCCGCAGACTGATTTACTAAAAAATAGAGATACTGGTGTCGGCTGCTACACCATTATCAATCTCTGGTGAACTAAATAAATAAATAAATAAATATAATTTTATTGCCATAAAATTCATAGAACATGGACAACGTCAAGATTAACAAATTAAAAATTTAACAAACAATGTTTAATACAAATAATCAATAGTCAATGAGTTACATAAAATGTATATATAAATATAGAATGAGACTACCTACATCAAGATTCCAGATAAATGAAGTGAAATGAAATGAAATAACTAAAACTTGAAGTAACTAAGCAACAGCAGTTATTGCTACAGCAGTACAAGTACTGCTAGTGAACGCCTGCCATTGGCCTAGTTAGTGAAAAAATTAGTGTCTGTCTGTCTCAATGGGTAGGGTGAATGGTAGGTCTCAATGGTTGTATAATGAAAACCAAGTTATTGTCATTTGCAACCTAATTCAAAGATCGCGCCGCGCCGCCTTGGTTTTATTTGAAATTTGTTAGACGACCACTTTGACGCCGTCTAGTTGTAGTCAATTCCTTGTCAACGCATATAGTGGATTCATCACCTGGTACGAATTCAGTACGCCAACTGTACTAATCGAGGCACTGTATTAATCGAGACGCAGGGCTTCGATTAATACAGTGCCTCGATTAATCCAGTCCTGTACTAATCGAGGCATTCGCTCATCTAATTGAAGAACTGGACTAATCGAGTCACTGTATTAATCGAAACCCTGCGCACGATTAGTACAGGTGCCTCGATTAGTCCAGTTTTTCAGTTTCTTAATGTAGGATAGGGATTGTATTAATCGAACACTGGACTAATCGAGTCGTTCCTGTCTCAATGGCTCAACAGCCCATAAAGGGCCTAGACCTACCAGCTGGTTGCCAGTTTCATATTCACTTCACTAAACAGCCCGTCCAAGCAAAGAAGACACCCCAGCAAGAAGGGAAACGTCTCCAGCCCGGCCAATACCGGCCCAAAAGCCATAAATTCTCAATCAGAACTTACAGTCCCCGAACCAACACTGACCGAGCCGAAGACGCCTCCACTCCGCCAGAATCCCCTCCCAGCCGGACAGACCATACAGCAAGCAAATAATCATCAACCAGGATAGAGGTAACGTGTGGTTAGCACGTTGATCCCCTCAACCATAAGCCAGTCTCCGCAACCAATAAGCGGCGCAGAACACATCTGAATAAAATCCAGTTAATCAGCAACAATTCCTCCAGAGACGGGAAACGACTGACTATCTTTACTAACGACAGCTAATCTCCCCGCAAACAAAAGGAGGGCAAACAAAAGGGTTACAAAATTAGTAATAACATGGAAATGATTGTACCGTAATAAAAAAATTTTTCTATTCATTTCGTATGTTATTTTAACTGATTATCAATATTCAAATTACATTACATTAACTTAAATTAAACGAATAACATTAAATACGAACTCTTTACTATACAAAAAATTTTACTATAAGCATGCGGTAATTTCCATCAGAATGGTAATTACTGCATCGGTAATTAACAGCTGATAGTTGATTTAAAAACGCATATTATATTGCTTGGAAATTGTTAATGACTATGAGTGGATAATATGTGTATTTTGTAAATAAACTACTAAAGGGTGATTTGAAAAGAGCGTCGGTTTCAATACCGTACATCAAATTAGAAGGTTCAGGTTTAAAAACGGTTCATGCTCATCTGACTCATCTATCCCCGATTTCATGTATGGAAAATGAAGTCAATCATTGTGTCCTTCTCTACTACGGCACTGGCACGCATGAACTGTGAACATACGATTCACTACTATTATAGACTGGTCGATCGAGCAAAGAAGACATTCTGGCAAAATGTGAAAATATCTCTAGCTCGGTTAATATTGATTCAAAAATTATAAATTTGGTCCAAATTTGTAGAACAGGATGTTTTCTACAGTTTGAGGCCAACTTAATAACTTTTGAACTAATATTGACTGAGCTGGAGTAATTTTTCCATTTTCCCAGAATGTATCCAGACTATAAGAGATGGACAGACATAATCAATGCGTGCTAGCGCAGTAGAGGAGACATTTTTTATGACACCATTTTTTATTCATCAAATCGGAAGGTAAAATGATCATTTTTTTTTTTGCTGCGGATGATGCCCATATAAGTATTCAATTTTACTTGTGCATGGGTAATGGAGTGTGCGAGGGTGATTCATGAGGTGCATAAACGACCATGCCTCTGGTGGGATTCGAACCCACGACCGGGTAGCGCTAGCGGACTGAAGGTTGTAACGCTCCAGACCACTCGGCCAACCCGGCCGGCAATTCGATGTATTCACTTCCAATTTTTCGATTAAATAATTCCCTCTTAATTTAATTGATCTATTAAAACCGGCGCTTTTTTTTAATCACTCTATAGTATCAAAAAGTTATTGATTGCGTAAAATAATGCCAAAAAAGTTTAGATTGCATAAAATTATGACAAATAAACTGACCAGATTGAGTGCGATGGCGTTGGAGAGCATATCTTTGCCGTTAGTTCTGGAGTCTGTGGGCTGTACGTTGTTATGCGTGAAGTCAGGAGCTATTTTCCTCCACATGTAGTTAACAAATGTGAATTCGAGCAGGGCGCAGAATACAAATGCTGCAATGAATGCGAAAATATTATCAGTCTTACAATATTAAAAATAATCAGAGATTGATAATGGAGTAGCTACCTAAACCGGTAGAACGATTTTTAATACATTGAAAATTATTATTGACCAATGTCTAGCATTCTTATTGTATTCAAAATGATCTACAAAGCTGCTGTGTCCGGTGTCTCCACAGGTCTGTCCAGTGTCCAAGCAAAGAAGACAGTTGAAAGGATGACTCCAGCTCAGTCAATATTGGTTCAAGAATTTCATCACCAATAATTGTAGGAGACATTCTGATCTACAATTTAAGACTGGATTGATAATTCTTGAAACAGTATTGACTGCGCTGGAGTATTTTTCCCTTCTTGCCACAATGTCTTTTTTATTGCTTTTACAGATTATAGCTCACTGGCGACTCGTTTCTACGATTCGGGTGAAGAGCTATCTGTACAGTAATAGCTACACATAGCTACAAGTAGTTAATAAATGAATAATAATCTTTATTAGCCATTAAACATTTAAACAAACATGCAATAGGCTTTGTCATGATAAAACAAAACATTAAGGTCCAAAATTTGCATTCTAAAACAAGAAGAAATAGTCAGGTAACAATATCAATATCACAATCCATAAATTCTTTTACATTGTAAAATGGGTTTGGCCTAGCCATTTATTAATAACTAGTTTGAATCTTTTTACAGGTAACATTCTTATCTCATGAGGAAGTTTATTATATATTACACATCTTTGGTATATGTGGCTTTTATGAGTCTTAGATAATCTTATGTAAGGAGTCAGAAGATCAGAGTTTGATCTAGTATTGTAATTGTGATTAAAGCTATTTTGATTAAAATTGACTAGATTTTTTTAAACATGAATCAAATTATAATAAATGTACAAAGAAGGTACAGTCATAATTTCAAAAATAAAAAAGCTATCTCTGCAGGATTCTCTCTGTTGCAGGTCTGCAATTATTCTTATAGCCTTTTTTTGCAGGATAAGTATCTTTTTTGCATTGCTAATTTGCCTACTTTGCCTACTAATTTGCAACTTTTCTGAGAACCAATAACAGTCATTCGCTGAACGCCTTGATTTTTGGTACCAGCTACACATCAGAATTATGCCCAAAAGTGTTCTTCAACCAATAATATAATATTTAACTGTAAAACCTGAGAAGGGATTGAACACAAGAATGGAATAAAATTTATCATTAAATTTATGAACTACATTATATAATTTATATCCCATAACCCATATGATCCTCTACAATGATTTATTGAGAATCTTCCAAGACGACATGTGAGAAGGGAGATTAATTATGATTAAATACTGATTAGTATGTGCAATATCTACTGTAGGCTACTTATAGTACCCAAGGCAGCTGTACAAACCGACCACTAGATTGTTGTAATTAGTATGGACTACAGTACTAACCCTATATAGTAAGCTACTAATATACATACACACCTGTACATGTTCCCATCCATACGTCAATCGCCTTGACATAACTGACTTGGGGAAGCCCACTTTGGATACCTGAAACAATCATAATATGCTGATTATGATAGGATATTGTTGCATATTAATAGATCATTAAATGCATGACATTCAATTATTTGAAGCAAATCAACCTTCAGATGGAACAGACGAAAAAATACCGTAAGGTTTCAAATCCACGGTCAGTTTTAATTCAGGTCCAAATTGGACTGTCAGTTCGGACTGTGACAGTCAGAAATTGTATTTGGATGAGGAACACGGCAGTCCCAGATAGGTAGCTTTAGAACGGCAGGCCGATCATTGAGCGATGAGCGATTTGCTTAAAATTTTTATTTAATACGATAATTTTTTCAGATTTCCTTGAAATTTGTTCATGAAAATCATTATTAAATCATGTAATAGTTGGAGAGAAACTAGTGAATATTTCTGAGACTGTACAGTGTTACTGCATAATATATTACAGTGTAGAATTTATTTGTAAATTCCTTTAGAAGAGTCGAAATATGTCATGCATTGAATATAAAATTGGAAAGGTTAAATGGGTTTCTCATTCATTGAAACATTATCATGTAATGATAGGCCATTGGCAATCACACTTCAAATTATTGATCAACACGGTCAAATATTCCATATTTTACTAAAACTCTCATTACTCAATTACATTGAAATATCACTAAATAATAATTAATTATTAAATTAATGTTTTTTATCTACACTTACAATAAGAATGGATGAGTAAACATGTAATCATGCTTAACAATGAAAAACGAAATGCGAAATCAAAAAACTGAATTTAAAAGTTTATTGCCAAAAAATTGGGAAGGAAATGAATTTTCAAAATCATCATGGATCTTTTCGCAGCAATGACCACATTGTGATTATACAGTCTCTGTAGAATATGTGCAAGTTTGTCCAAGCAAAGAAGACGCTGTGGCAAGATGAGAAAATGACTCCAGTTCTGTCAATATTGGTTAAAAGAATATTGATTTGGCCTCAAATTGTAGATCAGAATGTTTCCTACGATTGGAACCAAATCAATAATTTTTGAACCAATATTGACCGAGCTGGATTAATTTTATCATCTTCCCAGAGGGTCTTCTTTGCTTGGACAGACTATAACAGCATTCATGAGTACTTTATATTGAGCTTGAAATATAGTCTGTCCAAGCAAAGAAGACCCTCTGGCAAGATGGGAAAATGACTCCAGCTTGGTCAATATTTGTTCAAAAATTATAAATGTGGTTTTAACCGTAGATCAAATTGTTTCATATGATTTTAGATCAAATTGATAATTTTTGAACCAATATCGACCGAGCTTGAGTCATTCTTCCATCTTGTCAGAGGGTCTTCTTTGCTTGGACATACTATACCTGTTCACTGTCTATGAAAACATCAAATTTTCGATTAAGCAATGTTCTATCTTTTCAAAGAACAACTCCCAATCATAGAGAACATTCTTGCTCCAATACATTCAGATCTCAGCAAATAGTCAAAGGACTATTCTATCCTTCTATCCATCTGGGACAGCAAATTTGGCGTTCAGACTCATATGGAGTCTGATATTGGAGTTATCTGTAGGCCTAGTCAGTCCAAGCAAAGAAGACCCTCTGGGAAGATGAGAAAATGACTCCAGCTCGGTCAATATTGGCTCGAAAATTATTGATTTTATTTCAATCGTAGGAAACATTCTGATCTACAATTTGAGACCAAATCAAGATTTTTTGAACAAATATTGACCAAGCTGGAGTCATTTTCTCATCTTGCCAGAGGGTTTTCTTTGCTTGGACAGACTATTTACAGCAAACCAACTCAGACTGTACTTATATCAGATGTCGAATTTCCCTCATCACACCCCCCCCCTGGCCTGGCATTGGGCTTTTCCCCCAGGGAAATTATCTAGTGCTTTCTCAGCCAATCACTGGTCAGAATACAAAACTATGAGGATCAAATTCTGCCACAGTTCGTGATCCATATTATCTAATTGATGTATGGATGAGTTATTTTTCCTTGTTACAAAGAATAAAAAATGATGAATATTTGTATGGAAAATGATGACCTCTGGGATTATCATCACATAGCAAAAAATACACCCACTAAAAACTCTCACACGGCAGAAAATGCTCCCACACGTTCGATGTTCTAGACTAATTGAAAACATTGATTCCAAATCAGATAAATATTTGAATGTGTTGAGGAATGTAATAAGCTTACACAATTATTGATGTGATACCGGTAATAGTTAACTTATAGAGACTGTATAACAGTATATTATATATACTAAGCCTATATATATTATTATACATACAGTCTCTATAGTAATAGTTATGGTTGATTAAATTAGTGATTTTTGAAAAGATACGGAACAAATTTCACTTGATATATTGATTGAACTTGGTTTAATCATCAGTTGTTGATTTGGAATCATAGGAAATCGTACGCCTATATAGGCTACTACCTAATTTTTAAAACATTCTTGAAACTTCATGATTATTATTCAACGTTTTATATCAATAAATGAGGTTGAGTGATGGAAATAAATAACCATTCAATCCTAACTTCGCTAAATGAAGAAAATGAAATGTTCTCAAAGACCAGTGAAAGTAAGACAAAATAAAGAATATTTTCATTTCCTTCATTTGTCTCCATCCTTTAACTTGAACTGTTGATTATAATTTTAATTAACAACGTTATTGAATTTCAATTCAACAACAGTATACTCACGATTTTGTTGATTGCCGCACGCGTTTCGAGATACTGAGCCACATCTTCAGCGTACAAGTAGCCTATACTCTGTCCAAGCAAAAAAAAGACCCTCTGGCACGATGGGAGAATGACTCAAGCTCGGTCAATATTGGTTTAAAAATTATAATTTGATCTCAAATTATATGAAACAATTTGATCTACTATTAAGACCACATTTATAATTCATGAACAAATATTGACCAAGCTGGAGTCAATTTATTCCCATCTTGCAAGAGGGTCTTCTTCGCTTGGACAGACTATAGCAATCGGATACCATCATTATTTCATTTTCGGATGGACACGTTAAGCCGTCGGTCCCGGCTGCCTAAAAACAGTCGTTAAGTCATGTCAGAGGCCCTGAAATTGATCAGGAGCGACCTGTAAACTCTGACACCAGACCTGAGCCAGCCAGGTCACACGATTATTATTATTATTTTTATTTCATTTTCATTTTTATCTTCTAGTTTCATTAAGATATCTATTTATTAATGTATTAGTGACAACTATAATATCTATAAATTCATTTACCAGAACTTTGCGACGATACAGCGAGTAGAGTGGTGACGCCAAGGGTGGTGCGACCAGGCACCGAGTCCACATCCATCCAGAACGACACCCATGAAATCACAACTATCAAAATGGTCGGCAGGTAACTCTGCACCAGGTGAAAACCCACCGATCGACTCAGGTAGAACTCGGCTACCAGACAACTGTAGTTTCCTGCAAATAGAACATTATAAATTATAAATATCAACTAAAGATAAAACTTGTAGCCTGATTGGGATACAACACTTATGTTTAGAAATAATAGAATAATGAATGATTGTTGAGGTTATACAAACTTCTTGAAACTGCAGTACTAAATATTATATTAATTAAGTATGTACACTTCTTGCTTTGCAGCTCACTAAGATGAACATTAATGTTCGAAACGCGTCCGCGACTCAAATATCGTGAGCTACAAAGCAAGAAATAAATTATTCATCAATAAATAATGCATGTTACTTTGATGAAAAGAACATTCACATTTAATGCCACACATAGGGGAGACCGGGGCTAGTTTGGACACTGGGTCTACACTGGACATGTCTACATTTTTAACTACGGTACCGGTACGTGTTTAAGTTGGTTAATATGCCAGTTGAATCTGTTCTTCTTATATTTATTAGATGACAGTGGATCAATGGGACAAAAATTCATTATATCCAGAATAAGTAATTTATAAATTTTCAATATAATAATTTTCAACAATATCTATTTTTTTAATTCATATTCTCGCTTCTAATAATATGACATATCTATATCTATAAACGCGAAATGGCACTGACTGACTGACTGATTCATTCATTCATTCATCATCAGAACTAAAAATCCACTGGAACGAATGCGTTCAAATTTGGCAGGCATGTTCAGTTGGACGTTCAGACGCGCGCTAAGAACGGATTTTAGGAAATTTTCAAGGATACGCCAAATATTTAAGTTTTTCTATAGTTTTTCGGCGTTTTCTCAATTTTTTCGAGAACCAATTGGTAGAAAATGTTGATATTTGGTAGGTAGGTTCAGATAAGGTCTAGAAATGTTGTGTTAAGATATTTTTGAATTCCGTTCAAGATTACGCCAGTAATCAGGTATTTCAAAATTGTAGATGTATTGCGGGTTGCATATCTTCCGCCTTGATACGATCAATCCTTACTGTAAATTCAATGGATCAGCGAGATTATAGATAAACTAATTTGGAAGATATTGAATCAAGTTTCAAACTATGTCCGATATAGTTCCCAAGGTTACGCTCAATATTAGCGTTTTACTATTTTTCGGAATTTTCAGAGTTTTTCTTGGATTTTTTGAGAATAAATTGGTAGAAAATGTCGAAATTTGATGAACAGGTCCAGATTAGGTCTAGAAATGCCTGTTTGACTCACTGACACTGCTGATACTGTCGGGGTCCAGGGGCGGAGCCCTAGCTAGGCGGAGAAGGCGAGCGAAGCTGCCCGCTAGTCTAATATAAGTGAACGAGGTACTGAGTATTAAAGATTCATCATAATAAATCTCATTGTATACATTCTTTTTTCAATATACTGGAAATGCTATGAGCATCAATTTAAACAGATAAAACTATTTTGAGGTCAAGGATGGATGAATTTGTTGATTTGATGATCTTGGGGCTACATTAGACATGTGTGGGAATACTTTGTACATTATTCAACTTGGCCTTGTGTATCAAATAATAGTTGTGAAAAAATCTATAATATCAGTAAGAAGATGCCTTCTGTCCTATTCAATTTTCTTTATTATTTAATATCCTCAATAAATCTGATAGGAATGTCATCAACTATTTTTAATAATTTTTTGTCTGTTCAAAGTGTTAGAACTTTATAAATTATAAAGAACTGAATTGAATGCTATTCTATTGAATTTCTAAATTGTATGATTCCTCTATTTAACCCAATAAACACTATTATATGGCGTTAACAAATCTTGTAGACTAATCTAGTACTTATTCAAATTAAATTGAAATATTTTTTTTGATAAAAGCAATAAATATAAAACTAATCTCACCAATTTGAAAAGATTCTTGACATTCAGCTGCTTTTATGTTGACAATTTCGAATTGGGGCATCCTGAGGCCCTTGCCCATGATGACTGGGTTCAGAGATTTCCATTCCAATCTTAGTTCCTCGGTAGTTTTGGAAACTGAAATTTGAAAAAATAGAATCAAATACAGAGACAATAACAGGTTTTGCCACACTATCAATTTCTTGCTATGATTATTATTTTGTCTCAAAAGACGCCTTCATATAAAAAATATCTTATTTTTGGCTTTATCTCTTACTTATCTTACTTATCTAAGTAAATATCTTACTTATTGGCTATTCTTGATTCACTTTTATGTCACAAAAATTCGATTTCCACGAAGATTAGTATTATATTTGCGAATAAATAAAAATTATTCATACAACTGTATTTTTTGTATTTTAAGTATGTTGAATATCTGAAATGATAATATATTATAATCAACAGCATGTAGAGACTCCAATCAGATTGAACTGATCAGTCTGATTATACGATCTCTGTATTATATTATTATATACCAATTTACTGAGTGTGCAATGGTAATCATTATTTTCGTTATACTTACAGCTTGATACTTCCATTGTGCAAATTTGGCTATCCAGCGGAAACTTGGAGAGGTCCATCATACACGAGAACGTCAGTTTCAGTCTGCAAAAGTCAATCAACTTTTTCAAATTTCTCATTTTATTACACTGCTAAGTTGATCAAATAATATTTCAATTTCAAATTCTAAACTGAAATAATTGATTGATTGAGTGGAGTTGAATGAATAATATCCATTGAAAGTGGATTGGGTACGAATTTACCTATCGTGCCAAACAAAGAATATATTATATGAATATGAAATTGTGACAAATGAATAATAAATGTTGCTATCTTATTTGCATCATTATAAGGTTATCTTATGCTGTATAACTATGAGGGAAAGCAGAAATTAGTAATCTGAGAAAAAGTTTTTTATCCAATATAATCTGATATAATCCTCAACCCAACTGATGAAATAATTGCTGACAAAATGGGGTGAACTAGAGATAAGAAGAGTGCATGATAAATGATAATGTACTACCCAAATGAAGCCACAACCCCAAAACAACGAACAATTAGCCTCAAACTCATTCCGCATTACAAAGCTGATTAATTGTTTTATTGTTTTAAAGCATTCATCGGATTTCAATTAGACTGCATTTAGCCTAATCGGCTGGAAATATTGTTATTGATAACACGTCATTATTAGCTAGCACTTGTTCCAAATATTCATTAGGCTTAAGCCAGTCAGTGCACCACTGACAGAAACTCATCATCAATCATCCTTAAACTGCTAACGTCAGCAAATAAATCCTCGCCTCGCGTTCGAAATTTGCGCGGGATTTTGAATTAGTCCGTATATTATCGATGTTATAGCAGACGCCAACCTAATTGGCGGTTGACTATTATTGATGTTCAGCTCTGTTAGGACAGTCGCCGAGCGCTCAACGAGACCATTTCAAGTCGAGGGTGGCTTCTACCAAACTGTTTCACCCTCGTAGACCACTCTCAGACTGTCCTGACAGAGCTGAACGTTAATAACAGGCATTCGCCAACCGCCAATTTCCATGGAGTATTGCTCTATTAAACAACGATAAAACCGCACCAAAACCAAACAAATTCGGTTCATGTGATATTTAGTCCGCCCAAGCAAAGAAGACATTCTGGTGAGACGGAAAAATGACTCCAGTTCGGTCAATATTGGTTCAAAAATATTGATTTTAAATTGTTGACTAGAATGTTTTCTACTATTTAATATTCAAATTCAAATAGTGTTTTATTCACATAATTATAGGTATTTATACAGTACACAAAAAATATTGAATTTATAAATTTTGAAACAACATTAACCGAGCTACAGTTTCCTAAAATTTGAGACCAAATTTATAATTTTTGAACCAAAATTGACCGAGCTGGAGTTATTTGATTCAAAAATTATAAATTTGGTCTCAAATTGTAGATCAGAATGTTTCCTAAAATTTGAAACCAAATTTATAATTTTTGAACCAATATTGACCGAGCTGGAGTCATTTTTCCATCTTGCCAGAATGTCTTCTTTGCTTTGTGTCGGTTCATGAGTGAATGATGTCAAACCAATGATAAATTCAATAAAATTATCACCACCAATATAATTCCATTCATGAGGTTTTTGGGTGCGTTCTCCCATAGCCACCTAACATTTCTAGAATGATAGAAGGTTATGGTTCTCCTGTACTTGATAGAGAGATAACCAAATAGCATAATAAACTGTGTGATTTGTTGCATGGATTGTTATTATGGATATCGTTGGATGAGCGGATTCAGGGCGATAATGTTTGGTTACAAACCGTTGTTATCGACTATGATTATCAACGAAAATATTATTATGTTTGCTATGAAAACTGTAAAATATATGTTGTGAAGACTGTTGGGGATTATTGTAAAGTTCTGCTACTAACGGTTATGGTAAAGAGTTGTGATGAATCGTGAATTGATTTTCTTATTTTATAATTATGACATGCATTCAAGTGGATTAATCCAAATTTGATGAGTATTATGATGAATTACTGAATTCAATCCATGAAATTTCACCTGACCTAAAATTTCAAAATTGAACTGATTTGCGGAAAGAGTCAAATTATCATTAAATTATAAAATCATCTGTGTGATCAAGGTTTCATTCCATTTCAGTTTGATACGATATTTGGAAAGATACCCTCGACAATTTGATACATGATGATGATGAATCAATCATGAAAATTGGAAACAATTTTGTAGAAGCCTATTGACTATTGAAAGGTCTTATTTTGAACTGAATCTATGGTTCTATTACCTTTCAGTTCGAGAAGCTACAAAGGACAATTCTATAAACTGTAATGATACAATTATCATAATATAAAATCAATCCTTTTGAAAGGTTTTGTAGCCTATTGTACTGAATCTTATTAGAGATAAAGTCAATTATTAGATTCTAAATTAGATAGGCCTTTTATGAATCATACTGAATCACTTTGGTACCAAATTCTTTGATAAAACATGAATAGATAGAGAATAGACCGAATATACGAATCAAATTCTCGCAAAAGTAAAGCTAACTGCTAGCTGTTTTTCACCGAGCTCAGGCTACTAACAGTAGACAGTACTATACAGTCAGACAAACAACTCTTTGCATCGATTTCAGTAGGAGGAAGGGGGGGGGAAGTTTGAAAGCCGAGAAATTCATCAGTTTAATGCTTTTTCAAGCCGGCCGGCAAGGGATTTTTCTCCCCACTTGAAAAATTGAAAAATGAACCCCAGAAAAGAAACAACCTGAGAAATTACGCTTTCACTTTAATGCATAGAAAGTAGAAGTACTGTACCGTATATACAATAGTATATAGAAATGGAAGTGGGTAGCAGGCTACCTAATATACATAAGGTGGATGAGGAAAATAAAAGGAAAAATTCTACTGACTTTAGAAGTCAGTAAAGTCCAAGATTTTACCCAAAGCTTTCTCTCTAGAATCTTCATTTTTTCACAATTTCTGTGCTTTATTAGGGTAATATTTATATTTCAGTGGTTAAAACGTGAACCGAGAAATGTATACCAAAGATTGATTCTAAATCAAGACAACTGTTCCTAGAAGACACGTCTGATGCTGATCAAGTAGATACCGTAGACTGATAGAATAGTCAACAATCTAAATAGAGAAAAATTTATAAGTTTGGTATAGCCTACTAATCAATATACGAGTGAAGATATTTGTGTATATTATGATTGAATATATCAGTACTATTATATATACGCTACAAGCACAGAAAGTTAATGTTTACGGTATGAGGATAGTTTCCCGGGCGAGACTAGCCGAGCCTGGGAGTTATCCAAATAGGCTACCATAAACACCATTATGTGAGAGTCGCGTACGATGATTTTCGCCACACTACAGGGCCTGGAATTTGAATGAGTAAGAATTGAATATAATAAGAATGTTTACGGCGATTGCTGCAATTCAATTCCTGGTTGGTGGCCGGCCCGGTTGGCGCAGTTGGCTGGGGCGTCACAACTATAAGCTTTCAGTCCGCTAGCACTGCCGCTGGTCAGGGTTCGAGACCCAGTAGGCATTGCTGTTTTTCACCTCATCAATCACCTTCGCACTGATTATCCATTACCCACGCACCAGCTAAAATGCTTATGTGGGCATCATCCGTAATAATAAAAATTCGAACTGAATTAGCTTTCTTATCTTTCTGATCGAGGAATAGAATGCATTATCGGATAACAGGTAACTATAACTAGTAGATCACTTCTTTCCGTTCACTAGGCAGAAAGTAACTTCTTCCCGTACAAGTGTCGTGTGCAAATGAAGTCTTTCAATCTCCCTAGGGAGATTGGGAACTTCACCTGCTTTCACCTTCACTTCACTTTCACTTCACCTAGGGGAAACACCTGCTTTCTGTGCAGTGTGACGAAATGTATTTTAGATTTCTACAATAATATTCAATAGTAATGGTTCAATAATTCCTGCCAACCTGAGCATATAGAGAATCTCTCCATCGGGATTGATGCGTATGAGCACATTGGGCACGGTGACGAACTGGAACTCGGCATGCTTGGCGTTGGGGAAGTAGACCTCTGGCTTCCAGATGGCCTTCACCAGGTTGGGGTCGTTCAGGTCCAACACCTCTGTGATATCGGCGTGTTTCAGCCGCTCGTCCTGCCACTTCTGTCTCAGATAGAGATCCACCTCGTAGTCCTGGAAACAAATGAAAAATTTATTGGAACACAGCAGACAGTATCTACGAAATAACAAGAGAAGTAGGCAAATATAAGAAGTTTTGGGCAATTGCTTGTTCATTCTTATTCCCAAAAAAGTGTTATATATCGTTCTGAAATACATGAATGGAATGTGGACTGTTTTGAATGAGGTATGAATGTGGACTGAATGAGGTAGACTAGAGTTGAGAAAACTATGATTATCCTACATTCGCTCTAGTCTTACTACTTCTGCCTCAAATACAAATCCATCTCTTTATCCTACAACAGAAAAATATGCGAAAATGTATTGAAACAGGCACAAATGGACTGAATGAAAAGAAGAAGAAAAAGAAGGAGGAGGGAAGAAGAAGAAGAAGAAGAAGAAGGAAGAAGAAGAAGGAAGAAGAAGAAGAAGAAGAAGAAGAAGAAGAAGAAGAAGAAGAAGAAGAAGAAGAAGAAGAAGAAGAAGAAGAAGAAGAAGAAGAAGAAGAAGAAGAAGAAGAAGAAGAAGAAGAAGAAGAAGAAGAAGAAGAAGAAGAAGAATTGAAACAGTGAAGAAGAAGAAATTATAGTACTAGTATAGGCTAGATAAAAATTTATATTATGCTTCAGTGGCTTGTTCTGCCATAAAAGAGCAATGAGCAAATACAAGTTGAGAAACACAAAAAGTAATAAAACACTACAAAAAGTATCCAATAATACTACTGCAGATGAGTTATCAAAGATAGATTCAAGTTTACTAGCAGCAGCCTAAAGCCCTCATAGAGCCAATAGTTATTTCCTCCCGATTTTCGAAATTGTCGAAAATGAGCTATATAGACTTACTTTGCAACCCCACGATGTAAATATTTTGTGTCAATGAGCTTCCTTCCTTTATGATTGCGTATCAATTTTGCACCTTTGTATCACTACTGCGTATAAAAAATCCTACTGCGTATCAAACCTACTACTGCGTATCAAAACTACTACTGCGTATCAAAACTACTACTGCGTATCCGCCGTGTAAATAGGTCTCTTTATTTGTTGGAGCAAAACATAAATAAATAGACTACGAAATTCTAAACCTTGTCCTAATGCAGCTCATTCACTACCACTTTCCTAATTAATTCGAAAATAGACAATCTTGTTAAATTCCTGCCTTTTTTACATATTCTAGTAACACAACACTCGGCGTTCTAGGATTATCTTTCTCCCACCCTCCTTCTCACTCACTCCTTGGCGCAACACACTTGAGTGGTCTTTGTGAATGAAAATGCGGAAGAAGAAAATGAAAATGAAGGAGAAGCAAATAAAGAAGTTGAAGAGGAGTGAATTCGACAAAGAAGCACCTCTCAACACCCACTCCAATCCTTCATTCACCTTTCTTTTTCCACACTTTATTATTTCTCTCCCATTCCACTACTTTTCTCTCACCCTATTCTCTCTCCCACTTTATTATTATTCCTCTACGAGTATCCTCCTCTTCATCATTCTTATTACATAAATCTTGCCGAGTTTTATGATCATATGTATGAGCACAAGTATTTGAAGAATTTGAATAGAAAGCTTCAAGTTTTCCGCAACATACTTGAAATATGCAGTGAAAATACATGCAGTTTCAAGCTCGAGGCTGTTTTCAACTTCTGGATGTTGCTAATGAAAACTTGCGGTGCTTTCTCGTCTTGTTGAACAGGCTCTAGAATAGAGCAGACTTGAAGTGAGAATACTGCATACTTGACAATAGAGATAGAACAGGATTGAAAGCTACACATCACGTACAGTTTTTTTCTATTTTGTACAGTAGGCTATGTAAGAGAGAACCTTAGCTATGTTTCGTAGTAAACCAATCGACTTCAATTTTAATTTATGTTTCAAAGCTATTTTTATTCATGTTTTTCAAAGCTATGTTTCGTAGTAAACCAATCGACTTCAATTTTAATTTATGTTTCAAAGCTATTTTTATTCATGTTTTTCAAAGCTATGTTTCGTAGTAAACCAATCGACTTCAATTTTAATTTTGTTCCTTTATTTTTTGTTCAAATTTTAATTAGTTTCGACTCTATTTTTTACCTTTTTTTCTTTTTAACGAGCCAATTGAATAAGAATACATAGTGACCGACAATACTTAGTTTCTCCTACTATTTTTTTCATCCAATTCAACCCATGAAGATATAGTATACCATTCGCTGTCATCATTATTAACCATCTCAGTTGAAACCTTCCTGATTTGGTAGTTTAGTGTTCAGTCATTATCAATTATCGATAAATCAATGTGTTCATGGTTATGTTGGATTTAGTATAAAAATAGTATAAGGGAACTCTATACTGTAAGGTGAAGAATTGAAATTATTCATCTCTTTTCAGAATTCTTTTCCTTGGATTCATTTTTCCATGTGAAGATGATATTCTCGAAAATAGATTTTTGATGAGATGAAAGAAATGAAGATTCAAAGCTTGAAAATCATTAAAATGAAATGCATGGTCTCACGAGTTAGAGAGCAATAGATTGATTCGAATGGAAAATGAATTACAAAACAAACAAAAGAGCTGAATGAAAACCTACGGAGAACCTCTTGAAATATAGGCCTATAGTCTATGCTACAGATATACATGAGTTCGAATATCAAGAATGAACGAAATATCCTTGAGATTGCAGGTTAAACTTTTCCCAACTGCATTTGGCAAGAATTTACTAATGAGAATTAACGAAAAATCAATAATATGAATCATTGATTTCGACCTGATAAAAATATGAAGGTTCCTTGACCACTAAGTTATTTTGGTATTCAGTTTACTTTTCTGATGCACCCGTATATTATAATTTCTCAACATAGTAAGAAGGTTGAAATATTTCGAAGATTCTATACTTTATTACTCTGGTTGTTATTCAAGTTTTCCAGTTTATCTATAGATAATTTGACACCTTGTGAGATCGGACTCCCCATGTTTTGCTATCTTGCCCTATTTATGAGAGTTCTAGACGTCGCTTAATTATGAAATATACCCAAAATGTAGTTCAAAATCAGGACCACATTGTTTCCATGGTTTTCCATGTTTTCATTCGTGAAAAATGAGGTTATAGTATTGCGAAGTGGAACAACCCTTTGGGTCTCCCCACTAATGAAAGTATACGCTGAATAAATAAATAATAGGATAAAATAATGATATTGTTGTCTAATTTCTAAGTAGAAAAGATTAACAATGTCTATAGATATATAAAATACGTTCTATTTATAAGATCCATGATAATGGACTTATAATTCACAAGTTAAAATACAAAAATTGAAATTTTAATATATACGCTCAAATAAAGATAGTGATGGTGATCTCTAATAGAAATGTTATATTGTATTAAATATTATAGGCTGTGTTATCCGTATTTCTGTTAACAAATTGAAAAAAATTATCATGGACTTTTCTGCGTTAATATATTTTATACTATTATTTATTAGTTGTAAAGTTTGATTGCTGTTCAAAATAAATCGAGAAGAAAAACTAAAATTTGATCCCTTCATAATCTTATATAATTATCATAACTTATAGTCGCTCATAATTTTCCTAGTCACTTATTGCTTTTTTTATGATTGTTATTACATCCTGTTCTTATTTGTTACTGCTGATATTGAAATTTTATATTGCTTCCAAATGCTGTTAGCAACTCATATTTGTATGAATTATTCGAACACAAATAAAAATTATTTTGATTGATTTTTGATTACTCTGAACATGCAATAAAAATCCGTATTATAAAGAAATAAACTCCTTTCGTTAAATTATATCTATGACAACCTTTACTTTCTCCCCATCCTTCCCAAACTTTCCAAGCATTTAAAGCCTTCCTATGACATGGGAAACCATAGTTGGAATAACCTTTTATCATCTACACCCTTTTCACCATAACTTATTTGCATAGTTTTTAATGTTCCCAGATATATAATATATCTTATTCTATTAGATATTGTCATTGTTATTGGTGTAATTTATAGTTATAATAATATAGAATTAATTGATAAATAAAATGAAAAATTACATACCTTTTTTAAAAAACTTTAGAAGTGTTTTTTTAATGGTGTTTGATTTTTCACTTTATTTATCAATTAATTTAAATAGCCCCAAGTTTAAAGTTTAATTTTCTAATATTGGATTAATATGTTGTGTATGTGTGTTTGTAAATAAATGGATGAATTGGAATAATTTATGAACCAATGTTGTTTCAATCAACAAAAACAAACTACAATGGCATTCAGGATACAACTTGGAACTTGCCACAAATCGAAACCAGAACAAGCAGTTTATCAGGTCAAGTCGGTTGTGGTCGAGTCTGAACTTGAAGTTGAGAAATTCACTTCAGCGCTCAGACTCAATTAACAAAATGGATCACTTCATCACTATCTACACCCTCAATAACACTACACTCTCCATATAATTACACACTCCATATCACTCCCCTCTCCATATCACTACACAACACACTCCATATTAGTTCGCAACAGGTGTATTTTCACAACGTTCCTATAGTTTGTCCAAGCAAAGAAGACATTCTGGCAAGATGGGAAAATGATTCCAGCTCTATCAACATTGGTTCAAAACTTATAAAATTTGGTCTCAAATTGTAGAAAACGTTCTGATCTACGCTTTGAGGCCAAATTCATAGTTTTTGAACTAATATTGAACCAGCTGTAGTCATTTTCCCATCTTGTCAGAATGTCTTCTTTGCTTGGAAGGACTGTACTTGACCTAGGTTTCTCATCAACTTAATTATCCAAACAATGCTCACTTGCAGATGAATAAATGGCTTCCAGCATTGCTAACAGGTATTTATTTCACTTATAACTTGTTATCATTGTCGACAACAATTGTAATGATAAGGATTATCACAGTTTGACTTCAAAATAATGCGAAGGGTAGTCGAAG
Source organism: Sogatella furcifera (assembly GCA_017141385.1). Lineage (NCBI taxonomy): Eukaryota > Metazoa > Arthropoda > Insecta > Hemiptera > Delphacidae > Sogatella > Sogatella furcifera. Next base: position 5,341,442 of record CM029554.1, read on the forward strand.
CTCAAATTATGATTAATTTTGTTTACTTGAGGTGCGTTTAAATGTTTGTTGAGGGAGAAACCCCCTATTTATCTTGCGTTGTAATAATCGAGCTGGGAGAATAACATGTTCCAAAAATGGATGGAGATTAATTTTGTCTCTCTGCTCCTGTTTAAACCAATTACTAGAGAGGAATAGAGATTAGAGATGGGTTTGTAGCTAAAAAGGTAATGTGATTTTCCATTTCCAATACAAGGAAGGATTCATTATTTACAATGAAAGTTACGTTACACTTGGGAAAATATGTTAATAATGAAGTCCTAAAACATAAATATGGTAGTATTTTGAACAATAATTTCACATTGAATAATCAACTTTCAAAACTGGTTGCAAGTTGATTTTCAAAATAAATTTTGATAATAATTGTTAATTGGATTCGGTCTCTCAACATCGATATGGTGGAAAAACATAGGACATAAAACATGTTTTCAGAACTAACCATAGATTTTTTCGAAATTATTGATTTTCGCTGTATTTAAACAGCAAAATTTCTCTAAACATCAATGTCAATAATCGATAAAAATCGGTCGCTCAACATCGATTGTAGGAAAACATTTGGACATAAAGCATCGATATTTTTTAGCATCACTAGACAGTCTGAACTAACTGAGTATGGAAACCGTAATTTTTAGTAGCCTAAGTGAATATTACTTCCTTCAAAAAAATATAATTTCCGGCCCCAAATATTGTCCAAAACACTAGGCCTAATGCTTGTGAAAAACTCCATTTACATTTGCAACCCCTTATCACATATTATATGATAATCACGTCGAAAATGACTCTAAACGCGTATGATACAAGACAAACAATAAAAAACCCGCACTCATATAGAAAGCGAATGTATGTGGCTTCAAGTGTTTCAATAGAGTATATCTATACAATATATGTATACAGATATATTCCGAATACTTTATACACATTTATGAAAGCAGGATGCCTTTCATTTCGTGAAAGTTGTTTTTCTATTTCGCAGTTTTTCTCGCAGAACGAATGAATGTGCATTTGTCATATACGGGAGATGGAATAGAGTCTGTCCAAGCAAAGAAGACATTCTGGCAAGATGGGAAAATGACTTCAGCTTGGTTAATATTGGTTCAAAAATTATAAATTTAGTCTCAAACTGTAGGAAACATTCCGATCTACAATTTGAGACCAAATTTATAATTTTTGAATTAATATTGACCGAGCTGGAGTTATTTACCTATCTTCCAAGAATGTCTTCTCTGCTTGGACAGACTACGTGAATATGCAAGCGGTACTGCTTAAATCCCCCCCTCTACCCTTTCAAGGGGAAACCATCCCTCCTCCCCCTCACCCTCCATCCCGATGTTTTCCCCATACAAAACACCAGTGCCATCTAGATATGTGTATGATGTGGTTGTCGTAAATAACTCTCAAATAATGATGACGTCCAAAGCCATAAACCTTGATGCGATGCCTACTGCTGCGAAGCGAGCTCCGGAAAGCGAACCAACTCAATTGTCGAAACAGAATGAGAGAAAGTTGGAGAGTGAGAGAGAAAGGTGTGGAGAGGGAGAGAGAAATATGAAAAAGGTGTAGGAGAAAGCAAAAAGTGAGAGAGGGTGAGAGGGAGGAGAATACAGTATTGATGAATAAGACATGCAGATAATGAGTAAATATTTTGAATTTTATTAAATGTTTTATAATATTTGAACTTGTAATCGAATCTAGTTTATAACGATGGAGGAGCACATAGAAGGTAAATTATTATGGAGTTGAGATAAATTATTCTAGATTCACCTTCTCTTAGAAGAACAGAATTCTGTTCTTCTCAAGAACAGAATTTGCCTCCTCTGTTATATGAGTAATCATTGAATTACTTGAGATAATAATTGGATAAATTAACAATAATTTAACAATACATGAATTTATTATCAGGAGTGAAACTTCAGTGACACGATTAGTAATGGAGGGTACAGTAGAACGCCGATTATCCGAACTAATTGGGACCAGACTCCAATTCGAATAAGCAAAAATTCGGATAATTGGACATGTAATTATATTGAAGAATAACACTGTGCTAAACATGAAATATAAACGTTATCACATTTGAAAAGTGAGTTATAATGTAGAGATTTTCACAAGAATAATAAAACCATGATTTATCAATTTACAATTAATATGCAAAGCAAAACAAATACTGTACTAAACTACATTACAGTAAGTACAATTCGAAAAAAATTAAGATAAGCTACGATCACGTCGTGAACGCTGGTTTTCAATCTATTACTACGCTTAAGACCAATTCGGATAATTGGCAATTCGGTTAATCGGCGTTCTACTGAATTATTGAAAGAGACGTTTAGAGCGCAAACTATAAAGACTATAATCAGACTTATAGAGACTGATTATACATACAGTATCTATAGTGCAAACTATTTAAGAGTTGTCAAAAAAGCCAAAAATATTTCGAGAGGGATAAATGAAGAAGGGATAGAGAAAAATCAAAAGAATGGATAGGGAGAGGGAGCAATGATAGAAATAAAAGATAGGAAAACAAAAGAAAGGAGTTATAAAGGAAACAGGATTTAAGGGAGAGTTAAGGACTAAATTTTCTTCCAAAAAGGAAGAAGTGGAAGGTACAGACGACACTGATAGAGAAGAGAGAAATAATTAGCGAAAAATGGGAAACCTGTAAGAAAAAAACGAAAGAAGATAGAGAAAAGTGGGGAAAAGTAATAAAAACGCGAGGTATATAAGAAAATATATAAGAGGTAATTGAAAATAGGACTCTGAACTTATGTGAATAGGAACTTTGTGAATAGGAAGCGGAGAATTCAGGAGGGAAAATAAGAGGAAAAAAGAAAGAGAAGTGTAGCAATAGGAGTGGGAAAAGAGGAAGAGAAGTAAAAAAGAGAATGGCAGAAAGAGAAGGGAGAAAGAGAAGTGAGGGAATGGGAGTGGGTAAAGAACAAAGAAGAAAACAATAACTAATCGGAATAGCACAGATAAGAAGTAAAGCAAAATAATAATAAAAAGCTATTTTGTGATAAAAGTCGGAATAAAAAAATTGTCAAACAAATAACTACACGAGTAGGCTAAGTAGCTTTTCAATATAAAATGAAAACATTACCTCTATTGAAAACCTCTCAATACCACAAACAATACACTGACAACACTCCACTCAATCATCACAGTCAGATTTTACTGCAGACAAGCTCATTTCACATTCAAGAACGTTTTTACATCATTAATTCTATAGTCTGTCCAAGCAAAGAAGACATTCTGGCAAGATGGGAAAATGACTCCAGCTCCGTCCATAATGATTGAAAAATTATTAATCTGGTCTTAAATTTCAGCTCGGAAAGTTTTCTACAATCTAAGACCAAACGTATATTTTTTGAACCAATATTGATCGAGTTGAAGCCGTTTTCCCATCTTGCCAGAGGGTCTTCTTTGCTTGGACAGACTATACCGGGACAGTGCCGGGTTACCATGGAGACTGCACACATATTCATCGAATTTGAAGTAGGCACCAAAAAAGCTGGCGGTTGACAAATGTTTATTATCAATACTCATCTCTGCTGGGACAGTTTGTAAACGGTCTGTAAAATCAAGAAAGATAGCTGAGGTGACTCTCGATTCAATCTGCTTTTGTTGAACGCTCGCCAACTGTCCTAAAAGAGGTGAGAATGAATAAAATTCATTCGCCAACCGCCAGTTTGGTTGGATACTCTTGCGTAGAGTGCCCTAGCTAGTCTGACAAAGAGAATAACATGATTGCATAACCACTTGACATAACTGTACAGTTTCACTGAAAAACACCGTCGATACGTTCTAATGATGCAGACTACTCCAAGCAAAGAAGACATTCTGGCAAGATGGGAAAATGACTCCAACTAGGTCAATATTAGTTCAAAAATTAAAATTTTGTCACAAATTGTAGATCAGTATGTTTCTTACAATTTGAAACCAAATTTTCAATTTTCAAACCGATATTGACCGAGCTGTAGTGAATTTCCCATCTTGCTAGAATGTCTTCTTTGCTTGGGCAGACTATACTTCAAAATTGAAAATAAATTGCTAGACTGGCTCTTGTTTGAATCTGCAAGGTTTTATATCGATCTGGGGCAACGTTGAAAGAGTATTTAATGATAGATTGTTGGAGAAATGAGTAGTTACTGAGCTGGAACGTTGTGCTGTTGATATTGCTGTAGCGTTAATTTTCCACGATACGGGTTGAGATAATATTAGTAATCAAGTTTGTTTGAATAGGGAAAACCTGTAGATAAGGGATAGGAAATTTGGAATTGAATAATTTCTGGCAATTATGTTCAACAATGCTTAAATGAAAATCTGACATTGTATGCATTGTACATTGTGTACTATTTGCTATATATAGCATAATATAATATAACATAATATTCTACAATCTATATACATAATATCGAAATGGCACTCATCCATTCATTCATTCATTAGCAGAACTAAAAATCTAATCAAATTCAGCAGCCATATACAGTGTGACATTTATGCACGGTTTTTCCAAGCACACTCAAAGTTGAGGGACCCTAAAATTTTGATGAACAGCTGACATTTTCTATGATAAGTATAGGAAATGTAGTAAAGTGTAGTAAACTTGAGGGTCCCTCAAATTTGAGTGTGCTTGGAAAAACCGGGCATTAGACGCACATTAAGAACGGATTTTGGAAACTTTATATCTAGATTATTTATGCATCATTTAGACATTCATTACAATAAGATTAATAATAACGAAGGCAAATACTTCTCATAAAATCTATTATCTTCATTTTTGGAGAACGTTTCAATCAGCTTTATTTATATACACTGGCGGTTCGTACTCACGAAACAGGTGAAGTGCCCCTATCTTTTAAAGTGCAGCACTTCACCTGTTTCGTGGGCACGAGCCGCCATTGTTGAAATAACACTAATTGGAATAATTCCCAACGTCCAAATGCCTCTGAATACTTCAAATTGAATTATTCTCGAATTAAAGATGAATTATTTGAATTCTCCTATCATTTCTCATAATTATTCACGATATCTCTTGGTGATTCTTCATTTTCCATCTAGTGAATAATTGGAATAACGAATTTACAAGAGCCTTGACTCAACAATGGCTGTTCAGGAAAAACGACTGTAACTAAATTTGACTAATCAAATTGAAATATTTTGACGAATTCGCGCTCGTCATGGCATCATTAACGGAGAATTCGCACAAGAATTGAGGCATTCAATTGAAGGTATGACAAATACGTTTCCCTTTGTTGAGCGCTGCCTCTGAGATATTACAAGAAAATGGGAGGAGCCGAATTTCCAACAGCTTCTCAGAAGAAAGGAATGATAAGATTGCCATTCCATTGTATCGCAATTCAACTTATAATAATTATATTTCATTAAGAAAATTCTCGGATAACTATACTATTTATAATTCGATATAAATTCAGCAAAATGCTGATAATTCAAAAGTAGCCCGATTTCTAATGACTTTTTGTCTTCAGAAGGAGGAAATCGTAGAGATTGCAAGTTCATGGCATGTCTGATAATAATTAATTATGCAGAATCCTCAAAAACTATACTGCAGATAATCTGATGAATACAACAATGCCGATAATTCAGAACTGAAATAGCTGATGGATAGTGTATAATCTGTCCAAGCGAAGAAGAGCCTCTATCAAGATGAGAAAATGACTCCAGCTCGGTCAATATTGGTTAAAAAATTATTGATTTGATCTTAATAGTAGGAAACATTCTAATCTACAATTTCTACAATTTAAGACTAAATAAATAATTTTTGAACCAATATTGACCGAGCTGGAGTCATTTTCTCATCTTGCTAGAGGCTCTTCTTTGCTTGGACAAACTACATATTATAAGGATTGATAAGCATTCATCAGCTCCACAGAATAATTTGTCCTTCCGGGAGTCAAACCAAGCACCTCTTGAGGGCTGATCAAGTGATAGTTTTTATTCAACGTAGCCGTGATAAGCAATTGAACAAGAATTCTCATACTCATTCCTGAAGATAAGTATTTATGTTTAATAGTTATTAGTAGAGAGTTTTAGTACATTTGTATTTCTAATGCATCTAATACACTTGATCGACAAATCTCATTTCCTGTTTTTTTATTTTAAATAATTATCAAAGTACCCTTTTTGAATTAGTTTTTCAATGCTTCACATGCTTCGACTAATTATAGTCATTTTCAAATGCAAAAAAAATTGTTTTTGCAAGGTTACTTTGATAATTATTTAAAATGAAAAAAAACAGTGATAAAAGTAGCCCTGAGATTAAGGAAACATCTCATTTCCTTCATACATTCGATACGAAACTGAATTCTGATTGGTCCAAAAGCTGTCCGAAAGAGAACAACATGTATCCAAAAATTCACTTTATGATAAAACATTGGAACACTATTCCGAAATGATTTGTTGTTATATTAAAATTTCAATTGTAAAACTTGAATCGAAACATTTTAGAACAACAGTCGATCAACCATCGGAATTTAAATTTTAAATTTGACTGCAAGAGTGAAATATTGCAGATATTCATGGAGAGTAGAATAATGAGTAATAGATGGCTAATTGTAGTTTGCAGTAATACCAATATAAATGAACTTTTCAAAAGAACTATAACACTCATATCTCCGTTTGTGGAAAATGAGGTTATCTGGTGAAGTGGAACAACCCTTGGGTCTCCCCACTATTGAAAGCCATACGCTAAATAAATACCAATATACTCTAGACATCGCAGAAATCCTCTTCTGAGTTTCGTATGATAATGATAGATCTGCGTCCATCTGCTGGTGCACCAGCAAGTATAAATTAATCCAAAATGAAAGGTCGCATTCATTATAATGTCTTTATTTTGCATCAACTGATGGTTTAAACAATAGTTGAACTGCTATTTAATTGATAACTAGCTAGCATACTTATTTATTATATTCTTCTTATTTTAGTAAGCATACTAACTAATATTCTTCAGGAAATTATTACAATTGGACTCGTTCTTTTTCATGACAAGAAACGATCATACCGATGACGACAACCATTTCCGACGACAACCATTTCCAATGACAATTTCCTTCCAAACGCAGCGAACTAACACTCAAAACCTTAGTCATTCAAATGGAATCGACAATCAGTTCGTCGCAGAATTTATTCTAATGTGCTCTGGCCTCTACTCGGGTGACTTGAATTAGTTAATTGACTGTGTTTTGGCCGTTGAAAGCTACCACCGTTAGTGGTACAGTCTGTCCCAGCAGAGAAGACATTCTGGCAAGATGGGATAATGACTCCAGCTCGGTCGATATTGGTTCAAAAATTATAAATTTAGTCTAAAATCGTAGATCACAATGTTTCCTACAATTTAAAAACAAATTTATAATTTTTGAACCAATATGAACCTAACTAAAGTCATTTTCCCATCTTGCCAGAACGACTTCTTTGTTTGGACAGACTATTGGGTAAAGTCTGTCCAAGCATAGAAGACCCTCTGGCAAGATGGGAAAATGACTCCAGCTCAGTCAATATTTATTCAAAAAGTTTACGTTCAGTCTCATATTGTAGAAAGCATTTTGATCTACAATTTGAAACTAAATTTGTAACTTTTTAACCAATATCGACCGAGCTGGAGACAATTCCCCATCTTGCCAGAATGTCTTCTTAGCTCACATAGGAACACAGTCAGGCAATTGGGGACCGGCAGTGAGCACCTTTTGCAATTTAATGAAATGGAGACTCAAATTGTACCCCATTCCAAACCTTTCCAACCCCCCAAATTTTACCCCCACCTTTTCATCCCCAAAACTCTCTACCCATCACCCCCCTACTTCACATACCCTGGAAACCCTTACTCAGTCCGCCATGTCCAATTGATTAATTGGCATTTCATTGGAATTGGCACGAAATTGACAGAAAGTGAATGTGGGATTAATGTGTTCGCCTTGAGCACGCCAATGGGATTGGCGGTTGGCGAATAACTGTTATCAATCCTCAGCTCAGTAATGACAGTCTGAGAACGGTCTACAAGAGCGAAACAGTTTACTGAGGTGGCTCTCGACTGGATATGCTGTTGCAGACCACCCGCCGACTGTCCTGACAGAGCAGAGAATTATCAAAAGGCATTAGCCAACCGCCAGTTATATTGTAATCTGGTATAAAGGCAGAACACTTCCCAGTGTTGTAGGGTTTGATGTTAAACAGGCTTGTTTGGTGATAAACACGGTAAAGTAGGAACACGAACAGAGAAACCTTGTCTGAATCACTAATTTGATTCGATTTGAAAACGATGAAGGTATAGTCTGTACAAACAAAGAAGACCCTCTGGCAAGATGGGGTCATCACTCCAGTTTGGTTCTCCAATATATGTTCAAAATTTATAAATGTAATCTTAATAGTAGATCAAATTGTCTCCTACAATTTGAGATCAAATTAGTCATTTTTGAGCCAGTATTGGCCGAGCTTGAGTCATTTTCCCATCTTGCTAGAGGGTCTTCTTTGCTTGGACAGACTATACTGCATATTTGTAAAATGTAGTTAGGGTTTAGTTTTTTGTTCTGAGACCATCAAAGTCAGGCTTGCCAAGCTCTCGATTCAAGTATTTTGCATAAATAAATAAAATACAGAAAAAACTATTAAGATAACTATTCAGTTATAAAAGATGAAATTCCAAATCCAAACTCAAACAGAAGAGAAGGATTTGATCTAGAAGGCAACAAATCACAACTTCGAGCAACAACCACTGCAATTCATATCCGATGGATTGCTTCCTCATTAAACAGCTGCATCAGAGATTAATTTTCCAAGATGGCTGCCGAATTACTCCGCCGTGAGAATAGCAATCACAGGAGAAGCGGAACATCAATATCAAACCACCTATTTGATATTCCTATAATGCTATACCTGTATCTCGATCTATACCTATATTCAATACCTATATGCTATATTCAATGCATAAACTTTACCTAGATTAGTAATATCTATAGAAAAAGAGAGAGAGGAAGAGAGAGAGAGAGAGAGTGAGAGAGAGAGAGAGAGAGAGAGAAAGAGAGCTATTGTAGCTAATCGGTAAGACGCCGGATACATCTGACGGCAAACTCTCAATATCCGCCATTACGGTTCCGTTTCACTATTGCTCACAAACTCACAAGTGCTCATCACGTTCTCTATATAAAATATAAAGTATATACCGGTATTGATATAATCTCAAGTTTTGAATATATACAGTAGGTGAGTAGCGAGATATAGCTGAATATAGTATCAAAAGTGGATGTACATTAGTATATTGCGATATAGTTTTCAGTGTAATATGTAGCCTACAGTAAATAGTAAGTTATTGTAAGTAGCAAGACGTAAATAGAAAAATGTATATTTATGTAAATTTATTAATCAATTATTATAATAAGAATAAAAGTGTGATACCGAGGAAAATTGAAATAAATATAAAAAACTATACAATTGAATATTTCATTTAACGTGAAGCGTGTAGCATTGAACGTGAAGTTATTTCAACTTCTCAATCATTAACCTTTTCTTCAGGATCCCATTCTCTTCAACTTTTACTAATTTAAAATACAAGTTCATGTTTTCATATCTAGTTATAACATTCAACTGTTGAAAAATGGGTTATTTTTGCATAATATCCCGATTATCTAAATAATTGCACAAGTTACAAACTCCTCACTGGTTTAATTGGATTTCTCAGCTAATTTTCTATTGGAAATGATTATTTTGAGGTGTGCATGAATAGTTCCTGAACAATTAGGGAAAATTAAAATTTTTGAAAAATTAATGACAATTTTTCGCCATTGTTATTTCGGTCATAAAGCGTTTTTGGGGCACTGGCGGTTCGTACCCACGAAACAGGTGAAGTGCCCGTATCTTTTACTGTAGAGCACTTCACCTGTTTTGTGGGCACGAGCCGCCAGTGTTTTGGGGGCATGTCGAATGGAACTTTTCCTCTTCTTCGTGTAAGGAATCAGCCTGAGAAGTATTGCACATTCCTCTTGAAACACTCTGTATAGCCTACTCACTATTATCGTTGATGTATTGCATATTACCGTGTATATCGTATTACTGTGATTATTAGCAAGACGTTGAAAGTACAGTACACATTAAATACATATAATCAATATATAGCCTATAACTGAGTGGATACAGTTCTATACGTGAGTAGAGAGAGACGTGACTATGGAACGTGAAGCGTGACTTGGAAGGGCCCCGTGAGCCATTTCCCGGATGCAAGTCACGTATAACAGACATGACACACTCTTCGGGGATTCAGCACTAATCGGTAGCATTGAACTGGTGGGTGGATCAAGGTTAGTGGAGTCTTTACTAATCTTGGATCAGTTCGGGTTTAGCTGAGGTACAGGTATTGATTGACTGCAGTCTGTTGAGTCATCTAAAGAGTCGATTGATTCAACTAGGTATATAGTACATATAGGATTTAGGGCTATTTAAAATAATTGAAAAGTAAATGAAAATCAAACACCCTTTTGAAAAACTTTAAAATTATTAAAACACAGACATGTTTCGGCACATTAGGCCATTATCAATGTGGATAAAATAATGATGAAATAAGTAAACAAATGTTTTTTAAAAGTGTGTTTGATTTTCATTTATTTTTCAATTACATATAGGATTATTTAAAAAGAGCGCTGGTTTAAATACATCAAATTAATAGGGTTATTAAAACAAATAATTGGAAGTTAATACATAAAAATGATCATTTTACCTCCCGATTTAATGTATTAAAAATTATGTCGTGAAAAATGTCTCCTCTACTGTGCTAGCACGCATCGCTTATGTCCATGTAATTCACTATTATAGTTTGGATGCATTCTGGCAAGATGGAAAAATGACTCCAGCTCCGTAAATTTTAGTTCAAAAATCATAAATTTTATCTCAAATTGTAGGAAACATTCTGATCGACAATTTGAGGCCAAATTCATAATTTTTGAACTAGTATTGACCGAGCTGGAGTTATTTTTCCATCTTGGCAGAATGTATTCTTCGCTCAAACAGACTATAAAAATGATGGAAAATTGACAAATTTCAATAAATATTTATTTTTATATTTTTCTCAAGTTTTATTCGGGTACTAAAATTATCAATTCATATGTTAAAGTAGCTGAGAAATTATAAATGAGACGAAACAGAAGTCTCTAACTTGAACGGTCGTTGGAATAATAGTGGAAATATGCTAAAACACCATTTTTCAACAATTAGAGGTTATAACTGGATATGGAAACACAAATTTGTATTTTCAAAAGAGAAGGATGGCAATAATTGTGTAGCAGCCATGAAATCACAATGTTTCTCTACTTTACTTTAGTTAAAAACTAGTTTTAAAACTTTAGTTAAAATACTAATTGTATGTAAAGTTTTACAAATTCAATGAAAAACTCAGGTATCAAAGGCTGTTTCAGGATAAACTTTTCAAGTGGAATACAACTAAACCTTTGAATTTCAATGGATTGGGAAACTTTAAAAACCATTAAACTTCCAATCACCGAAGTTGTATTCTTTTGATCCAGTTTCAATAAAATAATCTCAATTCAGTTTTCTGTTATCAGAATAGGAAAGACGAAACGAGAGTCAATGAATGAAGAACTGATACATTTAGTATCTCAATAATCTCGGAATATCTAGGTACCAATATCGAATTTAAATCGATTTGGTCTCAACAATGTAAAGTTGGAATCGATTCCTTGATCAGTTCTGTCTTGAAATAAATGATTTTCACAATCAGTACAAAATAATTCTAATTCTTGGTATGAATAAAATGTTCCCAATTGAACGCACTGGCGGCTCGTGCCCACGAAACAGGTGAAGTGCTGTACAGTAAAAGATACGGGCATAACGCGACAAACTCTCGGATATCACATGAATACAGAACTAAGTATTTCGCGAAAATTACATACATTCCGTGCGTGACAAATACACACATACATAATGGAGTGCCAATAATTTCATTCAAAGGTACAGTCTGTCGAACTAGAGAAAACATTCTGACAAGTTTGGAAAATTACTCCAGCTCGGTCAACATTGGTCCAAAAATAAAAAAATTGGTCTCAAATTGTAGATCAAGATATTTTCTATAGTTCGAGACCAACCTTATAATTTTTGAGTCAATATTGACCGCGCTGGAGGCATTTTCCAATCTCGCCAGAATGTCTTCTTTGTTTGGACAGACTATAAAATGATAAGACGGAGTCACGAACCGGATGTATAATAAAATGTATTGCTATTTCGAAAGGTACTTGGCGTGTATTGTGCGTGGTATATGTATTGTGTAAAAGACGTTTTGTATTGTGTATTACATGTAGCAGGTATTGTGTGGGGGAAAATCGCATGATAAAAATCTGAAGCACGTGATATTGAAGATATTAAAGGAGAAAGGATTGAAGAAGGGGAAGATATAAAGGAATAAGAATAAGGGCAATGATGTGGGTAATAAGAATGTTTTGTATGAGACTCGGTATAAGAAGATAAGGAGGGCGATTTTTAGAAAGGAATAAATAAGAGAGAATATATTGAAGAGGGAGGAGAGAGGAGAGGGGGAGAAAGAGAAAGATATAGGTTGATAAATTGCTTTTATTAAGGGCGGAGTTAGGACTCTTGGCCCTCTCTACCACACAACCCTGGAGAGGTTGATAGATACAAAGAGAGTGAGAAATAGTAGGTGAGAGATGGTGTATGTGAAATTTAGAAGGAACAAAAATCATAGAATATATGAGAACTAAAGTGAGAAGAGACTTAAAAAAGGAAAAGAGTGAAAAAATAATTGAAGATTTGGAGATTAAGGAGAGAGGAAGAAATTATTGGAGATTCAGAGATGAAAAAGAGAGAAAGTAATTTGATAGAGGAAGAAAAGAAGATGAAGAATGTGAAGAAGGAGAAGACTTTAAGGGAAGAATGGAAAAAGTTAGAAGATAGGAAGATTTAATACATATATTGTTAGAATAAATAATTCCGTATTATATTTTTTATTCTGTTCCTTATATATTATAGTAGTAAGAAACAGGATATAAGGGACAAGAAGGCTTCGAGAGATGAAAAGAGACCCTAAGACAATGTCATTGAAATAAAAAAATTAGAAAGATAGTAAGAATATGTGAGACGATTGATGAAGAGGTGAAAGAAAATAAGGAAAAGGGGGAAATACTGAAGAATTGTAGAGAAGACTTGGAATGAGATAAAAGAGAGTTATTACAAACACGTATTGCGAAAGTTTGAGTAAAGGAAACATAAAATCGAGGAAGAGGATGTGAAAAAGAATGAGAATTAATATTGAGACCAGGAAGGAAGAAGTTTAAAAGAATTTAAAGCAAGAAAGGAATAGGGAAAATAGTGAGAAAATGAATAGATGATAGAAGAAGGTGAAAGGCTGACGAAACGACAATACAAGGAAGATAAAACAAGATATGAAGGGATTCCGATGGAGTATTCAAAATCCAATTTTGAAAATGTGGTTATTTGAGTTGAAGAAGATGAGCTCTTATCAGAGTGAGAACGTTTTTTGAGTTGGTAGTAGTGTGGCGTGTAACAGCATGTAGGCGGAATAGATAACCAGGAAAGAGTTCTTTTGTAGGAAAAGTGAATTGTCTAGGAATGGAATCCTTCATCTACTTACAATGTGAAAGGAACGCATTTTGCTGACATAGAAGTTTTGAAAGGGGAATTGAATAGGAAGGAGATGAAGTAGAGATATTAGAGGAATAATAATCGCAAAATGGAATGACTCAAAAAGGACGAGAATGAATAGATGAAAGGGAATAAAAGAAAATGAAACGCAAAAAAGAAATTGAGGAGGAACCGTGAATGGTGTGTTTTTTGGTGGTGAAAAAATTCTTTAAAAATAAGTAGCTTCAAGAAAAATGCTGAATACCAAAACCATTGAAATAAGGCAGCCTGAGAGAAGTTAATAACCAAGCAGTAATTGAAGACTTTTTAATGATGAATGAAGAGGAAAGTTTTATTAAAAATGAGAAATTGAAGAAGCTCTTCCTCTTCTTATATATGACTTAGTATCTTCTACAATGTATAAAAGAAATAAAAATTATGTTATGGAAAACGAAAAAAGGTGAGATTTTCAACAGCACTGAGTTCACTGGCGGCTCGTGCCCACGAAAAAGGTGAAGTGCCCGTATCTTTTACTGTACAGCTCTTCACCTGTTTCGTGAGCACGAGCCGTCAGTGGTTTTAATTTGATTTGATATTTTTATAAAACCTAACCTAAAATATAATTACCATCGCCATATTATGATTTCCAATGTATCGCGTACCAAAGATGAAACTGCAATAATATCTCCCATTTTATTATCCAATAAGATATTCTCATTTTGGAGTCTATGGAGATAAATAGTTGTACTTTGTACCATTATTCAGTGAATTCAATTGGCTTCAACTCATAATATATGTATTCATCATTACACTCTAGCTCTTGAAGTTGCATGAGGTTATTCATGGAAGAAAGAATGAAAAACGATGTTTTCAGCCGCTAATTTTCAGTATTTTTCAAATAAAGTTTTACAGAATTGTTCGACTTTTGGTATTTTTTCCATAAAACTTGTACAGCATGTCAAGAATAATTTTTAAAATATCAAAATTTTCCACTGGAATTGAACGTCTCTTCAAAATTTTCTGTAATTTTTATTTGGCCGTGAATTCTTGCAACATGCCATGACAATGGTTGGTTCCTTTCTGCATAAACCATAAAGTAGGATATTTGTTTTGCAGAAAGGAACCAACCCACATAATTGCCATGAGGGTTGATTCCAGTGATTTTTTTCGTCGAAAACAGTTACCTAGGAGTTTATCAACCCAAATATTGAAAGATCCGATTTTTTTGATTTTTTTTTGATTGGCTCCTTTCTGCATAACTATGTCCAATATTGTAGAAAAGAATGTACCAAAAGATAAATTAAAAAAATACTGTTTCCCCATTTTTTAATAAAAATAATCAATAAATTTGTTAAATATTGTTTTGTATTGAACTTCAATACACAATGAATTATTTTGAATTATTGTGAATGTCAATTTCAATAGATATCTATCTATTCATTTCATAGTAGTTATTATAAAATAGCTATATAGGCTATATCGAGGACAGCATCCAAACAAACTGACTGAGCATTAGCTAACAAAATGGAAGGAAGCAGCCTCGATATTATGGGTCGATCCACGTCACAGTCTTGACTCCGCCCTCAACCAATAGTAGCTTAGAACGGCTGTTGGCAGGCTCCTCCCATTTTTTCAGCCAATAGCAGCGTTCCGTGTCAAATTTACACAGAACTACACAGTGCTCATAGTTTGGCATGGCTGCCGAAGTTTCAATCTAATTATTCCAGTTTTCATTATAAAAATGATAATATTATTTTCTAGATTGAAAAGATGTAGATTAGATTGATAAGTCGATTATTTGATAATTTATGGATAAGAACCGAATTTATTTTTTATTATTACTTGTAATGTTTTCAGTGCTTAACCAAATAACTATAATCAGTGACACTTAATCAGTGCTTAATCTATAAGTGATGAGGAATAATGACATTGATGAGAAACAATATAATATAAGTCCTGGAGAATAGTTGGGATAATATAGTGGTTCTTTTACAATAAATCTGTTCTAGTTTCCTATATCATATTCATAAATTTTCCATATCAATATTCTAAAAATCACAATTCTATGGCAGCTTAGGATCCGCTTGGGATTGCAAATGGATTATTATTCATCTTTTTATTTCAAGTAAACAAATTGTAAATTACTTATTACTGTTAACGAATCAATGTGGATCACACAAAAAATACGAAAACAAAAGCCAAGTGCAACAGTTCTATCTCCTATCATAAGAAGATATAAAGCATGTATCTTATGAAAAAATCGCAAACAAATATACATTTTACGTTATAGAAGTTAGTAATGTTTTAAGAGATACTGTACTATACTACTCAATCCTATTTTCACATGCAATAAATTGAATAAATACATGCAATAATCCTGTAACATGTGTACATTATTGAAAGAAAATTCAGCCGTGGACACCAAGGGTAAACAGCTCAAGGTTTACTCAACGAAACCTGCACGTTTTCTGAGGGTGATGCCCAATGAGCTCTTAGGCTTGTGCATGAGTAATGAAAGGGATGATGAGAGATGAATACTATTTTTAAGGTAGTCGGGACCGACGGCTCGTCGAGTTCTTAGGAGAGGAATAGTACAGGCTAAGCCTAGTTCCTCGCAATTTTAGTAGTTTGTATAAATTAATGATAGAAATGAGAATATAGATTGTGATCGAATATAGACGTCATAAGCTAACGCTATCAAGCTTCATTTTCCAACTTATCAATAAATCCAACAATCTTCCATCACGAAAAGCAATCCCTTGTTCCCGATTCACCCGTGAAATGCACTGTTCCTACTGAATAAGTAGAAGGATGTGTCACAAAGGATAAAATCACCGTAGGGTGATAAAGAATATCGAAACGACAGGAAAAAGAGAATAGGAATATTAGGAGAAGAAAGGTGAATAAAGATAGTGACATCATATGACACTCTCGGGAGCTGCAGCAATCTGATGTCTGTTACATAGGTAGCATATATGTAATTTATATGGCATCATATATGTACTTCTTCACGTCCCTATATATGTATACTTGAGTAGGTATCTTAGTTCTATACTTTGGTTGTGAATAGATATGTATTTCAGAGCTATACATTGGTTGTATGTATATAGGTATAATATCTTCTAGTGCCGCTATACTTAGTTATATACTGGTTGTAAATAGTTATAAATACAATGTATCTCAGTGTTATACATTGGTTGTAAATAGATATAAAGTCTTCAAGTGTCGTTTGCTCGCTTGATAGATAACCCTTAACGCTCGCGGTACGCAATAAAGATAAGAGCCTTCTCCTCTCTTGAATTGCCCTTACTTTAGTTCAACATTGCTGTCATTAATTTGATTGTCTTAACTCAAAAACGGCCCAGCAATATGGCGCTGAACCGTTGAGTTGGGTCCCAACTCCCAACTAAAACAACTCTTAACACTTCTATTCACCGATTATTCCCTTAGGAACTCCTTAAGGAGCCTCCGTTACCTTCAAGGAACCTTCAAATATAGTCTGTCCAAGCTAAGAAGACAGAATGGCAAGATGGGAAAGTTACTCCAGTTCGGTCAATATTTATTAAAAAATGATAAAGTTTGTCTCAAACTGTGGATCAAAATGTTTTCTAGAATTTAAGATTGAATTTATAAATATTGAACCAATATTGACCGAGCTAGAGTCATTTTCCCATCTTGCCAGAATGTCTTCTTCGCTTGGACAGACTACTTTGGAAGATATTTAGTTTCAAAGACCTGCTTGCGTGTTTTCATGAGATAAACTTACTTTTTGGATGACCGTCGTAAACCTCAATTATGCTAGAATTATTGTTACGTCTTTTTACAAAAGCATAATAATTGTTCTAAAGGGACTATTTATTTTGAAGCTTAGTGGAAAAGGTGAGAATTGTTATGTCTTTTTCCAAGTATATTCTTGGAAGACTTTTAGTTATTTCAAACTCAAATGGGATGAGAGTTGGTTTCATTCCAGGAGTAATGATGTTCCCAGTGTTTATGAGCAGGCCATATAATTTGCCAGGTTTAGTATGGTCGAGCAAAGAAAACATTCTGGTAAGATGGGAAAATGACTCCAGCTCGGTCAATGTTGATGCAAAAATTATGAATTTGGTGTCAAATTGTAGAAAACATTCTACTCTACAATTAGAGATCAAACTTATAATTTTTGAACCAATACTGATCGAACTGGATTCACTTTCCCATCTCGCCAGAATGCCTTCTTTGCTCGACCAGTTAATAGAGATAGACACGTTTCCCGAGTGACGTAAAACCTAACTGAATTGGGCATGGAATTGAGAGCTAGGTTTTGAAGTCGATACTTCTGCAGAAACAATTGTTTTCTTAACGAGAAGACCACCAGATAGGCCTGTTCTGAATGTATCTGATGCGATTTTGTTGAATTCTAATCAGTTCTCGTTAACTAGAATAGGGAAGAGGAAGATGCAATCAGTTTCCCTCTCCAAGCGCGATGTATTCAACATTCATATTTAATAGCTTAAATCCAGGAAGGTAATAGTACATTACGCCACAAGCCTGGGAAGGAAAAGTTTACGGTATGAGGATAGTTTCCCGGGCGAGGCTTGCCGAGCCTGGGAATAATTCCGAATACCGTAAAAAACATCCTGGGCGAGTTGTGTATAATTTTTTTCGCTACACTTCAAATAAATATTATCAATCCAATTTCATGAATGAACAAAACAAATAGGATTAATGAAATCTTAGAACAGCTAAGACCAGATAACTTACTATACTAGCTTCGGCTGAGCTGAATCTGGAGTAAGCTGAACTGCTAAGTATTGAAAGTTTGCATCACAATTTTTTGATTAAATCAAATGGATATTACTTAATAACTATCAGAATACTCGATTTTCTTAGTCCAGAAATGTTTAAGCTCATGATAGTTTTTGTACGATCATCCTAAATTGTACAATAGCAATACAAAGTTTATTGTTTTCGACAAATTTCTGGCAGTTTCAAAGAAAGTGATGGTCCATTGTAGTTGCATTTTCTCTCGCTAGATGGCGTCAGCTGTCCACGCTTGGAAAGAGATGGTCCTTGTATGGAAAGGACTTCTTTCCGCTCGAGGACAACAGCTGATTGATTATGTATGTAAATGACGACTTCCTACTCTACATAGGGACTGGTAAGCAGCTTATTTCCGTGAAGTGTAGCGAAAATGATATTCTTCATCACTGAAATAATAAGAATATATAGTCTGTACAAGCAAAGAAGACCTTCTGGCAAGATGGGGAAATGACTCAAAGTCGGTCAATTTTAGTTCAAAAATTATCAATTTGATCTCAAAATATAGGAAACAATTTGATGTACTATCAAGACCACATTTATAATTCTTGAACAAATATTGACCAAGCTGGATCATTTTCCCATCTTGTCAGAGGCTCTTCTTTGCTCGGACAGACTATACATACGAATTTTATTGGTGGGGAAACAGTTATAAGTTATAAGATTCCATCTTGACAATATAATTTTTGTTGAAGTTCTTATAATATTTTTCTTGTACCAAAAATTCTTGTTTCACAACGAACTTCAAAAGTAGCCTACATAACCTTGTTTCGAGCTTATTATTGATATAAAAAATAGATCGATGAATCACCTTTAATTCAATAGCAGTTCAAAGTGAAAGATATACGTACTTGATTTTGTTTAATAATTACGAATATTGATGAGCAGCGTTTAGTATAAGTTATTCAAACCAAGGTGATTAGAATTTGATGACTGATACCTTTCTTTTCTAATTACCTTGATTCAAACCCTTCTCCACTAATGAAACCTACTCAAGGCCATCAACGATTTTCAATGTTCAAAAGCTGGATCACTGCCCAAATGTGCCCACATATTGGTACGATTCAAACATACGTGTTCTTCAAACCTTCCTACAGATTTGCAGGGTCAACATACATGAGTGAACATGCCTCTGACCGATTAATGCCTCAGTAGTGACCAGCTTTGCAACCAAGTTTGTACAAGAAACTCAATTTTGGTCGGTGACAAGTGGAAGGAAGAGTGACAGATAGAAAAGAGAGAGAGAGAGAGAGAGAGAGAGAGAGAGTGAGTGAGAGAGAGGGAGAGAAAGAGAGAGAGAGAGAGAGTAAGAGGCATTTATAATCAACATGGTCATATCGACGAAATTGGATGCAGTGTGTTGTAGGCCTTCAATTCGCTTGACACATACTGAATCCCCTCGAGATGAAGAAAGGAAAGGGTAGAAGAAAAGAATATCAAGAAGATGAAAGGAAGAAAAAAGAACACCTAGAAGATGAGAGGGAGAAGAAGAGACTATCAAGATGATGGATTGAAGAAAAAGGATATAAAGAAGATGAAAGGAAAATAGAAAGAATCACGAAAATGAAAGTGAGAAGAAAGGAATATCAAGAAGATGGAAGGGAGAAGAATAGAATAAAGTGTTGATAGAGGATATTTTACGATGAGAACTTGAGAAGAATTGAATAATTCGAATAGGAGAGAAGAAAGACGGTTGAAAAAAAGGACAGAAAGTAGAAGGGGAGGAGAGAAAGGAAAGTAGAGCATAGAGAAAAACAAGACGAAGAAGAAGAAGAAGAAGAAGAAGAAGAAGAAGAAGAAGAAGAAGAAGAAGAAGAAGAAGAAGAAGAAGAAGAAGAAGAAGAAGAAGAAGAAGAAGAAGAAGAAGAAGAAGAAGAAGAAGAAGAAGAAGAAGAAGAAGAAGAAGAAGAAGAAGAAGAAGAAGAAGAAGAAGAAGAAGAAGAAGAAGAAGAAGAAGAAGAAGAAGAAGAAGAAGAAGAAGAAGAAGAAGAAGAAGAAGAAGAAGAAGAAGAAGAAGAAGAAGAAGAAGAAGAAGAAGAAGAAGAAGAAGATGAAGAGGAAGAGGAAGAAGAAGAGGAAGAGGAAGAAGAAGAAAAAGAAGAAGTAGAAGAAGAAGAAGAAAAAAAGAAGTGACAAGTAGAAGGAGGAGAAAGAACATAAGATAAGAAAGAAGCAATATTATAGGCTATAAAGGAAATTGATAAGAAGCTGAGAAGTATAATACAATTAAGAAGAAGAGATGAGAATTACAGAAGACTGGGACAAGAGAAGAGAGAGGGAGAGAAAGAGGAATAATAAGGGTGAGAGAAACATTGAGAAAGGCGTAAAATCAAGTGATGATGGCAGGGGGAGTAGGAGTAAGAATGAGGTTAATAAAGAGAACAATGCCAGGGCTAATTGAACACAGTCAGTGGTCTAATATTGTGACAGAACGGTGGCAAGCAACTAGTTTGGCTAGATTAGTTTGGGGAGTTGGATATAGTAGGATGGATAGATATAAAGATAGATATAATCAGCTATTTTTTTAATATAATAATAATTTATTCTGTCACAATACATACTAACATGAATTCAATAAGATAAGATGAACGGAAACAGTGCGCTCCTATCCACAAAATGAGATGCATTGCTAAAAGAATGTTTGCTGCACTCATCGACAGAGCGAGGCATCTGCCGCGAATGCCTCAAGGTATAGTCTGTTCAAGCAAAGAAGAGACTTACTCGTCTCCAGCTCGGTCAATATTGGTTCAAAAATTATTGATTTGGTCTCAATTTTAGGAAACATTCGATCTTCAATTCAAGTCCAAATCAATAATTTTTGAACCAATACTGACCGAGCTGGAGACTGGAGTAAGACTCTTCTTTCCTTGAACAGACTATACCTTGAGGCATTCGTGGCACATGCCTCGCACTGTCGATACGGGCCTTAGGCCAGGCGTATGCTGGGACGCATGTGTGCACACGCACGCAAGCCAGCCAATCACAGCTCTTGTCTTGTCCTCAACAAGAGCTGTGATTGGCTGGCATGCGTCCCAGCATACGCCCGGCCTTAAGCCGCGTATCGACAGTCCAAGGCATGTGCCACGAATGCCTCGCGGTACAGTCTGTTGACGCAAAAAAGACCCTCTGGCAAGATGGGGAAATTACTCTAGCTCGGTCAATATTTGTTAAAAAGTCAAAAGAATCTATTTCACAATTTGAGACCACATTTATAATTCTTGAATCAATATTGACCGACCTAGAGTCATTTTCCCATCTTGCCAGAGGGTCTTTATTGCGTCAACAGACTGTACCGCGAGGCATGCGTGGCACATGCCTCGGACTGTCGATACGCGGCTCTAGGTGTGAAAGAACTATAGGGTGATGGAACTATAGAGAAATGTTGTGAATAATATTATTATTACTGTATGAATACAGCTTGCAAAAGTGAGTCACTCACACCTCAGAGTGAATTTTTAGTAAATTTTATTTGAGTAAAATAAACGCTAGCAAGTGTTGTTGAATCAGGTGATTATGAAGAGAGAAGCCACATTTGATCATAATAGTAGTTTATGCAACGGTTGTATAATGGGAGCCTTTATAGCATGAGGTGAGATGTAAGTTAGAGCCACGAGCAAAGCGAGTGCTCTAAATATCTCACAAATGCTATAAAGGCCTAATACAACCGTTGCATACACTATTTTATCTGCGACCACCAGTGTAGTTATCAGAATCAGACCAGTACCAAGCTATAGACCACCAGTATCAAGCTATCTGTAAGTGTAGACTATTATAAAAATCAACATACCATCATTCATTTAACTTCTTTTGTCTTCATCCTACTTGAACTGTTATGATAATAAACTTATTACTTGTTAAATATGTTAAAAATAACATATCAGTCAGAACCATAAAACGCATTTGACAAGCAACAAAATCGTGAGTGTTGTTGTAAAAGTGAAAGTTATTAACATATTCACTAACAAAGTTATAAGTATATTAAACTATTTAAACTTTGGACTATTCAATTTAGTTAAATATTCAAATAATTAAATTGAAATATTGACGGAAAAATACTGGTAGGCTACTCAATCCCAGTCGCAGTTTTGATTTTGAGGTTAGTTAAACACTGTTTACTTTTTATCACCTGATTTCGAAACGAAACAAGGAATGTATCATAAAGTGGAATTTGGACTGTATCAAAAAGCTCCTCCTGTATCGTAAAACGTTCATTACGACACGGTTCTAAGATTCCATTTTGAAATGGTAGTCATTTCGATTTCAACTGTAAAACTGAAATAGGAATTTTTCAATGCGCCCGTAGATTAAAGTAAATTTTGATCAATGAATTATCGAAATTCATTAAAATAAAATTCGTTCCGGCAGCTGGCGGTCGGAAAGAGTGCATTTCAAATGCAATTCTATGATGGCTCAAATCATATGACTTATAATGAGTTATTCCGGGTATGAATTCAAAGGTGCCGTTTTCGAAAAACCCATGAAAAACACAATTTTTGGCATATTATTCGCCATTTTCTCTGCCATTTTTGATTGGATTTTTTTCGTTGATGGCTCAAATTGTAGGGCATAATAAGGGTATTATACACACCAATTTTCAAAACGATCAAGTCATAGGTCGATTTGTAGTGATTTTTTAAAATTTTCATCCCCTAATTTCACCCCCTTCCTTTGGACCAATTTGGCTGGTTAACGAACTTAACCGAGATATTAACACTAATGATTTTTGTGCAAAATTTGGTCGCTCTCCGACAAGCCCTTCGGGAGTTATCGTGTTAACAAGAATCTGTACATATATGAATTTGAACGGACATCAGATTCGTGTTCTGGGGGCTCGGAAACGTGTAAATAATATATCGCATCATATATTTGCGATTATCCGGTCAAGACCAATAGTGCATTTTTTTCAAATGAAATGCACTAAAAACGTGTAATCCGTTATCTTCATTGATAAGGGCACGTGCTTATTAGGAGTCCCATAAATAAGATCATAGTTTTACCGGATGAAATAAACTTAATTGATAATTGCCACATTAATATTCTTTTCTGAGCTCAGTAATCTTCAAAGTTTCAATATGGTACCGAAAACGTGGAATAATAATGATGCTGTAACATGAATCATCTGAATTTCAAAAGCTGTACAAACACATCAACTATTATCATAGAAGAATAGAGCTCTAGGATATACTAGGATTCTCTTTGCTATTATGTAGGAACATTACAGGATTACTGTTTGAAATAAGATACATTTAAACTTTGTTCACAATTCAAGCAAGTTTTCAAAACGCAGCTAACAACATGAAAGTAAGATTATCATTTCGTATTTTCTTCATTGCTTTTTGGAATAATTCAACGTTTGAAATTTATCAACCATAACTTATAAATTATCCATCAATTTGATTTAAAAAATGATTTTTTTCTTTTCCAAAGTGCATTATACTTATATTACCATCTTTGGGTAGACTGAAGACTGAAGGTGCGGCTCGAGCTGCACAGCTGTAAATTCGCTGCTAGAGCTGCCCAGCTCTAGCTTTCACAACTCTATCCACATAACTATATTGAAGATGTTTACTCTGTTATCAGTGCTAATAATGTATACTGAAACAACAAAAAATAGTGTAATTCACCATTTTTAAGCCATTTTCAAGTAAATTTTACTATTGGTTGATTTAGTATACATTATTAGCCCTGATAACAGAGTAAACATCTTCAATATAGTTATGTTAATATAGTTGTGATGGCTAGAGCAGCGCAGCTAGAGCTGAGCAGCTCTACCTGTACAGCTCTCTCTCTGAGCAGCTCGTACCTTAACAGTTCAATAACTTTATCAATAAAAAACTAATGTATTTTAGTTCTAATGTTGTTCAGTTCCGCAGTAATGTACTTTAAAGCATTAGCATAGTCTGTCCAAGCAAAAAACACATTCCGGCAAGATGGTAAAATGACTCCAGCTCCAATATTGGTTCGAAAATTTTAGGAAACACTCTGATCTAAAATTTGAGACCAAATTTATAATTTTTGAACCAATATTGGCTGAGCTGGAATTATTTTTCTATTTTTTCAGAATGTCTACTTTACTTGGACAAAGTATACCCTTTGTAGATCTGTTGCGGAAAATTAAGACGGTTTTATCTGTTCCTTTCATGTTCCAATTACTTGCTGACCAGCTGACCAGGGTATATTCCTATCTCTATTCTCCAGTCAGCTGGTCCGATACAGATACGCAGACTATCTGTAGACAACAGAAGCTGTACAAATTCCACTCATCAATCAATCATCACAAATTTATTCATTCCCCTGCAAAAAATCTCTTTGCACAGATGTTCATATTTCTCCTCCTGTCTTTGATTTTTTTCAGCTCCAACCGGGTATAGTCTGTCCAAGCAAAGAATATATTATGATAGGATGGGAAAATGACTCCAGCTCGGTCAATATTGTTGCAAAATTGAAAAATTTAAAATTTTCAAATTGCGAATCATAAATTCAGGTTTTAAATAATTGTAGATCAGAATGTTTCCTACAATTTGAGACTATAGTCGTTTTGAAAATACTTCCGACTCGGGGGGGATCTGGGAAGACGCAACATGTGGGGATTGAGAAGGCACAGTGTTGCCGTTCCCTCATTGATACGACAGTTTACTGGAATGCCTCAATCCACGCACTAGACGCAGACAAGCTAATCTAGTAGTTCCTCCTTGCTCAAAGAATTTCTAAAAATGCACCTGTGCGTATGGGAGTGGAAAGTTGACAACAGCGCGTGTAGCGTTTACTCATTTCTCGTTTCTATTGGCTGAGCAAACTCTCTCTCCCATTGAAGAGAGGACTCCCCTCCAGTCAAAGTCAGAAGTTAAATCAATTCAACTATAAATTAATAATTTTTGGATTGATATTGACTGAGCTGGAGTCATTTTACCGTCTTTCCAGAATGTCTTCTCTGCTTGAGACTATAGCTGTTGTAGGCGAAGATGATGTTCATGTTTATTTTATACTAGCCGGCAGGCTCGCTTCGCTCGCCTTCTCCGCCTAGCCAGGACCCCCGACAGTATCAGCAGTGTCAGTGAGTCAAAGAGGCTCGCTTCGCTCGCCTGCATAACCTCTGGCAGTGTAAGCTGAGACAAACAGGCTCGCTTCACTCGCCTGCAAATTCTGTCCAGAAGGGATTCAAAACTCATTGAACACAGCATTTCTAGACCTTATCTGGACCTGTTCACCAAATTTCGACATTTTCTACCAATTTATTCTCGAAAAATCAAAGAAAAACTCTGAAAATTCCGAAAAATAGTAAAAGGCTAATATTGATCGTAACCTTGAGAACTATATCGGACATAGTTGGAAACTTGATTCAATATGTTCCAAATTAGTTTATCTATAATCTCGCTGAACCATTGAATTTACACTAAGGATTGGTCGTATCAAGGCGGAAGATATACAACCCGCAATACATCTACAATTTTGAAAAACCTGATTACTGGCATAATCTTGAACGGAATTTAAAAATATCTTAACACAAAATTTCTAGACCTCATTTGAACCTGCCCACCAAATATCAACATTTTCTACCGATTGGTTCTCAAAAAAATGAGGAAAACGCCGAAAAACTCTAGAAAAACTAAAATATTTGGCGTATCCTTGAAAAGTTTTCAAAATCCTTTCTTAGCGCGCGTCTAAACGTCCAACTGAACATGCCTGCCAAATTTGAACGACTTTGCTTCAGTGGATTTTTAGTTCTGGTGATGAATGAATCAGTCAGTGAATGAATCATTCAGTCAGTCAGTGCCATTTCGCTTATATAGATATAGATTTGTTACATAGTAAGTGCACTCACTTTCATGCTGTCAACAATTTTTCACAGGTTTCCATCATCCTACTCTCATTTGTGCTGCTTCTATTGCATTTAGGCCCGGTAGCCGCTAGTAAAGATTATGACTATCAAGTAGATGATCATCAACCCTTACTTGATGTTGTCAACGAAGATCCGCCTCAACCTCCACCATGTACCAAAGACGATTTGCCTCCAGTTCAAGATGCTACTAAGGTTCCTCAGACAAAATTGTAGTCACTAATAAAATAATCACTTGTATAAGTACAGCCTACTAATATTATTTTTTGTCACATTTGATCTTACGAGTGAATTTCGATTCCTTAAAGATCGTACATTATGAAATTAACACACAGATTTTGTCAATTTTCTACTCTATTTATTGGTACACTGCCATGGTTTCATGACCACACAGGTCACATTTTCAAGCTGACTAAAACTAAAACGGAAATATTGAACTTAATTAATCAATTAATCGTACATTAATTACAAAAACGTGTAATAGGTTATCATCAAAGATGAGTTCTCGACCCTATTTAGAGTGCCTTAACTCAGATGATAGTTTTCTTCATCTATTCTTCAACAATGGAGACAAAAGGTTTCCCCAAATATCTCTCCTACACATTAGACATATTAAGAAATGATTAGCATGCAATAGAACTTGTGAAATTACAGAAAATACAATAAAATCAAATACTTGTAAAGAATGGAATAATAGAAAAAGATGAAAAGAAATATGTAATTAAATTGAGTTCAACCAAGAGTTGAGTTAATTACATGGAATTTAGAGAGAAACAGATATGTGTTTTGAATGATGATGATGATGATCATTAAGATGGAAGCAGAAAAATGAAAAAACAGGAATTGATAATGAGGAAATTAGGCGGATAAATTAGTGAACAAGCATTACTAAACTGCGATGAAGGTTTATCGATTGAAATAAGCATAATTGGAATTGATCATCATCAAAATAATATTATTTTCTGAGCGCAGTCGCAGTAATGTTCTCATTCGATTCAATATAGTACAACGTAGAATAATAAATAATGATACTATAACATGAATCATCAGAATGTCAAATTTCAAAAGAAGAATATTCAAAAGCGGAAAATTTTCAAAAGCTGTACAAACAGATCAAGTATGACGCAGGAACATTACAGTAGTACCGGATGAAATAAGAAACATTTTAACTTTGTCTTTGTTCACAATTCAAGCTAGTTTTCAAATTGCAGCTCACAACATGAAGGTAAGATAACCATTTCGTATTTTTTAAAACTTATTTAACAATTTTTTCTGTAAACTATCTCTTTGCAAAGATGCTTTGGACATTGGTCTTGACAAATAAGTTCAATAGTTTCTGTAAAATGAATGAATAAATAAAAAATGAATGCTCATATATTCCTCTTCTTGCTGTCTGTGCTTTTCATCTCACTTCAAACTATAGTCCATTCACGATCACTTGAGACTAAATAAACAAACCTTTTGCGTGTAATGGAAGGTCTTCTTCTACGCGAAAAAGTCAGCTGCAGTCGAACAGCTGACTCTTGTCTGGAGCTGTGATTGGCTACAGTCCGACTTGTCTTGTCTCAAGACTGTTGTCTTAAGCTGTGATTGGCTACAGCTGTTAGTCTGTGGCCGAGCGTTTTGCATAGAAGACCTTCCATTACACGCACACACACTCAAAAAGTTTGTTTATTCCGTCTCAAGTGATCGTGAATAGAGTATAGTGGCTGTCAGAGGCGAAGATGATGTTCACGTTTATTTTATATTTTTCAAATGTGAATGGACCTCTCAAGTATCTTGATCTATTAGTCAGAGAATACAATTTATAAAAGAACAAAATGATGAGTATGCGATCGGTATGACCAATAGGAGCTATATGATATTAAAAGAAGCTGTGGTATGTCTCATATGAACTATTATTATTTATCCCCTAACAGGTAACATGTTTTAAGCATCTGAAATATAGACCACTATACGATATAATGTATGATTCAAGTAATAGGGTTCATGATTTTAAAACTTTTTATTTCTTCATGAACGAAATATCACGTTTATATCGTTATCAAAGTGAATATGATTCAAGCTTCTTATATGCATATTTCTTTTCCATGATGAATGATTATAAATATGGCATACGATAAAACTACTACTAATAAGATAAGAGACATACGAAATCACCTAATTTTTAGGCGTCAACTATAAAATAATAGTGATTATTGTACTCATTTTCATGCTGTTGAAAATTTTTTCACAGGTTTTTATCATTCTGCTCTTATCTGTGCTGCTTCTATTGCACTTGAAACAAGTGACCTCTAGTGACACAGATGATATTATCGACATACAACCGGCTCAACCTCCACCCTATGACGATTTACCTCTGGTTCAAGATGGTCCAGACGTTCCTCGGCCAAAATTGTAGAATCACAAATAAAATATTAAC
Organism: Sogatella furcifera; assembly: GCA_017141385.1. Lineage (NCBI taxonomy): Eukaryota > Metazoa > Arthropoda > Insecta > Hemiptera > Delphacidae > Sogatella > Sogatella furcifera. The sequence continues at coordinate 5,370,151 of CM029554.1, forward strand.
TTTATAACTACAAGCCTACTAATAATTCTTTTAAAATTGAGTACTAGCAAAGTCCCCTTCAATAGAAGTCCCAGCAGGCACTGGCGGCTCGTGCCCAAGAAACAGGTGAAGTGTTGTACAGTTAAGATACGAGCACTTCACCTGCTTTGAGGGTACGAGCCGCCAGTGGTCCCAGGCGTAATAAAATGGCAACATTGCACCGTAGGTCCATCTATAGTCTGTCCAAGATAAGAATCTCTGGCAAGATGAGAAAATGACTCCAGCTCGGTCAATATTGGTTCAAAAACTATTGATTTGTTAGCAATCGTTGGAAAAATTCTGTTCTACAATTTGAGAACACATCAATATGCTTTGAACCAATATTGATCGAGCTGGAGTCATTTTCTTATCTTGCCAGAGGGTCTTCTTTGCTTGGAAAGACTATACACATATCATAGAATTGAGTGAAGTGTTTCCTTTATCTAAGGGCTACTTTTATCACTGATTTTTATTTTAAATAATATTACAGTCCCCTTTTCAGTTTTTTTTCATTATTTCGTATGGCTCATTTTGTGGGGAGTTCCGAAGAAGTTCCACGGCCGACATAACGACCATTTCCCACAAAACCCTTTTCAGTTATTTTTTACTAAAGCAAAAAGCTTAGTAAAGGGCTACTTTAGTAAAAAATAGAACATTATCCTTTAGTAAAAATAGCTGAACAGGGTACTGTGATATTATTTAAAATAAAAAATTAGTAAATTGAGCAAAATTATAATTATATAACCATGCATGTTGGCTAAGTTTCTCTTTCTATTAAGCATGATTTTTAAATCACAATATATTGTCAAATTATAATATATATTTCTAATTTTTTTTTACAAATATTATGATCATAAAACTTTTCTCTTGTTCTTTCTGTACTGAACTATAATAGAAATAATCATCAACTAATGAAAAGAGAAAATTATGTCTCAAGATAGCTATGATAAGCAGCATGTCTAATGTGAGAATGCATACGAGAAGCGGAATTTGTTGAAACAGCTGACTTTAAAATGATTTCATTGCTTTTAAATGGACCAAATCTCCTTCTCTACATAGATGAAACTATAAAGACTGATTATGCAGTCTCTATAGTTGACACTTTCAAGGCCATGGCCTTTCTTAAGTACTAGTAATTGAGTCTCATTAATAATGAAGTACCATCAGATGTTGTAACTTCAGATTTTAATGGTGTCTTGATCTTTAATTAAAAGTAGTCCTAATAACAAATAATTTATCTATCTATTTAATTATTTAAATTAATTAATTCAAATTATTAAATTATTTAAATTTGGGCTAAGGCTGACATTGACTTGTGGTAATTATAGAATAACCAGGCTACAGCTTAGAGGCTCAAGTTACCCCAGTTGACCGGTGAAATAGTTCATCTTATCCTTAGCATGCAATAGCACTTATGAGATAGGTACTCCGAGTTTTAGTTTATTTATAAAATTATTAATACTGGTTACTTCATGAAACAATAGCAATTGTTTAATTGGGCGATTATGAAGAAAGAAGACACATTCGATCATAAAAGTAAATTTCCATTAATGAATTATCGACGTTAATTACAAAAACGTGTAATCCGTTATCTTCATTGGAAAGTGCTCCTGCTCATTTAAAATTCCATTAATGAGATGGTTCCATTGGATTCTTGAATAATAAGCTAAATTGATAAATTGCTAAATATGAGCTAAATTGATAATTATCAACAAAATATAATTTCCTAAGCTCAGTTATTACCAATGTTATCATTCAATTCAATACGGTACAACTTAGAATAATAATAATGGATCATATTCCATTATCATCATCATATAATTCTTCATAATGATAATGTAAGAATTCAAAAGCTGTACAAATACATAAACTATTAGGCCTACGTAGGAAGATTTCAGAATACCGTATAAAATAAGATACCTTTACACTTGGCTCACAATTTGAGAAAGTTTCAAATCGCAGCACACAACATGAAGGTGAGATAATAATTTCGTATTTTGATCATTGCTTTTTCGAAATTCACTATTCGAAGTTCATCACCCATCATGAACTTGATTAATAGGAGATGAATATTTTATCTTCCAAAGTGATAATTATTATCTTCAGGTGGAATTACAGTTAAATGAGTTCATCAATAACAAACTATCGCTGTTTTTCAGTTCCGCAATACTTTTAAACATTAGTATAGTCTGTCCAAGCAAAGAAGGCAAGATGGTAAAATGACTCCAGCTCAGTCAATTTTGGTTCGAAAATTCTAGTCAGCTTGTCCAATACAAATACGCAGACTATCTGTAGACAACATTAGCTACACTGATTACTAATCACAAATTATTTATGATTTTCTCTATTAATCTCTTTGCACAAATGCTCATATTCCTACTCTTCTCTGTGCTGTCTTTATCCCACTATAACCTTGAAGCTGTCAAAAGTAATGATATTTATTTCAAAGTTTTATTCTATATTTGTACATAGTATAGTCTGTCCAAGCAAAGAAGACCCTCTGGCAAGATGAGAAAATGACTCAAGCTCATCAATATTGGTTGAAAAATATTATTTCTGGTCTCAAATGTAGGAAACATTGTTCTGATCTACAATTTGAGACCAAATCAATCATTTTTGAGCCAATATTAACCGAGCTGCATCATTTTCTCATCTTGCCAGAGGGTCTTTTTTGCTTGGACAGACTATAATTGCACTCATTTTCATGCTGTTAACAATTTTTCACAGGTTTTGATCTTCCTACTCTCATTCGTGCTGCTTCTATCGCACTCTAATCCAGTACCCGCTAGTGAGACAGATGCAGATGATAAAAAATGTTATCATAGATGATATTATCACCATAACTAATGTTATCGACATAGATCCGCCACGATCTCCGTCCTATACCTATGACAATATTCCTCTAGTTGTAGATGTAGATGATTCGGAAGCGATTCGGCCAAAATTGTAATCACAAATAAAATAATCACTTGCATCAGTACCAGAATTTTTATTCGAAGAATTTAGTCTCATTAATAATTATGAATAAGTACCGTCAGTTAGTGTAACTTCAGTCGTCAAGGGTGACTAAGGCCCTAATTAAAAGTAGTGTTAACCTCAAATGAGTTATTTTCAGATTAAGTTATCTAAGACGGAAGAATTATTAGATACTAGCCGGCTATATTATAATCGTATTAATATTTAGATGCGGAACTTATTTTTTGATTTTTTAGTAATAATTAAATTAAGAATTTCATAATGATTTTGAACCAATATTGACTGGAGTCATTTTCCCCATGCTCGACCAGTTTATAACATACTGTACTTCGAACTCGCAATCGAAAACTTCGACACTTCGAGAGCTTCTCCGAGTAATGTTCAATAACTGACATGAATTATCAAGCGAAATAAGTTGTAGAAAAAGTACATGGATACAGAAAGAAGTAAGAAGCAAGTATTTTTGTACGTGAGGAGCTTAGCCTCGTTGAAAAGCATGTTTATGGATGGTAGCGAATATGAAAGGTTCGAAGATGATTCATATACGGTATCAAGGAGTTCGATAAAGTTCTCACGTGAATGTGAGGGTTCGTGAGGCTGTCTATGTGAGAGTGAGTGAGAGAGTTCCACTCTCCATTCTTTCTTCCTCAGTATGTAATCGTCTTTTTCCACCATCTTTGTTCTGCATATCATCTTCCTTCAAATAATTTGATATTTCATTTCTCTTGCTTTTCATCGCCTTACTCTTTCAATTCTCATTCCAAATCTTTTCTGTCTCTTATCCTTATTCTTCATTCACTGATTTGTTTTTTTCTTCCTCCTCCCCTTTTCGCTCTCCAAGTTCATTACTCTACATTTTCCTAAAAAGGGGTTTCCTTTTTCTAGTTCTTTCACTCTTACTTATGGTCTCCACAGACCATATTTGATATGGATAAAGTTTGGGACGTAAGTAATAATTTTCTCCAACTCCACACAAATCTTCTTGAAGTATTTCAAATTTTTCACTATTTTTTTCTCTATTTTTGCATCCTCCTCTTCGTTTTTCTACACTTATTATTTTTTTCTGAGTCTTGTCTGAACGTTCCATCCTCTCCGACTTATCAATAAATTTTTATGTTCATGTTTTCTCTCATCTGTCATTTCTTGAAGTATTATTCTTTTTCATATACATAATCTTTTTTATGCGACTTTTTCTACTTCTCAAATACATTTTCTCATGTTTTTCTACCATTTGTCTTCTACTCTTCTCTTTCTTCTTTTTTCGTTGTCGTTTACCATTCAAGCATCTTTTTATCTTGATACTCCTTTGGTACTTTGACGTCATAATCTATTCTCCATTCAGTCTCTTTAAACTTATGATCATTCTCCTGTCTCAATGTATCCCTTATGTTCTGTTTCCTCCTCCCCTACGCTTTCAAACTTCTCCTTTCGTCTTCTTCTTACTCTTCCTCTTCTCTTCCTCAACCTACTGTTCCTCCACCTACTCCTCGTTATTCTCATTTTCCGCCATTCGCACACTTCTTCCCTTTCTTGCCGTTCGGGGTACTTCGACATGTGATTTATAATTTGGCTTGGAAGAGAGTATAATGTAGAAGACCTGCCAATTCTATCAGATGAAGAGCGAACCTATTCATCCAATGATATAAAAAGAAGAAGAAGAAGAAGAAGAAGAAGAAGAAGAAGAAGAAGAAGAAGAAGAAGAAGAAGAAGAAGAAGAAGAAGAAGAAGAAGAAGAAGAAGAAGAAGAAGAAGGAGAAGAAGAAGAACAACAAGAAGAAGTAGGGGGAAAATGAAGTAAAAAAGGGCAAGAAGCAGGAAGGATGAAAGCGCATGATGATAGAGGGTGTGCCGTATGAAAGTTGTCGATGAAAAATGACAGACAGGTCTCGCTAGATAGTCTGGTAGAGCAAAGAAGACATTCTGGCATGATGGGAAAATGACTCCAGCCAGGTCAATATTGATTTAAAAATTATAAATTTGGGTCTCAAATCGTAGAAAACATTCTGCTCTAGAATTTGAGACCAAATTTATAAATTTTGAACCAATATTGACCAAGCTGGAGTCATTTTCCCATCTTGCCAGAATGTCCTCTTAGCTCGACCAGACTATACAAGGGAACGACTTGTTCTCCAGCTCAGAAATAAAAGGAGAAAAACACCATTAGAGCCACTGCTCTTATAGATCGGCGTTCAATCATTCTCGGCATGGCGGATTAATCCGCATCGCGGATTTAATCCACGCATCGCGGATAGGAGATGAATTTAGGAAGAGAAAGAAAGGGATGAAGGAGTAAAGATAGATGGATAGATAATAAGAGAGAGTGTGACAGAGAGATAAATAGGAAAATATAGAGATGGATACAACAAGAGAGTGAGAATTGAATTGAATAATTGCCTTTATTAAGGGCGGAGATAGGTCCTCCTATAATAACAGCCCTATAGTATAATAAAATTCTTACATCTATTTCATACGATCAATACAAAAAATATAATAGAAAGTGAAAGTGAGAAAAATAGTGTGATACGAAAGTCCGAAATTGATACGCAATAGTACAGGAAGAATACTCATTGAAGCAAAATATTCGCAACATGGGGTTTCAAAGTGAGGTTGGCTTATTTGTCAATACTGAAAATCGAAGAAAATATCTATTGGCTCTCTAAAACTAGTGTTTTACTATATGATTTTTAATTATTTCAATTTGAGAAATATTTGAACCAAGTTTAAATGCTTCCAAGATGTTCAATAATTGAGAAATAGAATCAGTTTATATTATTCCCATTACGGCGGCGATACATGAGCATTGCCAATGTCTGGTATCAACAGAATACCTTTCTGCATCAATTTTGGAGCTATGAATCAATACTGTGTATTAGATAGCTGCTGTGTAAAGAAAACTTATGAATGCCTCAGATGCATTGGGGATTTATGAAGATATTGTATACATCTTCAGTGAATATAATAAAAATAAATTATAATTCAGTATTTACAACATGATCTAATTTTTAATTATAATGGCGACTTGATAACAAGTATTTGAAGGCAAGGTGAGGATGAGTAGGAGAAAGATGATTAAATAGTGATTTTTTAAATTGGAAATGATCAACACTTTTACTGTAACTGATGATTAATTTATCAATTTGGGTCAATCACTTGAAAATAGTGTATCACGGAAGATCAACCTTTAACCTATTCCCACTCCCTAACAAATGGTGACACCGCGAATCAGGTCAGAGGAGGATTGTACGAGATATAGTGAACAATCATTGCATAATAAAATTTAAATTAATACGATACCACTTTTGAATAAACTATAACAATGATATAACCTCAGAAAACTTACGTCATGATGAATATTATTCATATTGACATCAATTGCTTTAATAAAGTCAGTGGGTTCGTCATGTTGAAATAGTTTATGTGGGCAACTTTAAACCCCCTCACTTAAAAAAAAAGAGGATTCCAAAGGGTGATGAGTGAAACTAGATTGAGGGCCATATTACTGGTAAAAGGAATGCCAGTAATGAGAATGTGAGACCAAAGAAGAGTGAAGGAGAAGGGGGGAGGAAGAAATGGGAGTAGAATCTGGCATTCAGCTATAGTTCAAGCAAAGAAGACATTCTGGCAAGATCGGAAAATGACTTCAGCTCAGTCAATATTGGTTCAAACATTATAAGTTTGGACTCAAATTGTAGATCAGAATGTTTCTCACAATTTGAAACCAAATTTATGAATTTTGAACCAATATTGATCGAGCTGGAGTCATTTTTCAATCTTGCCAGAATGTCTTCTTGGCTCGGACAGAGTAGCGTGAATTTTATACGAGCACTAAGAACGTCGTAAAGAGAATTTATTCGAATCTACATGAGTCTGGGATGGTTTAGGGTTGGTAAAGCTTCAAAATTAAGAGTCTTCTGCTCAAGTCACTGTGTCTTTTGTTGTGATGTTCTGTACTCTATTTGAAATAACTTCCAAATTGAAAAGCACTGTAGTCCCTATATTAAATGTGTTACAAGAATCCGAAAGTTACATACATTAGCTTCAAAGTAATGTTTATTTCTCATTCATCTTATTGCCTTCAATTATCATCATCTATTTCTTTTTCTTCCCTTTCATCTGTCTTTTTCTTCTTCGTGGCGCACAGTTTACTCGGTTACCTTCTAATTTTTATTTTTTCGATCAATTAACAGTACAGATAGGATGTTAATGTACAAGCTTCAAACATTTCGAAAAGTCATTCTATTCCATCAATTTTTCATCTATTCTATTCAGTTTAGTTCTTCGCTACTTCATTCAGGGCTCGCTTTATTCTACATGAGTGAATTACCTACTCTTTCTTACCTTTTTTCTTTCCATCTTTTTCAACCACTTTTCTTCTTTCGATCTCCATCCACTACTTCGTTTTCTCCTGCCATCTCATTTATCTTTGTTTATTGCGCCAACTTTTACTGCTTCAATTTACTACATACTCAACTTTCTCTTTCAATTATTTATTGTTTTTTCTACTGTGATTCCTATCGTTCATGCTTATTATCGTTTTCCTGTCTCCCCCTCCCTTCATTCATGATTCCTCCCTCTCATTCCCTTTTAAACTAGTATTCTTCCCCTCTCCCTCTATGCTGATGTCTAACTTTTTTATGTGTTCTTCTTCTACAATCTAGTCATCATCTTCTTCCTATGTTTCTCTCTGCTCCCTCTTTTCACTCTTCCTTCTCCCTCAATTTCCCCCTTCTCCATCAATTTGTCTCTTCTCCTTCTACGATGATGTCTTACTGAGTTTAGTTGTGTGTGTAGTGCTATACTAGTGATGTTAATTTGGAGAGTGTTAAACTCCTCCAACCCCCTATTACTCTACCCCCCCCAAAGCTCAGACGAGTATTGTCTTACCAAAGCCAAGATTCCGAGTGTTGGCTGGCTTTGAGATGATGATATTTCAGCTGAAATCAGCTTTAGTTCGTCCAAGCAAAGAAGACATTCTGGCAAGATGGAAAATGACTCCAGCTCGATCAATATTGGTTCAAATGTTATTAATTTGAACTCAAATAGTAGGATACATTCTGTTCTACAATTTGAGATCGAATTTATTACTTTTGAAACAAAATTAACCAAGCTGAAGTCATTTTTCCATCTTGCCAGAATGTCTTCTTTGCTTGGACGGACTATAAACACTCAACCGAGTGAAATTCGTACAAACGCCATGCAATTCTGCGAGAGAATACTCCCAGTATCTGTGCTGGTTAACCATTTCTTACTAGATTCCCATTCTCTGGTGAGCGTCGAAGAATTGTTTAGTGTTTTGAGACATGAGAGCTCTATGACATAGGGGTGATACGAATATCTCACTAGAAAGGAACCACTGGAATTGTGACACAAGTAAGTGTGGTATATAGTCTGGTCGAGCAGAGAAGACATTCTGGCAAGATGAGAAAATAACTCCAGCTCCGTAAATATTTGTTCAAAATTTATAAATTTGGTCTTAAATTGTAGAAAACATCTTGCTATAGAATTTGAGACCAAAATTTCAACATTCGAATCAATATTAATGGAGCTGGAGTCATTTTTCCATCTTGCCTTCTGAAGAATGTCTTCTTTGTTCGACCAGACCTTTGTGACCTAGAATTTGTTAATCTACTGCTGTCACAGAAAACACTAATCATCACAATTAGGACAAAATTGGGGATGTGTTCTAGAGTTTGCATTTACTGTGAGAACCTTATTGTTATTAGATTGTACACTGCTCCAAGTGGTTATCAAAACTGGATAATTTTGTTTGGGAGTGTTAATTTACGTTTTAAGGTTGAGTGGTAGAAATTACTTCCTAGACCTAACTCCGCCTAATAAAGAATATTTCAATTTTATTTCAATTACCTCCCATAAAATGGTGCAGAGAAATGGAAGGTTTCTACGACAATTTCAAACAAAAATTAGTAACTTCAATATATAAGGAAAACTGTAACGTATCTAATGATTGGAGTTGGACAAATTCAATAGAAAATATCACATTTATTGAAATCTCAACTTTTTGATTAATTTGTGAAGACATCCATCAATGTGACGTGAATACAATACAACAAAAATATGTAGTCGAACAAAATTTCTGATAAAATTGGACTCATATTTGTAAAAACATTATACTTCAAACCCATTTGTAACATTTTCGCTCTCATAGACCATCTGCAAAGCATCTGCAGACTTTCCTCATAGCTTTGTATTAGAGTTGAAACTCAGATTTCAACTACTCAAAGCATCATGTTACCAATTAGCGGATTGAATCTCCTATTCATTGCAGTTGAGATGGAAAAATCATGAAAAGGATGCACAGTGATAAGGAGAGTTGTGCTTGAAAGCACTGGCGGCTCGTGCCCACGAAACAGGTGAAGTGCTGTACAGTAAAAAATACGAGCACTTCACCTGTTTCGTGGGCACGAGCCGCCAGTGCTTCAAAGGAAACGAATGTGAAATTGAAAGCACGATCCACTAGAGAGATGAAAATATTTTTTTTCAAAGTTTGAAGAATACAGTTAGTATACAATAAGGGTAGATAATAAAGAATAAAAGAAGATTTAGCGGGGTAATGTATTGAAAAGAATCACTTTTTGCATTGAAGAGAAATCAGATAACAAAATACTGCATGATAGTTTCTCTGTCTTCCACCTATTCTCCTCCTTCTTTTTCATTTTCATTGCACATCCCATCCCTCTCTCACTCTCCTTTCTCTTCATTCTCTCTCCACAACCATCTCTCACTCTGTTTTCTCAATATGTTTCTCCTTCACGCCATAAACTTTTAGTTTCCACGAATATCGAATAACAACTGTCATCTCATGGTATTGTTAGAATTACAATGTATTACATCACATTCTATATATGATATGTAACATTTTTCACCATGTCAATTATCCTCAATTGACTGTAAAGCACTTGGAACGTTATGGAATTTGTCTGATTAGATTCAATAGAAGTTTAATGAAACTCATGATAACTATTATGATTAAATGTTCATGTTGTCCAATTTGATATTCATTTTCACAAGTATATTCAACGTTTCTTCAGGATAAAAAATTGTTTTCATATTGATTGGATACGTGATACTTAACGAAGATTAAGATCATATTCTGGTGTTACAATAATTCCATCAAATAATAAGTAAAACATTGGTTTCACCTAAATTACTTCGGGAAATTAACTCTGATCTAAGATGACAAAGTTATGTGATAAAACATACTTTAAACACACATGAATAAGATTATCGGCATAATAATAAGATAGGAAAACCAAGACAATATACATCAAATATGTATACCAAGTATTATGAACTTGGGCGTATATCATTTACCTGGCTACAAAATTCAAATGCAACCTTGTTCTAAAACAGACACCGTCATCAACAAATGAGCTTTGCAACTAACAGAAACATTTCTGAATTGCTTGCTGGCTTGCGATTGGTTGGAGGTGTGGCTGGTTAGAGAAGGAGCTTGATGGGGCGTCCAATCGCATTGTAACTAGAAGGAAATTGCTGGATTGCTTGCTGGCTTGTGATTGGTGGAGGCGTGGCTGGTTCGAGGAGGAGGTTTGGGGCAACCAATCGCAATGCGAGAACACTTTAGAGGCGGTCTGACTACGTTCTCTTCTGTTTGGACTGGATTTCAATGGCTGAATTGTGCAAGTGCTAGTATACATGTAAGTTACTTGTGTGCATTTTTTTACAGCGATTTGACAATTCAATAGAATTTTCAATACTGTATTCAATTACTATTAATATTCATATACTGTAGGCCTATTCTACTTTCAATATTTGTGTATTTCAAATATTGATTCAGATTCATATTTTTAGTTCTAATCTCAACACAAATATTTTGGTATTCTTGTTGACCAATCCCATTGCTATGAAATTCTCCAATCCTGTTCTTAATCTATTATTTCTCTTTGAAACCTTATGCTATTACTCAAGTTATTTATTTCATATTACTTCATTTACTTCCAAATTACTCGCGTTCATAATTATCTCTGGCGGCTCTTACCCACGAAACAGGTGAAGTCCTCGTATATTTTACTGTACAGCACTTCACCTGTTTCGTGGGCACAAGCCGCCAGTGGTTCATATACATATTTATTCCAGTAAAAAAAAACAATTCCAGTTATTTCACTTCATATGTTTTTCGTATTTTTCTCTCTTACACTTTTCTTCCCTTCTTTATCAGTCTCTGTTTCTCCACCACATTCTCCTTTCCATCCTTCACACTAATCATTTCTTCTTTCCAAACTTCTTTGTGTTTACTATAATTGATCAAAGTTAAATAACTGGAGGCAAATTACCATTAAAAATAAGGTTATTTCCAAGTGTTAGGTATTATCGACGCAATTGACTGGCCCTTAGGGCAGAGGGAAATGCTTCTGACATTATCAACTTCTGAAAATACAATCTTCTATTGATTATCATCCACTGAAAATGTAATTACTATTAAGGGACAATGATTCATAAAGATTTTAGCTCAGTTTTCCAGCTACGATGGTAGAAATATTAATGAATTATTTTCCTGATAGTGAATCAGCGTTAAGTAGTTTTTCAATCGCCAATATAATGAATACCATTTCGCCTCTAGCTATACTGTAGCTTACAAAACAAGATTAATGAGATATTATTTTGTTTATGAATGGGAGGAACCCAATTATTTTCCCATTTCAAAAGCATGGTTGTATAACCCACTATTATGCAATTTGAAAAAAACATCTCGATAGCACGACTTCTCAGTTGATGAAATGTATTTGTGATGGGAATAAATCGGATATCAGAAACAATAAAAATATATCTTGAAAATATTAATATCTATCACGACGACGATGAACTTGTTGAATATGTGATAAAGTAATTATCACATTATCGCATGTGAATGCATTGCGCAGGTTCATCAGAAAAATCAAACAGCTATTTCACAGTTCTTGCTAGATCCCCAGTATAGTCGGGTCGAACATAGAAGTCATGGGAAAATGACTAGCTCGGTCAATATTCGTTGAACAATTATAAATTTGGTTTCAAATTGTAGAGCAGAATATTCATGTACATGTGTATTATTACTTCGTTGACAGCTTGACATTAACCAAATAATGATAAATTTAATAGAACATTAGTACTCCACCAAAATCCGATAGAAATCTTAGATCTTCTACTTAAAAAAGTAGATGAATAAGAGAAAATGAAGAAGAAAATCAAGAAATGGATTATAGACGAATATGTGATAATGAATGATAAAAAATACCTCTCAGATAAAACAAATAATAGACTTATATCTTTATAATAAACAATAAATCTTCGAAATGATACTATTGTTCACAATTTCTACTCAGACAATCACAGGCAGCTTGAAGTTCGCCATTGTACATCGCAACACTGGCGGCTCGTGCCCACTAAAAACAGGTGAAGTGCTGTACAGTGAAAGATACGGGCACTTCACCTGTTTCGTGGGCACAAGCCGCCAGTGCATCGCATTGAAAATTTATTGAACGCAGCTAATACCTGACTGAGAACTATGAATAATTGAAGTGAATACGAAGGGACATGATTTTCATATGCAATAGAAGCCGATGTAATGCTTTCAGAGCACTAAGTACTGGATTACTCAGCAGCAGGAAATGCATTTCACAGCAATGTTCAAATGAATGAATGAATTTCCGCACTGGTTCCAATTTGAAAGCTTTCAATTTTCTCTTGTAGTACTACGAACAATAAGTTATGAAACGCTTTCAGAGAAATATTGGGGAATTGAACTTTCAAATAGTTTTCTAGCGGAGGTTTTAAACTGTATTAAAATATACTATGGTGTTTTGAGAGTTTGTAATGCAATCCTGTACACAACTTTGTCAAGTTTCAATCAAAACTATACGGAAATTTGAATCTCCTTGTCGAAATTGAATTGGTTACAATTTATAATGCTTCTTGTTAGAATAACAAATTTTGTAAATGGAGAACTATGATCATAATGTTTGAATAAGAAAACTCTGTTATTTTAAATGATTGGAGGAACTTTAACCAACATGGTTTTCCATCTAGTGAAAATTAGGTTATATTCTGGCGAAGTGGAACAACCCTTGGGTCTCCCCATTACTGAAAGCCATACAATAAATAATGATAATAATCAGAGAGTTTGTTCGAGCTATGATCATGAGATTTTGACAGAACATTGTCAAGTTTCATTTGAATGTGTGATTCTTCGAAAACTATTAGTTTCAAAAAGTTGAAAACTACTTCCAATTTCGAATATATAGCTCAAGGATCAAGGAATATTCTTCTCAATGGAAAATAATGTTTCAAGTAAAACAACAGATGAAACATATTTACATGAAATTAAAAATGATTCAATGCGTTACTAATTTTAGAATATATTGAAGAAAGAAATCAACACTTTCAGAATTTCGATGAGATTGTTGCTACTAAATTTTTCAAGTGGAAAAAAGTGATAAAGGTATTGAAGGTCGGTTCCGACCCGCCAAAAATCATCAATCACATTTTTTTATAATTGCATTAAATTCAATTACAATGAACTACATTGAACTGACCAAAGTAAAAACCATTTTCTCTCAAACCGTGAATTTATAAGTATAGTCTGTCCAAGAAAAGAAGACCCTCTGGAAAGATGAGAAAATAACTCAAGCTCGGTCAATATTGGTTCAAAAATTATTAATTTGATCTCGAATTGTGGAAACAATTTGCTCTACAATTTGAAACACAATTTATAGATTTTGAACCAATATTAAAATATGCATATATGGTTTTTTTTGTGGGAGCTACCCATAAGGGTAGGTTCCACTCGCCTTGGTCACAATCTGGTCACCCATCCGAAATCAGTCCATAGTGTTTGTGACTTAACATCACAATCACCTAGCAAACGATTCACTGAACAACCAGACACCAATATTGACCGAGCTGGAGTCATTTCCACATCTTGCCAGAATGCCTTCTTTGCTTGGACAGACTATAATGTAGGCCTACCTTTATCTTTTCTCCCAACCAATTCAATTCCGTTCCACTTGACCTTACAGCCGCAACATCAATCAGTTAGGCCACGATGTGGGGTTATAGTGGTGAACAATGTATCGTCTTCCGGTGCTACCTGAAGCACTTGGAATGCAACCAATGCGAGATTGATGATTGCAACGGTTTCCACTCTAGTGTCGAAGGTTGATCTACGAATAGTGGAGCTTGGTTAATCACAGGAATAAATTAATGACGAATCTGGTCGAGCGAAGAAGACATTCTGGCATGATGGTAAAATAACTTCAGATCGGTCAATATTGGTTGAGAAGTTATAAATTTGGCCTTAAATTGCACAGGAGTATATTTAATACAGTTTAAGACCATACTTGAACTAATATTGATGGAGCTTGAGTCATTTTTCCATCCTGCCAGTATGTCTTCTTTGCTTGACCAATCTATACCTTACCCCACCAGTGTTAACTTCCACACACACATGATAATCATACATTCATGTTTCAAGCTGGACAAAAACTCTCTTATAATGTAGAAAAGTGTTGAATATAAGAAGTTTAGAACATAACGAATGGATAAACTAGCTATTGGAGGCTAGAGATTATCCTGCTAAAATTTCTCCTATTTCTTCTTATTCCTTCCATCCACCTTTTTCTGAGTTTTGAATAATATTAAGGTCATATAACTGGGAAAAACTGCAAAAAAACCAGATAATGCATCTATAATATTCATTTATGGATACAATTTTTCGTTTGATTTATTCATTGGAAAAATATTGTAGTCTAGCATCTATGCGGGTGTAGATAAATAATTTATCTCAATTGATTGTCATATCCTTTCACCATTTCCACTAAATTCTTCAACTATTCATATCTCTCACAATTTCTCAATATTCGCCTTTTCAACTTTTCTAGATTTATTGTTGTACTCCAAAGCCTATATTTTCGTTGAAACGTTTATTTATTTATTTATTCATTGAGTACATATAAAAGCTCACAGACACAAAGTCCATTACAAAGAGCCTCATTGACATAATTATTACATACACTAGTGCTTGAAATATTATTACTAAAAGTAAAAAGAGAAAGTAACAAAAACAATACAGAAGAAATAAAACGTTTAATTTTCACACCTTCTACCAGATTCTACAATTTACGAGTACTTAATCATAATGATGATTTTTTTATTTTATAGATTTTACAATTTACTTCATCTCAATCTTCAATTTCTTTTCTTTTTTATCCTACCATCCTTCTTCCTCAAACATGCTTATCTCCAGAATTTACAATTTTATTCGTAATTATTCAATTTAAAACTCACTCAATAGAACATACTGCTCACACTCTGGCCAATTTTCTCTTAATTGAAAATAATAATTAATAATTCAAGCGTAATACAACGGGGTGGTGCATTTTGACAAACTAATGAAACGCTGCATCGCAATTACTGTAGCTGATAACAGACTTAATTGGCATTTTTCTAGTTCATTGATGTTAGAAAATTAATTAGGTTCGTCGTTCGTTTGTGCAGTGGATTTCGGAAGTGAAGAGTAATCAACAATAGGGAATGAATTATAAATGAATTTTCTATCGATTTTAAACCAATATACAAAATGCATCTTACCTTCAATTGGAAATTTTGGTTTTATTTGCAGTTAAGTTATCAATGATTATTGATAAGCTGTGCATTTCAGAGGACAATATTTTCAGAAGACAATAATTGTCTCGCCAATTGGCATCGTATAAACTCGTCTCAAGATTCAATAAAATCATAGAGAGACCATAAAGTTCCCTATGAACTGAATTTTATTTTCTGATTTCCAAATCGGAATACATTGTATTCCCTACAATGTTAGACGTGTTGGATGCGTAAATGCTGTATGGATGTCCAAAAATACTGCATATAGGTATAGTCTTTCCAAGCAAAGAGAACCTCTGGCAAGATGGGAAAATTACTCAAGCTCGGTCAATATTGATTCAAAGATTATCAATCTAATCTCAAATTGTAGGAAACAATTTGATCTACTATTAAGACCACATTTATAATTCTTGAACAAATATTGACCGAGCTGGAGTTATTTTCCCATCTTCCCAGAGAGTCTCCTTTGCTTGGACAGACTATAAAAAAACGTCTCTTTGAAATAATTTCAAGAACACTCAACAGGCTAATAAAGGTCCAAGTAGATTTTCCTTCCACCCGAAATTCAGCTTCTCAACGGTATTTCATGGCTGAGAAGCGAGGGAAAGGCATATCTGATCAAAATTTAAAGCGATTTCAAGAGACTAATCTTCAACGAAAGTGGGCTAAACAGGGAAGCACCTCAATAATCTTCTTTCAAGCTACTTAAAATGTGATTAAATTTTTTCGTCCGTTAAAGCTTCAGAGCGCATTTTAGGAGATACATGTCATGAATTATTAGCGGATGCAAGATTACGACTCAAGTACGTTTTAGTACCAAAAGCGTTCCAAAGCCTTTGTGTCTCGTATCAAGACAGTATCACGTATCACGTAACAAGATGGTATCACGTGACCGACAACTTGTGTATCAAGAGAGATTATTGTTTCCAGGGCCCACGGGTGGGGTGTGTGGAGTGTGCGACCGCACAGGGCGCCACGGCCAAGGGGGCACCGCAGCGGCTGATGCAAAACGGGAATTTTTTAAAATTTCAATTGAGCTATTACAATAATTTTTCCACTATTTGATAAAAAACTCATTTACCAACAACTTGAATCCATAAGAAATTATTTCCTCTGCATAAATTCATTCATCATAATGAATTGATCAATTGAAAAGCCACGATCAATGTATGAAGCAAGCAAAGAAACGCCCCTCTTAAATTTAATTCTATGGTTGGCTGACAACCACCTTACATTCTGTCGACCAATCACAAGCCAGTTTCCGATAAAAACTCCTTATCACATAATAAGTTAATCCTGTAAATTATATTATTACCGAATTGTTGTAGTTTTTCAAACTTTTATCTGGCAAGTGGTCGGTATTAGATCATCAATAGTTTGAGTTCTATTTCATTTTATTCATCGTATAAAAAATAGAATTAAGAGTATATTATGGGAGTTCGAAATCATATTTTCATTTCATACATCATATAACTATTGAAGTCTAGTACTGGTCTAAGTTACACGATAAAAGTAAAACTTAGTCTAAATTCGAACTTGATAGAATCTTACCAGCCTGAATACATGAATAAATATTATATTAGCACAAGATTGTCAATAGTAAATCAGCATAATTTCTTGTGTATGATTCACCATCCATCATTTTCTTGCTAGCAGCCATTTTCTAAGACAGAAATCGCGAAACTTTGTCAACCAATAAGAAAAGAGCAGGCGGGGCATGAAGGCGTGTTCAAGTCAAAACTGGAACACCACCCGTCAACTGCTGCCATCTACTGGTTGAATTTGAAAACTTTTCTAACCGATGTTTTCGGCAATTTTGATCGTAGGTGGAGCTTGGAGGCATGTCCAATGGAAGTCTAAGCAAGTCATCCTATTGCCAATGCCATCTGCTGGCTGAATTCAGAACTATTCTGAGTGTTATTCACAAAAGTTGGGAAGAGCAGTAAAGATGGCTAAAATTTTCAATTTGTTTGTTATTGAGTTGTATTAATAATTAATATTACAGTCTATCAGCACAAGATCGAAAATAGTAAATCAACGTAATTTTTTGTGGAAGGGACCCATCCAATTGCTAGCAGCCATTTTCTGAGACAGAACTCCCGAAACACTATCAACCAATAAGAAAAGAGCAGGCGGGGCATGAAGGCGTGTCCAAGTCAAATGTGAAACATGTAACCGATGTTTCCGGCCATTTTGTTCATAGGCGGAGCTTGGAAGCGTGTCCAATGGAACGCCCTATTGCTACTGCCATCTGCTGGCTAAATTAGGAACTGATTCGAATGTTATTCAAGAAAGTTGGGAAGAGCAGTGAAAATGGCTGAAATCTTCAATTTGCTTGTTATTGAGTTTCCGATTTTTTACTAAAACATCTTTATTTCAATAAAATGGAATATTCATGATGATTCCCAAGATTTTTCTGTGAAAAATTTATTATTGCCTTTCTTATGTGCTGCTTTCAAGCAAACCAATGAAAATAAATTAATTAATAATTAAAATTTTAATGATAATGTACAGTACAATGTGACAGTATTGCTCAATCTAGATAGCCTTTAGTTATTCCTGTAGGCATTTGCTTATAACGTATCCAATACATGAAAAAACTGTACGTTGGGATACTATAAGCAAGTCCCTGAAATCCTTTTTGCCACACCACATACAACTTTGGGATTGCTTATGGGAATAATGTGAACATGCAAGGCAGCTTGAATCATGTTTGGCTTAAAATATATTATAATATGTAGGATTGTATTCGTCTGGTGATAAGGTGGGAAGGCGCCTACCAAAATCTCGCACAGGGCGCCCTGTTTTTAGGGCGCACAGGAAAAAATCAAGCGAGGGCCCTGATTGTTTCAAGTATCATAATTATATCTTGAGGGCATGTTCGCACTACGCGAGTAAACTTGTTAGCGTGTTCTTTTCAAGCGAATGCAATAGAGGACTTGATGTTTTTTGTTTGGCATTTCGTTTAATATCAATCAATAATCCAACAAGGCCTACAAAATATTTTTTGTAACTTCTACTCACGGATACTAGAATACACGGTAGATATCACGTGCATGTTTTAGTCAAAAAACAGCTAGGTGTGACATTCCATCAATCCTCAACTTACCTCTAACCTTTTCCATTACATCAGTCTCTCATAATTTCATGAACATACCAAATTCTCACGTCATCTTCCTCACTACTTTGATTCTTTATTCAAGCTTCAACCTCCCCAATAAATGTTGTAATGTATTACAAAGTAAAAAATAGAGTAATAGCCTACCTCTCTCTATCTATCTCTCCTCTAATAACCGATTCCCTTTCCTTTTCAACAATTTCCTCACTGTGAAAACCTTATAGCGACATGCAAAAACCACCTCACTGAAAAAACCTCACTCAGTGAGGCATGAATCGCGGCTTGAAACCTCACGACATGCCTTAGCACCTCATGATTTAATACCGCCTCACTCGAAAATACCCATCTCACTCAAAATCATTCTCCTCACTCAAAAAAACCTCACAAAGCATGAGACTACTCATCGTCATGAATACGAATTAATTTCTGGTGACAAGTCACGCAATCCAACACGCACAACTGCGTGTATAGTCTGTCTAAGCAAAGAAGACCCTCTGGCAAGATGAGAAAATGACTCCAACTCGGTCAATATTGGTTCAAAAAATATAAATTTGGTCTCAAATTGTAGATCAGAGTGTTTCCTACGATTTGAGACCAAATTTATAATTTTCGAACAAATATTGGCCGAGTTGAAGTCATTTTTCAATCTTGCCAGAATGTCTTCTTTGCTTGGACAGACTAGCAGACGCTAACAAAACTGGCGGTTTATGAATGTCTGTTATTGAAGTTCGGCTCTGTTAAAACAGTCTGAGAGCGGACTTTGATAGCACTTCGAGTCGACAGCAACCTCAGTGAACTATTGCGCCATCGCAGACCACTTTCAGACTGTCCTGACAGAGCTGAGCGTTAACAACAGTCGTTCGGCAACCGCCAATTTTGTTGTAACCAACTGTAATGAACGGATCAAATCTCGAGCTGGTCCATGATGGAATTCTGGAACCGCGTCTGTGAATGCTTTAATCCAATTGTGGGAAACAAATAATACTCCATGATTAGGCCTACTTGAGAGCAAAAAATCGAGGCTCTCTGACAGATTGGGGTGGTTTTTCCAAGGGGAAACAACAGTATTTAGACATGTTTAGAAACAAACATGCATTAATTAGTTTTAGGGAAGCATTAATTAGGTTTGGTCATCTTTTTGGAAGGATAATAATCCTAATTTATCATACTCTATGTTTTTATCAGGTTTGGGTGCAGAACCATAATAATAATTAGAAGGATGAATTTCTCCAGGAATTGTAGATGCTTGTGAGGGTAAAAAAATATAAAAAGTTTTGGTTTGTTGTTCTTGGGGGAAAATATTCAGCATAAATATTAAGCTAAAAGTTTCTATTGTGATACAATATAATTATGATCTTACGTAAAATTTCAAATTGAACAGAATTTAAAACGTTAAAACGTTCAATTACAACATTCATTTGGAGTTTTCTCTTGTAACTTTGAAGTTATCCAATTTCAAATTCAAAAATAGTTTTCTTTCGGAAGTGAAAATTGGTTTCAAGTTTTATGTCATAACCTTGATTTGGACTTGAAGTACAAATTGGTTGAGGAACGACATTTTTGGGCTTTATGCCTGTTATACTAACCTTTGTATTGGATTGACTGAATAAATAATTTATGTATTCGATAAATAAAATGAATAAAGCATATACCCTTTTTAAAAAAAAATTTAGAAGTATTATTTTCTACATTTTTAATAATACTAGTTTTTTTTAGTTTTTTAAAGGGTATTTGATTTTTTCCATATTATCTATCAATTATTTTAAATAGTTCCAAGTTTAAAGTTTAATAGTTATAATTAGTATTAATTATCAATTTTTAATTATAATTAGTAATTAATTATTAATTAATTTAATAGTTTAGTATTTAAAGTTTAAATCAATTATTTTAAATAGCACCAAGTTTAAAGTTTAATTTTATGTATTCGTACGATATATATAAGTAACGAAAAAGGTATACATTAATGGGAAATCTCAGAATCCATGCATCAAATCGATCAATTTTCAAAGAAAAAAAGCTAGAACAATAGGATTGTTGACCTCTAACTCCAGACAATGAGAAGAACGGTATTGTAAATAGAAGTGGAATTCTCCAGACAATAAAATGATTTCACTCGATTGAGCAAACTTACTATGGTGAGAAGTTTGACTCTCTAACCTTACAACTTGCTTCACAAAACGATGAAATAAATAACATACTGCACTACTTTACCAATTTATAGTCCACAGATAGTAGTATAAAGTGTCCAAGCAAAGTAGACATTCTGGCAAGATGGGAAAATGACTTCAGCTCGGCCAATATTCGTTCAAAAATTATGAATTTGGTCTTAAATTATAGGAAACATTTTGGTCTGCAATTTGAGTCCGAATTCATAATTTTTGAACCAATATTGACCGAGCTGGAGTCATTTCCCCATCTTTCCAGAATGTCTTCTCTGCTTGGAATGCAGTAGTAATGTAAGTTGTGTCTGATGAAAAGCAAAAGACCATTGACCCTTAATACTTGGATAGATATGGAAAGTTTAGTAGTTGAAGCTGGTAGGGAGTAATATAAATCGTATACAGTGTTAGTGTAATACGAAACTTAGCCATTAAAATGAGTTATTTACTAGTCTGTGAGCTAAGAAGACGTGATTCTAATGATTTATGTTGGGGAATTATTCTAGCAACTCAAGTTCAATGTTTGTATAGAGTTCATGATAGCATTTCAAGGCCGTAAACTCGTCAATTCTTATTTATTTTCACTTTTAATTTCAAAATTTTCAGAATTGAATTTTAATTTTCAACAAATCCAATGATCAATTGATTCCCTCTTAATATAAAACAAAACAATTTTTTCCAACTAGACTCTTGACTTTAAATTATTTAAAAGATTAATTCAAGAGCAGAAGTCATTTGGAGTTACAGTTTTTTTTAAATTCAGAGTCAAAGAAATTCAACACACTTTTCATAAAAACTACAGTATAGTTTATAAGCTAAGGCAACAGTCTAGATATACGAGTACATGAAGTTTCAAAACCGGCGTATACTTACAAAAGTTGCCATTAACAATAATAATCATTCATCTTCAAATTCAAAAAAATCAGTAAAATACTACAATGCAAATGAGCAAACAGCATCAACGCACATTCATGAGGTTGAAATTTCAATTTCAACATTTTAACATCGAAAAACTGACAGTTTAGACAACAAAGCAGCTCAAAATTAACCTCTAACAAACCTTTAAAAACAGACCAGAAATGCACACAATAAGAATCAAACATCCCACTCTACAATACGGTAAATGTTTCAAACCTTGAATGAATAAATTTGAAATCTCAAACATCATCAAACCCGAACATATTATGGAAAGTTAAACAGATAAAAGTTTTGACAGATAAACGGGGTTTGTCTGTCAAATTTCAAACATTATGAACAAGTTCATCAAGGTTTTCTAACCACTGAATTCATGAAGCTAACCTGATTCGACATTCACAAAAGTTAAAATTACAGACACGTTATCACACAACTGACCCGTCTATTATGATAAGTTAACTGTGTCATGAACAAAATTATTATTCCAGCGCAATGAGTAAATATCACCGAGGGAAAATCGCGCTCAAACTTTCAGAATGGATGAGTGAGCGCAACGCGAAAATCACGAACTCACGATGGGAATTCACTGACGAGCTGGAAAACATTTTCCGCAAAATATCTAAGACCGATGCTACTCTATTATATCGCTCGTGAAGCCGCCATCTTGTGTAATAATTTCCTTCTATTGTGAGGCCATTTCCCACTTGTCTGCATGTGAGCCGGAAAAACTTTGTTTGACATTGATGTGAGGCCTCATGGGGCTTGGAAAATGCTTGGAAAATTCGAGGGAATTTTTGGAAGCGAATTTCTACCGTTCGTGAAAACCAACAATGTTGAGAAAAGTACTTGAGCTCATTTTACTTCAAGTATTCTTCGATTTTTGAAAGAATAAGTTAGATTTCTTATTCCTTTTTCTCATTCTACAACGATTATTTTTTATAATAGAAAGGTATATACAGAGGTATTACCAAAAATATTTAAAATGTAAGTTTTTTAAGTTACAATTTTCCTCAAATGTAAATCTTTCCCATATACAGTAGTCCGAACAAGCAAAGAAGAGCCTCTGGCAAGATGGGAAAATGACTCCATATTGGTCAATATAAATGCTCAAGAATTATAAATGTGGTTCCAATAGTAGATCAAATTGTTTCCTACAATTTGAGATGAAATTGATAATTTTTGAAGCAATATTGACCGAGCTGGAGTCATTTTCCCATCATGCCAGAGGCTCTTCTTTGCTGGCCATACTATACCAAGTATTCAAGACAAAAACGGCCACACCCTGAGCTGGATTGTATTTTATTTGCTCCCTATTCTGAACATTAATGAATTATTCGAATTGAAGGATCTTACACTTCAATTTACTTCAAATACTATATATTTTGATTCCAATGAGTGAAATATATGTAACCTAATACTCCCAACAATGAAATGAATAACAATAGCCTCATTAATGTATGAGAAACCCATATTAATACCATGACCTCATATTTTGAGTTTTGCAAAGGTATGATTTGAAAAACACAATATTTACGCGTTGAACAATGGATTCATTGTCAAACATACGATTCATGGCAATAATCCTCTTTTACTCTTATCTAACGAAATAGCTTGAACCATCTATTATCATAATAATAGTTGTTTTCTCTTCTCTTTCACCATCATTGACCACATAATGCAAATCACATTACTGATAACAAGACTCGTTCAAGATTTTTGTTGAATAAGAGTATTTCACAAGTAAATAGAGATAAAATCATAAATACCCAAATAATTTCTGGAATAGAATTAAGTAAACATGACACCACAATGAAAAGATAAGGTGTTTATTTTCCATACCACTCTCAAAGCTTCAAAAAACAAAGCCTTTTTAAATTAAAGCTATCATAACAAACTACTCGAGAATCGCACAAAATTCACGAAAGAACCCTTTTTTCACAGAGACTAATATGATATGAACTGAACACGAATTTCCATCCTATATTGAACATCCATACCAAGGCTTCGGGAAGAACAAGGCTTTATGGGAATATAAATCTGTTGTTCTCCATATACGGAGTTGATAAAGGTTTTAAATCTGATAAGTCTGATAAGAGCTCTGGTAGAGGATGTGTGTAATACTCTCCCAAATCTGATAAGAGCTCTGGTAGAGAATGGATGTAAT
The DNA here is from genome assembly GCA_017141385.1 of Sogatella furcifera. Classification (NCBI taxonomy): domain Eukaryota; kingdom Metazoa; phylum Arthropoda; class Insecta; order Hemiptera; family Delphacidae; genus Sogatella; species Sogatella furcifera. The sequence goes on from CM029554.1 coordinate 5,394,119, forward strand.
ACTCTACAAGTACAACGAGCTTTATACTCAATATCCTCTGAAAACAATGAGCTGGAAGTTTAGTGCATTAGTTTAGAGGCAAACAAAGAAATCTATATTCAATAAGCTCTTAAATACAACGTTCTCGAAGATTAAAGCACTTCTATAAATAAGCAAAGAACTCCATACATACTCAATGCTCTCTAAATACAACGATTTTAAAGTTTTAAATATTTCCAGAAGTAAACAATGAACTGCACTGTACTGAGTAAGATTTAAGGGCGTTGGTATGATATTCTTTAACACAACTTAATTTCAATCAACTTTTATCATCCTTATCAAAATGTATTCATGCTTCAATCAACCCTCTATCTACCTTGAATTTTCACCAACTGTTTTAGAGTATCACCTTTTAAGATTCACTCATCGCAAATGAATCTGATATACTGATCACCTCCCATTCTATTCAAATTGATCATCGTATCAGTTCATCTACTTTCAATCCCATCAATTCAATTGAATAGGGTGTTTTTCAATAAAACCATCAAACCGTGCTCTTTCAATTTCAGAGAACCCTATAAAAAAAGTGGGAAGCTTTTAAAAGTGTTGATGAGCTCATCTGCTGTCAGTAAATTCAGAATCCATTCAAACCCATATCAAAGAAGCCTGGATGATGTATCTCTGTATTTTTGCCCCATAAAATGCAAGAATGAGAGCTCACAATATAGGCGAAATGCAGGAAAAAAGAAGACTATAATTTGAAATGACGAGTTCCTACATTTAGAAGTTTGAAGAGGAGGTAATGGATTTATCAGATATACTGATGGTATTGGACTGGTGCATTCCTTTCGAAATGTATTTGCCTAAGCATAGTTTTAACTATTAGTTTGTTCAAACGCAATAAGCTCAACTTAGTAGCCTACTCTAAACGAAGAAGGCCTGTATACATGCAGTTTTGTTGCAATGTAACGTAATATATGTAAGTGTAAAGATATTTCTAATAATAATTAATTAGAAGCTCAATATACTGCTATATAAATAGACCAAGAACTTCTGCAATCACAAATATAGACCAATGTACTAAATAGCAAGCGAGATCCATTGCAGTTGGTGTACTGCAATATCTAATAATTCTTCCATATTTAAAAATTTTTCTCCTGATCAAGCAGTATTTATAGTGATGGGAATCATATTGAGTTAGAACGAATCATAATTATAGTTTGAACGAAAAATATTATAATAGTGATTGATCAATATTATATCATTTTTTCTGTTACTTTTTAATGCTGGAATTATAATAGTAATTGATACAGTATTTCCATTATTATATGAATATAGTATGATTTCGAATTTCACCTCTATTCATATGAGTACATATGATGAGAAATAGATGATCGTGTAATACCGACCTAATCGCTTTGTACAGTAGCTAAGTAAGTAATCGCTTTGTACAGTAGCTTTGTAAGAAGCTAACAAGCATACTCATCCAACAAAATAATATCTAAATCGAACAATCATCACATCATTCCTCTTCATCAGTCAACGTTCAGCTATCCAATCATCAAGATTGGTATAACTACAACCACAAAACATTACCTCAAAAATCCGACTCCACCACAAACCCGCTAATTCGAACAAATCACCCACAAATTCGATTTAAACCAGACAAATCACATGCAACAACAGCAGCATTATAATAGTCTGCCCAAGCAAAGAAAACATGCTGGCAAGATGGGAAAATGACTCCAGCACGGTCAATATTGGTTCAGAAATTATAAATTTTATCTTAAATTGTAGATAAGAAAGTTTTATACAATTTGAGACCAGATTTATAATTGTTAAACAAATTTTGATTGAGTTGGAGTCATTTTCCCATCTTGCCAGAATGTCTTCTTTGCTTGGACAGACTATACCGACTACAGTAACAATCAGATCAAAGCAGCCAATTGCCTGTCAGGTTGGGTTAGTGTTATCGATGTTTGATTTTGAAAATCAGCACGGCAGCATCTGCCCCGGACAGTTTACACAGACAAATGGATTTCGGACCGCGGCCACTGATATATGACGTTCGATAAGTTATAGTTCGCTCTTCTGAGAAGACCCTCCCCCACAATCTAAATTGTATCGTGGCTACGTGTCTTCTCAGTCTAACAGTGCCCTGATGACGTCACTACGCTCTGTTTTTCCGTCCGGAACATCCGGAACATGCTGATCTCCGGAAGCAGCAGCAGCAGCCGGATTAGCGGGATGAAAAATAACACGGCCTTCAAAATCGCCGGTACCGGATTAGTGATGAAGATTTATCGCCGGTAGAGGCAAAAAGCCCGCGTGTCAAATTTGGGAAAGTTATTGGAGGCCTGGATTTTGTGTGATAGATTGTTGTCGTCTTCTTGCATTGTCGTGCATACTAATAATTCGATCTCGTATTGTATCTGATTTGTCAAGGATTTTGCGAGGTTTTTTTTCAGCAGTAGTACGAATTGCTGATACGGAAAAATTACAGAAAATTCCATTTGATGATATCGAAGATTAGTTTGGAATAATCATAGTTGAATATTTTACACTTGAATATCCAATTACTGTATTATGTGAGTTTTTGTATGATAGATTGTTGTCTTGTAACAATCTTTGTATGATAGATTTTGTATGATAGATTGTTGTCTTGCATAGCGTGAATACAAATAAATCCATCTCGAATTGTATTTGAAGATAAGGGCTACGGTCTTGGAGAGCACACTTTTTCTCGATACTACCAAATTTAACATTTAAAACACTAAGGCTAGTGTTTATATTTGATTTTATTCAATAAATATTATAAAGTGAATAGATAAAAATAATGTTTCCCAGATATAAAACCGTTGCCAAGATGAGTTTGGAATAATCATGATAGTAGATGAAGAATTAGTAAATAGGGATAATCATGATGATTGCACTATTTAATCTCCTGTTATTAGGCTATGTAAGTTGGAGAAGTTGTGTGATGGATTGTCTGTTTTGCAAACACTGATAAGTTTGCTAGTAATCATTCAATTACTTGTATCAATAAACTTGTATTAGAAATAATTTATTGAAGTGTTCCCACTCAGGATATCCTATAGGGTAACACATATTTGATAAGAATAAAATGATTTGTATTTGTAATTGATTTCTTTTGTTGTTTAATAAATTTGAAATTTGAATTCCCTATTGTGGGTTTGTTAGGCATTTGCAAGGACAAGCTGATGGAAAACTCTCAGATGGAATTGTTTTTTCTTTGAAATTTCAATTTCATGTCAAGCCGTTAAAATTTGTGTTTACTTCTCACATGTTGGTTTTGGAGATTTGTGAGATTTTGCTCCGATGCAAGAATGCAAGAGTTCAGGGGCAATGCTTTGAAAAATCAATTTCAAAGATATTGAAGATAGAGTTCTCTTACGACTTTCTTTTTCGGAATTCTTAAGGTTTTGAGATGATACACGTACTCTATCTACTATGGATTTAGAAACCAGTTTCATCGGATTCAAGAACATAAGGAAAAGGCATAAGACTGTGAAAATAATGCAGATGTGGACCTATAATACCGGACTTAAAAGCTTATTGCAATATACGTCAAGCAGTTCATGTCTAGTTTGTGACTGATTTCACCCTGTTCTACTAACTACACTTCTAAAACTTTATGGAAAATTCATTTGAAATATCAAGAAATTTTCAATTAATAATTTAATTCAATTTCAAGATATTGAAATTCACTCACCATAGTTGCTGGACTGATGGACCCGAAACTCCTGATGTACAGCTCACAGAAAACATTTGTCGGCTGATCTGTAAAAAAATCAAACAGTTGAGGAATTGTTTTATAAAATGAATTCCTTTAAAAACTACTTCATTTGAAAAATCAGTTCAATTGGAAATAGACTTTTGATAGGCTTCTGAAAGATACAACCATGGTAGATCACTTACTACTTGCACCATTTTCCACATGATTCGAAATACAGCGAAGTTGAAGAAGAATAGGAAGCGGAAAAAAGAAGAAGATAAAAAAAGGAAAACAAAAGGAAAAAAGAGGGTGAAAACGGAAAAAAAGGAAAAATGAGGGTGAAAACGAAAACAAAAGGAAAAATGAAAAAGCAAAATTAGAAGAAGAAGAAGAAGAAGAAGAAGAAGAAGAAGAAGAAGAAGAAGAAGAAGAAGAAGAAGAAGAAGAAGAAGAAGAAGAAGAAGAAGAAGAAGAAGAAGAAGAAGAAGAAGAAGAAGATGATGAAAATGATGATGATGATGATGATGATGATGATGATGATGATGATGATGATCAGATGATGAGGAAGGATACAGCGATGAGGATACAAGTGGGTAACAAAGTTACTAAAATAAAGTGGGTCAAAATAATGTAAGTAGAGCAGTGGGTAGAGAAAGAACTAAGAATTTCGAAAACAAAAGATAAAAACTGTTACAAGATACCCTCAAAACGTACCGGTTGAAGAGAACTAAACTCACACTTTGTGAGAACTCCATTCGCCCACATTTCACAGGCGTTTCAATCAGAGAAAAACAATCTCACTAGCTACTCCATTTTATGTAATTTCCGTCCTAAGATGAATTTTATCCTCTATAATATAAGTACTACATCAAGTCGAAGGTTACATCAAATACAGTGTACCGCTTACACCTCGGGCGTAAGATAACCCGTAAATAGAAATTGTTTCAACTAGTCTGTCCAAGCAAAGAAGACATCCTTGCAAGATGAAAAAAAACTTCAGCTCGGTCAATATAAATTAAAAAATATTGAATTTTGTCTCTAATGGTAGACCAGAAAATTTCCTACAATTTGAGACCAAGTTTATAATTTTCTAACCAATATTGACCGACCTGGAGCCATTTTTCAATCTTGTCAAAATGTCTTATTTGCTTGGACAGACAGTAGTTCATAGCGGCAGCATGGTAACGAGGACTCAATTCAAGGGGGCCAAGTACGTTTATTTATTATACGCTCCCAAACTATATTCAACAACACAACTTCTATTATTTGGCTCTCAGAAGCAATCTGAGAGAGAATATTTATTAAATCTTGCCAACGGCCATAAATAGTCCGTCCAAGCAGAGACGACATTCAGGCATATGACTCCAGCTCGGTCAATATTGATTCAAAAATCATAAATTTGATCTCAAATTGTAGGAAACATTCTCATCTACAATTCGAGATCAAATACATAATTTTTTTAACGAATCCTGACCTAGCTGGAGTCAATTTTTATCTTGTCAGAATGTCTTCTTTGCTTGGACAGACTATAGAGTTGGAATGGAGGGTATAGTTTCAGCACGCGCATTTCAAATGCAAAAGCAGTCAGAGAGAGTTGTGCATTTCATCAAGATTAAGTCCCGACTCAGCAGATCTGACTTACCACACGTTTGGTGATGCGTGGGAATCAGGAGAGAGATTCAGAGTTTCAGAGAGAGAGAGAGAGAGAGAGAGAGAGAGATACAGAGATACAGAGAGAAAGAGGGATACAGAAATACAGAGAGAGAGAGAGGATGAGAGAGATACAGAGAGAGAGAGAGAGAGAGAGAGGAGGGTGAGAAGAGGGAAAGTTGAAGTCTCGGTCTATTTCGATAATTTCGAAATTCCCGATTTTGGAGAAATGGAGACACAAAGAGAGACAGAGAGAGAGAGAGAGAGAGAGAGAGAGAGAGAGAGAGAGAGAGAAAAAGAATGTGAGAGAAGAGAGAGAGTGTGTGCGAGAGGAAGAGAAAGAGTGACGGACGAGGGGAAAAGTTGAAGAAGTCTCGATCTTTTTCGATAATTTCCCCGAGGTGTCTTTCATTTGCTGATGTAGTATAGTTTGGTCGAGCAAAGAAGACATTCTGACAAGATGAGAAAATGACTCCAGCTTGGTCAATATTTATTAAAAATTCTAAATTCGTTCTAAACCTATAGAGCAGAACATCATTTACAATTTGAGACTAAATTTATAATTTTTGAACCAATATTGACCGAGCTGGAGTCGTTTTCCCATCTTGCCGGAATGTCTTCTCAGTCCGACGAGACTACAGTCGAAGGCTATACGAGGACAGATGGCCAGTTCGAGATTAGAGGAAAAGGTCGAAAAGAAAAATAAAATAAACAAAACAGGAATTGGGAAATATATATGTGAGGATTGATGGAAGTGATAGGAAAGAGGGAAAGCCCTAGCGGGAATAAAAGTTGGAACGTGAAATTAGAAGAAAATGGTGAAAGAAATATTAGGAAAGAGTAGACAAGTTTGATTATATTTTATTAATTTGATAAAATAATTGGAAAAGTGGGAAAGCACAAATTCATTATGGAATACAGGCAAATAGGAGGCATATACAATACATATTTTCTCTGACGGCCAAAATTGCAATCAAAGTACCCTTTTTCTGAATGTTCACACTTATATCATATTTACATCAATTTTTTACAGTTATTTACACTTGAGAATGGCTGCCGAAGCATGTAGTGTAAAATAAATATTATTTCAAAAAAAGGGTGCTTTGATTGTAATTATTTAAAGTTTTAGGGAGACATATTATTGGAAAATTGACGTTATCTTGAAAGAATTAGGAAAATGAAAACGGCATAAAGAAAGTTGTACTGTTCCAGTTTTCACAATAATTTCGCTTTTTGTATAGTTATAAATACTGTTTTCCATAATCCAGGAACAGTTCTGATAACAAATATACGAATTCGCTTCTCTGGAGAAATTATATAACGTTCCTATAGATGTAGAAGATAAATCAATAGCCTACCAATCCTATTTAAAGTTAATATAGAAAAAATTACATGGAATAAGAAGGAAATTACATGATTGGGAATGTTCGATTTGTTTGAGGGATATGATATTCGAATACCTCCACTTGATGCAAAAAGGAATTCCAAGAGGATGTAACAACCCAGTTAGGAAATTCAAAGAGGAATCCCTTCACCGAGTAGGCTACATGCAGAAAAATGGAACAAGAAATGAAATAAGTCCAAAAGATAAAACTATAAAACGAATGTAAATAGAACTCAAAAAGCATGAAGGACTTTGAATACATGAGCCAATAGAAGTTATGAAAAGAAGAAACGGGCCAAAAGGGTGTACTCATGAAGAAAGAAAGGAAAAAGAGGAGAGAGAAATAGAAAAATACATGATCACACAAGCCCTGAAATACTCTTCAGTGAAGAAGTTAGGTACAGTCGATTTATTTGCAAAGAACGGACCCAACGTATGTAAATAAGAATGCACTCCGCATTTCCAAATACTGTTCAGCCCGTAGACGGAACGAACATAAAATTGTCTTTAAGTTAAAAAGATAGAATTGGGCCATTTCTATCATTTCGTACTGAGCGCGATCCATCTCGTTCGCTATAATCCCAATTCAAATTCTTCAGAAAAGGAAAAAATACCAATCAGAAAAGGGAAGGACGGCTTCAGTAGAGTATTATTAGTATTGAAGGACGCAAAAGAAGCGGAAAACCTAAGCCATCTAATCCTATTCCGAGGTAAGCTTATTCTGATTAGATTAGTTTTAAGATGACATCTAAAAGAGATTTCGATTTTGAGGAGTCTCTCAATGAGAGAACCTCAAAGACTTTTTGATAAATATAGATATATTTTGAAATCTTGAGATATACTATACGTTTGTTCAGATATGCATTTGAAATAATTGACTGGCTCATATTGTCTTTGTAGGAAGCCTTTCTTGAGATCTTGAGATATACTACTTCTATTATGTTCAAATACGTATTTGAAATAATTGAGTATCTCATATTGTCTTTGTGACTGTTTAAAACATTCAAATAAATTTGATTCAAGAGATGGATTCCTCTTCAAATGAAACATTTGATGGACAGTATATCTTCAAACTACACTGGATTTAAATAATCGTTTGAAGTAATGAATTTCTACACCATTATCAATGGTGAACTGGTTTTCTGCAGTTTTCACAAGAGATTATCAATAATGTTGAAGCATCCAAATCCGGCATTTCAATTTTTAACAAGACCGTGGTTTTACAATATCTTGTATTCTCATTAATTATGGATAACTTCTCTACAATGACACCTACAAAAAGACAATGAAATGTGTCACAATTGGTTCACATACCACCGGCGGCTCGTACCCACGAAACAGGTGAACTGCCCGTATCTTTCACTGTACAACACTTCACCTGTTTCGTGGGCACGAACTGCCAGTGTCACATACTTCATCAAACATATTTTCCTTTTTGTCTAGGTCTACAATCAATCAATTTTAGTAATAAAAGTTGAAGTCATACATAGTACCCTTTTTAGTTAGTACTTTTTTATTTTAACACAACATGTTTCACATTCTCAAGTGTCAGAATTTTACACCTGAGAATGCCACTAAAGAGTTCGGAACATGTTACGTTCAAATCGAAAACAACTAAACAAAAGGTTGTGTTTTCAATTTCTATTACTGTACTAACAAATTATTCATCAAACAGAAATATAAATACAAAATATATATCAATAATACACAAGTACATAAAGCAGAAGATGTGAATCGTTTTTGCAGTATCAAAGAAAGATGAATACTTTCTGGCATGACACAGAATTCACAAGAGCCCAACATGCCGTATAAATAATAATTGTTATACTAATTTTTTCAAGAGAAAAAAGAACGAAATTTGGACAGTATCGCTTTTTGGCGAATAGCAGCATTCGACACGACCATTCATCATCTATCATACTTCCAATTTATATGCAAATCCTCGCATTTAACCTTGGCTTTAATCCGCGTGGTGTAATATTTTTCAATTTTACTGCTGAATTTTTTGCGCGATAGGGAACTACGGAATTAGCCAACGGCTTATTTTTATTGTGGCGCGCTTTTTATGAAGCCCATTGTGACTTCAAAATCCTATCGACCTTTATCGGTATCAAGCCATTGCAGGAGAAGGACTTTTGATGATAGGTCATGATTAATAATAATGTCTGGGATTATGCATGAAGATAACCACCAGGAGCTGATATTTTTCCAAAATTAGAAAGCAGAATTATCAAAGGAGAATAATGGTTTTTGGATTGTAGGTTGATATTACTGATGCGAGGGTGATTTATGAGGTGCATAAACGACCATGCCTCTGGTGGGATTCGAACCCACGACCGGGTAGCGCTAGCGGACTGAAGGTTGTAACGCCCCAGACCACTCGGCCAACCCGGCCGGCAGTTCTACCTAGAAAAGAACCCAGATGAATCATGAACGATGATTCTTAAAGAAGACTAGTGGTTTTTTGAATACAGGTTAATATTACTGATGAGAGGTAGAGAATACTTTATAGTTCTAGTTGGAAAAAAAACAGATCAACAATTAATAATTTAAAAGAAGAATAGGTAGTGATTTTTGAAATGTAGGTTGATATTATTGATACAAAATAGAGTTTTTCATACGTAGTTCTTGCTAGAGAAGAACCCAGATCAATCATGAACAATAATTCTTAAAGAAGAATAGTGGTTTCTGGAATTCAGGTAAATATTATTGATGAAAAATAGAGTATTTCATACGTAGTTCTTCCTTGAAGAAACCCCGGATCAATCATAAATAATACTCACAAAGAGGAATTGTTGCTTTTGAAACGTATTATAATATTATTGATGCAAAATAGAGCAATTCATACGTAGTTCTTGCTCAGAAAATTACTCAGATTGATCAAAATAATTCTAAAAATAGTGGTTTTTGGAATACCCTGATGGTTAATATTATTAAAGAAAAATAGAGCACACATGACACATCATAGATCTTACTGAGAAAATTACCCAGAACAATCATGATTAGTTCTAAAAGAAGAATAGTGTTCATTTAAATGTAGGCTAATATTATTGATGCAAATAAGAGAATTTTCTATGAGTGGCTTCAAAAATAGTCCGATGAGAAATGACTGACTTCCAGGAAATGGAGGTCCACATGAAATGGCGACCAAATAGAAAATGGCTGGTCGATCCTACACAAAATACAACGTAGTTTCTGATTGGTTGACAACCTACGCCTATTTTCAACAGGAGAAAGACTAACCAATAATATCCGAAAACGAATAACAAACAAGTAGAAAATAGTGAAATTCGAAAGAATAATTAAATTATTATGATGAAATGATCTTGGTGTATAAAATAAGAATGTAAAAGAATTAATGAATGACAGAAAAACAAGTTGGAGACTTGAGAATCTTGAGTATCTTCTACTATACAGCACTTCACCTGTTTTGTAGGCACGAGCTGCCACTGATTGGAGTTAATAACAGAATGATTTCACAAAAATTGTTCAACATTTATAATAGCCGCTACCTATGTACATTTTGAATACTGCAGCTATTTAAATATTTCACCGCTAAACACAGAGGGATGGTGTGACTGTTACTGTGTAAAAAGTATTTTTCATTTTGTAGTTTTTCAGAATGATGGAGATTTTTGATAATATATGAATAAATATTAATCTATAAAATACTGTACTGCGAATACAATAAAAAATCTTCATTCACCCTCAATGGCCTCAATACACACAAGTGTTTATCAGATTTCATCGAATAAAGCTCAATTAAAGCCAAATGAGATTATCTCTTATGTACGGATCAGAATTTAGGTCACAATTCTTCAGCGCTCAACTGTAGGCGATTATGGTCATGAAAAAGGATTACAGTACTAGGCCTCTATGGACTCCGACCCTTCGATTTTCCTCTAATTTATGCGTTTTCGGATTAAAAGATTCGCTCATCGATACCATCATTGTCAAGTGAGTCACGAAAAACGCCCGATTCCACTTAATACCTTCCATTCATCTCGTGGGACCGAATTCCAAATTCATTGCATTATGGGTCCATTCAGAGCTATCCATGGCTCGAATCAGTTTTGTTGTTAGAAAAAAAACAGATTCCGATTTTCCAATAAAAAGAAGAATAGCATTCCGAATTTGCAATCGTTCACCTGAAAAGAGTATCGTCAGCTGTTCAATATGCTTATCATCACGAACCAAGATGGCATCCCGACTATAGCCTGTCCATCAAAGAAGACCCTCTGGCAAGATAATAAAATGACTCCAACTCGGTCAATATTGGTTCAAAAATTATAATTCTGGTCTCAAATTGTAGGAAACATTCTAAACCACGATTTAAGACCAAAATTATAATTTTTTAACCAATATTGACCGAGTTGGAATCATTTCATCATCTAGCCAGAGGATCTACTTTGTTCAGGCAGACTACAATAACTGGCCTCTAATTCATCCCGTGAATTATCGAGTGAATCAGTGAATCCAATAATGAAACACGCTCGCCGCTCTTTACCGAAATGGAAAAAGTGGAAAGCACCGGGGAAAATTCAACTGGAAAATTGGAAAATCAAGAGCGAAACTCGGTGAAAATCTTTGCGGAAATCTTTTTGACGTCAGTGCGACTCCCGGGTTTTTAATTTCAGAGCAAAGATTGCAATGTGGAACTGACGTTCTCTGGAGTGGAAGATAGGTTTTCTTTGAAGAGGTTACCAAACTTTTTTCAGACCGAATGTCTACAACAAACCTGCTCTGAAGGAAGGACTCTTTTATTTCAGATAACAAATTATTTAGAAATGTTCAATTAAGATTGTGAATGAGAATGAAAAAGTGGAATAAGTTTTCTTGTGTGTGATTAATTTGAAGGGAAATGTAAAGAACAATGGCAGTGATGTGATATATACAATTAATTAAATTTCAGAAACTGCATGAAATTTATATAAGTTCATAAGTAAAATTTCTATTCATATAGGCTAAAATTGACACAAAGTGAAATTATCGTCGTGTTGGAACACAATACAACCATTTTTTCGAGATAATAATCATACAAGATATCAGACATAGACATAGACAACGCGAATTGAAGTCAAATGAATTTAAAGTTTTTCGTTCATCATTTATTGGGTTAATACAATCAATAAATTTGATAATCGTGCAACTGGTCGCTGGATAATATCATTAATCAATTATTTCCTAAAATTTTTTCACAAAAAAGTTCATCAATCACGGAATTTGATCAGTTTTTTCCTTTAACAATACAGTGAGAGAACGTGCGCATCCAATTGATTTTGAGATACTACTCATCATGAATTGAACTAGAGTCTGGTCGAGCAAAGAAGATATTCAGGTAAGATGGAAAAATGACTCCAGCTCCGTCAATATTGGTTCAAAAATGATAAATTTGGTCTCAAATTGTGGAGAACATTCTTCTCTACAATTTGAGACCAAATCTTCAATTTTTAAACAAATATCGACCAAGCCGAAGTCATTTCCTCATTTTACCAGAATATCTTCTTACCTCGATCAGACTATACAACCAATCTTCAACTCTCCAACAGTAATAATAATTAGAGTACATCCCAATGAGGTTTCACACACTAACAAGACCCCTTTTACACTTCAACAGGATACTTGCATATAATAAGCGAACGTGTATGCATTACGCTTGAATAATCGATGAAATAGGCAACACACAAAGTATACACTGGCGGCGAGTAGATTGAACATCTGAAGTGGATTGTAAACAAAATGGTCCAGCATACATGCTGCAGCTAGAATGTAAACAAGAGGAGAGTTTCACTCATTTCAAATGTAGCCGGGCGCATTAATGAGATGTTAATAGCCCTTCAAACTGTTGCCTGCCTTTCATGTATTATGTATAGGATAATTTCACTGATGCTTCCCCAGTCAACGATCTGAACTATTAAGGGTCTCGAACTTTTGATCAGATGATGAGTCAAGTGGGTGAGAGAGAAAATGAGGTAATGAATGAGTGTCTGAGTGAGAAAATGAGTGTATGAGTGACTGAGATAGGATGATCTTTTGAATAGAATAAGTTAGAGAGTGAGTGATTGAATGAGAGGATGACTTTATAAATGGAAGAATGATTGAGTGGGAAAATAAATGACCAAGAGGGAAAGAGAGTGACTGAGTGAGAAAATGATTGCATGAGTGAAAATATGAGACACAAGTGTTTGAGTGGGAAAACGAGAGACTGAGTGAGAAATTGAGAGTATGAGTAAGATCTACTGTAATTCATTTATTTATTCTGTGGATGAATTACAATAAAGGGTTAAAACACAGACAACTAAAGTCCAAAACGTCTTTTCCCAAATTTCGATACATAATTTTTAAAAAGAGGTTATGTTGTTGATCATCAACACTATCAGTACAAAGTTTCCACTGTCAAAAATTGAAAACTATCATTTAGAATTTTTAGGTTGATTTAAAAGTCAAAATAACACAAAAAAATATATATAGCTATTTTAAAATATCGCTGTATGAGTGAGTTTCTCAGTGAGAGATTACGTGTCTCAGTGAGAGGATGGATGTATGAGTGAGAGAATGAGTGTCTAAGTGAGAGAATTCAAATTTTTAAAAAGTGGAAAGTGTTTTTCAAAGTGAACATTTTAATGCAAACTTTCATCATCTTCTATTCAACATGTGAACATCATTATCACTCACTCATCATCACCTTTGCTTAAAACACTTGCTATCAAGTCGAAATTGTAACAATAATCAATGAAAAATGAGAGTATGAGTGAGGAAAATGAATGTATGAGTGAAGAAATGAGTGATTGAGTGAGAAAAATGAGTGTATTAGTGAGAAAATGAGTGACTAAGTGAATGAGTTGAAATGGGAGATTGTGAGTGCATTAAAATGAGTGGGATAGAGCACTGGCGGCTCGTACCCATGAAATAGGTGAAGTGCCCGTATCTTTTACTGTACAGCACTTCACCTGTTTCGTGGGCACGAGCCGCCAGTGGGATAGAGAAATTTGATGAAATTGTGGTCGTTGAAGGAAGAATGAGCAACAAATGTCATTGGAATTGAGTTAGTACCAGAAAAAAGAGAGTTTAATTGAGAGTTAATTGGTAATGAGAAAAAGAGAAAAAAAGGAATTGAATTGAGTGATGGGAAGTAAGAGAGATTGAAGTGGGTGAAATTGAGTGAAGCTGTCAACTGTGAGTCTACGGTTCACTTTCCTTCCAAGAAAATACAAGAGAAATAGTCTGTCCAAGCAAAGAAGACATTCTGACAAGATGGAAAAATGTCTCCAACTTCATCAATATTGTTTCAAAAATTATTAATTTCATCTCAATGTGTAGATCAGAATGTTTCATACAATTTGAGACCAAATTTAGAATTTTTGAACGAATCTTGACCGAGTTGAAGTCATTTTCCAATCTTGCCAGAATGTCTTCTTGTTGCTCTATCGATGAACCAATCACCGTAAATTGTCTGTGTAAATTAATTTTTTTTTGCAATCACGTAACAAACAAAACAAGACTTCAAAAATTGATTGTTTCATTAGATGAAATACATCAATCAAAGGGAATTTTACCGTGAACACACAGCGCAACAGTTGAAGTCAATGTGATTGTGTGAATGGGAGAGATTGGATTTAAATTGATTTAAATAGAGAGGGAAGTAAAAAGAGAAGAGAGATAGAGAGAGAAAAAGAAAGACAGGAAGAGAGTGAGATAAATAGGCTGAGTGAGAAAAAAGTAACTTGAGCTTACATTGAAATTCAATGGATGAGAGTGAGAAAGTAAATAGAATGAAATAACGTGGAGCACATGAGACGTGTGTTTCAATGAGTGAATATGAGTAGGTGATTAAAAAGGATGAAAGAAGAAATTCTAGAAAAATTATTAGAAACAAGTCGAGGATGAGAGAAAGAGATTAGATTAGATTACTTTTTTCAAATAGATAACAAGATTCGGCTTAGATTCTACATAAAATAATAATATTCGTGTAACCTGGCTGGCTCAGGTCTGGTGTCAGAATTTTCAGGTCGCTTCTGATCAATTTCAGGGCCTCTGACATGACTTAACGACTATTTTCAGGCAGCCGGGACCGACGGCTTAACGTGTCCATCCGAAACACGGGGAAGTGGCCTGAGAAAAATTTCAGGTCCGACCTGGGTTTGAACCCGGGGCCTTTGGGTTGTAACGCCAGCACTTTACTCACTCAGCTACGCCCCCCTTAGATTCTACATTGTAATATAAATGAGTAAAACTAAATTATCTTATGAATTCCACATGATTGGAACTTCTAGTAAAAATAGGAAAAAACGGTGATGTAATGATTGAAAAATTTATAAAAATCTAATTCGAGGTTCTTCAAAATGAATAAGGAGTATAAGTAGTCCATTCTTGGGAAGGATAAGGATATTCTTTCAATTAACATTTGGCCTTGTTATAGAGAGAGAGAGAGAGAGAGAGAGAGAGAGAGAGAGAGATAGAGAGAGAGAGAGATTAGATTAGATTAGATTTCTTTATTCATATAGACAATAACAATAAATTCACGCTTCAATTCTAGATTGCTTAAATATAGTACGTAATAACATAAAGGAGGAAGTGTACTTCTAATTATACAGAAATGAATATACAGTAGCTATATTACTTTTATATAAACGTCACGAGCTGAAAACATAGTAACATTATTCAACAAACACGGATACACATGAACGCGAAATTATAGAAATTTTATAAAAATATATTTAATTGGCAATCTTTTAAATTACGATTGAATAATTGTCTAGATGAAAAGGCGAAGTTTGGACATAAAGATGTCCATTCTTGGGAAAGGACAAAAAAATTGTCGTTTCCATTAACACTTGGCCTTAAGAGAGAGAGAGGGAGAGAGAGAGAGAGAGAGAGAAAGAGTTATGTGGGATTGAGAGAGTGATAAAAATATTTAGTGAAATTGAGCAATAAACGAGTCATGTTTCGAGTGTGATTCGAGAGTAATGTGGAGTTGAGAGAGTGACTGATGCCGGGTTTTTCCAAACACACTGAAATTTGAGGGACCCTTAAATTTTGATGAACAGCTGACATTTTCTATGATAAGTATAGGAAATGTAGTAAAGTGTAGTAAACTTGAGGGTCCCCAAATTTAAGTGTGCTTGGAAAAACCGGGTATGAGAGATTTAGCGAAATTTAGAGATAGAAAGAGTAATTCAAAGAATAAGCGAGCGAAATAGAGAGGGAACGAGTAAGTGAGAGTGTGAGCAAATAAAAAAGTTTAGGTTGGTCGAAAGTTGTTTTAGCAAAGTTTGGAGCTTTAACGAAAGTCAAATAGCGCCGAACCAACATGTATGATTCAAACTAAATTAACCAATTACACAACTTTTCCACGTTGAAACGATGGCGATATATGTTTTTCAACTCACTCTTGGTTTTGAATTATGCACAAGGACGGACATTATAGCAATGGCGGCTCGTACCAACGAAACAGGTGAAGTGCCCTTATCTTTTACTGTACGGCACTTCACCTGTTTCGTGGGCACGAGCAGCCAGTGCATTATAAACTCTCTTTAAAGTATAAAATGTCGAGTGGAAGTGAATACGAATTAGCATTTGATAATAATAATAATAATAATAATATATGATAAATCATATTATGATGATTTGAATTAAACTTTTCACAGAAACGATTCAGAAGCTTATAGTTTTTCCGAGGTTGAATTACTCAGTAATCGTGCATGAGTAGGCCTAATGATAGCCTATCAAAATATCAACTGTCTATTGATAAAGTTTATCGTCACGTTAAACATCAACCATGTGGAAAAGCTCAACAGATTACTAATTTCAATACAAGTTTCAACTAGTTTCCAACTTTCCAATATCAGTTTCAAATTGAAAGTTTCTTATTTCACTTCCAGTTTTCAATAACTTTCTCAGAGTGGTTCACGACAGCCTTCACAAAGTACAACCTTGATGAAGTACTGTTAAGTTTTACAAATATATTGACGTATTTTAGTTAAGTTTTGACAAGGACCTTGACAAAGTGTTGTCAAGTTTTGAAATGAATAATTTTGATGAGGTATTGGTTGATTTTGACAACCAAATTCTGGCAATACCAGTATTTCGACAAAGTAATGTCAGTTTTCGACGAGTAATTTGACAAATAATTACCGTAAGATTTGAACCAGAATGTTTTCATAAGATTCGAAAATACCACTAGAAAGTTGGAGGACAACAAGACGCTGTCAGTCACTGCCGAACGATCAATTCATATAGTCTTCCAAGCAAAGAAGACATTCTGGCAAATGGGGAAAATGATGCCAGCTCGGTCAATGTTGGTTCAAAAATTATAAATTTGATCTTAAATTGTGGGAAACATTCTAGTAAACAATTTGAAATCAAATTTATTATTTTTGAACCAATAGTGACCGAGCTGGAGTAATTTTCCCATCTTGCCAGAATGTCTTCTCTACTTGGACAGACTATTCTAGGAGCAGATTTTGACCTCGATTAAAACCGAATTAAGTCGTGCTGTTTTCAAGCGCTAGTAATTAGAAAAGCATTTGAATCGCGAAAGCTGGCTGCTGATATCTTAAGTGTATTGTATTGGATGTAACTTCCTACTTGGCGTAACACGTATAAGATGGAGGGTACAATGCAATCCAAAATGGAAGTTAGATCAGATGAAATATAGTGATGCTAAATGATGGACTAGGATGGAAACAAAATGGATGTTGTGTCAAAACGGTGGAAGATTGGGATGACGGATGAAGGAGGTGGAAGATAGGGGAAGGAGTGGTAGGAGGAGGAGAAGAAGGAGGTTTCAAAGGGGAAGAAGGAGGAAAAGGAGGAGGACGAATTAAAGTAGGAGCAGGAAAAGTTGAAGAAATACTTGGAATAAGAGTTGTATCAAGAGTAAGGAAAGAGGGAGTTAGATGTGAAAGATGGGGAGGTAGAAAAAGGAGAAGAGAAAGGGTCGGTGAAAGAGAAAATTCGAAAAATGAAAGTATAAAATTGTAAAGAGAGGTGAGATAGATGATTATAAATTATATTTTTCAAAATAATTGAAAAATGAAATTTAGATTGTGCGATTGAGAAGAGAATATAGTTTTTAAGGAATAACGAACGAGAGAAGACAGAAAGAAGGAGAAGAAATTGGAATTGAAGGGGTATAAGACATGGAAGAGTAAATAAATGGAACAGTGGAAGACAAGTAATGAAGAAGGAGTCAGAAAGATGTGGAGAGAGGGAAAGAAGGAGTAGAAGAGAATGCATGAATATATGAGAAGAGAAGGAAAAATAGGAAGAAATACGATAAAGAAGAATAAGATGGAAAGGAATAACGAAATAATGATGGAAATGGATCAAAAAGGGAATAACGGAAAAAGGCATCGAGAATGTAGAGGTTAGGGAGAAGCGAAATATGAAGAAGAGATAAATTTGACGAGAAATTAAGTGAAAACGATTCTGAAAGAGAAGGTAGAAAAGGAACAAGGAATATCTATTTATGAAGAAAGCAACTATATGGAGAGTGAAAGTTGAGGAAATCATGAAAAGAAATGATAAAAAAGGAGCTAGAGAATGAGTGGGAATGTAACCAGTGATGGATCTGCTACAGTCTTTCCAAGCAAAGAAGACATTCTGACAAGATGGGGAAATGACTCCAGCTTGGTTAATATTGGATCAGAAATAATAATTTTTGTCTTAAATTGCAGGAAACATTTTGCTAAAAACTTGAAGACCAAATCTATAATTTTACAACCGATATTGACCAAGCTGGAGTCATTTTCCCATCTTGCTAGAATGTCTTCTTCACTTAGACTATACTTGTGATGTCTACGGAATGAATATTCATAGTGGACACTTGCGCACAAATCCAGGCTAGAAATGTTTTCGCTGTTAGCCAGCCAGGCAGAGGCACTTCAAACTGAAAAGTAGAAAAACCTTGGAAGGAAGAATTGGGAGAAAGAGAGAGAGAGTGTGAGGGAGATTAGAGAGAAAGAGAGAGAGAGTGAGTGGGAGAATAGAGATTGACGAGTGGGAAGAGAGAGAAAAGTGAGAGGGAGCGAATGAGATATCGTTGAATTGAAGAGAGAATGCGTAAAGAGAGTGGAGAAATCAGGAATTATAGTTGGGGTAGTGGGAGGTATAATGTGATATGATGGACCGTAAATTCATAATTAAAGTTCGTTATAATTATAGAGACTGTATAATCATCCTGTATAATTATAGAGACTATAATTATGATTATCTGATTCATGATGTATTTAGGCCAATATATGGAAATTTAATCGCATCAATTTTAATAGTTTGAGATTGTGTAAGTGGGAATAATCTATCTCTAATATCTATCAGTACTTCATTAGTCTTCAAGCTGTGCGAGATAATCAATGGATGTCAAGAAGATTTGGAATGAGGAAGATCAAAGCAATTCAACATGGTCGAGAATTTCTTCGGATTCTAAAAGAAGACTATTCGATTAACTCCAACGTTGAAAACGGATTGACAAAAATAATAGAAAACGATAAGAATAGATATATTTTCAGAGTGGAGAAAAAGAAATTATGACAAACTTTTGAATCCATTATTGTCCTAGCATAATATGACCAATAGATTTCTTACCATATCTCACCTTTTTATCTATTAACACTATAACTATACAACTGCAAGTCTATATCTATAAAAGCGAAATGGCACTGACTGACTGATTCATTCATTCATCACCAGAACTAAAAATCCACTGAATCGAATGCGTTCAAATTTGGCAGGCATGTTCAGTTGGACGTTTAGACGCGCGCTGAGAACGGGTTTTAGAAACTTTTCAAGGATACGCAAAATATTAAAGTTTTTCTATAGTTTTTCAGCGTTTTCTCGATTTTTTCGAGAACCAATCGATAGAAAATGTTGATATTTGGTAGGCAGGTTCAGATAAATTCTAGAAATGTTGTGTTAGAATATTTTTGGACTTCGTTCAAGATTACGCCACTTATCAGTATTTTTTGCATTGTAGATGTATTGCGAGTTGCATATCTTCCGCCTTCATACGACCAATTCTTACTGTAAATTCAATGGTTCAGCGAGATTATAGATGAACTAATTTGGAAGATATTGAATCAAGTTTCAAACTATGTCCGATATACTTCCCAAGGTTACGCTCAGTATTAGCGTTTTACAATTTTTTGGAATTTTCGGAGCTTTACTTGGATTTTTCGAGAATAAATAGGTAGAAAATGTTGAAATTTGGTAAACAGGTCCGGATTAGGTCTATAAACGCTGTGTTCAATAAATTTCGAATCCCTCCTGAACGGATTTTGCAGGCGAGCGAAGCGAGCCTGTTTGTCTCAGCTCACACTGATAGAGCCTGTTCGACTCACACTGCCGACACTGGCGGGGGTCCAGGCTAGGCGGAGAAGGCGAGCGAAGCGAGCCTGCCGGCTAGTATATTATATTGATCTTTAATACAGGCAATATTATAAATTTCATACAGGCGAACATGAATTCCAAAAAAGTTGGGAGAAAGTCAATGTAAAACTCAGAAAAAATATAAACGAAAAAGTGTGAAAACATAGTAAGTGACTGAAGAGGAAGAATATAAACAAATAAATATATGATTTTTTTTATGTTGTACGAAAAGACAACATAGAAAATTATTGATAAATAGCTAACAATGAAAACAGCAGAAGGATAGGAGAAGACACTAGAATTAGTATTCTAGAATAGTAATGTGGATTGTGTATAGTAGCAGATCTCCATTAGTAAGCATTCTCAACTGCAAGAAGAGGTAATTAAACTCACATTTTGGGTCGAAATAATAAAATAAAGCTTCCATTTGAATAAGAAACAATACGGTCGACTATACAATGCATACTATACTGCTTTTTATCACCACTAGTTCCACAAAAGTAGGCGCTTTAATTTTCTTGAATAAATTTAAACCCAAACGCTCAGAATGAGAGTTTCATTGCCTTTTTGCAAGATGACAAAGCTGTATTCTAGGTCAAGTTACTAATTACTGTTGAGAGTTTTCGAATTTGTTTTTATTGCGAACAGTTATTAGAAAACTTGAACCGAGTTGGTATTTGAATAATTATTTAGTTCAAGATCAGCCTCAGTTAACTATTTCGCTCTGGCAGACAGCTTCCAGACTGACCTGACAGAGCTCAGGTTAATAATAGTCAATTCGTCAACTGCCTAACGTTTAGAGGTCAGCTATAGTCTGTACAAGCAAAGAAGATGAGTAAATGACTCCAGCTCGAACAATATTGGTTCAAAAATTATTGATGTAGGCCTATGTCATTGTATAATGAGTATATTAAGTATGTTTCAATTGTAGGAAACGTTCTCATCTACAATTTGAGACCAAATCAATAATCTTTGAACAAATATTGACCGAGCTGGAGTCATTTTATCATCTTGCTAGAGGGTATTCTTTGCTTGGACAGGCTATATAACACTAAGGATTGTAGGTATTGTACGATTGTAGGCAAAGAAAGCAAACAATTTACTTTAAAACTTAGGGCTATTTAAGATAAATGAAAAGGGTATTTGATTTTCAATTTTCTTTTCAAAGCAAACAATATATATAATATAAATAATGATCCGCTATTGTGAAAGTCTCTCACACAATAGGAATAATGCCTTTAAAAATAATTATTACCTATGACAGTCAGATTAATTATGATGTATCAATTAAAATGTATTATTGAATGAAAAGTCGAGATATTGTAAAAGCACAGATTTATTAAAAATCGAAATATTTGTTTCGTTTGCTACACCATTATCAATATCTAGTCAATATGACCTTCACAACTACTCAACCAAAAATCTATCAGAAATGTATTGAAAACCACGGTTCTATAGCCTAATTTTATTGTAAAACATCATTTTGTACTGTATATACAAATAGTATCAGACAAATTCTATTGTACAATAATTACATACATATTGTACAATTATAAACACCCTGGATTCATGAAGTTGTAAAACTAGTTGATACTACAACATATGTAAACTGAAATAGTTTCAAGGGAAGAAGTTTTGAGGTGAAAATGTTGCAAAGTTGCGGTATTCGCTACTAAAAGTGCATCATATGGAGTCCCTGACATGGTAACCCTCAAGGTTTAGTAGTCGGATACACTATTTCTGTAGTCTGGTTAAGCAAAGAAGACATTCTGGCGAGATGGAAAATGACTCCAGCTCGGCCAATATTGGTTCAAAAATTAAAAATTTTGTCTCAAATTGTAGAAAACATTCTTCTTTACAATTTAAGACTAAATAAATAATATTTTAACAAATATTGACCAACCTGGAGTCATTTTCCCATCTTGCTCGAACATGACTCCCATGCTCGAACATACTTTACCACCAAATACATATCTGGGTCACTTTGGTGCAAAGATAGTGCATTCTCATTCTTGTCATGTTATAGTTTGTGTGAGCTAAGAAGAGACCCCTACATATCCACTTAACATTGTGACAAAGGCTCTTCTCAGCTTGAGCGAGTCTCACCTTGGTCAATTTTGTTGCGGTCCATGTAACATGATTTATTACGACAGTACTGACAGGTAAATAGAGAATTTGGTTTCTGAAAGTGCAAAGATTTATTGCAATAAATAAATCAATCGTTGAAATATTAGGTTCAGGACTACGTTTTATCGATAGAAATACGTATGTTGAGAGTTTTTTCTTCATAACGCAATTATACAAAAATAGGTTATTTAAAACAAAATTTAGAGCTTGTTAAGTGATTTCTAATTCGATGGAATTTCTATATAATCTTGAATTCATCAAACGCCATTATAGGAATTTGAAAAAAATTAGTGACAATATTTTTATAGTAAATTTCTTGACTAGTATAAATAAGTCTGTCCAAGCAAGAACCTCTGGCAAGATAAGAAAATGACTCCAGCTTGGACAATATTGGTTCAAAAAATATTGATTTGGTCTCAAATTGTTGATCAGAATGTTTCCTACGATTGAGACCAAATCAATTATTTTTGATCCAATATTGACCGAGCTGGAGTCATTTGCTCATCTTGCCAGAGGGTCTTATTTGCTTGGACAGATTAAGTTATATGTAATCTAATAAAATTTCTCAATAATTCTAAATTCATCAAACGCCGTTAAAGGAATTCATTAATGGTTTCAGTTGTATTCAATGCGCTTTGTTAGCTACCCCATGTAAGTGAATTATCTTTTGGAAAATTGGAAGAATTTTATAATTCTTGTCACTATTTTAATGGAAATTCATCATTTATTCGAAACTAGTGAAGTATGAAAGAAAGTTAAGAAAAATTTATCGAAGAGGGAAGAATCCATTACGTAAATTCAGTTTTGCATTGAACATAAACTGCGGATTTCGTTGCATGGAAAAGAGTCAATCACACAAATGGATGTGAGAGTTTTATGGATTTCATTCTACTGGAGAAATTTCCATCTCCCTCAGTTGAAAACTAGTTTGTCAATCGCTTTAAAACGCTCAATATTTCCACTCATATTAAATTTGGTCATGAAGTTTCTCCTATGAATTCTGTGCTGTATCCATTGAATTGAATTAGTTTATGAAATTAAATATACAATTTAATTTTGAAATTTGAAATCTGATCGTATTTTCAACTGAATCAATTAATGTAATCAATCACGTAATTGAACCTTGAAATTTATCAGATGAAACCAATCATTCTATCTATCAATGAAAAGCTATTCAAGCTTTTATATCCGAAGTTCGAGACTTTTTTAAAGTTGTAATTGAGAAACTTTCATCAATACAATTAAATAAGGAAGTAATAGCATAAGTAACAGGTTATATTAATAGAGAAAAACTTCTATTCTCTTTAAAAGCTCGGTTACACATTTCCAAAAATTTAAAACCCATTTCCAGTTTCAATTGAAAATTGGAAAGCCAACCAAACGTTTCAAGCCAATTTCCCAAAAATTAATCACAATTGTTCGCTCGGAATGAAATGTTCACGAACTTTTTACAAAGTAAGAGTTTCTCTGTTTCGGCTACGGGGAACTTTTTTAATAACAGTGAAATTGTACGTGGGAACCATTTTAGAGCCTGAAAAATTTCTAGTTTTGTTTGTCACACGTTCTAGTCAACCTCAGCAATTGTAAATTTATTTTCAAATTCAGAATTTAGGCAACATAAGCGAAAAACAAAGCAAAATTATTGGAAGTAATAATAATAGAAGGTAATGGTAGGTCCCAACAATAGCGAAATTTCAATATCGTAACAGGATATTGAAACAGTTTTTTTCTAATTTCAGTGCATAAACATTCTGATAGGCTACATGTGTGAGATACTAATAATTCATTTCGAAACCTAACACGAAGTTTCCTTCAATAAAAAATTTGTTTTTCTTTTTGAGCTCACAAAACTCCTCTGGATTACAGAAAAACATTTAAAACAGAAAAACATGTATCTCACATGAGCTTGTCATATCAATCATGGAAACTTGAACTTGAAAATATAAGTTACGATATTGTATCGGCAATGAGATTCAGTTTCTACTTTAAAGTTAAATAAATTAAAGTAGGTTTTATATAAATTACGTTAAGTTAGTTACGAATTTCTAAATCCACCCTCATAAGTAGTACTATTGACAGCAAAAACAAAATGGAAGCCAATAATAAGAAATAGGCAGCTTCCACTAGGCCGTTTAAGCTGCGTAGCATATTGTGTTGTGATTTGTTGAAACCTAAGAAATGGGTGGAGCTAACCAGCAATAGCAAATGGTGGCTCATTCGTTCTGGACCTAGTCATCTAATAAACAAACCAATGCCACGTACTATTACAATCAATTGCAATTTTTTAAGTTTTGGAGCAAACGTAACCAATATATTGTTTTATTAATATTGTTAGTTTATAAATATCATTTCATCAATCGGATGTTTTCATTTGACTGTAATCTCAATATAAACTCGAATCAACCAAATTTTGTTGATTTGTAAATACTTATAACAAAGTAGGCTGATTCTTGGATAAAGTGATTCACTTGAACTTGGATACGTTGATTACTATGTGCACATTCTGAAGTATGTTTTATTTGAAAATCATTCAGATTCAGCAAAACTCCAACAATAAAAATTTTTCCTGATCAATGAATAAAAAAAATGTCGACATCTTAATTATTTCTACTAATTTGAAAACAATTGAAAAGTCTTTTCAATTGAATTACAAACAGAAAGTAACACCTGAACAACAGAAATTCCATGATTAAAGATAAAAAAGATGGAATATTTATGAAGAGAGTAGGGAAAAGTAATAGGAAAATGTAGCCTAATCAATAAAATAAGTAGTGGTAAATATTATAATCTTATGAAACTCCTAATAAGCTCCTTACATTTTTCCAATTGAGCACAAAGATAACATCTTATAGGGAAAATACAGGGTTCGCCAATGAAGTGGGACGATTTGAATAAGCAACAGGTTGTTTAAGAAATTGTATTTTGGTTATTTTTCATCATAAATAGAAAGTAGAAATGTAGCCATTTCGTGTACAATGAGTCAAAAATCATTTTTCTGAATATAAATCTTCCTTCATCTTCCCAGGCCCGGCTGTAAAAGTGCATAGATTCCAATGGAGGACATTTGGAAGACGATATATTGGAAAAATTATTTTTCACTTATTGTACACTAATTGGCTACATTTCTACTTTCTATTTATGATAAAAAATTACAAAAAAAACTATTTCTTAAACAATCTGTTACACACTCAAATCGTCCCACTTCATTGGCGAACCATGTATATTTGAGAAATCATCGACAGAAATTTTTCAAGGCCCTTTCCTCCAATCAACTACAACCATAGATGTTACAATTGAAAACTCATGGCCTCAATTTCTTTTCACCAAAGATCACTTCTTATTAGAACATATTTCTAACTAAATTGTTTGGAGTGACAACATCTGCAGAGTCTCCTCTAACAATATAGGCTGTAACAGATTCCTTTCAATTATATTGGACATTTGAAATCACTTCGAACAATACAGACGGTTTTATACACTAGTATTATATCTATGTTGTATTCTGGAAGATTTCCCAGTGATATAACTTGCATTATATCTATGTTGAACATCTGGAAGCTTTTCAAGTGATATAGACAGTTTATACACTTGTATTATACCTATATTGGACATCTGGGAGCTTTTCTAGCAAAATAGACGGTTCATATACACTAGAATGGCATAGTCTGTCCAAGCAAAGAAGACATTCTGGCAAGATGGGAAAATAACTCTAGCTCGGTCAAAATTGGTTCAAAGGTATAAATTTGGTCTCAAATTGTAGGAAACATTCTGATTCACAATTCTAGATCAAATTCATAATTTTCCAATCAATAATGACCGAGCTGAAGTCATTTTCCAATCTTACCAGAATGTCTTCTTTGCTTGGACAGACTATACCTATGTAGGGGATTTATATGTTTGAAAGCAAAACCTCACACTGATTAGAGCGCTGCGAGTTTCCAAAATGCCTCTTTCTGTCCGATTCTCTGTCTCATTCTCCCTCTTTCTGTCTGTTAAAGCCGTCGGAGACAATTCAAAGGTAACAGCTGGCGTCTGGTTTGCCACATTCTCTTTTCTTTCTCTCTTCTCCCCTTCTTTGCTCCGACATTATTCCTACTACTCCCATGTGTGTACAGTCAACAGTTTCAAGGTTTCAAGTGGTGAAGTAGCAAGATGCGGATTGGTGCGAATTAATAGTAGGATAGTGAGAAGAAAAAAGCACAAACATGGGGTGTGGGGGTAGAGTATGAGAGGAAGGGATGAAACATACAATGATGATTGAGAAGAGCCAAATGAGAGGAGCAGAAGAACAAGACGGAGGAAGAGGACAAGGTGAATGAAGAGAAAAAAGGAGTAAGAGGATGAAAAGT
Organism: Sogatella furcifera; assembly: GCA_017141385.1. NCBI lineage: Eukaryota > Metazoa > Arthropoda > Insecta > Hemiptera > Delphacidae > Sogatella > Sogatella furcifera. The sequence continues at coordinate 5,420,709 of CM029554.1, forward strand.
AGGAAGCAGAGGACAAGGAGGATGGAGAGAAGAAAAAGGAGTAAAAGGTGAGCAAGTAAGAGTGAAAGGAATGTAGAGGAAAAGGGAAAGCAATAATGTAGGAAAACATAGTCTATCCAAGCAAAGAAGACCCACTGACAAGATAAGAAAATGTCTCCAGCTCTGTCAATATTGGTTCAAAAAATATTAATTTGTTCTCAAATTGTAGATCAGAATGTTTCCCACAATTTGAGACCAAATCAATAATTTTTAAACCAATATTGAGCGAGCTGGAGTCATTTTCTCATCTTGCTAGAGTGTCTTCTTTGCTTGGACAGACTATACGTGGGAGAACAGATATGAGTTATAGGGGAAAATCAGAGTCGGAGTATAATGAGCAGGAAAAGAAAGCAGAGGATGGAAAAGAGAAAAATGAGATGAAAATGAAGATAGGGGAAAGATTTGGTGAATAGAATCACACGAGAAAAAGCAGGAGAATTACAACTGGATTGAGTGAATGAAACCACGAGAATAAAAAGCTTCTGGTAGTAGAGGAGAGGGGGGCTTGTAAGCAGACAAGATGTTCAAGCAGAGATGATGATGTTGATGTTCAAGAATGAAGGAAAGAAAGAAGGAAAGAAGAAGGAAGGAAAGAAAGAAGTACAGAATTTCATTGAGAAAGAAGTACAGAATTAGTGAACGAAAATAATTGAACATAGCTAGTTGAGAGGAATTAAGATGGTTGAAAAACAAAAACTGGTTCCAGATATTGTTTGAAGATTAGGAAGGGAGAGAAGAATAAGGGAGCTGATAAAGGTGATGCCGAATAGAAAACAGGGAAAACAATTACGAAGATGCAGGAGTTAAAGAAGAAGAATTACAACTATTGGGAAACGAATTATGAAAGAGGACTAGAAGTGAACAAAGTAGAGTTAAAAGAGGGAACTAAAGAAAAAGTAAGCTTTGATAAAAATTTGCCAAAAAGAGTAGGATGAGAACGCAAAGAATGGATGCGAAAAAGTGGAGTAGAGTTAAGAAGTAAAAAGTAAAGAAGAAAGAGTGGAATGAGAAGGAGAAAACAAAAAACGTAAACCGAATACTCGAATAAGCCGGCCTAAAAATGTCATAAAATTTGTATAAATATTTGCCAGAAAAAATAGAATTAGAAAAAGCGATGAAAAAGAGAAAAAGTGACCCGACCGAAACAGAAAGTCTAAAGAAAAATGAATATTAGCCGCAAAGAGTAAATAGAAGAAAAAAGGAATAAATAGAAGAAAAGAATATGAATAGAGAAAAGAGAAATGAATATTTGCCGAAAAGAGTAAAGAGAAGAGAAAACTGGAATAAATAGAAGAAAAGCGGAAAGATAAGAGAATCGAATAAATCGATCGAAACAGGAGTCTAAAGTTTAGAGAAAACTGGAAATTCAATTAAAATTTAAAATTTCTCGAAAAAAGTAGAGAGAGGAGAGATAAGAGAAAAATAGAAGAAACACGGACAGAGAAGAGACACAATTAAACCGACCAACAACAATTAGAAGCCTAATGCCTGTTGAGAATCACCGTGCGGGGATTGGGTTGCCGACTGTCCTCACAAAAACTGAAACTAATTCCATCAGCACGGCTCTAATTGAAAGCTTTGAGGTTTCCACTCAAGTGCAACACATGTGTAACAATATATTGTCTGTCCAAGCAGAGAAGACATTCTGAACAGATGTCAAAATGAATCCAGCTCGATCAAAATTGGTTTAAAACTTAAAAAGTTGGTCCCAAATTGTAGAACACAATGTTACCTACAATTTCAGATAAAATTAATTGTTTTTGAACCAATTTTGACCTAGTTGAAATCATTTCCCCATCTTTCCAGAATTTCTTCTTTGATTGTACAGACTATACCAACAATGCAACAATATATACCAGTGATATAACAATATATGCTAAACGAGTAACAACATATGTACGTGTAACAGAAAATATGAAGGGGTGACCCCCATTTGTGATAATAGCCATAGGGGAGAGGCCTGTGCTACAACAGTAGCAAAGCAAAATAATGCAATGATTCCCAATGTCAAAGTACAGTATTATATTGGCATTTGTGTTAATATTGATTCGTTTTGAGTCTAGGTTATTACAAAAGCAGTTTCCCTATGGCCTATAATCACAACTATAAAGACTATATAATCAGTCTCTAAAATTATATATAGTCTCTATAACCACAACCATCTATATTACAGATATTGAAATGCAATAATCTAGTCAAAGAACGGTATCAATTTAGTTTGACATATTCATGGTGTATCTGACAAATCAATTGATAATAATTATTATGGTGAAGAATAGTGAATGTCTGATGTAATTGGAATTTCTGTGATGCATCTCTTTGTTAAATGTGGAATAATTGTGTTAATCAATTGAAAATTTGGCAAGGACATTGTGTCTACAGTAATTCAATCAACTAACACACTCGTAGCCTACTTCAGACATATTTATGTTATTTGATAGCAGAATAGTTGAAATAGAGGGATGCAATTGATTGTTACATTGAAATGAAATGTGATACAAAAGAGGAAATTTATCGTGGTTATTAATTAATGTAATGGACATATCATATCTTGGAAACCAGGAAACATGATTGTCATGGCATGATCACTTATCTCTATCTATATCCATAAAAGCGAAATGGCATTGACTGACTGACTCGATTCATTCATTCATCACCAGAACTAAAAATCCACTGAACCGAATGCGATCAAATTTGGCAGGCATGTTCAGTTGCCACTGCCTGGTCAGGGTTCGAGACCCAGTAGGCATGGCTGTTTTTCACCTCACATCACATTCGTACTCATTATCCATTACCCACGCACAAGCTAAATTGCTTATGTGGGCATCATCCACAAAAAAAATCAGTGCAATGTGTTTACAAAAACATTGAATAGCCTTTCCTTCCAAGGTCATGATTGACCTAAAATGTATCTATTAGGCGAGGTTGGATATAATAATACATACTCCCACCCATGTTGCTATTATACAACAAGCCAGTGTAGTTACCAATACTCTACAATAGTTAAGTCATATCAATATAGTTTCTAAATCATGTCACATAGAAATTTACAAGGAAATGGCCATCTTCAAATAAAATAAATCTCTGTGATGTAATTTTATTCGAGTCAGGGTTCGAGACCCAGTAGGCATGGCTGTTTTTCACCTCATCAATCACATTCGTACTCATTATCCATTACCCACGCACAAGCTAAATTGCTTATGTGGGCATCATCCACAAAAAAAATCAGTGCGATGTGTTTACAAAAACATTGAATAGCCTTTCCTTCCAAGTTCATCATTGACCTAAAATGTATCTATTAGGAGAGGTTGGATATAACAATACAAACTCCCACCCATGTTGCTATTATACAACAAGCCAGTGTTGAGTGTAGTTACCAATACTCTACAATAGTTAAGTCAGAATACAGAGTTTCTACATCGTGTCACATAGAAATTTACAGAGGAAATGGCCAGCTTCAAATAAAATAAATCTCTGTGATGTAATTTTATTCGAATCATTACTCAAAAAGTATAGTTAAACATTATCAACTAGTATAGATTGTACTTGTATCAAATGAGTTTGTAATAAGATTGCATGCCCACATCTTCACATTCTATTATGCACCTGCCTTCTAATTAGAATCCACTTCATTGTATTATTATATAGGACAATATTGTTATTTGCCCGACATGAATATTATTGTAATAGAGTCCTTTGATACAATAATTACTTCCTGCAAACCTCGGAATTCTATTTATAAAATTAGCTTTGCTTTGATATTTGATACATAACAGCCAGGAATACATTACATGAGTGATTATTTTAGGCCTATAAGCCTATTCCATTAACAAATAATATTCCTCGTTCCGTCTCTAGATAGAGCTTTGGATTTTGATGAAATAACATTCATCTGACCTTCAGTTACGGATGAATGAGAAATTGAAAATATTCATGGAAATAATAATACCTGTCAATATTACGAGTATATTGATGTTTCAGGCTTCATAAGGTTAAAAGTTGAATGAGAAATACGTTGACTGATTATATAGTCTGGTAAATTCAATAATTTCCAGTCTCGGATAAGTGTTTTCGATTTGTGTTTTGGTGTTTATAGACTTTCTGAATTAAAAATAACTTTATCGAATCCAAATTACTTTGAAGAACATAAAGAACTTTCACAAAGTTTCCTATTTGCCTATTGATCTGGAGCGATCTGAAAACTCTGACACCAGACCTGAGCCAGCCAGGTTACACGAATATTATTATTATTTGCCAAACATGGTTATGACGGCGAGTGGAACACCTTCGGGTCTCGTTTTAGCGGGTCTCTTTCAGGTCTATTTTTTGTGAAAAAAGCCATTCGCTAAAAATAATGATAATGTAGGTAATAGTTTGTGGTAGAAGAAAACAAAAGAGAAACTGTAACTTCAAAGAAACCGAATAAGATGAGAGTGTAAGCGTGGTTAAAGATAGAAAAAAATGGTAGAAAGAAAGGGAAAAATAGACACTAAAAAAATAAAAGAAGAGAATACCATGATTTAATTCTGATTTCAGGCATATAATAGAACTATAACCCCATATTTTCAACGAAAATCGACTAGAATGTGGTTAATTTCAATGAATAAGTTTTCACCACCGCTTCACAAACCACGATTTTGGGATGTCCTGTTTTCTGCTTTCCCTATGAATTTTACTAGATTGAATGAAGCTTGACAAACATTTGATGTGCGCAGAGTTTGGCAAGCACTGGCGGCTCGTGCCCACGAAACAGGTGAAGTGCCCGTATCTTTTACTATACAGCACTTCATCTGTTTCGTGGGCACGAGCCGCCAGTGTTGGCAAGTTCTGTTCAATCTCGTAAATTTTACGGTATTGACGTCTTTTTGACGGCAAAAAACCAGACGTCCAAAAATCGTGTTGTGAGAGCCGGGACTAAACTGATAGAGGGTGAAATGAGAACATGGAATATTATTTTTAAAAATGAATAATATCAATTAAATAAATAAAAACATCTGAATAATAAAAATAAATTGAAACATGATAGGTTAAGGTAGTGCAATAACAAAAAGCCAATCCTAACACCAACAAGGTAAATCTTCTAATTGGATTACCAAAAATTTTATCTCCCGACACTTCCTGCATAGCTAATTAATTGGGATAAATCAAGATTAGCATTATAAAGCAGACAAAAAACAGGCATTGAAAGTAAGTAGGAAGGATAATAAGCCATACAGCTTGTTCCAGACAGCTTGAAAGAAGATCAGACTGTCCAAGCAGAGAAGGCATTCTGGCAAGATGAGAAAATGACTTCAGGCTGGTCAATATTAGTTGAAAGATAATAAATTTGGTATCAAACAGTAAGAAAAATTCAGATCTACAATTTAAGAATAAATGTATAATTTTTGATCCAATATTGACCGAGCTGAAGTTATTTTCCCATCTTGGCAGAATGTCTTCTTTGCTTGAACAGACTATACTGGAACAATATTTGAACATTACCTTTGGACTACTAGGGGATAAGGGTCGGGAACAAATTGTTAGCAATTTGTCTAGTTTAAAAGGCTTTCCTGTTACTGCTGAAAGTCACAAAATCTTCAGGCCGGGTTTTTAGTCCTCTTCTTTTGAGAGTAATGTTTCAGTGTATAACCACCCTCTATTCCCATCTCAACTCAATATTGAAAAGTGAGCTTTGTTAGTTTTTTTTAATATTGTTCTACAAAACAAATTAACAATATGTTTCAAATAATGATAGGATTTGGAACACTTGAGAAACTTTTGTACAAATAAGGTCATCAAAATTATTTTTTTTCATCTCTGACACAAAACTTGATTCTATTTATTTGAGTAAGGATTTCCTACAATTTTCGCCAGACAAACTGTAACCTATTATTCTCTATCGTAAAACATTCATGATAATTTGTTTATTAGAAGTTGAGTTCACTTACTTCTGAATTCATTAGAGGAATTATATAAATTTTTAATGATTTTCCCCAAGTGTTGAATAACTCTGATATCCTTGTTCTCATCTAGGGAAAAGGGAATACATGATGAGTTGGAACTATCTACGGGTAACCACAAAAAGCCAATTAATGAATATTCATATTCAATTTTTTTTCTAAGTGAATCATAATGAAGTGATTTCATGAGCTCTTATCAATTATCAATTATCAATTTTTTTTTATATTACCTATAATTTTTATTCAGTTTTTATAAATTATAATTTTCTTTTGCTTCAATAGCACTGTATCCACATTGAAGTGTGATGATTGAGCAGTTCATTCATACTTTATGCCTCATTCTTCAACTTCTACTCATTATCTAATATTTTTTATATTTGATCATTATTGAATTTCATGAGCACACTTCAAGTTCAAATATTTTCAGACCTGCCATAGAGATGAGTAGCCTACAACTTGACGAGTAGCCTTCATAAAAGCATACCTTGAAAATTCAATACTCCCTTACCAAGAAGAAACGCTTTGACCGGGTGAGGAGCTTCAAGTAAACGGGGTCTAAATTAATTATGATGGCTTCCTTTGATCCTTACTCTTATTAACAAGTTTAAACTAATATTATCTATCCTCTTATGAATGTCAGTGCCATCTAGTGGTATTACTTGGAATTTTCATGAACAAAGCGGAAAATTCTAAACATTTCATTTACATTTCCCCGAGAAAATCAAAACTGTTTCAAACGAACAAAATTGAATCCACTCTGAAATGAACGACCTTTTAAATAAGGATAAATTTCCTTTCTAGAATGAACTTTTCCTCAGTGAAAGATAGTCAAGCCTGTTTAGGAGCAATCCTTCTAGCAATCCTGATGATTGAGATCATAATTAACATAGGGTAAGAGACAAGTTGGGTGATTAAAGAAATTCAGAATTATTCATTGAAGTTGTAGGCGGCTAAGTTTCTAAGATCTTGTTAGCTATTTGCGATGCAAAAGTGATTAAAATTGTGATTAAGTGTCTGAGTCAACTTGTAACTATACAGCTCTGTTTTAATTTTAGTAGCAGTTAGTAGAATATCTGGTTTCAGTTGTTAATTGACAAACTTTGAGATCAAAGACAAATTTCCGTAATCTTCATCAAGAGGTTTATTAAAGATCTGGATAATCGATAAATATAATGAAAATTGAATACCCTTTTTTAAAAACTTTAAGAAAAATGTATCTTTTTATTTATCAATTATTTTAAATAGCTTTAAGTTTGAAGTTTAATCTGGATAATCATTTTTCATACATAAAACTGATAACGAAGCCACGAAAGTGTGGTAAATTACAGTCACCAGTTTATGAATTGTTACTGAATCAAAAGTTTCTGAAATTGCCTAATAAATCAAGAACTATTTACTGTTTTGTTATTTTTGTGAGAACAAATTGATGTAGGCATGGTTTTTAACAACAAAACTTGAAGCAGAATTTTGTTTTTCTCTCGTGCGCACAGGCACATCATAAGTATGCCAGTTTCTGTTCAATCTATAATTGAATTCAGTTTCAGAAAACGAAAAACAGGACATTCAAAAATCGTCGAGTATGGAACAGCACGGCGATGTTAAATGATGATAATGATGATGATGATAATGATGATGATGATGATGATGATGATGATGATGACAATGATACACGAGTATAGAAAACATAAACTTTAAAAACATAACAGTTATTCTCATATTATGAGTCATAGTATTCTCACCAACACTCATAAAAGAGAAATTTTAGTAGATACTTTACTGCACATTCCTAATACAACTTAGTTTCAGTAAATATTTACAGAGTAAACGCAACATGAATGAACTGAATGGAGTACCACACCTATATACAATCAACTCAGAACCAACATTGAACTGCAATAGAATGTCTTGAAATACATATTTCAGAATATCTATAGGTATGTAAAGAAGCTATCGATGCTAATCATGAAACCCTGATGTCAAAGTCAGTTTGGCCGAATTTGATTTCCCTGAAGTGCATGTTAAAATAGTAGACAGTCTGACAGGGAGCCGCAAGAGAGAGTGAGCTACCAAACTGTTGCGTAACTTGATGATAATCAATCAATATTCTCATTCCTGCATCAATCTTAATTTAAAGTTGTTGATATGTCTCTGAATGGAAGGGCGGTGCCGAAACTTTGTCCACTTCTTTTCATCTTTATTTACTCATTTTACATCAGAGAACAAAACGCTTTCAAGCCTAAATCTCTTTCTTTTAAATTTATAAAAACAAAACAAAAGAAGGTTATGCAACTAAGACTGCATTTCATGATGTGATCAATCAATAAAGTGCTAGGAAGTTTGCACATAACGCGAGTCGCAAATACGTATTAGTACAATTTGGAATTGATTCTAAAAACTCTCATGAACTATAAATATTCTGAATATTGATAAATAAAATGAAAAAATCAAAGACTCTTATCAGTCTTATTCTGATCACATTGAAAATGGGCTTATTCCCGAAACTTGTCTGTAAAAAATAAAACTTCTAAAGTTTAAAAAAAAAAGTTATTTGATCTAACTAAGTTAAGTTCTAAGTTAAAAGTTCAATCCTAAATATTTTATTACAGACTGGCTGTAGTCATATATTCATGGATACTAATTTGAAATACTCTATTTATAAGAGTGATCAATTTATAGAATTGCTACGAAATTAGCAATAGTTTACCAAGTCGTAAGAATTTGTTCAATATTGAATTCTTTCAAAAAACTTTGATAAACTATAGAAATTCTGAATATCTCCTCACAGACTGAGTGTAGCACTTATGGATTAGTGATACTCATATGGATTAGTGATTATTCATACCTATGAATAAGTATTCCAAAGACTCAAAAGAGATACACCATTTGTAGGATTGTAATCGTCAAGCCATTAATGTCAATATACGACAACTTTGACAAAAGTAGCACAAGAGGTTAAACAAAAGAGGGAAGTTAACAGAAGAGAAGCATTACTATTAACAAGACAAGAGGCAATAATATTAACAAGATTTTACAGGAATCATTCGGACGGGAAATAGCTGATAAGAAAAACCATCTGAAATACTGTTAAACAATGTCGAAATTGCATGCAAGATTAGAATAAGACAATTTCAACCATCATAAGAAGATGTTAATTTGATAATGAGAAGAAGATTGATAATTTTTCAATCAATATTGACCGAGCTGGAGTCATTTTCTCATCTTGTCAGAATGTTTTATTTGTTAGAAGATGATGTTATTTGACGGATCTATAATAACTATAATAGTAATGTATCCAGTAATGTTCAAAGTCATGATTCGATTATGAATAATTTCTAGAGCAATGTCTCAGCCTGAAATTTAGACAAACCAGAAATTTGAGCTTACCTGAGCCAATAATTGGGTCTACAAACGGATTAGTTGAATAATGAAAACAGTAACAAATGATAACAGGAAAATTATTATTAATTATTATTATAATTATCCAGCAGTTGGTTAACTGCAATATCTAATAATTCTTCCATCTTTGATACCTGGCCAGAAAGGCTAACATCATAATTGAATGAAGCTGTTCAGAGAGCTGCCTGGTAGGCAAGAGGTTAAGCCACTCGGCCGGCAACAGAGGGTACCGGGTTCCATTCCCGGTCCGGGCAGAGTTTTTTGATCAGTTTCATTGAATGGATCTCGCCTGCTATTTACATTGGTCAATATTTGCAGTGGATAAGTCCTTTGTATATTTATATGGCAATAATTTGAGATTCGAATCAATTATTATTATAATTATCCAGCAGTTGGTTAACTGCAATATCTAATAATTCTTCCATAACAGGAAAACATGAGAAATAGGAACAAAAACAGAAATCTACAAAATCAAAAATACAGAATACAAAATCTACGTGAAATTGGCGAAGAAGGATTTAAATAGCTGGAATCCAAGAGTTTTAATAGAGTCGTAATTGGTTAATATATGAATTATAAGGTTAATATAGTCTATTCATAGTTAGACATTCTGACAAAATGGGAAAATGGCTCCAGCTCGGTCAATAGGCCCTATTGATTCAAAGATTATAAATTTGGCCTCGAATTGTAGGAAACATTTTGATCTACAATTTAAGATTAAATTGATAATTTCTGAATTAATATTGACCGAGCTAGAGTCATTTCCTCATCTCGTCAGAATATCTTATTTGCTTGGATTATAAATATCCCTCGTCGCCCACTTGGAAATTTAGTTGCATGATTGAAAGTAATCATAGAAATGAGAGTATATCAGATAGAGAGAAGTGTCACAAATTGCGACCAAACAGAGGTAATGTGAAAATAAATGTATTTCATGGTGAAAATAAACTCACTGAGATGATTGGTGGGAGTGGCTCGTCGGTCATAGCCGGTGGTTGTCAATAAACTGTCAAGCACCTGCAGGTGATCAAGTTTGGTCGCCAGTCTGCAACAAAAAAAAATTAATCTAAAACTCGATTGATGACAAAGAGAAAGCAAGTCAAAGAGAGAGAAATGTGTGAGAAAGAATGAGGAAGCACAGGAGGGAGAGAGAGAAAACAGGGAGAAAGTAAGGGAGATAAGTAAAAATATATGAGTTTAAAATTTACACTTTTATCAACATTTGTTTTCTCTTACCTAGATTAATACATGAGTTTATTACGTTTTTCACGCTCATGAGTTTACCTGAGATTGATAATTTTCCGAAACCAATATCTCGATTAGCCTATTTTAATGATTCAGTGTTTTCACGATATATTGTCTCTATATTTAATAGAAATATGAGAAAGAGTAAAAAAGGTGTCAAAAACGAGTAATAGAAATAAGGGAATACAGTGAGAGTGAGAAACATTAAAAAGAAAGAAAGGAATTGGGTGAGAGAAAAGAAGAGGAAGTGAGAAGAAGGGATGAAAAAAGAAGATTTTGAGGTCAGAAAAGTCAGAGAATGAAGGGGAAGAATTCAAAGAGAATGAAAAAAATTACAGTGAGAGTGAGAAAAATTAAACAGAAGTTGACAGAAAGAGAGGAATTGGGTGGGACGAAGGAAGAGGATGGAGAAGAAGAAGCAATGAAAATAAAGGATTTTGATGGAGAATGAGAATAATTTCAGAGTGAGAGAATTGAGAAGGAAGAGGAGTGAGAAGAATGATTGAATGAAAGAATTTAGAAGGAGAGAAGAGTCAGAGGATAAGAAATGAATTTAATAGAGAATGAGAAAAATCAGATTGATAACAGAAGTTGTGAGAAGAGAGAGGAATGAGAGGTGGAAGCAGAGGGAAGAGAGAGAGGGAGGTGTAGAGAGAAAAAGAGATAAAGTCTTCTATAAAATGATCGAAAAGTGTGAGAAAAAGAGAAAATGTGATTGGAAGTAGAAGTAAAGGAAAGAACCGATAGGAGAGGAGAGAGAATAGTATATTTCGTACCTAGGGCCGAAAATGTGCGTTTACCGGCTCGAAATCGGTTTTCAAGTCCGAGGCCGTAGGCCGAGGACTAGAAAAGATTGAGAGACGGAATATTACATTTTCGACCCGTGGTGTTGAACTTTATTTTTCGGCACACAACATCAATGCGAAGAAAACAAAATAAAAAATTAGTTAATCAGTTCCAAGAACAGCTAGACCAGTAACCTTATTATGCTATCTTCGCCTATACTGAATTTGGAGTAGGTGCCATCTGCTTGCTATTGAAACTTTGCGTTAATAGTTTATTGATTTACTGACTGAATATTACTTTATAACTATCAGTGTATTCGATTTTCTTAGTCCAGAAACGTTTAAGCCCAAGATAATTTTTGTACGATCATCCTAAATTGTACAATATTAATTCAAAGTTGTTGATTTTCGACAGATATTGGCTAACAGAGAAGCTTAGTCTAGTTGCATTATCACCCGCTGGATGGCGCTGGCTAACCTGCTAGACGAAGTTACACAGAGTCTGACAACAATAATATTGTTCAAACATGGATTTCACGTTCATCATTATTCAACAGTTAATCAATACAAACATTTTTAATCTTATCAAAGTTGAAGTATTAGTTATTGAAGCAGTTTTCCTTTATTATTCAACTACTGATTAATGTGAAAACTTTCAACGTTCAGTTCTCTTGACAAGGGATCTTACCAATCAAAATAACAGATGAGAGACTACTTTTACATCGAAATACCAATAAGTCGACATTGACTCCCAAAACAGCTGACATTTAATGCAATCAAACCGGGATGCTACCTATTGATCGACTAACCCTTAAATCGACAACGACCTTCAGTCAGCTGACATTCAAGGTTATTTTACCGCCCTAGGGCCGAAAAACGCATTTTCCCGGCGAGTTTATGGCGACCTCGCCTGAAAACGAGCGTTTTCGGCCTCCGTATAAAGCATGTAAAACAGTCCATTTCATACCAGTGTGGCGAAAAAGTGATTTACAGAGATTGTAAGGAAAAGAGGAGTCGGGTATAGTCTGTCCAAGCAAAGAAGACCCTCTGGCAAGATGTGAAAATGACTCCAGCTCGGTCAATATTCGTTCAAAAAATATTGATTTGGTCTCAAATTGTAGATCAGAATGCTTCCTACAACTTTAAATGTTCAAACCAGTATTAATCGAGCTGGGGCAGTGTCTCATAAAGATTTACAATCTTCAATTACTCATAATTTGTGGATTTTATTGGCGTTTCTGTCTCATGAACGATTCCAATAAAACGAAATTCTACAATATCAGCTGATTGGAAAAATGAAAACCAAACATGAAAACCAATTTAGCCTAACAAAAGTTAGAATCCTGAAATAGTCCAATGTTGACAATAAAAACCAGAACTTTGCTTCCAATTTAATGATTTTGATAAATAAATCGATACATTATTATGGATATAAATATCGATGATTATTTTCTTTGTGATATTCGAGTAGGAATCATATTTTGTCGCTGAAATAAAAACATAACCTACAAAGCAAATCGTAATAAATGAAACCGCAAAGTCGGCGATTGGAAGTCTGCAGTTGGTCAATTCATGCTAATCGTCCGGAACAGCTGATTCTTTCCAAAATTTTGATCATTGTAAATTGAATGTTTTATTGGTGAATCTACAATCCCGATCACTTGTTTTTCACTTGAAAAACAAGCTGTAAATGTTTATGATACACGGCCCTGCAGTCATTTTCTTATCTTGTCGGAGGGTCTTCTTCGCTTGGACGACTATACAAGACGGGGAGAGATTGTGAGAAACAGAGAGAATAAAGAACTAAATAGATGTTGAGTGAGATAAAAATTGAGCGAGTGAGAGAAATGAAGAGATTTTGAGGAAGAAAGAGGGAAGAGACGGATGTAGAGAGGGATGTATTTGTTGGGAGGGGAGGGGTCTATGTAGGAAAATAATTATGAGTGATTGACAGAGCTATCTCGTCGTTTGGCAGCCTTGGTATTACTGTATCATGTTTACTGGAAAATAATGAACCTTTTTGAGGAAAATATGGAAAGTGGAATTAGACAAGGGCTGTACTACTCTTGTGTCATGATGAATTCTAATTGAAATAAGATAACAGTTTAAAAGTCGTAGAGTAATAAATTGAATATAGTCTGTCCAAGCAAAGAAGACCCTCTGGCAAGATGGGAAAATGACTCCAGCTCGGTTAATATTGGTTCAAATTATAAATATGGTCTCGATCTGTAGGAAATATTCTGCTCTACAATTTGAAATAGAATTTTTAATTTTTGAACAAATATTGACCGAGCTGGAGTGATTTTCCCCATCTTGCCAGAGGGTTTTCTTTGCTTGGAAAGACTATACCAATACTATTTTCAACGACACACGTTTCCTTTTAAACTACTGTGAGAATGATCTGTAAAAACACTGAACGTTTCGCGATGTACCCTGGCAGACAGCTCGCGGACAATCCTGAAAGAGGTGAGAATTAATAACATTTATTCGCCAACAACCGCCTTAATTTTTGGTACCAGCTATGTAAAAAAATGATACAAAAGATGTATAAAAACAGACTTAACCATAATTAAACAGTAAATTAACCATATACTTAACCAAGTATATAGTCTAGGTCATAAACTTAAACAATATAATGTAAAGATCAATTAATGTGAATTTGGTTATACATGCTGCCTTTATTCCTACATCAACTTTTAAAATATCACACTTGTATTCATGTTGGAATTTCTGAACAAATAAGCTATGGAAGTTTATTCTCGAACGAGAATATTGGCGTAAAATATACTTCGACACGACCAACAATTTCACAATAAATGTGTGAGTACAACACATTGCTGTGTGATGTATGAACACAGTAACTCACGTTTCATAAAAGTATTTGTAGTTTTAAACCTTCTGAGTGGAATAATATTTTCTCAAACAAGAAAATTTCATAAACATTCCGACACCATAAACAGTATGTAAACACAGTAAAATGAAGTTCCAAGCATCCTTCTATTTTGAAACCGTTGAACTGTAACTATTTATTTTCAAACAAGACCATTTCAAAATCTACTCTGACTTCAACAACGGTTTGTAAACACTGAGAAACTACAAGTGTCTAGTAGGCCTATACTACTTGTAGTTTCAAAACCACGTCATTTTTAGTCATTAACGTCATTCACCGTCAGTAGTCATTTTTACTACTAATAAAACCAAGCAAATAAGATGTTCTGGCAAGATCGAAAAATGACTCCAGCACGGTCAATATTGGTACAAAATTGTAAATTCAGTTTCAAATTGTAGATCAGAATGTTTAGCCTACTAAAATTTGAGACTAAATTGAAAATTTTTGAACTACAGACCGAGCTGGAGTCATTTTCGCATCTTGAAAGAATGTCTTCTTTGCTTGGACAGACTATTCTAGAAGTTTTAAACCATATAAACCTATTTTCAAAAAGGAACTGTGAAAGAAACACTTGAACTTTGTTGAAAAATATTTCACAAACATTCATTTGTACACAAATATTCAGTCTGTTCCGGAACAAACCACATCAACACATGTCCCTAGGACAAAATTCCAGAACAAAAATTTTTAGTGAAGTAAAACAAAAATTTTAGTCCGAAAAAACAAAAATGTGAGCATTCCTGGTTGACGGGAAACAGTTGTGAGAAGCTTAACCGCAATGAAAAACGCTCTAAAACTCTTGCCAGTTAGTCCAAGCAAAGAAGACATTCTGACACGTTGGGAAAATGACTCGAGCTCAATCAATATTCGTTTAAAAATTATAAATTTGGTCTCAAATTGTAGGAAACCATCTCATCTACAATTTGAGACTAAATTTATAAGATTTGAACCAATATTAAGCAGGCTGGAGTCATTTTCCCGACTTCCAGAATGTCTTGCTTGGACAGACTATGCAAGTCAGTCAGCATCCGTCAAAACTTTCACTCACTCGCCAGACTCTGACATGCACAGATTTCAAACTTCCCGCCTCCTGAAACTTCATTCATAGTTGAAGTACCGGAAATACCAAACAGCCCCTTCCACAGCCGACAGATGCTTGAGCAGTACAGACTGTATTTTGTCAGTATACATATACTTTTTCCATCATTAATCTTCTTTTCACCCCTACAAACAGACGAATAGTGTTAGAAGGATATTTCCGTTAGTTTACTAAACTCATGTAATTGTTTTTTCAAGTGTAAATTTCCTTGTGGATTGGATAACATTTTGACAATAAAAATTGTTATTACTCTTATTTTGTTAACTCTTATTTTTACACAGACATGTTCCAAGCTTCAGTCTATTTTTAATGTAATAGTACATTAGGAAGGAAAAGTTTACAGTATGAGGATAGTTTGGGAATATATTTTTTCGGTACACTTCAAATAAATTTTATCAATCTAATCTCATAAATGAACAAAACAAATAGGATTAATGAGATCTAAGAACAGCTAGACCGGATAACTTACTATACTAGCTTCAGCTGAGCTGAATCTGGAGTAGGCTGAACTGCCAAGTATTGAAAGTTTGCATCACAAGTTTATTGATTTAATCAATTGGATATTACTTAAAAACTATCAGAATACTCGATTTTCTTAGTCCAGAAACGTTTAAGCTCATGAAAGTTTTTGTACGATCATCCTAAATTGTACAATAGCAATACAAAGTTTCTTGTTTTTGACAAATTCCCGGCAGTTTCACAGTGAGAGATGGTCCATTGTAGTTGTATTTTCTCTCGCTAGATGGCGCCAGCTGTCCACGCTTGGAAAGGGATGGTCCTTGCATGGAAAGGACTTCTTTCCGCTCGAGGACAACAGCTGATTGATTGATTATGTATGTAAATGACGACTTCCTAGTCTACATAGGGACTGGTAAGCAGCTTATGCTTACACTTCCGTGAAGTGTAGCGAAAATAAAATTATTTTATTCGTCTGTGTAAAAATAATAAATAGTTTTAAAGTTAAAAAAGGTTATTTGATTTATTTCATTTTATCTATCAATTGTTTTGACACTCTATGATTCTACATCTTGCTATCTATTTCTTCAGCTCTTTATCATAGAGTAAGATAAAAGCATCATAGAGCAACTATTATCCACGATCTCATCACCCTTCTAATCCTTCTCCTGTTCCATTTTCTAAGTTTGATTTCTCGATATCTTCTTTCTCTGACCTTTCTCCTCTAATTTCTCTCATTATTTTTATTTTCCTTTTAATTTTAGCCTGCTCCACATTTTTACTTCCCCACATCACCATATCCATCATCACATTTTTCCATCTTCTTTTACGTTCCCTCTTCTTTATTCTCCGTAACAACAATCTAATCTAATCTAACAACACACTTTTATCTGTTTGTACTATTATCATACCTCTCTATTTTTGTTTCCTTCATCTCAGTGCTACTTTTATCACTGTTTTTTTATTTTGAATAATTATCAAAGTACCCTTTCCATTTTTTTCCTTTTTTTAACCTTACACTTTTTGTTTCTTACACTTATTCCCTTCTCCTTGCTTGTTCAACTCCATACATTTCCTGCATCATCACCCATTCGTTTCCTTCTTCAACGTTTTATTCGTCTTCTCATTCGACTTTTCTTTGTCTCGTTCATTTCATCATTATCCTCTCCTCCGTCTCCTTCTCACATTCTTCTATGTCCACCTCTCATTTTCTTCTACTTCATCTCCTTGCCAACATTATTCTTTTCACCACTATCTCTCTCTCACTCTCTGTCACGAATTTTTCTTTTTCATCTTTCTTTTTATCCTTTTTCTTCTCTTTTTATTTTTCTCCCTTTCTTCCTCTTTTCCTCTTTTCTTCTTTATCTTCTTTTTCTTCTTCTTTTTTTCTTCCTCTTTTCTTTCTTCTTCTTCTTTTTCTTCTTTCTTCTCTTCTTTCTTCTTTCTTCTTCTTCTTCTCTTCTTTTCTCTTCTCTTTCTTTCTTCTTCTTTTTTTCTTTTCTTCTTCTCTTTTCCTTTCTCTTCTTCTTCTTCTTCTTCTCTTCTTCTTTTTCTTCTTCTCTCTCTCTTTTTCTCTTCTTTCTTTCTTTCTTCTTCTTTCTTCTTTCCTTTCTTCTTCTTCTTCTTCTCTTCCTTCTTTCTTCTTCTTCTTCTCTTCTTCTTTCTTTTTCCTCTTCTTGTCTCTCTCTCTCTCTCTCTCTCTCTCTCTCTCTCTCTCTCTCTCTCTTTCTTCCTGTCTGTCTCTTATCTTCTTTCAGTCTCTCTTTCTTCCTTCCAGTTCCGTTTTCTTTTTGTACCTCTCTCTCTCTATCCTTCTCGCTATCTCTCTCCTTCTCTCCCAGTCTTCTTTCCGACATCATTATCGGTTGCATAACTCAGCTCCATCACTATAGTCCGGCCAAGCAAAGAAGAGCCTCTGGCAAGATGGGAAAATCACTCCAGCTCGGTCAATATTGGTTCAAAAATTATTGATTTGGTCTCAATTGCAGGAAACATTCTGATCTACAATTTGAGACCAAATCAATAATATTTGAACCAATATTGACCGAGCTGGAGTCATTTTCCCATCTTGCCAGAGGCTCTTCTTGCTTGGCCAGACTAATACTAGCCAGCCAAACTTCTATAATAACATTCAGCTTGCGGCTTCTGTATAATATGTTAAGTGCTCTCGCGAGCAATCCACAAACTTTCCGTTCACATTTATTTCGTCGCAAGTTATCGTGCTCAGAGAATGAGAGGAGTGGGTAAGGAAAGTTGACATTTTTGAGAAGAGAAAAATTAAAAAGTAAACACTTAAACAAGCCATCGATCGGTGCAAAATTGAAAGATGTAATAGGCCTACAGAAAAAACTGTTTCCTTCAAAGAGCAGTGAATCTTTCAGAGTGAGGTAGATTTCTGTCTCAAGAAAGAGAATCATCAATAATATTGGAAATCTTGAGAATATTTCTAATGGATTATGTATCAACAGTATTTGAAATATCGAGAATATCACTAATATATCAGCAAAAAAAACATTATAATCAAGAAATAATATTCATTATTGCTGAAAAAGACACTCTTGTGAAGAGAATTTCAATACTGAATGCTGAATGTAAACCATAAATGTACAAAATTAAATTTAATCTACATGATATCAGCCTTACACTTCGAAAATACTGTTGAAGAATAGTTGCTTTATCTGAACTATGGATTCAATCAGTTCTAGACCTTGAATAATGATCATACGTTTCAGTAACACAGAGCCCAAAGTCTCTACTATTGACTAAACATGAAGCCAAATATTCAATCATGACAATGTTAGAATGATCTGTAATGGATATTGGTCTCTCAGTGAGAGTGATCTATCGGTGATGTTAAGTCACGAACAGTGTGGACTGCTCTTGGATGGGTGACCAAGTACACATTGGCGAGGTGGAACTACTCGAAAGGGTCTACCCACCATTAAAAGCCATAAGATTTTTTTCAATCTGTAATTCCAAAGAGGTACATGTTTTCGTCCGTGATATGGAAATTTATTCTTTTTCCATGTACCAATTACGTATTATGTAATAGCATTTTTTTATAACTATTATTATGTAAACTTCTTCAACATGAGATGTTTCATCGATGATTTGCCTTGAATACAAATCGGTACTCATCAAGGATACAGCCCTCAGATTTCACGAATCGATGCAAATGTATGTCACGATAACTTCGATTGTCAAGAACAGTCCAAGTTCAGCCTTAGAAATTTGATTGGGCCAATCCTGTTCTAACCGAATTTCCAGATGACAGGCTGCGGTTGCAAACGAGCGGAAAAGAGAGAGAGAGAGAGAGAGAGAGAAAGAAAGAGAGAGTGAGAGGAAGAGAGGGAGAAAGTGAGAGAGAGAGAGAGTTATTAAGGGAGAGGGAGAAAGAGAGGAGATAAAGAAAGAGAGATAGAGAGATGAAATAAGAGAGAGAAAGAGGGAGCAGGAGGAAGATGAAGGAAGAGAAAGTAAGAGAGAAAGAGAATGATGAAGAAAGAGGGGGTATAGGAGAAAGCGTGAGAAAGAGAAATAAATAAAGGGTGATAGATAAAGAGAAAGAGGAGGATATGAAGTATAAGAAATAAATGGGAAAAAATGAAGAGTGAGACAGAATGAGAAAGAAAGGGAGAGTGAGGAAGAAATGAGGAAGAAAGGAAGAGGGAGAAGGGATAAGTGAGAGAGAGAATTGGAGTAAGAGAGGGAGAAGTAAGATTGTGGAAAAAATAAAAAGCAAGAGAGAGGTAAAGATGAAGAAAGGGATAGATAGATGGAGAAAGGAGAGAGTGGAAGAAAGAAAGTGTGAGAGGGAGGGATAGACGAAAAAAGAGATGAAGAAAAACGAAGAGAGAAAAATTGAAAGAGGATGATAGAGTAAGAAGAGAGGAAATTGGTTGAGAAAGAGAGGGTAGATGAGAGAGAGAAAGAGGAAACAAGAGATTAGATTACTTTATTCAAATACATAACAAAATTCGGCTTAGATTATACATTGTAATATAAGTGAGTAAAACAAAATTATCCTATAAGTTCCACAAAATAAGAGAGTGGGAGAGAAATTTCACAAGAGAGTGGGAGAGAAAGAATGAGTGATAAAGAGGAAGAAAGAAAGTGAGAAATAGGAAGAGAAAGAAAAGAATAGGGTGAGAGTGGAAGAGGGAAAAACAAGGAAAAAGTAATAAGGTGTGAGTGAGGGTAATTAAATTGAGGAAAGAGACAAAAGAGACTCCCTTTTGACAAGAGAATGAAAAAGAGATTGAGAAAGAGAGATTGAAGAAGAAAGTGAGTGAGAGGCAATGACAAAACACGTTTTTGAGAGAGATAAAATTAGTGACATATATAAAGAGTGAGAGAGAGTGAGCGTGAGACGTTATGACAAATTTCGCGCTCCGGAAATTCTGATCTCATCAAACCGAACTTGATCGACAAACTTACAAGCTTGCCAATATTGTACAGCCCAACTACAAACAAGTCAGCTTGTCAGAATACAGAAACAGAAGTGCCATCGACTTGAGAAAGTACATTTCTCTAGAATATTCGGTGTATTCTAGAATATTCGGTGTCTTGTGATGTAAGGATGACAATCATGATGGTAACAGATCATGAAGTTATAACAGAAAAACTTTAGTGGGAATAATCAAAGATTACTTTTCCCTGTCCAGTGAAAATAGTGGAATATTCAGGTTGGATTAACAACCTTCTTGAATTCAACTCCAAATTGTGTTCACAAATGCCACAATGCTTATGACTTCACAAATGCTATCACTGGGCTCCCATTGGAATCTGGGAAAAACTACTAGAACAGCACCAATTGCGCCCCAACTTCATTCATAAATGCAAATTTGTAGTGCTTTTTACGGAGAGAGGCCCTCTAAAACACACCCACGCCACTGCTAATGTTATAGTCTGTCCAAGCTAAGAAGACAATCTGGCAGAATGGGGAAATGACTCCAGCTAGGTCAATATTGATTCAAAAATCATAAATTTGTTCTCAAGTTGTAGGAAAAATTCGAACCTACAATTTGAGACCACGTTTTGAATTTCTAGACCAATATTGATCGAGCTGGAGTCATTCTCCCATCTTGCCAGAATGTCTTGTTTGCTTGGACAGACCTTAGCTTGTGAATTCAAAATCTGATAATGAGAGCAGAATAGACTGGTTCTAATGACTAAAGTAATGAATAGACTAGCGAGGGCCGTCAGAGTTTATTGAAACTAAGCTGTCTAGTGCTTGCATCTGTGCTTTGCTGCGAGAGAATCGGCAGGGATTTTAGTGTTGTGCTGTTGAGTACTAGTCAGAGCAAGGGAAATGAGAAGGAGTGGGTGATAGTGGAGAACGGATAATGAGTAGATAAAGAGATGTAGATTATATAGAAAGGGTAGGAGAAGGGGGGAAAGAGGAAAAATAGGGGGTCGAAAAAAGGAAGAGAAAAAAGTAGAAGGGATACGTGAGTGTTATTCAGAGGAAAATGAATAATAGAGGTTATAGTGGAGGAAGAATAAGGAAGTGATAAATAGATGAAGATAGTGTAGAGAGGCTAGGAGAAGGAGGGAACGAGTGAAAAGTAGAAGGTCGAAAAAAGGAAAAGGAGAAGAGTAGATGGAATAAGGTAAGTGCTAGTCAGAAGAAGAGAAATTGAAGGAAATGGGTGGGTGATTGTGGGTAAAATAAGAAGATGATAGGAGATGTAGGTGTAGAGTGGATAGTATAGGGGAAGAAAGTGAAAATAAAAGACAATGATAATGTAGAGAGGGGAAAACAATGGTAAGAGGAAGGTTATGAGAGATAAAGATAATAAAGAGTGGCTAGAAGAAGGGGGTGAGTAGAGAGGGTTAAAAAATCATTTGTAGGGAAAAGGTGTAAGAGCTGATAATGATAAAGAGAGGCTAGTAGAAGGGTTTAAGAGTGAGAAGAGATTATGATAAAGTGGAGAGGGTAGGAGAAGTGGGGAAGAGTGAAAAGTAGGAGGTGAAAGAGATAAAGAGGGAAAGAGTAGAAGGCATAAGAAGGGAATAGTATATTACATAATGAGTGCGGAAAAGGCGCTTTTACATACGAATAATTGTTCTCCAAACAAGCCGTAGGCGAAAATAATTATGAGTTTGTAAACTTTTCCACACGAATTATGTACATTTTTTTCGTCATACTAGACTAAGAAGGATTTATAAAAACCTCAAGCAACTGAAAACATTGACTGAAGCCAACATAACCTCAACACAACACTAGAACAAACGCACATAAGTCGGAGTTCGGAAAAAACAGCTGGGCTAGATTTTCAGTGCTGTAATTATCATCGTGATGATGACTAGTGCTGTGATAATCATCAAAATGATCTTTGATTCTCCTGTAAACGGCAATTTTCCAAACGCAAATCTAGCCTGGAAAGTTGTGTATTACATACAAGTATGGCGAAAAACATTTATAAGTGGGGGAAGGGGGAGATATCACTGGAATAGGAAAAAAGCGAGGATGGTGAGGGATATGATGAGGAAAGGAGTAAAAACTAGTAGATAGAAGAAAAAGAGAAATGAGTAAGGAATTACTAGAAAATGGGAACAGAGAACATGAGGCAGAGATGATGAAGAAGAAAGGAAAAATCATAAGATTATGAGAGAGGTGACAGTTGATAAAAGAATGGAACATGAAGTAAATATTGTTTGTTTGTTATGAGGATGAAGCCCATGAGCTCATAGGCTTGTGCGTGGGTAATAATATGGATGATAGATGACGACTACTTAAACAAGAGAAAGATTTTAATGAAGGAGGCAATAATGAGGCGAAGCGGGAAGAGTGTTAAGAAATTATTAGGAGAGAAAAATAGATTACTAAAGGGTAAAGATGCAGAAAGAGAACTAATTGTACAATAGTAGAGAGATAGATGATAGAACATGAGAAATAGAGTACCATGGAATAGGGAAAATAATGCACTAGGTGGTGGCTGAAACCACTAATTGAACAAAATAGTGGAGAATATAATTTACTGAACAAGTGGGGCTGTGAGGGCAACAGAAAATGTAAAAGATAGGAAGATGATGACAGTTAAGAGGGTAACATAAACAAGAGAATTGAAGCAAAGAGAGTAGGTCAACAGGAAGAGATAAGAACAAAAATGAAGGAAGAAGTTAGAAGGATGAAATAGAAAGGCAGAAAGTCATGAAACTATGACAAGTCGACTGAGAGGAGAAGATATGAGTACTATAAGAGGGAGAACTGTAGGAGTAGTGTCTATGGAGAAAGATTAGAATGCACGGGAGAAAAAATAAAAAGAAAAAGAGAAAAAATAAGAAAGAAACAAGAAAAAAAGAAAACTTAAAAAGATCACGAGAAATAAAAAGACCGCATAAGAGTCAGGTAACCTTGGCATCCACTTTGGCATCATACTTCAAACTCGACTTGGACGTGAATTTCACATGGAAGATGAATTTCTCTCAACTAGAATCATATTTCGCCCAATACTCGATGCGTTTTCCATGTTTTCTAGTGCAGAGGTCATGTGTTGAAACAAGCTTTTCCTTGTTCCAAGCCTCCTTTCGAGTGCTGGCAAATCCATCTCTTTCCCTCAGCCATTCCCTTCTTTTTCCCCATTCCTTTTGGATTCTTTTTATTTCTTCTTCTGCAAAACGCACTCCACCCACTAAGATGCTGAATCACCTACTATATAAGACGTGCCAACTGAGATGAATTGTATTTGTTAGAACCATTTTGGTCATATATTCGAGGAACATTAGCAATGTAAATCGATTGAAAAAATATTAATCTATAATTTAGTTTATTAATGAGTTAATAAAAATAAATATAATTGATTTAGTGAATATAATACAGTTGATAGTATAATATAATTCAGTTGATTGATAAGTTTATTTCATAAGTTATCATCTTGTAAAGATTATGATCGGAGAATCGAGTACTGCATATATATTGATTACTATCATTTGTGAATCTTATAGATAAGAAGCTGAGTTATCTTAAAAACGAACAATATTGAAGAAAAATTTGTCAAGTGGAATCAAAGAAACGTTGAGATGAAAAATGATAGTTATGATAGAATGGGAAAGAAAAGCTGAAAAATATGATGAATATAAGAACTTGAAGACTAGAAAAAATAGATTGAAGTTCGATGTTGAGAAGGTAGCGTGAAAAAGAAAATGAATAACAAGGAAGGATAGGGAGATGAAACAGGCAAAGTAAATAAGATGAATAATACGCGATTAACAGATAGGAAAACGTTCCAAGAATAAAAGGAAGATAAATTGAAAATGGACAACGTGGAATCGAGGAACAAAGCGAGAGAAGAAAAGGAAGTAGAAGAAGAAGAAGAAGAAAAAAGAAGGAAAAAAAGAAGAAGAAGAATTGAAGGTAAAGTGATGGAGTTTCATATTAGAAAAAGAAATATTAAAAACGGAAAGACTTAACAAAGAACAACTATGAAATAAGGTGTGTGGAGGTAGGGTGAAAACAAGAAAAAAAGATGAAAAAGGCAAAGAAAGGGGAGAGAAATAAAGAAAGTAAATTCGATAAAGGAAATAGTATCTTTTTTTCGAAACACTAGACTGCATCTGAACTGAAGTCCCTGTATAAAACGCATCAGAGAACAATTTCCGTTCTTTTCAGTGCAATTTATAAGAAAGGTTGTTGCGAATCATACCTTCATTCCTATGACCTAACGGAAATTGGTAACTTGATTTTTGTCAACTGCAAGGAAACATGTCAAAGCAGCTTATTGAATGCCATTCAGTCACAACAAATGGATATACTCGGAAAGGACATTTTTGAAAAATGATCCGAGGAATTTGACAGCATTCAGGTTCAGATAGAACTCCCCTTTCAATAACGTTTTCAACTTATGTGATCGTAGAAACAGAAAATCCACTACTAATATACTACAGTATGTTATGCTGTAGTTCTTCTACAATCATTTCATTTCATATTTCTTTATTTATGAAATTGTACAATACAAGAATTAATAGTGTCACTTCTATTCATATGGTCTAATCACTAAAATATGTCACTAAACCAACAACCATACATACTAAACTAACTATAAGTACAACTATAATGAAATATGATTCAACTTATAGAAGTTGACCTTACTATTTTATTACGAGATCATTACACAATCTTAAAAAACGATGGAAAATAAAAACGTCCACTTGAATCAGTTAAACCTTTCCTTATAAATGAACATTGACTGAATATTTTCAATTATTTCAATTTTAAATACACGGCTCACTATGAGATGGATGTTAAAAAAATCTTACTCTGCTCGGATTCTAAAAAAAATCAGAAGGAAAAAGCACAGAGGATGTAAATGGATTTATCCTTAGAGGATTTACATCCTCTGTGGTAGAAGAGAAAGAGAGACACGACTAGAGGGAGGAGGAGAAGAGATGGAAAAGAGATTCGTACAGGAACAGAGAAACAAAAAATAAATAGAGAGAAAGAAGCATAACTCGGAGTGCAACAGAAAATCAGAATCAGAAACTAGATCTAGACTACAGTTCTAGAGTTTAGAACTACATACTACGGACTTAGTTTTCAAATTTTAGTTCAAAGAGCACTTGGATTAGCAGAAAACTATATGAATGTCAGCTATATCCGCCAATAATAGCACTGCAATTTCAATCCATTAAATTGGCGACTTTTGCCATATCGACCAACTCGAAGAAAGTTCGACGCGAATAGGTGAACTCTGTCCAAGCGAAGAAGACATTCTGGCAAGATGAGAGAATAACTCCAGCTCGGTCATAATTGGTTCAAAAATTATAAATTCATTCACAAGTTGTAGACTAGAATGTTTCCTACAATTTAAGATCGAATTTATAATTTTTGAACCCATATTGACCGAGCTGGAATCATTTTCTCATTGTGCCAGAATGACTTCTTTGCTTGGACAGACTATAGTCGAGTTCAGAAAGTTCTACTTCCAATTGTTCCCCTATAAAGTTGCGTGCCTTATTCAAATGATACGTTTGGAAACGTTTAGTTCAACACGAGCATCTGTACTCGAGCTCCTAGTTCACATAATTTCAAACCTCGCTCACGGTTCGGGAATAATTAATTAATGGAACTGATTGCGAGAGTGGTCTCAGAGTGAGCAGCAACTTCAATATTATTGCCTTTGAGTCGAGATAGTACTCCATGTATTCTGAACAAGCAATGTGATACACTTGTTTTACTGATTCAGACTTTGTATCAATCCTGTCAACTGAGTAATGTATCAAGAGTTGTTACTGGATCAAATAGTGGAATATTACTGTATCAATAGGGGCACAATACTTAATCAATAGTTGTTACTGATCAATTAATTAAATAGTAAGTTGGAACAAAACCTTTTTTTATTTTTATTTTCATCCAAATACGGAAAGAAGACGATTTGAACTTGGCTCTGTGTTTTCACCTATCAGTATAATTATAATGTATCTAGTAAATGAATGTATAGATAGATGGTGAATTATACTATACCTACTGAATTAAAATAAGTAATGGATTCAAAATTGGTTCAATCCTGATAAGTAAGCAACTGTATAGTCCAAGCAAAGAAGACATTCTGGCAAGATGGGAGAACGACTCCAGCTTGGTCAATATTTGTTCATGAATTATCAATTTGGTTTCAAATTGTAGAGCAGAATGTTTCATATAACTTGAAACCAAATTTATCATTTTTG
This sequence comes from Sogatella furcifera, assembly GCA_017141385.1. Taxonomy (NCBI): domain Eukaryota; kingdom Metazoa; phylum Arthropoda; class Insecta; order Hemiptera; family Delphacidae; genus Sogatella; species Sogatella furcifera. The sequence goes on from CM029554.1 coordinate 5,447,226, forward strand.
AACAAATATTGACCGAGCTGGAGTCATTTCTCCATCTTAACAGAATGTCTTCTTTGCTTGGACAGACTATATGAGTTATTGCCGAAATACTCATTTTCAACACATAGTCTGTCCAAACAAAGAAGACATTATGACAAGATGGGAAATTGACTCCAGCTCGATCAATATTGGTTCAAAAATTATAAATTTGGTCTCATATCGTATGAAACATTCTACTCTAAATTTCAGACCAAATAAATAATTTTAACCAATTTTCATCGAGCTAGAGTCATTCTCCCATCTTGCCAGAATGTCTTCTTTGCTTGGACAGACGATACGTAATCACTGTAAAATCTATTATACCAGGATCCGATAAAATCTTCGATTTCACAGAATGTAATCGCAATGTAAATACAACTATATTCCAATGTTTAAGAATGGTATAAAACTTACAAAGTAAGTCTTCGATCAATCATTGCCAAAGAAACACAACTGATAATCAATACTCAGCAAAAATCGAAACAGTGCTTCACGTTGTTCAATTATTGACATTTTATCCCTTCACGCTGAGTGATTCAATTGAATAAATCCAGTTGCACAAATGCACAGTTCTCTATCGGTAGATTAAACAAATAGACTCAAGATTTGTAGATTTATTAAATGTTGAATTAGGATCTACATTCGACGTTTCTGTATCAATATAAGTTTTAACGTTGACTCTGGATTGTTACACAGCGTTCCAATCACTGGCGGCTCGTGCCCACGAAACAGGTGAAGTGCCCGTTTCTTTCACCGTACAGCACTTCACCTGTTTCGTGAGCACGAGCCGCCACTGGTTCCAATTTCGTTTAATTTACATGCAAGATTTGTACATTCAATCTCAACTCTCAATGGTTTATCAATTCATGTCTAACAGTCTAACTGTATGATTAGTCAAACAAGATTGGGTATTGGTGTAATTGTATACAATGCAATTCAATAGCTACATTGATAAGATGTCGAATGTTGAATCAAAAGTGTAGGCTACCAATATAATGAGTAATTCAATCGTACAATAGTATCAATTATCATATTATCAAGCAGTGCTTGAGAAACCTCAAGTTTGAATCCGGTACAGCATACCGTAACTAATCTCAAGACCATACAAATTAGTGCTAGATTGGTGGCACTATTCTCAGTAGTGTGAATAGTGACTTCAGCTATTGTTACTAGCGGCTCCTCAATACTCAATAGTGACTTAATATCTCACAATAGAGTTGTAGATCTAACAATTACTATTATAAGCGGCTGAAACCCCCAAGTTTTAATCAAGTAAAGCATAAATAATCTCAAGTACCCACACATTGATATCTGTATTCACAATAGTTTGATTCACAAATAGTTTGAGAATAGTAACTTGAGCTATTGTCACTAGCGACTCAATACTCAATAGTTTGTCGATATCTCACATTAGAGTAGATCTATCAATTATTATAAGAGACTGAGAAACCCAATCAGTTCCAAGAGGAATGATGAACCAACTGAGAGTTTGAACCCTACGAGAACCCAATTAGTACAAAGACGAATGAGAAATCAACTGAGAATTTGAAACCATCAAGAAACTCAATTAGTTCAAGATGAATTCGAAATCAACTGAGAATTTGAAACCTTCAAGAAACTCAATTAGTTCAAGATGAATTCGAAATCAACCGATAATTTGGAATACAAAACGGTTAACTACGTGTTCAATAACAAGAACTGATACACCCCAAAAGTTCATCAAAGACTTCGACGATGTCTTGAATAATTGACGCCTATCGGTGTAGAACTTATGTGACAATGTACTTGGAATTGATCAAAGCAGAAATCAAACAATGTTCATTATTTGCAGTTCACTGGGGGCATTAATAGGTCATAGATCACAATTGAAAGGTCAAGATTGCCTGGTTTTGATCTCAGAACTGAATAGACTGTATTGAATATTATTATATGGAGTAAATACTGCCTAAACTTACTCAACAATCCTTGGAATTGATGAAAAGCAGTGTTCAACCCCTACTAGATTTTGTAATAACCTAGTTCTACGCCTACAAACAATACAGGCTGTTCAATATTTGAAGTCAACTCGAGTAGAACAATCACAATCGAAAGTGTAATCAGTTTCCAAGTATTTTGAAAGCTAGTTAGACTGTTAGACTAATATCAAGACAATTATTGTATGTTCTAGGAATTGAAACAATATCGGTTTGAATAATGGCAGTTCAGAATCATAGTTCTGGCTCGAATAGTTGACAGCAGGTTTGCTGCCATTTCACGGAACTCGGTTCCAATACATTTCGACTAATAGGAAGGGAGAAGCTTGGAGGCGTGTCTGTTTGTAGGCGTGGCCTCGATTTGGTTCTCATTTCTGATTGGCCGTTGTTCTCTCTCAGTCTCTGCTCTGTTTAAATACATGTTTCAATGTATGTTTTATTCTTTCATTTCTAACATTTCTTCAATTTAATTTTGACTCTCGTTCTTCTAGCGAGTATTGAATTAATATCTCCAATCATTCGCATTCATTCATCATCTCTTTCTAATATTTCTAACATTATAAACAATTTTCCTGGTTACATTGTTCCAGTTATTTTCTTCAATTTATTTCTCGTAAATATCTCTATCTCTTTTTACTCTCTGTGTAAAATAGTGTCATTTTGTGTCATATTCATATTGTATTCATAGGAATGGATTATCTTAGTTACAGTCACAAGACAAGCAACGCTCCCCTTAACGAAATACTATTCCCAGATCATATATGCTTCAATTTAGTTGAAAATAGTTATTCAACATAAAGAGCCGAATTGATATTTGTGGATATATTAACAAATATTTTCGAAAACTTAAATATTTTGAAATGAATGAAAAAATCTCATGAGTCATTAATAATAAGATAAAAGTTTTCCTAACAAGGTCCAACAACCTTCATTAATGTCAGCAATATTCGTTTGTCCATAATACGAAAAAGTTTGTATTAGTCCAAACAAAAAATAAATAAATAAGAAGAAAAGAAGCACGCCACAACCTATATTGAAGCATAGAAGAGTTTCAGCTGAACAACGTATAAATAAATTGACGGAGCTCAGTGGCCCAGGGCAGTGATACAGTTCGCGCTAGCTGAAAAGACACTCCTTCACAATATAAAACGCATGATAAACAGGTGTCTTCTCAGCCTGCACGAACTATAGCAAGACACTCTGATACCGGAAATTGACGCCAGGGAGCGCTCGACAAGCCGCTCTTTTTTCACCAGAAAACCTCCTGTTTTCACCTATATTGAGCAAGAGTAGTGGCTTAATAAAACTGCAAGGGAGGAAAAGATTCAATGAACCACATTGCGTAGTGTGTGCTGAACATTCTATGAAACTTTATTTGCAGATATATAGCAGATTCATAGCGAATATATAGCAGATATGTAGAAGATATATAGCGATATATACATTTGGATATAAATATATAGCGGATACATAGCGGATATCTTTCAGATATTATATAGCAGACATCAACGAATCTGGCGGTTGATAAATTAACGTTATCAATGCTCAGCTCTGTCAGAAAAGTCAGACAGCGATCTGCATGGGCTGAGTCGATAGCGACCTTAGCCGATCGTTCACGTTCTCTGACCTCCGATTTTATTGAGTACCTACTTCAGATTGCATAATGTGTGCGTACATTTTTAGAGTAATAGCGTAAATATCAATAGTTTATATGACCATTGCCATCATAAACTATGTCTTGACATCAACGGATTAATCAACCTACAAAATTCTAAATTATAGTTTTCAATTTTTTCCGTGGAAAATTGTGATAGTGTTTGATGATCTTGTAAACATAACCTCTTTTTGAATGATTATGTATCGAAATTGGGAAAAGATGTTTTGGAATTTGTTGTCTGTGTTTTAAACCTTAATTGTAATTCATCGACAGAATAAATGAATATGAATATAGTAGACACTTATATCTATGTCTTACGACTTATGTCTATATATATGTATTAGGCCTATGTATACTTGGTCTGTGGTTATAGCTATAACCACTAGTGTTACTTAGAGTTATAGTGTTAATACTAAACTTTGAGAGCGAGGTATTATGGAACATGGATTTAGAATAACAGTGAATCTTAGTTAGTATTGATACTATTATGCTATATGCTGTAGTCTTTACTATACGAGTAGTCTATGGATTATCACACATTAAAGCCTTGCGCAGACCAATGCGTCGCGAATTCGCTGCGGTGGTTCCAAGAATTTGGACTTCGGTTTCGAGACGAAGGTTTCGGTGCAAAATATTCGTAACGCTGGGGCACGCACACTGAAGCGAAATAATCGTAACTTAGTGCGCGGGAGTATTTGAGTATTTAAACTAACCAACCTAATGTTTCGATAGTAGGGTAGAAGAGATACTGAAATTAACTATAATAATGATGCTGTAATACAATAATAGGCCTAATATCCTGAGTTATGATATAACCTACTAGTAAGGTGCCTAATAACTGCTCAAAAGCTCAATTAGCCTATTAAAGTAAACTGAAACTTACCTGGAACATGGACAGCTTTTCCAATATCACACCAAATCTTGTATTTTTCTCTTATATTCTTGTAATCTTTGTGATTTAAATCATACATAATATGGTTTAATAACAAATCATCATATTTGGTATTTGAAAATAATCTCTAATTGCCCAGTGTTGATTTCCAAAGTGGCGAGAGTTGGCTTTCTTCCTTTTTGGTTGTGTCTGTTTACTTGCAGACGAAAATTAGAGTTAGTTCCTGAACGAGCCACAATATTTGCATGCAGAAGGCGCGACAAATGCTGCATGCAGCATTTGCTGCGAATATTCGCAAACCAAATATTTCGCAACGCATTGGTCTGCGCTAACCTATACACCGCAATGGTTTTAAATTTCCGTCCGTCAAGTTCTCAGAATTGAATTCGCACCGCAACGAACCTTCGCAACGAAATCGTGTTGGTGTGCGCCTGGATTAAACTGGATAGGCAGCCTTTCCAATCGCCTTTCACTCTTATTTACTCTGCATCATCCATCATATTGCATTTTGGAGCTTAGAAATGATTTCAACCTGAATGCATCGTGACAGTAATACATTTTGAATATCTTCACGCATTGATATATACGAGAATGGAGGGAATAATCTATTAGAATTGATTTATGTGGAATTCATATAATTTCGATACCAACAGTATTATGAAAAGAGATGAGAATGCGAAATCTTATTTTCATTTGATGAAAGGAATTATTACCGCATAATACCAGCCCAACAGTTTAAAAACTTCAGAAGATGGTTGAAAAAGAGTTATGAATTTGTAAGGCTTAGTTTTAGTGACGTAATTGAAAGCTCTCAAATACAAATAGGCCTACTTTGATTTTGTACTGGGTTTGAGGTTTGATGCCTTGTCGCAGTCACGCTCTATCAATTTCGGTTCAGAGGGACTATTAGCTTGCAAGCAACGTCTTGATCTGGTTAGTCTTCGTGTAGATCACTTACGTCTTGAGTAGTTTGTCTTCACATCATCAACCATGCCTTGAAAGCATCAACATCGACATCATAATAATAAAGGCTGTCCAATCAAAGAAGACATTCTGGCAAGATGGGAGAATGACTCCAGCTTCACTGAAGAAGAAGAAGAAGAAGAAGAAGAAGAAGAAGAAGAAGAAGAAGAAGAAGAAGAAGAAGAAGAAGAAGAAGAAGAAGAAGAAGAAGAAGAAGAAGAAGAAGAAGAAGAAGAAGAAGAAGAAGAAGAAGAAGAAGAAGAAGAAGAAGAAGAAGAAGAAGAAGAAGAAGAAGAAGAAGAAGAAGAAGAAGAAGAAGAAGAAGAAGAAGAAGAAGAAGAAGAAGAAGAAGAAGAAGAAGAAGAAGAAGAAGAAGAAGAAGAAGAAGAAGAAGAAGAAGAAGAAGAAGAAGAAGAAGAAGAAGAAGAAGAAGAAGAAGAAGAAGAAGAAGAAGAAGAAGAAGAAGAAGAAGAAGAAGAAGAAGAAGAAGAAGAAGAAGAAGAAGAAGAAGAAGAAGAAGAAGAAGAAGAAGAAGAAGAAGAAGAAGAAGAAGAAGAAGAAGAAGAAGAAGAAGAAGAAGAAGAAGAAGAAGAAGGGGGAGGGAGAATAGAGGGGGAGGAGAAGATGAAGAGAGATGAAGAAGGAAGAAAGAAGGAAGAAAGAAGAAGAAGAATAAGAAAGGGGAGGAGAAGAAGAAGAAGATGAAGAGAAAGAAAGAGGAAAAGGAAAAAGAATAAGGGGGAGGAGAAGAAGGGAGAAAGAAGAAGGAGAAAGGAGAAGGAGAAGGAGGAAGAAGAAGAAGAAGAAGAAGAAGAAGAAGAAGAAGAAGAAGAAGAAGAAGAAGAAAGAAAGAGAAAGAGGAGGAGGAGGAGGAGGAGGAGGAGGAGGAGGGAGGAGGAGGAGGAGGAGGGAGGAGGAGGAGGAGGAGGAGGAGGAGGAGGGAGGAGGAGGAGGGAGGGAGGGGGAGGAGGAGAGGAGGAGGAGGAGGAGGGGAGGAGGAGGAGGAGGAGGAGGGAGGGAGGAGGAGGGAGGGGGGAGGAGGGAGGAGGAGGGAGGGAGGAGGAGGAGGGGAGGAGGGAGGAGGAGGGAGGAGGAGGAAGGAGGAGGAGGAGGAGGAGGAGGAGGAGGAGGAGGAGGAGGAGGAGGGAGGAGGGAGGAGGGAGGGAGGGAGGAGGAGGAGGAGGAGGAAGGAGGAGGAGGAGGAGGGAGGAGGAGGAGGAGGAGGAGGGAGGAGGAGGAGGGGAGGAGGAGGAGGAGGAGGAGGGGAGGAGGAGGAGGAGGAGGAGGAGGGAGGAGGAGGAGGAGGAGGAGGAGGAGGAGGAGGAGGAGGAGGGAGGAGGAGGAGGAGGAGGAGGGAGGAGAGGGAGGAGGAGGAGGGAGGAGGAGGAGGAGGGAGGAGGAGGAGGAGGGAGGAGGAGGAGGAGGAGGAGAGGGAGGAGGAGGAGGAGGAGGAGGAGGAGGAGGAGGAGGGAGGAGGAGGAGGAGGGAGGAGGGAGGAGGAGAGGAGGAGGGAGGGAGGAGGAGGAGGAGGAGGGAGGGAGGAGGGAGGGAGGAGGAGGAGGAGGAGGAGGAGGGAGGAGGAGGAGGGAGGAGGAGGAGGAGGAGGAGGAGGAGGAGGGGAGGAGGAGAGGAGGAGGAGGAGGAGGAGGAGGAGGAGGAGGAGGAGGAGGAGGAGGAGGAGGAGGAGGAGGAGGAGGAGGAGGAGGAAGAAGAGGAGAAGAAGAAGAAGAAGAAGAAGAAGAAGAAGAAGAAGAAGAAGAAGAAGAAGAAGAAGAAGAAGAAGAAGAAGAAGAAGAAGAAGAAGAAGAAGAAGAAGAAGAAGAAGAAGAAGAAGAAGAAGAAGAAGAAGAAGAAGAAGAAGAAGAAGAAGAAGAAGAAGAAGAAGAAGAAGAAGAAGAAGAAGAAGAAGAAGAAGAAGAAGAAGAAGAAGAAGAAGAAGAAGAAGAAGAAGAAGAAGAAGAAGAAGAAGAAGAAGAAGAAGAAGAAGAAGAAGAAGAAGAAGAAGAAGAAGAAGAAGAAGAAGAAGAAGAAGAAGAAGAAGAATAGGGAGAAGGGAGGAGAAGAAGAAGATGAAGAAGAAGAAGAGAAGGAAAAGAAGAAGAAGAAGAAGAATAAGAATAAGGGAGGAGAAAGAAGATGAAGAGAAAGAAGAAAGAAGGAAAAGAAAGAAAGAAAGAAGAGAAAGGAAGGAGAGAGAGAGAAAGGGAGGAAAGAGAGGAAGATAAAAAGGTTTGGCCTCCAAATTTGTACAGGTAAAAATGTTTTCTACAATTTTGGAGACCAAATTATAATTTTTGAACCAATAATTGACCGAGCTGGAGTCATTTTTCCATCTTGGCAGGATGTCTTCTTTACTTGGACAGAATATACCTTTACCTCACTACACTACCCTACATCTCTTAGCCTGAGGCCACTGCCAGGTGGGTAGAGCCTGGATGGTGGAGGGTAGTTGGTAAAATCTATAGAACATACACACCATCCACAGTGATACATCGTATGAATGGTATGTGTTCAACCGCCATATTTTTGAATTTCTTAAATATGGACAATATAACCGCCTCAAAAAACTGCATGACGTCATACCATTCATACGATGTATAACGCTGTGGATGGTGTGTATGTTCTATAGATTTACTCAACTACCCTCCACCCTCCAGGCTCTGCCCACCAGCGAGTGCAGGCTTTCAAACCTACTAGGACTGACTATAGCTGACGTCACAGAAGTTGGATCGACAGGTTGGCGAATGACTGTTATCAATTCTCAGTTCTGTCAGGAAAGTCTGAAAATAGTCTTTGAGTGCGAATTAGTATAGCTGGGATGCTCTAAGGCTCGATGCATTCTCGTAGACCGCTCGCTGACTGTCCTGACAGAGCTGAGAAATGATGATAGCCATTCGCCAACCGCCTGACTTCTTGGCATCAGCTATGCATCTCAGTCGTCCCCTGTCAACGTGCATTACCGAGTAGAGATGGAGGAATAGGAGAAGAAAACGACGAGGAGAAGAAGAAGGTTGAGAAGAGAGATGAGGAGGAACAGGAGTAAGAAGGAGTGGGGATAGGAGTAGGGAGGGCAGAAAAATATCAAGAATAATAAAAATAAGAAAATGATAAAAGATGAGTAGAAGACGAGAATGGATAAGAAGACAGGAAGAGGAAGGAAAAAGAGAAGATGAGAACAATTATTATTGAAAGAAGAGTTATAATAGAAATAAAGAGATGAAGAAGGAGAAGAAAAAGATGATGATGATGATGATGATGATTATGATTGAGTAGAAGTAGGTAGAGGAGAAGACAAGGAATACATCGGGATCGGGTTTTGTATTTTCAACTTACATAAGAATCTAATTTATTCTATGGAGTTGAATATCGATGAATTAAAAAGCTTACAGTTCATCCAGTATGCAGTATAGATAACTATTGATTTTATGTAGGACATGTGAAGAATAGAAAAGGTCTGAAATTTAAAAATTGTGGTATGCAGCAGATAAAACTCTAAATCCAAAATTAATATAAAAGCTAAAAATACAAGCTGAAAAACAAAAGTATCATTCCCCTTTCGAAACAAAAATTCAATTTCCGGAATGGAATAAATCCTAACACGTTTTGAAGTTCCGATTAATTGGATCTTTTCCCAACCTTTGTTCACCAAAGGCCTATCAGGATCATGCAAGGCTTCAGCTAGCTTATGTCAACAACATAAAAGCAAACCTAATATTGAAAATAATAACCTGGGAACAAAAAGCTGTAATAATTTATTTGAAATAAAATTGATTGATTAATTATTGATTGAGATAATAATCTAAAAACATGAAACTAATGAAAACTCGACTGAGTCGTTGTCGATGTTGTGAAATTGTTTCATAATTTCATTACCTACTAATGATCAACTCTTTCAACTCTATCAGCTAATTATTGGAATTTGTTCTCTCGGTAGAACTTTATTCCATCTCAAAGAACATGGAATAGGCCTACAAATTCTCAAAAGACAAAATAATGAGAGTTAAATAATTCAACAACATCCAGGACCAAACTGATTTGCCATCAAAAACACAAATAAGATAAGAACATGTTCGCCAAGAACGAGAACTAATGATGAAAATTGTAATATTCTTTGAACATCAAATAATCTGAAAATCATAACTACCAAAAGAAATAAGAGAAGATGAGACATAAGATAATGAAGAACTGTGTCAACAACAAACATAAATATAATTATGAAGATAGACCTAACTGAGTGAAGAGCAAAACTAATGAATTTTGTACTTCCGTTTGAACATTGTCATTTCTCAAATAATATGAGTCAGGACCTCAAAGTTCTTCCTTTGAAGGAGAAAAAACTAAAGGTAATGATCAAGTAGGACATTTCACCATTATTAACATGGGCCTATCTGAATCAAGAGCTGAAATATAATATCCAAGTACTCCCATTTGAACATTATCATTCTCTAATACTCAGAATAAATATTTTCAAAGGAGCAATATTAAAGAGTGGATGTAGAATAAGATGAACGACCACCATACAATACTCAGTGAGAACATGGTGGCAAGATGGGAAAATTACTTCAGCTCGATAAATATAAATTTTAAAATTATAAATTTGATCTTGAATTTTAGATTAAAATTTTCTCTACAATTTGAGTCAAAATCTATTTTTTAACCAATATTGACCGAGCTGGAGTAATTTTCCCATCATGCCAGAAAGTCTTCTTTGCTTAGACAGACTATACTTTCGTTTGAACATTATAATTCACGAATAATATTAAATTGAGATTCTCAAAGGAAGAATGATGTAGAGTGAAGTGAGAGTGAATGTAAGATAAGATCAAAAACCACCATAATATGAACAGAAGCCTGACTCAAGAGCAGAAACTAATGAATATTGTACTTGAGTTTGAACAATATTACTCATTATACTCGAATTATATTAAATTCATATTCTCAAAGGAAGAATAATGAAGAATATACGTGAGATATGATATTCGAAACCACAATGCATGAGAGAAAAACACGTCCCAGTTCGGTTACTTGCACATCACAGTTAATTACTGTCAAAGTCGTATGCATTAATTTTCGTGATGATATGAGTTTTCCTTCAACATAATCTTTCGTTTTCACGCACTGTTTGAAAACTAATTTCCGGCGGTTGCCACATTTCTTTGCATTGCTCGGCGAATCCACTGGCGAGTGAGGGATAGATGAATGGTGACTTGTATTACAATATTACTCGCTACAGAAATGAGGAATACTCATTTTCGGTTAATTCCTTTGAGAGACCACCTTCGTTCAACATCACCAGGATTTGCTTTCTCATTTTTGAAAAGTGACTCACTCACCCTCCTCATTTCAACACTCTTTCTCCCTTGCTTTCTTTTTTCATCTCATCCATCCTTCTTCTCTCTCTCTTCCTCTAATTCTCTCTCACTCTTACAAGGCCAAGTGTTAATGGAAAGGATATCCTTATTATCCTTTCCCAAGAATGGACATATGTATGTCTAAACTTCGCATTTTCACTTTGATAACTTACACTCCTTATTCATTTTGCAGAACCTCGAATTAAAGTTTGTATAAATTTTCGAATTAAAGTTTGTATAAATTTTGCATTCATTTTTTTTTTTTTTTTTTTGAGGGTGATGCCCACATGGGCTCTTGGGCCTGTGCGTGGTTAATGGGAAGGATGATGATGAGAGATGAATGGACCTACTGCTTTAGGTGGGTTCCGAACCACCGGGAAGCGATTTTTGAGGCTCATGAATTGAATTCAGAGGAGCCGGTCACCGTTACAACAGTGGTGATAGAGGCACGTCGCTTATCTAATCTCACCGATTAGACGCTCTCTACCACTGGGACAAACCGCTTCATTACTTCACCGTTTTATCGTATTTTTACTAGAAGTTTCTATTTTGTGAAATTTATAGAATAATTTGTTCTACTCATTTATATTGTAATGTGAAATCTAAGCTGCATTTTGTTATCCATTTGAATAAAGTAATATAATATAATCTCTCTTTGAGCATGGTAGAGTGTTGATGGGAGGTATGTTCTTGAGCATTCCTCTCCAAGAACAAACATTTATATTTATCCAAACTCCGCCTTCCTTTATGTAATTACATCACCAGTTATATAACCATTAACATAATAATTAATAAATCCTACATTCGAATCATTTTCGCAAGTTTCCATAGTCTGTACTTAATTATTAGAGCGAGCGATGTAATTATTATAATTTTCAATTAGCATAATATTTATAGAATTTGAGCCGATATTTTGTAATTAACTACAATTCAAGTGAATGAATCTGAATTTGTCCCACTTTCTATGTATTTTTTCTCTCTCTCTCTTTCTCTTACGTTCTCTGTCTCTTTCTCTCTCACTTTTTATGCCTCACTCTCTCTTACGCTTTCTTTTTTCATCTCACACTCTCCTTCACTTTCTCGCCATGTCTCTTTCTGTCTGTCTGTCTCTCTCTCACTCACTCTCTCTCTCTCTCTCTCTCTCTCTCTCTCTCTCTCTCCACACACACACTTTCTCAGTCTTTCTTTCTCTCTCGCTTACTTTCTCTTTCTCTTTCTCTCCCACTTCCTATGTCACACCCTCTCTCTCACTCTTTCTCTGACAGGGGGTTAGGAAAAGCGCTGACTTCAAATTACTCCCATTTTTCCGGCGCGACTGAATTTCCCCCATGACTCTGCCGTGAATTGTTCCCGGTTGGAAAAATGACTTTTCTTTTTCTGTGTAAATGTGGCCTTTATTGTGTAGTACCTGAGCGGCGCTTTTCTGTGTTTGGTGATCTCGGGTACTTTGCCGAAACGTTTAAATTATCATAGTAGTCTTATTTGGGAGTTTAAAAGATTTGCAGCGTTTATATAGTTCTTCAGTGTATTACTCGTGGATCATCAAGACTACAAGAGTGATGGAACTTGATTTATGAATGGAAATATCCTTCATTAGGCGGAGTTAGGACTAGGAAGTCCTTTCTACCACTCAAACATGAGTATACCTCAAATATACTCAACCTATGAATATAATAGATTAGATAATTTTCAATCTTTAAAAGTTTAGTTTCTTCTGGATTAAAGGTGGTTAAATTCAGCTCAATAAATGCATTATATTGCATATAACAAAAAAAAAAGATGAATTCAGACAACATCAATATTCATGAAGTTTCAAAATAAAGGTTCTACTGGATTAGTGTTACACAGCACTTAATGAATTTCATATACTTCACATGAATTTCACAATTTCATATGAATTTCACTACTGCAGCTATTTCAACATTTCAACTACTGTTGAATATTGCAAACAATAATCGAGGAGAAGAAAATGAAATCTTCCATAGAATGGGTAAGAATCAACAGAGAAATTGTGGAAAAATCTAAATAGAAAACCTAAACTGAAGGTATGTCAAAAAAAAGTTTTCTAAGTCTTTAGGGCTCCTATAATAATTCCAAAAAAAAGAATTTTTGCCAAAATAAATTGATATTGAAATCTATAGATATAAAAGCGAAATGGCTCTCATTCATATTCGTTCATTCACTCATCAGCAGAACTAAGAATCTACCGAACCGAATGCGTTCAAATTTGGCAGACATGTTCAGTTGGACCCCTAGACGCGTAATTAGAAAGGATTTTTGAATAAAAATACACAAAATATTTCAATTTTTCTATAGTTTTTCGGTGGTTTCGAGAACCAATTGGTAGAAAAAGTTGATATTCTATGGGGAGGTTCAAATAAGGTCTAGAAATGTTGTGTTCAAATATTTTTGAAATCCATTCAAGATTATGCCAGTAATAAGTTTTTCAAATTTGTAGATATATTGCGGGTTGCATATCTTCTCCGCCCTGATACGACCAATCCTTACTGTAAATTCAATGGTTCAGCTAGATTATTAGATGAACTAATTTGGAAGATATTGAAACAAGCTTCAAACTGCAGCCCAAGGTTACGCTCAATATTAGCGTTTTACTATTTTCGTAATTCTCCGAGCGAAGCGAGCCTGCCAGCTAGTAAATAATTTATTGAAGTGAATTGCACCACATTCATTCAAACAATTGGTAGAGAATCAACATTGGGATCCTATACTGCAGACATGTCAGTAAGAGAGTTTTTAAAGGAATCGTTGGTTTTTCTGTCGGTTACAAAGATGAAAATCAATTGACAGCAGTCATCCAGTGGGAAAAATTTTGCCAGCGAGACAATTTTGTCGCAGAATGTCAGAAACAAGATACAGCGAATTGGAAACAGATTCGACTGCAGTGTGCCTGAGAAAAAGCCAGGGAAGGAGGGAAAGACAGGAGAGAGAGAAGGAGAAATGAAGAGAGACAAATGAATGTGTGTATAAAGTACTATGGCCTATAGTGTATGTATACTATTAGTTAATTGCTAATACCTTCATAAAATATGAACTAAGTCATAGATTATATTATTACTATTTATCGAATTATCTGTTATTGTATAAGGGAAAATGAAGAGAGACAAATGAATGTGTGTATAAAGTACTATAGCCTATAGTATATGTATACTATTAGTTGATTGGTTATTCCTTCATAGAATATAATCCAAGTCATAGATTATAATATTATTTAATATTTATTGGTTTATCTATTGATTTATATTAGGTCTGGAAAGACCCAATGCACAAATAAGCTTACAAAGTGAAAGAGGTTTTACGATATTTTTGATCGACAGAAAAAGATAATTTCTGTTTTTGAACAGAAGAAAGAGTACTGAAACTAGAAATAAATTGGTAATGAATAACAATACAAAGCGTTGAGAGGGGTGGATGTAACAGGATAACAAAGTATGATAAGAACAGGGAGGCAATGAAAGTGAGGAGAAGCAGGAAGTAGTGATAACAAGAATAGAAAAATTATGGGGAATAAAACTCAATAAGAATAGAAGGAGGAAGTAGTAATAGAAAATATAAAAAAATTATGGAGAATAAAACTGAATAGTAGAAGGTGATCTTGATGAGGAGGAAAAAAGTAAAAGCAAGAAATAAAAGAGAAGAAATAATAAGAAGATGAAAACAGATATAGGAGGAAGAAGACAACATAATAGAATACGAGTATGTATGTAGTAAAAAGAATAGTGGTGGAAAACAGTGGTGAGACAAAAGAATGGAAGAAAGGAACACAATAAAAAGTAGAGATGAATAATAATGAAAATTTGGATTCAAGCTTATAATCAGCTGTATAGTGTTCGAAAACCTAAGAATAAATTAATAGTTTAGGTAAGTGAAAACAAAGGTTGTCAGATCCACAAAGTTTATTTAAAATAACATACTTAAGCTTCAATGCTCAGGGCATCATCATCAGTGGAGAACTGAGCAGTGAAACTCAAGTATGGTATTTCAAATAAACTTTGTGGATCTGACAACCTTAGTTTTCACTTACCTAAATTATGGATAAGTTACACAACATCTCTGATAAAAGTGTAAATTAAAAAATAATAATAATAGTCCAAAATTATATGAAAAAATGAAGGGGAGAATAAGGGTGGAAATACCCCGGAAGCTACGAATGAAGAATAGTTTCGAAGCAAGATAAGAAAAGGAAACTGAAGAAGAAAAAGTGAAAGGAAGATGATTGGGATCAGGAGAAGGACAAGGATGAAGAGAAGGAGAAGAAGAAGTGGAAAGTCGCCGGATGATCCCGTGGGAAAACAATGACAAGAGTCCACCAGATACAGACACTGATAACAGATATAGATATAACAATAACAGAGATGTGTGACAAGTGGAGTGGTACACAAACACTAATACCAACCCTAAAATATCAAGTATCAGATGTCCCGTCACTATTTTTACTGGCAGCCTGATATTTCCTTGGAGAGTCCATTCCAAAATTGAGAACCCTCCAAACCCAACAAGAGCCCTCACAAATCAACATTTCCCCCTTTACCACAAAGATCAACCAGATTATTTTTATTTTTTGGTTCAAATTTTTGTAGCAGCCTACATCATCTGGTGCAAGATCACACACAGAGATGTTCCATCTACTAGAAAATGTCACTTTTATTCATTGAGTAATAAAAAACTTATCTATGATGCAAATCTCAATATTTATCATTTATTTACGGAATTATAATACATATTACGATATAAAATTTTACAAGCTTTGAAAAATGAGAGTAGTGATGATGAGAGATGAAGACTGCTATTTAGGCAGACGGGACCGACGGCTTTATATGTCCTCCGGAGGTCCAATAATTATGCACAGTCGATATTCATATTTATTTGAATTATGAATTTATTGAATCCATTTAATTCATTCCATTCATTTGAAAATTATTTAATTAAATACTGGAAATCGTTCCTGAGAAATTCATGATTTTCTGAAAGACATTCTGATGAAAATTGTTAGCTGTTAGAATATTATTTTTCTCTCAATCATTCACAATTAATATTGGTGCTAATTTTTCTCGCGAAAATTTCCAATCAAATTGTTATATTATTGCACGAGTTCAATTAAAAACTCAAATGAGCCAGGTAGCGCGATCTGCTTATTTACTCATATTATTTTTGTGACAAATTGAGAATTTATTAATTAACTTTGATCAAGCACTTTAAAGCGTAGATTCTATAATGAATCCACATTTTTAATCACAATTTTCCAAATACATAAATATTTCTGGAACAAAAAGCAGCGTGGATTCTGTGGAAACAATCATTTGATAAATTATTCCATTTTTCTCGAATAATGAAATATTTAGGCCTACCAATCAAGTACTATATGTTCAACAGTTGGTAGAGAAGACACAACGAATCAACGCAACTGACGGTTGGCGAATGTCTTTTATTCAAGATAGCTCCGTCAGGACAGTCTGAAAACTGTCTACGAGAGACGAAACTATTTAGGTGTAGTCTCCCCCGACGTGATTATTTTGCTCTGTAAGATCGCTTGCCGAATGTCTTGACAGAGCTGAGCAATGGTAACAACCATTCGCCAACCGCCAGTTTTTTTTTTAGTCATTGAAACGAACCAGTGTATAATGAATGACAATCGTTTTATTTTTTATCAGACATTTTTGAAGAAGTTATTAGAAACAATTGTCATCAAATACTTTGTTCTGAGGAGCCAGTCATTCAATTATTCTATAATAATTAAACCATTTTCCTTTTTTCCAACAGATTTACCAATCAACCACCATAAACAATTGAAATCAATTCATTACTCAATTTTTCTCGTCAAATTAAACATAAATAAATTATGAATCAAGTTCGATATCAACAGAGCTGAAATCAACGCCAGTAAACAATCTGAAGCAGATTGTATAGTATGTCCAAGCGAAGAAGACCCTCTGGCATGATGAAAAAATGACTCCAGCTCGGTCAACATTGATTAAAAAATGATTGATTTGGTCTCAATCGCATTATACATTCTGATCTACAATTTGAGACCAAATCAATATTTTTTGAACAAATAGTAACCGAGCTGGAGTCAATTTCTCATCTTGCCAGAGGGTCTTCTTTGCTTGGACAGACTATAGTTGTCCGAACAGATCATTAAATTCCAGTCCAATTGTTGACCAATGAGTAATTAGACCCGGTTTCCTGCACCCTGCTAAGCCTGCAGCTGATTTAATTATCGGCCCTCTCATGTAGTCCGTCCAAGCAAAGAAGACATTCTGGAAAGATGGAAAAATAACTCCGGCTCGAACAATATTAGTTTAATAATTTTGTTTTCAAATTGTAGATTTACAATTTAAGACTGAATTGATAGTTTTTGAACCAATATTGACCGAGCTGGATTCATTTTCCCTTCATGCCAAAATGTCTTCTTTGCTTGGACAGACTATACAAACCAGACAGGCACAATAGGCCTACACAATCAATGACCTGTTAAACACGGTTCAATTCAATATGCAGTGACAGTAACAGGGCAATACATTTTTGAGGTGGGAAAGAGTTAATGGAAATATATTCATCGATGAATTCAATTCGGTGGAGTAATTGGTGCGGTAATTTCGAGAATTTATTATTAGGGAGATTTTCATTGGAAAGCTTTTCAAGATCGCGGTAACGGTAAAACGCGGAATTGCTATTTTTCTGCACCGTATTTCCAACATACTGTACCTGTTTATACTGTGATAATTGGGATAGTGAAGGGCCTGTGCCTGTTTTCTCTTTCCCTATCATAACCTATGATGATTATGATTGTATGTATGTCTCACTGAATAAATAAATAATACATACGGTATTCAACAAACCATCAAGTTTGAGAATGAATCACATCTATTCTGTAGGTATTATCATAAACTAGCCGGCAGGCTCGCTTCGCTCGCCTTCTCCGCCCAGCCAGGGAGCTCCGCCCCCTGGATCCTCGACACTATAACACCCCCGACAGTATAACACCTCTCGCTTCGCTCGCCTGCATGACCTCTGTCAGTGTAAGCTGAGGCAAAAAGGCTCGCTTCGCTCGCCTGCAAATTCCGTTCAGAAGGGATTCAAAACTTATTGAACGCAGCATTTCTGGACCTGTTCACCAAATTTCGACATTTTCTACCAATTTATTCTCGAAAAATTAAAAAAAAAACTCTGAAAATTCCGAAAAATAGTAAAACGCTGATATTGAGCGGAACCTTGGGAACTATATCGGACATAGTTTGAAACTTGATTCAATATCTTCCAAATTAGTTTATCTATAATCTCGCTGAACCATTGAATTTACAGTAAGGATTGGTCGTATCAAGGCGGAAGATATGCAACCCGCAAAACATCTACAATTTTGAAAAACCTGATGACTGGTGTAATCTTGAACGGAATTCAAAAATATCTTAACACAACATTTCTAGACCTTATCTGAACCTACCTACCAAATATGAACATTTTCTACCGATTAGTTCTCGAAAAAATTTAGAAAACGCCGAAAAATTATAGAAAAACTTAAATATTTGGCGTATCCTTGAAAAGTTCCTAAAATCCGTTTTTAGCGCGCGTCTAAACGTCCAACTGAACATGCCTGCCAAATTTGAACGCATTCGGTTCTGTGGATTTTTAGTTCTGGTGATGAATCAGTCAGTGCCAGATATAGATAACTTTTTCTTTAATGCTTAACGCAATGTTCAATGATAGGCTTCAATTATTAAATCTTAAAAATGAAATGAAATATAATAGCAAACATCTTGTATTGAACTTAATTATATCAGTTCAAATGGTCCAATACGGAAACACACAATCATTAAAGGGCTTTCAAAACTAATCAGAGTAATCAGTTGAAAACGATATTTGATTCAAAGGAATTCTCCAACACTTTTTACAACCAACATTACATTCGCTTCAATATATTGAGAAAGAAAGAATAGAATACAAAAGAATAATCGACTAATAATCTAATCAGAGTAATCAGTCGAGAACATTATTTGATTCAAAGAAAATCTATAAATTTTTTTATTCCCATCATTACATTCCTTCAAATATCGAAAAAAATCAACAACGTGAAACAAAAGAGGAATCAACCCCTCCAGACAAAAGTTGAATGTAATCAAATCGGAATGGAAACGATATTTAGAAACATTCAAGATGAAAAACATTTTCCAAAAGATCAAACAACTTCAGTACGCACAGACCGACAACTCAATCTGTTCTCAAAAGAAGAATGAAAAACGACAAAATTAAGTGCGCAGTCGAGGGTAAAGGAACTTGATGAAATTAAAAAACCCCGAAAGAATATTAGATTGCACTAGTAATTCAATTGTTCAGAGTTTGGTACAACGTTGCGAGAGAGATTTTTCTGTCCCGCATTGTCGTTCGTACTTTCTGAATAATTTATTCATATTTTCTGTCAATTATTAGGTTTATTATGACGGCATTGGAAACGAAGACATCTCAAGGTTTATATTGCTGTGGAAGGAAACGATGACTAGAATCTAGGCATATAATTATGTATTATAGCCTACATATTTCAATATATATTTGTTACGGCTCAGGGAAAGAGTTCGTCTTGTTTGAGAGAAGTAATGAATATTCATGGCGGCTTTGACGAAGAGCCACTCTCAGTTCAACTTTTCTGATTAGAACCTAATTGAATTTGGTAGCTTTCAAAAGTTTACAAAGTTTTACTTATAGCGGACTTACTACTAGTATCATTTCAAAGTTAGTGGTAAATGCGTAGTGAGGCGAGAACTGAACTGCTCAACTGAATTATGTAGAAAAATTTGGTTGAAGTCTATTAGGCTAGTATCCGATATTAAGTCTATTAAATAAGTGTATAATTATTTAATAAATATTATGTGAATAATTGATGAAATTGAAGAATATTGATGATTATAAAAACACAAGTTGAAATCCTGAAATATCATCTCATGTTTAATGTGTAGTCTTGGAGTGCATCAGTAGAAGACGAATTCGCTATCAATAATAATAAGTGGAAGAATCAATTTGAAGAATATTGAATAATTGACTTTAGAATAACTTAGAAGTGTTTTTTGCCAGAATGAATTGATTACAAAGTAAATTGAACCACATACGTTAAAAGCAAAGCAAATTACCTTCAACTATCCTGACTTCCGGCTTGGGCACTGTTTTTGAAAAGTTTCATTCAACGAATTTTCTTCAGCTATATTTACTTCGATCAATACTTGCATAAGGAAAATTTCTTAGATCTTTTCATTCTTTTATAGCTATCAAATTTATATTAGCTATCAATTCATTTATATAATATATTTTATATATTTACAATTCATTTATATATTCATATATTGATTATAATAGCATTTAGTTTGTTTTGAACCGTGGATGGAGGATGGAAACTATGAAAAATCAAAACTAAATTTTGTTAAGTTGAGCTTCAACCTAATTTGATCAGACTGATGAGAGTTTTTTGAATTTCAATTTATAAATTGAAATTCTAGTTTTCCATCATGAAGTCTATCACAAAAGTATAATTAACTACGAATTCAAGCTGAAAAAATAAGTCCGAGGTTGAAGGCTTCCAAAAATATTATATATTCAAAGCAATTCAAATGGAAGGCCCATGTAATAATAGTTATGAGAAAATACTACCGGTATATCATTTCAAAGGAACAATAATAAACAAGACCTTCAAAAGAAGTGTTTCAAGCTTAATTTTCATCATCTACATTTTGAAACTCAAGCCTGATCTTTCTCAATTAATAAATGGAAATGTATACAACATTGTATAATGTATACAATGGAATGTATAAGTTCGACGTAATTTTGAAACAATTTTCGCGATGCTGTAACAAACAAGTGAAGCTCCTCGACATTTTTCAACAAATTAAGGTGTTCATATTTTTAAGAGTAGATGAGCACTGCAGCCAATAGAGGCAGGTTACACGGAAAATATGAAAAAATTCCGAAATTCAAGAAAAGTGGAAACAATTTTTGTGGAAAAATTGGAAGCTGAAAAAAGTGGGAACGAAATTGAAGCTGGGCTGAGCCCTGTATCGATATGAGTTCATCGATAAATCGATATGGTCGAAAGTCGAACGATGATTGGTGTTCGATTAAGCCAAAACAGGAAACCAAGCAAAGTTAGTGAAAGTTCTCGAAAATTCGAACAGTAGAGTAGTAACCGAAACAGCCCGAGGTCTCAATTAGCAAACCTTCACTGAGGATCCGATTCTTGAAATTTCGATTCTATTCCCAACTTTAATTGGAGAATGATAAAAAACTAGAGAAATTGACTTACAAGGAAATTCTATGAGAATAAAGGTTAACTGATCAAATTTCGTGCGTTCAACAAAAATTATAAATTATGTGTGAGAAAAACAATTCACTCAATAGATTTAATTTGATAATAGATAAATAGATAATAGATGGTTGATTTACAGAAAAATTTCCTCTTTCCTTACTGATAGTTAGTAATTTTTCCCCATTCAATAGGTAAGATTTGTTGGATTCCACAAAGTATAAATAATTATTTTGGGATAAACCAGTGCCACATTTTCTCAACTTGAATTAATTTTCCTATTTCATCTGCTGAAAAAGCGTTGATAACTTATTATCTATTCAAGAAATAAATCATTTCATAAATTAACAATAAATAATTCTATTTCGTTAACATACTCTATAACTGCAGGATCACGTTATAAATAATTCTATTTTGACAGTCGTATTGACAGAAGTATTGGTATTGGTATTAACAGCTCTAAACTTTCAATATTTGTGATAAGCACTGGCGGCTCGTACACACGAAACAGGTGAAGTGCCCGTAACTTTTACTGTACAGCACTTCACATGCTTCGTGGGCACGAGCCGCCAATGGTGGAAAGTGAATGAAATTATCGGACAAGTCAAGTTAATTTTAGTTTAAATGTAATAATTGTTGTTTATCATCAGCTAATTGATAAAGTCAGTAGTTTTGAGAAGTCAGAAGTTAGTAGTTTTTACCTGGTTTGAAATTTAATGCATTGTTTGATATTGATAAATTTGAGCTATATTCAGTTCAAATTCAGTACAGAAAAACTCAGTTTGAGGTTAAGGACATGTTGCTTGACGGCCTTCTTGTGCTATTTGTATAGGCCTACCTATACCGTAGTTTTATGTATTCCGTTACAACATAAATAATGAATGAATTTCATCAAACATTCAAGTTCTCGTCGAATTGAACCAGCAAATTATTTCCAGTCACAGTGTAGATTTTCATTTGATTAAAAAATATCAATGATATTAGCTCACAAATTATATAGAAATATAAATAATATAGTTACCTTTGGTATAGCCTACAATGTATGAATGGGAACAATGCACAAATAGGAGAAATGAACTTATACAACATATTACAAAATAATATGAATGTGACGCATTCAGAATAAATAATACAGATAGAACTTAACTCACAAAATGCGAATGGAAACAATTCAAAAATTGAATAGTATTAGATTACAATTACGTTTAAAATTACCAATAATATTACAAAAATATTTCGAAAAATAAACAATAATCCAAGTTTACTCACATGATTCTGGTAGAGCTGGAGAATATCAGGAAGTAGGTAAGCAGCAACGGCAACATGTTCCACAACTTGGTCCTCAATTTCTAAAAACGAAACCGAAACAAAAAAAAATTAAACCGACCGCAATTTACAGTTCATAATATTCCAACACTTTCCCGACTCCCGACATTTTAGCAAAAAATATTTTTATACTTGGTAGGCCTAGAACGCAGCACAGATATAGTTTGGGGCTCAAATATTTCTAATCAGTGTTCCCACGGTTAAATTTACTTCTAAGAGGCTACAAAATATGTTAATGTATCAAATTGAACAATTGAATTCGAAGGACTATCGTTATTAAAAACTTATTTCATCAACAATGATACAAAATCTCCAATTTGATTGTTGTATTTGATACATAATATCATCTTGTGTATTTTCTTGAAAGTAGATTGAACCGAGGCCACACAGCATAAAATACAAAGTTTGTTTGGCAAAATTAGGTATAGCTGACAAAAAAAGTCAGGCTGTTTTGTCTGTTCCTTCTGCGCTCCATCAGCTGATGTTATCAACTAGAGTTGTCATTTAGATGACTGTGCCTAGATGATACAAAGATGAGACAAACGAATTATTTACGTATAATACGTAAAACCCGTAAATTTATGAATTTTAATGAGATGTATAATATTGCAGAGTAACACCTATTCAACGTAGACTAATACAGTAAGTTACACGAACAGGTATGATCTTCACATAACTAGCTATCCAAATCTATCACTGAAATAAACTATGTGATTTGATTTGAACCCAGGTAAATTAAAAGAAATGGGATTAATATAGCCTATCCTTGAAGAGGAGATGTGACAAGACTAACTTGTAGCGTTAAAAATGTAATTTTTGTTCATGACGAGATAGAACTTATTATTTTTATTATTATTATTATTATTATTATCATCATCATCATCATCATTACAACCACTTAGCCATGCCCTAAACAATAAGCTTCAAAATGGAGGAAGGTTAATAAACCTTATACAGTAAACGAGTACCCTGAACAAAAATTCCAAAATAATAACTAGAGCATATTAAAATTTTCTGTAAAGTTATCTATTGTGTATAGAGAAACGATTGATCCAACTAATACAGTATAACAAGGACCCTGAACAACAATTCCAAAATAAATAACTAGTATAGTCTGTTCAAGCAAAGAAGACATTCTGGCAAGATGGGGAAAATTACTCCAGCTCGGTTGATATTTGTTAAAAAATTAACAAATTGTAGGTCTCAAATTGTAGGAAAATTTCTAGTCTACAATTTGAGTATAGAATTATAATTTTTGAACGAGCTGGAGTCATTTCTTTTCTAGCCAGAATGTCTTCTTTGCTTGGACAGACTATACACATTTAGATTTCCCGTAAAGTTATATAATGTATATGGAGAAACGGTGAATAAATCAAATACAGAAAACGAGGACCCTGCACAACAATTCCAAAATAAATACTGTAAAATGATAAATAATTAAATAAAATTCCCTTTGGGTCTCCCCACTAATGGAAGCATACGCCAAAAAAATACCGTAACTAGTACATATTTAAATTTCCCGTCAAAGGATCGTCCTGTTTATGGGGCTAACAATAATTGATCAGCCTAATACGGTATAACAAGGACCCTGATCATCAATTCCAAAAATAAGTAGTACTGTAAATATTCTGATCTCCCGTAAATTTATCGTACTTATAATACGAAAATAAATAACAAGAACATTTGAAAATTTCCCGTAAAGTTATCGTACTGTGGGCGCTTTGTTAAGGCGCTCTGTAGAGAGGTTGCCACCTGTTCCGTGCACAGTTGGAAAACCGACTGACCAATAGAGCGACTCTCAACTTCCAACGCATGCGCGGGAAACTGTTCGGGAGTTTTCCGAATTTCCCGAGACAACCTTATGCGCATGATGGGATACATAGCATGTTAGCGTCAATGGTAATAGCACAGGACGTGGGCCTATATCCGAGAGCCCTTCGGTAATCCACATTAATGGTAAAACCCGTAAATGATACAGTACTAGACGTATAAACCTAAGTAATACTAATTAATACTGAAAACCTTTTACTTCTAAAGATAAGTAGGAGACTTATTACTTTATTCAGTTAAGTGGGAGATTTTTCCAAAATAAGGACTGTATTCCTGTGTAGTTCTTCATGCTCCTTTTGAATATTTTGAAGTAGAGTCCATCATGAGATGAGAAACAAAATAGGCTACTTCACAAGAAAATCATTGCAATTTTATTCTCCCAAAGTCTCAAACTTGATTTTATTCCCAACTAGCAGGCAGGCTCGCTTCACTCGCCTTCTCCGCCTAGCCAGGATCCCCCGGCAGTGTCAGCAGTGTCAGTAAGTCAAACAGGCTCGCTTCGCTCGCCTGAAATTGCCGTTTGAAAGGATTTGATTTGATCATCATATCACTTAACAGTTCTTTCAGGTAATCGTTTTGAATTAGTTGGTCTATTTGAACGTATTTGATTTGAACTTTTGATATATTTAGTTCCCGTGAAAAAACAAAACTGCAGATTCAAAACACTGGAAAACCTTATTACAGGCGTAGCCTCGGAAGGGTTTTGAAATTTATGTAGCACAGCATTTCTAGATATGCAACCCGCAATACATCTACAATTTTAAAAACCTGATTCCTGGCATAATCTTGAACGGATTTCAAAAATATTCTAACACAACATTTCTAGACCTTATCTGAACCTGTCCAACAAATATCAACATTTTCTATCATTAGGTTCTCGAAAAAATTGAGAAAACGCCGAAAAAATATAGAAAAACTCAAATATTTGATGTATCCTTATGAAGTTTCAAAAATCCGTTCTTAGTATGCGTCTAGAGGTCCAACTGAACATGTCTGCCAAAATTTGAACGCATTCGGTTCGGTAGAAATTTAGTTATATATATCTATATATATAGACTTCCTATTTTATTGAAAATTTACAGAGTTATTCAAATCTTGATTTGTTATTCTCATTACAAAATAAACCTGGAAACCGCCTAAATTATTGAAGGCCGTCTCAATTAAATACCCATTGACCTCGGTAGAAAGCTCTTGAGATGAACGTTGATCAAATCGACCAAGTTCGAATAGTTCAGTCATTTAAAATCCATCAACACAACCGTATTTTTTATTGCGGATGAATCCCACATAAGCATTTCAGCTTGTGCGTGGGTAATGGATAATGAGTGCGAAGGTGATTGATAAGGTGAAAAACAGCCATGCCTACTGCGTCTCGAGCCCTGACCAGGCAGTGCTAACGGAGTTAGCAGTTAGCCCACTGCGCCAACCGGGTCGGCAATCTGGAATATATACATTATAAAAACTACGAATATTTCAACGTCTGAAACTGAAAATATAAACAACCATTTCGTTTTAATATCCCGAAAGTCGATGCAAGTTCACCTGTCAATCTCAAATGAGTTTTTAATAGAATAAAAGTAAAAACAAGTGCGAAAAAAAGTTAAATTTTGAGCATTTCAGCACCACATATAGGTACAAACTACTCTGTGAATGACAGTGTTACATGATTATTTATGAGTTATTCACAGTTCCTGAACCTGAAAAGTTGAGTGACATGATGAATGGCATGGCGCAAGTTGCACGGAAATTGATTTCTTTCTCGCGTCCAGTTGTTTTATTTATTGGCTGCACATAGATTTCATGCGGGAAAATGTTTGAATCCACAGAGTCAATAATCCACGATCAGATGAGTTAGTTTGGGTTAGACCACATTAGATGAGTTAGTTTGGGTTATAGTTTGTGTGGGTTATTCACTTTATCAATGTTGATTACCTGTCCAGCAATTAATTATAAAGATATTTATAATTAAAATGTTAATCACATTTCCATTAATTCAGCTTCAAGATCTTCGTAATATTGCTTTGAAAATGTTAGTCAAAAAATACAAATGAAACGATAAAATCATTGAAAAATTTCTTGAGGAGAAAGGCTTACGGAAAAACTACTCTTCTTCCCGTTATTTACACAAATTTCATGTATTATTCTCAAAATCAGAGATAGAATATACAATGATCTGTACAAAGCATATAGAAATTTCAAGTTTATACGAGTATTGATTATTGAAATATAATACATTTTTACATTGCAACATTCTTTTAAATTAGAATAGAGTAAATTGAATACATTATCAATACATCAATCCATAGAAAATGATGTCTAAGAACATCCTCAAGCCATTTCATTTATGATTAGACAAAACATTTGTAATTATTCGAAAATTAATAATGAAAATCTTCCCAGTAAAGTTTCATGTACCTCGAAGGTGTAGTATGGACGAGTAAATAAGAAATTATGGTAAGATGGGAAAATGACTGCAGTTCGGTCAATATTGGATAAAAAAATAAATTTGGTCTCAAATTGTATAGAACATTCAACTCTGGAATTTGATACAATATTTTCAATTTTTGAACCAATATTGATCAAGGGAGTAATTTTCCCGTCTAGCCAGAATGTCTTTGCTCGACCAGACTTTAGTATTATAACTATGATAGTATAGCTAATCTACTGGGATTATCATGTCAATTTAGACTGACTTAGTTCTTGTTTAACTATAAATGAATGAGTCAAATCAACAGTATTTTCATATTAATATTTTTTGAAACTAATATCAAACTTGAATTTTCAGACAGAAAGTTCGCCTACTAGCTACTCGAGAGATCTCAGCTTGCTGGTATAGTCTGTCCAAGCAAAGAAGACCCTCTGGCAAGATGAGAAAGTGACACCAGCTCGGTCAATATTGGTTCAAAAAATATTTATTTGGCCTCAAATTGTAGATCAGAATGTTTTCTCCGATTGAGATCAAATCAATCATTTTTGAACCAATATTGACCGAGCTGTAGTCATTTTCACATCTTGCCAGAGTGTCTTCTTCGCTTGGACAGAGTATACAGTATTATCTAACTGAATCAAACTCTGACCAACTCTATCAAAACTTCTAATTCCGACTTGAGCCTTCCCACTGTACTTGTCAAGTACCTTCTTATAATTTCTACTGTAATACAATGCAAACACAAAGCTGGTTACAAGCGCTTGTTACAGTTGTCCGTGAACGCGAACACTTGACACAATATAGCCTACAGCTGATACAATGTTATTACATTAATCCAATTTTATTGACATGCACTGAAAATTCAAACAGTGTTTTTGTGAAGGCATACTACCCATAATTATAATAGTCATGCTCAAAAATTTACAATCCATTGATAACAAACAACAAAATTTATTTATACCTATCAAATGTATTCCCATTGTTCAATTCCATTTCACGAGTTTTAAAATAACATGCTTGGTTGCAGTGTGATTTATAACACGTTTTTCCGGGATTGTTATAGAAAGTTTATTAATTTATGTTATAGGATAGTTGACAGATCTATTGGTAGATAAACGAGTTGAGCTTCCAATATCGTCAATAATAGGAACTGATAGTATTGTTGTATCAAGTAATAACTTCATTAAAGTCAAATAAATAAAAAGTAATTAAAGATAGTAAAGCCGATATCATATCAAATAGTTTTACGTAGTACGTCATCAGCTTCAGTCTAGTAGAACAAAGGAGACATTCTGGCGACATGGGAAAATGACTCAAGCTTGGTCAATATTGGTCAAAAATTTATACATTTTGTCTTAAATTGTAGAAAACATTCTGCTCTATAATTCAAGTCCAAATTTACAATTTTAGAACCAATATTGACAGAGCTAGAACCATTTTACCATCTTGCCAGCGTGTCTTCTTTCGACAAGACTATAGGCTACTATCGTTCCGAAATGGAGACCAGACTGGAAGCCATCTTCCCATACAACTAAACTTGGCTCAGCCTATCAAAGGCTCTCAATACCCAGCCAATAGAAACCATCCGTGGATCGAGTTGACTAGTTCATATTTCAACCGTTGCAACGCTAGCTACTGGGTTGATATTTCTACTTCAAATTAGCACAGATAGATAAGAACGTTTTTACGGTTTAATTCTCTGACATGAGAGCTGACACGTTTCAATTTCCATTCAAGAAGATAGGCTTAGCCTACACGAAATTTTTACAAAAATGATCCAATGATGAAAGAATTAAATCGAAAAGATAGGCCTACACTATTCTAAATTGATTAATAACAATAACACTAACATTAGAGACAATAAATTCTTGTGAAAGTGCTGCGAAAAATAACCTAGTTTCGAACTTATTATAGATTATCAAAATTGGTATAAAGACGTTTTGGACGTTAGTCTGTGTTTTTAGCCAATAAATTTATTATATTTTTTAAATGGATAAATAAATAAATAATTAATAAATAACCGCTTTCATTTTCGAAACATAAAATTTGTGACTATAGTGAATGTGAACATTTTAGAGATTAAGAACCTTAATTTGGAATATTTATTGAAATCTGGATTTTAGACGTCTTGGACAATTAACTGTCTGTGTTCTATCTAATGTTATGTATTTTGTCAAATAAACTGATTGTTGAATATTGTTCTATTTGTTACATTTCACATCTTAGCATATTTTTGAGAGAAATGTTTGAGAACAATGGACTTTAAGCTTCACATATTTATCTATTTATTTATTTATTACAAACGTGATACAACAATGAGAGGTTTACAGCTCTAAGCCAAAACAAACCTCATTAAGAACAAATGAATTACACAAAATTAGATATTAATAAACAATATGATGAAAGCATATGAAATTCAAGTAAAAAAAAACAAGAAAAATTTATACAGCAATGGAAATATGTCTTAGATAAAACTAAACATACAATATGAGGAAAGATAATATTAATTTATAATAGGTTAAGTGAAATAACTATCGTATATTAGATAGTATGAAATGGAGAGAAAATTTTCATCCATGTGGAATTTGTGCAGATATATCACCTGAGGTGCTTAGGAGTCCTACAAGAAAATTACTTCAAATTCTGATGAAAGAGGGACTCGAATAGGTCTAAAAAGTAATAATAACTGACACGCACAAACCTGATCATCCTCAGAAGAATGTCAACAGCTTACTTTTAATTAATAAAAAATTATAAATTTTGATTTTTCTCGATAAATAACTAATCTCAACTATAGTCTGTCCAAGCAAAGAAGACATTCTGGCAAGTTGGGGAAATGACTCCAGCTTGGTCAATATTGGTTCAAAAATTATCAATTTGATCTCAAATTGTTGAAAAAAATTAAAATTATGGATTTGGTCTTAATTTGTAGGAAACATTTATACTGTATATTATAAATATTTGAGCAAATATCGACCGAGCTGGAGTCATTTTCCCATCTTGCTGAAATGTCTTCTTTCCTTGGACAGACTGTAGACTATACTATACGGTTCAGAAAAACAACCTACATCTCGTAAGATTTTGTTTAAAACTCTCACCAAATCTTCAGCTTGATCTTCTTTGAAGTATTAATTAACTTGTCTGTTAGAGGTTTATTGAATGAAGAAGGAGAAGGAAGGATTTCTTACGTAGAAATTCAATTTGTGGTTATCTTAATTGATCTCTGGCTATTTATTTGGTACGGAAGTAATTCAACGAGAACATGGATTTATTTGTTAGAACAAATCTTTCATCTTACTGCTGTACTTGCGAACTTTCATCTGACTTTTTAAATTTACAAAATAACTACGGTATGTTCAATTCGAGGTATAGCTAACACCAAAAAGTTAGGCTGTTTCGTCTGCTCCTTGTGCTCTCCAACAGCTGATGTCGTCAATAAGATTTGTCATTTAGATAAACCTATATGATGTTTTTGAAAAAAGAGTCAATAGATACTTTACATCAGCTGTTAGTATTGGTTATATGAACACCTACTACTACTACTAAAATATATCTACTAGTAGATGTAATACAATGAAAATGTAGTAGAAAAGTAATACTACTAGATGTATTAGTAGGTGTTGGTTATATCGTACAAGAGACAGACGAAACCGACTAACATTCTAGCGCCAGCTATTCTTAGATTCGAACAAAGTTTGTAGTTTTTCAAAGAGTAAAAATTTACAATATTTAAGAAAAAAAAACATCTGACACCGGTAGTTGATCTAAAATGAGTTTTAGCATTTACTTGAGTCATTATACAAATATAAATTTTGTCCTCACTAACATTCACAGTGTTAATACTGAAGACTTTCATTTTTCCAATGAAAATAATATTTTTTGAAAGATAATGGTGAAATTGTAACCTTTTGAAAATTCTTAGTTGATAGATTCTAAGATACTATTTCAAATTACCTCTCTCACAATAGATCGAACTAGAAATTAGATTCTTTACTGGAGGAGAAGAGTACCCCTCTATTGTTAAATGAAGCCTTACTAGAGTCTAGTGATGGGTAAAATAAGATTTCCCCTCAACAAATGTATCTTGAGATGGGGTGAATGTTACATCACAAGGTCACGGAATACTAGCCATTCATATTAGTGATTTTTTACCAGTATGGAAATGCTATTTTTGATGTTGAATCAAATTGGATTGTAAAATATACTACTTATTTCGTATTCTTGCCAACCATTGGAGCTTTGTTGACAACCATTTTCAAAACTTTCTCAATACTAGAGAGAGAATATTGACATGAAAAATATTCATACGACTTTCTTGATGGGGAGCTATAGTCTGTTCAAGCAAAGAAGACATTCTGGCAAGATGAGGAAATAACTCCAGCTCGGTCAATATTGGTTCAACAATCATAAATTAGGTCTCAAATTAAAGGAAACATTCTAATCTACAATTTCAGACCAAATTGATAATTTTTGAATCAATATTGACCGTGCTGGATTCATTTTCTCATCTTACCAGAATGTCTTCTTTGTTCGATCAACTTAGATACCTTTGACCGTATAAACACGAAAAATGGTATGACAAATAAATGACTGAATTTTGATGAATGCTACATTTCACATTTTCCAAGTATGTATCCTATCCAATATATCTGCTAGTATAAAAAATAATTCACATTTTCCAAGTTGGAAGTTTATTGTGGCCCAATCTCTAAGTAGAAAGTTATTTTACCACCTTCTGATCCTCCTCCACCTCTTCATCCTTCTTCCTCTTCCTCCTCCTCCTCACCCTCTTCACACCAACTTCATCCATTCCACTTCCCAACTCATTCTCTTCGATGACGTAATTTAGAAATTGAAATTTTTCGACACGGCCGATGCTCGTAAATATTGGGAAAATTGATTTCAGTAATAGCTGGAGCAGGTAACCCGATCGGAAAAAGTTTCTCGATTCTTGAAAGCATCTCCTGGGCGAGCGAAAGTTTTTCAGGATTAATAATATTAAATTGGTGCTGTAAGCCGGAGTTGGGAGTCATTAGATTGTCCTCGAGATCTCACTGTCAATTAGAATCGATTCCATCTTGTGTCCTCGTAACAACTTGTATCATTAGTGCAGCTTCCTTATTCCCATTTCCTAACCATTTCCTGATTTTCGTCTTCAATTTATATTTATCTCCTCCTTCTTCTTATTCTTATTCTTTCCTTCTTTTTCCTCCTCTTCCTCTTTTTTCATTTCCTTCTCCTCCTTTTCTTCTTCTTCTTCTTCTCTCCTTCATATTTTCTTCTTTTCCTTTTTCCTCCTCTACCTCCTTCTTTTTCTTCCTTTTCTCCTCCTTCTGTTTCTCCTTCTCCTCCTTTTCTTTTTCTTCCCCCTCCTTTATATTTTCTTCTTCCTTTTCTCCTCCTTTTTCTCCTTCCTCCTCCTCCTCCTCCTTCTTCTTCTTCTTCTTCTTCTTCTTCCTTTCTTCTTCTTCTTCTTCTTCTTCTTCCTTCTTCTTCTTCTTCTTCTTCTTCTTCTTCTTCTTCTTCTTCTTCATCATAATATTTCTCTCATTTATATTATTCCATTCTCTTCTTCTTGTTCATCTAAGTTTCTTTCTTATCCTTCTTTTCTCCAACTCTTCCACAATTCTTCTTAATTTCTTCCTCTCCATCATGATATTTATTCCTCAGTTGTATTCCATTTATATTATTCCATTCTCTCCTTCTTTCTCTTACTTCTTGTCCATCTTCTTGTCAGGAAGTTTCTTTCCGATCGTTTTTCTCCGATTCTTCCACATTACTAACAATCAATCATATTATAATCTTGACTTTTCAATTATTATTCTCTCTTCTCTTGCATTTTTGCATTCATATGTAACCTCTCTCGTTGAATAGATTATAGAAATATGGAATAACCTGTAAAAATTGTAGTGTAAAATATCGAAATTAGTGCGTAACTTTAAAAAATGATAGATTTAATAACAACTCTTGTAATCCAGAGACTAAGCATAAATATTTTGTTGCTATTTAAATGAATAAAGAATCTAATTTAATGTAATTTCTCGTCTTACTGCATCACTTATTTTTGTAATCAATTTCCCATTTTATTCATTTTCTCAATTTTCTCATCTTCTCCCTTTTCTCTTCCCATTTTGTTCCGTTTCTTCTGCGCGCCCTTTTTACCATCCTCATCCACTTTTCATCTAATCAATTGATTCCACCTTCCTTATCTTTCAGGGAACATGAAACCTTTGCAACATATCGGTTACTATTCTGAATCTAAATCCTCAATATCCCCCTTATTCCACTTCTTCACTTCCTTACTCCACCAACTCTCTCTCCTTTCCTCGTCCTTCTTCACTCCAAGAAATCCAATCATTCCTCTTTTCTTCCTCACCTGAACTTTTCATTTTCATTTCCAATTCCTTTTTTCAGGTCAATCATCATCATCTTCTTCTAATTCTTCCTTTTTCGCGTTTCTTACAAATTCCTTTGTGAATCATAATCTACTCCCTAGTTTCGTCTTTAAAAGATTATATTAGTCATTAGCAACCTTCCGAGACCGCAGGTGTTTTCAAAGTTTGTGATCAATCACGTTATCTCTATATATAAAAGCGAAATGGCACTGATTCATTCATTCATTCATTCATTCATCACCAGAACTTAAATCCACTGAACGGAATGCGTTAAAATTTGGCAGGCATGTTCAGTTGGACGTTTAGACGCGCGCTAAGAACGGATTTTAAACACTTTTCAGGGATACGCTAAATATTCAAGTTTTTCTATAGTTTTTCGGCGTTTTCTTCATTTTTTCGATAACCAATCGGTAGACAATTCTGATATTTGGTGGACAGGTTCAGATAAGGTCTAGAAATGTTGTGTTGAAATATTTTTGCAATCCGTTCAAGATTACGCCAGTAATCATGTTTTCAAAATTGTAGATGTGTTGCGAGTTGCATATCTTCCGCCTTGATACGACCAATCCTAACTGAAAATTCAATGGTTCAGCGAGATTATAGATGTACTAATTTGGAAGATATTAAATCAAGTTTCAAACTATGTCCGATATACTTCCTAAGGTTACGCTTAATATTAGCGTTTCACTATTTTTTTGAATTTTCAGGGTTTCTCTTAGATTTTTCTAGAACAAATTGGCAGAAAATGTTGAAATTAGGTAAATAGGTCCAGATTAGGTGTAGAAATGCTGTACTCTATAAATTTCGAATCCATGAATGGAATTTGCAGGCGAGCTTAGCGAGCCTGTTTGTCTCAGCTGACACTGACAGAGGTTTTGCAGGTGAGCGAAGCGAGCCTGTTTGACTCACACTGCCTATACTGTCGGGGGTCCATGGGGCGGAGCCTGCCGGCTAGTAAATGTACTAAATTCAAAACAATCTTCTTGTAAGTTGGCTAAATAGCTAATGAACTAAAAGATTACTTTTGAAAAAATACTTTAATTACTTTTTATTTGAGCCCTCTAAATGTTATTGTATGAGAGAATTCTATTTCGATTTCAGTGAAAACAAGTTTTCTTAAAATTTGTCTTAAATACACCACTGTGGTGTAACAGATAAGAATACCCTACTATGATAGATAAGTTACAAGAACCATTATACGTCGAGAATACTCAATATACTCAAAAGTAAGGAAACATTTACCTCGCCGACAAACATTTCAAATATTGTTTATGTCTGGAGAAACCCCAATTCAATGAGAATATGCTCACGCATGCGTACTACAGTAAATAAATCGAATTACGTTGTTTTTACAGGCACTTTCCAGTGCATTCAACAGGAACGTCCAAATAACATTAGTGGAAGTGTATCGATGCTTTCTCTCTCTCTCTCTCTTTCTCTTTCTTCTTCTCTCTTATTCCTTCCCTTATCCTCATCCACTCACTTAATCTTTCTTTCTTTCTCTCACTCCCCCCTTCTCATCACTTACTCTCTCTTCTATCTTACTCTGTTTTTCCCGCTCACTCTCATCCTTTTACTCACTCACACTCACTCTCTCTCTCTTTTGCCGCACGTTGCGTTTACCTGAATATGAAATTCAAATTGAATGTCCGTCTGTTCCACATGAATTATTCGTAAACTTGGAGAGAAACACACACACACACACACACATGTCTATGAGGCAGTTCACCTAGAATACCGATGAGGCTTCAGCACTTTTTCTAGCGGGCTGAAGAGAGAAGGAGGGGGAGAAGGAGGAGGAGGAGGAGGAGAAGGAGGAGGAAGAAGGAGGAGGAGAAGAAGGAGGAGGAAGAAGAAGAAGAAGAAGAAGAAGGAGAAGAAGAAGAAGAAGAAGAAGAAGAAGAAGAAGAAGAAGAAGAAGAAGAAGAAGAAGAAGAAGAAGAAGAAGAGAAGAAGAAGAAGAAGAAGAGGAGGAGAAGAAGAAGAAGAAGATGAAGAGGATTAGATTAGATTGTATTAGATTTCTCTATTCATTTAGATAGCAACAAAATATTTATGCTTCGTTTCTAGATTACAAGAGTTATTATTAAATCTAATTATCCTATTATTTTTACAAGTTACACACTAATTTCGATATTTTACACTACAATTTTTACAGGTAATTCCATAATCTATTCAATGAGAGAGGTTACATATGAATGCAAAAATCATAGAACAATTATCCAAACAATATACTACTTGCTTGCAATCTTACTTGTTGTGCATTGAAATATGTAGGAGGAGGAGGAGGAGAAGAAGAAGAAGGAAGAAGAAGAAGAAGAAGAAGAAGAAGAAGAAGAAGAAGAAGAAGAAGAAGAAGAAGAAGAAGAAGAACAAGAAGAGGTAGAGGAGAAGAAGAAGAAGAAGAAGAAGAAGAAGAAGAAGAAGAAGAAGAAGAAGAAGAAGAAGAAGAAGAAGAAGATTGGAGGAGAGTTGTGTGAGAAGAAGATAAGAAGAAGAAGAAGAAGAGTAGGAAGCAAGAGTTGATAGAAGGAGTGGAACAGTGGAAGAACATTTGAAGGAAGAAGAAGAAGAAGGAGGAGGTGGAGGAGGAGCAAGATGAGGAGGATTAGATTAGATTGGATTTCTTTGGATTTAGATAGCAACAAAATATTTATGCTTCGTTTCTAGATTACAATAGTCATTATTAAATCTAATTATCCTATTATTTTTACAAGTTACACACTAAATTCGATATTTTACACTACAATTTTTACAGGTAATTCCATATTCTATTCAATGAGAGAGGTTACATATGAATGCAAAAATCATAGAACAATTATCCAAACAATATACTATTCGCTTGCAATCTTACTTGTTGTGCATTAAAATATGTAGGAGGAGGAGGAGGAGGAGGAGGAGGACGAGGATGAGGAGAAAATAATGGTAGAGGTAGAGGAGTAGAAGAAAACAGTGTAGCGAAGATGGAAGAAAGAGTGATTGTTTTGGAAAAGCTCAGAAATTATTAGTTGTGTGGAAGAAGATAAGATAAAAGAAAAAGTAGGAAGCAAAGTTGATAGTGAGAGGAAACAGTGGAAGAACATTTGAAGGAAGAAGAAGAGGATGGAGATAGATAGTTGTCTTTATTTTCAGTAAAAGGTATCATTGGAAATTACTAAATTGTTAGAATGGTTCATAGAGGTGTAGGCATATGGAGAAGGGTAGCAAACAAAGGGAGGAGTAATTCAAGGGCGGCTATATTTTTCATGTTAAGATGTGAACATTAGAGGATGATTTGGCTGGTCTAGACCAGGTTAGACATTGATAAAGGGTGTACAGATTATGCTTCATTATAGTACTACACTATGGTATATAGTACTATCAAGTAAACATTATGCTAAAAACAAATTCAAGAGGTCTGAATACAGTAAGTTCTTTAATATAAATAGTAAATATATTGATAGAAATAGTAATCCTATTATATTAAGCGAGTAATTTCTGTATGTATGTATGTATGTATGTTTGTATGTTTGTATGTGGAACCACGGATCTAGAAAACGGCTCTAACGATTTTCTTGAAATTTGAAATGTAATATAACCGTGTTGGAAAAATAAGATTGCACCAGGTCTCATGTCCGGGAAAACTCTCTGGCAGGATTAATACAAGAATAAAATATTCCTTATTCAGGCATTATCCCAAGTACTGCGTATAATGGCTGTTATCGTTAGCTGACCAATGCTATCCAGCTGGAGTGAATTGAGTTACATTCAAGTCTATAACACATGTTCATAACTATAAAAAATTGTGAGAGGTGATCATATCAATTTTGGATTTATTTTTTACAAGGAGGTTCCTTGATTTTTTACAATAACATATTTATGTAATTCAACAGTTCAGCCGCAGCTTCAGAGCGAAGCTCGGTACCAGATATTTTAATATATATAGTTATTTAATATTCTATAAAGAATATTATTTTTAGAGAAAAAAGAAAAAAGAGGGAAGAGTTTTACTCGAAAGGTTGGTGAAAAGAAAAATGTAAAGCCGCTAAATTAGAAGTGGATTGAGGAAATTTGATCGATTGAGAAAGCTAGAAGGAGGAGAAGATAGAAGAAGAAGATCGGGGAAGAAGGTAGAGAAGAACCGGAAGAAAAAGAAGAAGAAGAAGAGAGAGGAAGGAAGAAACGAGAAAAGAGTAAAGAAAAATTAGTAGGAGGAGGCGGGGGCAAATGAGAAGTTGACGAATAAAAAGGAGAAGAAAAAGATTAGAATTAAAAAGAAAAAAAAGGAGAGGAAGGAAAAGCTTGTTTGAAGAGGACGTAAAGTGACTGAAAAGCGCAGGAAAAGCCATAAAACACGAATTCAGCCCGTTGAGAAAAGTAACATACCGCCTTGGGTATAGTCTGTTCAAGCAAAGAAGACATTCAAATGGGGAAATGAGTTCAGGCTCGGTTAATATTTAAATTTGATGATGATTTGGTCTCAATTTGTAGGAAAAATCTCATCTACAATTCAAGACCAAATTTATAATTTTTAAACCAATATTGATCGAGCTGGAGTCGTTTCCCCATCTTACCAGAATGTCTTCTTTGCTTGGACTAACTATATATCGGTTGGAAAAAGGATTTCCGTCTGTGGAGAAAGTCAAAGTAGTTACACGTTTGAGAGGGAAATATGTATGCTGTTCTGTTCTGTATTCATCCGTGTTAGCACTGGCCCTTCACAGCTAACGATTTGATAGTTACTTTGATCGTGACTGGGAATTCAGTAGGTTTTTGAGTTGCGATTCCCTGATGTTCTTATGGTCGATCAAAGAAGACATTCTGCCAAGATGGTAAATTGACTCAAGCTCTGTCAATATTGGTTCAAACATTATGAATTTGGCCTCTTATTGTAGAAATCATTGTGATCTACAATTTGAGATCTAATTTGTGATTTTTGATCAGATATTGACCGAGCTAGATACAATTTCCCGTCTTGATAGAATGTCTTCTTTGCTCGTCCAAACTATAATTGATAATGTGTACGCACCTCGATATCATTCGAGAAGCAATCTTCAATGAAATCTCCTAAAGGTCGGCCCTCACGTGGTTTTTTGGCGCCCTGAGTGAGATTTTGCCAGCCCCCCGACCACTCATCACCAGACGAATGTACAGTGACTATATACGAGTCTATAAAAGAGACTATTTTATATAGTCACTGAAGACTAATGCAGTCTAACATATTATACTATATTCAAAGCCAAACATGATTTAAGCTGCCTTGCACGTTCACATTTTTCTCATAAACAAACCCAATTTTGCATGGTGAAAGGATTGTAGGGACTTGCTTATTGTATCCCAACGTATTGTTTCGTATTTTCATGTATTGGATACGTGATAAGCAGAAGCCTACAGGAATTAATACAAAATAAGTAAAGGCTATCTTCATTTAGCAAAACTGTCACATTGTACCGTACTCTATCATTAAAATATTGAAAATTTGATTTTATTAGTTTGCTTGAAAGCACATAAGGAAGGAAATAATACATTTTTCAAATAAAAATATTGGGAATCATCATAGATATTTCATTTCACTGGGAATAAAACAAAAAATCGGAAACTCAACAACAAGCAAATTAAATATTTTAGCCATTTTCACTACTCTACCCAACTTTCTTGAATAACATTCGGAATAGTTCCTAATTCAGCCAGCAGATGGCAGTAGCAATAGGATGACTTGCTTTGACTTCCATTTATCACGCCTTCAAGCTCCACCTACGATCAAAATGGCCGAAAACATTGGTTAGGAAAGTTTCCAAAGTCAAACAGTAGATGGCAGCAGTTGACGGGTGATGTTTCAGATTTGACTTGGACACGCCTTCATGCCCCGCCTGCTCTTTCCTGATTGGTTAATAGTGTTTCGTGAGTTCTGTTTTAGAAAATGGCTGCTAGCAAGAAAATGATGGATGGTGTATCATACACAAAAAATTACGCTGATTTACTATTGACGATCTTGTGCTAATATAATATTTATTCATGTATCCAGGCTGATAAGATTCTATCATGTTAGTATTTGAAGAATTTATTTATAGAGTTTAGACTCAGTTAGTACAGTCTAGTGACTTCAATCGTTTCTTGCTGTATGGAAGGAGATGAAAATATGAATTTTCACTCCCATCTTATAGGCTGCTCATTAATTCTATTTTTCATACGATGAATATAATGAAATAGAACTCAAACTATTCATGATCTAATACCGTCCTCTTGCCAGAATTTTTTTTTAAAACTACAACAATTATTCGGTAAAGATATTAGTATTATAGGATCATTTTCATCGGAAACTGGCTTGTGATTGGTTGACAGAATGTAAGGTGGATGTCAGCCAACCATAGAATACTTAAATTCGGAGCAAGCATTGTATGAAACATTGCTTATACATTGATCGTGATTTTTCAATTGATCAATTCATTACAATGAATTAATTTCTTGTGGATTCAAGTTGCTGGTAAAAATAAGTTTTTTATCAAATAGTGGAAAAATTATTTTAATCGCCGAATTGAAATTTTAAAATTCCCGTTTTGCCCTGTGCGGTCGCACACTCCACACACCCCACGCGAGGGCTTTGACTGATAGGTTTCTATCTCTTCTAGACAATAAGTTTATTATCATAATAGGGCCTATAATTCATACCTCATTCACGATGAAGGACACAAACGATACGACACAGGCCCGATGTAAATGATACTATACAAACGCAGGTTACGTGGGTTAAGGCTTGTCGTGGCCAATTTAGCCACCCAATACTTACACGCACACACACGCATAAAGAATGTTCGTTTCGTCTCAAGTGATTGTAAATCAAGGTTATTATAGACAAGGTTTGGTAATAACATTGATTGTAAATAGGGTATAGTAATACCACTACTTCGTAAAAATAGTAGGCTATACGTTTCAGTGGAATGGAATTTTTCAGTTGTGGAGGTTTAATTACAGTAATCCATGTGATAAAAATATCAACTTAAAATCTAATACTAATAATTATTAAAAGTACAGGTAGGACCACACCAAGTAACAAGGTGAAAGCACACGAACCACCAAGTACAAGTACACAAAGTTCAAAACTCTTTTTGTCTACCTGTTGGATCTCCATGAGTGTGTCTTTGTCTAGCTAATGGGAAAGTTTTCCCTTTGCGTCGTTCACTTCTAATGACTTGCGATCGGTTCGACCATCTTTCTCTCGACCCATTTAAACTTCAAACCTTGTCCACTCAATACGTCCATCTATATTTTCTACTTTTCCCCACTTTATGAAACTTCGAGTGCCAGCCTTTTCTCCATCCCTTTTGCTTTTATTATTTTTCTTTCTCTTCCTCACACTGTTGCTTCAAATAGAATTGATGCCATTAACCTACTTCACGACAATATCTGCTTGCAACAGTTGAAAGCTTTCAATTGACGTTAATAACAGATTCTCCAATACAGTAGTATTTTCAGAGATTTTCACAGATATTCGCACAGATTTTCCAATAGATACTCCATACAATAGTTCACTGAAATCAATTTTTTATTCAATTTATACAGTTCATATTCTCTTCACTTTTAATCCACTATTCTCTTCGCTATATTCAATATAACGTTAAACCTTAATCCTTAAACGTCAACGACGTCAACGTCAGCCCAAAAAACGCCAAACCTGAAACGTTTGTTTCATTTTTCTCAATCTAATATCAATTCATTTCTACTATTCAATCTAGTATCCTCAAGTATAGTACTAGAATATTCTAGTTTAGACCTATTCCTGATTCAATCAGCATACTCCACCTTACTTCATCATTAAAGGCCTACTTCATCTTAATAATATTGTAATAATTCTTCTCAGAGTTAATCCAT
Source organism: Sogatella furcifera (assembly GCA_017141385.1). NCBI lineage: Eukaryota > Metazoa > Arthropoda > Insecta > Hemiptera > Delphacidae > Sogatella > Sogatella furcifera. The sequence goes on from CM029554.1 coordinate 5,488,207, forward strand.
TTCCAGCTCATAAAGTCATCTCTAGAATTCTCATATCTATGTTTAACAGTATCTCTCATTACACAAAAACCAATGACTCATCACTGGCGGCTCGTGCCCACGATACAGGTGAATTGCCAGTATCTCTCACTGTACTGCACTTCATCTATTTCGTGGGCACGAGCCGCCAGTGTGACCATAACTTTCATTGAATAGCCTAATGAATTATACAATAGGCCTACTCCAATCCGAACTTCTTCATTATCAAATCAATTCAAATAATCAACAATTGATCATTTATTTACATTGGTTGCCAAAAGTTATAGTCTGATCGAGCAAAGAAGACATTCTGGAAAGTTGGGAAAATCGGCTCACTATTCCTTTCGACCTGCAGTGACGCAGCTCGGTCACTATTCCTTCAAAAATTGGGCGTAGTTATGCAGAAAGGAACAAATCCACAAAAATAAAAAAATCGGATTTTTCAATATTTGGGTTGATAAACCCCTAGGTAACTGTTTTGGATGAAAAAAAATCACTGGAATCAACCCTTATGGCAATTATGTGGGTTGGTTCCTTTCTGCAAAACAAATATCCTACTTTATGTGTTATGCAGAAAGGAACCAACCCACATAATTGCCATAGGAACCAAACTAAAATTTTTGTTTTTTTTTTCAGAGAAAACGAATCATATGAGGCTAATTTTTTTACTCATGGATCAATATTATGAAGAAAATTGTTCTGTCAAAATTTCCCACCCCCACCCATCTTGCTACCCCCTCTGCACCCCTCATGGAATGGGAAATTCTGTTATTAGGAACCAGACTGAAATGTTGGTTTTTTTCAGAGAAAAATATCATATGAGGCTAATTTTCTAACCATTGATTACTATCATACAGAGAAGTGTTCTGCCAAAATTCCACACCCCTACCCGTCTTGCTTCCCTCCCAACATACCCTTAAAGTTTCCATTTGCAAGGATTTCTTTCATTGAATGTATCTCAGCAACCAATGAAGATAAGATATAAAAATTCTCCTCATTATTTAGAAAATTGAATTAACTTTTTTATGTCATCACTATTTCACTATAGCTCATGTGGTTCAGGAGTTATTTGCATGTAATGAAAGTATGATGGAAGCTCACATAGGTAGAACAGAAGTCGAACAATTCTGTAAACCTTTATTTGAAAAATAATGAAAATTAGCGGCTGAAAACATCGTTTTTCATTCATTCTTCCATGAATATCCACCATTCACTTCAAGAGCTAGAGTTTAATGATGAATACATGTATTATGAGTTGAAACCAATTGAATTCACTGAACAATGATACAAAGTTCAACTATTTATCTCTATAGAGTGCCGAGACACATGTGATATAAGAATTCTTGAAAAGAGGGGTAGTGTGGGGACTTCAGACAGGACACTTGCCAACATGCTAGTTTTCAATGGGGAGAGAATCAACACCATACGATTTCCCCAAATGAATTATTTTAGAATTAGATGAATTAAAAGGGGTATTTTAGTACTCACTTGATAGACCATAATATCAGTCTATCCACCAAGCGCTTCTGAGATTGTGTTTTTCATTTAATCAACTGACTTACACTTACGTTAAATTTCAGAAATAGTTATTTGTGCATCTAGGGACTAAAGGGCAACTTTTTCTCCCTGAGAAACTGTTGTTGCCCGAGGCGTAGCCGAGGGCGACAATTTCCTGAGGAAAAAGTACTTAATCCCGTGATGCACACAACATTTTCCTCCACCTACATTAATTAGCTATTGATAGGAATATATAGAGTGTCCCAAAATTAAAGTGCCAAACTCTGGGAATACATTCTATGGCTCAAAATAAAGAAAAAATCACGATTAATCTTCTTTAAAAAAGCGATTTGTTCACCAGATATCCGCCTTTCTGCATTTTTTAAAAAATTTCATCTTCAAATTCTTTTAACCGATCTTTATTAAACTCGGCAAGTATATTCATATAAAAGAAATCAGCTGTAAAATGAATCCAACTTGGTTCAATCTGAAATCTCAACACTAGGAAGTACGGTAGGTAGCTGCTACTTCCCAATTTATAATTTTTGTAACTACAAACTAAACAAAACTGGTGGAATAAAAGAATGATGAATGGAATGACTGGCAAGTTAACTTATATAGTAACAATAAAGAAGCAAATAAGTTGATATTGCTTCCAGTTTTTAAGTAATGATACTGATAATAAAAAAAGTTATGAGAAACTAGATTGAGCAATGAAACTTCTATTTCAATTTTTGATTAGGCTAATATGTAGAACTAAAACCTAATAAAAAGAAGAAGATATTCAAGCAATCAACTGAATCATTTCAAATTTACTATAATAGACTTCATTTTAATTAACGTTACATTAGACATGTATAAAAGTAGTGAAAACAATCTTTTAATCTATAAGCTACAAAAATAAAGAAAACAAAAGCATCAATAAAATTTATTTATTTCTAACAGATATCAGGCTACTAGCTTCCAGCAAGTACATACCGTATATTACAAATGTTTAATTGTAAATTCAACTTTCAGAGACAGTTACAATGTTTGAAGGCCTATTTCGTCCACAACACAACAGTAACCGATCGTGAAAACCTGTTCATTAGGACAATTAAAATCCACATAACATAATATTTCGTGTTGATACAACTCATACAACATAATAAAGGCTATCTAATGGAGGATATTTGTTTAAATTTATGTTGAAAAGTCCGGTTTCCAATTGAAAAACTTCAAAACTAACGATTTTACTGACCTCAACTACCATATAAGTTGAGGTTAACTATACTTCCAAACCTCAAAACCAAAAGTCTAATTCAACAAAGACATTCTTTTATCATTCTTCCAGTATAATATGACAGTGGACTATTGATAATTAGTCGAAATTAAAACGATAAACACACTAATATAATAATAAACTTAAATTATAACACAAAGATCTCAAAGTACAATAAACCATTGTAGGAACGAATCATTGAATTCGATTCTAATTCTAATAATCGATTCGATAGTCGATATTCGATAGTGATCAAGAATTCTAGCTTTTAAATCATGAAGATTGTTTTTACTTTGGTACTATACTTCCATATGTATACATTTTTACATTTCTATAAATTTATGAATAATATACAAGTATTTAACTTTCTTCCATCATGATCCATTGTTTTATAAATATTCCTTCAAAATATCAGCGTAACCAACCTTTCTTCCAAACTGTGCACTCTATAATGTTTACTGTTCTACAGTTCACGCCTAAGTTCCAAATTTAGACACAAAATATCATAGAGATGCTTCCCATGTTATTTAAATGGGGCTACTTTATTCCCTAGGGAATTTTAATCTTCTTTTTCTCCCGAGGGAGAGAATGAAGCGCTTTAGTATTCGATTCCAGGGAGTGAAATGCGACTTTAGATAGTAGGTGGAGGAAAAATATATTATGTTTCTATCATTCAAAATGTAGGTTTTGAAAAGTTCTACAAGTTTCATAAGATACATTTCCATTAGAATCATCCTGTAAACTTTAATTTAGAAGATAATTAAAATTTCATGCAGAAATCTAGGGAATCCCGCCATTCTTCCATTTATTCAACTTTTGAACCGCAGGAGCTACAATGAAATGGTCAGACATAAAATAAAGAGAATTTCATTCACTGAAAAATGAGAAAAAGTTCGATTTCTTATTTCCAATAAGTGCTGAGATGCAGTCAATGTAAGAAACCCTTACAAATTGAAACTTTGAGGGTGCAGAGGGTGTAGCAAGATGGGTGGGGGTGGGAAATTTTGACAGAACAATGCTCTTCATAATATTGATCCATAAGTAAAAGAATTAGCCTCATATGATTATTTTTCTCTGAAAAAACAGAAATTTTAGTTTGGTTCCTATGGCAATTATGTGGGTTGGTTCCTTTCTGCATAACACATAAAGTAGGATATGTGTTTTGCAGAAAGGAACCAACCCACATAGATGCCATAAAATGGAAATTAATGCTTTTTTGTATATAAATATCTAGTTTATGATATTAAGAGCAATACGTTCCCAAAATCAGAATATCTTATTGGATAATAAAATGTGAGGTATTATTGCAGTTTCATCTTCGGTACGCGATATCTCAAAAGTAGCTGATTGTGGGTTGGTTCCTTTCTGCATAACTCCGTACAATTATGAATGTGGTAGTCCAGGCATTTTAGGACTTAACCTCTCAATGAGAGCACCTAAGCTGAAAATTGGCATAGATAAATAAGGCATTCTAAATAAGGATACAAAAGTATAATACTGTATCATGTGGGCAAACTTTTTTATTCGAGGTCAAAGATCACGAAAATCAGTTTTTCGCGAATAACTTGTTTCCTGTTGATGTTATGTTCTTAGATGTTAACATGTTATTATGAATATTATGTTGTTATGTATAGTCTACACCAATACTCATTCACTCCTTTCCCAATGCTTCATCATTCACTACTACTCGTATCCTTCCATCTCTTCTCCATCTTTCTCCTTCTTCTTTATCTCTCTCCTTTTCTTTCACCTTTCACTTCCCCTTCTTCTTCAACTTCCTCCACCCCATAACCATCACTAACCTCCATCAACCATCAAATTCCTCCATTTACAAAAGTGCTTTTCCTACAACTGACACATCTCACTTTAGTCTGTCCAAGCAAAGAAGCCATTCTGGCAAGATGGAAAAATCACTCCAGCTTGGTCAATATTAATTCAAAAACCATCAATTTAGTAACAAATTGTAGAGCAGGATGTTCCCTACAAATTGAGACCAAATTGATAGTGTTTGAAGCAATATTGACCGAGCTGGAGTCACTTTCCCATCATGCCAGATTGTCTTCTTTGCTTGGACAGACTATAGAAAGCGAAGTCGGTCCTTCAAACACGGAGCGACACCTAGCGACGAAAATCGCATTATCTCCATTTACCCAACAAATCAACTTATTCAAAGTTGGCGCGCTGACAGCGAGCACTCTAGCGGTGAACTAGCCAACTATAGCAGACTCCAACGAAACTGGCGGATGGCAAATGTCTGTTATTCATGCTCAGCTTTATCAGAACAGTCTGGAAGAGACTGTTCTCGAGCGAAAAGGTTCAGCTGAGGTCGCTCTCGACTAGATGAGCTCTTGCAGACCGTTCGCCGACTGTCCTAGCAGAGTTTAGCGTTGATAACAGTCATTCGCCAACCGTCAGTTACATTGGGACCTGTTATAACAAGTTGCCGCCAAATGGTCAAAGTTCAAAGCAGGGAGAAGTTGAGATTCAGATTCAAAGTCACGAATCACTGTTTCACTGGAAACGGTTTCAAAACGAACGAAACATTTGACACTTCAATCTTCAATATAATAGAGATGTAGACTATTATGTGGATATCAACGCTGTCCAAGTTAGAAGTTGGGTTTGCAGAACAACAGAGCCAAGCAGAAGCCATTCTGGTAAGATGGGGAAATGACTCCAGCTCGGCAAATATTGTTTCAAGAATTATAAATTTGGTGGAAATATTTGAAACCAAATTTATCATTTTTGAAGCAATTGACCAAGTTTGAGTCATCTTGCCATAATGTCTTCTTTGCTTGGATAGACTATATTTAGCATTGAAGCAAACTTCTTCAGATTGCATTAGAAACGGTGGGCCTGAAAGATGGAGCAAGGAGAACTTATCTGACAGGTGCTGCTAGATATATCGACTCCTCGAGCCTGATCACAGTTTATTAAAATCCTTGTAAAACAGGAGAGAGACAGATCAAAACAACTAGTCATTGATAACACAATATTAAATAAACTGTGTTATAAATAAATAAATTCTAGGATGTGGTGGGTGTTCTTATCCTTATTGTTTGTTTTATAAGAAAAAATATCGAGAGCAAAATAATTTGAAGGAATGTCTTCAATGAGACAAGGCTACAGAAATAGAGGAGATGGTCTATCTAAAATATTATTATGCTATCTCTAGAAACATAAAACTGTTGCATAAAAATTACAAGATCAGGATAATTTGAATCTCATACTGTTAAATTCTTATTCAAACTCATGAACTCATGAACTCTTAGCATCGTTCAGTTCAATTTGTAGCAGAACTCGATTTGATAATATTGATAGAATGATAATATTAATAAACTTCTGTATGACAACTGCGTATCACAAAACCACTGTTTGAAAATTCTATGAAAACAGTAATATCCATTCTCGAATTCCATTCTTGATACCTTCATCCATCGTGTAAAGATTAGGATCTCTCTTTATACAGTAATTCAATTTGGAAGATTTGCAGTAAAAACAAATAAACCTGCACCATTCCCGGCATCAAATAGGGTAGTTACGGGCAATAAGTTTCACGTGAATTGGTCAGGCCCGCTCATTGGCTAATGGGATCGGCGCCCTTTGAATTTCAAATGTTGTTTAGCTCAGGAACCGATCAGTAACCCAAATGGACCAAATTCCGGTCGGACACAGATCCAAATGGAGTGTAGTCCGTTCAAGCAGAGAAGACATTCTGGCAAGATGGGAAAATGACTCCAGCTCGGCCAATAATAGTTAAACAATTATGAATTCGATCTCAAATTGTAGGGCACATTCTGATCTACAATTTGAAACCAGATTTATCATTTTTGAACCTATTATGACCGGGCTGGAGTCATAGACCTATCTTGCTAGAATGTCTTCATTGCTTGGACAGACCTTTGAATAGACATCGATTGGTGCGGTTTGACTTCAGATTGCTTACATTAGCCGAGTTCGAGTTCACTCACGGCAAATCTTTGAGCGATTGACTTCGAATACACGCAGCGTGTTATAGCTGAATGAGCGCTGAAACCGCGGACTTTACGCAGACTCTCTATATAGGAGTATTGAGAAGTGTAAGGCCGGTATTACACCATGATATATCTCCGATTACATAATTATGAAATCATATAAGAAGACATTAAAATATGATCTCGTATTTTCATTCAATTTTATGTGTAATAAGATATATTCAAGAGTAATACCGGACTTAGTAACTTTTTGGACTTCACGTTTTTTGCTTACTCTATAAATGTTGAAAGATTTTATGAAGCTTGACAAACATATATGATGTGCGCAGAGACACATCATGGGTTTGTCAAGTTCTGTCTAATCTAGTAAAATTTATAGAGATAATAAAATCGGACGCCTAAAGAAATGTGTCTGAAACGGGTCTCAAGGGTATGCGAGGACTACATACTTTAAACAGATTCTATATGATATGTTTAAATAACTACTAGTGTAGGCTTATATTAATGATAATGTAACATTGCAATTAGGATAATGAACCATTTCTGAACAAAATTTCTTGCAAGAATAAAAAACACTTACAAGTACAAATTTCACTTACATGGCCACACAACAGGCCGAAACTACCAATATAAGTAAAATTTCTACTTGAAAAGTTCTTCTTCTCAAGTTTGAATTTGAAGTGGGAAAATGGATATACAACACCAAAATCTATTCTAGTATTTAGTCTAGTCGAGCAAAGAAGAAATTCTGGCAAGATGGGAAAATGACTCCAGCTCGATCAATATTGGTTCAAAAATTATAAATTTTCAATCTGCTCTACAATTTGAGACCAAATTTATATTTTTCAGCCACTATCAAATGAGTTAAAGTCATTTCTCCATCTTGCCAAAATACTTTCTTTGCTCAACCAGCCTTCTTAAAACGGTAAGTACTACAAACATTAGACAGAACAAAGCAAATTTATCCGTATTTCAAGTGATCTTTAACTCTACCAGAACCCCACCCCTATTATAACCAAGCTACTCATTGCGGTGGACTATTTATGCTTCAATAACTCACAGACTGTTTTAACAATGAGATAATTTGCAATTATTACAGAGCTTGAAATCGTTTTTCGAGTTCAGTTCACGGTCGACTGAAACTTACCCAAACTTTTGCCGGCGGCAACACCGAAAGTTGTTAAGTTGGACGAAAACTTTTCGCATTAAGAACGCGAGTGGCCTCAACTTAATCTCAGATGCAGATTATTGTTTTCGGAAGGCAGAAAAACGAGCAAAATTTATTTTTCAAGGATCTACTTGTGTATTCGTATTATGTCTATTGTATTCTTACTCTATTGTAAACGATCTTTTTTGTACGTTTTTTCCAGACCAATTACTCGACCGAATTGAATTCATCCATGAATATATTTCCTTCAACTCTTTCCCACCTCAAAAATGTATTACCCTGTGGCTATCACTGCATATTGAATTGAACCGTGTTTAACAGGTCATTGATTGTGTAGGCCTATTGTACCACACTGGATAGGTTTATACGACTATAGTCTGTCCAAGCAGAGAAGACATTCTGGCAAGATTGGAAAATAACTCCAGCACAATTAATATTGGTTCAAAAATTGAAAATTTGGTTTCAAATTGTAGATTAGAATGTTTTCTATAAATTGAGATCAAACTTATAATTTTTGAACCAATATTCATCGATCTGGAGTCATTTTCCCATCTTGCCAGTATGTCTTCTTTGATTGGATCGACTATACTAATTTGTAAATTCGTATCCATTCGACATTCATGACACAATCGTCAACTTTTCCAAATCAAAAGATTGAATACCTCAAGGACGTACTTATAAGTTACTTTGTATAAAGAAATTTCCATTGTACTCGAATTGGCTAGCTATATACAGTTTGGGCTCTTGCCAAGAGTTTTCAGCTTCCATTGAAAACTCTTGAACAAGCAAAAAATGGTTGAAATATAATCTGTAGTCTACTTAGGTTGCTTTTTATATTTTTCTGGCCTTGAAAACTTTGGCTGTTTTTAGGCATCGGCTGATATTTTTCTGTTATCTTTTTGTTCAACAAGAAACACCAAATTTTCCAAGAAAATAATAATGACGAAAAATTCATTTCCTATTGATAAATAATTCAAAGATGAAATTGAAAAGTGTATGAATAGTATAAAGTCCATAATATAACAGTAGGTGTAGGAGAAAATCAGAAAAGCGATTGTTTGATTTCTCCTACACCTACTGTTATATTATGGACTATAAACTATTCATATACTTTCCAATTTCATCATACAAGATGATTCAACCTTATTGAACCCATTCTGGCTAGAGGATAGACAATTGACCTTTTAACACCAGAAAAATTACTACAATTGACAAAACAGATATTGGACTGTAACAGTCAAAAACTGTCAAAACGATCGAACTGTCAGTCCAGACTGTGGATGTGGACACCAATCTTAACCAATACTTCAACCTCAATTCAATTGAAGACTGAAGAATATTATTCCAGAACCTCAACACTATTAATACTTGATAACATTCGTGTCCTATTGTAGTCTATGAATACAAATACAACGAAAGATGATCAATTTGAACGATTATATTAGTAATCGCTCAAATTGACACAAATCAACATAAAATTTGTGAGTTGAAATTTGTGAGCATAGTGAAAGTGGACATTGTGGATAGACATATAACCTACATCTTAAACCTTCATCATCATCATCATTCATCATCACTCATTCATCCTTTGCTTAAAATACTTGGAAACCAAGTCGCAATATTGTAAAGAAAGAATAAAGAATAGTAAAGTCTGGTCTAGCAAAGAAGACATTCTGGCACGATGGAAAAATGGAATATTGGTCAACATTTTTTCAAAAATAAATAATTTGGTCTCAAATTGTGCAGCATGTTTTCTCCATTTTTTATGATTTTTGAAACAATATTGACCCAACTGGAGTCATTTTCCCAACTTGCCAGAATGTCTTCTTTGCTCGATCAGACTATACTTGACAACATCATTGTCCTATCGTACTGTAGTCATTGTAAACAAATGCAACCAAAGATCAACTAGCATAGTCGGTAAAATTGAGAAGACGAACCTACAATTCCCCAACATAGTCTGGTCGAGCAAAGAAGATATTCTAGCAAGATGTGAAAATAACTCCAGCTCTGTCAATATTAGTTCAAAAATTATAAATTTGGTCATAAGTGTAGAAAAATCTGCTCTACAATTTGAGAGTAAAGTTATAATTTTTGAACCAATACTGTCCGAGCTGTAGGCCTAGTTATGTTTCCATCTTGCCTTATAATGTCTTCTCTGCTTGACAGTCTACACTTTACGAGTATAACAATCTTGTCCTATTGTAGTCATTGAATGCAAATACAACATAAGATCAACTTGCATAATCGCTTCAATTAACACTAACCGACAACACCTACAAACTTGATAGGATTTCCTTCCCATTGTTCAACTATCTCAACGTCGTCTTTACATCAAATTGATTGAGTTTGCAATCATGCAAGATTAAACCTCAGGCTGAACAATGCGTCTTACGTTAATATAAACGCTTTGTAAGGTGAGATGTCTTCGCTAAGAAAACCCTGTTTGAACCGAGCTTGTACCTAGGCAACACACGGGATTAAAGTGTTTAGGCTTTGTTAATTATTTCCATACGCTAGTCTGTCAAAGCAAATAAGACATACTGGCAAGACGGGAAAATGACTCCGGCTCGGTCAATATTAATTCAAAAATTATAAATTGAGCCTCAAATTGTAGATCAGAATGTGTTCTACAATTTGAGACAAAATTTTCAATTTTTGAACCAATATCGACCGAGCTAGAGTAATTTCCCCATCTTGCCAGAATGTCTTCCTTGCTTGGACAGACGCTAACAGAGTTGTTAGAGAGGATTAGCTGAGCTTTATATGGGAATTTTCCAACCTTTGTTGTGGCATTGCACACCAGGAACTTGGTTTGTGAATAATTGAACGAAATACAGGAAGTGATGGATTAGAAATCTGAATGCGGCATGTTGAATATTAAATTGTGTCCTTAACAATAACTGAGCATGGAATATCTAGTAACCTCGATACATATTATGTATAATTTAGTGAAATATCATTTTGAAAATAGAATTGTATTGTTAAAAATTAATATTGAAAATATGTACTGTATAACCTCGACACATATTGTATAATATAGTGAGGTATCATTTTGAAAATAGAATTGTATTGTAAAAAATTAATATTGAAAATATGTAGTGTTTTGAATTTATAAATAAACTCCTCTGGATGTGTCGTCCAACATCCAGAGAAATTATTATTATCATTATTGTATTTCGAATTCAAGAGTGATTTTTCATTTTTTCAAGGAACGTACTAGATATTAAATGAAAGAACGGTTCATGCCCAAATAAAAATTCTCAGTGAAAAAGCTACACAAAAAGGTGTGATGAACTGCATAAGAATTATTCATGGATTGCGTATAATCAGACAATTCAAAACACAATTGAAAAAAGTTTGTAGAGTAAATATTTATGTTGTAGAACCTTTTCACAATAAAAAAACATAAGAGGTTGTCAATATCACTTCAATTTTCGATAGAAATCAATTGAATTACAAAGGTAAAAGAGATATAGTAGAAGAGTAAAAACTTTCATCAGTGTTTTCAGCTTTTCAGAGGATTTTTTACAAAAAATTGAATCATTTCAATAGGTCCTTTCAAGTTTTTTCAGAGTATTCATGCATTTAATAGATCATGCAATTCATGATCATGAAGTTTATTTATAAATTTTATTCATTTTACAGAAACAAGTAAACTTATTGGTTAAAACACAGACTATTGTCCAAAACGTCTTTATAACAAATTTCGATTAATAAGTTCCAAACTGGGTTATAATCTTTTGCAGCAATTTATAGTCGGAATTTATTTGAAGAAAGTTTTCCACATCCTTCTTATTCTTATCCACACATTCAACTCCATTATTCATCTTCAAATGCCATTCAAAATACATATTGTAATATTATCCCGCCCAATATTATACAAGAATAGATTCAAATTATTCATTGAGTACCGCTGGATTTTAAAGCTAATTCCAAACTTCAAAAACAAATTTAGCTAAAAGAAAACAGGGCACAACTAGACAATTTTTCCAAACAATTAGTTTATATAATATCAAATTCCACAATCCAATAATTAATCCAATTACCAACTAATTACAAGATCGAACTAGGATTCAGGTATTTAACCCCTCCCCACCAAACTTAATATTAACTGACTGTAATTAGAATGTATTTGGGATGCAGGAATCTATATTGAAGCCGAGGATTCCAGCAATGCTACAGGTATAATTTGCCAAATGCATATTCGAGCGACATATTCTAGCTTAACAAATACTGACACATGCATATGTATTCTGGGGCAATGCATTTCTAAATAGGCCTACTAAGAGGTTCAACTAGTAGCTGACTATCTATCACACTGAATAGAATAGGATTCCTACTATCGTAATAATTTTGAAATCAATAGAATGTACGAGAGCCTTCCTTCTATAATGAAACTAGAATTTAGTTATACACGTATTTAGCTTTGAAATTTACAAAGCAACCAAGTCCTGATGCACTATCTTACAGTGAGTGATTCAAGTGATATTAATTGAGCTTCAACATTCAACTGAAATTTGTTTTATACTCACAACGAATATTCACAAAGCTCCTCATCAATTTAGAAGCAGAAATCAAGTCAACAGTCAGTAAACAGTCAAGAGTTGAAAAACTTGATCAATTGAATCAAGCATGAATTTGAAAATATGTAAAACTAATACATGGTCTAATAAATTTTCTCAACAACATAATAATTTTAAAAAAATCTAATAGGAGTTACTTACAGCGTGCAGAAAGTTGTTCTGGAAATATAAGAAGTTCTGAAGCAATAGAGTAAGTTATTTCTACTTGTAGCAGTAAAGAATCTAATGCAGCAAGTCTTCACTAGTTGCAAGTACATAATACTCGATAGCGAAATTCTCTCAAGACTCTGAAAAATAATAGCAAACAACCGACTTAGAAATTGAAGAAGCAATACAACTGAACTACCCCACTATTTAAATGCAATACGTGAAATACTACGTAAAAATTCTATTAAATTAACAGTAAAATTGTTTTCAAATCCTAATCAGCGTTATTCAACACCTGAATTCACAAGACATCATTCAATTCACAGTTTTCATAAAAACTAAATCTATAAATTGAGAGTTTAAGCTGTCATCAATCATGGATTCTATCAACCATGTAATAAACCATTTGGGATCATTTTGACCAATCAAACACATCAGCGAATTGTTCAATTTTCTACATTTGTATTCTATGCATTGAATAATAATCCACTTTCACCATTATCCAAATTATAATGTATTCTCATCATCAATTCAACAAAACTCAGTCAAATTTTCATACAAATTGAGCCAGTATTCAGTACAAAATACTTTAATTTTCGTCCAAATTCAATTAACAAGTATATTCAATACACTTCAATAATTAATTTCAAATTCGGACATTCTTTCACTATTCCAAATGAGTGAAATTTCAAGTATTTACTCAACCATTTTTGAAACTATTTAGACAATCTTCAGAGCGTTTCAGTTAATTCTCGTAATTTTTGTACATATTAATTGAATCATCAATGATGGAGTAGTTGGCAGAAGAGCGCCGCTGTACCTCTTTTCACCCAGTGAGCTTTCCAATAATTTTATTCAATTTTCAGTACATTTTTAGTGAAATTTTTGATGCCTAACCCTTTTCAATCTTCTATAATCTTTCAAAAATCTTCAAGAATCAATTTCAGCTTACTGTTTTCATTATTTTCAACAATTTTATTCAATTTCCACAGAAACTTCAGTGAACGTTTTCGTCCTTTCCCTTCAACTACCTTAATAAATCTTCAATAATCAATTTAAACTATTATTTATCATAATTTTCCAGTTATTTAATACAATTTCCAGAACATTTTTCGTCAAGTTTTCCATCCATTTACTTTTTGAATCTTCAATGATCTTCTAAAATCTTCAATTATCAATCAAGTTTACATAAGAGCGCCATATCTCATCTTCACCCAGTGAGCTTTCCGATCATTTCAATATTCACTTCACATCAATTTCTAAAATTCTTTAGATTTCCAATCAAGTTTGTGATCCGTTTTCCTTTTAAATATCCAATGATCTTTAAAATGAAATAGCAATTCAATTAAATTTTCATTACATTTCTAGTAAATTTTTAACATTATTATTTTCCTTCAAATCTTGAATGATATTTTTGGTTAAATTTTTCATCCCTTTCCCTTTCAAATCCTCCTCAATGATCTTCCAAAATCTTCAATTATCAAGTTGGCAGAGAAGCGCCGTACCTCGTTTCACCCAGTGGGAGGGGCTTCGACTGCAAGCCAGCAACAGAGGCAGAACATAGTTGGTCGAGTGACCCGTCGTCGACAGAATGCCTCGGCGTTCCGACGTCTTGTACAGGGGACACACGTAGCGACGCTCAACACCCGCATCGGACTGCTTCTTCAGCTTGGGCACAAAATGGATGACGGGCATAATGTCGAACAGGATTTTCGGCAGTTGTTCTTCTAATTGACCCCTGGACAAAGTAACAAATCGAGTCAATAAGCCGTAAATAACAGAACAAATGTATGAATTACACACTTAACACAAAATTTAAGTAAACAAATAGTAAAAAAGATACAATGATAATGTGAATTCTAAAATTTATTTTGGTATAGGACCAAGGTTTCATGTCCACACAGGTCACTTGTTCAAGCCGACCTCAAGTTATAGTATCTAAATGCATTGATTCAATAATTATGTTCTGTTTATTGTGATTTAATAAACCTATACTCTTCGTACTCTCTTATTTCTTCATATTCCCAAACTCAACTACTTATGGTCCTATACCAAAATAAACTGTAAAATTGACAATATCAGTGTGTTTTATTTCATTATGGAACGATTCTACAACATCGACAACGACTCAAGATGATATTTTGGATAAGTGGAAATTTGTGTTAGGCCTAAGCATAAAAGTGATCTTGAACATTAACCTTCATCATTTGTGATATTTCAATCAAAATTAGGATAGAAGACGTATATGTCTGTGTTTTCACCTTTAAATATTATTGTGTCATATTGAATAAATAAATAGTTTCTGTAGTAAATAGATACCTAAAAAGCAGTCATGATTCCTCTCATAGGCACAAACCCACTCTCATTACCCACACACAAGCCTAAGAGCTCATGTAGGCATCACCCTCAGAAAAATTAATAACTGCGAGAAAAATCCAACTTACAACTCCCTATCCCATCTGGCACCCTCCAAATACAGTCCATAAACATAGACTCCGTCCTCCGGTGGTTGAGTGACGTCATGTGGAACACTGTGTGACGTCATCACAAAGTCGAACGTCAACAGGTCGATGGGTATGACGTGTTTGCGCGCGTAATTCTGCATTGCGGCCGTCAAAAACGCCTGCGTGAAAAAGAAGCCTGACAGCCAGAAACTGGGCGGGATGCCATTGTCGTACCAATCCTGTATTAAACAATGAAAATGCATTTTATTTCCATATAATAAGGAAAAACAGAATGACATATCAGATTTACACTTCAAAAACTAGTTAAAGTGGCCACTATAGCCAGAAGATGTGACCAAAGTTACTAAAATTATTAAAATAAAATAGAACAATTTTGTCCTTGTCAAAGTCTTATCCTTGAGCTTAAACAACAAGAGCTGTGATTGGCTACAGCTGTTCGACAGCTGCCGACCGTCAGACCATAAGGAAAAAAACTTCACACTCACAAAAACGTGATCGTAGATAGGGTACAGTAAAGAGACTGTATGATCAAATTGTGGTCTGTGGACATTGATTGTGTCAATTCTGATTGATCAGCTCGGCCAACTCCTCCATAGTTTTGCCCAATCTTACATTGAAATTTCCCAAGATTCACATTGAAATCATATTTTTCTCTGAGATACTCACTTCTCACCCCGAATTGCCTCTGCCAGTTTTAGTTTTCACATTTAAAGGCTTTTAGATCAAAATCAAAGTGAAGAAACTATTTTAAATGCTAGAAAAGTGATTTCTTATGATATTTCTATTACAAAAAGAGGAAAAACAAGTGAAATAGGTCATGTTTGCCTGTAATCCACACCATAATTCAAAAGCTTGACAAAAATATGGCTGCTGGCAGAGAAAAGTTTGATCTCAACAAAATGTAATGAAGCGCTCCACACCAATGGCCACACTATGATTATACAGTCTCTATACACTATACAGTCTCTATAGGGTATAGTTATGTATCTATAAGATGGCATTAATAGTAAATTAAATATTTATTTCTCATGTACTGATTGATTGTGGAATAAACAAGATTTTTTTGTAGGCTATCATATGTTTTTCATAGATTGGTAATTCGATTTCTTCAATACTTCATCACAATCAACTACAAAACTGTAATCAAAACACACAAACTTTTTCATATTCAATACATTCTGCGCGCTTCTTCTACCTATACTACAGTAGATATAACATCCCTTCAAAAAATAATAAAAGCTTGGATTATTGACGGTAGGTAACATTAATCAGGTGTAAAAAACCTGTGCACAGAATATACGTATTGATTACATATTATGTATTACTATATATCACGTATTAATTACGTACTATGTAAGTTGCTTCGTTATTGTTCCATCATTTAATTGTTCCTGTTATTGTGATTTCTGTTCCTTACTTTATCACATTGTTATGTATGGTTTTGGGAAATAAATTAAAAATAAATAAAAATTCTCTCACTTGTAAAAACCTCAACCGCCCAATCAAATCAGCCACATACTCAGCCAACGGTTTCAAACTCGGGTAGGACACTTTCCCCCAAGCAGCTGGAAGCCTATTGGCCAGCACCGCTGCATAGGTCGCCTCAAGGTCGGGCGTCATAACCGCTTCGCCGCGAATGGCGCGCTGCAACGTCACAATTGAGGCGCGAATGACGCGTGTCAAACGGTTGAAGCGCTCCATCTCCTGGACAAGCACCGTGTTCATTGATTCCGCGTAGCTGACCGGGTAGCGGAGCAGGGCGAGGTCTAGGTCGAAGGTGGGGGGTAACTGGAGAAAATAACAGATGAATGAAGATGAGAAAAATATTGATTAGAGAGTAAATATCTGGTTTGATAGTGAAATAGGGTGACTAGAAATATGCAATTTGAATGATTGAAGAAAATATAATTGACAAAATTTGCAAGAAATTTAATTATTTTAACATTATTTTTACATTTCTATAGTGGGATACTACATGATAGTTTAGAAAAGTAGTATAAGTATAGTAGTATAACTTTACATATTGTAATAATAGTTTTATATGTTAAATAAATACCTCAGGACATGGGTTACATGACAGAGAAACAATCAAATCAATCAATCTAAACACAAAAACAAATTTTCGTTTCCCTATACAAGATGCTAGGTGAGAACACTTTAATGAATTTCAAGGAAAAATAGCAAACTAATCCTAATGATAATAATGTAGTGCACCAAGCTCAGATTCATATATGTTCAAAATAAATTGATTATAGATTGAAATCATAGATTTGGACAATAACTTCATTTGCAATATTCATACGTATTTTTTAATCCAAGCTAGTACGAGTAGATACAGGTTTTATCTGCTCCTTATGCGCTCTAACAGCAGATGTTGTCATTTAGATTCACCATTTAGCTATGCATAGATAATGTTTTTGAAATAAAATAAATAAATAGATGCTTTACATCTAAGTAAGTAGGTTACATCATCTACAAGAAACGGATAAAACCGCCCAACTTCTTGGCGTTGGTTAGCTATGCTGAACTTTTTAATATAATAAAAATGTTTGAAAGAATTAAGCACAGAGCGTTAAAAGTACAAATAATCTATAACTAGTACTCAATCAGCAATCAAATCAATATTCAAAAGCTAATATTCTAATTGAAAAATAAAGTGAAAATAAAATACCCTTTAAAAACTTCAAAATTATTAATACACAAACATGTTTCGGGACATTCAGCCCATTATCAATAATCAAAAATTATCAATTATAATAAAAATTATCAATAATAATAAAAATTATTATTATTCTATCCACATTGATAATGGGCTGAATGTCCCGAAACATGTTTGTGTATTAATAATTTTGAAGTTTTTAAAGGGTATTTGATTTTCACTTTATTTTTCAATTATTTTAAATAGCCCTATGTTTTTAAGTTTAATTTTCTAATATTCTAATGTTGCTTTTTATATTGATATTCTAATATAGCTAAGCTATTGTAATATTGGAAAAAACCGACTGAGTCGTTATCGATGATGTAGAATTATTCCATAAATAAATAAAACACACTGATATTTTCAATCCTACCGTTTATCTATGATGAAGGACCATGATTTCGTGGCTACATGGTTTCATGGTCACGCGACCATGGTTTCGTGGCTCTCAAGGTGAAAATTAGCTCATTGATAAACGATTTAGCTTGAAAATCTGAACAGTGCCACGAAACCATGATACTGTACCAAAAGTGAACGGTAGAATTGGGAAGTGTGTTACATCAATTATGGAACAATTCTACAACACCGACAACGACTCAAGCCAATTTTTTCAAGTTCCATTCCATTGAAGCAATCCTAGTTTGTCTTAACAGACTCACTTTCTCCTGAATATCAGTGGTAATGGTGATGACCATTTCGTCCTCCTTCTTGCTGGACGCACCACCCCTCGTCTTGGGCTGCACCAGCTGCATGGCCTCGAACAGCTGTTTGGTGCTATGGAAATCGCGACTGATGCTGGCGTTCGAATTCAGTCCGACGACTTCTGCTGGCTGCACGTCGCTTATGTTCTGCGAAAATAATCAAGAGAATCTGAGTTAGTGAAAAGAAGTATAAGACACGTTATAAAACAATAAGTAACAAGCAGAGTGTATAATTAGTAAAATTAAAGTTTGTTAACTATTTTTTGGCTTTAAAATTTTAAGTGAGAATTGATAATTTCAAATCATTTTAGATATTTTCGATGCTGTTTTGAATCATTTACCAACCTTTCAAATTTTAAATTATTAAATCATGGTTTTTTATTCTTGTGAGTTGAAATTTGTGAGCATAGTGAAAGTGGACATTGTGGATAGACATATAACCTACATCTTAAACCTTCATCATCATCATTCATCATCACTCATTCATCCTTTGCTTAAAATACTTGGAAACCAAGTCGCAATTGTAAATAAAGAATAAAGAAATGTTTCGTTACGGAGAGGGGGTGCTAGGGGGCTGAGATTTGCTCAAAAGGAGGATCTGGGAGAAAAATAAAATACCAACTCCTCAAAACTCGATATTAGAGTGATTTCTAAAATTTTAGGTGTGTGAATGATAATTATTAGTTGTATATTTTTACTATTGTTTTCCCATATATCTTAAACATTTAACCAATGGTACCCTCTTCCTCTGAGAGGTACCAGTACGGCGTACCGTCAAAAATCAAGCTCTGGCGGCTGGCTCTTACTATAGTCAAGACTCTGTAAATAATTCAATTTCTTTTTATTCATGCGCTAGACTAATTAAAATGATAGAAAGTAATTGTTTACTCAAGAGTAACCTCATGTGAATGTTTCATTGCTTATTTTTCATCATATTTTTATAAGAACACAAATTCATCTTTTCATTGAGTGATAAGACTGGAGAAACAAGAATCGGGAAGATATAGTCCGACCAAGCAAAGAAGAGCCTCTGACAAGATTGGAAAATGACTCCAGCTTGGTCAATATTTGTTGAAGAATTATAAATTTGGTCTTAATAGTAGATTAAATCGTTCCCTACAATTTGAGATCAAATTGATGATTTTACAATCAATATTGACCAAGCTGGAGTCATTTTCCCATCATGCAAGAGGCTCTTCTTTGCTTGATCAGACTATATCACTCAAGGCATCCTTTAAAATTTCCTTACAAGAATACTAAAAGCTATTCGTGGATTAAGTGAGAAGACATGGTATTTTCAAACAACTGATTTATTAGAGAATCGCTGTTAATTTACTCTGGAAAATTCTAGAGTTTACCGACCGGTAAATTGAATTTACGGAATGGTGGAGTGGAGTTTACCAGAGATTGGTAATGGTGTAGAAATCGAAATCGGTACCTCGATTTTCTTATAAAACAGTGATTTTAAAATATCTTGTCTTTTCATTTAATATCACAGCTACTCAGCAAAATAAGCTATTCGAGAAATCCTGAAGAGCAATTGATTTTTGTAATCAAATTATTTCATAAATACCTCGATAATCCCGATATAATAATCGAACTCATGTTGATCAGCATTGATAGTGAGCTCGTCAAAGTTCTCCAGCATGCAGTAGTCTTCATTGGCGGCAATGTGCGCATTCACAAAACTGGCCAAAATTGTGTTCAGTGCCCGTCTGTCCCAGTTATCTGTTACGCGTCCGCCGTAGTTACATTCGCCTGTCAGATATGTAACTGCCTCAAATGGCACTTCTTCCGAATCTAACATGTACTCCTGCAAATTGAGAACAATTACATGAAGACGTGTTAATTCCAGAAACGCTTGAGAAACAATAGATGGAAATAGAAAAGAGGACTTTATTATGCTGATATCAGTGCGACTTGGAAGTATAGTCAAGACTCGGTTATCGGGCATAAATGTCGAAAATTTGGGAAATTTTTTAAAAAATGTATTGTTTATATTAAGATGACTTTTTTGGCCTGAGAGAATCAGCGTGTTTCCATTTTGTAATATTTCCTTCGGTTGCAGCATAAAGTAGACATCATGTATAACCCTCATACCCTCAACATAAGTCACAGAATTCATCAGTATTTAGACAATGTCGAAAACAAAGTTTCCAAATTTTTGGCGGTGGAATGTTTGAAGAGGTCCTACTAAAACGAATCATGCTCCTGCTGAAATAAATTTATCAAAATGACTATTACATAGGAAAATAGAAGGGAAATCAAGCTTTTCAATTATCTATGAGAGAATATCATGAAATTTCGTTTTGTTTGTTTATTTTGTTTGTTTGTTTATTTGTTTATGAGGGTGAAGCCCACATGAGCTCAAAGGTTTGTGCGTGGGTAATGAAATGGATGATAGATGACGACTACTTTTTAGATAGTCGGGACCGACGGCTTATCGTCTCCTCCGAAAGACGGGGTGGCCGTATTTATGTGATTGTGCAATGAGGGAAAAAACTGAGGGAAAGTTATTTTATGTACAGTCCTCGCAATATGGCCAACTGCTACCTTGCACTCCTATAGACCAATGATGAGTAGCCTACAGTACTAGAAATGACAGTACAAATATCAGAAGTCAGTTGAGACCTTATTTTCTAAAAAAATAAATATAGAAAACTTGTAGGCTATCTTATTCTATTTCATTATAGTCTGTCCAAGCAAAGAAGACATTATGGCAAGATGAGAAAATGACTCCAGCTCGCTCAATATTCGTTCAAAAATTATAGATTTGGCGTCAAATTGTAGTTAACATTCTAATTTACAGTTTGAGACAAAATTTATAATCAATATTGACCGAGTCACTTTCCCATCTTGCCAGAATGTATTTCCTTTAGAGGAAGATGAAAAACTTTCATTTTATTCTACTTTATAGTATTTTATTTCAAGTTATTTTATTTTACTATTTCATTACAAAAAAAAGTTTTCCATCAACCCTCACCTGTAACTGTAGCACGGATATATTGTAATCTGACTCATTAAAGCCATAGGGTATGTTCCATCCAATCGGTCCATACTTCTTCCTCTCCAACACCACCGCATGAAAAAACGTCAATCCAAACAACAGACGCGCAAACACAAACTGCTTCCCTTCATCCTCTCCACACGAATTATAAAACTCCTGATCGGTTATTGGTTCACTCATGAATGTTCGCAACATGTTCTGTTTTAGTCCCGTTGGAGGTTCGTTAGTCATCTTGACTCCGTTTTGCAAAATCGGCACGGGGAATTTCTCCGAGGGATAACTAGTCAACCACAAACGGAATCCATCTTTAGTGGAAAACACTAAATCATCACAAATAGCTTCCAAAGTTGGCATCCATGACGTGGCCAAATGACAGTTTTGCAAACAAACCCATGTGCCTCCCATTCGTGCTTTCTTTATTAAATTCTCGGCAATGGGACCCTGTCCCTGGCCTAGTGACACAGACTCAAATTCGTGCTCTTTGAAGCCCATCTTTTCGGCAAACTGTTGCAGGGATGACATGGGGTCGACGCCCGGTGATAAGATGAAGATCATCGGAGTCACTTTGTTGCTGTCTTTGTAGGATTCGGCTATGTCGAATAGGGGAGGAGTGACAAAGGTTTCGTCCATTTCGTGTTCGACAAAGTTCCTGATAGCTGGGACCATCTGCAAATAAAAATAATAAGTTGTCAGACTATTTATTTGATCATTTATCAATAGCTCTCTGATATGCCAGAGGTTGATAATGGTGAAGAAACCAAAAACTGGTATCTCAAGGTTTCATAGATCTGTTCGTGGTTTAAAAAAAATCTTGTTTTCAAGTTAAGTAGATTATAGTACATATAATTATAGTGTATATAATTTCAAGATAGATAGTAGATAATACATTGTTGTAGTATCAACTACAGAAATTCATTTTATTATATAGAATATTTGGAAAGTATAGGATAAGAAATCTTAGAGATAGATGGACAAATGACTTCATTTTCCACTTTTCCCAATTAGGTTACAGTAGGCTGCAGTGGGCTACAGAATGTTTTCTACAATTTAATACCAAATTTCCAAGGTTCAATAAAAGTCGCACATTGTTATAAGGTCGAGCAAAGAAGACATTCTAGCAAGATGGGGAAATGACTCCAGCTTAATCAATATTGCTCTTAAATTGTACAGTAGAATGACTTTTTATAATTTGAGACCAAATTTATATTTTTTGAACCAATATTGTTCAAGCTGGAGTCATTTTCCCACCTTATCAGAACGTCTTCTTTGCTTGACCAGACTACGTGTTATCATCACATGTGTTGCTGGCTGCATAACTCAAAGGAGTAAGCTATATACAGTACAAAGTCATGCAATAGTACAAAATAACTTAAATAGCTGTCACCTAAAAGTTAGGCGGTTCTTGTGCGCTTCAATAGCTAATGTTGTCAATCAGCTGTTCCTATAGATGATGTTTTTGGAATCAGAAGAGACAATAGATGCTTTAAATCAGCTATTAGTAGTTTACATCTCTATATATAAAAGCGAAATGTCACTGACTGACTGATTCATTCATTCATCACCAGAACTAAAAATCCACCGAACCGAATGCGTTCAAATTTGGCAGGCATGTTCAGTTGGACGTTTAGACGCGAGCTAAGAACGGATTTTGAAAACTTTTCAAGGATACGCCAAATATTTTAGTTTTTCTATAGTTTTTCAACGTTTTCTTCATTTTTTCGAGAACCAAACGGTAGAAAATGTTGATATTTGGTGGGCAGGTTCAGATAAGGTCTAGAAATGTTGTGTTGAAATATTTTCGCAATCCGTTCAAGATTACGCCAGTAATCAGGTTTTCAAAATTGTAGACGTGTTGCGGTTTGCATATCTTCCGCCTTGATACGACCAATCCTAACTGTTAATTGTATGGTTCAGCGAGATTAAAGATGAATTAATTTGGAAGATATTGAATCAAGTTTCAAACTATGTCCGATATACTTCCCAAGGTTACGCTTAATATTAGCGTTTTACTATTTTTTCGAATTTTCTGAGTTTTTCTTAGATTTTTCTAGAACAAATTGGCAGAAAATGTTAAAATTAGGTAAACAGGTGCAGATTAGGTGTAGAAATGCTGTGCTCAATAAATTTCAAATCCCTACTGAACGGAATTTGCAGGCGAGCGAAGCGAGCCTGTTTGTCTCAGCTAATCAGCTTACACTGACAGAGGTTTAGCAGGCGAGCGAAGCGAGCCTGTTTGACTCACTCCCACTGCCTATACTGTCGGGGGTCCAGGGGGCGAAGCCCCCCTGGCTAGGCGGAGAAGGCGAGCGAAGCGAGCCTGCCGGCTAGTCACACATAAGAGACAGAAAAACCGTCCACCTCTTTGGTGTCAGCTATACACATGAATTATACTAACCTTGTCCAAGTGGAAAATTCGCAAAACCAGCAGCTTTTGAAAAGGAGTGAGCATTGAGTCCCATGGTTTAGGCAGGGGTTCCAAGTGAGGTTCTGCCTTGTCATAGTACATTCTCCATTCTCGGAGATTATTCTCCACATGCTCTTTCAGACCTAGAAACGTAATAAATTATTTACAAACATTATTAGAGGTCACAATAGTTTCATTTCTAATTGGAAAATTATTGGATTGACTCGTTAAGTGATAACGTGCTGGTCTGATAACCAACAGGATTCATTGAGTCATATTATGTTCGATGATTCATTGAGTTTTAATCCTATTGAATCATATGTATGATCTTTCTTGAAAAATTTTATGAAACAATTGATTTTTTCCAATATAAAAATGATAATTATGTTTGTGTTCGCTGAAAATTATCAATTTTTTCTCCTGATGATTATCATAGCACGTTTATAGTTTTTCTAATGTAATATCCCATCTTTCAACAGTTATGAGTGTTCCATTTCTTATTATTTGAAGAATCGTTGTTCTATTGCTCATGTTAAAAAGATGTGGGATTTGAAGTTTGCCATTCAGTATATTGTCTATGGCTTTTCATTTGGTTGTAAAAAATTAATTAAATTGAAAACAATGTTGACAAATGATCAACAAATCATTCATAGAATAGGAATTATATTTCAGTTGATAGATCAGTATAACTTGCTTATGCCTATAGCATGGTTACAATTTCTGGGAGAAGGTAAGAAAAATATTAGCAAATAATAATTGTTGAACCAAATAATTACTTATCAAGTTTTACCATAGATTAGGGATTGGAGAGTTCAATCTTCAATACTTAATGTCAAGTCCTTAATAAGGATTGAAGTCTTGAAGATTGAACTATTCAATCCTTACTCTATGGTTTTACTTTGGTGTTTCAACACTTTTTGATTTCTCATATTACCTGTTTTATTGGTATAACAACTATTACTGTCAAATATGTTTGTTTTGCTTTTTCGGAGTTCTACTATCTTATGATTGCAGGTTTGACGTCTAGTGGGATCGGACTCCCCACTGTTGGATAACACATTTCATAATTGATTATTTAGATTATTCAAATCGTTGTGTAATACCTTGGAAGCCATCTAGGAGACTGAGACGACACAGCTCGTCCCAGGATCTTATCAGTATCCAATCAGGAGCCGGGTTTGGTATAAGGTTTACCAGAACCACTCCACCAGTCAAAAGGAACGACAGGTCTTCCATCCTTATTTTCGACTCAGTCCTGAATAACAGAAAATCATCATTATATCGACGGAAATTAAGTAACAAGTTATGAAAAAATTATAATAATTTTCAATTCAAATTCATGTATTTTTAAACCTCTGAAAAAATAATAAAATTTAACTGCAGTGATAACAACAAAAATCAAACATGGAATGGTAAAAAATGTCAAGTTTTTATAACGATAAAATGCGAGCAAATCGTTTTTTAACTTTTGTTCTGTTATAGCTGGTACCAATAATTGAGACGGTTAGCAAATAAATTTTATTAATTCGCAGCTCTGTGAGGATAGTCGTCAAGCTGTCGGCGAGACTACATCAAACAAGTACGACCACAGCTTTACTAATTTGCTCTCGAAGACAGCTACCGACTGTCATGAGAACTGATTACTAATAACAGTTATTCGTCAACCGCACTAACTGTTGGCGCTAGCTTTACAAATCACATTCTATCTACACATCTATCACATTCAAATAAGCTCAGTAGTTACCCTCACTAGACTGCATGAGACTATTGTTCATCAATACAGTTTAGTTCATCTCAATTCAAAAGAATAAAAATTCCAACAAAAACAAGATTGATAACACAAAAGAAACTAGTTTCAACTCAAAACTATTCCTTTGAAAAATTCCTCAAAATTATTGAAATTGACAATGAAAAAGAATTAGAGAAACATTTTTGAGACAGTGAAACAAAAAAGGAAAAACGTATACAATGTATTGTAGTATACAGTAGGTATGGTTTGTCCAAGCAAAGAAGAGCCTCTGGCAAGATGGGAAAGTGACTCAAGCTTGGTCAATATTGTTTCAAAAATTATTGATTTGGTCTCAATCGTGGGAAACATTCTGATCTACAATATTTGACACCAAATCAATATTTTTTGAACCAATATTGATCAAGCTGGAGTCATTTTCCCATCTTGCCAGAGGGTCTTCTTTGCTTGGACAGACTGTAGTAGATCTACATATATTATAAGATACCTTTTCGTAGGCGTCTGTTGAAAAAAGTAGTGCATGTAAATCATTTAAAGAAGAAACATTAAAAAATTTAATGAGGGAGAAAAAGCAACTTACAGCATTAGATTAGTACAAAGTATGAAAGAGAACAAGAGCTTGTCTTTTTCAAACAAGGATCGACAGACGTTCGAATAGAGGCTAAACGTCATATTTGGCATGAATCGAGCATTTTTTCTCATTGATTCGGACTGGTTTGAGACTTCCACAAAATGATCACTAAAAAATATAGAGAGTTCGTCATTACACTGAAAATTTAGCTGAAGAATTGTTTACTAATTAAGGTAGCATTCCTAAGCAACGGGTCGAGCTGCGCAGTTCTAGCTTCGCATCTCTAGCTGTTGCCGTCAAGTAGACTTGTAACTACTGTAAATGAATGTCATATAAATTATTATCACTATACTATATAATCTGCAAAGCTATTAACGTGCAGCTAGAGCTGCGAATATCGAGCCGTCGCTTACGAATACTACCTTTTGGCCAATGTTAATTTTACTATTGAAGTAATTTTGACTTTATACATTATTAAATGAATACAACGTTTTAAATGAACTGACTTCTCACATTTTTATTCGTATCAAGCCATTTCAGTGCCTGGAATACCGCTGATGTTTCCCAAATTTTTAAATTTACATAAAATATTATCAAGCGAATGTTGAACTATACTCTCAATACAAGAGAAAATAAATAATCTAAAAATATTACATTCAAGAGGAATTAAAATGAGTTTAGATGTTGACCTACTTTGAAAAATGTTCAAAAATAATCGAAATCGTGAATTTGCAGCACCGATTTGATAAAAATATCAAAAGTGCCACTGACGTGACAGAGTGGAGAACCCCTCAATGTAAGCTTACTAGTAGTTGTGGTTGAACACGTTAGATAGCGCTGAGAGCAATGCGTTACCAAACATACGAGTATGGCGAAAATAGTATTATTAAATTGTGTGAACTCCTTTCAAGGAGTTTACAAGATGAAAATAATTGATACATTACATCCAATATTTGTTATAAATGTAAATAAATATTAAAAATCACAGTGCCCTCAGATTATTTGTTTTAGCACAACATATTTCGGTTTCATTAGAAATCCATTTTCAATAGCGATTTTCAAATTGACACCGAAACATGTTTTTAATTTCTATTTATATTATAAGTAGCACTAGACTTGTGTATATGTTGAATGAATATGTTTATTTGGCAAATAAAATCTTTCTTTTTTTCTTTCTTTCCAAAGATGAAAAATACTCACTAGTCGGCTTTCAGCGACCCCGAATAGATTCTGAGGAACCAAGGCAGTGAGAAGTGGTACATCGGATCAATGTTGGGTAGATCAGTGAGGCAGTAGTAAAGAGACCTGGCATAGATGACAGGCTGGGCGAACGACTTGTTGAACTCTGTTATACGGTCGCTGGTCTCTATTGTACCTTTCTCTCTTTCCTTTATATCTGCCGCTATTTTCTGAAATAAATGAATCGGTACTTAGTTCATTACACTAATTAAATCTGTGATCCAACGATTTAATGACCTTTCAATGAAATAAAAAAGGGTTTAAAAAATATTCAATTGAAAGGACTTCTTTTAGCCGTGGACAAAAGTCTTGTTTCAGACACAACGATTTTTTGTTTTTCTATAAATTTCAATGGATTGAATGAAGCTTGACAAATATATTACGATGTTGTTTATACAAATCTCAGAAATGGCGATCAAAAATCGCAAAATTGACAAGAGTGATTGTATATGTCAATTTCTGTTCAATCCAGTAAATATTTTCAAAGAAAACAAGAAGCCGGACGTCCAAAAATCGTGATGTGTGGAACGATGGACTAGGTATTTTGAGAAAAGACTATTATGAAATATGTTCCACTTGTAACAAAAGCTTACAACTACAGACTTTGATAATTAGGTTATTATGGATGAGAAGAGTGAGGTTCATAATATTATTATGTTTATTATTCTGAAACTGTAATTTTAATTCAAAATAAGCATTCAACTCGTTTTACACAACACTAAAACTTATCAAAAATCTGTAATAGTAATACAAAACAGATCCCAAAGGAATTATGAATTCAAAAATAGATTTTGATCCATTCTTATTCCTTCAATTGAGAACATTAACTAATCCTACAAAAAATACATATCAAACAGAGTTAAAACTGTGAAGCATTGAGGAAACATGAAAATGAGAATCAACAAGAAACATGATAACTTCAAATGGGAACTAATTAGTTGAAGGAATTCCAAAAAGTTCTTCTTATCGAATCAACACAATTCTAATATTTCAAACCAAACAACTTATCATTCTCTTCAATGATTTTTCATTTCCATAAAGCTTTATCATTAGATAAATTTCAGAAAAATACCGTAGTTTATCTATATCTATATAAGCGAAATGGCACTGACTGATTCATCACCAGAACTAAAAATCCACTGAACCGAATGCGTTCAAATTTCGCAGGCATGTTTAGTTGGACGTTTAGACGCGAGCTAAGAACGGATTTTAAAAACCTTTCAAGGACACGCCAAATATTTTAGTTTTTCTATAGTTTTTCAACGTTTTCTTCATTTTTTCGAGCACCAAACGGTAGAAAACGTTGATATTTGGTGGGCAGGTTCAGATAAGGTCTAGAAATTTTGTGTTAAAATATTTTGCAATCCGTTCAAGATTACGCCAATAATCAGGTTTTCAAAATTGTAGATGTGTTGCGGGCTGCATATCTTCCGCCTTGATACGACCAATCCTAACTGTAAATTGAATGGTTCGGCGAGATTATAGATTAATTAATTTGGAAGATATTGAATCAAGTTTCAAACTATGTCCGATATACTTCTCAAGGCTACGATTAATATTAGCGTTTTGCTATTTTTTTTTAATTTTCGGAGGTTTTCTTAGATTTTTCTAAAACAAATTGGCAGAAAATGTTGAAATTAGGTAAACAGGTCCAGATTAGGTGTAGAAATGCTGTGCTTAATAAATTTCAAATCTCTACTGAACGGAATTTGCAGACGAGCGAAGCGAGCCTGTTTGTCTCAGCTGACACTGACAGAGGTTTTGCAGGCGAGCGAAGCGAGCCTGTTTGACTAACTTACACTGCCTATACTGTCGGGGGTCCAGGGGTGGAGCCACGGCTAGTATAGGATATAAGGAGAGATTTGTCACAGACATGTTTTTGAGTTTTCACCTATAAGTGTCATAGTAATATTTCCAATAAATAAATAATTTTACAATTCTACATTATAGTTTCTCATCTTACCTGAGACTCGTTGAGGATTATGATGGTGTTTTCGTCTTCGAGAACATTCTTATCAGGAGCTGATAATGCTTTTAGAATGTCCTCTTCAGCATTACGCAGAGCTGTTGCATTCAAAGCACTCTGCACTATCATACTGGCACGCCTTGCTTCCAGCTCGGGACTGCAAAAAAAGTAAAAATAAACTCAAATAGTAAAATATGAACATCCATTTATCAATGGGCTTCTATATTTATCAATGGGCTTCTATATTTATCAATGGGCTTCAATGGGTTTTGTAGGCTTCAGAGTGTAGAAAACAGCTAGCAATATTACTTTAGGTCAACCAATTAATTTTTGGAATTTTGAAACTCAAACTAAGTCAATAATGAAATGAATATTGCCAATATGAGAGATTTAATTCAAGCTCTGAAATCGGAATTTTCAAGGAATATTGACTTGCATAACCATATTGTAAGTTCCAAGAACCCTACAAACTCCCACAAGTATTTTATAAGTTCCTGGAACATGAAAATGATATAATAATGAATATAAAATCGACTTCTCAACTAGAAGCAAAACTTATTCAACTTTGAACTTATTCAAGAACCCAAAAGAAATAATGGAAGCTAAAGTACATGAACTCTGGCAGTTATATCGACTAGAGTACGGTAGCTCAATTACTTTACTACGTTAAATTATCAACTTGAACTGAATTGAGTTTATTGACTCGAAATATCCAATCGTGTTTATACACGTTTTCAGTGACTCAAAGTTTAAAGCAGAAGTTCCAGTCCACTCCCATTAACAAGCATTATAAAGAAGGCTTTGCATACTAACCAATTACTCAAAATTCAAACAACACCTCTTTAAAATTACCTCTTTAAATTAGTTTATCAAGATCTAACACAATTTATAAGCTAACAACATCGATATGTTCTAATACAGAGTTTTAACTGAAGACCAAAGACAATCTACTCTTATTTTAAATAATAATCACAGTACCCTTTTTCAATAGTTTTTCAGTTTTAATAAAAAATTATTGAAAAAGGGTACAGTGATTATTATTTAGAATTAAAATAAAAACAGTGATAAAAGTAGCCCTGAGATGAAAGAAGCAATCTACTCTTATATACATATGTCATTATTGTCTTTGGTTTAACTCTGTCTTCGTCTTATGTATACATCGTCTTTGGTCAACAAAGTAGCCTACAAGTTCCCAGCAACTCTTACCTTAAAATAGTAATAGCAATGGCCAATAGCTGATCATCGAGGGCCTCCTTGGTCAAAGCAAAGTTGATGACGGTGACTTTGTTGAGGACTTCGGGTAGTAAGTGAGGGCACCGCAAGCGTGTGGTTATGAACAGGTTGAAGTCCTTGTGAAGTTCGATAACTTTGGTGCCGATCGTGATGTAATCTTTGCCTCCTGCAACCAAACAAGCATACGTTTCACTTCAAAGTTTCAAGGTACATATTATAGCCTATTATTAGTTCATTGATGTTATTGTTTACAATGTTTGTTGGGGGTTTTATTGTTTTCAAAGTTTGTTAGGTATTATTTCTTCACCTTTGAAGAAACACAACTAACAAGTTTGCATGGTTTATACAGTAGATTAGTTTATCAAGCAGAAGATTTATTACTTTCTAGGTTTATTCACTAACTTGAGAACGTTGCACTTTACTCTATATTACTACTGTTTCACCTTACTCCATATATTACAACTGATGTTTCATCTTACAGATGAATAAGCAGGGTTTGATATAGGTCATTATTGAAGGTTAATAGGATTGTTGTTATCAAGATAAGTTGTTTTGTCTTTCTCACATGTAATCAAACAATTTATGTGTTATTTCAACTCAAATGATTCCATTAGCTTGAAACTTAACTTTTAAAGTTCATGGTTGATATCAATGTTTGTTGAATATCGACTCAACTTATAACTTCTGATAATACAACTAAATTGCTATTTACTCCTACAGATAAGAGATTTCCTATTGATACTTATTCCATCACACATAATTAATTTCTCATTGGATATTTCAGATCACAATACTCATTTCAACACTATTTTATTACTAATAATTTTTATAATAATTATTTTATACGAATTTTTCATTTGTATCTGCTTTTTTATTCCTCCTTAGGTATGTTTCATACCTCCTGTAGGTATTATTCCTCCTTTCTTTTTTCCAGCACATCCAACCATAAAGTCTATGTTTTTCATTCAATATATTTATTGTTTATTGTAGCCTGCATTGTTTTTAAAATCTATTGTGTGTTTTAATAAATTAGAATAAAACGTTTAGTTTAGTAACATTTTTTCGTCATCTACTTTTTCTAATAAATCCATAATTATAATTTTCAATCTTTCTTCAACTGGATACAATCTATTCTGTGTAAGTAGAGCTGGTACCAAGAATTAAGTCGGTTTCATCTGTTCCTTGTACGTTCAAATAGCTAATACGTTGTTTGCAAATTTCAAGTGAAACTGTACCCCAAGGTGTATAGAATAGTAAAGGTGGGGCAGAGTGAAGCAGCTGGCTATAATACTGAAGTCACGGAGTTCCTCTAGTCAAAAATTTAGCGTTGATTTCCCTATCCTTGACGAAAAATCGTACGCTTTTTTCCAATTTACGAGCTTTTCCAGCCAGCTGTTTCACTCTGCCCCACCTCTACTATTCTATACACCTTGACTGTATAGTGGTGCCGCGAACAGAAGAGCCTTTGGCAAGATGGCGGAGGGAAGTGAAAATGTAACTACGCATGCGCAGAACTATAACTTCTAGGGAAAAATCACTTCAGCCAACCTAACGCTTTTACACTAAATTATAGTTCCAAGAGGCTGAATCAACAAATCACACATTGCAACTGCCAATATGATTTTGTAGTCTTCGCCATGACCTACCGTACATAATCTACAGAACAGGGCCGTGTCTCATAAATCAGCTGACTACGAAAACATTCCCTCGAGACATTTTTGATAATTATGTACTGAGCTTTACGGTAACCTCAAATAGGTAGATTGTTAGCAGTTTGTTGGAATATTGAATGGTTTTAAAACAAGCATAATATGAATAAATGAATGAATATTAGCACCTAGCCTATTATGGTCTCCTGAAAATGGTAATTATATTTTTATTTAATTTCAATACTTTACCAGTTTGTTTTCATAACAATCTGTTGGCCATGAGCGGTGTTTAGCCACAAAAACTAAACATGAATGTTTACAAATCAAAGTATCAATTTTCACTAGGTACCAGAGAGCACAGACCCTGCACAGAAGTACCATACTGTAATAATATTATGAAATATTGTGTTGCAGGGAAATCATAATCATATTGATTCCACAAATAGAAATATATTTAATTCAAGAATATAATATTATATATTTTATTAAATATATTTAATAATATTTTAATTGTGACAGATGGTGAGAGTAGAACAATTTTCATTTGGACTGCTGGCAGCAGTGAATGGCAGCCATGTTGCCAAAGGCTCTTCTGTTTGCAACACCACTATACACTACCAGGATAGAATTACAAAAAATATCTCTAGTCAGATGATCCGTTACAGTCCCGTACAGGAACGTACGAGAGACTGACGAAAGTGCCTTAATTTTTGGTTCGAATTCAACCATACTTTATCACATTATTTCATATTATATCATTTCATTAATTTTATTTCATATTATATCCAATTACCGAACAGACCAATACAACTCTGACCTTGCTTGAACGTAGTGCGCAACAGTATAGGATCCAGACAGGCATCCAACTCTTCGCCCACATCTTCGAGGAGCACAGGCTGTCCATAGAGTATGCCAGTCTCCACCTTCTTCATCAGCTGTTTGTCGCTGATCTTCACCACCTCCATGTTCGAGTCCATGTACATTGTCTTCAGCCACCGGTTAGCCTGGCCTTCGGGGTCTATTAGGAATGTGTATCTGCAATGTAGAATAAAAGTACGAAATACAGAAAATATCACATTGTGGAAAAATATTATAATCAGAAAATATTCGAGAATATGGTAGGCTATTTAATATCAGTATCGCTTGTATGTTCATCAATATTAACAGCTGAGATTGGAAAAGCATTCAACCAAATTTTTTGACTTGAATACTTCAAGTGTAATTTGGTATTTTCTAATCTTTTTTGGTGATATTCTATGTTTTAGGGCCGGTTTCTCCAAATACGTTCAACTGAAATTTTAGTTTAAACTATCAGTTGTCAGTGTATGGTCACTTTTATTAACTTGTGTTTCAATTGAGCCAGCTGATGGTTCAATCCAAAATTCAGATCAACTTTTTTGGAGAAATCGGCCCTAAATCAACATTCAAAATTCTAAATTATAGTTTTCAACTTCGGAGTGTGAAAATTTGTGAATTGTGGCAAGTGTTTGAAGATCTTTTGAACATAACCTCTATTTTAAATATTTTTATCAAATTTTGGGAAAAAGACGTTTTGGATATTGATGTCTGTGTTGTTACACTTTATTGTATAATTTCTCGAATAAATACCTGCCAATATTCAAGATTACTTGAAGGAAGATCTTCCATCTTTTTCAAGAAATTATTTTCGAAAATGATATGATTAAATCCTCAATATAATATACTTTACCATCTTGAAGCATATATTTAGTTTTTCAATTCATTTTTCATTAAATTTTCAAATTGTCACCTTTTAGCCTACAATTCAATCATTCTTGACCTCCATAATCTGTACTTTAGTTTAGTAAAGATTCCTTTGTAATATAATTTTTCTTCCTTAATTCAGTTCAATTGTTTAGTAAGCATTCAAAGATTTTGATTTTGAGAAGTGAAGTAATTTGTTGGAACAAACAAACTCACTTGTTAGTACTGGCCATCATAACTCCGTTCTCAACAGAGAATTTATCCTTTGGTAGACCATCCAGATGCCACTGTTGAATAACATAGTCCTTGCCCACCAGTCGAATAAAGTCAAAGTCCAATGAACAAGGTATGGACAGTTCGCCAGTCTTTTGTTTCCAATCATTGATAAGAGGATGCCTGCAAAGTAGAATAGAGAATACTGTATGAAAATCATGATAAAATGTAAGATTAAAGTGTATAATATAATATACTATAGTAGAAATATCGACAGAAGGCAGTGACCAGATAATAACCATAATCATTCACTAATATATTTGAGTGGCTCGATGGAGTAAGTGAAAACGCGACGGTCTGATAACCAGGTGGAACCGGGTTCTAGTCTCAACTGGGGAACAATATTCTTTGACCACAGCACAATCACATGAATACGGCCAACCCGTCTTTCGGTCCCGACTACGTAAAAAGAAGTAATTATCTCATCATCATCCATCTTAACCGAGTTGTGGTCGATATTGTAGAAACGTTCCATGATGAAATAAAAACACATGGATGTTGCCAATTTTCTAATTAATTTTCTAAAATAGTGTAGAAAATTGACAATATCTATGTGTTTTTATTTTATCATCCATATCATTACTCACGCA
This sequence comes from Sogatella furcifera, assembly GCA_017141385.1. Lineage (NCBI taxonomy): Eukaryota > Metazoa > Arthropoda > Insecta > Hemiptera > Delphacidae > Sogatella > Sogatella furcifera. Next base: position 5,523,123 of record CM029554.1, read on the forward strand.
CAATCATATAAGCTTATGAGGGCTCCACCCTCAGAAACAAACAAACATAATATACTTTTTTTTGAGTAGTTGTGAAGGTGATATTGTAGTAGTTATCCATATTAAATGAAAAGACTAAAACATTTTCTTTCAAATCTTTTAATTTGAAACATAATATATGTCTGAAATATTGATCAAGCAGGGGATTTAAAATTAATAAGAATTTGGAAAGTACTATAGTAAAAATTTGGAGAGTAGTGAAGTAAGTGGTGTGATAGAATAATTTAACTCATCATTCATAAAAATATGTAGTGCCTGTCCAACATGCTGTATTGTACGGTATTGAATATCAACTGTGAATTATCAGTGTAAACTGTAAAAAGTTTTGAAAGACATTATTATTATTATTTGAATAAAAGATATTCTAAAAGGAGGAGTGATTTTCACCTGTAGGCAGTTGTGAAAGGACCCAAATAGGCAATGAACGCACTGCTAAGCAATACATCTCCAGCAAGATTGTCATATGCCCTTTGCAATGAATTCGCTGCTTGCGTCCATCTTTCTTTTTCTCCGCCCAGACCACCTAGAATAGAATTAATTAATAATGTACTCAAAACACTCAGAATTGTTTTATTTCATTTCAATAATTCTAGTTTACTAGTCAGTTGGTTTCCTGGTTTTCAAATTGTAAATATGTTCCCCTTTTTTCTTTTAGAAATAAAATGTATTATTTAATTACCAATGAGCTGCTGAGCGCGCTGCAGCTTCTGCCAGCACTGGTTGGCCTCCTCGGTGAGCTGCGCCTTCAACGCCACCGTCTCCCTCAAGCGCTGCTGCAGCCCAGACAGCCGCTGCTCCAGGCCGCGCAGCAGCCCCTTCTTATCCTCCAACTCCTGCATGGTGCGCTCGTACTCCTCCTCAGCCCTCTCCATGCGCTCCTTCTTCGGCGCCACTATCTGAAAATTAAAAGATTGCAATCAATTATACTGTACAATATATTAGCAACTAAACATTATACTCGTTGTATTAGCTGTGCCAATATAACAAAGAAATTGAAGACATTATTAAGCTTGGATCTAGATTAACTACTTTTCTACCTGAAAGAACTCAAAGTAATACAGAGAATAGCAGTTAATAGAGAACTCTTCCGTTTTGTGTGCTTGATATAGTGTTATGCTGATATAGTTCAAATTCAAAATCACGTTTATTCCAAATATTAAAGTACTGTACAAGTGATAAATAGAAAATGTACAAAAATCATAATTTCATTACTACAGTAAGTATATAATATCTAAATATTGGAATAAACTTACAGCAAACATATAGACACAATTGTCTGTGCGTTTACTGGAGTTCTGTACTATAGTCGTCCACAGATCATTGGAATGGTCAAGGACGAGCAATTCTTCCGACACCACTACCTGTTTCTCCCTCCGGTGATGCCGCTTCGTATGTAGGGGTAGCTAGTAAGAGAGTGTGTGTGAGAGAGAAGGAGTGATGTTTTGTTTGGGTGAGGGTGGACAACCTAGAGGCTTATTCATGTAGTGATAAAAATATAAGCTAACGAGATATCGTAAATAATTAGGAAACTTTGGAAAGAATCACCCATGCACTGTGACAATATGAAGTTATGTTATAAGTTTTCTTTTTCAGTTCTGTTTATTCTCCTATTGTATACTATTTTATAACAATTAAAACTGAAACAGATTTGTTACAGGATTTAGAGACTCTATTTAATTAATTTTGAAATCGAACATATTATGTCTTGTTACTGTTATGGACACATTTTCATAATTTTGTTTTATTGAACATCAGTAATTATTTCTTAAGTTGAGTGAAACTTTTAATTTTCGACGAATTGCTTGGTTTCGGAGTACCTTAATCTCAGTAAAGCGTGAACTTGATCAGTATCTATCTAGTTGTTTCCTATCTCTACATCGAGATCAAATTAAGTAGGCTAATATTTTCAATTTTTTCAAGTTATTTTATTCTCACGTTAATTTTTTTTTCGTTCATTATCTAGTTTTATTTTGTTGTTCCAGCCATAAGCAAAAAAAAAAAAAAAAAAAAAAAAACCTGTAACTCATGGTACTTGGGTTAAGGTAGATAAATAGTTTTTTTTCCATATGTGAATACCTTAATTTTGTCTCTGGGAATAGAAAAGTAAAAATAATTATCTCATCCCATGCGACTCGTCAAGTCGATCTGCATTCAACAAAGCGAAAATAGAGTTCTCAATATTCGAACTGAATAATCACGATTCAAAGAAGTAATAATAAATGAAGAGATAAGGCATAATATTGAACAAAATAAAACTTCTGATGCTTTTCGTAGAAGCTGTACTTACGGTATTCCGATAAAATCCCTACAATAAGTATTTATTGATGGGCGATAAGGTTGAGATAAGGAGAATTATTTCTTTTCTTTAGCAAAATTTACGCTTTTGCCATAGTCTGATACATAATACATGATCACATATGTTACTTTCTAGCCGAAATACATAAAATAACAAAGAATTGATTTGATTTTACACTCCTATCATTAAATGCTAGTGAATCTGTCACGTTAGCTCGTCATAGTTAACGTCCCGTTAGCTCGGGAGTAGAACATTTATTTTTCAAATAATTGAACACGACTCTAATGTTGCTTCATATCAACCTAGAAATTTTGAAGGTTTATATCACAATTATAATGATAATAACCAGTCTAGTTCATAAACGAATTATTTGTTCACTTTTGTATCACAAAGCATGCAGTTTTATATAGTTATTATATCTTCAATATTTCAGGTATAATATCTAGGTTATAAATCATTAATAACTCTCATAAGAGCGTAAGATATATTTAATTGTATAATATTTGTAGCATGAGAACCATTATAACAATGATGACTTTAACTTTAAAATGAAAATTATATACAGCATCTGTTTAACGTAATTTCATTCAGGCGGGATGATGCACTGATTTCCATCATGAATAATAACTATCAAGATGAAGTTTTGATACAATGTTCCGAATTTGCTAACAGTGATGATTTAAATAACAGTCTTTCGCAGCGTAACATAGATGTAACAATTAATAGTGTTAGATTCAGAGTACTTCATCTTAATATTCGTAGCTATAATAAAAACTTTGATGAATTTCTCATATTGTGGCAAGGAATTAGAACGGAGTTTAATGTTATAGTTTTAACTGAGGCATGGTTGGACGAGGATAGCGAACTCATGAGCCTTGATGGGTATCAACTATTTCGGAGTCACAATGGATTAAATCAATGTGATGGCATAGTTGTATACGTGGATGATAGCTTATCTTCTGTCACCTATGATCAGTCATCAATTGGTGGACTGGCTACAAGCTTGACCTTGAGTTTCACTTGGGCCAATACACCTTGTCAGCTTCTCTGTATCTATCGTAGCCCGTCTTCTTCTCTTCCACATTTCATAGATAGTTTAATGAATCTGCTCCATACAGACACTAACAATAATTCTTATCTAAAAATCATAGCTGGCGATATAAATTGTGATATTCTTCATCCTAATATAAACTCGCAAGAGGAACGTTATCTAGATATGCTGTATGAATGTGGATTTATATCCTGCATAGACCGGATAACGCGCCCCAATAGCAATACATGCATTGACCATTTCTTTATCAAATTGCCGTTTCACTTTAATGCATGTTCTTTCATTCTTCAAACCAACATTACCGATCACTTCGTAATCGGATTGGAAGTAGAAAATAATTTATTAAGAGAACCGAATAGAAACAATAACATCCAATATTCCAGGACTGTTAACTGGCCTCGACTTGATGATGCTTTAAGAGTGGAGAGTTGGAGGCGGGTGCTCGATGCGGCTGATGTTGATGAGGCAGCTGAGAGTTTCAATGAAATTCTTCAGCGAAAGTTGGACCAGTTCACTACATCTGAAAGACTGATCTGTGCTAAATCGAAAAAATTAAACCATGGATAAGCTCAGGCCTCCTACAATCGATTCGTCGTCGTGACAAGTTGAGTAGAGAGGTCAGGAGAAATCCTTACAACCTTCAACTCAGTCAAAAATATATTCGATTTAGAAATACACTCAAGTCTGCTATTAAACGTGCCAAGTACAATTATTATAAGAATAAATTAAGTGAAGCTGGGGGAGACCCTAGGAAATTCTGGAATGTTGTTAACGAGGTGTCTGGTCGATGCACGGGCAAGTCTAAATTTCCGCTCCAGGCGTACTGTGAGCGCGGCGGCGAGGCCTCTCCCGCTGAAATCAAAGAGATAGGTGATAGCTTCAATGAGCATTTCGCCTCAGTTGGCCCACGGTTGGCCGGGGCACTGCGGCCGACGGGTCCCCCCGAGGTTGACGACGCTGATTATGCCACAGACGCTGTATTTACTCTGCGTCCTGTCACTCACGTCGATCTTTTCGCGGTGGTGGCCAGTTTGAGGGGCGGCTCGGCTCCGGGATGGGATGGAATACCGGCCAAGTTAATTAAAAACTGCATCAACACAATACAGGTACCTCTGCTACACATAATTAATTTTAGTTTAACATCAGGTAGATTTCCGAGTATTTTTAAAATAGCTAAAGTCGTTCCTATATTTAAGTCAGGTCAAAAAAATATAATTTCAAATTTCAGGCCAATTTCCTTGCTTTGCACGGTATCAAAAATAATTGAAAAATGCGTGAAAATACAACTCACAAAGTACCTTGAGCGTGAGAAGATTATTTCTGATTATCAATTTGGCTTCAGACAAGACAGGAGCACTTCCCACGCGCTTTTTGAATTGATAAGATACATAAGTGGAGAAATAGGCCACAAGAAAAGGGTGATGGTAACATTCCTCGACCTGGCAAAGGCATTCGATTCTATTGATAAGCATAAGTTGGTTTTGAAACTACAGCTTGCCGGCATTGAATCCCTAGACTGGTTCATCAGTTACTTGGAAAACAGGTCGCAGTTTGTATCCATCAACGGTACAAAGAGTGATCCAATGAGCATTGAGTATGGTGTGGTTCAGGGGAGTACTCTGGGCCCCATACTATTTTCTATCTATATCAATAACATAACTAAAGTAAATATTGAAGGAAAACTATTGCTTTTCGCCGATGACACTGTTGTAGTGTCGACTGGAAGTTCTTGGGACGAAGTCTATGAACGGGCATCCTCAGACCTACTGAAAATTAAAACGTGGTTTGACCAGAACACACTATCCTTGAATGTCAAAAAACCAAGTTCCTGCCGATTTTCTTCAGACAGGATGGCGATCCGGGGCTGAGAAGGCTGGCAATACACTCCTGTGGTGATCTGCGGTCGGCTGCCTGCGGCTGTGAGGAGGTTGAGCGTGTGGAGCAGTATTGCTACTTAGGAGTGACAATCGATCACAATTGAGTTGGTCTCCGCACATTGTTAATGTCAAACGGAGGTTAAGAAAATTATTGTACGCCTTCTCGTAGCTTGCATGTGTGCTGGCTGTGGATCAGTGCAGGAGTGTGTATTTTGCGTTTGTGCAGTCGCTGCTTCAGTACAGAATAGTAGCGTGAGGCGGTGCCTCGGCCGCTGTTCTTGAGCCTCTGGCCGTCACTCAGAGAGCGCTTATGAAAATCATACTAAAGAAACCTGTCAGATATTCGTCAGAACAGCTATATTCCGACTTCCAGGTTCTGGATATCCGCCAGCTTCACTTAAAAACTTTCCTCACTTTCATAAAAACAAATAAAACAAATATCTTTACAAATCTACAACATGATTATCCAACTAGGCACCGAATCAATTATGGTTATAACTTTCCAAGGACAACCTTAACTTCTTTAAATAGTAACCCCTTTCTACTTGCTCATTTGATATATCGTAACCTACCGCAAACAATCATAGATGCAGAGAGACTTGGTGCTGCAGCCTATAAAAAGAGAGTCAGTATCTGGCTCCGCTCAATTGGCCGTGTGGCCGCCGCAGCGCTGCTGCAATCGCCATACAGGTGACAAAAAAAATTGAACCAAATCTATCATGTATATATGTGTGTATATATATATATATATATATATATATATATATATATATATATATATATATATATATATATATATGATCATATATGTATGGGCTATTTATTATTATTATTTTTCATGTTTTTTTTCGAAACCAATTTAAAATTTTTTCTCCAATTCAGCACTTACACTCTACTGCGGTGGTTGTGAGATCGTGGTCCGAGTCCACCATGTCCCTCCTCAGACTTCTTTTTATATTCTTCTTTTTTCTCCTATATTCATTTTCTAGATTTCTCTAACTGCTATTCTGGTTGCCATTTCATTAGTAATTTTATAGTTGGCAAAAGATGAAAATTCTGAATCGGATACTTGAGTTGAGAGAATTTGTCTATCTCAATTAATTTTTAATCAACTTCAAATTGTATTTCTTCTTTATTACTTATCTAATATTATGTTAGCAATTTAAATTGTTTACAACATTATTATACCACCTGTAGATGTGGACTCTTTCCCCGCTCACGGATCAGTAGTCCATGCGGGGAAATAATTATTCCACATGTATTGTCAATTTATTATGTTATATTGTTGCTTATTTGGAATAAAGAAATTGAATTGAATTGAACAGTGGCAACAGGGCTCAGCAATCCCGTGACCTTGGTAATTCCAATGATCTATGGTCGACTATATAGGCTACACATTGGAGATATAAAACCCCTAGAGAAGAGAAAAAAATAGTACAAACTTCATATTTCTTCAAATAATTTTTCACAGTGTGAGCGTTTTCTGAAATTTGGACTTTTACCCCCTCTGTCACACCCTTTCCCTCATCCTTCTTAAAATTTTCAAGGATTAAAAGCCTTCCTATGACATGGATAACCATAGTTGGAGGAACTTTTGATCCTCTACCCCTTTTTTAATCACAACTTGTTTACTCTTTAGTGTTTCCAAATTATGTTCATCTCAACATATAATTCTGGTGCCAAAAAACGGCGGTTGGTGAATTACTTTTAGGATTACCTCTGTCAGGACAAATAATCTTCAGAACTTAGAGCGGTTTGATTTTGTATTGTAATTACCTTGATAACTTCGTCGTATTGTTCCATTGCTATAACCCACTTGCAAAGACCTTCAGCTGCTTTGCTGGCTTTTTTCACAACCGCCGGATTGAACTCCTGAATTGTTGAAATAAATTATTCAGAATTTTAATAAAATGGATAATAAATGGTTGGATGATATCAAGTTTAGTAAACCTGAGAATAATTTTTAAAACAAGTGCTCAAAATCAAGTTGATGAAAAAAGATTATTGTCCAATTAAACTTGTGATGGAGAATCATGATTTTCAAAAAATAGATTTTCTTTGTAGAATTTTTCAGTTCAATCATATAAATTCAAATCAATTGAATGAACGGTGAACAATTATTTGAAAAATCTAGGAGACATGAATTGAAACAGAAAAATAATTATTTACTGAAATTGCAATAGATATTCATATTGATATTCATCAATAATAAAGTTCGATTATGATTGAATGATGAACTCACTTTATTAGGGATGTAATCTTTCCTTATAAGAGATATGATGCCTGGAGGAATGTTATCCTTGTCATAATCTTTCAGGTTTTTTAAAAAGTTAATATTACCCAGCAGTCGAACACTTGGAATCCAGAAGTCCATTTTCTAAAAAAGAAACATTAAAGCACAATTTAAAAAGTTAATAAAATAGAATAAAAAGTAACGCCATACAAGATTCACAAGTCAACATAGCAAGTATATTCTATTGATAGTATTGATACTGGATTCTATTATAAAATTGTATTGAAATGAAAACGACTTGAATATACAGTACCTATATTCAGGATATGAAACCGACTTGAATATACAGTGTATTCAGTATAATACAGTATATGGGGAGAGGTGAATTCTTAGAGCTAAAATATGGAAAAGACATTCATTAATTATAACATATGCTCATTTCATTGGATTTGTAAACTACAACTGATTCATAAATATCAACTTCAGTGGCTGTGACACCTTCATTTTCATCTTTTAACCCACTATGGATACATCATTGGACAAAGTACGTATTAGGACTACACAAAATTAAAACAATTATTAATATTGTGAAAATGTATTGGATTGTCACTATGTTCATTATTAGATGAGCTGGCATGACTGTAAGGCTTCCAGCAATAAGATAATGCTACATAGCGAAGGATGAACTGGAAATAGAAGGACTAATGCATGTTTTCTTATTCAATTAGGTATAAATAGTGTTAGGATTACCAAAAACATGATCATTTCATTGTTACAGAGAATGCTTTGCTCAGAATTAAATGCACTGACACAAAAGTCAGGTTGACATGATCGAACCTCTCACAGCAGTAATTTATTCATACAAAAGCTCACAGACATGAAGTCCATTAAAAGCCTCATTGACATAAATCACTACATTTTCAAATACTTGAAATATGATTACAGTGTATAAAAAAGAAGAGCAACAAGAAGAATGCAAAATAAATAAAAATTATTAACAGTATCATAATAAAGTGCTTCAAAATTGAAAAAAAGAAATCATTTGGAAAATGGTTAAAATGCACTTTACAGAATTATATAAAAAACAATTTCATGATATACAAAATAATATATTTGGAAAATATCAGTGGAGAACAAAACCAAAAAAAAATGCTACATAGCAAAATAGGAGGACTAATGTGTGTTTTCTAGTGTTTCAAGTAGGTAGAGATTTTGTTTAAAATGTCGAAAGCATGATAATTTTATTGTTACAGGGGATGATGTGCTCAGAATTAGATGGGGTGACACAACTGTTAGGTTTACATGAACCTCTCACAGCAGGAAAAATGCTACATCGCATGAATTGAACTGGAAATAGGAGGACTAATGAGTAATTACTCATCCAATTGGGTAGGAATATTGTTGGAAATGCCAAAAACGCGATCATTCCATTGTTACAGAAGATGCTGTGTTCATTATTGGATGAGCTGTCATGACTGTCAGACATTCGCTTCTCACTTCAGGGATAATGCTACATAGCAAGGAATAAACTGGAAATAGGAGGACCAATGCTTCTTTTCTCATTCCATTGAGTATGAATATTGTTGGAAATGCCAAGAACATTATCATTCTTGATCTTAATTCTCTCTCTCAATCACAATTTCGATGAGAGTTCCAAACAATATCTATGAGAGAAAGTAGGAAATGGAAAAATAATGTGAAATATCAGGTAGGATGATAATTGAACAGGAGTGAAATATTTTATCGTTTCAACAGTTATTTATGGTATGTCCAAGCAGAGAATACATACTGGAAAAATGACTCCAGCACGGTCAATATTTATTCAAAATCTTTAAATTTGGTTCTTAATTATTGTAGGAAATATTCTCATCTACAGTTTGAGACCAAATTTATAATTTTCGAATCAATATTGACCGAGCTCACCCAGTCATCTACCCATCTTGCCAGAGCCAGAATGTCTTGTTTGCTTAGAAGTGTAATACTTACAAATCGGCCAGGATTATTGGGATCAGGTACTTTGGCTGCTTTGATTCCCATCATGATACAGACAGCGGCCATGACCAGTTTTACTGCTTTTGGCGGATTTTTCATTGCTTTCACAACTGTTATATCGTTCGGCTTCAATGTATTCAACGCCGCAACAGCCTCTAAAAATGGGGGAAATACCCAGTCATTCATGAACAATATTTTTGTAAAATCTGTAAATTAAATATTCACTGGGATTCATAACAAAAATTGGTGATAAAAATAATAATAATAAATCATTAAAATTCCAAAGTAAGCTAATTGAAAAATATTTGCGTATTAAAAGACAAAATAAAAATATAATTAAAAATCAAATCATCACCTAGGCTAATTAAATCAATTGTTGAGTAGCTGTAGAAATTATTGTGAAAATTTCAAGAGTAAGTAAATGAGAATATTTTGGTAGTTATTCATTTTAAATGAAGAGACAAGATATTGTTAAACCACAGATTCATTAAAAATCGAGATACCGGTTTCACCATTATAAATATCTGAATCACCAGTTTCAAAGATTTTGTAAACCAAAGATTTATCATAGTGTAGCAAGGATTTATATTATAATTATATACCAGAGATTGGTAATGGTGTTGCAACAAAAACCGGTATCTTGATTTTTGAAAAATCTGTTGTGGGCCAAGCGGAGGAGAGGGCCTCAACATGTCCAAACTTAGCCGAAAAAACATTAATATTTATGATATTAATTTTAAACATTATTGTAAAAATCTACAGTGTGTAAAATAAAGTCTTTCGATTTTTATTAAGTCTGTGACTTAACAATACATTTGTATTCATTTAATATGGATAAGAACCACAATATCTCCTTTACAATTACTCAACAAGTGAAACATAAATAATTAATTTATCACCAACCATTCAATATAGGCAGAGTAGCGGCCAACTCCACCTGACACTCCTGTTTGAGCAAGTTTGCATCGCGAGCTTTTGCCTCGGCGAGCACCTCGTCCTGCTGCACGAGCTGCGACGCTTCCTCCACCTGCCTCGTCTCGGCGCCTATCTCCGCCATCATGGCCGTGGCTGCATCGGCTGCCAAACGCAGCTGCGGCTGCAGAGCTTCCAGCTCTTGTTTCATCACTGCTATCTGCAACGAAAATAACAAAGGGTATTAGAATGAAAGAATTAGAAATGGGATTCGAATTAACAAAATGAGTTAAAGAATTAGAAATACAATTAGAAATGGGATTAGAAGTAACAAAATTAGTTTAAAAATTAGAATGAGGAATAGAATTAGAATTAACAAAATGAATTACAACTGAACACATAGAGAGTAAGAGGCAGTGATAGATAATAAGCCTGTAGCAGTGACGTGTATTCTCCGGTCCAACTAGGCTAGCTGCGAAGCCCAACTGGTTCTCATAATAACTAATTTTATTTAGATATTCATTTGAAAAGGTTTTAATATTTTAAAAACGTAGTAGCGATAAAGTATTACACCAAATTCAGCGCGTGTGATGCAGCCTGACAAGTCCAAGTGCCGTACACATACACAATACAATACAAGTTCTCAGATCAAACAAGCTAAGGCTAGCGCGGTAGTCCTACTGCCCATATTAGCAATGTTCATGTCGTATGTAGGTAGAGTGAGGTGGGGTGAGAGAGAGCACGTTATCCACTGCAGTGAAAAAGACTGAGAGCCTATAGGCCCAAATAGGCAACGCAAAAAGGAAGCTTTAGCTATCTTTTTTTAACCGAGAGTACAAGGTTCAATTTACATTCACAAGAATAAACACAAGTCCATGAAATATTACCTACTATAGAGGTCTCTATAAACACCAGGCAAAAGCAGCATCCGCCATTCTGATGCAACAGCTCTTGATCATCCAACATGATTTGTTTGTGGGTAATTTTTGCAATCATGTTTCACTGATAGTTAAATTTATTCTATCGTGAATTCATTCTTTTGAATTGAATGATTTGCATCAGAATGAGGGATGGGACAGATGTGGATGATTTCATCAGAATGAAATCTACCACATTTTTATAGAGCCTTAAATCTTACAGAATGTATTATTAGAAAACAAAGAATATTGAACCGTGAATTCGTTCACAGATAAACTAATGAGATATGTATCGCACTTGCATGTCACTCTGAGTATCCATGGTTCAATTTCCTTCTAATAAAATAGAAAAGACGACATAATACGACAAAATAAAACCAGAATAATTTTCAATACGGTAGTTATTTAGTGGCAGTCAAGTCAAGTCGAAGTCATATTTTCGGCGGCCTTTCAGGAGCCACTGCGCGCGCTATCTAGCGTTCTCAGCCATAACCCGCTGCAGAGAGAGTTTCTGCTGCCTGTTACTTTTTGAAAACGCTCTTATTGTACTATTTTTACAAATTCTACTCAATTTTTACCCATTTTGTGGTTGTATGCACTCGATCAAATGTTGCTACTTCGTTAATCAGAACAGTTTGAACCGCTCAGAGCCGTAGTTATTGTGATAAAGTCGTGTAAAGTTTGGGCCTTCACGTACCTCTCGCAACTAAGATTCGTGAAGTTTGATAGGGGTCTTGATGGTGATTACAGAAAAGGCATACTTACCTGGCGTGGGGGTTACCGTGATCATGAAGGCGGTTCCCCCAGGGCGAGGCCTTGTCATTGCACTGCGACTTGGTTGACCCCTGCGAATGCCCCAAATGTGGGCATCTCGGGCGCACAATTTTTGGTAGTCGGGACTGCGTTCGCGCTGTCCCGGTCCTAATTGTATCAACTTAGAATACAAAAATTGCATTTCTGGAGTATGCAAAGTTCAATTCAATCACTCAGTTTCATGTTTCTAGCTATCATTTTGATTGAGTAAAAACTTCGCACGTCATGAAATAGCGCCCTCAGCCAAACAATTTTTGATATCGTAGACCGCTTTCAGACTGTCCCTACAGAGCTAAGCATTTACAAAAGACAATTTTGTAGAAATACCTGATCAGCAGCAAACTGTAAGCTATCCAATCCAATAATGTATCTCATCTTAGCTTCCATTACTTCCTTCTGTTTCACGTCAAACAGATTCGTGTACAAGCGAATAAGGTTCAAGTAGGAACCTGAAGTGATGTAAGTTTTCCTCCCAGTATTCAAGAAGAATTCCTCAGCTTGATGCCTAGAATCAGAAAAATATACATGTTATTTCAACTATACAGATATATAAATATACAATATTTCAACTGAAAAAACTTTGATTTGAAAAAAACTATTGATACAGTTTTGTTTGTCAAGGGCGCAACCGCCCTATGAAGGGCCTAGGCCTACCAGCTGGTTGCCAGTTTCATATTCACCAAACTATACAGTCCGTTCAAGCAAAGAAGACACCCCGTTTATACAGTATGATTTTATAATAAATTAAGTAATAATAAATTTATTAATGACTTTCAATTCGAAAATATTAAACATTCAAACGCGTTTCAATATCAATAAATAAGGCCTACTGATGTTCTACAGCATGGTCTCTGGTGATAATGATTTCTATTACAATAAATTTTAATTTGAATTCATCTCGAACCTACAATCATCATCTTTGAAATTATGGAAGATATTGATAATAGTCCAGAACATAATTTCACAATCAAATATTTAATGCTAATAAAATCAGTCTCATTAATAAGCTGGCTTCCCATAAAAAATATGTTCCACCTCGACATTACGTAATAATTGCTAAAATACTGGTCACCCTTCCAAGAGCAATCCACAGTGTTTGTGACTCAACTTCTCAATCACTAAGCAACCACCCTCACCGAGTGAACAATATACCACACATGGCTTCTTATGTTTTTGTTCTATAACATATATGTTTTTTATTCTATAACATATCATAATCATGCTTCCAAGTCCAAGGCTTTACACACTACAATGGGGAAAAAATGTTGTTCTTCCTTCACTAATAAAATTTGATATCAATTATAATTTGTTCAAACAATGATTCATAAATTATCAAGTTTTGATCCAAGATCTCTAAGTTGATTATTGCCTTGATTGATTAATGATTTGCTTTGGTTTATTGCATCAATAATATTGCATTCATTTGCATTAATAAAATAATTGGTTTTTAAATTATCAGCAGTAGAATTATAGGTTACCTGGTGGTGACATGGAAATACTTGCAAGCATTAACCAATGATAATCTGATATCTTCATTGAATTTATTGTCATCAAAGTATCTCTCAGCAACCTTTTCAAGAGCATCTTCAGGCCAATCCTGTTGAGCAAAATATAAAATAGATAATTTTTTTATACTCTATTTACATATAATATACAGAAAATTTGTTCCAAGAGACGAAATTTTTTGTCTTGTAATTCAATTGATCACTTTACTATCTACAAATAAAAAAGTTGACAAAACTTATTTGGAATTATTATTCTACTTTTCAATAATTTCATGAGAAATGTCTACGATTACTTATATCCTATTATTATTCGTCCAACAAAACACAATCGACGAGCATTTATCAATAGTTTTATGTAAAATTTCGATCATTAGCTGCTTATATTCTCTTATAAATTCCCAAGCAGAATATGAAATTGATTTCATTTTCCATCTCAACAAGACAGGAAAAATTTGTTCAGGAGACATGATCAATTGTTTCAATTCAATACATCACTGTTGTACAGCAGTATTTACAAATTGAAACAGTGAAAATGACTCATTTGAAATTATTATTCAACATTGAATCAATTATTTTATTTATTTATTCATTTAGTTCACAAATACTATTAAACTTATTGAGAAATAATTAATATTCAACTACAGTATTAATATTATTGAGAAATAAAACAGACTTTCATGAGAAATATTTCAATAAAATTTAATTTGGTATTTTTCTAAAGCCGCGTATCGACAGTCCGAGGCATGTGCCACGAATGCCTCGCGGTACAGTCTGTTGACGCAAAAAAGTATGAACTCATGGCTGAGGCATATGTGTGATCTGCAATTTTTGTAACAAAAAATGAGAGCACGCAAACAAATTGACTAGCGCCATCAAGCGGGAGACAAAGCAACTAAGCTCTGATAATTGATAATTTGGACTTTGGAGGTTAATTTGTGCTCAATTAGTAGATAAAAATTCAAGGCAATGTTTATTATTGCCTATTAGAACCTTCTGCACCCAAATAGAATTCTCAATCATAAAAATGCATAGGAATGGGGTACAATTTTGAGGTTAGTTTGTAGAATTGTTCGTTATGCGATGCGAGGCAACAGGCACTGCTCGCTGCGAATTGTGTGCCGCGTTTGCCTGGCTGCTAGCAAACCCGGTATCGACAGTCTACTATTTACTCCAGTCTCCAGCTCGGTCAATATTGGTTCAAAAATTATTGATGTGGTCTTGAATTGAAGATCGAAATGTTTCCTATAATTGAGACCAGGTCGATAATTTTTGAACCAATATTGACCGAGCTGGAGACTGGAGTAAATAGTAGACTAGTAGTATTTTTATTTTTATTCATTTTTTATTTATTGCGGATTATGCCCACATAAGCATTTTAGCTTGTGCGTGGGTAATGGATCTTGAGTGCTAAGTTGGATGAGGTGCAAAACAGCCATGCCACTGGGATTCGAACCCAGACCTGCGGCAGTGCTAGCGGACTGAAGGTTGTGACGCCCTAGCCCACTGCGCCACCGAGGCCGGCAAGACTCTAGTAGTAGCAAGACTCTTCTTTGCGTGAACCACCTTGAACCAATTTTAAACATTTATCAATAATTTAATTATAACAAGAAATTTCTATTTACTCTTAATCTTATCATCTTATGTACTGAGTGTGTACTGGGCATTGGCCACTTGGTGAGAGAGGTCGCTCTGTTATCGTGATGTTGAGTCACAAACACTGTGAACCGCTTCTGGTGAGGGACCAACATTTGGCCAAGTACACATTGACGAGTTTGTACCTACCTGTAAGGGTCTCTCCACCATTCAAAGCCATAAGAATATTTTCTATTGTGTATTTTTCAAACACTACTTTTACTTAGTCATTTTTATTACCTCAAACCAGTCGATAGTGCAACAGTTGACAAAGGCGGGGTAAAGCCTTATACGGTTGCGAAACGTGTTACCAATTGGACTGAAGCAAATCATAAGGTGTATGTTTCGTTTGCACTGAGACCGGAAGTAGGACATAACGCTGAAGCGGATGCACATCCAAGTTCCGGTTTCCTCCTTGGGCGCCCAGTCTTGCCAACTGTGAAAAACATCAAGGAGTGTTAATAATAAGGAATTTTGTAAGTACTATGATCAGCTTGCGACAGTATTTATTGGTCACCAATAAAAAAAGAGAAAATTTCATTTTATTCATAGTGTGCTTTATTTATTTTTGCTGTTTACATGATAATGATCTCTGAAAGCTTGCAATAGTATTAAATCGTATTCTTCCACTTCCATTTTAAGATAATACATACAAGAAGACATACAAAGCATCGAATGAAATAAGTAAAAACTTCATAACGAATAGAATACCTTCAATTGCTTTACTTCATATAATTATGTATACAGTAATTCTGAATGATTCTTAATAGATAAAATCGAAATCACAAAGCCATGTTAGTCAAGTGATCAAGATTCACACTTGGCACGATCCCCAAGCGGTACAAGATCCCAAGCTCGAGATGCCCGGCTCCAAATTCGCTGCTAGAGCTACCCAACTCTAGCACTATAAGCCATCACAACTCTATTCGTATTCACATAACAATATTATAGATGTTTACTCTGCTATTGGGGCTACTAATATGTATATTAAATCAATAAATATTAAAATTCACCCTTTTCAAGTAATTTCCAAGTGAATTTCACAATTTATTGATTTAATATACATTAGTAGCCCTAATAACAGAGTGAACTTCTATAAGTATCAATTATTACAAGTATTAATGTATTAATATGTTTATAATTATTTTCCAAGTTTTAGAATGATTATTTTAATTAATTTTCTACATTTATTCCTTCTGTAAACCATCAAAATTCTCTATGATAATTTTTCTGAATGAAAATCGTGCGAAGTGGAAAGTGTGTGGAATGAAACATAACCTGAATTTCGACATTTTAATCAAAATTGGTGAAGAAAATGTTTTGGGCTAACGCCTGTTTTTTCTCTCCTTTCACTGTATCAATTTGATGAAATAAATGAATAAATATAGTTATGTGAATAGAGGTGTGATGGCTAGAACAGCGCAGCTAGAGTTGGGCAGCTCAGTTGGGAATTGTAACTTTAGGAGAGCTCAACTGTCATGGTTCAATTTTTTAAAATAAATAGAATAGTACTGTAATTTTTATTTAATAATATATGCGAGGACCGTAAAAAGTATTTATGTTGCTGCTCTTTATGTTAATATTCAGTTTACCAGAGATTGATAATGGTGTAGCAACCGAAACCGGTATCTCGATTTTATCATAAATCTGTGGTTCAACAATTTTATTGTCTTTTCATTTAGTATGGATAGCTATATCCTGTCCAAGCAAATAAGACATTTTAACAACATGGGAAAAATAACACCAGCTCGGTCAATATTGGTTCAAAATTTAAAAATTTAGTCTCAAATTGAAGATTAGAATGTTTTATAAATTTGAGACCGAATTTATAATTTTTAAACCAATATTGACCGAGCTGGAGTAGCTTTCTCATCTTGTTAGAATGTATTCTTTTCTTGAACAGACTATACCACAATAACTTATCGCCTTTTATTCACAAATAGACATCCTTTTAAGGGTGGATGGTAGTGGGCGGCAAACTGTCGAACGGCAAAATCAAGCCCCATAAGAATAATATAATTTTATCAATCTCTTGGAGCAGATAGAGCCTCTATTTATGGACAAAATTTCACGTTCTTTATGCCATTGGAAAGATAATTCAATTCTCCAGGGGCTTGACTTTCTACTTTTTCGATTTCTAGTCTATTTTAATAATTATCGTCTAATTTGGACAATTTACTATGTGACTAAATTAGGAAAAGAAGAAGTTTTGGGTGATAGCCTGTTTTTTCTTTTTTCATTTTGTATATTTGTACTCAAATGAAATAAATAAAATGAATAATTAATAAACTATAAAAGTATTGAACTCTGGTTATTGAAATAAACTAAAAATAAAAAAAGTGGAAAGTCAAGCTCCTTCCTGTATTGGAATTGAATTCTCTTTTCAATGACATAAAGAACGTGAATTTCTCTCCATAAAATAATAGAGACTATCTGCTCCAAGAAATTGATAAAAATTACATTATTGTTCTTATGGAGCTTAATTCTGCTGTTCGGCAAATGGCCGACTACTATATTGCCGCTCTTAATAAGAACCAACTAATCTCAGTACTGACCTCCAAAACTTCCTGAGTCTCTTCCAGCGAGAATATATTGGGTACTTCACCAGTATTCAGCAGCACATCGATGTCTTGCAGAAAGTACTCGTGTTTTATCTGATTTTCGGTGAATAGGAATACCATTGGATGACCCCGCCCGCCGCATTCCTTCATCACTAATTTCAGGTCATCACGCCATTCGTTGAAATCTGCCAGAGAAATCATAATCATTGATACAGTATACAGATAGATAATCATATAATATAGGCTACAGATACACGATACAGAATAGAATAGAAACTTTATTGTAGCTACATCTAAGGTCTTCAGATACAATACAAGCGTCAAATACGAGTATATGCAGTATTTTAAACAAAATACAAAGAAAGTACAACAGGAAAATGCAATATCTGTGAGCTATCATTTTATTTAATTAATTAATTCAATCATTGATACAGTTGACTAAAAAGTCAGTGACCCAGCCGACATACAACAACGAAAAAAATCATGACTAATCAAACAAAAACGTACAACATCTTGACTAATTGAACTAATTGTTTTTCGAAGACCTTGTGTAATTCAAGATTTGCCTTAATCGAAATACACCGGAGACCCCTACCACTGACTTAATTTTATTTTATTGAAGATAGACGGTGTTTCTTATCCCAAGTCGTCCTTTACGCAACTGTCATTTGAATTTATTAGTGAATATTAATGTTGTCGATTACTGTTTTACGCGATTGTGTAACTATATAGCCTGGACGAGCAAAGAAGACATTCTGGCAAGATGGAAAAGATGACTCCAGCTCAGTCAACATAATATTGGTTCAAAATTGATAAATTTGGTCTCAAATTGTAGAGCAGAATGCTTTCTACAATATTTGAATTTAGTTTATTGTTGAACCAGTATATTATCTTTAGTTAATACGTATTGTTGTATTTAGTATATTAACCGATTTGGAGTCAGTTTCCCATCTTGACAGGATGTCTTCTTAGCTAGGACAAACTAAAGCTACAACCGACTTTTGCGCTCAATTTGGTTTCAAATTGTAGATCAGAATTTTTTCTACAATTTAAGACCAAACTTTCAATTTTTGAACCAATATTGATCAAACTGGAGTCATTATCCCATCTAGCCAGAATGTATTATCTGCTTGGACGAATATACAAAAATTTTTTAAATTATTTACCATAAAGCTCCTTGATTTCAGGCTGAAAAACGGCCAGCTTATAAACATAGGCAGCTAGCTTGGTTAGAGACTGTCTTCCAGAGCCAGCCACTCCCACGAGCAGACCATTACCAGCTGGCATGGAGAGTAGACGAAGGATACGACTTAAATGCACCAGCGCATACCTACAACATAGAAAAATAGAAAAAATATCACATCATTTAAATTTAAAAAAAAATCAAATTGAAATGCATAAAAGCAACGAATAATACGGTACTATAATAATAGCATATAAGTTTAGTCTGGTCGAGTAAAGAATACATTCTGGCAAGATGGGAAAATGACTACAATTCAGTCAATATTGGTTGAAAAATTATAAATTTGTTTTCAAATTTTAGATAACATTCTGCTCCACAATTTGAGACCAAATTTATAATTTTTGAACCAATATTGACCAAGCTAGTCAGACCCATCTAGCCAGAAAAATGTCTACTTCTTTGCTTGTCCAGACTGAAGTTATAATAGAAAGACTTATTTTTGTAATCTTGTTCACTGAGAAATAGAATTCATTCAATAAAATTTTTCTGGCGAGGCAGAGTTTGGACAGTAATGTCCACAATACTACCTAACCACGAAAGTTAATACAACTTGAGAAGATTCTATTTAAAATTATTTAATAATCCAATATTATCAACCAGCTCTTGTTGGATGGATTGCATATCAGGAAGTATACAGTAGAGTGTTCCATAAGTCAAGTACCAAACTCTGAGAAAAAGTTCTATGGGTCAAAATTAAGATAAAATCACGAATAAATCTTTCCTGAAACGCTTCGTTCACCAGATGTTTGCCATTTTTAATTTTTCACATAATAATTGTTATCTTCAAACTTTTTCAACTGATCTTTAAATAAAAGAGATAATGTTTAAAATAAATTGTAGAGAAAAATGCAACATGGTTCAAAATCGCTTCCATAGTAACCACACTAGCCTAACGTACGTGATATAGCAGCAAATAAAAGACCATATATGGAACCATGCAGTAGAAAATTATAAAGTTTCAAAACATAAAAGGTCCACTGGTCCAGCAGTATCCTCATAAAATCCACACTCATGTAAAGTACAGAATTACGATGAAATGATAATAAGCAAAGTCAAAAATCAATACCTGAAGAGAACTATATCGATTTTCGTTTTGTGCATATGATTATAGGTGTCCAGATTATCTTGAATGATTTTTGTGAAGGGGTCCATATCTACCACTTGTTCATAGAGTCGGTCCTCTGGGTTATCTAGGTCGAAAATTGATGTAAACATTAAATTCGTCATGTCCTCCTCAGTTACCTGTAAAATTAGAAAAATACATCCAAATTAAACTAAACATTGACATCAAGTGTAATTTTAATCAAATCAAGATGTAGGCTACCATACTTATTCTGCACTTTCTCAATATATCGTGAACCAGGCCGTTGACCAGATAAAAATCATGAGATAAATTTGTGCCCAGACAAAATTACCCATGAACCATTTTTTATTCCAATCCACTGCGCTCCATGATAGAGCCCGCTGGTTCCGAGAGCCAAAGAAGTAGTCATCATCTCTCATCATCACCCTTCTATGTACATATAATTATGTCCAAATTTTCCCTTTTTACTCAGATAACTTTGCAGAATGATTTTGAAATCAGAATAGATAATAGATGCTTTACATCAGCAAAAAATCACCCAAATTTTTGACGACAATCATTATTTTACTATCATGATTATGAATCTCAAAACGCACATTGTACATTAACGATTTCAAAAGATGAAAAACAGTCTACTGTGAATTGATATAGGAATCCTCATTCCAAGTTAACAAAAATGTATTATCAAGACTAAAAATTGAATAATCCTATAATACCTCGTCTCCTTCACGTTTCATCACCTTGAGCGTTTCTTCCATAGTTGTGCGGAAGTTTATTTTGACACTGTCTTTTAGTTGAGTGAAGAACCAATTTCTGTCATTACTTTCAACTAGTCGATCAGAGAAAACTCGCATCATTTCATGGAGCCACAGACTGTGAAAAAATAAAAATATGAAATTGCATCAAAAAATATTAGTAGGTAATAAAATTATCAGTTGTGATTTTGTGATGAAAGATACAATATTATGCACGATAAAACGCAATCAAATTGCAATGAACAACAATTTTAATTTCAAGTGGGCTCAATTATTTTCATAGGACCACATTCCCGGACCAAAACGTGTGTGACTGAAACATAACCTTTTGGATATCATTAGGCCTACCTATTGAAATTGAATGAGAAATAATACAGGCTAAGCTCTAGTTTTCTCTTTCAGATTATAATATCCATTAGGTATTGTATAATTCATGTATAGATCATTGTATAATAGTTGAATTAATGAATAAATAATGTATTATTTTATCAACTGTTTATTCGTATTCATGTAGGCTACTGTATTGAATACTTCAATATCTTATGCCATCTTACCTTATGAAATCAGGCTTGTCATGATAGCTTTCTTTCTTGAACATGATGACGCCATTGATAACACGTGATATGTCACGCAAATTGAACGTGTAGTGCGATTTAGCAGGCGTCGGCAGTAGGCTCAGAATTGACTTTTGATAAACATTTATCGTGGCTGTCACTGTTGATCTGAACATATTCAGGAAATCCACGCCGAACCCTTTCCTCTGTGAAATAAGCCAGGAATTCAAGAATATCATTATTTATAAATAAGAAATAAATGAGGAAGACCATCATTTTTAATTCAATAATACAGTTGGCTGAGTGCAAAAGACCAATGTCCTAGACTGCTCCTCTATCAAATGCTCCTCAATCCAATTATAATGATTATTTAATGATAATTCATAAAACTTGAAATTAAAAATTATACTTAGAAATCTTTTCCATTTCAAACCATTTTCATACCCATCTGAAGTCATTTTCCCATCTTGGCAGAGTGTCTTGAATATTTAAAATAGTGGTTTTGTTAACTTGATCCTCAATCACTAATTTACAGAATTTCACACTCAAAAATTGAGAACGATGATTGTTAATTTTGATCGTTGATTTACAATTCAGAATAAACCAAAAATATATTAAAAGATTTCAAAAATATCAAATTAAACTTAAAATTTCCAAGCCAAAAATGTTGGTTGAATTATACGAGATAAATTGGAATAAAAAAATTTTGGTTGAATACTAGATTACATTAAAATTAATAAATGCTCACCCGCATCGCCTCAACCAACAGTGTAGTGTAGATTTTAGTCATACTGGGTTCAGGGAACAGATTGATTGACAATAGACAAAAGTGCCGTAAAAACCTGGCATAGACCTCTTGTCTACTGCCTCCAGCTGGACCCATAGCCGCCACAAAGAACAAATCTTCAACGAAAAACTTGTTCATATCTTTCAAATCGAACCTTCAAACAATAAAAACAATTCAAAACATGTTATTCCTAGTCTCAACAAAATCATTATCTACTATACTATTAACTTATTTTTATTGTTTCTAGAAAATAAAAGAAAACTTCATATTACATGGAATAAATATAATAAGGAACAGTGTGCAATGTATATTAAACGCTAATTACTTTGGTCGGTATTACACCGTAATATTTCTATTATAAAAAGAGAAGAAAATATGGAAGAATTATTATTGAAATATGATGGATCTTTTCATAAATCATGATAATAATTGTAATTTTACCGTGAAATACCGGCCTCACATATTTCTCCTGAAACGTATTACAATGCAGCTTACCAATAGCCATGATCAAAGTACATTCTGAGTAGTTCCAAAGGAGGTTGAGCTCCATACACTTCTTTGGCTGGCATGTTCATGTCATCAATAAATATCAGGCAATGCTTGCCGTTCGGCGGTCCATACACTGACTTCTTTCTCTTTATCAATTTTGACAAAACTACAGTCTGAAATTTGGAAATATTCTATTACAATTCAGTATAAACTGAGTTTGGAGAGTGTATCTTTCTTCAAATTTTATCATAAGTTATATATACACAGAACAATAGATTTAGGAACTGTACAGTAAGCACTTAGTAGTAGTATTTAAATCTCTGTCAGATTATTTCTCGTATCATTCCGTTACCAAAAGTCATGCTGTCACTATGTACGTAGCACATGTTTTATTCATTTAATAAATGTTTTTAAAAAGTGAGTTGCGCGTTCTTAACACTATAGAAACTGAGTTTCTACCTTGAGAGTGTATATATATCTTTCTTCAATTTTTTTTTAATGTAAATTTATTTTTCTATGAACAGTAACATTTCTCTCTACAAACAGTGATTTTGCTAAAAATAGAAATTAAAGCTCCTGAAATTAATGATGCTGGGCTTATTTCGAGATACAAATAAATGCTAAATAGCAATATATAATTAAATTGATTGAAAAACGAGCAGGTATCGATATAACGGTAACGTATTTAGGAAACTGGTGAAATAAGGAAACATAAATGCAACAAGAAATATTTAAAAATAGAATGAATTATTACAATAGTCTGTCCAAGCAAAGAAGACAGAGAAAGAAGAAGTCTTTCTCGACTAGACTATACCTGCACGAGATTTGGTTGAGTGTTGACAGTGAATGTCATGCTGGATGGCTCAAACTCTTCCAGGGACAGCCTAGTGGTGACGAGGTCATCAATGTAGAAGCTTTTGCCAGTTCCCGTGGGACCCATCAGACACACTGGTAGAAAATTGTGCACCAATTTCTCAATTACATACTGATACCTGAAACCGAAATTCGAAATCAACAATATTTTACTGCCAGCTTGTAAAATCAAAATTTTCGTGATATCCTATTATATTAAGCGAGTAATTTCTGTATGTATGTATGTTTGTAAGTATGTATGTGGAACCACGGATCTAGAAAACGGCTCCAACGATTTCCTCGAAATTTGAAATGTAGGCCTAATATAACCGTGATGGAAAAAATAAGATTGCACCAGGTCTCATGTCCGGGAAAACTCTCTGGCAGGATTAATAAAAGAATTAAATATTCCTTCAGGAATAATCCCAAGTACTGCGAATAATGGCTGTTATCGTTAGCTGACCAACGCTATCCAGCTGGAGTAAATGGAGTTACATACAAGTCTATAACACATGTTCATGCCAAAAAATTGTGAGAGGTGATCATATCAATTTTGAATTTATTTTTCACAATAACATATTTAATAATTCAACAGTTCGGCCGCAGCTTCAGAGCAAAGCTTGGTACCAGATATTTAATTATTACTTATTGTAGAAAATAAGAGTTTTTGGCTGATCGTATACTTCATTTAAATCATATGAATCCTATACAAATATAATTATATTCAGGTCAAAAAAAGACATTCTGGCAAGATGGATAGCTCGGTCAATATAAGTTCAAAAATGATAAATTTATTGTGAAATTTTAGAAAACATTCTGCTCAATAATTATTTTTCGCTACACTTCACGGGAATAAGCTGCTTGCCAGTCCCTATGTAGACTAGGAAGTCGTCATTTACATACATAGTCGATCAGCTGTTGTCCTTGAGCGGAAAGAAGTCCTTTCCATACAAGGACCATATTATCTTTCCAAGCGTGGACAGCTGACGCCATCTAGCGAGAGAAAATGCAACTACAATGGACCATCACTTTCTTTAAACTGCCAGAAATTTGTCAAAAACAAGAAACTTTTTATTGCTATTGTACAATTTAGGATGATCGTACAAAAACTATCATGAGCTTAAACATTTCTGGACTAAGAAAATCGAGTATTCTGATAGTTATTAAGTAATATCCATTTTATTAAATCAAAAAAATTGTGATGCAAACTTTCAATACTTAGCAGTTCAGCTTACTCCAGATTCAGCTCAGCCGAAGCTAGTATAGTAAGTTATCTGGTCTTAGCTGTTCTTAGATTTCATTAATCCTATTTGTTTTGTTCATTCATGGAATTAGATTGATAATATTTATTTGAAGTGCAGCGAAAAAAATTATACACAACTCGCCCAGGAAGTTTTTTAAGGTATTTGGAATTATTCCCAGGCTCGGCAAGCCTCGCTCGGGAAATTATCCTCATACCGTAAATTTTAGAAAACAGTCTGCTCAATAATTATTTTCCAATCAATATGTCCGAGGTGGAGTCATTTTCTCATCTTGCCAGAATCCAAATGTCTTCTTTGCTCGACCAGACTACACTATTATTTTCATTTGAATGTTCTTCAGTATTTTTTATATTCTTTCAATCATATTGCACCATTCAATACATATGTATCGTGATGTGTATCTTCTTGAACATGTATCATCTTAAAAGTAAATTGAACCGCCAAGAGAATCAGCTATTGAGAATCAAGATGAGTTGGTTTAGGGTCTAGCCTACATCCATGAACTGTCAGTTCTGACTGACAATGACAGTCAAAAACTGTGAGTGGATGGGAAAACCGGCAGTCCAAAATAGCTGTAGAACGGCAGTCCAATCATTGTACACTTAGCTATGAACGACCCTGTCTGAACGAAGTGTCAGTGGATGTTTACCCTAATATTGTATCAATAATGTATCGAACCTTATGATTTGGAATTTATCTCTATAATAACCGATGTTGAATATCCAATAGATATTTTAAAATCTTTCTATATATTTTTTGGTGTTATTCTGATATTTAAATGAACATTCAAAATTCCAAATCATAGTTTTTAATTTTTCAGGGTAAAAATTTGTGAATAGTGATAGTGATCAAGAAACAAGTGAACACAACCTATATTTTTCAACTTATTCATCTAAATTTGGGAAAAGAACGTTTTGGGCTGAATTGCCTGTGTTTTTACCCTTCATTGTAATCTCTTGAATAAATAAATATCATAATCAACATATATATGTTATTATAGGGATTTATTATACGAATTCGAAAACAAAAAGCTCGATACATTTATAATACAATAAAAAATGTGAAAGCAGGCTTACAATAAATTTTTATAACATTAATGTACGGTAGGCCTATACTCACTTGACAGTTTCCAAAGTGGGCACCACCAGCTGACTGAGATTATCGACTGCAGTAATTTTAGCCGAATGCGCCAATTCGGCCCAACTGCTCCAGAATCCGCGACCCTTGAACACGAAGAAGTTGTCCTCCCAGGTTCCATCCGGGGGCACCGACGAAATCAGCTTCGCCATAGGCTCTGGAGGCTCATGCTCCTCGTCGTGTCCTGCAAATTGACAAAAATAATCCAGTTTCATACACAGTCTTCACTGGTTTTCTAAATCTTCTTGTGTCAATTCATAGATCACTATATTATTGGACTATTCAGTTTTTATTATAGAGTTAGCCAGTGAAACGGAAAGATTTCAATAGAAAAGGATCTTCGGCGGCCTTTTAGGAACCAATGTGAGCGCTATCTAGCGTTCACCGCCATAACCCGCTGTAGCTTAAGTTCCAGCTGTACCAGAATACTACTGTTGGTCTAAAATAGTAGGAAAGATCCTGATCTACAATTCAAGACCAACTTCATCATCTCTGAACCAATATTGACCGAGCTAGAGTCATTTTCCCATCGTCTTCTTTGCTCGGACAGATCAAGGTAGTAAATGTGATCTAAGTAGGTACCTTGGGACAGATTATAACAGTTGACACACAGCTTGAACCAATTGAAGATTTTCGGCGCCCTTTCAGGGGCCACTGCGCGCGCTCTCTAGCGATCGCCCCCAGAACTCACTCCAGGGAGGGTTTCTGTTCTACTACACTTTTTGGAAATGCTCTTATTGCGCTATTTGAACAAATTCTACTAAATTTTCACCCAGTTTGTGGTTGTATGCATTCGATCAAATGTTGGTACTTTGTTAATCAGAACAGTTTGAACTTCTCAGTGTTATAGTTATTGTGATAAAGACGTGTAAAGTTTGGGCCTTCACGTACCTCTCGCAACTAAGATTCGTGAAGTTTGATAGGGTTCTTGATGGTGATTACAGTTAAGGCATACTTACCTGGCGTGGGGGTTACCGTGATCATGAAGGCGGTTCCCCCAGGGCGAGGCCTTGTCATTGCACTGCGACTTGGTTGACCCCTGCGAATGCCCCAAATGTGGGCATCTCGGGCGCACAATTTTTGGTAGTCGGGACTGCGTTCGCGCTGTCCCGGTCCTTATTCAATTAATTTAGTAATAATTGCATCCATAGATCTATAATAGCTCCAATTTCCAATTTTATCATTTTGAGGTACATTGTGACTTGATAGGGCACAACTTAAAAGGAATAGAATAGCATGTTGTGCACGTGTTTTAAATTAGGTGATATTGTTGAAAACCCGCTTTTGGTCTGTTTTGTGTTCTTCAAATCCTGATTTGATCTTTTCCCTTTAGAATCAAATTTTCAACAATATCACCTAATTTAAAACACGTGCCCAACATGCTATTCTATTTCTATTCCTTTGAAGTTATAAAATTGAGTTTTCTCTATCTTATTTTGCTCATCATCTCTAATCATCAAAGTTACAAACTCCTAACTGGTTGCATTGAATTTATTACTTGCATAAGATCAGATACTTAAGTACCCTAATAAGTGCACCTCAAAATGATATAATTAGAAATTCGAGCTATTATAGATCTATGGATGCAATTATTACTAAATTAATTTAATTAGGACCGGGACAGCGCGAACGCAGTCCCGACTACCAAAAATTGTGCGCCCGAGATGCCCACATTTGGGGCATTCGCAGGGGTCAACCAAGTCGCAGTGCAATGACAAGGCCTCGCCCTGGGGGAACCGCCTTCATGATCACGGTAACCCCCACGCCAGGTAAGTATGAGTTGAAAGAATTACACTCCACAAACCCTATCAAACTCCACGAATCTTACTTGCGAGAGGTACGTGAAGGCCCAAACTTTACACGTCTTTATCACAATAACTACGGCACTTAGCAGTTCAAACTCTTCTCATTAACCAAGTACCAACATTTGATCGAATGCATTTCATCATAAACTGAGCGAAGCATGAGTAGAATTTGTAAAAATAGCAATATAAGAGCGTTCCTGAAAATGAAGATGTAGCAGAACCTCTTGCTGCAGCGAGTTACGGTGGCAAACGATAGATAGCGCTCGTAGCGGTTCCAAAGAAGGCTGCCGAAAATACGAAATCAATATTTCACTCAAGTTCTGCTTGACAGCCACTCATTTGTTATGAAACAATATTCTGGTTTTGACGTAATTACAGAGAGTTGAATGTGATATTTGAGAATTTTATAAGGTTGAAACAGATTTTTAACAAGATATAAGTCCACAATCTATGAGTAGGCAAGTATCCAGAAGATATCAATCTCAAAATTTATAAGAGTGAATTGTTCAATGAGACTCGAAATATTATAATATAATAGTGTTTTAACGTTTCCAAACTGAATATTGTCTGGTCGAGCAAAGAAGACATTCTGGCAACATGGAAAAATGATTCCTGCTCGGTTAATATCGGTTCAAAATTTATAAATTTGTTTTAAAGTTGAAGAACAGAATGTTCAATTTGAGACCAAATTTATAATTCAACAAATATTGATCGAGTTGCAGTCATTTTCCCATCTTGTCAGGATGTCTCCTTTGCTTGACCAGACTAAAGCCCGCTACCTTGAACAAGAGATTTGAAGAAGACGTCAAACCGCAGCCTAGAGTCTGCATCAAGCGATCCTGAGAACGCCCAGATGGCCGATAGAATAACAGCGGCTTGAATCCAGGACAGTGCGTTTGTATTGAACTGGTTCACGTCATGTTCGATTATTGCCGAATTCAGAAATACTGTTATGAAGTTGCAGAAACTCCTGGAAAAAAATTAATGCGAGTTGCAATAACTCATATGAACTGAATTTTATAATCTATAATCATGAAAAGCTTGTGAAAGTAGGTGATAAATTCACTTTGTAATGTGTATAAATAAATTTACAAGGAAGTAAATAGAGCTTGACAAAGGAATAAAATATGGACTGAAATATAGGAAAAACTGATTGAGTGATTTAACAATAACACAACATCAATTTGAAAAGAATAATAACAATACGTTAGTTCAGCAAGTCTGCAGGCTAAGATTATAATCTAACTTATAATTAAAATGTGTCAAGAAATCACTGATTTAGTGATTACTATTATTCTTCACATATTCTGATGAAACGAATGGTTACAGGCTACAACTGTCAATTTTCTACTCTATTTATTAAATACACAACCATGGTTTCATGACCACACAGGTCACATTTTCAAGCTGTGTGGTCATGAAACCATGGTTGTGTACCAATAAATAGAGTAGAAAATTGACAAAATTTGTGTGTTTATTTCATCATGGAACGTTTCTACATTCTACAGGCTACATTCAATAGTAGCCTAATATGAATATAGCCTATATGAATGGTTACCAATTCTGAAACTTCTTGCTTTTCAAAATAGTTCTTTGGAGGAAATTGGTATACAGGATAGGAATGTTATTGTAATGAAAAATGAAAATTTACATATTATAAGTATTCAGAGGTTAAATAGATAAATACAGATAATATCATAGATAAATAATGTGAATAATTTCATCTGTCCTCTCACTCCTTTATCTTTGCTACTATGCTAAAAATAATCATCAACCCCAATCTCAATTTTATTCATTTGAATTAAAAGTGCATTCATCCATCAAATTACAGTCTGCCCAAGCAAAAAAGACATTCTGGAAAGACGGGAAAATTACCCCAGATTGGTCAATATTGGTTCAAAAATTATTAATTTTGTCTCAAATTGTAAAGCAGAATCTTTTCTACAATTTGAGACCAAATTTATAATTTTTTATCCAATATTGACCAAGCTTGAGTCATTTTTCCATCTCGCCTGAATGTCTTCTTTGCTTGGACAGGCTATACTATATTATATAGACTATATTATACAGGGTGTTTCAGGAGGAATGTGCAATACTTCTCAGGCTGATTAATCACACCAAGTAGACAAAAAAGTTCCATGGGACAAACCCCCCAAAAACGCTTTGTTACCGAAATAACAATGGCGGAAAATTGAGATTTCTCAAAATATATTATTTTTTAGAGGCATTACTCAGGTTCTAAAATGATCAATTCCTATGTAAAATTAGCTGAGGAATTCAATGAAACCAGTTTAAAGTTTGTAACTTCAACGGTTGTTGGGATAATTAGAAAAATATGTTAAAAAACACCATTTTACAACAATAATGATTATAACTGGATAAGGAATCATAGATTTGTATTTTTTATTAATGGAAGTTGAAGAAAGTTGGCTTCTGAACAAAAATTTGAATGGCGACGATTGTGTAAATCTTACCCAAATCTCACAATAGCAATCAAAAATCGAAAAATTGACAAAACTTGGCACAAGTGAAAAATTTGTGTTTAGTAGCGATTTTGCTATTTTTGTTCTTTAGAACATTTTTTTGAGATTTTGGTAAGATTTACACAGTCGTCGCCATTTACCTTTTTGTTCAGAATCCGACCCTCTTCAACTTCCATTAATAAAAAATACAAATTTATGATTCCTCATCCAGTTATAACCCTTATTGTTGAAAAATGGCGTTTTTAAACATATTTTTCTAATTATCCCAATAACCGTTGAAGTTACAAACTTCAAACTGGTTTCATTGAATTCCTCAGCTAATTTTACATAGGAATTGATCATTTTAGAACCTGAGTAATGCCTCTAAAAAATAATATATTTTGAGAAATCTCAATTTTCCGCCATTGTTATTTCGGTAACAAAGCGTTTTTGGGGGGTTTGTCCCATGGAACTTTTTTGTCTACTTGGTGTGATTAATCAGCCTGAGGAGTATTGCACATTCCTCCTGTAACACCCTGTATTTATACTATACCTGACAGTATTCGACACACCAGCATTGATCTGACTGAGGCAGTGCTTGCGACAAAAGGCCAGACAGGGCGGAATCATCCACTTGACGATGACGCCGAGGGTGTCCACGTGTGGCGCTATGTTGGCGGGCAAACAGGCCAGCCACGAGTCCACGAGCACCAGCCAGCCCAGTGTCGACGACTCCATGTAGATCATGCCGCAACGCGAAACGGTGGCTGGCGATGCCTGGTGGCAAACAAGCGAGAACTAGGTTCATATTTGTTTAATATGGTTCATATTCATAGGACAGGAAGATACAGTAGGATAGAACAGTGAGCTTAAAGATGGAAGCAGGAGTTATTAGCCTACATAGTTAATATTGAATTTACATGATAGAAAGATAGTGATAGGATTATTATGAGCTTCAAAGTGGAAAGAGTTATCTCATACTATTCATACAATTGATCTTTGCTGTATCGTATTGTATGTATTATGTTTTTTTGGGAAATATATTTCATTTCATACTCCATATTTTTTGAAGCAGAAAATACACAAAAGAAAGATTGTTGAGGTTATCCATGCTTCTTGAAACTGCAGTACTAAATATTGATTAATAATGTAGGTACTTATACTTGCTTTGCAGCTCACTCACGTTTCCTTTGAGTCGCGGACGCGTTTCGAGCAATATTTCAAATTACATACTCTCTTCAACATCATCACTGACTCCCCTGAAAATCCACCCAATCAACAACCTTCCCCCTCCACCAACCCTACTCCCACCACTTTCCAACTTCTACCCCAATCCACCTCACTAGATTGAAAAGCTAATCAGTCTTTGTAAGGACGCCGAAGATGAGCACCATTGCTCAAAACGCGTCCGCGACTCAGAAAACGTGAGTGAGCTGCAAAGCAAGTATAAGTACCTATATTATTAATCAATACAAAATAGAATATAGTGATCTCCAAGACGAGAGGAATTATTATCATATTGTGATCAGCTTCTTATTATTATCTTCAATTTCAATTATATTGAGAAAAGAGATAAATCTCATGGACGGACAATGTGTTGCCAAAACCGCTCTCCACAAATCAAAAATATGAATTACATAATTTTAAAGGAAAAATAAAAACAAGTAATTCTAATAGATAATACAAAAAATATGAAATTCAACTATTCAACTACGTAAATTCAAACAAATGAAATGTTCATATTTGAAAATAAAAACATAGAATTTTACTCCAACACAATACATAATTAATCAAATTGAGTAAAATGATATTTGATAAGCTATAAGGTAGATTGATTGATTGATTATAATCTCCTTTGCCAGGTC
Organism: Sogatella furcifera; assembly: GCA_017141385.1. NCBI lineage: Eukaryota > Metazoa > Arthropoda > Insecta > Hemiptera > Delphacidae > Sogatella > Sogatella furcifera. Next base: position 5,555,246 of record CM029554.1, read on the forward strand.
TGAGGAGACCTATGGCAACATCAGAAACATGATAAAGAATTTAATAATATAAAAAATTAATTAATAATAGTTATAAACAGCATAAATGTTAAATATAATAAAAATAGACTGGTCAAGGGAAGAAAACATTCTGGCAAGATAGGAAATGACTCGAGCTCGTTCAATATTCATTCAAAATTTATAAATTTGGTTTTAAATTTTAGGAAACAATCTACAATTTTAGGAAACAATCTACGATTCGAGAACTAATTTTTTTTACAAATATTGATCGAGCTGCAGTCATTTCCCTACCTTGCCAAAATATCTCATTTGCTCATCCAGACTTTATCAATTCATCATTTACGGGTTATCAATAATTTTATCAATTCTTTATCTTTATCAATTCATTCATTATTTTCGTGAATGAAAATTATAAATAATTAACATAAAGAGGCTTACCGGTAGTAAAGAGAAGCATATTTCATAATTACCTGGGCCAGATCCATAACTTCGAATATCATGGACATGGACCAAGTCATAGTGATGACCTCCCCAGAGTTGAGGCACAGCTTTTTGTTGTCATCGAGCACTGTGTTCATGTTCTCTATCCACACCGCATCCACTGGTCCATCAAATATCACCCATTTACGCTCATCGGTTGTGCTCATTGCAAATTCTCTGCAAATAAAATTACATTGATAATGTCATATGACATATGTCAAATGACACTGATATCATTTTATTATAAACTGTGAATTGTTTTGATTTTTCCATATTTCTACTATAGTCTGTCCAAACAAAGAAGACCTTTGGCAAGATGGGAGAATGACTCAAGCTCGGTCAATATTTGTTCAAAAATTATCAATTTGATCTCAAATTGTAGGAAACAATTTGATCTACTTTAAAGACCACATTTATAATTCTTGAACAAATATTGACCAAGCTGGAGTCATTTTCCAATCTTGCCAGAGGGCCTTCTTTGCTTGGACAGACCAATATCTCTCCTCCTCTTATCCTTCCACCTCTCTTTTGTTTTTGTTTTTTTGTCAGTTCATTATGATTTGCTTTATTTCTATGAAAACCTAATTAAACTTGATTTGATTTGAAATTAAATTTAATAAATTAAATTTGATTTGAAATTTTTGTTTCCTCAATCGATCTAACTGTTGAATTGAATGGAAAGACAAGGTATTGTACAGAGTAAAACCACATGTATAGTCTACATGGGTCCGTGGTTGGCCAACAAGGTTGGACACAGAAGATGAGAAAAGGCGATTTGGAAAATGGTTCAGACTTTATGATTGCAGGTTTGACGTCTGGTGGTACACGATTCAATTAAATTTTCATATAAAAGCCCATTTTGAATGAGAATATAATGAAACATTTCAAGAATGTACACAAAATTGTACACTTATCAAATGGAACAGTCAAAAATAAACACACGTTTCATTAATGTTTCATAATAATAATTTTTGTTCATTTCATTTGAGACCTGTATTGGTTGACGCCAAATGGGTTTCGTCTGCTCTTTGTACGCTAAACAGCCTTTTAGGAACCGCTGCAAGCGCAATCTAGCGTTCACCGCCGTAACTCGCTGCAGCAAGAGGTTCTGCTACATCTTCATTTTCAGAAACGCTCTTATATTGCTATTTTTACAAATTCTACTGCATTTTCACTGCATTTGAGGTTCTATGCATTCGATCAAATGTTGGTACTTGGTTAATCAGAACAGTTCGAACTGCCCAGAGCCGTAGTTATTGTGATAAAGACGTGTAAAGTTTGGGCCTTCACGTACCTCTCGCAACTAAGATTCGTGAAGTTTGATAGGGGTCTTGATGGTGGTTTTAGTCAAGGCATACTTACCTGGCGTGGGGGTTACCGTGATCATGAAGGCGGTTCCCCCAGGGCGAGGCCTTGTCATTGCACTGCGACTTGGTTGACCCCTGCGAATGCCCCAAATGTGGGCATCTCGGGCGCACAATTTTTGGTAGTCGGGACTGCGTTCGCGCTGTCCCGGTCCTAAGTCAATCAACTTAGTACAAGTAACACCTATAAGTAAGGCGTTTTGACTACTTCGCTCAGACTGATTTTAATTGAGTTTTCCTATAGATGTTTTACATCGGCTGTTAGTAGGTTACATAATGTACAATAGACAGACGAAACTGCATAACTTTTGGCATCAGCTATACAGTATCATATAGTCCGACCAAGCAAAGAAGAGCCTCTGGCATGATGGAAAAATGACTCCAGCTTGGTCAATATTTGTTGAAGAATAATAAATGTGGTCTTAATAGTAGATCAAATTGTTCCCTACAATTTGAGTTCAAATTGATAATTTTAAAATCAATATTGACCAAGCTGGAGTCATTTTCCCATCATGCAAGAGGCTCTTCTTTGCTTGGTCAGACTATACTTTGTATCTTCATGAAAATAAATTGAACCGCAAACATAGATAAAATTAGTAACCAAAAAATTCTATTGAATAACTCAAGCTTTGTCAAAATACATTACAAGAAAACGTTCAAGGGCTTATTTTGATCGCTATGTAATCAGGACTACTATACATACCCTATTCACGATCACTTGAGACGAAATGAATAAACTTTTTGCGCGTGTGTGCGGGTAAAGGGACGTATTACTTCATACGACGATCGGCCGCAGTCGAACAGCTGTAGCCAATCACAGTTATTGGCTTTTCCTCAAGCTCAAACAAAAATAGCTACCTGTACATGCAAAATGTTTTTTTATTTCGTCTCAAGTGATCGTGAATAGGGTACTATATAGTGTATAGTACTATATACACTAACTAAATAATCACAGTACAATTGAAATGATTTTGTTCTCCATCACGACTATTTCACTTGAATTCACTAGATAATGACTGACTATGTAAATGCAAGATAGCCTACAAGTTGAAACTAATCGTGAAAAAAATCATTTTAAATGTACCTGTGATTATTTATTTAGTGTATTTATGTGTGAGTTGGCGTATTTATATGTATGAATATTTACATTACATATTACGTGTGACCACGGATTAATTGCCTTTCGATAATTCATGTTGATTATTATGGATACAATTCAATCATAACAAAAGCATTGTATTCTGAACGCTATTCTTTGAATTAAATTATTTCAATATTATTGTACTCATGTCGTATCTGATCGTCTTATGTATAACAATTGAAACGCTTTTTATATTGTACTGGGTCATCATAAAATTCAATATAATTCTGAAAATTGATTGTTCATCTAGAATACTACATGATATTGAATTTATAATAGAGGTAAAGAAAAGAAATAACCTGAAAGCGTTGGCTAGTACTCCATCAGACCACTCATGAGAAACATCATCGAACCGCCCATACAGTTGTCCCATGGTAACCGATTTCGGATTCAGAGTTTGATATTTCACCACACGTTTTCTATCAGTTAGTAACGTTATTGCATCCGCAAGCACCTGCGTGTAAAATATAAAACTTGGATTTTTCTTATAAAGTGTTCTAATAAATTTATAATACTAGGGTTAAATAACTGTTTGGTAATAAAGTATTAATAAGAATATTTTTAACTGTACACTCTACCCCTACACCTTCCGTACCACTAACAGTCCTCCTTACCACCACTTCATACTTACTCACATATCTTGTGATGCACTGAAATATACTTGCAGCAGTGAAAGAGTAGGGACTTTTCGTCCTACCTTTATATGACGGTAATTTTAGTTTTCATCACGTTCAATCTACTAAAAATATTAGCAGGATTTATTCATTGCAAATTCATCTGATAATATTAATGCAAGTCACTCTATTTGAGTGTTATTTATAAGATACTTCAATATCAATTTTTATTTAGCCTTTCAATACAATTAATAAGATAGTAAAAAAGATTATCCAGAATGATAAATGATGAAAAATATTGAAAAAAATCGAATTGAAGGTCTTATATTGAATAGTATCTAGTATTTGTCATAAATCATACTTCAAATTTTAAGAGGCATTATGAATTACTTTATGAACTTGCATGAAAGGCAATTGAACCGTGGGCACATAGCTTTTTAGGATTGGGAAAATACCTAGGAAATTGCATTCAGTTTCCATTCCAACTACAGCTGCAAATTGATAACAATCACAAGTATTGTAATATAATTAGCTAATAAATATTCAAAGTGATAAAACAAAGTGATAAATAAAATGAAAAAATCAAATACCCTTTTTAAAACTCCAAAAGTATTATTTCTCACGTTAAAAGTGAAAGTTTAAAGTTTTAAAAAAGGGTATTTGATTTTTTCATTTTATTAATAAATCATTTTAAATAACCGCAAGTTTAAAGTTTAATTTTCGATAAAAACAAGTAACATAATAATTTAACTCAAGTACATTTCAGATGAGTGAAATTATAAGTGGATCTGGATCTGACAACATTTGTTTTCACTTACCTGAATTATGGATATGTTCCATAACATTTCTGACAAAAGTGTAAATTTCAAGTACAATGATAATGTTTGAGCTTAATCAAGTTACTCACGTGTAAGGTAGAAGTTTTGCCAGAGAACGGGTCACCAACAAGCATGAATCCGTGTCTTACCACCATCATTTCATAAGTTTGAATGATTTTCGTTATGAACGGCGAAGAGGGTTGAAGATTATGCTGCTCACAAGACTGTAACAGAAGTTAAATTCTGAATAGAAATGAAATACAATTGAAATCGAATATATATATAATGTATGTGATCATGGGGGAGAAGACTCACTCCTACAGACAGAGAGTTGAAATAATTGACCGATATTATAATAGGCCTACATAAAATATTCATAACATTCAACTTATTTGTAGAATTTCGATTGTGTTGTGATAAAATAAAACACAGGAATTGACTAACTCAAGTGTTTTATTTTAATAATATTCGATTCCGGTTATTTCATTCAGAGAATGTAAATATTCTACTGTATTTTCTAAAAAAACGTAAGACGGTTGAATTTTATTCAGGTTGCCTGAGTAACATGGGAACTGGAACCGAGTGTATGAAACTTATGTGTACTTTAGGCGGGTATTACACGATAATAGTTCTATGACATATTTCTATTATCAAACATCTGTGATGATGAAATATTACCGTGTAATGAACCAAATATTATAAATGATCATATTCTATGTCATATGTTCTCCTATAGAGAACATATTATAATATCTTTGATAATAGATGTATGACATAGAACTTTTATCGTGTAATAGCGGCCTTAAATCTGGTCGAGCAAAGAAGACATTCTGGCAAGATAGAAAAATGACTACTGCTCGGTCAATATTGATTCAAGAATTATAAAGTTTAACCATGAATTGTAGAAAACATTCTCTAAAATTTGGGACCAAACATTATAATTTTTAACCAATATTGACCGAATTGCAGTCATTTATCGATCTTGCCAGAATGACTTCTTTGCTTGACCGGTACTATAATTCAAAATTGTTTGACATTTATTGTTTTGAGTGAAAATGTTGCAAGTGGAATAATTGTAGCATATAACATAACTAAACCTAACTTACTTTTGAACTGTTTGTGTAAATTGGAGGAAGAACAGCTTGGTCAATATTGGTCCAACAGTTATAAATTTGGTCCCAAATTGTTGCGCAGAATGTTTTCTACATTTTGAGACCAAATTTGTAACTTGACCAATACCATATACTAATATTGACTGAGATGGAGTCATTTTCTCATCCTGTCAGAATGTATTCTTTGCTCGACCAGACTATAGTATTTTACAAAAGACTGCCGTGATCACTGTCTGCTCAACATAAATAAAAAACGAAAATGATAAGATGTACAAAAAATGCTGAAGGCTACTTACTTTTTTGATAGCACCAATAAATTTATCATAGTTTGGAGTGGGCAGCATTACACCAGGAAACAAATCTGAGATAATTCCTTCAAACAGAGGTACGTCGTGATTTAGGAATTTGGGCAAATTCACATCCATGATTGATCTGAGCAAAAGTACTTCTTCAGACTGTTTTGGGAATTTCAGCTTTAAATTTCCCGCCGCTTGGAGCACTGTCTTCACTGCTCGCATACCTTTTCGAAATGAATAGTCAAGTGAGTTACATTGTAACGTAATGGATCAATCAGTTTGTTTGTTTGTCAATGGCGCAACAGCCCTATGAAGGGCCTAGGCCTACCAGCTGGTTGCCAGTTTCATATTCACCAAACTATACAGTCCATCCAAACAAAGAAGACACTCCGGCAAGACGGGAAAACGACTCCAGCCCGGCCAATACCGGCCCAAAAGCCATAAATTGAACCCACAGCCCCCGAACCAACACCGACCGAGCCGAAGCCACCCCCCACCCCGCCAGAATGCCCTCCCAGCCCGGACAGAAAAGCCAGTCTTCACAACCAAGTAAAGATGCAGAACACCTCTGAATAACATGCAGTTAATCAGTTAGAGTGTAATGCAACAATTACTATTCCTCCAGAAACGGGAAACGACTGACTGTCTTTACTAACGACAGCCAATCTCCCAAAGGAGGAGAGATCAATCAGTTATATGGGCCAATTTATTCACTTTTGATTTTTCAGAGTTCTTTTCCAAGTGTTGTATGTTCAGTGTATTTTTATTTATAGCCTATTGCTTTTAGAAAAAATAGATTTTAATTTTCAGCAAGTGATAATAATTGGTAAAAATGTTTCATAATAAAGTTCTAGATTCAAATTGGAATGTCAAATTCATTTTCAAATCATCATCCCTCTCATTACCCACGCAAAGACCTAGGCCATGTGGGCATCACCCTCAGGAAAAAGGAGGGGGATTAACATTTAATTTATTGAGTAAAGGATCTTCTCTCTGTAATTCGTGTCAAGAGAATAATTCTAATTGAATAGAATCCAGAAATAAGTTCAACTATTTGTTACGAAGATTATTGAATAAAATATTGAATTATTGTTAAAAAAGGTTATTGATATTGAATATATGTGATACCCCGAATTGAATGAGTTCAACCACATAACATTGTATAGACCTAAATTTGTAAATCAAACACTAACATTTACAATTAATTATAGTTATCAAAATTAAAATTCAGGGAAATTTTGAAAGTAAATATAACTTTATTTTACCATAATCATAGTGAGACTGAGAAGAAAGCTGTTCCGAGCACAATCGGTAGGTGGTGACTATTTTCTCGGATAATTTCCTGGCATTTATAAATCCATACGAGTACAGCGAGATTTCACCAATCAATCCATAATCGGGTACCATCATGGCAACAGTTCTGAATAATACCTATAGAAAGAATTGTAGGAGAACTTCATGGATTATTATGCATATACAAATTATTCACTTTGATAGAGTTCAACACGATTTTATAAAAATTTAATCAAATCAAACGAGAATTTCAAATCTATAAACGATTCATATATGTACAATAGGTGGGATCCACCAGACAAAATAAAGACCTATCAAAACGGTTTGAAGGAATTTTATTATAGGGATAAACTTCCACTGTATGAAAGTAAATCTACCGCATACAAATAAAAATATAAAACGTTGAAAAAAGAATCTTACAAAACATCAAATCACTGGAATACCTCATGTAGGGTAGAGCTGAATTGATAGATATATATCATTTAATAATATATCTAGGCCTATATAGCAATACAGTAGGCATATATAGACGAATTGCTATATTCATATCAATTCGACGACCTGTATATAATTATTGATTTTTACAACCAACAATATCACCTAATTGAACAATATAGTGCATAGTTGTTTCAATCTATGAGATAAATTGAATCAGATTCATTTGATTGAAATTACTATTAATATTTTTAAATTACATTAATATCAATGAGTAATTGGCCTAATGGATTTTGTAGTAATTCAAAACTAACTCAATCAGACTGTAATGTAATAATAATTCGAGATACACCTATTATGAATCTACAAACTTCGGTAGATAGTATATTTGGCAATGAAAATGGCCAATATGACAAATTGACAGGTCGACAATCCGTTACAGCATATACCACTACTCAAATAGAACCTGAAATAGTATATTACACCACTAGTTTTAAAAACGTCGTTTTGCGACGTCAAGAATACGGAGCTTTACAGCCGAAGCGATCATCTGAGGCTGGAAAGATGGAGTATTCGCGACGTCGCAAAGGTTTTAGAAACCAGTTGTGTATTTGTGTTTTTGGTACACTTTATAGAAAGGCTGATTGAAATCAAATCAAAAAGTTGTAATAAATACGAGATACGGATTCAACTTGTTGAATTCCATATTGGTAATTTCCTTTAATTGTTTTAAAATAAATTCAGGATTCTAATTTCCACGTAGGCTATTAGTCGCTAAAATCAATTCTCAATCAAAACAAGAGGTTAAGTGTGGAAGAATACGGAACGGAAATATTGCTTGAAGAAAATGACCTGCTGAATTGTCTGATGCAATCAGATGGATAATGTTCGAAATAGTCGACTTACACATGTTAAGTCAACCAATTTGCACGGAATGAGCTGCTGAGTCAACGGAAAATTTTGTTGACAGCTGATTTTTCCTATCTTGTACGGCTATAAGGACCAAAATATCAGCCGTTTATTCCGCAATAGTGTGGAAAATAAAGCCTAGGCTTTCAAAGCCTGTCAAGTAGATCGAAACTGGCTACTTTCTATCAAGTTTACAAAAAAACTATAAAAACAACCTTTCACATTGGTGTATTGAATTATTATGTATAGTCTGGCCAAGCAAAGAAGAGCCTCTGGCAAGATGGGAAAATCACTCCAGCTCGGTCAATATTGGTTCAAAAATTATTGATTTGGTCTCAAATTGTAGATCAGAATGTTTCCTGCAATTGAGACCAAATCAATAATTTTTGAACCAATATTGACCGAGCTGGAGTGATTTTCCCATCTTGCCAGAGGCTCTTCTTTGCTTGGCCGGACTATACCAAGTCTCATATTTTGAAATTTGATCCTATAATAACATAATCATGTTGATTATGATCTTGGATATTCAACATACGGTATTGTTGTATTGAGATAAATTTGAAAAAAATTCTATACATAATACAAAACACCAAAGTGAAACCTGCCCAAAACGTAGGAAATATCGTTCTTGCAACATATTTTAATGTTAAAGTCCATTCGAATCACCAATCAGATTTTAATTCAAGATGAATCTTGTTAAAATATTGTAAAATAATAAACTAACCTTGAGATTATCAGGCAACTCCGATCGTCCGGCATAACCAGGATTCATGGTAATGCAAACATAGCAGGCCGGGTTGAGGGTTAGCGTGGTACCTTCGAACACAAACTCCTTGACATTTTTGCGCACCGCCTGAATGATGCAGAGTATCTGCTGAGCCACCACACTCAGCACCTCCACTTCAATGCGGTTGAACTCGTCAAAGCACGCCCAGGCGCCACACGAAGCTAGGCCTTTGAAAAACTGCAATTGACATTAAACAGTCAGTCATTATAGAAATGTGTACTACATGATGACACTTTTAAACTAGGGTACCATTATTTTGTACTCATAACTTAATTTATCAAAATTCGGAAGATAAATGGTGAAGGCAAAGTCTGTTTTTTCCCATTCCATTATATAACTTATTATATCATTTATTATTCAATGAAAAAATAAAATGAAATACGGTAACAATTTAGATACACATTAGCAATTAGCATCCCCAATATAGCTGACATACCAAAAATTTACACGGGTTTGTCAGCTCCTAGTGAGCTCCAACAGCTGATGTTGTCAATTTGAGTTGTAATTTAGCTGTATGCCTGGATTATGTTTTTGAGATTAAAAGAGACAACAGATGCTTTACATCAGCTGTTAGTAGGTTACATCACATAGAAGAGACAGACGAAACCGCCTAACTATTTGGCGTCAGTTGAACAATCCCAAACCAAGAAAAGTTAGGTGGTGTTGAATGTGTAAACCTTACCCAAATCTCAGAGATTTCTATCAAAAGAAGACGAAGACAAAACATAGCACAAGTAAAAAATCATCAGTGTTTTTTTGCAATTTTTGATCGAGATTTCTGAAACATTATATACATAAAATAATTTAAACTATTCTGACTATTTTATGAATATTCTTATAGTCATATGACTATTTGATTGACAACATCAGCTGTTGGAGCGCACAAGGAGCAGGCGAACCGCCCAACTTTTTGGCGTCAAATATACTCGATTATCTACTAGCTTAAATTAATATAATTCAATCATATTATAGTCTGTTCAAGCAAAGAAAAGATCCTCTGGTAAAATGGGGAAATGACTCCAGCTTGGCCAATATTTGTTCAAGAATTATAAATGTGGTCTTAATAGTTCATCAAATTGTTTCCTACAATTTGAGATCAAATTGATAATTTTTGAACCAATATTGACCGAGCTTGAGTCATTTTCCCATCTTGCCAGAGGGTCTTCTTTGCTTGGACAGACTATACCTTGCCCATAGCGATATAATCCAGTCCATCAGAGCAGTTGAACACAATACACTGTACAGCCAGCGCCTTTGCCAGGTCTTTTGTCGTCTCCGTCTTGCCGGTGCCCGCGGGTCCCTCAGGCGCCCCGTTGAGGTGCAGGTGATAGGCGCCCACCAACGTGCGATAGCAGCGATCCGTCAACGGGGTGATGACGAGGCGTGCAGTGTTGCCGAGGTACTCGTAGGCGTAAGGAACGCTAGCGTTGGTGATGCTTACAGTCATGTCGTGGTCCCAGTAGTATCTGAAAAGATTCAATTTATTTATTTAAAATTATAAGTACAGGGAGAAGGACTACTCACACTAGAAACGAAATCTATTGTCTTCATTTATTTATATAATTTATGTACGAGTATATATAGTATTTTGTCAATGTTATACGTGTTGAGAACGAGAACCTTTTCAAGGTTCCTCTTTTTTACTCATCCTTTGTCTGGTGGGAAACGCTTCAAAATCCAAAATGGTATGCTTTTCCCGCCAGTCATCATTATTTAATTTTCTTTTCAATTCTGATGTGCGTCTACTAGCCCAATTCACACATTGAACATTTTCACTGGGAATAATTATTAATAAAAGTCATTCGGCAAATGCCAACCTCTCAGACATTCCTATGAAGAGCTACTTCGATTTCTGTTTGAATACTATTTTCCAAGACCAATTGTTATTGGTATTTTCCAAATATTTCATAACAAGGCTAAGCATTTTTATTTTGAATAAGACTATTATTTAAAATTATGACTATATTATGACTATAATATGACTATATTATGACTATTATTTAAATTTATGACGTATATAGACTATTAATTTTGAGGATTTCTATATTCATTGATTTAGGACCGGGACAGCGCGAACGCAGTCCCGACTACCAAAAATTGTGCGCCCGAGATGCCCACATTTGGGGCATTCGCAGGGGTCAACCAAGTCGCAGTGCAATGACAAGGCCTCGCCCTGGGGGAACCGCCTTCATGATCACGGTAACCCCCACGCCAGGTAAGTATGCCTTAACTGAAACCACCATTAAGACCCCTATCAAACTTCACGAATCTTAGTTGCGAGAGGTACGTGAAGGCCCAAACTTTACACGTCTTTATCACAATAACTATAACACTGAGAAGTTCAAACTGTTCTGATTAACGAAGTACCAACATTTGATCGAATGCATACAACCCCAAACATAGTGAAAATTTAGTAGAATTTGTAAAAATAGCAATATAAGATCGTTTTTAAAAACTAACGTACAACAGAAACCCTCCCTGAAGCAAGTTCGGGAGGCGATCGCTAGAGAGCGCGCGCAGTGGTTCCTAAAAGGGCGCCGAAAATCTTCAATTCGTTCAAGCTGTGTGTCAACTGTTATAACCAAGACATTCTGGCAACATGGGAAATTGACTCCAGCTCGGTCAATATTGGTTAAGAGATTATGAAGTTGGTTATAAACTGTAGATCAGGATGTTTACTACAATCGGAGACCAACTTTAAAATTTTTAAATCAATATTAACTGAGCCAAAGTTATTTTACCATAATGTTTTCTTTGGTTGGACAGACTTTACAAGAATATAACATGAATTTTGTTCCACATATAAATCGATCATGATTTTTGGTTACTTATTGACATTCTATGAATATACTCTACCAATATTTGATTCAATATAAATTTTTCAATAACAAATTTCATGAATATTCACGCATCTACTAACTCATTATTACTGAACATAGATATTTTTTAAACTAAACTATTTCTGAAATCCTTTCATTTTTACAGTTGTGTGGCCAAAAAGAAACATTTTTGGGAGGAGATCATCACATTTTAGTCGGTTGAAGGGGGTTTAATTTCTGGAGGGGAAGGGTTTATAGGGGGTAGAGTTTTAGGTCACATTTCGAGGGATACCGTATATCACCTCATCATATCCCCCTGGCTACGCCACTGCATTCCCATAGCCAATATAAATAAGCTTGGCAAAAATAAATGTCATATTGGCTATAAGTTTTCCCAGGATGGGATTTTCAGCCAGGTAGTGATGGGATGATCAAAAAGTTGGTATTTATTTATTTATTTATTGGTTGAGGGAAGATTATGTAGGTCACCTAAAATGAAAAATTTCAAAAAAAAACATTTATCTGGGTTAATTACTCGTAAATTCATTTGACAATAATAATTGCCAATGTTTCACTGGCAATATTATTTTATGCAAGACCTTCTTTGATATATGTTTGAATATTCTCAAACGCCAATAAATTATAGTATTTATGGTACTATGGTCAATAGTTTTAGTCTTGACATGTAACAATATGAAACTTTTTGTGTTATTTGGCTATATGTTAACCCTTTTAAATTTAAAATTGATCATTAATTACTTCTGGATTACTTTTGTTGGAATGGAAACCTTTGGTAGAAATTGAAATTTAGGACTTTTCTTTTATTATTCACCTAAATTGAAGAAGTTTTGGGGGATTGACTGTATTCTATTTCCATAAACAGTGTATTCCACAGTACTAAAACAAATGAGTATTTCCTAACATTTTAAAAAAGCATTTTTTATGCACTAAATTTTGATTTGGACAGCACAAATTGGCCAAAATTAATGAATGCAGTAATTTAACTGCAGATATCATTATCATTGATGTATCATTAGAATGCAATGCTTGCACTCCAACCTTCGGCCTCAATTAGGGCCGGTTTCTCCAAGTTGGATTAAATCAAAATTTTGTTTAACGTTTGATCGGTGTGACCTTGCTTACTGCTATCAAGAAAGTGAAATTTGAATACATCATATTTTTGTACTATTTTTGTACCTTTTTGTACCAAGAAGGAACATTTTTGTACCACCACCCAAACAGAGATAATAGTAATACTGCAGTCAGAGAAAAAGTTGACTCTCTTTCCCAGCATATTTTATATAATTATTCAACATTCAGATACACCCTAACATTGTTCAACTTTTGTACTAATCAAATAAACTTTTCTTCAATCTCATTTTGATTCTCATTTAATTGAATTTGGCTCGTGTCGGGCTCTAACCCCCGACTTTCTAATTGCTAGTACCCAAAAATAAGAGGAGTACAAAAAAGTTTTCTGGTGGTACAAAATGTCATGGAATTAATACAATATACGGCATAGTTTTCATTCAAATGAAAAGGTCGGGGTACAGGTTTATCCTGCTGGAGAAAGTAATGGACATTCCCATGGCGGGGTTTTCAAATTTTAGTTGGTTAAATGAAATTTGGCAGAAATGAGTTGATCGGTCAGGATTGGGAGTTAAATTTCAAGATAAACCATCAGCTGAATGATGGAAATTAAACTCTCAATCGGCTACCGACCAAGAAGAATTGCTATTATCTCAGTTAGTGGAATGGTACAAGGAATTTCCTTCTTTTTCAAAAAAAATTTTGGATTTCACTTTCTTGATAGCAGTAAGCAAGGACACACCGATCAAACATTAATCCAAAATTTGGTTTAATCCAACTTGGATTAAACCCCCTAAGGGCTGGTTTCTCCAAATACGTTTAACTGAAATTTCAGTTTAAACTTTCAGCTGTCCTTGTATGGTCACTTTTAATAAATTGTGTTTCAATTGAGCCAGCTGATGGTTTAATCCAAAATTAAGATTTAAGCCGCGTATCGACAGTCCGAGGCATGTGCCACGAATGCCTCGCAGTACAGTCTGGTGACGCAAAAAAAGTATAAACTCATGGCTGAGGCATATGTGTGAATATAATCTGCAATAATCAGAAATAATTATTATTATTGTATAGTATATATCATATGGTATATAATTATAATCATAATAAAAATCTGCATTTTTTGTAACCAAAAATGCGAGCACGCGAACAAATTGACTAGCGCCATCAAGCCTCCGTCGATACGCGGCTTAACTTTTTTGGAGAAACCGGCCCTTAATCATATGATTATTCAAGTTGATTTAATTAGGACCGGGACAGCGCGAACGCAGTCCCGACTACCAAAAATTGTGCGCCCGAGATGCCCACATTTGGGGCATTCGCAGGGGTCAACCAAGTCGCAGTGCAATGACAAGGCCTCGCCCTGGGGGAACCGCCTTCATGATCACGGTAACCCCCACGCCAGGTAAGTATGCCTTGACTGAAACCACCATCAAGACCCCTATCAAACTTCACGAATCTTAGTTGCGAGAGGTACGAGGAGACTCAAACTTTACGAGCCTTTATCACAATAACTATAGCACTGAGAAGTTCAAACTGTTCTGATTAACGAAGTACCAACATTTGATCGAATGCATACAACCACAAACTGTGTAGAAATTGAGTAGAATTCGTTAAAATAGCGCAATAAGAGCTTTATCAAAAACTGACAGGCAGCAATAACTCTCCCTACAGCGGGTTATGGCTGAGAACGCTAGATAGCGCGCACAGTGGCTGCTGAAAGGCCGCCGAAAATACGAAATCGGCTAGACCTGTCAGCCACTAATTCATTGAACTATATTCTGGTTTTATTTGAACGTATTGTATCTTCTTGAAAGGAAATTGAATAATAGAAACACAGATTGAGTTAAATGCACGATTCACGGTGTTATTGTGTACACGTTAATTATTTTGTAATAATGTAAGTAAAGTATGTATTTTTTTAGTTTCTTTGTTGCAATAGGCTTCAGCCTAGCAACAATTGTATTGTAAATAAATAAGGTACAACTCGACTAAAACCTCATGAAAATCCCACTCACCTCAACTGAGCCATCCATTCGAAGTCCCTTTCGTTAATGATGCCCTTCACATACAGGCCATAGGTGACATCTTTAGAGTGGACATCAAGCACCACCAAAGCTCCCAGCGTTATACGAGCCATCACAGTCAGCTTGCCTCTAACCAGTTGAATTATGTCGGAAAGTTGTTTCTAGAATTAAGCGAAACAATAATTATATAAAATATAATAGAATAGCCTGTATATAAAAATAAGACGAAATAAGTTTTATTCAGTCTCATTTCTATATTAATATTCAAGATTATATTTAAGTCTTCATTCTACTTGAATATTGATTACAAGTAGTGAAATCTAATCAGAAAATTAAAATGAGATGGAACTCAGAGCCTTGAAACGTATCTAACACCAACACCGATACTGGCCGAGCAAAAAAGACATTCTGGCAAGATAGGAAAATGACTTCAGCTTTGTTAATATTCATTAAAAAATTATATACGTCGGAGTTTTCATACATTCTACTACTGTAGATTGAACAGCAGAGCTTGTTAAATATATGACACATTGAAAAATCATAAATTTGGTTTAGAGCTAAAAGTTTTCAACAATTTGATGCCAAAAATGTATAATTTTTGACCCAATATCGACCGACCCATCTCAAATCCGGGATGATGATACGTAGCAAGTAATAAACTGAAAATAGGAGGACTGATGCATATTTCCTCATCCAATTGGGAAGGTATATTCTTGATAATGCCGAAAACATGATCATTTCATTGTTGAAGGTAATTCTATACTCATGATTGGATAATGAACTGACAAGACTGTCAGGTCACATGTGCCTCTCACAGCAGTGATGATGCTACACATAGCAAGTAATAGCCTAAACTGGAAAAAGGAGGTCTAATGCGTGGTTCCTCATTGAAATGGGTGGGATACTTGTTAAGAATGCCAAAACGAGTATCATATTAGTGTTACAGAGCATGCTATGCTCATAATTAGATGAGCTGGCAAGACTGTCAAGTTGACATGTGCCTCTCACATCAGTGATGATGCCACATAGCAAGGAATAAACTGGAAATAGGAGGACTAATGCGTGTTTTCTCATTCAATTGGGTAGGAATATTGTTGATAATGCCAATAACGGTCATATTATTGTTAAAGAGGAATGCTATGCTCATCAAAAGATTAGCTGACACAACTCACAGCTTCTTACAGTAGGGATAATGCTACATAGCAACGAATAAACTGGGAATAGGAGTATTAATAGTCTGTCCAAGCAAAGAAGACCCTCTGGCAAGATGGGAAAATGACTCAAGCTCGGTCAATACTGGTTCAAAAATTATCAATTTGATCTCAAATGTAGAAAATAATAGGATCTACTATTAAGACCACATTTATAATTCTTGAACAAATATTGACCAATATCTCAATCTATAGAGCAGAATGTTCTCTACAATTTGATACCAAATCTATAATTTTCGAAACAATATTGACCGAGCTGGAGTCATTTTCCCATCTTGCCAACTGGGAATAGGAGTATAGTCTGTCCAAGCAAAGAAGACCCTCTGGCAAGATGGGAAATTGACTCCAGCTTGGTCAATATTTGTTCAAGAATTATAAATGTGGTCTTAATAGTAGATCCTATTATTTTCTACATTTGAGATCAAATTGATAATTTTTGAACCAGTATTGACCGAGCTTGAGTCATTTTCCAATCTTGCCAGAGGGTCTTTTTTGCTTGGACAGACTATACTAATGCGTGTTTCCTCATTCGATTAGGTAGGATTATTATTAAGAATGCCAAAAACATTATCATTGTAGTGTTACAGAGAATCGCTATCATCATTATTAAAGCTGACACAACAGTCAGGTCAAAGTTCCTTCTTTTTCACCCAGTACTACAGTCCAATTGAGAACACAAAACAAAAAACTTGAGACACAGATTGTTTTATACAATTATAGTAGAAAACTACTTGTATCCTATCCTATTATATTAAGCGAGTAATTTCTGTATGTATGTATGTATGTATGTATGTATGTATGTATGTATGTATGTATGTATGTAAGTATGTGGAACCACGGATCTAGAAAACGGCTCTAACGATTTTCTTGAAATTTGGAATGTAATATAACAGTGATGGAAAAATAAGATTGCACCAGGTCTCATGCCCGGGAAAACTCTCTGGCAGGATTAATAAAAGAATTGAATATTCCTCATTCAGGCATAATCCCAAGTACTGCGTATAATGGCTGTTATCGTTAGCTGACCAAAACTATCCAGCTGGAGTAAATGGAGTTACATTCAAGTCTATAACATGTTCATGCCAAAAAAATTTTGAGAGGTGATCATATCAATAATTTATAATTTATTTTTTACAAGGAGGTTCCTTGATTTTTTACAATAACATATTTATGTAATTCAACAGTTCGGCTGCAGCTTCAGAGCGGAGCTCGGTACCAGATATTTCAATGTAAATTGAGTAAATCACTTACTTTTGGCATATTAAAGTGGGATGCATTTCACTCCTGAAGAGGAGCTTCATCACCCTCAGAGGCTGAAATACAAGTCGTTTTTTACTAAATAAAGTGTTAATAAGTATTTTCGTCGTGGAAAGCAACATCAACGCCTATTGTATTCAGACACTCACATTCAACTTCTTGTGATAGAGATAGACGGCCCTGGAATGCTGTTTTCGCAGCACCAGAGTGACTTCGGCCGTCCAAAAGGCCTGCGACACACACAGCACAACTTGTCCGGGCCAGGCGCGCACCCACTGTCGGCGCTCGTGGTACTTGCATGACTCGAAACTCGCCTTGATCACGTGACGTACTGAGCGGATCATCTGTTTCTCTACCTGGCAAGCAAAGAAAGAAAAACGTTATATACTTATTACTTATTTCAATTGATGTTGAAAACTTTATTACACTCATACATTTTAATCAAGGTATGTAAGTGAAAAATTGAAATCACAGCACCCTTTTGAGAAGTTTTCTCATTTGAATACAACACATTTCACACTCTTTAGAGAGATTTTCAAGTATTAACTTTTATCTCTATATATAAAAGCGAAATGGCACTGATTCATTCACTCATCAGCAGAACTAAAAATCTACCGAACCGAATGCGTTCAAATTTGGCAGACATGTTCAGTTGGACCTCTAGACGCCTACTAAGAACGGGTTTTTGAAACTTCCCAAGGGTACGCCAAATATTTGAGTTTTTCTATAGTTTTTCGCATTTTCTTAATTTTTTTGAAAACCAATCGGTAGAAAATGTTGATATTTGGTGGGCAGGTTCAGATATAGTGGATTGTATAGATGTATTGCGGGTTACATATCTTCCACCTTGATACGACAAATCCAAACTGTAAATTCAATGGTTCAGCGAGATTATAGATGGAGTACTCGTAATTTGGAAGATATTGAATAAAGTTTTAAACCATGTCCAATATACTTCCCGAAGTTACGCTTAATATTAGCGTTTTACTATTTTTCGGAATTTTCGGAGTTTTTATAAGATTTTTCGAGAACAAATTGGCAGAAAATGTTGAAATTAAGTAAACAGGTCCAAATTAGGTCTAGAAATGCTGTGTTCAATTAATTTCGAATCCCTCCTAAACGGAATTTGTAGGCGAGCGAAGCGAGCCTGTTTAACTTAGCTGACACTGACAGAGGTTTTGCAGGCGAGCGAAGCGAGCCTGTTTGACTTACTTACACTGTCTATACTGTCGGGGGTCCAGGCTAGGCGGAAAAGGCGAGCGAAGCGAGCCTGCCGGCTAGTTAATTATAATTGAAACTTCATTTGTCATACTTTATAATCAAGGTACCGGTATGTAAGTAAAAAATTGAAATTACAGTACCCTTCCAAGTTTTTTTTTATTTGAACACAACATGTTTTGCACTCTTTACAGGCAGTGGAAAGAGGACAAAAAGGAAACATTTATAATCAAGCCTCAGCTACAGAACAGCGTACAGGAGAGAACTACAGTCTGTCCAACCAAAGAAAACATTCTGGCAAGATGAAAAAATGACTCCAACTCGTTCAATAATCATAAGTTTGGTCTGTAATTGTAGTGAACATTGTAATCTACAATTTGAGACCAAATTTAAAATTATTGAACCAATATTGACTGAGCTGCAATCATTTTCATATGTGAAACACTCCAACAACAACATATGAAAAGGATTGAGTGTAACTAAAACAAAATTTCTCTTTCTCTAACCTGAACAAGCCATTTCTCCACGCTACCACGAGCCGCTCTAGTAGACACTTTCTTAGTAAAATTGATTTCCTCCTTCTCCGAACTCATCATTGAATAAATATCCAGCTCGTCATTGAAGCCCAGACAGGCGATACCTTCGAAGCACTTTTTCAAATGCGGCTGCACTCTCAGAGGATCTGTGGTTTGCGACAGAATCTCCAACATTTCGTCATTGGACAAGAAGAAAAACCTGTAGATAATGTCAAATATCATAGTTTTTGAAACACCAAGAGGTTAATAATTCTACTATAATTCGTTTCTACAACCCTGGACCTATTATTTTTATTTCTCTCTTAGTGAGTTCCACTGCAGCATCAATCAAAATTATACAAATAAGATAAAAAATTAGAACCTAGCCAACAAAAATCTGCACATGAAGCTGATGGATAGCTAACTTTCAATCATCATCTCGGTACAGCATGCCTAGATGGTATGGATTAACTGTGATTAATACACATCACTTCAGTTTAAAAATAGTATATTTTATCAAAATTCAACTATTGAAAGAATTCAATTCATATTTTGGTGGAGGCGCCGGGTAGCTTATGATTGCTAATAATGTAACATTCATACCCGACGCCTCCACCAAATATGTAAGGGGGGGGGGTTGAATAATAAATTGGACTTATATAATTATTAAATTGACAATGGTTAATAGATTTTACTTTAATTAAGTGATACATAAAATAAGATTCTTAATTGAGATATGGACATTAACATTCATTTTGATTATATTATATTAATCAGGGGTTTACTACTATTAATAAGTTATCATGGGGTACTCGCTTGGCTGCTCAGGAACATTTTTTGGTTAATCTAGATACAATGACTCACCTGACTCTCCATGTTGATCACACTTCACTTTTCCGCGACTTTAATAATTCTAATTTAAAATACAAATACCTGTCTGATGAAGGTACTACTCTTTCCAGTTGTTCCCTTGATACACAGAGTTATCCTACCCGGACTGTGGTAGCCTGTGATATCAAGAAATACAACTGTCCAGAAAGTAACCCAAATCAGACAGGGAGACGTTACTGTGTCTCTCTGAACGGAATCACTAACAAAAACAAGAACAAGAACTAGAAGAGCTAATACTCCCAAAAATTTGGAGTTTATAAATGGATGAGTCTAAGGCTAGAACGTGTGCCCTCATGGTCACTCCACGTTCATGCCCTTGGTGAGCCAATGTTTACATAATAGGATATATCATGTTTACTATCATTCAAACGTTTGTTATTGAAATACAAAATTAACTGATTTAAAGAACAGTCAGTCTGAATTCTTCCAATAGTTGAATTTTGATAAAATATATTATTTTTAAACTGAAGTGATGTGTATTTATCACATAAGAAACATCAATATTTTTTCATAATTGGTTTTAAAATCCTATTCAATTAAAAAATTATGAGTATATTAGTTTATTCAAATCATTGAAGTATTCAAGTATATTCTAAACTCAAGCATCATTCAAATATATTGACTGCTTATCAAATAATACAAAATCAAATGTGGTGAAATTAAGACACTTCAACAGTTTCAACAATAATTTCAACAATTCGAACCATACAAAAACATCATTATAAACATTCCCGTATGAGATGTTGGAAAGTTTTTCTCTATAAAAGCTGAGCTTGATGTCAAGTGTAGAGAAATATTTCAAAACACAAAACTACCAGAGTATAAAACAGGAATACTATTACAATATACTGACATAGAATTGGTATTGAAATTTTACCTTGAAATTCTACATCAGATTTCAATAATTTACCTGGGAAAGAACAATCGTTTGCTTTCCAAGTATAAGTTGACTCCATTGTTGATTTCTTCCATCAGTTGAATGCAGGATTCCAATGATTCAAGCAAGCCTTCCGCTGGTCCCACTACTATAGCTCGCCTATCAGCCATCAAAAGTTTTATGGCGTTTCTGAACCTTGTATCAACATCCTGAGAAATGATATTACATCTCATTCCAATAATCATTCAATTTCTACATTTGCCTTCGACCTACTTGAATTGTAGATAATAATAATAAATCATGAATCAATAAATCTCGTTATCGATTTACACTTCAACATCAGTTACTCACGATTCCATTGCTTGGATATATTCCTTGTAAGCTGAAGATGAAGCTGAGAGCCCCGAAACACGACCGACAAAAGAAATGAAATCATGAGTACTGCTATTAAAGTGAAAGTTAATAACGTAATTTATTGTAATAATTATTGAATCATTCTGTATGAATATTGGATACATTATATTAATCAAATATGGAACTTTCTACAGTCATCAACAAGAAATTGTAGGCTACAGAACTGTAAATATATTTTTTTTAAATTAACGAAAAGGTAATAATGAAATTTTTATATGAAGTACCTAGGTAGGCTACATCTGAGTTTGATAAATATTATAATATTACTTCTGTATTATCTCATAGACTTACACATCCAATCAGTTTATATTCCGGTATATAATGAACATTGAAAAACCAAATAATAATTATCAAATAATAACATTATCAAAATAATAATTAATACAACAATTTTTTATTGAATAAAATCAATAAAAACATGCCTGCAACGAGGAGAAATAATTACTGTTCAAGAATATTTAATTAAGAAAATCAATTATCAATATATTAGTGGATGCAAAACATCAATTCAAACAAAAATATGTTCGAAACAATTCTTTTACGGTATTTACAGAAAGTTGATGCAAAATATCAATCCAAAGAAAAATAATTAATTTGATTCAATTATTTTACGGTACTACGGTACTTACAGGAAGTTGATGAATCTTACATAATGAAAGAAAGAACAGGCATAGGTATAATGAATAAATAATGCTAGTATAATATTTAATAAAAAAATACTTACTTGGAATAATTTCGCCTCTTTTGGCATTTGCTGTTTGATATCTTCAGATGTAAATATGGGGTACAGATGTAGCCATTCCACCTGCACTTTGCCCCATACATCTATTGTCTTGTTGATGCGCACCAGTTTGTCATACCAATTTTTCACTTCATCTACAAAAATATATAATTTATCGTGGAAGTACGTTTAGGTGCACAGAATGATCAAAAGATTACGAATGTTGAGAGAATCTTTATTAATTTGAGTTATGGAGCAAAATTAATTCAATAATAAACATAAATAAGTACCTAATATGAAATAACAGGAGTTTATAGGCAAAATATGAATCAAGAGTAGGCCTACTGTCTTTGCATGGACTTCAGAGAATAATAATCAGAAATAAAGTATAATTTTTTGAGATATTTGTACTTTCAAGAGCAACATACTAATGTCATGAAATCAGTATGATAAGTCTTTGAATGAAAATTTGTAAAAGAAGGCAACAGGTGATGCAATGTATAATGCATCTACTATTCTCTGTTTGCTATATAATTCTGTATATTGCTCTATTCTATTATATTAATTAATGCTTTTTTCAAACAAATATCTGATTTTTGTGCTTGAGCCAAGTCTACATCAAAAGCTGGTGAAAAATAATAGAAACTATGTAGTGGATATTGAAACATGGATTTTTTCACACAAAATTGCATAAATTGTCAATTAACTGTTCAGCTATTGCCATTATGGCACAGCACTATACTTGAAAGCCTCTAATACAAAAACCAATTATGCAATAAAGCAAACTGCACTGCCTTAAAAAGAAAAGTTAATGAGCGGTGATTAAAAAATGAATAATAGCAATAAAGTGAAAAACAAATTATACAATTTTATTTACAACAACTAAAAAATAGTCAATAAAATATACAAGCAAAAAATATAGCAAAACTAATAAATAGTGATAATCAATAAATGAATAATAGCACGCTAAAACGTTAATTCAAAAAATTATGAATCAAATACCGGTACAAAAATGACAAAATATAATACCATGGAATACTGTACGGTACAACAAGACACAAGCTAAAGCATAGAATACAATACAATAGTATAGGATACATACAATTATAGATACAATACAATAGCAAGGATGCAAAACCGTAAAAAATAATACATAAAAATAAAATACAACACAAACAGTCAAAGTATTTTGCAAACGATAGCATACTACAACATAAAAGCATAAGATACAATACAATATCATAGGGTACAAAACTGTAACACAGAATACAATACAATAAAATAATACACAAGCAGCCAAAGAACTATACAAACAAAAGCATACTACAATACAATAGATGCATAGAATACAATACAATTGCAATGATATAAAAGTGTAACACAGAATACAATATAATAAAATAACTTACTACACAAACAACCAAAGAATTTTACAAACAAAAGCATAGAATAAAATACTATAGCAAGGATACAGAATTGTAACACAGAATACAATAAAATACTATACAAACAGCCAAAGCAAACAAAAGGATACTACAACACAATAGCATACTACAACACAAAAGCATAGATTGCAACACAATAAACACAAACTGAACAACAATAAACACATACCACACAACAATACTACAGAAACAGCCAAATAATTCTACAAAGTCTTCACTTTCTAAAAGCGAATAAAGTGAACATTCAGTACAAAGAAAAACTAATATGGCGTTCAAACAATTCTAATCAACTCAGCAGATATTTCATAAGCAGGCCTACAAATAATAATGAAAATGGGTGAAGTAATTACTTTCAACCGGTTTTGAGAATGGAGAGCTTCTCATTGCCAATGTTTTAACAATGTGATCGTCCAGCAGGGCTTGAATATCGTCAACACCAGTCAGAATACTTATATCGGTTTCTCTGGAAAAATTAAAAATGAAATATTTATATAAATAATCTACGTGTTTTCAAGAATTATTGAATGTTACTGAATTCATACAGGAGTAATTATAACAAATGCAGGTTTTCAGATATCTACAAGACAGTGTTTTTGGTGTTGCAAAATATGAATAAATTTTAAATTTTTAGTGCCTCATTTTACAAGTATCTCAGAGCCAAGAATATTGGAATAGTTTTTATATAGGTAATAAATATAATAAATATACTGACAAATAATATAAATATACTATAAAACCTATAATAAATATACTGACAATATAAAATACTGTCATTAGTCTGAGTTTTTAACCAATAGGTAATTTCTGCCAAATGAATAAATGAATGAAGCCTTTATTACCACTGGCTCATTTGTATTACCATTATTTTGATATAGTTCATCTGTAAATAGCTAGAGCTGCTTACATATGAATAGCTAAATATAAATATAAAGTGATGAGTGTTGTAGCTCAATTATTACTTACTTGAATTTGCTGACACTAAATTCCAAATCTTTCCATTCGTCATACATTTTCTTCAAATGATCCTGAAGCTGCAACTCTTTGGATGCTCCTGAACTGATTATTTCAAGCCTGAAAACAATAATTATCATGATTATGACAGGATTATCAAAAATTACTCATCAGCAAGATGAGGAACAATAAGGAACATAAGGAACAATAATAATAGAAGGATACGATACAACTATGAAATTGAATACTGATGAATAATATTTTACAATGTTCATCTTCATATTTAAATGAATACAATCGTTATATCAATATATAGGCTTATGCTTAATGGGCCAACACAAAAACACAGCAGTAGAAGCATCAGAAGTGACTTGTCATTTAGTTAGAAATAAGTAATATTCAAGATGAGTCAATATAAAATATAATATAAGTCATATAGTCACACACCTCATTCACGATAAAGCAAAATGCGTACGTATGTGGGCATCCATCCACAATAAAAAAGTTGACGAAAAATTTCAATTTGAATAACCCTAAAAAGAGGTTACAACATAAATTATTAGAAATCTATCTATGCGCTTCTCATTGCAGTATTTGAAGTCAACATGCACACTGCATTGAATTTATGCCTACCAATAAATTAAATTTATGTATTTTTTCTACAAAGCTGGGGATAATAATTATAATGATGATAAATTATAATAAAGATAAAAACGAGATTTATTAGGGCTCCCATCCACAGTCAGATGGGACTGCGACAGTCAATAACTTATATAGGTGGATGGGGAAACGGCAGTCCAAAACAGCTTTAAACCGGCAGCTTTGGACTGTGAACGATCGAAGTCATTCCGAACTGTAAGTGAATGGGAGCCCTCAGTGGAAATCATGACTATGAAAATATTTATTAAAAATGATCTATTATAGAAGGAACCAGTAAAGACTAACTTGTCAATCACAGAGAACAAATCAAAGTCAACGTATTTGAGCAAAGTCATGCCGGCATTAGGTGTAAGATCTTGACCTACAATCTCTGACATCTCGTTCCAGTGCCTTTCCAACAGATCTTTGTTGCAAATAACTGATACAAGCTGAAGTACTGGCTGAAAACAACGAAACTAATTATTTAAAACAGAGAGGCCTAATCAATGTGTAGCTTGGTATACATTAATTTGTGCAACTGTCCCATAATAGTCGTATTTCAATTGTAATTTTATAAATTTACGAGAATAAAAGCGGAATTTATAAAACAAATATTTAGATAAAACAGTTTCCCTGAGAGGCAGATATCTTTGTTATACTGTACCGTGTGACTGTACTATGTGAACTGTGACTGTACTATGTGAACTGTGACTGTGCTGTGACTGTACTGTACTGTGTGAATGTATATTTCTATTACATAATACAGTATGAAGTGTAGAGAATTGAGTATATTATTTAGACGTATTTTTATAAAAATTGATAATTCACGGTATAAAATATTGAATTATTCCCAGACATTAAGTATCATGAGACAACACCAAGAATAATAGGCTACTGTGGCCTCGATCTCCATGCAATGTATTACAAGAACAAATTAGGAAATTGACAAGATATTACAAGAATCCGTTGAAAATTTTATCAGAAAATCTGCCACAACATGAGAGAATCTGACAAAAAAATCAAAGAAAACATTGAAAATTTTACATGAAATTACAAGAATACATTGAGAATTACATAAAAAACAACATAAGCATGTAGAGACCAAACAATATTAAACGAGAATTTCTGAATTTATATGATGTTCCAACACTTTACCCTATTCACGATCACTTGAGACAAAATAAATAAACTTCTTTCATGTACAGGTAGCTATTTTTGCATGAGCCTGAGGGAATAAGCCAAAAACTTTGATTGGCTACAGCTGTTCGACTGCGGCCGACCGTCGTATGAAGTAATACCTCCCTTTACCCGCACATACGCGCAAAAAATTTGTTCATTTCGTCTCAAGTGATCGTGAATAGGGTATAGATAGATCTATACCAAGAGCATAATATAGTTATGGAAAGCTCTAAATAGATGGAAGCATTTCAATGGAATATATATCTGTTCCGTTCCACTGCCGAAACTAAACTCTCATGATAAATTCTTATAAATTGAAAGAGGAACAGTCTTGAGAAAAAATCCTGTTGTACTCTAAGGTGTAAATTATTAAATAAATGATAAGGTTGAAAGGATTATGATATGTTGTGTTGGATACTAGCCTTCAACAAAACTTTACTAGAAATTGTGATGAACGTGCAATTTTACCTGAAACTCTTTCAAATCATGCAAAGTTGTGTGACAGAGTAGAAGAGGTGCCGGAAGCTGATCTTCATGTTCGGCGTCCACATATCCAGTGAATACGCCGTACTTCAAATCATCCTTTTCAAGGCTTCG
This sequence comes from Sogatella furcifera, assembly GCA_017141385.1. NCBI lineage: Eukaryota > Metazoa > Arthropoda > Insecta > Hemiptera > Delphacidae > Sogatella > Sogatella furcifera. The sequence continues at coordinate 5,582,339 of CM029554.1, forward strand.
ACACAATATTTTCAGATCTTTCGACATTTCCATTAAATCTCTGAAAGTCGATAATCAATCTCAATAACGACATTAAAAAAATGAGTTGACCTAACAAATTATTGACGTTGGAGAAAGTTATAAAACTTGGAAGATAGGCTACTCTAATTGTCTTGTGAATAAATAAATAATATTTATTATATATTTTTCTCATATAGACTATTTTGATCCATGTGTGAGGAAAGATGAAGTCTCATCTATGATTTCAACTTAGCAATAAAAAATTCAACAGAATACCGATTAAATATTATTCTTTCATACAATCACAGTTGAAATAGAGATAAAAATGAAATAAATCACAGATAGTTCAATTTTTCAAGAACTGGACTTTTTCAAGAACCGTAATATGGACTTGAAAACCCAACTTACAATCAATATTGAAGAAAGTGACTTGATTATGTTCTTCAATATATTATTATGCAAAGAATAATCGTTACTTGAGATACATTGTTGTACAATGTCCAACAATCACTATCATTCAAGTATTAAAAATTAAAACACACAAAAGCTTGTAAAAAGAATAAGCAAAATAATGTGTCTTGCTGTCTTGAGACAAACTAATATGCAAATTATGTGCAAATACTTCGAAAAACTATCCTATTATAGCTGACACTAAAAAGTTTCGTCTGCTCCTTGTGCGCTCCAACAACTGATTTTAATAATTAGAGTTGTCATTGAGCTGTGTCTAGATGAAGTTTTCGAAATCAAAAGAGACAATAGATGCTTACATCAACTGTTAGTAAGTAAAATCACGTACAAACGAAACCACCCAACTTCTTGACATCACCTATATACTAAAAACAATGTAATGTATTGAAAATTCTATTCGCATAACACATTATTTTTCCATTAAAATCAAATATTTTTGTTGTTGATCATCCATCTTTCAAATCTTGAAGCTAAATAGTGCCTATCAAGCTTGACAATGTGCAATACCAGCACGAAACAATTGTCGCTTCAAAAACGTGAGTAATTTCACTGCAAAGTTTTCATTTTATTTATTTCAAATATTTTATTTAATTCGAATACTACTCATATGCAAAGTAGTGCATTGTTTCTGGTAATACTCAGATCCCGTTGTATTCTGACAGATTTGACTAGATAAAAATATTATAATGAGAAAATCAATGTACAATACCTACTTGTAATAGCGATCAAAACTAGTCTCCACTTCTTCAGTTTCAAGCAAATCAAAACTATTGTTGAGCCAAGTCTTCTCCTTCTGGTACCATGAATAGATTTTGAAAATAAGTTTGCAGAACGGCAAGAGAATATTCTAAAAAGGCAAAGTTCAAATATTAGGGTCATACAAAACAAAAATTTTACTTCAATCATTAACATAGGTTGAAAATTGTGCATTAGGATTAGATGAAACTGAGCATGATGGACATACGCATAAAATTGAGAAAAAATCATAACTAATCCATAAGCAAATAAAATGATAATGTAAACAAACAAAACATTCTGATAAACTATAGAAAATAATGTACCTGATAATAAATAATAAGTCTCTATATTGTTTAGAAATTTTATATCCACTTTACAAGATACAACCAAGCAGTAAATTAATAGAGAAATCTAAAATTTACTCACATTCAGGTCCTCTACAAGCTCAAATTTCGTCATAGTTCGGTTGAATATTTTCTCTTCATTATTGACCCAATCCATTTTCTCTGTGATAAATTCAATATCGCGAAGGTATCGCTTCACAAACTGAAAAATAAAACAGAGCATATACTTACAATCATGATATTGAAAAATAGTAGATCTATCCTAAAGATGCTGTTTTTATACAGCAGCTTTTAGGATGCATACGTAGAATAATACATAATAGAATTACTGCCTTAATTATATCAGGGTGGGCGAAGTTAGGGCGCAGCCGGTCCTCTCCAACATATTTGACCCTCAAACAGAGCGGTGCATCGACGAGCACCCACTGCCACTGATTTTTATTGTTTGCGCCAAAAATCAAAGCGGTTTCATCATCTGTTCCTTGTGCGTTGCAACAGCTGATGTTGTCTGCAAACAGTCTCCCTAACCGTACCGGACCACTTTACTAGATAATAATGTAGTTATCAACTGGAGGAACGAGATGCATGCCATGCTATGCGCGCTACTATCTCGAACTTTCGTTAACAATATAATCTAGTCCGTTTATACTAGCCAAGCCATTAATTTAAACGGACAAGGATATTGATGAACTAAGGACACGCAGCTTAAAAATTGTTAAAATCGTGGTGAAACGCGTTATAACGATTTGAGCTACCGCTACCACAAAAAAGGGTCAGCCTTCCACAGACAAACCCGGCAGTTAGTAACTTATACCCATGCTAGTTACATTTTGCATATTTTTTTCTTGTAAATGGAATGATTATGTGTCTTCATGGAAAGGGTGAAATAAAACTAAAGAGCTGATTTCTGGACAAATGTCATGACACACGGGAATGAAAAAACTTGGACAGATTATTCTAAGCTTTGATTCTAAACTTGTATCTACAAGAATGAGTTATACTGACCCTATATGTTTATAAAAATGGTTGTGAACTTACTCCTAGCCCACCGACAATATTCACAATCATACGTAATATGCTAGATTCTATGTAGTGAAATCAATTTATCAATAAGACATAATAAAATGAACTTGTGCCAAAAAACTGACGATTGAAGTGGAGCCACTAGAACGACTTCAATTGAACCTTTACTCCAATAATTTGAAGAATGGAAAGAACCTCTCTCCAAAAGATTGATTGAAGATATACAACATGTAGTAATGAATCGTAAATAGAATTATAGGTTGATAGCTTCAAACCACGGAAACTGAAGAAAAATTCTTATCACAAAAAACATTTATTTCAGGAACGGACACGCTCAACTCAACGATTGCCGAAGCTTCGTCTTGAAGAAGCAGCCAATTATTCGTTAATTCAGAGACATCGCTAGATTGTGTATCAAATTTAAATGAATAAATAAATCAGCATGAATTGAAATTTACTCACTTTTGATGATAAAATCAATAAAATTGTGATAAATCTGTTAACTGAACATTTTGTGATGAAAAGTTTCACGCAAGTTTCATCTTGCAGACTATGCAATGACAACTGACAGTGACAGCGCGCAAGTGCGCACGCGCAGAGCCAGAGACGCAGGGACGGAGATGGTAGATGAGAAAGATGAAGAAGGAAGGAGTTGAAGCAAAAAAATCGTGCATGACAATCTCAGCACAGCTCTCTATGTAACTAGCGCATCCATGCAAATAGCCTAGAAGGCAACTCCATATTGACGCGGCAATATTTGAAATCCTCCCTACAGTATTAATACGGTGGTTATTTCCTAGTGCTGTTTTCAACTTTAATTTCAATACTAACTATTTTTTAATGGAAGGTTATACTTTTAATATGTTTAAAAAGTTTCAGGGGACCAGTATTATTGATTATGGAAGCTGGATTTGGCTTTATTACCCCATGAAAATAAATATTTGATCATCAATTATAATAGAATGACTTTTTTCTGACTTGGAAAGTGATTTCAAGTTCATTTGAACATGTTATTTAAATAATACTTAGTATTCCAGAAGGAATTTTCGAAACATCTAAGGCGAATTTAAAACACCAAAAAACGTTAATTATTAATATAAACATGAATCCAAGTTTTTTACGCACCGAGTTGTAAAAAATCGATTTGACAAAATAATTCAGTAACCTAACCGGTAGGCCTACTATCTTCAATCTACTATCCCTAGTACTATCTATATTGATAGGTCGGCCTAAACAATAAAATTTAATATCTTCAATTTTGACACCACTTACCTGCTTGTATGAGTAGATCTCGCTAACATCGTTCAAATTGTTCAACAGCGGTATTTTATCAACCAGCTCCAGTCGCTTGTCTTCAATTACACTCACCGTATCACGAATTTTCTCATCAAATTCAAATTTTGTCTGCTCGTATAGCTGGGAATCGACAGACATTGGTGTTAAATTGGATTGGATCTCAATCTGTTGGTCTATCTCTATTGGTACCTAATTAATACTGGACTAAAGATAATAGCCTATATTATTATTCCACAAAGCTGTGTGTGAATAAATCCTTCTAAGAATAAGTCTCTTACTCCAATTTCATATTGTGGTATATCATATATAATTTATTTTATTGTCTTATCATGAGCCCTCTTGAATAAATATTTTGTCACTGAAAGGAAGCATACAGCTCATCAGGGATATCTAAAAGACTTCGACAAAATTGACTGTAGTTGGCGACTATAGGTACCTATGTACTTAATATTGATGATTATAGCTCTCTGTGAGGCCAGTCTGTAGTCGTTTTTTTAGAGCGCAAAGGTAGGTCTCGGGTCGCTTTTGATTCAATATTCTCTCAGACCGCATTAAAATTTCGTTGAAATCTAGGCTACTATACCTATATACCTACACTCTTCATTAGCAGTTTGTGTAATAATAATATTACCTTTAGGCTACATCAAACTGTTGTGTTTTCCCCCCAAAGTAATTATATAAATCCAAATTGATTCATTATTTCAACAAAAGTTGATATATTTTACGTGTATTATGATAGGTATAGAATCATCTCATTAATTAACTTCTATGATATTTTGATTTCTATGACATGCCCTAATATATATATTACTTTTGTGTCATACGAGTAGCCTACCTACTTCTGTCGTTTTGATAATAAATTGATTTTTACACAGATACCGGTAGTTACTATAATATTATTCCACACCTTAAAGCTTAGAATGTGCCACATAGTCTTGTCATAATGAATTTCATTATGCGAATAAGAGCACACGTTTGCCGTTCATCTACAGTAATTGCTCAGTCCTCAGTGTATTACCTACATCAAAAAGACCTTCGTTCTCGATCACACAAATCTGGCAGTATTTAAGGCAACCTACTCCATGGGCGCAATGCTGCATTCCAAGTTTTAAAAATACTATAGAATAGAAGAAGGTGGTTTCATGACGAGCTGCTGTGTGTACCGTAACATTCACTAGGATTGATCATCGACATGAAGTTTAATATTCTTACAATAAATAAAATTGTTGACATTCCAGTTAGTCAATTCAAACAGTTTTCTTACTGTAAAAAATGTGTAGAACTTTTACTGCACCTCTCTTCTTACTTCTCTTACCATGTAGAACTTCATGTCAGCAGTGATCAATCCTAGTGAATAATATAGCATAATAATACATCCGCATTATTGTTCTCGTTGATTAAAATTTTTGAATTAGATTTCTTTGCCAAAATTAAGTAACTTACTTGGCCTACTATTATTGGATTTGTCTTGGAGTTGGAATGGTAAATCAATCGACTCACAGTAAAAAACTGTTTAAATATCGCCATAATTAAGACCGTATAAAGGCTACTTTTACTGGATCAATCTCAAAGTTTTTAAATGGTAAATCATTAACATTCAACTCACAGTGGCAAACTGTTGAAATATCGGAAACATTTCCAGGTACCACAGGAACCAATCTGTAAGTGACTTGCAGTAGTCACGGTGCGGCATGACGAAGTACTCGAGTATTTGCCAGTAGTAGCGTGACAGCGTGACTATTTCCGTGCTCCTATCACGCATCCAACGCGTCTGCACGAACGACATGAACTCACCCAGTGCCACCAACTCCTCGGACGTGATTGGCGGCTTCAGTGCTCTGTTTTTCACGCGTTCGAACTCTTCTTTCAGGCTGTGTCGTAATAAATAAATAAAAACTTGTTCAGTAGTTGTGAAGGTGTTAAATTCATATTGTAAGATATTGTCGAGCAAAGATTTCTTAAAAATCGTGATACCGGTATCGCTTTACCAGATATTGAAAATGGTGTAGCAACCAAAACTGATATCTCGATTTTTCTAAATCTGTGATTTGACAATATCTTGTAATGAATTCGAATCATGTGGGTAGTTTATTTTGCTCAATAAATTTTAAAATTCAAGAGAAATCTTGTTGTACTTTTCATTGAGAATTATCATTAAATAGATGATCATGAGAATTATCATGATCATTATGATTACACAAGTACAAGAGTATTTTTCAAGCTCGAATCCTGAAATATTCATTCATATAAGATCTAAAATTTTATACGCATTCTATTTGTTCCGAATAAATACCGTGTATCTCTTCCCAAAGAACCAGATTCTGAACATAAATAAGTAGTTTATTCATTCTTCTAGAAGAGAGTTCTCTATATTTTCCCCATAATCATGATATTTATTGAAATTACAAACGCATTCCTGTACTCCGAATAGTTTCATATTCATGTTTGATAAACTACGTTCTCTGCCATTATTACATTATAATTATAAAATATACCTAATTGAATGACTTCTTTATTCTGATGTGGTTAAGTTTGGACAGTAATAATGTTTACGCTACCACTTAATTACAATAATTATATAACTATTACATTAGGCCTATAGATATCTATGAAACGTTCGTTTTTAAAGAAGTTGGTTTACAGACCCGTATTTTTTACATGAAAAGTTTACTTTTTCTTCAAATAAATTCAATTAATCATTCACTAGATGAATAACAATGAATCCATAATATTTAATTCAAATAAATTAGAATTCAAATAAGGTACGTTATTCCGTAATTTCATAAAAATAAGATTTCCATATTGATAAAATTATTTTGTCTCAGTCTCCACTTTCAACTCACATCACTTATTTCTATCTAAAAAGTTGTCGAATTTTATTAAAATAGTAGATTTTGATCTATAAATGAGAAACTATCAATAAAAAAGTATCATGTAATTTACATTACTAAGATTTGGGCACTAAGATAGATGAGCGATCTATTTAATGAAATCAATCATTCCCCAAAATGCTATAAATTACCTGTTATAGTCCTTTTCCAAAAATCTGCCCACTGTTAGAATGCATGAAACAATGTAATCATCAACAAAAACTTTCAAATGTTTGAATGTTTTCTCTTGTTCAACTCTGGAAAATATAATGCAAATTCAAAGTTGAAAAAAGGGTAGATGAGTCCACACTGATATTATTATTTTTTATACAATTTTTCATTATGAAATGATGGATTTTTTTTTTCAATTTAATTTGTGAGTAGCCCTACTAGAAGTAGATTTTCAAACTCTCACAATTATTAATTTCAATCTAAAACCTACAAACATGTAGGTATAGTTGGGCCAAGAACAGAAGAGCCTCTTGCAAGATGGCGGAGGGAAGTGAGAGTGTAACTACGCATGCGCAGAACTGATATTTTCAGGGTGAAATCACTTCAGCCAACCTATCGTTTTCACACAAATCATAATCATATTTATTTCACGGATGAAAATATTTTTTGTTTTGTTCATGTATTTGTTCAATTATTGATATAGCACAAATCATAACATAATTATGAACTAGGACAGAAAAAATCGTCTGAGCCTGTACTATTTCTTCCTAAATTTGGTTATGTTGGAACAATTTTCATTTCAACTACTGGCAGCAATGAATGGCAGCCATGTTGCCAAAGGCTCTTCTCTTCTTGGCCGAACTATACAGGGTGTTTCAGGAGGAATGTGCAATACTTCTCAGGCTGATTCCTAACACCAAGTAGACAAAAAAGTTCCATGGGACCAACCCCCAAAAACGCTTTGTTAACGAGATAACAATGGCGGAAAATTGAGATTTCTCAAAAAATAATATTTCTTCTAATTTTTTAGAGGCTTTAGTGAGGTTCAAAAATGATCAATTCCTATGTAAAATTAGCTGAGGAATACAATAAAACCAGTTCCAAGTTTGTAACTACAACGGTTATTGAGATAATTGGAAAAATATGCTAGAAAACGCCATTTTTTCAACAATAAGGGTTATAACTGGATAAGGAATCCTAAAATTGTATTTTTTATTAATGGAAGTTGAAGAGAGTCGGATTCTCAATAAAAAGTTAAATGGCGGCGATTGTGTAAATCTTACCCAAATCTAAGAAATGGCGATCAAAAATCGCAAAATTGACAAGAGTGAAAAATTTGTGTTTAGTAGCGATTTTGCGATTTTTGATCGCTATTTCTGAGATTTGGGTAAGATTTACACAATCGCCGCCATTCAACTTTTTGTTTAGAATCCGACTCTCTTCAACTTCCATTAATAATAAATACAATTTTATAATTCCTTATCCAGTTATAACCCTTATTGTTGAAAAATGGCGTTTTTTAGCATATTTTTTCAATTATCTTGATAACCGCTAAAGTTACAAACTTGGAACCGGTTTCATTCAATTCCTCAGCTAATTTTACATAGGAATTGATTATTTTAGAACCTCACTAAAGCCTCTAAAAAAATAGAAAAATTAATATGTTTTGAAAAATCTCAATTTTCCGCCATTGTTATCTCGGTAACAAAGCGTTTTTGAGGGTTTGTCCCATGGAACTTTTTTGTCTACTTAGTGTAAGGAATCAGCCTGAGAAGTATTGCACATTCCTCCTGAAACTCCCTGTATATACATGTATAACTTACATGTTATACAAAATACATGTAGGTATATACGAGATATTTAGTTAAAAAGTGAAAAATTAACTCACAGGCCCATACTAAAGTTGGCAAAAGGTAGGATCCGAATGATTTTATTGCTATAATCTTTGAAAATGTTCAGAAGGTCGATAACATCTTCTTTCTTTGCATCGACATTGTTTAGAAACGATGAAGTTGATATGGCGTACTGAGAATAGGTCAAGAAAGCAAAACTGTGTTCTGTAAACAGATACCAGATAATAATTGAAATAAAACGATGGAAATATGTGATTCTTACATGAACTAATGTAATATTGTACTCAGTACCGCATTTCCCGCTAGGCCCACTAGGCCCAGGCCTAGGGAGCAAAATTTTGGGGGCGCAAAATTTTAAGAAGCGCACACATGAGAGTGAATAAGATGATCGGACAAGCGATTGAAAAATTTTTGTGCAGCTAGCAGCAAATATTTATTTATTTTCAAAAGAAAATATACCAATTAAACTTCAAGTATCCAACAATAACAATTTAGCGACCGACATTCACAGTGCTATGAAATATGATTCATAGTTATCACACGTGTACGCTTACGCGACTCAGTGGCTATTGAGTTTGAACTTACTGAAAGCATTGACTTCGGAGAAATAACGAGAACTTTTGTAGAATCCAAGCAAAGAAGAAAATTTCTATAAGCACTTATCACTGAATGTTTCTTGCAGATAAGTTGGACTTTGATAGACCGAGCTTTCTAATGAAGCTCAAAATATGATTGTTTATTAATAGTATAGATTTACATTATAAATCTTAACGCAATGTAATTATTTCTCATTTTCATACTTTGTGAATTTTGTCATTCAGAAAAGTTGTATTATTTTAGGGTTGAAATAAATAATTTACAAAAAAACTCACATTTTTTCAAGTTATTCTACTCACTACCTATCCTAATAAATTTTGACAGTACAATATCATCAAGAATAATATTAGTATGTTTTACCAAGTTGTTAGCCTATATATTTATTTATTTAATCTGAAACAGTTATGAGAAAAATAATTTATGTGTATGAGGGATGGGGGTGTCGTAAAGTCTATGGTGATGGGGAGGAGCTCAGGTGTAACGGGAGGGGGCGCTTTTTGGTCTGTATGCCTAGGGGCGCTGAACTGCTAAATGCGGCACTGTTTCTACTGTATTATTGATTTGAAATTATCATAACGGTACTTGGGATGAAGTGAAAGTGCAAAACAAAGTAAATATTATAGTCTGGTTGAGCAAAGAAGACATTCTAGCAAGATGGGAATATATAACACCAGCTCGGTCAATATTCGTTCAAAAATTATAAATTTGGTCTAAAATTATAAAGCAGACTGTTTTCTAAAATTTGAAACTTATAATTTTTAAACCAATATTGGCAGAGCTGGAGTCATTTTTCCATCTTGCCAGAATGTCTTCTCTGCTCGATCAGACTATATATAAATATATCTATATATTTGTATCCTTGTGAGGCTCGCTACCTTCATCACCTTGTATTGCCTGTTGGCCACATCCCTAGAACTATATTATATTATAATTATAAAAACATAATGATGTAGTTACAAATAAAACTGTTATTTAGGCAGTCATAAATCTTAGAAAATTTGATCATAAATTTTGTCATAATTCTAAAATTTGAGACCTAATTTTTGAACCAATATTGACAGAGCTGGAGTCATTTTTCCATCTTGCCAGAAGGTCTTATTTGCTCGACCAGACTACCATAATCAACTTCAAAAATTAACCCACCCAGTATCTTAAATAAAATTGGCAATGCAAATAACATGAAATGCCATCAACTTGTAAACTACAAGGTCCGGCAGTGAAGATGCACGATTTTAAAAATATCATGAATTTGTTAGTTTCAATTCAAAAACAAATTTATTGGTGTCAAAATGTTCGCATGGGAATACCATTTGAGAAAATCGAGAATAGAAAGTCACATCAGGCATGTGGTGGCCGAAATCGTTGATACAGTGCGTCCTTACATTCTTGTCCTTTTTGTAGACTCTTCGATAGTAGGGTTCCTTGTTTATTTCAGTGAGAAGGTTTGTGAAAAAAGCAGCAGAACCAAATATTCCTTCATGTAGGGTATCTAAGGATATCAGAACCACTTGATGCTACTCTAGATTCACGCCTGGGTCACGTAATGGCAGGTTCAAAATGGTGAATGCCGCATCCATAGAAGCGTTCAAAGAACGGGAACCATCAGTGATAAAAACTTCAAGTAAACGGGATTTGTTAAGAAATTCAATTTTTACACTTTTTTATTACATATTTAGGGCTGAAACATCATTTCCATCAACAAGAAATATTTTTTTAATTTTTAAAACATCGCTCTCTTACCTTGGGTGACTTCCACGCGAATTTCGTCCTTAATTTTGTCCAGAGTTCGGGAATTTTTATCGTATAGGATGTTGTTTTGGGAAGGAACAGCCCTAATCGATGAATGTTGAAGTGAATGTTGATGGATTTCGATGAATGGTGTCGAGATTCAAGCTCCACGACAGCAACTGACTCATTATTTAGAAAAAAAAAAACAATCATCGGCAAAACGTTTTTCAATCGTTCAACGCTCCATGGCGACAGCTGGAACTAGAATACAAAAATATGGTAAGATTACACGAGTCTGACGCCACCATCCTCACCACTCTCGGTGACGGAGGAAATGAGTAATGCCCTTCTCAAAAACGTCCATCTTCTTTGCCGCACCCTGTATATCACTTACAACAGGCTATTACAACCTTAAAAAGTAACAGTCATGTATTCATCCTTACCCAAAGTTTGCATGTAACTCCGAATGGTTTTAAAATTTTCCTCAAGACTATCATGAAGCGTTTTGCGACATTCCTCGTAGAGGCGATGATTTTGCTGAACAGGTAAATTCACTGGTAATTCAGCAAGATCCACTTTATTCGTGTCGATAAATTTTACTTTTGTTTTGTGATATCGTTTGATTGGTTTACACTCGGGCATGAATAGCATTGGCAGGTCTTGGCCAATGTTGAATATCTGGGAAGGAAAGTTTTGTTTGGAATGATCGTAAGAAGTGGGTGATTTATGAATAGTGAAAGAAAATATTAAAATATATTCATCAACTTCCATGATAGTTTTTTACATGTTTATTGTTCTTTGTCATTATGTTTTATTCGATAGTACCATCTCTTACTAGTTTCATTTTATTTACCGATATTCTTAAACTTATTGAAATCGCCAGTTCACTGTATTTCAATTTGTTTTTTAACAAACTTCGATGAAAGTGTTTGTGAGGGCATTACTAAAACCACACCTGTGGTTTAAAAAAAACCGAAAATATTGAATATTCATGATAGGGACTTGATAAAATCTGATTAATGATAGGCCTAATGATCTGATTAAGGAATATTGAATAGTCAAGAATTATTGTTCTTCAACCAAGAATGATTCCTTTATGATTTTGAGTTATTGAACCAAAAGTAGAAAACAATAATTCAAAGGAAAAAATGAAAACTGAACATAAGCAAGATATTATTGATGTTACAAACATAAACTAGGTACTGAAAAATAGAAAGAGCCTATAAAATGAAGCATATATAGGTATTTCGTATTTGAAGAAACTTGTGATGCTACTGTAACAAAGATACTTGAAATCAAATCAGTAGAAGCCCACTACTGTAATTTCTCTCGATTATATTATTCTAACACGTAACTTATCAAAAAGAGTGACTTAACTGTATTGTAGACTCACACAATCCAAAATACTTGAAATGAAATCAGTATTTCTGTCACTTTTCTCAATAAAGTTATTCTAACAAGTAACTAATTAGAAAAAGTACTGTTTATTTTAGACTCACGCAATCCAAACAGTCGTAAACAGCTCCATAAATATCTTCTAGCTCAGGTGAAATACAAAAATGAAGATCAACTTTATCAAATTCGGTTGCTTTCAGAGAGGTCTTGAACATGAGTCGAGGAACTTTCATTTTATCACAGAACACATCCGTGAAATTTGTCAATGTTTTTTCAACTGCTGTTGAAATCTAGAAACATAATGTTCTTCGAAATTATATTTAAAAATAAACGTTTTTGGTGAGATAGTTCTGAATTATTTGATACACCATACACATAATATAAATTACAACAAACTAAGTTATCAGGATGGAAGATGATAGTATAGAAGGAATTCCAAATGCATTAATTACTTGTTCAAAACAACAAAAATAATGTGATAATGTTTTGAAGAACTACTCTAATAAAAGCAAATTTATTATTAATTTTTTGGAAGAATAATATAGCCTAGGTAAAGCAGTTGGAAAATTTGAAACAAACAAACTTATTTTGTCATAGTCTGGTCGAGCAAAGAAAACATTCTGGCAAGATAAAAACAATGAATCCAGCTCGGTCAATATTGGTTTAAAAATTATAAATTTGGTCCAAAACTGTAAAGAAGAATGTTTTCTACAATTTAAGACCAAATTTATAATTTTTAAAACAATATTGACCGAGCTGGATTCATTTTTCATCTTGCCATGATGTTTTCTTTACTAGACCAGATTATATTATCAAAAGTAACAAAACGTTACTTACCTCATACGATAAAATGAGAGACACAAGCCTCATAAACCGTTTAATTTTGTCACAATGCATTTCTTTCAGAACCTCAGGTTTCCTGAAATTCTCATCTAGTCTCACATACCAAACTGTACAAAAATGCTCACAACCTTTCTTCAAATCATCTAGCATTGTGGAAGTGAGCTCTTCAAGATTCCAGTATTCTTTTTCATTCCTTGAGAAAAGGGATATTTTATGAGTAGGCTATCCATAAGTATAAGTGAGCTCTATAAGGATATTTCATGAGTAGGCTACCCATAAGTATGAGTAAGCATAAGTATAAACCTATGTGTAAGTGAGCTCTTCAAGATTCCAGTATTCTTTTTCATTCCATTAGAAAAAGGATTTTATGAGTAGACTACTTTATGCAAAACTAATAATATACGAAGGCGTTGAAGCATTACGGTATATTACTTGTTTATGCTTTCTCTATTGTAAAAGTTTTAAAACCAAATCATTCATTGAATACGATGTATTTATCAACACTCATTCATCAATGCTAAAATATAAATTGATAGAAAACAACATAATGAAGTAAGGTAACTGGTAACTTATGCCGCATGCTCTTATAAGTTACAATATTATTGATAGAAAACAATATAAAGGTACGGTAACCTATTAGGTAACCTACTCTTCTCGAAGTATTCACAAATTACTGAAGTACTTCTAGTCTCACCTGTATCTTTCAAAGTCCACAAAAATGTTTGGAATATTTTCCAACAATGAATCATAAGTCTGCTTCAACAATGTATGTCCAATCAATAATAAGTCTCTAACACGTTTCCTTCTCTCCAGAAATTGAGCGTGATACTTAGTTTTGCCACCAACACTAGAAAGAGAAGTATTCTTGTGATACCTTTTGAAAGAAATACTGTAGTTCTCCTAAATATGGTTCGAAAACATTCATAATTATTTTCTTATCATTATTGAACAAACGGAAATAAAAAATCTGACATGTGTAGGTTGCTCTATACAAATCTGTGTTTAATAAATCAATAATAAATTAGTCACAGTACCCTTTAAATAAGTTTATTTTATCACAGCAAGTTTGAAAAACTATTATTAGTCATTTCAAGTTAATCTTTTGAAAGATACTGTGATAAATATTATTGATTACCGGTACTGGTACACTGGTAGCTCTTATAACAATGTGAACTCTATGTTTCTATTATTTTATCTTGTGCCAGACATTTTAATTTTGTAGTAACCAAATGAAAGCCTACCTTTGGGAAAGCCTACCTACCAGTAGGCCTACATCTGTTAATTCAATATTAGCCTATAGCCTACGTACTTTCAGGAGGTCCCAGATCTTAACAAATCTAATTCAAATTACTTATAGTGATGGAGTTGTAAGCAGGTAAATTCAACTCGGTAGTCTAATATATAGGGTGTTTTTAAAGTGTAGAACTTTGAAATAGGATAAAATAACGAATTTTTGCTAGATTGGCTTGGAAATTACTCAATTTCCTGACATTTTCATTTCTATGATTTACTTCATAGGACCGCCTTGGCTGCCTAGAGCGTAGTCTTATCTAGGGGTCCAATTTTCGATTACCTTTCTACCATTTTTGGCTGTATGAATTACTGTAGAAATGGGTAAATTTTGCACCAGAATGTTCGAAATTTTTGTACTCAAGTCGAATTGACACTAATAACCGACCACAGATATAGTCTGATCGAGCAAAGAAGACATTCTGGCAAAGTGGGGAAATTACTCCAGCTCGGTCAATATTGCTTAGAAAATTATAAATCTGGTCTCATATTTTCTACAATTTGAAACAAAATAATTTCTTAACCAGCAATATTGACCGAGCTTGAGTCATTTTCCCCAGAATGTTTTCTTTGTTCGACCAGACTATAACTTCAGACTTCAGTGTCCTCAAAAAAGTATCGAACTATCAATTACTGTACTATAAACCTTATTTAATGATTAAATATTAGATTACTCACTCTAGTTTCACTTGATGCATGAAATCTGGCTTATCGTTCACTTTTAAAATGTCATACACTGCTTTATTGAACATAAGTGTGTCATAAATGGATTTTACTTCCCTAATACAATCTTCCACTGTTCCTTTGTATCGTTCGCATTGAGATTGCACTTGTTTCTAAAAAATAAGAAATTATACAAACCCATAATATGTGTTGTATTGCGTTTGAAATTTATACAATTGTATTGTATTGTCTTTTTTCTGATGAATAAATCATTATTTCATAACAGAATTATCTATGAAAACTATTAAAGTGTAAAAAATTTATTGTTGATATTATTATCTATAATTATTATAATTACTATGATTATAAGTTGTGAAAACTGCTAAATTATTATTAATATCGTAGCCTACCTACTTATTCATCATTGGATCATTATGCTATCGTATTGATAGTCAGAGATTTCAATTTTCAATTATTGCCTTAATTTCGTAGTAGATTTCGACAATAATATTCCAGTCATGCTACCTGTATTTACCAAATAATGTATTTGATAGTTCATCTATATTTTATCAATTAGGTGGATATCAGACTATAATAATTATTATTGTTTTATGTTCCAAGAAATGAGAAGAAAGTATAAAATAATATTCAATAAAAAAATCAAGATTGTCATTACCTTTCACAAAAAAATTATATTGGAAACATACAGTACAATTATTTCAATGTTTTCACATCATCTGTGTACTTACTCTTATTAGGTAGTGTTCTCTCAACAATACACTGATGAAGTGAAAACATTGAAACCATTGTATGTCTTCAATATACTAATTATGTGATACCAGTATTGACATTCTCGTACTCCATAATTGTGTAAAAGTAAAATATCACAACACACCTGACTTCATCTCTTCAATTGTAAAATAATATCATATTTTCATTTCATAAGACACACATTGCAGTTATAGAATAAACATATTATTATAGTCCAATACCCGATTCAATGTAATCATTTCGTTATTAGCCTATATTATTAACCTTTAAAGATTCGAAATTGACTGATTATCACTACCGGATCATTTTTGTCTAAGTGAAAACCTTTGGCTGGAATAGAAATTTGAACTCATAACCAAAAAATTTGGACAATATTTTAATGAAAATTGTGGTATAGTCTGTCCAAGCAAAGAAGAGCCTCTGGCAAGATGAGAAATGACTCCAGCTCGGTCAATATTGGTTCAAAAATTATTGATATGGTCTCAAATTGTAGATTAGAATGTTTCCTAAAACTGAGACCAAATTTGTAATTTTTGAACCGATATTGACTGAGCTGGAGTCATTTTCTCATCTGGCCAGAGGCTCTTCTTTGCTTGGACAGACTATAGAAATACCAAAGGTATTCTAAAGGTATTCTATACCAAAGGTATACCAAAGCTATCTTTGTCATTATATTAATAGATAAATATATATACAGGGTGTTTCAGGAGGAATGTGCAATACTTCTCAGGCTGATTCCTTACACCAAGCAGACAAAAAAGTTCCATGGGACCAACCCCCAAAAACGCTTTGTTACTGAGATAACAATGGCGAAAAATTGAGATTTTTCAGAATATATCAATTTTTCTAATTTTTTAGTGGCTTTAGTGAGGTTCTAAAATGTTCAATTCCTATGTAAAATCAGCTGCGGAATTCAATGAAACCAGTACCAAGTTTGTAACTTTAACGGTTATTGAGATAATTGGAGAAAATATGCTAGAGAACGTCATTTTTCAACAATAAGGGTTATAACTGGATAAGGAATCATAAAATTGTATTTTTTATTAATTAGATTTGATGAGAGCAGGGCCGGATTTAAGAGTATGCCGCCTATAGGCTAAATGTGAATTTTCCGCCTCCTTGAGACTTATACTTTGCTTATTTCCGAGTCGTTATGGGGGATACTTGGGTAAGCGGCAGTCAGGGCCATATCAGTAGTAAGATGGTGAGATATATTTATATAGATGGGCATGTAGTAAGAAATATCTTGTGGACTTCATAGTACGGTGCAATTAGTTAAAAAAAATACCAAAACTCAACATCCAAAGAGGAAGGATGCAAACTTGTACCCCTTTACCCCCTTGTACCCCTTTATTGTTTGGTAAAAGGTTACACCCATTCAAGCGTCGGGTTTTTGGGGAAGAGGGGTAAAAGGTGAAAAATTTCAGTTTTTCGTGAATTGTAGCCGAACCAAGCGTCGGACGAACAAATTCCATGCATGCTTTTTCTAGAGAACAAAGTTTGGAGGAAATTGAGACTAATTACTACTCTGTATCATCAACTGTTTCCAAGTTACATTTTTTTGAAAACTCCATATTTTTTCACAGGAATTATTCCGATATTTTGAAAGCTAGTGACTTTGAATTAGAAACACTTGCATCCTTATTTCAAAATCCCTCTTGCCGAAATTCATTTTTCTTTAATTTGAGAACAAATTCACACTTCTATGTTCAGTGGTTCATGTAGCGATTTAAAAAAAACCCTTACAACTTCAAAAACCCCTAAAATCACATTTTATCATACAAAAGGGGCTGTATAGAATAAGTTGGCATAGGAATCGTCCTTTCTCTTTGAATGTTGAGTTTGTCTAATTGCACCGTACTTTTAGTGTATTCAGAGATCAAACCGATTTTGTAATGCATTAAAATAATAAGCAACTATGTTCTAAGAATTACTGGTAGGTCATGTTTTTCAAAATAAATTTAGAAATTGTAGAGAAAATGTAATTTATTTTTTGAAATTATTTTATAAATTTTGATTTTTTTCCTAATTTGCCGCCTTAAAAATTTGCCGCTCTAGGCTGCAGCCTACTTAGCCTATTTAGAAATACGGCCCTGGATGAGAGTTGTATTCTAAAAAAAAGGTGAATGGCAGCAATTGTGTAAATCTTACCCAAATCTCAGAAATGGCGATCAAATATCGCAAAATTGACAAAACAGCACAAGTGATGAATTTGTGTTTAGTAGCGATTTTGTGATTTTTGATCGCAATTTCTTAGATTTGGGTAAGATTAACACTATCGCCGCCATTTATCTTTTTCTTTAGAATCCGACTCTCTTCAACTTCCATTAATAAAAAATACAATTTTATGATTCCTTATCCAGTTATAACCCTTATGTTAAAAAATGGCGTTTTCCAGCATATTTTTTTCAATTATCTCAATAACTGTTAAAGTTACACACTTGGAACTGGTTTCATTGAATTCCTCAGCTAATTTTACATAGGAATTGATTATTCTAGAATCTCACTGAAGTCTCTAAAAAATTAGAAAAAATAATTTTTTTTGAGAAATCTCAAGTTTCCGCCATTGTTACCTCGGTAACAAAGCGTTTTTGGGGGTTGGTCCCATGGAACTTTTTTGTCTACTTGGTGTAAGAAATCAGCCTGAGAAGTATTGCACATTCCTCCTGAAACACCCTGTATATCTCACAGGGAGAACTCACTTGCATGATCCTTGGCACAACATCGACAGGAAACAACGGGGGCTGAGTGATGCATTTATTAGGATCCATATACTGAAATTCTTCATTAGTTTCCTTTCCTCCTTCACTCGAGAATTTATAGAACTGGGCTTTCTTCAAAGCTTTCTCCATTCTTGAATAACAAACATTAATGCAAGTTGCTTACATTATAAAAAGTGTTAATGTTTGAGTTACTTTTCATCATGAATTTGAAATTATAAGAACAGGAATTTGTAATTTTTTTACATTAACTGATTCATATCTTTATGCCAATGAATATTTGAATTTTGAAATGCTTATCAAACACCTTTTATTTATAATAATGCATTATTAATATTTATTTTCTCTTAGGGCCACTATATTCATTATAATTTTGAATAATTAAAATCAAAGTACCCTTTTTAAGAAATATTTTTATTTTGTGTAAAATAAAAATATTTTTAAAAAAGGGTACTTTAATTTTGATTATTTAAAGTTTTAATGCATTATTTTGATGAATGTATGGTGTAATTTGAAAATTTTATGAATAATATAAAATTAGAGGCGAGTATTTTCATCTTATTTTCTGTCACTTTGATCTATAAATTTTTATATAAGTGGGTGATTTTTCATAATCTTCATATCTCTCTTATTACCTATGCTCAAGACAAGGATGCATCAGCACAGCATCATCCTTGCAACAAACAGAAAATTATGAATCTTTATAATTCATATTACTAGGCCTACAGTACGGTAATATTCATATCACTATAGTACGGTACCGGTAATATTTACATTACTACAGATCGGTACAGCAATATTCATATTACTATATATAGTATTCACATTGCTAAATATTCTAAATTTCAGCTCAGTGGTACTCACAAAATTGGTACCTACTCTTACTATTACTATAAGAGAAAAATAATCCACGTGATAATTAGCCAGAATTTTATTGTGACAATAATCAAATAAATAAATATTTGATATAAAGGAATATTCTATTTTGTGAATATTATACTCGTTATTTAATGAAAATTCATTGATAATGAATTACATTCATTATTGAATGAAAATTCATTTATAATGACTCATACCACAGCTTCCTTCAATAGAAGGCCCTGCCCTAATAATATGGCAACGTCGCACCCTAGAAACAGTCTTTTCATATGAAAGCATTAAGTACAGATATACAAATCATGCATGTTGACTTGGTTTTTCTCTCTTTGAGCATAATTTCCATGAAAAACGTTCATGAAATTCTTCATATAGAATTCCTTTTGTGTTTTTTTTTTGTAATAGGTTGTGATAGAGATTAGCAAGAAAGATTAAGAATAGACAGTTATTTATTAAAATAGCTTATGATTTGTAGCAAGTCAAATGTGAGAACGCACACAAGAAACGCATCCATTAGAACAGCTGATTGGAGAATAATTTCAATGCTTAAAAATGGACCCAATTTCCTACTCTACATAGTTGCCAATTTTTAGGCCATGGCCTTCTATTAAAGGATGCTCATACGCATTATTAAATGGAAATTCAATAACAATGAACTAATTATACTCATTAATATTCAATGAATATTAATGGTTGGGCGACTTACCTGAAACTATGAACTTGTGCCACATGACTATCAGCCAGTTTAAACTTGAGCAAGGGATGGTCACCAAAGCCAGGAACTGGTGTGTACTCAGGCGGAGGCTTTAAATAAGGCAACTTTTTGGGCTCTTCTAATAAATTCATCAGATCCCTTAGGGTTAACATAAATCACAAGTGAGATTCTTGAATAATAGCAAGTTTGTTAAAACATAGTTTTGAAATTTAGTTGCCCTTATGAACAGGGATGAAAAAAATTCAGTACCCAATTAAATAATAATAATAATTTCTGTGATTATCCTTTCTATTTGTTATAAAACTGCATGAAGCTATAAAACCACAGTATTTACACATACAGTACTATTAATATTCGGATTTTTCTCTATTCGATTCTTTCTTTGGTTCATTTTCATACCAAGTTCAGGAAATCACATTATTTAATCTAGTCATTGTAATAATCTAATTCATTGTTGTAATTATCCATTCATATATTTTAATTATTTACTGAAGCCCTACTATTATGCCTCTTTATATTAACAATTACCTTTATAACGTTTTTTATATAAGTGATTGGAACCATTCCTTTTTTGTAGTACCTACTGTACCTGTAAATATATTATTTTAAATAAATACGGTACTCATGTTTAAATTATTTGAAGAATTGTTAGCTTTTTCAGATTTCTACCATCATATGATTGCAGGTTTGGAGTGGATGTAGAGTAATGAATTGAACGTTTACACGGACATTGATTAAACTTAATTGCAAATTAATATTGGCATAGTTGATCAGAGATGAAATCTTCATCAATGTTCATACAACTGTTTGTTGAATCATTTTAGTACTAGGCCTTTATTACAAAATATTGCAAATTATGAAATTATATTTGTTTCATTCATTCCCCTTGATATAGAAATAACATAAGACTTCTAAATCCTAAATCAAGTGGATATCTCACTCACTACATATTTGAATAATGAAATAATATTTGAATCAAACTCACCTCCTGACACGATAATCACACTTCAAACTGGCCACCATACGAACATTTTCATTATTTCTTTTTGACACTTTTTTAATCTCCAGATTCTGATCACTAAACTCTTTCGAAAGTTTCACACAGATTGGAACAGACGTCACTGAAGACGAACGCTTTTCATCAGAAGATTTCTTAGTCGAAACTATTTTTTCTTTTGGTTTAGAAAGTGCTATCACAGGTAGTTTCAAATCGTCTTTAGAAGAATGCCTTGATTTCTTTAAAAAACTTGATTTCCCAATAGATGATTTATTATCGAAAACAATAGTTCTTTGTTCAGGAATTTCCGGCAGTTTAGTGTCATTATCATCAATACTTGATTCGAATTTTATACTTTTAGAACCATCTAAAGATGGCAGGGAAGTCATAGAGTCAGTCCAATTACCAGTGACTATATTTTTCAAGTGACGAGCCCTTCGGTTATAAATACGTGTCATGTGAGGAATAGACAATTCCTTTGACTTAATCTCTTTCAATCTTGGCATAACTTGTTTTTCTTTCAAAGGGGTGTACGTTTTAGCGTTTTTGATTTCTTCTCTAATTTGCATCAGTTTGACATTACATTCATCATCATTGTAATTTTCATCGATTACTTCAACATGATCCAAACTGTCTTCGGGGAACAGTGGGTGCCTCAAATCATTGCTCAAACTCGATAAAGAACTATTTATTGTCTCAAAACATGTTTCACATCCACTCAATACTCCATCCTCTTTGCAATAATTATTCTCTTTTGAATCGTCCTCCAGTTTTTTCCCGAGGATTGGAAGACTCTTATCGGGTTTACTACCGAAACCATACGAAAAATACGTGTTGTACATCATTTTTCTATCACGAATAAGTGCCAACTTCCTTTTAAACTTGGTTCGTCGATAGTGAATTAAATTAAAATCGACTTTCTCCACGCATTTTTCAACTATCGGCGCTAATTTAGATTTTTTCAATTTAACGCTCTTCAGACGTTTAGTGATTCCAAAATCACAATCTCGACTCAAATATTTTAAAACCCTTGTTTTGTAACTAATTTTCCTCATAAATGGAAGTTTGCGTCTTTTCAAGTACGGAAATTTCGAAGGTGGGATTGTGGATGAGATGAATTCACTGCCATCAAATGAGGTCTGTGGAATTTTCTTCAAAACTATTTTATCGAAACTAGAAATGTCTTCTGCTTTCTTCTCCGACAATTCACCACTTTTACTATCGGAATAATTGATTGATTCAACACAACTTTCACTATCAATTCCAGAACTTGCCTCAGAAACTACTGGCTCAACACCACTCGGCAAATGCATATCATTAGCGCTCAAAATACGATTTATCAGAATATTTTTCAAAACTCCAATCGCCTTTTTTGTTTTTTGTTCAGTTTCAAAAATCTCTGCTTCTTTCTGTAATCCATAATCCTCATCAATACTAACGATAATTCCTTCAGCATACTTTTTGGATTCCAAATACTCCTCCAATTTATCTAAATGATCCAAATTACTAATAAGTTTATTCAATACTTCTTTTAAACATTCTCTATCAGAGAATGAATAATGCTTACTGGAACACAATTTTTCCACCCAGTTTGAAATTACGCATTTTCCAAAGTCCTGATCATTATATTTTCGATTTTGTTCCCAATCACTTTCAAATCTACTCAAAGCCAGCCTAATATCAACAATTGATGAATCACTGAATTTATTCGACAAACTTTTTGAACACTGTGTATCAAATCCATCAATGAATCTTTATAAATAATGTTGGTCTCAATTTTTTCATCGTCAATTTTGATTATATTTTCATTCAAGTATATCATATTGAGTAGACTAGTCTCGGAATTAGTGAAAGCAGGTGGAAATTTACCACACAGATCTTTTCTCTCCAAAAGTTTCACCAGGGGTAAAGATTGTTCAAAAAATTTCCCCCTGATTATTTCTAGATCTTCAGGTGACATGAATACCAAGTAGTTACTTTTATGTTCTTCATCACCATCCTTGTTAAATAGTTCATGGCTCGATATCTTGTCAATAACTTCATTCAAATACATCAAACCACTACCATGAACGTCAAGTTTGCACAACAAAATTTCCAATTCAAGTTTGCGCTTATTGTCTAGGAAGTCATCAGAGCTAGCTGCACTAACAATATCTCTTAGTGACAAGATATGAAGATAAACTTCTCTAAGAATAAATTTCACAAACTTGACCACTTCATTATGATCTAAATCTGATACTCGTACAACGTGTTTCCCACCTTCAATCAGTTCAACGGTTTTAAATACTTTATTTAGACATGCAACATTACTCAACGAAAAATTAGCATCATCTACTTCTACAGAACGTGAATCTCTCTCTTCATCTGTTTCATTTCCTGAGAATAAGTTTACCAGCTCTTTCAAATCTTTTTTGGTTAATATAATGTTCTCCTCATACTGATAAGATTTTTCTTCAGTTTGATCAAGTTTTCGTCTAGTTTTCAAAGTTTCAGAACAAATCACATGTAGTTCACTTTCAGTGAATGATAAGTCGTTTTTGGAATCAGTAGGAGATACAGTACTACATCTCACAATTGATGATTCGCTTTTTTGTAAAGACGATTTATAATTTTCACTCAATTTTCTCTCTTCTTCAAGTTCTTGCGAAGGGGAATCTTCAATTTCGCTAACTTTTAAAGGTTTCCTCTCAGCTCCAATACAATCTTCTTGTTCTATTTGAGTCTTTTCAAAACTATCAATACCATAATCCACAAAATTTTCAATCAACAGATCTAACAGTATGTTTTGAAGCTCCTGCGTAGTAAACCGCTCACAAACTACCCCCTTCAAAACAGATTTTCTGTCTTCTTCAAAACATTCTTCTTCTCTTTCAAACTCATCTCCTTCATGTTCGTCAATTGATTTCATCCTTTCCTCATGTCCATCAACCGACAAATCAACTTTCTTGTTTTCAGAAAAACAGGTTGACACAGTCGAACCTTTTTTCATCAATTGAGCAAACTCATAACTCGAATCCATTGACTCATTTCTGGGTGAAGAGGATATAGATATTGAATGATCACTTGACAATGCTAGAGACGAGTGTTTTTCAATTTTCATATAGTTTTTTGTGAATGCTAACGGAAGTCCGGTATTTCTATGATAGGGGTCACGTTCTGGGTTCTTCTGGGCAATTCTACTCCATGCCACATCACTCCTTCTCAAATAATCAATATTCGATCTATCTTTGGAACTTATTCCGAATTTGTAAGCGTTTTTGGGAAAGAAATATGAGAAGAGAAAACCTCTAATTGGATTGAATCCTATGCTAACTGTTTCACGGTCTTTAGTTTCTTCATCTTTTGCAATTTGATCAATTGAACCATAAGTGTCAGAATAATGATGAATTCTTTTAAATGAATGATATTGTTTTACCATTATCCATTCATCTTGTTCATTTTTCACCAACCAATTTTTGACAAGGAGAGGTTTTGGTTTTCTAGGCTTTTGTCTGAAAGATATGTATTGCCTCAAAGTTTTCACTTCGTCTTTTTTTAGAAAATCTCTATCAGTGTCATAAACATATTGAGTGTCCTTTAGGGGGATTTCCTTGAAAATTGTCATTGATTTTTTCAGATCTAGTCCACCTACTTTCAAAATAGTTCGCTCTCCTTGTCTCCCCAACTGTGTTAATCCCGTTTCCGTCATAAACTGCAGATCGCGTACGTTCACGTCGGATACGGTTATCAGGCTTGAAAAACTGGAATTTCTGTCCAAACTATCCAGAAATTTCAACGTGTAAAATCGTCTCAAACTTCCCAAACTACTATGACAAACATCCCTCATCAAATCTTCCTCACTGAGTAATTCTTCACTGGAACTCATTTTTCCAACTGAATCCTCCTCATCTAGAACTGACGGTTCCAGAAACTCTATTCCAGTTTTTATCAAATCCTCCAGATCCTGTCTCTCCTTCTCCTCACAACCAGAAATTATATTTTCAACTTGATCTTCATCACCAACTGATTCTTCAGTTGAGGTTTGCAGCGAATTATCAGCCGACTTCTCTTTTTCTACATCTTTATGCAATATAGAGACTACACTACCAGTTCTTTTACATTTTTCAGTATTTATATTCTCTTGGTAACACATACTCACCCTTTTCCCAGCTTGAATATTATCACTAGAAACCCTACCTCCTTTAGATATTTCCGATTTCATAGGCTGATGTAACAAATCTTCAAACAAGTTAGTTACTGATTTCTCATTTAAAACTGCTAGAAACTGTTCCAACCTAGGATCCATAGCTTCCTCCAAACTTCTATCAGATCTTAGCGGTGCAAACAATTTTTTACCATCTTTCCCAATAGTGATAAGAATCTCAATGGGTGACCTCCCCTTTTTACTAGAAATCTTAGCCAGCTGCTCTTGTACAATTGTGTCATCGGTGAAAATATTCTCAACATTTTTCCAGTAAAGCTCTTCTTCTTCCGTATCTTCAATAGTTCCATCCAAGGATGTGAACGACTCTTCCAAAAATTCCGGACTGAAGTCCATGGTTTGGGCTGCTACATGGTTGTGTATAGCGAACGCTTTCTCAACAAGAGCTTCTTCTTCTTTTATTTTCGCCACAAACGACACATCAGTTTGAGTTTCAATCGTTTTATACCTCTTTATAATAACAAAATCATCGTTCTTCTCAACAACTCCATTATCCTCATTTTCAATCTCTTCATTTCCAGTTTGTATTGCAATAGAATTTGAATCTTCATCATCCACAGTATCTTTCAACACATGCACTCTAGTACTACCAGCAAGCGGTTTTCTAGACTTTTCCATCAACCCAGCTTTTCCTTCATTTTGTTTATCTTCATTCCTTGATTTTCCACCATCCATCACAGGTTGAAATCTAGAGTTAATCTGTCTCCTACTCTTGTAAGAGCTTTGGGAAGATCCGACACGATGTGGAAATTTATTGCTGATGGGGAGAAAAAAACAGTTGAAAATATTCCAAACCAAAACTGAAACCGAATCGTTGAAAAGTTCAGGTTTACATGAGTAGGTATCAAAGTTTTGGTCCGTATGTCGGGCAGATTTCAACTGTAAAGTTTCAGTGAATTTTTTCCGTGCAGCTTTTTTCACCAACAATGCTTCGAATGCTTTCAATTTATACGGAATTTCGTTTTGGAATTCATACTTCTTGAAATATTCCAACGCATCCAACATTTTTTCTGATATGAAACTACCATATGGATCAGATTTTATCAGCTCGTAGATTACATCAATTGAATCCTGATTTCCTTCTAAAACCGAGCCATCATCTTCGTTTTCATCATCGACATCAATGTAATCCTCATCGTCCAAAATCATAGATACAGTATCATCTTTACCAAATTTGCTCCCTTCCTTCAAATGATAAGAGATGGAACCAGTTGTAGTGGTTTGATATTGATTCAGTATTCTAGGATAATCTTCACAATGTCCGCCAACTTCTATATCACTACCCACGCTATGAGAAATTTCAGAGGTAGAATCATTTGTAAAACGTTTCCTTTCGATTTCTTCAGAGGAGCGTATACGAAAGCACTCCAAATCATCATCTGAATTCTCTCTGTCTCTTCCTTGTAAATCCAAATCATTTTCATACTCTTCTTCGGTTCTAGCAATGTAACGTGCCTGATCAACGTCCAACACCTCGGTACGAAGTGACTGTCTACGCACCCATTTTTCAATGTTAGCTGAAGCTTCATCCTTCTTCAATAATGCATGAATTTCTTTCTCATCAGAAAAAGACCCATGGTGGTCGTCGTTGTAAATCATACTAACTCTGAACTGATTACTAATTTTACCTACAGCAGCATCCAGTCCCGACAAATCTGTAAACTGTTCCGCATACTTTGTAACTTTCTCTAAAAAACTAACCATTGTAGAGTCTCGCCTCTCAATAATTTCATCATCTTCACCCAAGACAAACGTTGGATGCGGGCGTTCTTGAGCATTCTCAAGTTCTTCCAAAAATCCAAAGTCTTTCAATACTTTACTAACACTCCTATCTTCACAGAGAGCTTCAATCACTTTGCAAATCTCCCACTGATCGTCGTATCTAGGATAGTTCAAATCAATATCAGTGAAAAAACCTATGTTATCATCAGCAAATAACCCAACAGCTTTATCAACTTCGATAGTATCAAAATAATCATCATCTTCGTGAAATTCGGGGATTTTTTCATCGGAAAACTGTTCTTCAACTATGTTCTGATACTCTTCATCAATCATAACATCAGCTAAAAGTTTGCTATGATACAAATCTGATTCACTTGATCTCTCAGACATATTAATTCCATCATCCGATACGGTCGCTCTCCTTAGATCAGTGGCCGAGTCCTCAACTTCCAACTCATCCCCACCCTTCATATGAAACCACCCCTCATTGCTCCCTCTCGTTTCCTCCTTATATGAATCTTCATCCTCACTCTCGAAATTAATATTCTCCTCAACATAAACCTCCGACTCATCCACATCGAACAATTCCCTGAAATGGTAGGCTTCATTCAATTCAATACACACGATACCCTCATTGATTTCATCAATAACTTCTGGTTCCTCGACAGTATCTTCGTCATCTTGGGTTACATCTTCATCAATAACTGATTCGTCAATTTGAGGTGAATCTTTTTGAGCTTCTTCAACAGGTACAACAACAACGTCATTACTTTCTAACTCTTCTTCATCTTCTTCCTCTTCGTAATTCACACTCCCAACAATTTCAGAATTATCGAAACTTTCCCTCATAGTACTTCTCATTGTACTTCTCATAGATGAATCTCTGATTTGTGACAGAGTCTCAGAACTATCAACATAATCTGTGGATTGAAACTCGAACTCTTCACTTTTCATACTTCCATACAACTCTGATCTACTTTCAACCTTTTCTTCTCTCTTTTCAACACTCTCTGCTTTTTTCTTTTCAATTAGAGAAGATTTTTTCTCATTCTCATCTTTAACCTTTTTAATTTCCACGGGAGAAATACCCAGACAAACATACATCCTTTCCAACAAATTCCCATAAACTTCATCTCCAGGTTTTTCATCTCTTTCCAAACCAGTATTATCCCTGTTTGCCTCCATCTTTCTCTCTCGTTCGTCTTCCAAAAGTTTCAAATTCATGTAATCCAAATCGTTGGTCATCTGCAGTGCATTTAGGGCAAGATCTTCAGTAGTTGTTTCAACATCTTTAAGCCCCACTTCGTGAACTACTTCTTCACCGATTAAATCGGTCATCACTTCTATTTCTTGTAAACAAGATGGAGATGTTCTAAAAACTGAAACCACCGAATTTGAAGTCGATTCGAAAATTTTCAACAAATCAGTCATAGTTTCAGCATCTCGCATTGTGATAGGTTTGAAAATGTTTGTGAAATTTCTCTTGCCAGGTTTCACTTTTTTCACTTGCTTAGTGACAACTAATGGTTTCGTCCATTTACTGCCAACTACTTTCTTTTTAAATTCTTCATTATCCGATTTTTCAAGTTTATTCTTCACTTTACCATCATCAGAAACGACCTGTTTTGGTAAGTTTTCGGATGACTCCATATTTTTTTGTTCTTTAATATTTTCTAATGTCTTTCTTGGTTCATCAACAATGTCAAACTTCAGATTTTTATCTCTTTTAATACTGAGTTGACTGCCTCTTGAAGTCATGATTGAAATCTGTGAATTTATTCAAATGTTAAAATTTGGATACAATAAAAAATTCTGTAGCCTAAATCAGTAGTAATCAAGAAACTCAAGCTTTTTGAAGGTCTACTCCAAACTAATTTACTTAACTTACTTAATAAGTGAGTTTTAATTTATTTACCATGAAAAATCGTATGTGGAATACTATTAATTCTATTTGACAAAATTGAACCAAAACACTTCAATAATGCTGTCAATATGTAAGTAACTCAATATTAGCTCTTTCCATTAACTCAGAAGTGTGAATATGTTTAGAAGTATGTTTGAGAAGTATGAATCCTACCTGATTCAAAACAAAAAAGGTTTGAATTCAACTTTGTTGAATAAACTACAGGTGTGAAAAATATCGATACTAAAAATATCTAGATATCTTACTAGATATTTAGAACTTAAATATATTTCTTATCTTTATTAGATCTTGAAACATTTAGTTTTTTTTTTATTTGATACAGGATACAGGTCTATACTGTATGCTAGTGAATCATACTGCACCCACTAAATGGGCAAACAAGAAGATGATTTTTTCAATTGTAAATGGCAAACTACCAATTGTATAATTTTTTTCCTGTAATAAAATTATTTATTTATTTATTTATGTAGAGCGCTCTAATGAGTATAACTAAATACTTATAAAACTCCGTTCAGTCACACAAAAGCCAATCAATTTAATCGTCATTCAAGATTTATACTTTAAAAACCCTGATGAATATAATATCATTCCACAGCACTCAAATTCAATAGTTTATGTGGTATCAGTCTTAATTTTTCTACTTTGATTTCCCATTCACGATTTCTACACAAGTACTTTTATTAAAAAGGTCCTGAATCTTGCGGGAGCACTTTTTCAAATAACATTAAATAAAAAAATGTAACTGTAGGACTTGGGTAAGTGTATCCTTTATGTTAGGGGCTAATATCAATGTATATGTTGATAAATAAATAATTGATAAAAAACCCAGTACCTTTTGTATTACAGTATTATTTATTTAACACATCAAGTGTTCTTAGGTATTGTGTGACTTAGGTAAGATATCATCATATAAGGTAGTATCAACAAAAAAGTGCTCCCCAGATATAGAAGTGTAGCCCAAAAAAGTCTACGAAATGGAATACAGATTTAAAAAAAACTCACTGTGTTGTTTTTCAATACGCCTACGAATAACTCAGGTAGTCCATGACTGTCTTCAATAAAATCTTCTGATCAAAACTTTTTCAGCAATTTATTCACAGATTAGAATCTGACAGCATGTTCTGAAATCGAAAAATAGTTTTCTTTGAGCGGAGAATAATAAAAATGTTGTAAATTCTAGTAGACCACCAGAATAATAATTTAAAATTCTCTTTAACCATGTAACAGCCATTCGAGAATAATATGACCACCCATAAATTCATTTCATATGTGCGTATAATTAATTTTACAGATGTTCTGACAAGATCATTAAATTTTCATGTATATAATTCCTCAAGTGTGATATGATGAATATCCCACCAAGTGTATATAATATCCCAGCTGGATGAATATTCCAACAGAATCATCAAGCCACGGTAACACAAGAGCAAACAGTAGCGAACGAGCACTAACGTATGCGAATCTTGCATTCAATTTCAATTCAAAATTCGCATTCGTATCTGATCGTTCGCTCCAGTTCGCTCTGGTATAGACTGTACAAGTGAATAAGACATCCTGATAAGATGGTAAAATGACTCCAGCTAGGTTAATATTAGTCCAAAAGTTATGATTTATTAAAGATCAGAATATTCCCTACAATTTGAAACCAAATTTATAATTTTTAAACGAATATTGATTGAGCTGGGGTTATTTTCCCCATCTTGCCAGAATGTCTTCTTTGCTTGAACAGACTATAAACTAAGAAATACTCAGCTCTCAATTTTGTAAGATGCAGTTCATAAGAACTCACCATATATCCATCAACATCAATCAATTTTATACTTATTATTAGTAATGAAAAATGAAAATTTTACCTCAAATAGTAATAATTATTGGGTAGAAAAATAATATATTTTGCCTGTTTATGCTGATGAATTCTTGATTTTAAAGCAATCCTCTATAGCGTTCCTCCACAAAGTATTATCCACGTCATCATTATTCCAAGAAGGATAATTGATAATAAAAAACACATTTTTGCTGTAAAATTGTATATATACACAGTATATATATGTATATACATAATACATAATTACATAACGCTAGGAAATTTATGTTAGGCTCATCCGATGAATTTTTTCAATGATCATTCTAGTTCAATTGTAGATGTGAGATTTGGCAACAGCTTCGCTACTAATTGAGCGCTAAGAAAAACAAAACTGATTCAATCACAATAATCAACTCTAAATTAATTATGCTCTTTCAAAATTATAAATAAATAATACTATGAAAGGTAGTACGGTAATCTGATTGAAATTAAAAGGAGTTTTTGAGTCTTTCAGCACACACAAATATATCAGATAATAATGATAATGAATTTGATATATAATTATAATAATATGGACATCCTTTCCAAATCTTCCACACACTCACTCATTCTTCAATACATTATTATTATTTATTTAGAAAATACAATTATTCTACTAAACTATAAATAGTCAAACATTTCACTCCATTTTTGTACAACTAGAAATAAAATTTAAAATTAATTCATTGATGTTATTGGCTTAATATCATACGTCAGATTCATTCATCATTAACAATGCCAAAATAATTAAGATATTGGGTTACTGAGTAGAATAACAACACAATTTTCTAAACTAATGCTAAATTACCATAGGCTGAGAATAACGTTTCACTTGATAACACAGTGAATCAAATAAGGGAATCCAATTGCTTGATACTTATTGGAATTCATTGAAAATGGTTATTTTTAATCTATGTAATCTTACGTTAAGAGTAAAACACAATTGTAATCTCCTTTCCCTAATTCGTCAATCAAAAATGGTGCTTTAAAATCGAAACCAACATTGAAATATTATAAAATAACTCAAATTCATTAAATTGGAGCAATGACAGGGTGAATTGCATTAAAAGCTGATTTTAAAACAATATTTATAATGAATTATGGCATTTTCTCCATAATAACTGTCATAATGTATAGGTTTTTAAAACCAGTCTTCTGTATAAAATCATTTCAATAATGACAAATCTTCTATACATACATGCCATTCCTCAACGACCAACTTATAAAAGTTACAAGTTAACAAGTGAAGGCACTTTTATAATTAAATCATTTGCATTATAGATCATATTACCAATTCAGATTGATATAGCCTGTCCAAGCAAACAAGACATTCTGGCAACATGGGAAAATGACTTCAGCTGGGTCAATATTGATTAAAAAATTATAAATTTGATCTCAAATAGTAGAACAGAATATCTCCCACAATTTGAGATCAAATTCATAATTTTTGAACCAATATTGATTGAGCTAGAGTAATTTTCCCATTTTGCCAGGATGCCTTCTTTGATTGGACAGACTATACAATTGTACATAAGTTATTACATTGCTCAATAACTATATTTTGAGTTATTCATGTGTTTAATTACACTGTACATACAGTTGCATAGTCATAATATCAAACGATAATGGCACTTACTCAAATCATAACTAATTAAGAATAGTTATAGTTAACTAGAACTAATAATAATATTGAAGTTAATCCCCTAATAATAGTGAAAGATAACATAATTAATTGACTCGCTTAGAATAAGTTACACACAATAAGGGTAGAGGAGCTTGCCAACCGATAAATGCATAAAATATATGGACTAAGAGTTTCAGGAGAAATCAGAACTGATTTGATAGAAAAATTGCTAGAATAGTATTATGATAAAACTTGAATGAAGTTATTAGGCCTACAACTTATCATCGGGAATTTGGTTATGAACTGATATATTGTAGAAAATTTTTATCAATGAAACTGGGGAAAAATAAGTTTTAATAGGCTAGAATATTAGGTTTAAAAATCTAGTTATAGTTTGTTGTTTCAAGACAACTAGGTATTTAATGTATTGACTAACAATACAAAACCTGTATGTATAGGCTAATTCAGACCATACAGGTATACAGTTGCTATTACTGAACTAAAATGTGAAACATACAAACTAAACAAAGACTGTATAATACATTACAATCTCTTTGACTAAAACAAAGCTGTAGAGCATACAAAACAATGAAAAGCAAATACACACACGCACAAAATAAACATGATGTAATTTGAAATTGCTTTACATATTTTGCAAATATCAGTAGAATTGAGAAAGACCATGGTGAGCTGATATTTGAGTTAAAACCTCAAATACAAAAATGTTTCAAATAAAGTCGGTACCTAGTTATGAAAAGTATAACAATAATAGTATCTTAATAGAAGAGTAGCAATAGAACTATATGATATTGGACATCATGTTGCCGCTTGATAAATTGTGATGATGTAATATAAGTGAAATTGAAACAAATATAGAAATAATTTTGATTCCGAATAATATGAATATTTGAGCAATTATGGAAAAGATTTATACCCTAAAATGCTTCTACCATCTTTCGAAAATAATAACTTTAATGAATTACATACAAACATCCAAGTATAAATCAATTATTAACTCATCAGTAAATTTTAAAAAGTATAACATTCTAATAAGTTTTTATCTTGAGATTCCTAGTTTTTGAATTGATTAAACTGTATTATTCATAAATTAATAGAATTATATAGAATAAATTAAGTAGTAGATGACTAATTCAAATGGAAGCTAACGGTCTAGATACCAACTAGGTTGAATAAATAGCTGCCAAAAAACTCTAAAATACTTTTTAAAATCTTCAAAAATATATATTTCTATCCCTACATTGATCCAGTTAAAAATTCTCTAAAAGCAACCTACCAGCTTTCCCCATCAAAGTTTGTTTTGCATTATTTTATTCATTTATTACAATGATCATCAATTTTTACAAACGACTTGTTTGAATCCAGTCACTAATCTCAGTTACCCATCAACTTATTCTACTTTGAAAATCAAGATCAAAATTAACTTTTCAATATTAAAAAAATTCTCTCAACATTGATTTGAATTATTTCAATTATTATACTAGCAATTTTCTTATTAAAACTTCCATATCAAATTTTAATCAAGGTTAACTCATGTGCAATTAATTTTTTATTACAACATTCAATATTGAATTGGAATTTTACGCGATTTACGTTTTTATTCATAAATTAATTTATTAAGAAAGGTGAATTATTCTACAAAATTATACTTTAGTATTTAAAGACCAAAAAGGTGCATTTAAAGAAATCCATTAGCCCTATCCATTGAAGTTCCAAATTCCAATTTACTTTTTTCAAAATTTAAAATAATATCTTTATGTCTTTTTTTAACTCTTTATCAATTTAATTTTTGATATTATTGCATACATCATAATTATCATTTCGAACTTCATTATCCTACAAAATCCAAATAATGTAGTAGGAATTGATTACTTGTTATTTATCACCTAATTCCCCTGAAAATAATCGGAAATTATAAAAATTGGAAAGTAATTTTGAAAAATTATTTATTATTCAATAAAATCATACAAAACTCAATCATTCTAACCAAGATCTAAAATCAAAAGCATTCAATTCAATATTGAAACAGATAAATAAACATTCCGACTGAGGAGGGACAATTACAAGAAATATACTAATTGAATATTATTGGTTGAGGGAAAGAGATATTAAAATTGTTGAAATTGAGAAGTGGTTTTGCAAGAATTTACTTAATGGCAAGAACCCAAAAATAAAAAGAGCCCAGGTGATTGATGGTTGTGGAAGGGAAATATTAAAATTGAGAGAATTACAGCAAGAATCTAGGTAAACCGAGTAGCATTTCTGAATAAAATAAACCTAAATACCAGAAATTATGTTTGAGGAGGGAAACATATATGAGGGAAGAATTCACTAAAATAGACCAATAGCAATGCAGTTGAAAGTAGGGGAGTGTAAGCTTTTTGAGTGAGCCTTAGAAGTCAGCGCTGCCTAGTGACCAGTTTTGGAACTAATACTGATGAGAAACAGCTGTTTAGGCGAATCAGCATTGTTTTATACGTCATCTAGCCACGCCCACTTGTTCTAGTCACGCCTTCTTGATCTAGCTCCGCCCTCCTTTGTTCAAGAGATGATCGACAGTGTGATTGGTGGACGGTGATTGGCTCAGAGAGGACGAGTGAAGTTGGCGGGAAACATGCCTTTCTCTCCATTCGACTCTTTCACGCCCATCAGCCAGCCTTCCTCCTATTGGAGCACCAATAACATAGGTTTTAATAAATATTTGTAGGCCCTGTTATGAAGTGCTTTCTGAAATGCGCCGCGAACAGGCATACAAAGAATTTAGCTACTAAGTGGGAACTGGCTTCTTTTGGAGCTGTGGCAGTAGATAGCAGTTCTACCACGCTCTCAGCTGTAGGGAACCATATGGTTTTAACCTTGCCAGGAGAAAAATAAAACATTTAATCATTCAATCAGTTGTAGCCTGTATTATAGCTTAGTAGGCTATTTGTATGCCTGTGCACAGTGCGTTTCAGAGAGCATACCTCAATTATGAGTTTCATGACATACACTTACATTTAACCCTCATGTGAGCATACATAATTACATATGAAAAAAATTAATATTTATGTCAAATATTGTAAAAAAAATGAGTCAAATCATTATGCATATAGTCTGTCCAAGCTAAGAAGAGCCTCTGGCAAGATGGGAAAATGACTCAAGCTTGGTCAATATTGGCTCAAAAATTATCAATTGGATCTCAAATTGTAGGAAACAATTTGATCTACTATCAAGACCACATTTATAATTCTTGAACAAATATTGACCAAGCTGGAGTCATTTTTCCATCTTGCCAGATGGTCTTCTTTGCTTGGACAGACTATACCTGGAGCCAAAAAGTTAAGCGGTTTTGTCTGTCTCTTGAACGTGATGTAACCTGCTACAAACAGTTGATGTAAAGCATCTATTGTCTTTTTTGACTTCAAAAACATTACCTAGGCATAGCTAAATAACCGCTCTAATTAACATCAGCTGTTGTAGCGCACAAGGAGCAGACGAAACCACATATTTTTGGCATCACTTGCAATTTTTTTCTATCAGCTTTCAATAATATATTCATCTGTAAACTAGGACTCAAATTATTTGATTTGTTATAGGATTTTCATAACTTATTAATAAAACTGTCTCCAAACACGTTGGTTTTCAGTACATTCTAAATAAGAAATAAACGTATTACTAAAAAAAGAAAATTCAATGAACAACTGACTAACCTGTTCTTCAGGATCATCATACTGGACAACGCGTATAATTTCTCCCACATCAAATGACAGTTCATCCATATCCTCGCGCACATACTTGTAAGTAGCCTTCACACGATACAGCACGCCTGCTGGCAGTCCTTCTGTTGTTGCTCCTGTTTCAGAAATTAATTTAATTTAGATAATTACACAAAAATAATACAAATATACAGTGGTTATAATAATACTGTATTTAGATTGTAATATTAAACTCAATCAAAATTCAGGATTTTGTAAAGTGAAAAATGTTTTTTAAAGTTAAAATTGTAATGTAAACATTCAGCAACCATCATCATTCATTCACTATGTAGCCTAAACATCATCATCCACTTATCACCTTTGCTTAAAATACTTTATATAAGTCGCAATTGTAACAACAAATAATAAGCAAATAAATAAACAAGATTTTTATAACACACATTCTAAATGGAGCATGAATCTGACTTTCAATGATGTTGAATTCTGACATTCAATTTTAAGAGTTCTGAAAATTTTAAAATTGAATAGAATAGACAACTTGAAAGTAATTATAACACTAAACATGCACCTTGGTTCACTGAGTAATGGTTTATCTAGTGTACGATAACATTTTCCTTGTTGGATAGGAAAATATTTCAATATTCTGATGTCTTACAACCATCTGAATGATTGATGAAAATAGTGCTTGTAATGGATAACATATTATATTATAGAATGCTCATAGAAGATAAGGGCTCAATTAAAATTGATAGGAAAGTATCTGTATACTTTCTTCATACGTTTTTAATGTCAGACACAAAATTAATAATTTATAATAAAATTAGATGCCTAGATTCATTAACTAGAACAACTTTTATTCATTTATAAAATGAAAATCAATAAATTTCAAGTTTTGAAATTCAATAATTCTCAAGATATGACCAAGAGCTCCAATTGAGGAGTGAGGTCGCTTACATGAAACATTTCATCTCAGTTTTATTCAAGATGTGTATATTTAATTCATTCACCTTGGTACGCCCCCTTATGAACATCAATATAAAAATAAACACTACTCTACATAATTATCTCATACAACATCAATAACACTTACTAACCAGTCGTGAAGATTCTACAATTTAGTTTGTTAAAACATGAAACAGGGATTATTCTTATTAGAAAATCAGTTCTAAAAGTTAGAAATATCTTAGTCACACGCTTTGCAAGCATTTGATAATAAAATAATACTTACAGCAACAGTAACACAGGGCGAAGTCAGACTTTTATTATTTTAGTGCAATTATAGTAGTCTCATGTTGATAAGTAATTAAGGTAATATAGGTAAAAAGTAATGAAAACACGTGAATGTTTAGAATTGGATGCAGAGTTTTGGTTAGATTTTCAACTCAATTGAAATATTTTCAAATTACTTGGTGCACTGATAATGGATGACCATACTATTCTGAAAACCTCCATTTAATCATACACCCTACTGTAGTTGTAGTTCAAATCTTTCACATAACATTCATTGTAGCCCTAGCTGATACACAAGTCTTTGAGATTCAACATAATCAAGTCCCTGAACACTTTAAAATGTGGTACAGAGTTTCAGACCAATGAATTTAGCGGTGGTGTCCTAACTTTGCAAACATGTCACACAAGACTTTGTTGGGATCATATGCCTTGGACCTCTCATCCACTGTCAGTTATAGTCTGCCCAAGCAAAGAAGACATTCTGGCAAGATGGAAAATGACTCCAACTTTCCAACATCTACAAAAATGTCCTAACTTTGCAAACATGTCACACAAGACTTGTTGGGATCATATGCCTTGGACCTCTCATCCACTGTCAGTTATAGTCTGCCCAAGCAAAGAAGACATTCTGGCAAGATGAAAATGACTCCAGCTATGTCGATATTGGTTCAAAAATTATAAACTTGATCTCAAATTGTAGAAAACATTATGATCTACAATTCGCATCCAAATTTATAATTTTTGAACCAATATTGACCGAGCTGGAGTCATTTTCTCATCTTGTCAGAGTGTCTTCTTTGCTTGGACCGACTATAAGACTATGGTAAGTAAACCGGCAGGCCAATCGTTTGACAGAGTACTGTTAAAAAATTGGATGGTCATAACTATCAGTGGATGGAAGCCCTTATGCTAAACCCTGGTGTACACGGGATAAGTAGTGACGGCCAGTAAGAACTAGCCATTAAGCCTAAAACTAACGTTGCACAGTAACTTATGCTAATTTGAGAATTATCTTGAATTTTCCATCAAATAGTCGATTAAATCGTAAATTTTTATAGCTGATTCCATTCACTACAAATACTGACCAATAACAAGTATGAGTTCTTCAAAATAAAGCAATAATCTTAAAATAATAATCGATAGTCTAGAAACATTTTCTGCCACACAATGTTGGTGAAAGCTTATGCAACCGACCACTTCAAAATCCACCACCTACTGGCCAACAACGACAAAATAAACTATATAGTTTGTTTTTAGAGAGGCAGCCAGCTCAAACTTGACTTTGAAACTGCCATTAGCCCACGTACAGTGACTAGATAAAAGTATCTTTAATCTAGTCACTGTTGCCCACGCTTCCATCAACACCATCTAGTGGCAGAAAATATAACCATGCTCCCGATCATGATATTCAAGATAATAGCTTAATTTCAAAGTTATTGGTTAATATTTGTAGTGAGTGGAATGAGCTATAAGAATGTATGATTTCAAACGGAAATTTGTCATAAAATTAAAGATAATTCTCAAATCAGCATACCGTACGCACGTCAGTACTAGGCTCAATGAATAGGTCTTACTTTCCAACACCACTTACCGCGTGTACAGCAGGCTTTAAAGTGAATGATCACTGGTTTGACCAAAACTGATATTAAGTAGCAGCATGAGAAGCAACCCGCACTAGTCAGACCAGAACTGTATATATTCTATCTGGTTGAGGTCTTGATCACCAGAGTGTGAATCCACTCTCATGGCTTGTTCACACCAGGTCATTTTTGAGCCAAGTTACTTTGATCATGTCTGCTTCACTGCCAAAAGTACCTAGCTTCGACAAAATTTTGCGTTTGAGTCAAGTTGACTTGATCATGAAATTCTGACGCAAAATGTTGTCCACACTAGGTAGGTATTTTTGGCAGTGAAGCCGACTTGTTCAAGGCAACTTGACTAAAAAATTATATGTTGTGTACTAGCCATAAGGCTGAGGCCACACTTCCGGTGGGTGGAGCCTGAAGGGTGGAGGGTAGTTGGCAAATCTATAGAACATACACACCATCCACAGTAATACATCGTATGAATGGTATGTGTTGTGTTCAGCCGCCATCTTTCAAAATTCTCAAATATGGACAACGTAACCTCAAAAAACAGAATGACGTCATACCATTCATACAATGTATTACTGTGGATGGTGTGTATGTTCTATAGATTTACCAACTACCCTCCACCCTCCAGGCTCTACCCACCGGCAGTGCGGCCTCAGCCTAAGAGTGAATGAATGCTGTGGCGATCAAGACCTCAACCAGACATTCCACTTTGAAGGCATAAAGTTCTGGTCCAACTAGTGTGCTTTGCTTCATACGACTCAGTGTTTCTGGCCATAAACATTAAAAGTATATGGCTCTTGATTTGGATGTTGTGCATTGCTTCATATGACTCTGTTCTTCTGCTGCATCTTAGTTGCACCAGTGTGTTCTCTCCAAAGCATATTATCCTGACAAGGCTTTTGTGAGAAATTTGCTGCTTAGTGCTGGTTGTGCTCATGGTCTTGATTGCACCAGTACGCTTTCACCCTTACAGGCTACTTTGCAGCTAAGTCTGCAAGATATTACTATTGACACAGCTCTCTCTTTGAGAAAAAGAGGCCAGATGTTCTGTCCTTTACTAATCTCTTCCACTATCCATGCAAACAGCTTTTATTCTCCTCTCCACCTATAATTTCACTACTCTGTTGATGCTACGAATTGTGGAAGTGGAAATGTCAATAGTAATTTCTTTAGGACTGGATCACATTTTTTACAAAGCTAGGACACCACCTCTTTCACAATATCAATCAAACTGTACCAATTTTCCTGCTGAATCCCCACTCACTCACCAGTCGGTATGTCGTACAACTCCTCAGCCACCTCCTTCTTCTCCTCTCCCTCCTCTTTTACCACCGCCAACTCCTTCACCCCCACCACCAGCTCTTCAGGGAGCGGAGAGGCAGCGGACGAAGACTTCACCGGCGACGAAGTGCCATTAGTGGTAGCCGCAGGCACCTGCTGACTCAGCGCTGCACTCGGCTCGGCCGTCTTACATACGGGCGGCGGAGACGGTGAGCTGGAGTGGGGGGAGTCACGTGACGCGGTGGTGGGGGAAGCGGCCGCCGTGGTGGGGGAAGTGGTCACGTGATGGCCGTTGGTAGTTGCGGTTTCTTTCATTGGTGATGTGGGCGGTGTGACCACTGCGCTTCCGTTGCTGCTGCTGCTTGAGCCACCTTCACTGACTGCTGATGGCACAAACCACACTTTTGACAGGGAGACACACGCACGCGCATGCAGACACGCTCACCACCACAGGCGCGACATTTACAAAGCGCAACTGGGTTAGTCAGTTTGTGTGCGCCAGTGATATAGATGGCAGTGATAGAAAAACTTTCCAAAATTTAGATTAGGTTTTTTTATGATCACCCAATTTTTTATTTGAGTTTGAGTTATGAGAGATTTTGATGCTCACATGAGTTACTAAATTGTGTAAGGGTATGTTAATCAGTTTATAAGATATGAGTGGGAGCTTTAGAACTAGTGATGTAGTAAAAGGTTTTGCTCTAGTGAGAGCATCGGTACCGAATATAGCTTTGGCACTAGTAGGAGCTTTAAGACTAGGAAGGGTATTGGTACTAGTGAGAGCAATGGCACTAGCAAGACCTTCAACACTAGTGAGTACATTGGCACTGGTGGGTGCATTGGCACTAGTGAGCTTTGGTACTAGTGAAAGCTTTGACACTAGTGAGGAGCTTCGACACTAGACAGAGCTTTGGTACTAGTAAAAGATGATACTAGCAACGACCAAGACTCCTAACTACCGAAAGGTGATTTTGAAAGTAATGCCTCATTGCCTCACATACACATGTCAAGTCGTCTTGATCAAATATCAAGTAGATGGGTACATGAATCTGATTCAATGGTAAAGTCAATTCTTGACCCGGTTAATTTTTGCAGACCGCTTTCAGATTGTCTTGATAGAGCTGAACATTAATAACAGATATTACCATTCGCGGGCTTATGCTATGACTCATGGAGTCTGCTATATCGAAATAATACTCTGTTACAAGAGTTGTATGTTGTAAAGTTGAACAAGAACTTAAGGCAATAAAATTTTTGGAAAGTTTCTCTGTTGGAAAGAACTTTGTTATGATTGTACAAAGTAAAAATAGAACTTCTACCAGTGTAACTGAAAATTGCTAAACAAAAGATATTAGTAACTAGATAAAAAATCACTCAATAATTCGGTAAATTATAAAAATTATAAGGATACCACATCATGAGTAGACAACTGAGATCCAAACTGTTTAAAATATATTCAAATGATGAGTGACTT
Organism: Sogatella furcifera; assembly: GCA_017141385.1. Lineage (NCBI taxonomy): Eukaryota > Metazoa > Arthropoda > Insecta > Hemiptera > Delphacidae > Sogatella > Sogatella furcifera. Next base: position 5,624,085 of record CM029554.1, read on the forward strand.
GTAAAATCTAGATTTATTGATGGAACTCCATGAATAAAATAAAACATCGTTTAAAATTGTCTATATATTAATAGCGGTAATATAGACAATTTCGAATTGTGTTCTATTTTAATTAAAATTAGTTATTTATTAGGAAAAAGTGGGTTATTGAGTGGAAAAATTGTTCATACTTGAGAAAAATATAGTGGATAAACACTAAAATATCAAAAAAGTAAAAAAGTGGAGAATAGGCTGCTCTTGAGTGCATGAGTAGATTTCAGACTATCAAAACTCTTTGTTAGTCATGAAAAACTAAAGTGAAAAATATTTCAATCTGTAAAAATAAACCCTTTACCTGAATCCAAAAAGACGTAATCTTGATTCTAGATGTAGAATTAATATCTAAAAATATATCTACATCTATTTGGAACAAAATTCAAACAAAAATTCCGTTGACTTGGATTATTTACAAAGAAAACAAGATAAGTAAATTTCAAGACATAGATTACAGAAACCAAAAAAAAAAATTGTCAAGAAATAAAGTATAAAACTACTACCAGACACCTGAAATCTTTAATCCATCACCACAATCAACTAGTAAATTGCTTTAAATAATTTTTAATAGTACAGTAAATATCTAACACTATAGTTATTTACAACATAGGTTAGGAATGTGAAACCAATTAACACAAACTTGTGTAATTTTGACGCTAAACTTTATAAAAGTTTCAGGAAAATCTAATAATCTTTCAATTGGATACTGGTTTTGGTAACTTTTAATAATTTGTGATTTCGATTAACTTTCCTGGTCAGAGAAATCAAGGTTTAGGGGGAAAAATTAACTTTTTAATAGAAGTGTAATAAGTAGGTCCTATTCGTTTTGCAATTATTATTGTATATATATGTTCAAGATTCAAATATAAATTTGACAAACTTCAAAAGATAATATTATTTCTAATTTGACAATACGGTGTCTCGTGTAAACATGTATCTCAGTTTATTAGAAAATAAACTTTATTAGAGATTTTTAATAAGATTAAAAATTTATCAATAAACACTAAAAATCAATTAATATATTTTATTTCATAACCTATCAAACCTAAATCTTCAAGATATCAATCAATACACAAATTTACATAACTTTGGACCTTACTAGTGTTGCATAGTGAAAGATAACTCCAACCCCATAAATAATAGAATGAATTCTAAAACTTAAATTGAAGTGAGGACTGAAAGATGTAGAGAAAGACGCAGGAAGACTTCAAAAGACAATTCAAGATACATAGAAGAGAATCCTTCAGACTATGCTCCATCCACTGAATTTACATGAAATTTGAACAAGAAAGGATGAAATTGGTTCAAAATTTGGAAAAATTATTTTAAAAAGACATCGAATCAGTGTGCGAATAGATACCACAGATTTATCGACCAATTTCGAATTTACATCGCCCATCCAAAGAGAATACCGTAGGTGACTTGGCAAGAATGAGAAGTGATTGCTGGGAGTAATCTAAAAGAAGTCGGAACAGTATTCACAATGCAGGAATCATTAGTTGAATATACATAGAGAAATAATCAGATAATACACAAACAGGAACCTGTAGAGGGACCAAAGAAACTATTCACTAATTGTAATGGCTTTAGATATACATACGAATAGAATACCATAGGTGACTTGATAGGAATAGGACGTGGATACTGAGTGTAAAATGCTCAAGATTTTCCGCATCAACAATAAAAGATCCCGAGAAAATATTCACAAGATGATGCCCGACAAAATCTGTAAAAACTTTGTTCGAAATTTGAGAGGAAATCTGTGATTGTATAATACAGTGTGATAAGCTGATAGTTGGAATCGATATTTTTATCGATTATTTTGGGTTACCGACCGAACGAATTCTTGTTATTTGTTGAGTTGGAATTTGATGAAACCGCCTTCAAACGATGAAAACAATCAAGGGGCGGAAAGAACACTGTCGTAGAGTGAAACAGGCCTGTTACAAATTCAAAAATCATAAATTTATTGCAGTTTTTTGTAGATACAACAAAAATATTGGAAAATTTAACATAGTAGGCTAGGAAACAATAATTTTCCGATCTGGTAATGACCTAATCAATTAAATAAGAGACAATAATTTTTTGATACAATACTGAACTTATTGTACATTATAATGTTTCAAAATGTGTAGTGAACCAAAAATGAGTAAAAAAAAGGATTTGAAATTTATATCTTGAGCAATGTAATGTTCAGGAATGTGGATGAAAATGAACAACTCATGAAACTGAAACAAAATGAAACTTTGACTCATGATTTCCAGCCAATAGAGGATACTAAAAATAAAAATAGACTGATAAATGGATCATTATCTATAAAATAGTGTTTTCTATTGCTTTTGGCTCTGTAAGAATTATTGGCAAGCTGAATTGATAAAGTTTGCGTCACGTTAGTTCAATTGACATATTAATAAATCACCACAAAAAATTGTTAGTGTGATATTTTATAAATAAGGGGGAAATAACATACCAGTCGTTGAGGTGGGTGATCCAATATTGTTCCTGTAACAAAAAAAGTCATCATTAAAACAATCAAACACATTCTAGGACGGTTGCACAAATGATACTCAAGTTTGATCTTAACAACTCATTTGAATTGGTTTATGAAAAATCAGAAGTTGATTAGCGAATATTACGTACAAAAAATAAATATTTCATTCACACTGAATTGAGACATGTTTTTGGAAAAGTTCAATAATCATTTCAATCAATATTCAACTACGGTTTATAAATATATTTATATACAACTGTATTAAAGTTCAATAAATTTAATACACAACTTGACTGAATGAATATCATGATATCTAAACTACGGTAATAAATCTCGATAATAATTAAAAATCAAGAACTACAGTAGGCTAGACTTTTCTAATACTGTTTTCAATTTGCAACACATAAATCATGATGATAGAGTAATAATAAATTTTAGCAAGCTATAAAACAAATTAATCAATTTTCCATTCAGTGTTGATGAATCAATCTTGATGATAATAATAGAGTACGTAAAGATTGGAGATTTTCAGCAATCTCTACAATGATACAAAATTTATTCTATTTCTTAATCTGACAAATGAATCTTGATAATGTAGAAATATAGAAATGGTCTGCTACATCAGATAATTGTTGTTCGATTATGTTTCAATAAATTTTTATGGTAAAGAAGTGGTTAGCATATAAGACTAGTCGAGAAAAGAAGACATTCTGGCAAGATGGAAAAATTACTTCATCTCAGTCAATATTGGTTCAAAAATTAAAAATTTGATTACAAATTGTAGATTAGAATGTTTCCTACAATTTGAGACCAAATTTATATTTTTCAAACCAATATTGTCCGAGCTGGAGTCATTTTCTCGTCTTCTTTGCTTGGACATCGTATACAAATATTGAAAAATTTCAGCAGATCATCAAATAATTGTTGTTCGATTCTAACAATCAATGTTGTAAATCTGTGTTTTGAATCAATGAATCAATATGTAAATCTGTGTTTTAAATCAATGAATCAATATTTAAATCATTTTTAATCAATTTTGATTGTAAAGAAGTGATCAACACTACATTTAACATTTGTAACATTTTATGTGACTGACTACAAAGGCAACAAACGTCATGCAATGATATTTCCGAATGAAAAATTGGCTGATTGAATGTATGGTTGGGGCGATAATTGAGGAAAATCTGATCAGACTCACGTTGAATTCGAATTGATGGCCTTGGAGTTATTAATACTGTGATTGGCGGTCTTCTTCAGTGTGTACGATCCTCTCTGGCTGTCAGTAGCTAGCTTATCCACTATCGCCTCCAATTCTGCATAAACCTATACAACAAATTGAAAAATTAGTTTGATCAACGAATAGTTCAATATCTTATTTCAATTCAATGGGAGGTTTGCATGAACAATAGATAATTGAATAATTTTCTGTTCGGAATTTAACAGAGTAATTCAGTGATTTATTTCAAAACCAAGTAATTTTTGGTCCCAGAATTATAACCTGAAAATTTGGACAATTTAATATGTGACTAAATTAGGAATAGAAGAAGTTTTGGGCAATAGCCTGTTTCTTCTTTCCTCATCTTGTATATAAATGAAATAGATATGGTACATGAATGATTTAATGAATCAATCATAATTATTATGAAATGTAAGTGAATATTCAGGCTTGCCTAAAACTGTTCCTCTATAAATGAATCAAAATTTATTCAACTTTTATAATTTAGGGAACTTATTGGTTATTCGCAACAATGATAAAGAGCTAACCATGATTCATTTATTTACACAAAAAATTGAAATCGGAGGGAAAACTAGACATAGCATGTACTATTCCTCTCCCAAAAAATGTTTACTAAAATGAATGTTTTCCATATATCCATAATAAATTCACAATAAATGCAATAAAAGAACAATCAACTCTCACTCTGCTATCATATTTGTTGCTTTTATCTAATTGTTATTATAATATATCAAGGCATCTTCTAATTAAAAAAAAAACATATTTTACCCAATTACATATTCAAGTAATATTACAATATTATTATAAAATAACAGCTAATATGAATATTATTGATCTAAGATAGTGATATTGGGTTGAATGAGATAAATTAGTTATGGTTACTTTATTTAATTGTAATAATAGTTCTTCATTTAAAGCCGAAAAGTATCTTCATCAGTATTGTTATCACATTTAGTATAAATATACGAGCAGTAGGTACAATTAATTCCCATTAATACTTGTTTGAAGGCTCTCTATCATCTACTTAATCAAGACGACTTGACTGAAAAACGTCATTGAGTGGTCACACCACCCACACCATCGATATGGTGTATCGGAAGAACGGAAATACGGAATTACGAATTTACGGATATACGTAATTATGGATAAACGGAATTCCATACTCTGGTCCCACACCAACCTTAGCCGTCTCCGAGTGAAACAGCTGTTCGGCGGCGAACAACGTCTGCAAGTTGGTGACGAGGAACAGCACACGTGAGTCGTACAGTGCGGGCAGTTCGTCGTGCAGTTCCGAGTTGAGCGTTTCGTAGGTCCGCTTTGCGTCGTCCAGCAGGTCGCGTGCGCGAGCCACTTTGGCCTCATCTCGTTTCCTTCCACCTCCCCCGCCGGCCGCACCACCCTCCAGCGACTGCATGTTGTGACGCTGACTGTCGAAGTCCACCAGTTTGCGGTTGCGTTTTTCGATTTTTTTCTGAAAAAAATCAATCTCAATTTAATTTATTTATTGTTATGAAATATTCGCAAGAACTTTCAGGTTACAGAATTAACAAACAAGAATATGTAAATCAAGTAAAAATTTCACAGGAATGAAATATAACAACTCTCAACACAAGCCCCCTTTACACGGCAGATTTTTGACATATTATAATCAAATTCAATTATATATTATAGTCAAAAATTCATTTATTATAGAATATTTGACGGCATTATAGTGATATAGTCTGGTCTAGCAAAGAAGACGTTCTGGCAAGATGGAAAAATGACTCCAAAGATTATAAATTTGGTCTCAAATTGTAGAGCAGATTTTTTTCTGAAATATGAAACCAAATGTATAATTTTTAAATTAATATTCAATGAGTTTTTCCTATCTTGCCAGAATGTCCATTACAAAAAGGCTCTGCTACTGCCATAATAATACAGTATCACGAATGGAATGAAAGGAAAAGGAGTTCCATCAGTCTCCTATATGAAATCAATTGATATTATGAATATGATGATGATTGAATTTCCTTGTTTTTTTGCTCATACGATGAGAAGAGCCAATAGAAATTAAAGTTGATAGAATTATCAAATGAATAATTTATTTATATTAAAAGATTACCTAGAAGGAAGGAGCCTAATGATGAATAGAAGTACCGTAGATAAAATAAACTTCAAACGAATGAATCATAAAAATTAATAAAATAGTATTATCAAATCTGAATGAGTCAATTTATATGAGTTATTATATGTCTATTTTTGAGTATATAACTTGGTCATTCATTAGTCAAATTGTTGAGTGTAAGAGGGGCCAGCTGCGCCTCAACTTCGCCCTCCAAGGAAAAATAGAGAGAGCTATTCAGTTCAAATCAATCTCCACATGGTTAATGCATAAGATTGTCAAAATTATACTTCCAATATTGTTCATTTGAACCAAAATATTCATTAAAACATCCTAGAAACCCATCTTACCATAATATAGAAGCTATCTTCTTTCATTTCAATATTCTTGTAAAAACAACTGGGCCAACCATTTACTAAACAAGCCAGATTGAAATGAATGAACCGCGCAAAAGTCTGCTCTAGCTATTGTCTGTCCAAGCAAAGAAGACATTCAGGCAAGACGGGAAAATGAATCCAGCTCGATCAATGTTGGTTCAAAAATTATAAACTTAGCCTCAAATTTCATATCAGTATGTTTTCTACAATTTGATACCAAATCTATAATTTTCGAAACAATATTGACCGAGCTGGAGTCATTTTCCCATCTTGCCAGAATGTCTTCTTTGCTCGACCAGACTATACAAACTTAACAAGCCAGATTGAAATGAAATACTGTACCAAGAACCAAGTTGGTTGTAGCTATACATAAGCTTGACGTTTGTGACAGGGCTGGCAATATTAAATACTGCAATATATGAGTTCTGACAATATATACAGAGCTCCTACAGTAAATATATACTTTTTTGAAATAAATATCCGAAATGAAGCAAGCCAGGTGGCTGACAGACGCGTTTCGTCTCTTTGAGAACGTTTTTAGGACGCTTATTTTCACTCAGTTGTCTCCTCAAAGTGGCTCTATGTGTTGATTGCTGTTTTCAAAGGCTCGCATATAGAGAAGTTCATTAGCCCCGCATTCATGGGATGCTATTTGGAGCAAGGGGATGTATAATAGTTGGTTTATTGAGATGGGATCAAGGTGAATAATTATGGAGTATGCTTGAGGGATTATTACTTGTATTGGTGGAAAAATAACCTAAGAAACTATTTTCATCTATCCTATTTGGGTTGTAATAGTTGGTTTACTGAGATGAGATGAAGGTAGATAATTATGGAGTATGTTTGAGGAATTATTACTTGTATTGGTGACAAATTTACTTGAGAAATTATTTTCATCTTCACTATTTTGTGAAGAGTTAGGTAATGAAAAGAGAACAATAGGCTCATTAGCTCAAAGCTTCATTCGTCACACAAGAATGAAGAAAGACAAAAATTGAGAATTTTTAGCAAAATCGCACCATTGTATACTTACTACTAGTAGTAGCAGTAAGCTATTCATTCTTTATTCCATGATTTCACTGGTAGTACGTATACTTTGAAAGCAGTCAAAATAACTTCAAGTTTTGTCAAGTATTAATTAGACAAGATTTGATGCTAAATATTTTATTGGATGAGACATTTGATTGTGGAAATTTTCTCATCAGGATTCTTACTACATAGTTTGACCAAAACAGTAGTTACAACCTCTTATTTTTTTAAATTTTAGGTACTTGTAACGTAATTCATTGTTATGAATGATATTACTCTGTGTGCCCTCGATATAATTCATTTTTTATAATAATATACATACACAAGATGGAATGTTTCACATGAAACACTCAACTGAAACGTCCCGTATTAGAACGTCTAGTATCATTATTGAACTTCATATATTACATTGTTTCATTTGATATACGAGTATGAATCAAATGTATATTATTTTGTTTCAATCTTGTGTCTATTTGATGTTCTTGAATGTATTCTCACGTACTTTTTGAACACATCTTTTGAAAAACTTCCCAAACGGACATACTTTCTTTCTTTATTCTTTCTTTACAATTGCGACTTGATTTCCAAGTATTTTAAGCAAAGGATGAATGAGTGATGATGAATGATGATGATGAAGGTTTAAGATGTAGGTTATTATGTCTATCCACAATGTCCACTTTCACTTAATAATTTCTCACTTCAAAAAATATTTTATCACAAATAATTTTGAATTTCGATAAAAGTCCACTTTTAAGTTTCAAAAATGAATAAGATAAACCATAGGATTTCAATATTATGGATTCACTTTGAAATTTTTCAGCAAATTAAAACAAACTCACTAGTAGCCATCACAGCTGTTATCACTGAAAAAATGCTCCTGGTAGCTCCAATGCACCCAAAACTCACAAATAAGCATTTAAAGGAGACAAAACAACAATCTTTTCAAAACGGCCGTTTTGTTTCCGTTTATTCCTGATTGATGGTTTGGGTTTCATAAAGTAACAAGTTACAAGTAATGGAGTGAATATTCATCAAGTAAGATTTCATAAAATATCGATTTTCATTATATCAAGTATCGATATTCTATACATCGAGTATCGATGAAATATCGATATTAAATATATTAAGTATCGATATTAAATTTATCGAGTATCGATAAAATTTCTATTATCGACATTTTCCAATCGATATTTCTCAAAAAACGAGTGCATCCTGGTAGTACTGACCCTCATTTCGGGGAACTGCGCCTGGTAGGTGTTGAGCGGTATGAGCACCTGGTCGGCCAGCTTATGGCTGAAGTCCTGCCAGAGCATTTCGGCGTTCTGCGCCTGCACGTAGACCAGATCGTGGCCGGTCCACTGACTTTCGTAAATCTCGTTCAGGGAGTCCATCAACGATTTGCTGGCCGCTTGTACCGCTGCAATACAACAACAAAATTCATCAAATTAATAAATTTATTTATTTATCTAAAAAATTGGTAAAGGGACAGTTTTGGGAGTAATCTTGTTGAACCTTCCATTAAGAAAATGTTGTAACTTGATAATAAGTAAATAAAAAAATCTTTATATAATTATTCAACTTAAAAGAGTACAACAGGTTCTATATCCCAAAACTGTTCCTCTTTCATTTAGTTGAAATACTTATGCTTTCAAAGATATCAAAGAATACACAAGATATTTCAGGAAGAATGTGCAATACTTCTCAGGCTAATTTATTACACAAAGTAGAGAAAAAGTTCCTTAGGGTTAGGTGTTAGGACATACCCCTAAAAACGCTTTGTTACCGAGATAAAAATGGTAAAAAATTTAAATTTTTCAAAAATATATAATTTTCTAATTTAACGAGGCTTTATGTAGGTCCAAGCAAAGAAGACATTCTGGCAAGATGGGAAAATAAACTCAAGCTCGGTCAATATTGGATAAAAATTATAAATTTAGTCTCAGATTGTAGATCAGAAAGTTTTCTAGAATTTGAGACTAAATTTATCATTTTTGAGCCAAAATTGACAAATATTCGCTTGAGGTGAGAAACCCGTTTGACGTTTGTACGTTTTACTGAAAACTTAATAAGGTCTAATCAAATGTCTCATAAACCGGGCATTAATAGAATAAATTTATCAATTTTGTCAATGATTGATTTTTGTCATCTTTAATTTATAACCTACATTCCAGACATTTCGAGTTTGATATACTGTTTTGATTTAGTAACAGTCGACTATATTTTAATACATGAAAACATAATAAAAAATCATGTATCACATTTCAGTACCTTCTTCATTGCATCAAATTACACCGTGGACACTCAGCTTGAGATGAAGTTAGGACTATAATATAACCTAACGAGTAGGACTTATGGGGTCAGTCAACATCAGATTTGAAGTTCAAGTTTGAACGAACCTGTACTTTTCCTCTGATGCAAAGCAGAAGAAGCTTATATCAGCCAGCCACTTGAGATGATGATAAATGATATTTCATAGGCTCTATGAATTGTATAGTCTGTCCAAGCAAAGAAGACATTCTGGCAAGATTGGAAATGACTCCAGCTCCGTCAATATTGGTTCATAAATTATAAATATTATCTCAATTTGTAGATTAGAATGTTTCCTACAGTTCAAGATTAAATTACAAACAATTATGTTCAATTATGAACAAATATTGACCGAGCTGGAGTCATTTTCCCATCTTGCTAGGATGTCTTCTTGGGTTGGACAGACTATACTGTGCTGGGTGTCCATTGAAAGAGTTGATATAGTCTGTTCAAGCAAAGAAGACATTATGGCAAGATAAGAAAATGACTCCAGTTTGGTCAATATTGTTTCAAAAATAATAAATTTCAAATTTTCAAATAGTAGGAAACATTCTTATCTACAATTTGAGATCAGATTCATAATTTAAGAACCGATATTGACCGAACTGGAGTCATTTCCCGATCTTGCCAGAATGTCTTCTTTGCTTGGACCGACTATAACATTGATGTGACAGTCTCAATTGCTTCATTGGCCCACTGCTGCACTCACCATAGTTCGCGCATGCTGTGAAGACACGTCGTTCAAATACAATTTAAATTGCAGCGGCGTGTCTTCTTCAGCTTGCACGAACTATATCTTTTATTGGCTCTTGAAGTAGACAACAATGACGTGGAGACACCATACTATTCATTCATCATTTTTCTTCTTTCATTTCCAGTTCTTCCTTATCAGACTTTTTTCTCTTCCACTCAGTCCTCATCTCCTTCAGCTTCTTCGCATATTGATCGTTTTCCTGTTTTTTCTTCTTCTACCTCTTTTTCTTCGTTGTATTATCTTCTCCTTCTGTTTCTTATTCTTCTACTCCTCTACATTTTTCTTCTTAATAAATATATATATTCTTTCTTCTTATTCTTCCTCCTCTTATCATCATTATTATTATTATTACTCTTCTTCTTCTTCTTCTTCTTCTTCTTCTTCTTCTTCTTCTCCTTCTTCTTCTTCTTCTTTTTCTTCTTCTCATTCTATCTCGTTCTTCTTCTTATAATCCTACTACACTGTATTCTTCACATCTTTCCTTTCCTCTTCATCACTCTCTTCTTCTCCATCTTTTTCTTCTTTATCTTCCTTCTCAATTATTTCTCTTTAAAATACAGACGACTGTCAAAATTGATCGATTTCTTATCAGGCCAGTAAGACTCTGAGGTGATGAAATGGGTGATATAATGTTCCCTCTGTTTATTCTTTTTGACAGCTTCAGATAAAGTTCTATGTAAACTGTTGATAATTCATCAATAGACCTCCTGTTATTCTTCGTTTTTCAATAATAATTTAATACGAGTTTAATGAGAATAAACTTCTCTGATATAATTCTAGCTAAAGAATGGAATGAGAATTTTCATCCTATTTTCTGGTTCTATACATTCTATGCAAATATCGTGAAATTGTTAGTTGTGTAAAGCGAGTGTATGTTTTCAAAATACATTCAATAGATGAGACTAATCAAATTTATAGGTAGTCTAATTTTTATGCAGAAACAAATGACAGCATGAAATTCATTATGAGACAAACTGCAATCAGTAAACAACTGAAAAATAACTAAAATGGGAATTTATATAATTAAAAAAGTCGACCAGTAAAGTATTGTAAACCTCTGGAGCTGGAGCCCACGGTCCAATCATTTTTCAAGATGATACGAAAGATGACACATGTATCAATGAGACAATCATGAACAAACATAGCTTAGTAAATTCCAATAATGTCACCTTTCAATTCAACTGTTTTATTTTATACATATATCATATTGTGTAGCTTCTTGAAAGGGAATTGAACCGTTAATACACTGTTTGAGTGTTGTTTTGGTGCTCAAAAATAGAATTTTACATTGAAAATTCGACTGAGTAAGTTGGTAGTTATTTAAAAATAAACATGATTTTGATCATGACTTTTGAGAGTGCTACAATCACAATGAATGTAATAAAAGGGTAGCCCACCTGATTTTTCTATTCATTAATATAGACAGCATCATAGTAACCCTGCATTGCAAATTTAAAATTTTAAATATCAAAGTTTATTGTGTACATTTGGTGATATTCTTGTTTTTTGTGTGTTTTGAACTCTCTCAAATTGAAAAAAAACTTTTAAACATCTAAATATCCGTGGATCATTCCAAGAAATACCACAATTTCCTATCGAGGATAATTATTTAGGTTATTTTGCCGGTGGAACATCCTTTTAGGTCTTCCCACCAAATATGACATACGCTAATAATAATAATTGTGTACTTCACTTTCCAACTTTATTATTAATCGTTTGTATTCAACGTCTCACCCCAACACTTACTTGATCAGAAAAGTAAAACAAAATCTATAAATTAGTACAGCATCTCTAATAGGATTTTTGGACAGGAGAAAGGAAGCAATTAGAGATCAAACGTCTAACCATCAATATAGGCTACACTCCAAATACACCGATTTCTGATTCAGAAACGTTATTAGTATTCCAATTTCTCTAATCCTGTAAAACGCTCAATCCTGTTCACTTCCTTTCTTGGTAACACACGACTCCTACTCCTACTTTCTCCCGCGCATTTTATCAGAAAGAAGTAAAGGAGGAAGAAGAAGAAGAAGAAGAAGAAGAAGAAGAAGAAGAAGAAAAATAAGTTGGCAGTGGAAAGAAGCGAGCAAGCCTACTACGGATTGAATAAATAAACCAAACATAGCTGTTCTGATCTCACTTCCGTCAAAATGTAAACAGAGCCTTCAAAAGAAAATGTAACTTTCTTATGGAGAATGTGGATGATACGAGTGAAGGTTACATGAAAAAGTTTCAACTTTCGGTTGGCTTAAAACATTCGGCGCTCAATTCACTTTCAAATGTATTGATCAAACATACAATAAATTATTTCACGCTTAAATCTAAAGTTTCTGAATTCCACTCGACTGTTTAATTACTTGTCAAGAAGATAGATACAACGAATAGAAAAGCTTTAACTTTGATAAACGTTTGTCATGAAGAATTGAAAAAATACAAAAGTATCAAATTCTATGGAATTTTTTATTTTATTGATAGGCGATTGAAAGGTGAAAAACAGCTTTTTTAATGTATTGTTTAAAAAATTCAAGAGTACAATATTCATATTTATGCTAAAGAATCAAATGAAAGCTAGTTTCATAGAAAATTTTAACGTTACACCTACTCGCTACTAACTCGTTATGCTACCAGTTCTAGCAAAACAATTAGAATATAAACTTTCAAACTGTCAGGTATGACTGAGACTTTATGTAGATGTAAGATAGGTATAGTCTGTCCAAGCAAAGAAGACCCACTGGCAAAATGGGAAAATGACTCCAGCTTGGTCAATATTTTTTCAAGAATTATTAATTTGGTCTTAATAGTACATCAAATTGGTAATTTTTAAACTAATATTGACCGAGCTTCAGCCATTCTCCCATCTTGCCAGAGGGTCTTCTTAGCTTGGAAAGACTATAATATCTTGCATCTACATAAACTCGACTTGATAAAAAAAATGTCAGAGAATAAAAAGTCGATAATAGAAGAAAGATTCGATACTAAAGACTACTCCAGAGAAAAAGTAGAAAAAATAATTAATAGAGAAACAGAGCAGGGTAGAAAATAACAAACAACATTTCAATTTGGGTGTAGCTACAATCTGTCCAAGCCAAGCAAAGAAGACATTGTGGAGAGATGGGAAAATGACTCCAGCTCGGTCACTATTGGTTCAAAAATTATAAATTTAATCTGAAGTTGTAAATCAGAATGTTTTAAACAATTTGAGACCAGATTTATAATTTTTTAAACAAGTATTTACTGATCTGGAGTCATTTTCCCGTCTTGCCGGAATGTCTTCTTTGCTTGTATACACAATCGCTGAGAGAGTATGAGGGGATTTACGTAACGCCCTATCAAGGTCAATCTTGTTTCACTACACTATTAACACCGGTATTAGTTGTCCACTACTTCCTTCTCTTTTCAACACACTTTCCACAGCCTAGCTCCATCTCTGTCCTGGTCCGATTTTTATCAAATAACAACCAAGTTAACGTGCAGTAAGGTGTAATCCGACATAGGATCACACCGCCAATCATTGTCAATGAATAGATGGAGAGAGAAGATAGGTGGCAGAGAAAAATAAAGAGAGAGAGAGAGAGAGAGAGAGAGAAATGAGAGATGTAATAGAGATGGAGTCCTCAATAGTAAAATTTGTGAAAACTCAATTGAAATGGCCTCGCAGTATAGTATAGTCTGTCCAAGCAAAGAAGACCCTCTGGCAAGATGAGAAAAAGACTCCAGCTCGGTCAAGATTGGTTAAAAAATTATTGATTTGGTCTCAATCGTAGGAAATATTCTGATCTACAATTTGAAACCAAATCAATAATTTTTGAACCAATATTGACCAAGCTGTAGTCATTTTCTCTTATTGTCAGAGGGTCTTCTTTGCTTGGACAGACTTTATAATAAGAATTGCAGTTCACTAAGCCAACAACCTGCTAATAAACCAATCTACAGAGACTGAATATTCTGAACTGTATTATCTGAGTATACAGAAATTGTAAAAAACAACTAGTCAACAAAATTCCAAATATAGATAAATGAATGCTGATTGGTTTATTGTAGAATACAAGTTCCGATTTCAATCGAACTAATTATTGATAAATATTTAGTTATTACCAAAACTATCGTCAAACTTTAGTTAAAACGTCACTAAAGAGAGCTGAACTTTAGTTAAAACGTCTCTAAAGAGAGCTGAATCTGTACAGTATAGTCAATTATTTTACTAGGCTATGTTTACATGATTCAATTTCCTTTCAAAAATAACCTGTTGATATATTAGAGCCGTTTAATAATGAATGAAATGAATAATTAACAATTATTTCGCATAATAATAATGTCCATCAAATTTGATGCATAACAAGATGAACGAATCGATATTGATTTCCTCCATATTCTTGAATAATTCATATTAAGTAAATTTTTTGATAGTTGACTAAATCCTTGTGTATCCATTATGAGTAGTTTACAATGGATATTCTCGAAATAATCATGCATAACTCTGATGAGCAGAGTTTCTAAAGAGAGGAAGAGCTCTCTCCCCAAGATATTTCCATTGTACAAGAAGGCGTTCTCCATAATAATTATTTCCATTTCCATAATAGATATTTCCATTGTACAAAAAGGTGTTCTCCATAATAATTTTGTAAATAAAGAATATTTCAGAATTCCAAAGAGTTGATTTTGTAGATCCGTTCCATAAAGAATGAAATAAAAACATAATTTAGAAATTATTTCTCGCAATAATAATACTTGCCCATAATACAGCGGAATTATTAAACTTGTTCTGTAACTATTGGGCTGTATATATTGGACTCTATATCTTATAAGCCACCTTTTACAAGCCACACTGTCTATGAGTTTCATTTTGTCTATGAGACAAGCCTATGAGATTTTAACTGTCTCACACGTTATTCCTGTACACAAAAGGTGCTCTCCACAGTTTAAAGGTTAATTTAGAATAGTTTTTTGTTTCAATAATGCTCACCCCTGATACAGCGTATGTAGTTGTTGAACTCCTTCTGTAATCGGGTGGCTGCACTGTGCTGCCTGGTGAAATTCTGCAGATGCTCATCGAAAATATCATCGGCGGTGCGGTCTACTTTACCCAAGTTCTGCAGAATCTGCAAAAAATATTGAAAAATATTAGTTAATTGTTAACTAATAACCACAACACATCTACACAAATTCAGAACATAATATGAATATCTACATAATTTATGAAATCATTACTTTTGAACCATGTTTACCGTACTACAGTATTGTAATCAGTACCTAATTCATGAACAATAGTCATAGCTATATTTTCAAGTTTTTGGACAATAAATTATTCTATATCATTCTTCAATATAAGATAGATAAATTGAAACGTCATATCACACAGCAAATTATAAATTTTCATTGAAGTATAGAAATTTAGAGTTGTATTTGGAATGATAAAATAATGTTCTGTAATATTTTTGAATGTGGGAATCCTGCTCTTGCAAGAAAATTCCTCTGATTATAATCGCTTGAAAAAGGCTAAAAGGCTTAATAAAGGCTTGAAAGAAGTATTTTATTAGAAATGAGAGATAGAAATATCAACTTGATTTCAAAGAAAACTCTTCTGATTATCGCTTGGAAAATGCTAAGAATTATTTTATTTGAACTCTTAGATAGAAATATCTAGACTATTTCTGAATAATCGATTGAATATTTAGCTTGCATAATAAATTAAATAATCATGTTTACTGTACTATTGTAATCTGTACCTAATTTATAAACAAGAATTTATAAGTCACATTTTTTTATCTAGGATAAATATATGGTATTTGCCCATATATGAGGAGTATTCATCAAATCGAATTATGTATTTTTATTGTTTATTGTACTCGAGGAATAATAAAAGCAATTTCATTTCAGAGATAAAATCAATACTTCATACACAAGCATTTCATATTTTCTATTACCACGCTTTTTTATTAAAATTGAAATTTCAATCAAATAAGGATAGAATATTTTCACAACACAACCATCAGAATTGAACAAATGCATATTAATACAAAATCAATTATTCCTTCAACGAAATGGGTTTGTGTTAAATACAGGTACAGTTATGTAGATTTAACAAATACACTACTGAATTTTAGGTGGGAAAATTTCAAATTCAATATCACTAAATACAAATATTGATCAATAATGGAAGCCAATATAAATTCCACAGGAACAATCAATTGAAGAAGTTTTCAAATTTTCTAAAATTTATACAATAAGATGAAAGGTTCTTAGGAACATGAACCCATACTTTAATTATATGATACACGTCGTCCGGAAACCAATCTTACTAAAATAATTATAAATCAAACACGATTGGGTCATTGGGATTGAAAAAAAAAACAAATGGTCAAAATCATTATCTCTATTCATTAATGAGCATAATTTCATTCAAATGTCAATCACCATCTCATCAATTTGAGAACAATACGGGTCTACATAACAAGTAAAATCATTCAGCTTTCATTTGCAACGATTATCAAAACAATACACCAAAACAGATTAGAATCCAAGCTGGAATAGCTAGCTACAATATGTCGGATAACCATTAATTAATCACAAACCAGTGAAACAAAGCCCCGAGAGATAGAAAGAGAGATAGAAAGAGAGAGAGAGTGAGAGAGAGAGAGAGAGAGTGGGAGATAACAGAGGTGTTACATAAATCGTCACTTTCAGTTGCAATTTTAACCACTGAGTCGAGAAAAGCTATTAATAAGACCTGAATACCTGCGGGAAATGTATTACATAATGCGATGAAAAACTATGTGGTGGCCTATATACTGCTACTAATTACTACCACTGTTCAACTTCCTCAATATTAACGATCATCACTTTCAAAATCATCATAATTCTACCTCAGCTCATCTGCTGTGACTTATGAAGTAAAGCTAAGCCAAGCAAAGAAGAGCCTCTGGCAAGATGAGAAAATTACTCCAGCTCGGTCAATATTGGTTTAAAAATTATTGATATGGTCTCAAATTGTAGATCAGAATGTTTCCTGCAATTGAGACCAAATCAATAATTTTTGAACCAATATTGACCGAGCTGGAGTGATTTTCCCATCTTGCCAGAGGCTCTTCTCTGCTTGGCCAGACTATACACTATTCGTAACGATTTATAACACTATTCGTAAAGATTTGTCAAGTTCTATTATTATCACTATAATAATATGCACTGTTTTGCTGCAGGATATCTATGCTCAAATCTGTTGTAATGCTGGTCTTGCAATTGAATAAATAAATCATACATATCATTTTAATGATCGATAAGTGAATAAGACTGAGAAATGAATAGAAATATTCTGTTATAATACATATAAAACATATTCTGATACAACAAGTATAAATATTATGAATTAAATAGCAAGCAGAAATGTCATTTGCTTAAATCGATTCAAATATCATCAAGTTTGAAGCATTGGATGTCAAAACCAAGACCTAATATCTGATTTTAATACTCAAAATTAAGATGTTTCATCTCATTTTAATGCTCAAGGAAGAAAGCATAAAATCTAATTAATTTTGACATTATACAAAATGAGAGAAATCAAATGCCTTAGGTGTAGCCTACTCGATACGTTTTGAAAACCTTAATCAATTTTTTCAATTCAAAAAGTAATTTATTTCACAAAACAACAGAAAAAAATCAATAAATACATTGCATAGTAACATGTTATCTGATAAACTATTTTCAAAAATATACTGGAGCTTGAAATGTGAGTTTCTGTTGATAAATATGAATACTACAGACAATTTGAAAATATTTCACTCATACAATAATTAAAAAATACGGATACTTTTGATTATTTCTTTCAAATCATGTACACTAATTAATGCAGATCACTCTATTAGAATGATTTATGTGAAAACATTCATTTCAATACCGTAAAAAACAGAAAAAAACATTATACAGGTAGAAATCTAATGGCAACAGCGTTCATAATGATTAGGAATCAATTATTTTACAGGTTGTAACAAAATTACTGGAAAAAGGGGGGAAAAATATAAAAAATTCTGAAAAAAATCTGCAAAACTTCAACTTCGCTACCAAACTGAATTTTTACCTTCCGGAAGTGCAATGAACTGCTTTTGACCTGCAAAAGTTGCGTGAAAAAACAAAAACAAAATCATTTTCAAAAATAGTCATGATTTCAATCTGATATATTAAAATAGAAAAATCATCTAAATAAAAAACAAACATTGTTCTTGTGGATACTTTCATTCCTCCAGTCTAAAAATGAAGGTAAACCAAATTTAAATTTTCAAGTGGAGACCAGTTAGTCCTTACAATAATGTCCACTTGAAGTTTATGAGAACCGTTCTGAGATGGTAAAATTATTCCACAGAAAAAGGAACAAACTTTAATTTTGATAATCAATTGCATCCTACACAAGAGAAACACTCCAATTGCATTCAATCACCCTGAGAAATAAATAGACCTATAATGTCAAAAGTTAACAATTACCAAAGGGTGTCAAAGGGTACCCAATACCGAATTAGATCAGTAGAAAGATTTCATGCAAACATCAACAAATTAAAATTTGGTAGTCAATGATGCAGACAAATTCTTCCATTATTCCAATAACTATACTTAAATATACCTCCTGTTCAATTACATTTCAATAAAATGTATAAAATGAAAGTAATATTTTTATTATCAAGACATGTGATTGTTCCCGTTGATACAATCAGACAATGATTATTAGAGAAAATGTCTCATTCTAAGCTCTCTGGGTGCGAATGTTCAAGCAAAGAAGACATTCTGGCAAGATGGGAAAATGACTACATCTCGGTCAATATCGGTTCAAAAATTATAAATTGAATCTTAAATTTCAGATCGGAATCAGACCAAATTAATCATTTTTGAACCAATATTGAATGAACTGGTTTCATTTTCCCATCTTGCCAGAATGTCTTCTTTGCTTGGACTGGCTATACCATCTTGTGTATCCTCTATAGATTTACTCGTTGACAAGCAACTTATGCGAGGAGCAAAACAATCGAATTGGGTTACTGAGGATGGTCAACTAAAAACACAACAAACTTATATTTTGATGATCAATGATCGAAACAATACTTCCGATATTATACTTCCAATATCCTAAGACACTATCTCAGCCAAAAATCAGCCCATATAATATTATGCCTTATAACAATAATATGCACCGGTAATTAAAGTTTACAATAACAATGAAATCATATCATTGGGAAAGTATGATGGGAGAAAAACAAACAGAAACTTCGGTGGTCAGTAATCAAAACTCCCAATTTGAGAATAGTCTAATTTTCACATAAGAAATAAATTGGTTATTAGTCTGGATAGCAATGATCGGAGGGAAAAGTGACCAAGACAAATACTTCCGTAATCCCAATACACCTTCCGCAAATTCTTGCGGCAAGTAGGCAATACACCGGCAAGTAGCTGCAAATACAGCACAAGGTGTTACTGGAAAGTAGCAAGTAAACCGCCGTTACTGGCGGCAGGAATTTGACCTTTGACCCAACCCACATTCGGCGGGCGACCTTGAACCCACATTCTTAACAACCCTTCCTCTTCTTCCTGATCAACTTTTTTATTTAGAGAGAGACAGAGAACAAGAAAGAGATAGGAAAGGAGAATCATCGAGAAATGATCAAGAGGGATTTGATGGCCAATAAAGAGAATGAGGTTGAGCAGGAGGGGTGCAAGATGGTTAGGAATGGAGGAGGCAGAGGAGGAGGAGGAGGAAGAAGTAGATGAAGAAGAAGAAGATGAAGAAGAGGAAAAAGAAGGAGGAGGAATAGGAGGAAGTGGGAGAGGAAGTGGAGGAGGAAGAAGAAAATGAAGAAGAAGTAAAAGAAGAAGGAGGAGGAGGAGGAGGAAGAAGAAGATGAAGAAGAAAAAGAAGGAGGAGGAAGAAAAAGATGAAGAAGAAGAAGAAAAAGAAGGAGGAGGAGGAGGAGGAGGGGGAGGAGAAGAAGGAGGAGAAGAAGGAAGAAGCAGATGAAGAAGAAAAAGAAGAAGAAGAATAAAAAGAAGAGGAGGAAGAAGAAGAAGAAGAAGAAGAAGAAGAAGAGGAGAAAGGAGGAGAAGAAGAAGAAGAAGAAGAAGAAGAAGAAGAAGAAGAAGAAGAAGAAGAAGAAGAGGAAGAAGAAGAGAAGAAGGAGAAGAAGAGAGGAGGAAGAGGAAGAAGAAGAAGAAGTGGAAGAGGAAGAAGGAGAAGGAGAAGAAGAAGGTGAATAAAGAAAAAAAAGAAGGAGGAGGAGGAGGAAGATGACGAAGACGAGGAGAAGGAGGAGGAATAGTGAGTGGAGGAGGAGGAAGAAGTATTAGTAGGAGGAGGAGGAAGAAGAATTAGTAGGAGGTGGAGGAGGAGAAGAAGAAGGAGAAAAATTATGAAGAAACAACAAGCTGACGCCAAAAAGTAAGGTGGTTTCGTCTGCTCCTTGTGCGCTCCAACAGCTGATGTCAATTAGAATGATTGTTATTCAGCTAATACTAGATGATGTTTTGAGATAAAAAGAAACAATAGATGCTTTACATCAGCTGTTAGTAGGTTGAATCAAAACAAGAGACATACGAAACCGCCAAACTTTTTTGAGTCAGCTATAATAGAATTCAAGTGTTATAATTAAAGGGAAAATAAGATGTGGAAATGAGACCATAAGATGTGGAAAAAAGACAGATAGAGGAAACAGGAGATATTAGAAGGAGAGAATGAGAAGGAAAAGGAGAAAGTGGGTGTAAGAGAAGTAGAAAGAGAAAGGAGAGAAGGATGAATTGATAGAGAAGTAACAGAAATCAGGTGTTTTGATGGCCAAGGCTAGGGTCGTGGGAGGAACAACTTACAGATTAGTCTATCCACGCAAAGAAGACATTCTGGCAAGATGGGAAAATTACTCCAGCTCGGTCAATATTGGTTCAAAAATTATAAATTCAATCTCAAATTGTGGGAAACATCCTGCTCTACAATTTGAGACCAAATTTATGATTATTGACTCAATATTGACCGAGCTGGAGTAATTTTCCCTTCTTGCCAGAATGTCTTCTACGCTTGGACAGATTATACAGGTTTCTTATTTTTGTTTTCAATCTCCTTCCCACTCTATCAATCCTTCCATCTTTCTTCTTCCTATAGTCTGTCCAAAAAATAAGACATTCTGGCGAGATGGGAAAATGACTCCAGCTCGGTCAATATTATTTCAAAAATTATAAATTTGGTCTCAAATTGTAGATCAGAATGTTTCCTACACTTTGAGACCAAATTCATGATTTTTGAAACAATGTTGACCGAGCTGCAGTCTTTTACCCATCTTGCCAGAATGTCTTCTTTGCTTGCACAGACTATACCTACGGTATTCACAGTAAACAGCACCTACTCTCCATATTCATATCGGAGGAACTCATGTGTGTTGACTATGGTAACTGTTGACTGGTTCTCATATACGATTTTTTGTACGGTGGATGCTTAGCTGCTGGTATCTCATGACCAAGTTGAGTATTTCATTATTAATCTTCCTCTGTGTTTTGAACTCAACTGAAGACTTGAGCCAAATATTGAGTCTGTAATTTCTTTTATAAATAGAAATGAACTTGAAAATAAGATATCACCTCTGTGTTAAAGACCTTATTATCTGAAGAATTTGGACGAATATTACTTGATTTCTGCATCTTTTATTTTGTAAAAAGTGTTCAAGAAGTGTTTTACAGATGAAAATAAATCTATGTCTCATAATATTTTTATAAAATGTTTTATGAAATTTAGCCTCAGGGTATGATATTCTACTTATCATATCAAATAAGGCTCCAGGCTTCAAGAAATCCAAGAATTGTGATTGATGGACTTTAAAATGATTTCAAAAGAATACTATGACCATGAAAATAAATAGAAATTTGAAAAGTTTTTTAGTAATGTTACTGAAAATATAATTAATTCAAATAATGATTTCGAATAAAAATATATTCTACACAAAAAACAAATCCATTCAATAGACTCTTGAAAAAACTCAATTTCAACTCAAAATCCATATTATAATAATTAAATGAACATCTCATTTCGAGCTTTGATATTGACAAAGGAAGATTCAAAATTCAAGAACCTAATAAAAAATAATGATATTGAAAAAATATCCTTTAGGCTACCAACAAACCAGAGAGATTATATCCCAAGAGACCTCTCCAATTTCAAAAGAGGTAATACAGGTACACATAATGCAGGTACAAATGCTCTTTGAGTAGTTGTGAAGATATCACCTGTCACTGTGGTAGTTATCCATAATAAATGAATAAAGAGATCACATTCAAGTGTTCAATAATATAGTTTCAATTATGGGTAAAGTCTGTCCAAACAAAGAAGACCCACTGACAAGATGAGATAAATGACTCCAGTTTAGTTAATAGATTTTCACATATATTAAGTATATGTTGTCTTAATAGTAGATCGAATTGTTTCCTACAATTTGAGATCAAATTTCTAAATTTTGTATCAACTTGACAGACTTTGAGTCATTTACCCATCTTGCCAGAGGGTCTTCTTTGGTTGCTGAGAAGAATACTATTAATGTGACCTGTTAAATACAAAAGCGTATTGTACAGTATTCATCGTACCTACGTACTTAGAGGATACATACTAGATACAATAAAACTTCGAAAAAATAAAGTCTAGATACTATTTAATTTTTTTATTAGAAGTTCATGGTAGAACCCATTCACATGACCGGTAGTTGTAGTTACAGCAAAGGTAGTTAAAGTATTAGGTTAGTCGGCTCAGTTGCCTTTCATTCGCAATTTCGACAATAAGAAGTCAACAAGTGGAGTATGAATAATGCAGTAAGGCCGCCGTCGCCACACAATTACCATCCCAATGGACCCGGCTAATAAACCAAGGCCAACATGACAAAATGGAAAGAGATGAAGAAGACGAAGAAGAAGAAGAAGAAGAAGAAGAAGAAGAAGAAGAAGAAGAAGAAGAGAGAAAGAAGGGAGAGAATATGAGTATGATTGGTCTGGGTATCCCCCTAGAATGGTAGAGAGTGTGTGTGACAGAGAGGAATGAGTCGATATCATATAATCATGATACTATAATACATAATACTATCAGATGAAAGGATTATGACTGAATTAATATGATAGATGGGTATTCAATACATGAAAAGGATTTTGATTAATTTTTACGGATCATACTTTTAAGTTGAAATTATGAGAAAAATTATGAGAATTAAATCAAAGTGGAGTATTGCTAACAATCACTCACCAAAAAAAATTATTCTGAGCAAATTAATCAAACAATCAAAATTATGAAAAATCAAATAAGGTTTAGCTGAGTTCAAAAATCCAATGGAGTTCAAAATAAAGAAGGAGAATATCTAGGAAAGTATGGTATTATTATACAGAGTGTTTCAGGAGGAATGTGCAATACTTCTCAGGCTGATTCCTTACACCAAGTAGACAAAAATTTCCATGGGACAAACCCCCAACTTGTTACCGAGATAATAATGGCGAAAAATTGAAGCGATCGAAAATCGAAAGATGGACAAAACATAATGGAACTTTTTGTCTACTTGGTGTAAGGAATCAGCCTGAGAAGTATTGCACATTCCTCCTGAAACATCCTGTATATCATGGTACATTATTTTAAATTGAAGTATTGGAGCCTACATTTTTGAAATTGAATACAAAAAGTACTGGATATGGTTTGCAAAAATTGAGCTTGTATCAATGTTAGCCTGAATTCCATCAGTTCCAACATAAAACAAACAAAATATCTATTGATCTCTTCATTATTCAATAATTGAGTGCTCTATCTTGGGCATTATCAACGTAATTCCATTACAATATGTGTTCTACAAAAACCAACATCTTACATCAGGATTCGTAACTGCACTACAATAGAAAAAATCAGTCCTTGACACACATTTTCCTGAGAAAATGGCAGCAGACAAGCAAGGATAAATCGTGATTTTCAGGTATATACAGATTTTCTACAACCCAATGCTCAAAAATCGTAACAGATAGGATTCTAGTTCGAAAATAATATTCCAAAATCTTCTGAATCGATCAAGAAAAGATAGATTTTTGGAATCACTTGACCGATTTTATTTTCATTTATTACAAGATATTAATAAGACAAGATAAGATAATAGTCTTAGTGATAGACTAAGACAAGATATTAATAATGATTTTTTCACAGTTGGTAGCGTAGATGGCAACAATGTTTTGGAATAGAATTGAATGGCTGCCTTTATTAAAGGCTGGCAGGCGAAGTTAGGGCACAGTCGGCCCTAACACTTGAATAGACAACAAGGACTCCTCAAGTTCTCATGGACACAGGATTTTCCTAATAGTATTTGTTTCAAACGATAGTTGATCATAAAATTATCAATTATTACAATGCTTTTACCCAAGAATAGACTAGGTTCATACCCTAGAATACTAGGTTCCACGGAATACCATATGTATCCCGGAATCACCCTCAGAACTAGAACCCATTCGAAATCATTGTTACACAAAATATTCAGTTCTTAATTTTCTGTTCCACTAAGAATACATTGTTTTCTAGTATCATTACACTCCAATTGTTCAAGAGGAAAAAAATGCCACTAATTATTATTTTTAAACACTCTCAACCATAAATTAAAACCAAAGACAACCAACCTAAGCAATTACACGAAGGTCTGACGTCACATTTGTGTGAGCTAAGAGCTCATGTAAAATAGTCTGTCCAAGCAAAGAAGACATTCTGGCAAGATGAGAAAATTACTTCAACTCGGTCAATATTGGTTCACGGATTATAATTTGATCTAAAATTGTAGATCAGGGTGTTTCCTACAATTTGAGATCAAATTTATAATTGTTGAACCAATATTGATCAAGCATGAGTCATTTTCCAACCTTACCAGAATGTCTTCTTTGCTTGGACAGACTATACACTTGTCTCTCTTTCCATATACCTTCACTTGGCCAACAATGGAATCTACTTGGATAGATATAACTTCCTTATCGACATAACATATGAAAGATAGCAAATACAATGTATTCTGATACGGAGCTTGCTCAAATTCAACTATATATTCCACAGAGCGCTGTTAGTCAAAAGTAAGCCGACTCTGTTTCATTGTTTCATTGGTCCAAATCCCGTCCAATGGAGTAATTGCGTGTTGGGAGACAAATTGAGTAATCGGAAAACAGTTAATTCAGTCCAATTGTGTAACTTGCAGGATTAATTTGTGTTGAATTTAAATTTTCACATGTGGTTCATTCTCAACGGTCATTAATGGAATTTGAACTATGGGATAAATTTGGAGAAAGTGAAGTTTTGTAAAATAATCTATTGTTTTTACTAAGGGAAAGATTTGTATTTTCAATTGAAAGTTTCATCTTTGGTAGAAAGATCAACATTAAACTTTTTGAATATTTGTTTTATTCCCATGTCTCTATGCTCCAAACAATAAATCCTATAATTTTCAAGTTTAAAAGACCTAACTAAAATGACATTATTTTGAAACGGTTGAATTTGTGTACTTGAGAAATTGAGAAACTTATAATTACTCATTGATTGTTATATTTATGATCAACCCAAGAATCGAGGAAAATTCGGGTTACTACTCCACTTTAGGTCCAGAAAGAGATTGAAAATCGAAGATGGCTTCCTTACTACTCCAATTTTCTTCCTGAACCTCAAGTGGATTAGGACACTCCATCCCTCCTAGGCTACTCATTTATTTAACAACGAAAATTACAAACTCAAAGCAAAATCTCAAAAAACAAGTTAATAATATTGTGATATATTTACAATGTTTGATTATGTGAGTTTGATTACAGCATTCCAGGGATATTTTCATTTAGGAATCCGAGTCGTGCTTATTGAAAGGTGAAGGACTAAATTTTTAATCTAAAAGGAGTGAAGGTACTAACACGTTGGTGAACTGTTCTCCTACAGTTGAAACGAGGTTTTTAAAATATGTTTCGTTGAACCTAGTTCAATTATTCAATCCACGAAGAAATTGGTGAACTGTAGTTCCACAGTTGAAACAAAGTTTCTAAAATATATTTCGTTAAACCTAGTTCAATGATTCAATCCACGAAGGGGTACACTGACATTATTACAAATGATTGAGCACACTAGGAGTGAAGATATTGATAATACTGTTATAATACCCGAAGTTCAAACATAGTTTATGAAAACTCATGTTTAGTTAATCCTAGTTCAATGATTCAATCCACGAAGGGGCACACTGATATTAATTAGAAGTGCAAGTACTTTTCAATGGCATAAACTTTTTTGACCTGTTGTCTGTTTATAAATAAACAAATTTCATTTCAAACAATTCATTGAGATTTCATTTCAAACAAATTTCCATTTCAGAAGCTTCTAAAAATTTACTCCCACATGCTTTTAATAACAAACAATATGCAATATTAACACTTATTATTGTGATGTAACAACCGTTCTAAAGCATGATTCGAGAAAGTGACTGCTCTATTAAGTTCGGTACTCGGTGATTTCACAAGTTTCGTTTTCAATCTGTGTTGGTCGGTAGCTACAGTGCGTCCAAGCAAAGAAGACATTCTCTCAAGATGGGAAAATGACTCCAGCTCGGTCAATATCAGTTCAAAAATTATAGATTTAGTCTCAAATTGTAGATCAGAATGTTTCCTACAATTTGAGACCAAATTTATAAATGTTTAACCTATATCGACCAAGCTGGAGTCATTTCCCCATCTTGCCAGAATGTCTTCTTTGCTTGGACAGACTATAGCAGACAAGTCAGTGTTACAGTAATGACAATAATGATGAATGACTGGTATGTCTCACTTTGGCAAACTTACCAGATCGTGTGGCTGGCTCTATTTACTAATCGTGACCCCAGTTCATGATATTTTTACAACTCGTCACCTACCTATTTCAAAATTGTATGATGCTGATGATAATGATGACTATTAAAATATTAATTATGATGTTGATGATATTATTATCATCATCATGATACAGATCATTGTTAATGCTATTAATATTATGATACAGATAAGAGTTGGTGGTGATGATGATGTCGTTGCTTGATTGGAAAAGCATGTATAATACTGATTTTTGTTGACATAGGAAGTGTTAGTGTGTGATGATTTTCGGCTCTAAATTTTTTAATTAATTTTTCTATTTTTAATGAAGGTTTGGAACTATTCTGTGTATTTCGGATCAACCCTTCAAAATTCAAAATTTTCCAACTATTATCACTTTCAGATCATTTCTTTGAGTGAGAAACCTTCGGTTGAAAAATAAATTTGGACTTGTAACCTCAAATTTTGGACTATATTTGAATGAGAATTGTGTTTTGAAATACCAAGGGCTATGCCTGTTCTTTCTTACCAATGTGAGTTTGCCAATAGCTCAATAAATAAATAAATAATGATGATATTGGATATGATGATAATGATGATGACAATTATAATATCAATGATGTTGTTGGTAGTATTATTATGATACAGATAATTGTGAAGAAGGTAATGATGATGATGATGATGGTGATGGTGGTGATGATGTATTTGTCTAGTTTGAAAAACTTGTACTGATACTTGTTAGCACAATTATGATATTTGATACTTATGATGATGGTTATAGTGATGATGATGATGATGATGAAGATGATACTGGTGGTGGTGGTGATGATGATAATCATTGTGTTTGTCTGATTTGAAAAGCGTGTGTGGAAAAATGAATTGTGCCAATTGGCACTTTCTCATTTTGGTCTAGACTGTGTTCAGGTGATGATTGATTTCCAAGATATGAGCTGATTTGACTTGGAGATAATATTTTTAACATCCATGTGCCAATACAATAGTTGCTGGCTGTGATCCAGAGGAAAATTATTGAATAAAATTTTTGATTTAGTAGGAAAATGTAAGGAAAGTTTCCATTTCTTGCACTAGTAGATTATTTACTGTCATGATAAAGTGGGAATCTAAGAATATAATTATTATTAGGTACATTATGGTGTAATAGAATAATTCTCTCATAAATTCCACGAGATCGATCTAATATTCTTGATAATTTATATTCTTATATTTTATATTCTGGTCATTCTGGTCATCTAACCAAAATTTTTGCGTGAAATTTGGGAGGAATTAGAATCGATTCCACAGAATTCACGATGAACAAATCATTATCAAATCAATAATTTCAAGAATCATTCATGAAATTTGCAGAATGAGTAATTAAATATTCTCTACAGATCAAAAACTTTGTGAATTTTTCCTGCAAACGAGGACTCTTTTTTTACAGACACTAAATTAGTCATCCGCCATTCTAGACATCTTAATGGACTACTTTTGTATGAGTTGGAGATAGAGGAAAAGAGAGTGAGAGAGAGAGCGCACTGAATAAGTGGAAAAGGGTAATGAGAAAGTAGAAGAGGGAAGGAGGGAGACAAGACTTGGCAGGCTTACTAAAGTGGCCGGTGCAAAAATACATAGAAGGTCGCCGCCACCTGTCTCACGAAAGAAGATAGAATGAGAAGAAAATAGAGAAAAATAACAAGAAAAGAAGAGGAACGGATCGCAAAAGGAGAAGACGAAAAGGTGAGGAAGAGTAGCAGGGAGAAGAATAAGAAAGAGGAGAAAAACAAGGAGACAAAAAGGTGAGGAAGAAGAAGAGAAAGGAGAATAAGGAAGAGGAAAAAACGAAAAAGAGGGAGAAAAATACAAAAAGGTAAGGAAGAGGGGGGAATAAGGAAAAGCAGATCAAGAAAGAGGAGGGGAATAGAAACTAGAAACGAAAATGAAGAGAAAGAATAAAACAAGAAGGAAGAGGATGAATAGAGGAAGAGGGAGAAAAGGGGAAACAGTGGAACAAGATGAGGAAAGAAGAAAGTGGAAAATGAAAGAGCTGTGATTAGAGCACAAATATAAGAACTTACCAATAAAAAGGAACAAGAAATTTTTTAATAATAATAGAAATAAGAGAGAATAAGGATTGATTGATTGAAGGTTTAATTTTCACTTGGTTAAGATAAGGATAAGAGGAAAAAGAACAGGAAAAAGATGATTGGGAGATGAAACTAGTCATGAGAAAGAGAAGGAAAAGAAAACAAGGAAGATGAGGGGGAGATCAAGTGGAAACAAATGAAGGAACAGAAAATGATAATGAACAAGAAGAGGATGAATGGAAAAGAACTTATGAAAAAAATGGACATGGAAGTAGAAAAAATGCAAATAGCAGTAACAAAGCAGAAAGAGAAAACGTGTAGAGGAAGAGATTAAGTTCTTGGAGTAAGAACATCACAAAAGAAAGGGTATAATTAAAATTACAGAAATAAGATGGCTGAAAACTGAAAGAAAAGATGGAGAAGGCTTGAAAGATGAGAGAATTGAGTGACAAAGGGGAGGGAGACGAACAGAATAGAACGCTTTAGAAGAAGGCTAATGGAGATAATGGAAAAAACAGAATAAAGAAGAGATGAATTAGAAAAAATTAAGAATTTTTTCAAGTAGGAGTAAGTAAGAAGTGATGTAAGTAGAAGTAGATGTGAGATGTTAATTTTCGAGTAAGAAGAAAGATGAAAAGCAGGCTAGCGAGGATGAAAAGAGAAGCGAGTAAGGAGAGAAATAAAAATGAGAAGACGCACGCGTTTTAAATGCCGTGTCAAAAATGACGAACATGCCTTTTTCTTACCAAAAAAACCTCAAAGCTGTTTTTTAGAAAGGCGCTAGGCCCCAGGAAAGACCCTGAGTTAAAATCAGAATTTGCCAACGAATTTCTACTCTGACCATCTTCATTATGATATTATTTATAAGTGTGCAAAATTATAAAGACTATATTGCTAGTCGTTCTCAAGACATAGCTTACAATTTATTGTAAAAAAGGTTTATAAAGAGTATGTCGTTTTTTCTTCATTCTACTTCATCACTTTAATCTTTTCAATATTATTCACCCCCTTTTCTTCTAGTTACTCCCAATTCTCCTTCCATGCCCATTCTTCTGAGGTTTTTCAATTCTCTTTCTTCTCATCTTCTTAACTCTTCTAATTCTTTACCTCATCTCATTTTTCGTGTCTTTCATCAACTTCTCCTTCTTCAAATTACCACTCCCTTTGATAAATCTATTACTGTTCTCTAATAAATCGTAATTTCATTCTTCTAATTTTCTCTAAATTCTTGTGGGCCTCCTTTTTTCTATGTGTTTTCGTTCTTCATTTGCTGTTCACTTCTACATCTCCTTTCTATATATTGTTTCTCTATATGTTTCCTCAATCTCAGGGCTACTTTTATCACTGTTTTTTTATTTTAAATAATTATCAAAGTATCCTTTTTAATTATTTTTTTCAATTCATTACATGTTTCAACTAATTATAGTGATTTTCAAATGCAGAAAATTGAAAATGACTATAATTAGTTGAAACATGTAATGCATTGAAAAAATAATTCAAAAAGGGTACTTTGATAATTATTTAAAATAAAAAAACAGTGTTTCTCTATAATATATTAGTAATTTCTCCTCCAAATTCTACTCAATTCTCTCATTTCCTTCAATCTTCTTATGTTAATAAACTAATCTTCTCCACCAATCTACATTCAACAAACTATTTTCCATTCACATTCACTTATCTTCATCCTATCCAACATTTCCTTGAAGTTTTATCCATCTCATCTTCCAAAATCTTCTTCCAAATCTCTTCACTTTCTTAATTGTCTCAAACCTTCTCTTCATTCTCTCACTCACCTCATCTTTCCTCATTCGTCTCATCTTTCTTCTCCATCTTACTTCTTCCCTTCATCACAAAATCTTAAACCATCTCACATCAACATGTCTTCTACAAAATCTCAAACCAAACCCTCAAAACCTCGCTTTTTGCACTCAGACCTCGTAAATACGCTACACATCAAGAACTCAAGGCTCGCTCCACCCCTGGCTTACTCATTCTGTGCCTTATAACTCATTTCTTACTCATTTATAACTCATGTCTTGATGTCTGGTGAGACACACCGACTATCAGTGCCAAAATACTACTCACCTGCGATAGACCACTAATTCAGTGCATTGCTACTGCTGAAAGAATTTGATAGCGGAAATGCGACGATTGCCAAAAATTCGAGAGAATTTTATTTTTTGTAACTCAGTTTGCCAAAAATTCGGATCCCTATTGATTCTGTATATAAGTGAAATTGACAATAAGTATGAGTTTGTGATAAAATTGGCAATTGATAAAAATTGACAATAAGTATAAGTTTGTGATAAAATTGACAATTTATCAGACGTTATTGCCTTCGGTTGATTCTGTAGGAATTTGTGATAAAATTGAAAACATTTCTGTCATTATTACTTTCTGTTGATTTTGTAAAAATTTGTGATGAAATTAATAATCTTTTAGACGTTATTGCTGCCATACACGATTTTACATTCCGTCTATTGATATTGATATTACATTGAAATGGGGATTTTATTTTTACTAGTGAGTCTAGTCTTAGTCTTAAACCACGTTTACACCAGAATGTTAATAACATTTGTTAATAACTTTTATATAATAAGTTATATAATATAGCCTATAAGTCTATTCAAAAAAGTTATTAACATTCCGGTGTAAACGTGGCATAAGTCTTTTCATTCATCTTAGTAACTAGTCTTAGTAGTCTATGAAATAATAATAAGTAAACATCCCTGGAACGATAGAAAATTTTAGTTTTTATAATATTTCTTTACCAATCTGATTAGCAAAATTTTGGTTTTCCTTACATTTGAATATATGTATGAGAAATTGTGAGATTAGGTTACTTTCACTTTACCTTCTTTTACAAAAGCGCATCAATTTTAAACTTTTGTAACACTACTACTTATCAGAAATCTGCCGTATAATGAGGCCTTCGGACTTCATCGTGAATTCGGATATTAACACTCCTTAAAATCTCAAATCACAACATAGAAAGCCAAAATTAACCTATTTCCCTAGGTTCCCCGAATCCATTCGAGCTCCCTGCAGCTTTTCCCAAATTATTTCCTCGGGACTGTCACGAATCAGCCGCTAACACCAACTCTAATCTGTCCAAGCAAAGAAGACATTTTGGCAAGATGGGGAAAAAGACTCCCACACGGTCAATATTGGTTCAAACATTAAAAATTTGGTTTCAAATTGTAGGAAACATTCTGCTCTACAATTTGAGACCAAATTCATAATTTTTGAACCAATATTTACCGAGCTGGAGTGATTTTCTCATCTTGCCAGAATGTCTTCATTGCTTGGACAAACTGTATGATTACTCCGATAATGATGCTGATATTCGAGTAGAAAGCTTTCTTTCGGCTCGGCTGCTGCATTCCAACTAAGGTCATCCTACTTTGCGGCAGATGAGAGCTCATTAGATTGGCGCATTTCCGTGTCCAGTCTTATTTAGTCCGTCCAAGCAAAGAAGACATTCCGACAAGATGAGAAACTGACTCCAGCTCGGTCAATATTGGTTCAAAAATTATAAATTTGGTCTCAAATCGTAGGAGACATTCTGATCTACAATTTGAGACCAAATTTATAATATTTGAGCCAATATTTACCGAGCTGGAGACATTTTCTCATCTTGCCAGAATGTCTTCTTTGCTTGGACAGACTATAGCAGACGCCAACGAGACTGGCGGTTGGTGAAAGACCTTTTACTTCGCTCAGATCTGTCAGGACAGTCAGCGAGTTGTCTGAAAGAGCATATCGAGTAGAGACCGAACTAAACTAACCTATTTTGCTTTTAAAGACCGATTTCAGGCCGCCTTGACAGAGATGAGAATAAATAACAGACTTTTTCTAACCGTCAGGTTTGTTTGAATCAGGTTTCACTAGTCTCTACGGAGAGTAGGATAACTATTTTTTCCCAACATTTTAATGAAACATAATTTGTAATGAGTTTTGAGTCCAGCTAAGTTTTGTGAATGAATTGTCTGTTGGAAATGATCGGGAAATAAGACAGGGCCGATTATAGAAAGGACTTGAATAAATATTCTCAAATAAAGCTCTTCTTACACAGGGGACTATTGAAACGCAGTAGTGATCACAAAATCCTAAATTGCTACGCAATCTTACAAGAAGGAAGCTCATTGACACAAAATATCAACATCATATAGCTTTTCAGTGAGGTTAGCTCATTTGACAATGTCTAAAATCGGGGAAAAATAACTACTGTATTAGCTTTCTGAAACTCAGAGTTTAATCATTATTTATAATAATTTCAACTTGAAAAATACCTAAACCACTGGCGGCTAAACAGGTGAAGTGCTGTACAGTAAAAGATACGGGCACTTCACCTGTTTCATGGTCACGAGCCGCCAGTTTAATGCTCTCAAAATCTTCAACCAATGATTCTTCCTTGAAGGGAGAAATCGAGACGGATAGACATTGTACAGTAATTATTGGATATTGCCAATCATGACAATTCATAATTCAACTTAATTAAACCAACATTATTAATAAGCCAACTGACAGCAGTCAAAGAACTCAAGTAAAACGTGGGTTTCAAACAACAGAGTAAACTTCTCTCTTGAAGACAGAATGTTTACAATTTTCACTTCTGTACAAAAATATTCAAATGATGCCATTGAACACATGCACGCTAGAAATGCTAGAGACCGCCCATGCTTCTAGTTAAAATAGGAAAACCGCAACTTCCTACACAGGAACAATGTAACTTTCACTGGATTGTAACTGACTATTCAGCGTAGGTAACTTACAGCTATTCCGCCTTTTTGTAAAAGACTTTTACTAGGTATGAAGTTGCTTGAAGATTGCATGGTGATAGAAGAGACTACTTAGCTTCAATAGTGAGTACAAATTTATTACAGAAACATTGAGTTACCAGTA
The DNA here is from genome assembly GCA_017141385.1 of Sogatella furcifera. NCBI lineage: Eukaryota > Metazoa > Arthropoda > Insecta > Hemiptera > Delphacidae > Sogatella > Sogatella furcifera. The sequence goes on from CM029554.1 coordinate 5,658,224, forward strand.
ATAATGGGGTTTTCAACACCAAAAATAAATTTTTAAAAAACATAATTAGTTTGAAGTTTCACCTAAACTTCAGACCTAGTTTGAAGTATACCTAAATTGATTGAGGAACAGTTTTGGGGCTTTTGTGGCTGTGCACTCATGCCTGTGCACATATTATGCCTGTTGTACTCATGTTAGTATTTTATTGATTGAATAAATGAACTGTATTGATATGTTCTAGTATTTTCTATATTTATTGTACTATATATTAGTAAAGGTTTTTTAACAATACTTTATTCAACCTTAATTATATTATTTAAAAACTTTGAAGATCTAAAGGGTCTTAATTTTGTCCGTTTATCTGGCTCGGTTCAATCTTTGATTTCTATTCCAATATACCACACATTAACTGGTAGGACACTGAATTTAGCAACACACTAAGTAAACATTGAAATCTGGAAGCTATATCTATCACTATATCTGGACATATCTGAACAAGATATAATCAATCTACAAGGAAATGAATTATATTAAAAAAATTACTGAACAGGAGCATGACAATAAATAAAACAGTCTTCAAAAGGATTAGAAAAATATATGTTAATTGAAGCTATTATAGGGTTGAAGAACTGAGAAAGAAACTAATTGTAACATCACACGGAAGTAGACACTGAAATCCCGTGTAAATGCGACAAATCTGAACCTAATCTTTTTCATTTGGATTAGTCTACAATCTAAATCGTATGGATTAAGTGTTGAAAACTTCAGTTTCACATTCCATTAATCCTGTTCAAGAAGCTTGAAAAAAATCTCTTGAAGTCTAAATCAATCGAATTCTCTCTAGCACAGAACTGCATTTCAACAAAGAAAGCACGAAGACACATTCTTTAGCTTACCCCATCAATTACGCATGTACGCACTCTCTATCCCTCTCTCTCTCCCTCTGACTCTCTCTCTTCTTTCTCTCTCACACTATTTCTCCCTCTCTTTTACTTATTTTCTAATTTTAGAATTGATGACGTTTCTGACATTTTAAGCTTTTTTTCTCCAATTGCAAGTCTGCACTCTCTAAACTATCAGCACATAGGGCATACTATCAGTAAAAAGTTTTCAGACTTGTAATAAGTTTTCAGCAAGTAATAATTTCAATTCTATACTAATAATTCCAATACTGCACACACACACTGCAAACCATGATAAGCAATTCATGTTCATCAAATAAATCATATTCATCATTATCAAATTGATACTCTACACTCACACTGATCACTGGCGGCCCGTGCCCACGAAAAAGGTGAAGTGTCCCTATCTTTTACTGTACAGCACTTCACCTGTTTCATGAGCATGAGCCGCCAGTGACTGATACATCTAATTCAAACGAAAAGAAGGAATGAAATAATAAAAACGTCTATTCATTCATTTCAATCTCCTTATCTTGATAATAATATTATAGAGATGGGAATTTAATAGCTGTGAGTCATAGTAATCCCCATAATTATGAATTAAAAATTCCAAAATTATAGTTTCTGATTGATTGTAGGATGAAATATTAGTTAATTACGCTTCTATTACACTTCTATTTCGTGAATAATAATTGTGTTGAATTATTTTATTTGGAATTTAGCATTTGACTCCTAATAAAACGACTTCAAGCACTAGCTGTTACCATGAAAGAGAATTGGACAAGAGATTATCCAAGGATTTCGATTAGTACCAGAATTAGTTGTCTTTATGAAGATTTCCATAGAAAATAAAAGAATATTTCAATAAAAATTATGCATTTTAAAACTAAGTAAACGCCTCAAAATGTCCTAGACAAGTTCCTTACAACAATAATCATTAGTCTACTCATTTAACAAATAGGTCAAGTACACAGTGTTGTAGATAAAGAGTAGGCTAAGCAAGAATAAGAAAAGGAAGGAAATGAAGAAAATTCAGTAGAAAACGTGACATAAATATCGACTTCCAATAAGTCATATTCGGTTTTGGTTGACCAAACTTCACAAAATCAGAGGACAAAAAAGCAATAATAATCGGTAATTAGTGATTTATGATAGCAAACGATATTACCGTTTTATTGTCAACATAATCTGGTAAATTTCATTCAATTATCAATTTTAATCTCAGTATCTTATTTCAAGCGTGATTCTATTACTTTTTACATTTGCGTCTGTACTGTACAGAGAGAATAGAATTAATAATAATTTCTATTAATTTTGTTAATTCTATTCTGTAGGGTACTGTACGCTTCTTAAATTCAGATGAATTTGTGTAATTTGAAGAATGATTCATGAATGATGTTGATTTTCAGTGTGGACATTCATTGTTGAAACTTCAATGACCACGCCTGCCCAAACTAGAGCAGCTTAATGGGGTAGTAAACGTTTTTATTAATGACTTTAGTTGAGAAACCTGAAGTTACCACAATTAAGTGATAGGAACATGGAAATGTAGAAATCAAATGAAAATACTGTTGGAAGAAACAAAATTTGGAAGCTAGAAAATTAAATTATATGGAATTTGGAAACTAGAAAAAATTAAATTTTATGGAATTTAGAAACTGAAAACATATGTCTTCTTTGCTTGGATGGACTGTATAGTTTGGTTAATATGAGACTGGAAACCAGCTGGTAGGCCTGGGCCCTTCATAGGGCTGTTGCGCCATTGACAAAAAAGATACTGGAAACATGAATTTACATTAAACAAAAGTGCTAAGTAACCTATCCAGCTGTTGAAACATCAATTCGGAACAAGCTACTGCCGCCTATCAACTAATAATAATCTACCACCAGTCTTCAGTTGAAATCTTGTAAGGAGCTACCTAACTATTAAGACAAAACAGTCCTTTTTCATCTAAAAATATTTCTAGGTTCACAATGCAGTACCGCTTGTCCAGTTACGGATGAAAAAAGTACACTGCGGCTAGTGTTGAGCGAACGAGATTGAGAAAAGAAGAGAAAATCAGTGTGAAGAAGAGAGAAAATCAGCGTAAAACAGAGAGGAATTGATTGTGAGAGAATGAAAATGAATGTGAAAGAAGGAAAATGGACGTAGAACAGAGAGAAAATGAGTGTAAAAAAAGAAAATGGATGTAAGGAGGATAAAATGAATGTAAAGAGGAGGAAATGAATGTAGAAGAGAGAAAATTGAGTTAAAACCGAGAGAAATTGAGTGTAAAGAGGAGAAAGAGTGAAAAGAGAAGAGGAAAGTAGTAATCTATTTGCAGAGACGACAGTTGGCCAGGGGCTCGAGTCTTGGAACTATTTTGGGCGCGGTGTCAATTGCTGCTAGCTCAGTGCTTTAGTATTGTCGAGCACTGAAGACATTCTTTCAAGATGGGAAAACGACTTCAGCTTGTTCAATATTGGTTCAAAAATTATGAAATTGATCTAAAATTTTAGAAAACATTCTGATCTACAATTTGAGACCAAATTCATAATTTTTGAACCAATATTGAACGAGCTAAAGTAGTTTTCCCATCTTGCCAGAATGTCTTCTTTGTTCGACCAGACTACACCCAGACTCTCTTGATCCTTCAACTCTGCTCCAACAAGTTATCCGAGGATTCTAGCCTCTTATCACCCAATTTCTTATCATCTGTTGATTGATAATTCCTCCTAGACTCATAAATTTTCTAGAATACTCAATCAATAACTCTTTAGAATCCTTCTATCTGCTTCTAACCTCTTATCTTCCAATTCCTGATTGATAATTCACTAATTCCTTTTTGAATTTCTTCTAGCGATATCTCCCCCAATTCCTTATCAGCTGTTAAGGTGAATCATCGATTTCTTATTCCCAAGTTATTTGTTGAAAATTATTTTTCTAACCTCTCATCATCCAATTCCTTATCATTTATTGGTTACTAGCATTGGCTACTAATTACTCTAAGGCTCTATAAAAAGGCTCTAAACCGACTTCTCTATAGATATAGAGCCCTAGATTACTTCAACTTAGAACTTTTCAGAATTTTAAAACATGTTTCAAGTCTCTTATCACTCAATTCCTTTATCGTTTGTTGAATGAGTAATGTTGATCATTAAATAGCAAATTATGCATTCTTATTTCAACACTGAGATATGTACAACAGTACCAATCATGCTATGATTTTATGTGATTTTTACATGTTTTCAACATCTTTTCATGGAGTAGACCAAAGATATTTCACCTTTTAACCAATCATGCGTTTCAATACTGCGTAAACCATAAAATCACTATTTTAAAGTAGAATATTTAAAATTATTATGACAGAATACAGACTTGAATACAACCAAGTAGACTCTTTTCTTCATGAACTTCGAAGATGAACTTGTGGGCTACTTTTGAAGTACTTTACGGTGATAGAAAACTGTAAGTAATATTGCATGAAAAATACCAGACAAGACATGACAAGGCATCAAAGCAAGAACTCCGTAAACATTAGCCAGAAACACTACCCACAAGGTAGTCTGTTTGAAGTTGTTCAAATTCATGTTTATAATCTGAAATAAAATTCTAAAAGACTTAAAATCTGTGAATTTTACATGTTCAACATCTTTCTATAAAGTATGAGACTTCACCTGCTCAAAGTACCAATAGTTTGATTACCATGTAAAATAGAGAGAATTATCGAGCAGTAAAAAATTCTGAGACCAAAGAAAAAATTGACGGTGGATTACAAGTAGAGTGAGTAAGAGAAAGAGAGAAAATGAGAGAGAGTGAGAGAGAAAGAAAGATAGAGAGAGAGAAAGAGTGAGTGAGCGAGGGATTAATTCAAATTTAAAAATACCGCCGCAAGGAATTGCAGTTGAGCTCTATTTTTAAAGCGTGTCAAATTCTCCAGTTGTAACGACTTCGAAATTATTTTCATCGTAAACTACAAATTTTAGACGATTTATTGAAAGACACAAAAAATTGGAAAAGCTTCAAACGAAATTGATGAATTATGACCGATTCTGGGAAATAAATTTAATTCTTCACTGTACATTCAATTCAATGCAAATTGTACTGCATGACTTATGCATCTCTACTGAATGGTACCTTATTCAAATTTACAAATTGTTTTAATTACTTTCATGGTTATCAAAGGTTCTTGATAACGTTCTTAAGCGATCAAATAAACATAATATAAATTGAAAAAGTTCTGAAGAAACGATTAAACGCAGACACAATTATTGTTGCAGAAGAGCTTTTATTTTATGCGAATGTGGGCAGGAATTCAGAAATACAATCAATAACAATGAGTAAATATTGCTGGCGGCTTGTGAAGTGCTGTTGAATATAAAGATACGGGCACTTCACCTGTTTCGTGGGTACGAGCCGCCACTGGTAAACATTATTGTATACAATAGTCACAATTATGAAGAAGGAACCGAAATTTCCTTTTTTTATTCTACGATATTGGTGGGGCGTGGCTTAGCAGAGCCTACTGGGAAGGGGAGGGACAAGCTCCTCCTCCGAATAGGCTTGGCCACGCCTCCGACCAAACCCGTGCCTTTCAATTCCCACCAATAACAAGCCACCAACGTTCCCACATTTTCTAACAGAATCAATTCCTTTTCAGACATTTGTGTAACTCTCCTTCTATCCGTAACGATCTCGACTCTAACTGAAATTGTTCATTTATTTTGAATATCCCTCAAGGAAATACTGTATCACACTGTTTGTGTTGATTGTGGAGAAACAAAGTTTAACTTATTTGAAGTTTAATATAGTGAATACGAATTCAAATTTTCTTTTCAATGAGGTCTATATGGTACTTTGAATTGTTATATTACTTAAATAGGAGTATCTTCTTGAATTAAAGTTGAAGCATCGACAACTTAAAATGAAGGTACAGTATTTGGGAATTGAAACTCGTTGTTCATGTACTATGTTAAAGTTGGTTGAGAAAACTAACTACCGGTAGGAGATTCTAAAAAAGATTTTTGAAAAATTTCCTCTTAAAGAATTATTTCCAAAAATTATTTTTCAATTATTCCGCTCTTAGATCAGAATTATTTTTAATATTGATGAACCTATCCATCTATTGAGAAACACAAAACAAGTATTCAAATTCAGCATCTTTGATAAGTAAAATGAAAAATCATTACCCTTTTTAAAAAAAATTTAGAAGTTTTATTTACAGACATGTTTCGGTACTCAGTCCATTTTCAATGTGAATAGAATAATATTCCTAAGTTTAAAGTTTAATTTTTAGCATCTTTCTATTTCTGCATACCAACACTCGTTAATTTACTACACCAAACGTTTTAATTTTGTTTCCTAATTCCTCTTGTTTCATAGATGATGTGGCCTGATACTTCCACTTCCATTTCCGCGTGACTTCCTAATCAGAAGATGAGGAAGAATGCATTAAGGAAGAAGAAGAAAAGGAGGAAGAAGATGAAGCGGAAAACAAAAGACTCTCGCTTTCACACAGCGTTCATACACACGCTATAGTCGGTCCAATTAAAAAAAAGACATTCTGGAAAAGATGGGAAAATTACTCCAGCTCAGTCAATATTGGTTCAAAAATTATAGATTTGATCTCAAATCGTAGATTGGAATGTTTCCTACGATTTGAGACCAAATTAATAGTTTTTGTACCAATATTGACCGAGCTGGAGTCTTTTTCCCATCTTGCCAGAATGTCTTCTCTGCTAGGACGGACTATAGCTCAGGAGAATCACGGATGATTTCTCATCTTGGTTATTATCAGACACAAGAACTGAATTAATATTATAGAATTGCAGGATGCACATTCTCTAAGAGAAAACTGAACTATAGGAATGTTGCACTACAATTACAATATTTTTGCTAGCACTAATAAGACTCAATAATCATCATCCTGTTCCTTAATTATTGTGATTTTTACTATACATCCTTATTCCCCATCCACAGGTTTACATTGACCTTTTCCTATATCATCTAGCGATTCTATTGGCACAACATATTTCTTATTGATACTTCAATGTACATTATTTCATAGAGGAGAAATTGAATATTATATGCATTAAGTTGAATGAGTTTTCTTGACAAACTACAGTAATATGATCTAAATATTCATTATCTTTTTCATTTCTATTTGAATTATATCTATACCTGGCATTTCAGCAGAAAATCATTTACAGTTAAAAATCTGCGAGACTTCAATCACTGGTTATACTCAACAATTACATTAATAAAAATGATTTTAGTGTGTCTGAAATTATTTTCATTATTAAATCCAAGAATACTGGTCAACAAGCGGTCACCCATCCAACTTCATTACCAAGCTCTCGTCACTTATCTGTGTGACCTGCTGTAGCTGACGCCAAAACTTTAGGCGGTTTCGTCTGTCTCTTGTACGTGATGTAACCTACTAATAGCGTATATAAAGCACTAATAGACTAAATGCACTGGCGGCTCGTGCCCACGAGACATGTGAAGTGCTCGTATCTTTTACTGTACAGCACTTCTAAGTGACAGTAACTAAATGACGACATCAGCTGTTGGAGCGCACATGGAGCAGACAAAACCGTCTCACTGTTTGGCACCAACTATACAAAGCATATTACTTGGAAAATAATGGAAACACAGCTCAAATTAAGAAAATACAAAAGCCTGATTGAAAGTTTAAATAAACGAAATAGGGAAATACGATAATAAATGTTCGTTTTGGTGAGTCAAGTCTTGGAGTAAGGCGCTCGTAGGGTAAGCCTCAACTAGGTTAATACTTCTAACTCATTAATAAAATATAAAAACTGTTATCAGTGATTACTCAGTATCGGCTCACCTCAAAATGAGTATCAAGGAGGAACCGAGAAAAGAGAAACAAAACAGAGAGAAGAACCACAAGACGAAAAAGAGGATGAAAACGAAGAAGAAAAAGAGGGAGAAAAAACGAAAAAGAGGGAGGAGAACGAAAAAGAAAAAAGATAGAACAAGAAGAGAAAAGAAGAGGTGTGTAAAAGAGTAGTGTGACGGTTGACGACCCGGTCGGTCTCTAAATTTAGAGTGGTCGCCGCTGTCTTATCTCGGCATCAGCCTCCAAATATTTGGCCACTCTGTAGCATCTACTCCAACAAGCGCCGGCACAAATATTCTCAATTTGCAGTCGGCTTGACCAGTGTCAAGAGCTTAGTGCGTCACTTTTGTCCCTTAGGGTAAGAATATGTAAAAAAGTGAGGCTTAGGATGGAGGCTAACACTATACTATACGAATGATATAGATGTGGAACTATGTATATACTATGTAGCACCCGCAGCCTAACTTCAAGCCTCACCTTATGTGACATATTCTTACTTACCCTGAGGGTGCATTAATAGTGGGTTAAAAGAAGTTGAAAATATGATTAAATTGATGATGTTCAACTGTGATTGGTGAGTTCCCCCTCCATAAAATTGGCGTGACTCTCAAATATAGAAAATAAGAGTATTATATAATTTTATTGATTATAGACTACCGTACCAATTTGTAATTATGATATTGGAGGCAAATAACTAAAATCATCAACAATATTGCATAAATACATTTATTCTTCAATTTTCTAAAAATTTTAGTGGTTGACTGAATTACTTGTAGTAACACACAAGGAGGTTAACTATTGGTATAGTGATAGTCTGTCCAAGCAAAGAAGACCCTCTGGCAAGATGGGAAAATGACTCCAGCTTGGTCAATATCTGTTAAAGAATAATTCATTTATGATAATTATAATTAATAATTATTATAAATGTGGTCTTAATAGTAGATCAAATTGTTTCCAAAAATTGATAGTTTTTGAACCAGAATTGGCCGAGCTTGAGTCATTTTCCCATCTGGCCAGAGGGTCTTCTATGCTTGGACAGACTAAAACACAAAAATTTTAAAACTTGAATTGGTCGTCATCTGGAGACTTCCGTTCAATAGAAAGTCTTTAATGAAATGAAAATGAAAATACTCTTTATTAGGCTTTTATAAATACTCTTTAATACTCTTTATTTACTACTCTCTTAATTATACTCTTTATTGCTCTTTATTAATACTCTTTAATCGCATGTTACTTACTTTATTCGAAGAAAATACAAATGAAATAAACTTCTGCAAGATTGATAATGATTTTAGTCATTTATCTCTAATTTTAGAATAACAAATTTGTCTGATTGACATTGGAGATGTATGAATTTTCAAATAATTAATTCAAATTGATTGTACACATAACAACTGCAATCCGGTAGTTTGAAATTAGGTTGGCAATACTCTAGTTAGAGGCAACTAGGTTGGCAATATCGTGCATGTAGTGCCGTTTACCGGCTTACGGTAGCTGTATCATTCCGCACTACTGCATGTATATATACTGTACTATATTTGTTACGGTCATTCTACTTTAGCCTATATCTATATACTATGCGATCATCCTACTGTATATAATACGATCATTCTACTGTATAAATTACTATGAGTACGGTCCGCCTATATCACGGTATAGTCTGTCCAAGCAAAGAAGACATTCTGGCAAGACGGAAAAATTACTCCAGCTCGGTCAATATTGGTTCAAAAGTCATAAATTTGGTCTCAAATTGTAGATAATAATGTTTCCTACAATTTAAGACCAAATATACAATTTTCAAACCAATATTGACCGAGCTGGAGTAATTCTCCCATCTTGCCAGAATGTCTTCTTTGCTTGGACAGACTATACAAGTGGCGAGAGTGAAATGAGAATCAGACTCAGGTTCTTCACTCACTCACTTGCCACTCAAAGCACGGCCACTAGTGTATCCTATCATACCATCATTATCATTCAATTTGAATTGCACCAATAACTGTATAATAGAGCGCCGTCGCTTACAAAGATTCCACAATGGAATTCTTTCGCTGCTGCTTCTATTTTATCGTCAATTTCTTCTTCTTCTCCTCCTCCTTCATTTACTTCTTCTTTTTCTAAACTTTTCCCTTCTTCGTTTCCTATTCTAAATCTCATCATCAATTTTCTCAGAATAAATTCTCCAGCGTCCTCTTCTTTCCTTAGCCTCTCATCCTACTTGTTCCTTCGTATCTTACCTCTTCTTCTTCTTATTCTTCTTCTTCCCTTCTTCTTGTGCTTCCTTTCCTTCTTCTTCTTCTTCATCCTCTTCTTCTTCTTCTTCTAATTCTTCTTTTTCTTCTTCTTCTTCTTCTTCTTACTCTATTATCCGTCTTCTTCTTCGCATTCTTCTCATTTTCATCCTATTTCTAGAACCTCTTTCTCTTCTCCTTCTTATTCATTTGTTTTCTAACTTCCTCTTCTTCTTTTTCTTCCTCTACTTGTACCCATATTCCACCTTCTTCTTCTTCTCTCCTCCTCCTTCTTTTCGTTCTTCTTCTCCACCATCTAGTATAGTCTATCCCTCTGGCAAGATGGGAAAATGACTTGCGCTCGGTCAATGTATCAATTTCATCTCAAATTGTAGGAAAAATTTGATCTACTATAAAGACCACATTTATTATTTTTGAACAAATATTGACCAAGCTTAATTTTCGCCATCTTGCCAGTCTTCTTTGCTTGGACATCTATACCTCTCTTCTTCTTCTTCTCTATCTAGTACCTCTCTTCTTTTTCTTCTCCTTTATCTAGTATCTCTCTTTTCCTTTCTCCTCCTTGTAACTCTTTTTCTCTTCTCTTTTTGAATTCTTCTTCTTATACTCCTCTTTTTCTTCTCATCCTCCCTCTATCATTGCAACTTCCTCAATTAGAACTAGCTCTCAAGCTATAGCAATAACAATAACAGCTCCCGTTAAGGTTCTCCAATGACCTAGACACTAACAGGCGAGGATTACTGGCCTCCAAGAGGTAAGTACAAGCCCACCAAGTACAAGAGCACAAGGTACAAGTACACCAGTTACAAGTACACAAGGTACAAGTACACAAAGTACAAGCACACCAGAAACAAGCACACCAAGTACAAGCACACCAGGTACAAGAACACTAAGTACAAGCACACCAGATACAAGTACACCGAGTACAAGTAAACCGAGTAAAAGTACACCGAGTACAAGTAAAGCAAGTACAAGTACACAATGCACAAGAAAGAGTACACAAGGTACAAGAGTACACAAGATACAAGTACACCAGGTGGAAGTACATAATAAGGTAAAAGTACACCAGGTTACAATTACACAAAGTACAAGAATACCAGTTATAAGAACACAATGTAAAGGTGAACCAAGTAAGTAATGCAAGTTATATGAGTATCAGACGTAAAGAAAATAGACGAATCAAGGAGTTGCATGAGTAGGAAAATCAGCAGATAGAACAAGAGAATAATGCAAACTGAATAAAGAAAACTGAGTAAAAACAAGCAGGAAAAGAGAAAAATACTATGAAAACCTTAAGTAGGAAAAATTGAGATGAAGATATAGAAAAGGAAGACGGAACCAGATAACTTTCAAATTATAGAAAAGGAGAGGGAAACCTATAAAGAGCAGTAGAAATAACAATTCTAAGAGCAGTTAGAGAAGAAGAGAAGATCGGAAAAGAAAAGAACATCGGAAAAGAAAAGAACATCCCAGCCGCTAGACGCAGGAAAGAAGTTAGTAGTACAGCGAATAAAAAATTGAATCCTGAATGGATTGATAGAATCAGAATGACACAGAGAACATGCAAAATGGAGAAAGAAAGATTGAGAAAGGGCAGGAAATAAGGAAGTAGAAAAACAAAAATAACAAGTCAATTTGAACGACAATCTCATCCTACATTTTAATAGACTATCAATTAACTTGGAAAACGTGTAATTATTATGGACAATGTCTTTCTCACGCTGTCTTCAAAAGAATGTCAAGCCTCAATAAAAGAATAAACTTGAAATGATTCTGATCATAGCCTAGACCTAAAAATGTTATTCCTTCATGTCTTCTGAGTCTCGTGTGTTTCAGTCTTATTCACATTTTGCAAATATTATACCATATTTTTCAACTTAATCATATTTTTTAAACTTCTATTACAGCTCTAACCACTGAAGTTCTAGAATTTTAGAAACATATTGTAATCAATCCAAACATTATGCAAATTTTTCAAAATTCTGATCTTATATAGCTATGAATTGCCTTTCAAGAAGAACAAATCTTTTACAGAAGAGACAACTGAATTATTTTCATGTATAATATTCAATTACAACAAATGTATTAAAAAAATATTTTGAATAAAAACTACAAATTTTTATTAAAAATTCAAGAATGTTTCAATTTTGAAATGTTTATTCATTGTTTATATCAACTTTGTGGTTTTAATATTCTTCTATTAATATTTTATATCCATATTATAGGCTATTAATTATATTATTTATATTTATATTTTATTTTTAATATATTTTCTATGAAGATGAATTTTGAGTGAAAATTGCGTTTGGGAATTTCAATTTGGAACATAATCTAACTTTGGACATTTCAAACTCAATTGATATTGAAGAAGTATTTCATTCCTTAGTATTGCATTTGTAATAAATAGATAAATGAATAAAATATATTGCCATTCATGAGAATTTCCACACAATTTTCCAATACAGCACATTCAAATCATTTTTCCAAACAGACTTTACCGTCTTTTTATCAAAAACCAAACTTCTACATTGGCTTGACCATTTGTCAACAACGAAAACTGGTTTATCCTGAATGGCTATCACATCAAGAACCCCCCCCCACCACTCCCAAAACTGGGATGCCGATCATTTGAATACCTATCCACCGTGCATAATATCAAACAACTTTAATATCTATGTATATCATACAGTATTATATATGCGGCTTCAGTATGCCTATCTTGCATGTGTATAACACAGTTGTATGTGTGATAAGATTAAAAGTATGTATATAATATAGTTCTAGGTATGCGACCATACAAGGTGAAGGTAGCAAGCCTCACAAGGATACTTTAATAGATATAGTATGATGGAGCGGACAAGACATTCTGGAAAGATGGAAAAATGACTCCAGCTCAGTCAATATTGGTCCAATTATTTAAAAATTGGTCTCAAATTATAGAAAACATTCTGCTCTACAATTTGAGATCAATTTTATAAATTTTGAACCAATATTGACCGAACTGAAGTCATTTTCCCATCTTGCCAGAATGTCTTCTTTGCTCGACCAGTCTATACCAGTAATAAAACAGGACCCAGGGCCAGACTGGTCTTCAGAAGGAGAGTCCCCATCGCCGAGGGACACACGCCTTGATGAGACTTCAGCAGGTTCCAGTCAACTTGGCGGATGTAGAACAACTGTTATTGATGGTCAGCTCTGTCAGGTAAGTCTGAGAACGGTCTACAAGAACGAAACTATGCAGCTCAAGTCACTATCTATTAGATTTGTTCCAACAGACCGCTCGCCGGCTGTTCTGAAAGAGCTGACAGTTGAAAACGGTAATTCGTCATCTGCCAATGTTGTTGGAGTCTACTATACCAGAGGCAACAATCTGTAGAATGGTTTATCAAAAACCAATTTACTAACTAAACCATACCTGAACAACAAAAAACTCGGGTACGAGGGTGAGGGGGGAGTGTTGAAGAGAGAGAGAAAGAGTAGAGGAGATGAAGAAAGAGATCAAGAGAATAGAGAGTGAAGGAGATTTGAAGAGAGATGAGAGATATATTATGCAGACAAGTGTTTAGAACGGAGATTATCACATGATACATTAGCCGGTAGGAGAGCTGTGGCACTTATACCCTACAAGAGAAGAGAGCCATACGACAATATAAATAACAGTACAGTCTGATCCAGCAAAGAAGACATTCTGGCAAGATGGGAAAATGACTTCAGCTCGGTCAATATTGATTCAAAAATGATAAATTTGGTCTCATACTGTGGAGCAGAATGTTTGTAGGAAACAATCTGCTCCACAATATAAGACCAAATTTATAATTTTTGAACCAATATTCACCGAGCTGGAAGCATTTTCTCATCTTGCCAGAATGCCTTCTTCACTAGACCAACCTATACCAGAATTAAACCTATTACAGTATAAAGTAAGAAGTTAGAATAGTTGATCAAATCTTTTTCAAATGCTACTATGTCTTGCTTCACAGCATCACGAAGATGTAAAAGGAATTGGAAGAACACCTACAAAAATAACTTGAAACAAGAATTCGAGAAGATAGTGGAGGAGGGGAAGGATTGGGAAAAGGATGAGGATGTGAAAGAGGAAGAGGTGGAGAAGGATGAAGAGGTGCAGGAGGAGGAGGAGAAGTAGAGGAGAGGAGAAGAGTAGGAGGACGTGATAGACTTCAAGTTTGTTAAAGAGATTGTCTCTAAAAAGAGCACCTACAATAATATGAGATATACCTTTTCCAGTTTAAATACCAATTACAATCCAAGTAGACTGAACATAACAGGCGATGATGGGATGTGTAGGATGGTTGTATGACGTAGCTCAAGACATTTCATTACGAAATATTTTATGGTCAGGAGTTTAAAAGCGGTAGGAAACACCTAGCTCTTCCTGAGACTAGCCACTAAATCAGTATTTGAATTGAACAAAATCTTTCTGTTTTATTCCTCCAACATGATTTTCGTGATTTTCCAAGAATGATTAGGGGACATTATGATGGAAATGTATCTTCACTATTGATCAAAATATTATCAAAAGCGATTAAATTGAATTTGACAAATACATATTTGATGAAACTAACGATAGAAACGTTAAACATATTATATAATATAGATTCCTCATCAGCGTAAAACCTACAGGATGGGGAACTGGATATACAAATACACTAACTATACTATCTTTAACCAATACGGGAGTAACATCTTATTTTCATTTATTCAAGAAAGATTAACAAACTTATAGGATGAAATACAGACATTTCAGATTCCAAAATGTCTTCTCTTCAATAATTTAATAGATATTCCCAATAGGGCAATGTTATGTATAATCTGTCCAAGCAAAGAAGACCCTCTGGCAAGATGAAAAAATGACTCAAGCTCGGTATTATTGGTTCAAAAATCATCAATTTGATCTCAAATTGTAGGAAACAATTTGATCTACTATTGAGATCACATTTCTAATTCTTGAACAAATATTGACCAAGCTGGATTCATTTTTCCATCTTGTCAGAGGGTCTTCTTTGCTTGAACAGACTACACTGACTATCGCTAACCAGCCCAAATTTTCTTCTTTTAAAACTTGAAAAACTGAGAAAATTATCAATTTGGAATTGAAAATATAGCAAAGTCTGAAAATATAAGCCAAAAATTCCCTACTACATCTACTATTTTCGACAAGTAGATGCACACGCGGCGTACCAATATGCAACGTTTTCTAATACGCCGACGTACTTGGATAGCGGCCTTGCACGGCCGCGCGCGAGGCCTTATAGGGCGAAGGTTGTGGGCCGAACGCTTGTGCACGCGCGTACAAACGCGTGAATGTGTTCAAGTCTGTGTGAGTGTGTATTTGATGATCAAAACCCACGCCCTTTACAATGGCACTTTGAACGACTGTACTAAATTGGAATCAGAGAACAGGTACGGTCGAAATATATACATTTCCAGTAGAGTTCAAAGACCGACTGAAATTCGAGGACATGTGATAAGAGAAGGTATTTGAATCCTTTATTGGATTATTTTGATCAAGTTTCGAATAAACTAACTTGAAGAACTGCGAACTATAGAAATCGGTGATTCCGAGTACTTTTGATAAAGTTCCTCTCCAAAGAATCTACTTGGAAAATTTGAATCAGAAAAAATACAAAAATGAACAGGGGAAAACGTGGAATAAGACAAGAAAAATTGACCTCCAGAGTTTAATCTAGTCACTTTTAATTACAGAAATCAGAAAATATACTTTCAAAAGAAGGTCATTTACTTGACTACTTGACTGGGCATTTTTTGTTGAGAATTGTGACGCAATGAGAATGTAATGCAATGTGGCATATAGCTGGCTCTTCCACTAAGGCTCATGGTTTGAAATAAATCAATAGCCTAATTATTATTTTGTTGTTAACATTTTATTTATCTTATTATTTATTGTTATTGTTATTCATTGTTTTGTCAAAATTTTGGAAAGTTGTGTGGTGTGGTGATATGGTGATTCATTGTCAGTCTTATCAGTCTGTATCAGAGAAATGAGTCAGTTATATGTGATGCAGAAGTTGTTCAAATAGAAGTTGAAACAGAACACAAAAATTCTAATTCCCAATTAACAATGTGGTACATTGATCCGGAACTACACAATAGTTTTGCTTACTGTATAAAGAAGTACTGTATTATTTATATTATTATAATTCAAATATTGGAATATTTTACTCATCAATGATTCTGTACTCCTTATATTGATAATTCACAAAGTCAAATTGGCATGACCAAAATTAAAATTAAAAAACGATATTCAGTGAATCTAAAAGAATCAGTGGAGTAACTAGGTCAAGCTGGTATTTAATATTTTTCCCTAAAATAACTCCGACTGCATTCAAAGAATAAAAATAAAATTCTCCTTGTATACTGTCTGATTGCACTATATCCAAGCCAGACTTACAAACAGAAATACAGGTGAATCATCAAATTATTATTAAACAAGAGAGATGACCTACAATTTATGGCCAAGTAACACAATTTCTAGATAATTACTGCTAGCTTTATTTGATATAGTCTGTCCAAGCAAAGAAGCCATTCTGGCAAGTTGGGAAAATTACTCTAGCTCGGTCAATATTGGTTCAAAATTTATGAATTTAGTCTTAAATTGTAGATCATAATGTTTCCTACAATTTGAAACCAAATTTATAATTTTTTGAACCAATATTGAGCGAGCTAGAGTCATTCTCCCATCTTGCCAGAATGTCTTCCTTGCTTGGACAGACTGAACTGCTAGAATAATTTGATACACTACATTTATCGGATTCAATTTCATTTACTAAAATTTAACTCGACTCAAAAATCCTATTTATAGCCTAGTAATAGGGTGAAACCGTTAATTGATTGATAGGTTTTTTACCTACCATCAACAAGTAAATGAATTAAGGTAAGTTAAAACGAAGGTTATCAGATCCACAAAGTTAATTTGAAATACCATACTTAAGTTCAATGCTCAGGGCATCATCATTTAAATAAACTTTGTGGATCTAACAATCTTTGTTTTCACTTATCTAAATTATGGATAAGTTCCACAACAATCCTGATAAAAGTGTAAATTTTAGTAAATGAATTCTCATTTTTTATAGATTTTTTCTGAAAACACATCTTGAATCTAGAGATAGATAGGAACACCTCAGCGGCAAGCTATTATGGCTTCTAGTAATGTCGGACTAGGGAAATGAATGGGAAGCCAAAGAAGTGCTTAGAGAAGAAGCAGAGAATGAAAGAGAAGATGAGAAAGGAAGAAATGGGAGAAAGGTGTGAGAGAGAAGGTGTGAAGAAGAGGTTAGGTATGTAATGAATAGCATCGACTGAAAGTAAACAGGAAAATGACAATTTGACACTAACTGGTGCAGTGAATCAAATTCATTCATGAACAAATATTAATTAACTTGAGATTTTACTAGATAGATTAGTCTTCAAGAATTTGATTTCCCTATAATTTGCATTCGAGCTACCTATTATTGGTTTCCTCATGAATAAGGTCATACCATTGACTAAGTACTATTACCAAGTACCATCACTATGACGTACTTGCTTAGTACGTTAAGTAAAGTTTAAGTACCACAAAGACAAAGTACTCTGTACATTGTCTCTGGTCATACACTAATAATAATATGGGCTAAAATTATGAATTTGAATTTATTAAATTAATTTGCATACATTATATAGTTATTTCATACTATTTATAATATCCTCCTCTCCAGATAAAATAAAAAACAAGCATTTTCAACAGTAAAACACCAACACAATTTTCAGCACTTTTCAACTTGTTATATATCATTACAATATGACTTTGCCTCAAATAACAATACAAAAATGTATGAAAAGAATGAACATTTTCATAGATGAAATAAAGTAATATTGGGTTTAAGTTACTCTCTAAAGTAAAATATATTTTATAGTTAATTCATACTATTTTTAATATTATTCTCTTCAGACGAAAATCAGAAGCAAGAATTTTAACAGCAACACACTAACACAATTTTCAACACTTTTTTACACGTTTTATTTTATTACAAAATGACTTTAACTCAAATAACAATACAATAATGTAAAGAAAGAATGGACATTTTCATAGATGAAATAAAATAATATGGGTTTTCAGTTACTCTCTATAGAAGAATATAATTAAACTGTGTACAGGAATGAGAAAAACTTACATGTTGAAGAATAAGTTGAAAAAATAATATTGAAAGTTTAAAAAAAGAGTAAAGAGAATGGTATGTGGAAGAGCTGTAATTTGCTTGGAATAATTTGATGAGGAGAGAATAGCTTATCAACATCAATCAAGCCAGTCATTATAATAATATTCACAAATATTCTATGCAAACAGAATACATCCTACTTCAGTATCCTGAAGCCATAATAACGTCAATAACAAAATTTTTTACAAACATTTCATACAAACAAATCACTAGAATTTAATATAAGTTCAGATAATTGAGAGAATACACACAAGCCATAAGAATGGCACAACTAATATATTTTTCAAACACTCCACCCACAAATTAATCTTAATTCAGTATCCTAAAAGAATAAACACAAGCCATAAGAATGACAAAGCTCTGAGAAACTCTCATCCGCCAACTACATTAAGGCCAATGAAGACACGCTCAATGCACAGGATAAATAGCAAAAACCGTTTTAAAACTCGGCAATTTTCCCATCAAATATTAATCGACAAATGAATGTTGATAAGCAAGGTGAACAACAGTCACGTGCACAAACAAGTGCAGTCAAATTTTTACGAATTTTCAGATGAATCCAATGTAAATATAAAGAAAATATATATTTTTGAAAAAGAAATACGAAAAGAAGATGATGATGAAGAAGAAGAAGATGGTGATGAAGAACAAGAAGAAGAGAAGAAGAAAAAGAATAAGAAGCAGAGTACCAATATGCTCTGCGATGGTGTCCTGAATACTTGGCTGAGAACCAGTGCAGTTTTTGGTATTGGAGATCCTTCTCCTATTAACAATTTGATAATAATGTCACCAATACACCAAATCAAGTAGGCGTTTTCTATTCTTCTTCTTCTTCTTCTTCCCTCTCCTCCTATTCTTCTTTTCCTTCCCATCTCTTCTGAAACCTAGTAAAGTATGGTCGAGCAAAGACGGAAAACCCAAGATGTTCGAGCAAGATGTAAAAAATGACTCCAGTTCAGTCAATATTGGCTTTAATATAAATAAATTTGTATCATAAATTTGATACAAGATTGTAAAAAACATTCAACTCTTCAATTAGAGATCAATCTTATAAATTTTGAACCAATATTGACCGAGCTGGAGTCATTTCCCAATCCAATCTTCCCAGAATGTCTTCTTTGCTTGACCAAACTATATCACTTCGATATCTTCAACATTCTACTCTTTCTAATCATCCTGAATAATCTTTCTTTCTCTGATATATTCTGTCCAAGCAAAGAAGAGCCTCTGGCAAGGTGAGAAAACAACTCCAGCTCGGTTAATATTGGTTCAAAAATTAATGATTTGGTCTCAAATTGTAGGTCAGAATGTTTCCTACAATTGAGACCAAAACAATAATTTTTGAACCAATATTGACCGAGCTGGAGTCATTTTCTCATTTTACCAGAGGCTCTTCTTTGCTTGGACAGACTATGCTTCCCATTATTTGTTAACTGTCTGTAATTACTTCTTCAATAGATTTGAATCTGGCAAATGGCAATAGTGGTTTCTATATTGGAGGCTCATAGTCCTAGTATAGTCTGACCAAGCAAAGAAGAGCCTCTTGCATGATGGGAAAATGACTCCAGCTTGGTCAATATTGATTTTTAAATTATCAATTTGAACTCAAATTGTAGGGAACAATTTGATCTACTATTAAGACTACATTTGTTATTCTTCAACAAATATTGACCAAGCTGGAGTAATTTTTCCATCTTGCCAGAGGCTCTTCTTTGCTTGGTTGGACTATAGTCCATAGTCCATAGTTCTATATCTCATAGTCCTATTGCCAGTATAACGAGCAATACGTGCAATGATCTCTCATAATCGAGCAATAGAAGCAATGATCTCTCATAATCGTCATAATCCAGTAAAGCAACTACTGAATTAAGCTTTTACACGAGACTATACTACGAAAATTATAAGCATTAATTGCTTTTAATGGTTGGAGACCCTACCATAGGTGATTTCCACCTCAACAATGTGTAGCCAAATACTGGTCACCCATCTAAGACACAGACCACAGTTTTAAATACAACGAAGTAAAGGTTTATTGATAGTTATTGATTGTGAATTAAACTTTAAACTTGGGCTTTTTAAAATAATTGATTGATAAAATTAAATAAATCAAATCCCTTTGATTTGAATAATTATTATTTGTGAATAAAATAATTTATTTTAATTGCATTGAAAATGGGCTAAAGCTTGAAACATGTCTGTGTAAAAATAATACTTTTTAATGTTTATAAATGATATTTGAATTATTTAATTTTATCTATTAATTGTAGATTGTACTATGATCATAATAATAATAATAATATTCGTGTAACCTGGCTGGCTCAGGTCTGGTGTCAGAGTTTTCAGGTCGCTCCTGAACAATTTCAGGGAAATGAAATTGACTCTGAAATGACTTAACGACTGTTTTTAGGCAGCCGGGACCGACGGCTTAACGTGTCCATCCGAAACACGGGGAAGTGACTTGAGAAAAATTTCTGGTCTGACCTGGATTTGAACACGGGACCTTTGGGTTGCTAAGCCAGCAACACAATAGAAACGCCTAATGTGTAAATCTTCTACAAAATACTTCACATTGATGTAACTTTCGTCTTGAAACACAATGTATTCCCTATCTATTACGTGTCAAGTCAAATTGAAGGTTACATCAAATAGAGTATAGACTATAGCTGAAAAACTGAATTACAGACCATACTGTACTGAACTACTCTCTGAACTATAGTTATACTATAGTCTGTCCAAGCAAAGAAAACATTCTGGCAAGATAGGAAAATGACTCCAGATCGGTCAATATCAGTTCAAAAATTATAAATTTGGTCTCAAATTGTGGAAAAAATTTTGATATAAAATTTGAGACCAAACTTACAATTGACCGAACTGGAGTAATTTTCCCATCTTGTCAGAATGTCTTCTTTACTTGGACAGACTGAACAGATTTGCTGAATTTTTCACGGACAATCACAGTGAAGAAGACAGTTATAATAATAGTCTGGGCATTGAATCTCTCCAATGCATGTATTGTACGGTAAAAAGCCTTGCAATAATGTATGCTTACAGACAACTCAAAGATGGGAATAATCGTAAAACGTGGCATTATATCATCTATAATTTTTCGAATCAACAACTTTCAGATGTAGTAAATGAGAAAAGAAAGTTTCAATTGGAAGGTTTCTCACTATTTTAAAAAGAATAAATCTCAAGCATGAATTGAAGATTCAATTATTATGAATTAACTTGCTAGCATAAATGGGTTTTTTTAAAATTGAAATTCTTGAACAATTAGTTCTATTTACAGTTTCATTTGTTCAAAAATACTTGATAGTTCTAAGTATAATAGTTTTATAAAGACAAAATACGATTAGAGAATATTTTCCATTAATAACCATATTACAATTTCTCCCATCACGTTCAATCCAATAGAATAACTTCCCATAGATTTTGCTGACTTCTAAGATCTGCCACCCGAAATTGTATTGACACCCGACTGCATCATTGCTATTACCATTGAGTATAGTGATATAAGCATAACCATCTATCATTTCTAATGATAGAAGGTTATGATATAAGTAAAGTATAGGAATATACTCATATCTATACTCAATGCTACACAGCAAACGTCGATATGCATGTCTAGTTTATGTGTTAGTTTAGTCTAGTTAACAATATTAGAATCACTACTTTATTTCAAAGACATGGCGAAGTTTGGAGAGTAATGTCCACTCTACAACTTAAATACTCAACAATTCAGTAATAAGTCAACAATCCACTACAAAAAAAATCAATTACTTAGGGACGATAACACGAAATCCACAATATTTTAAAGATGACGTCATTTTACGGTGGTTGAATTCATTTAATGCTTTTGCAAATGGCCAATGAACCTCAAACTATACTTGAATAAATGTTTATTCTAATAAATGAATAATGACATTGTACCCTTTGAAATAAGTTCAAATATTCTAAGTATTGAAATATTTTTTCACAATAAGTTTTGAACTATTAATAGTAAGCGTAATTTTAAAGTGAAACTCTGTAATATTCATCATTGATTTGTTATACATTAGTAGGCCTATTAACAAAATCAATGTGAATTCTGAATCAAAATACGTTGTATGGTTGTATTCCCTATCTTATCCGTGCTTATCCGTAACAAGGAAGTTATATCTATTAAAGTATAATATTTATAACAATATTATACGACGCAATGCGCCAAAATACATACATTGAAACATGTGTCCTAAAACTACCATGCACTAATAAAACACGTACGCATTGAGCCTGCAGTAAAGTTAGATAAGAAAATTATTTGCAATGTAACACTCGCAGTTAACAGCAAACTCTATGAGTCAGCCTACAAGTCAAGTTCAAATCGAGCCAATTTCACGGTCTTCAGTTGCATTCCTTCATTATTTCTCAACATGGTCGATTTTCGCCTGCTCCACAGCGTGCTGCATAATGCTCAAGCATTGGTAGCATGCTTTTCAGCATACAAAAGTCGACCAAGTGTGAACTTGGGGAGTAGCATCGATCAGTTATTATTGCTTATTTTCAACTTTAAAAGCACGGACTGATTTCCGGCGGAAGTACTAGCCATATTTGTGGGGCGTCTAAAAAGAGTACCGTTAAAAGGAGTAGGCTACAGTGTCTCCAAGATGCATAATAATTTAATTGATACGCAAATGAACAATGCACTCTATACACACCCACAATAACTTCAATACTGTATTGGAACACAGGTTTTAAAAATGATATTCACTACTTCTGTTAGAAACGAATGAAGATCCAATATTGTTCTAATTCTTAGTTACAAAATAATAGAAATTGTGATAGAGAGCATTCCAGCAAATATTATTTAGATTTTACAGGATTTATTTTTTTACAGGTTTTCACATAGATTATTTATCTCTTTGTAACTCCCTAATAATTTATTTGGAAAATATGTATTTTATTGCATCAATTCTCATTTGAATTAGTCTCAAAAATACACTGTATTATCCTTAGAGATTTGGAATTATTTCATGATTTTTTAGAAAATGTATCCTGTCATTTCTCAAAAAGCAGTATGTCTACTATTCAATTACTTAATAAGCTTCCTGAATGATATATACTTTCAATAAGATACACTAGATAAGAATAAAACATGAATAGAAGAACGATGGAATTAAAATTTCTTGTAATCAAAGGTCTACTCATTACTAGTCAGACCTTTTCGTGATTATTATTGATATAAGTTAGTCTGTCCAAGCAAAGAAGACATTCTAACAAGATGGGAAAATTACTTCAGCTCGGTCAATATTGGTTCAAAAATTATACATTTAGTATAAATTTAATGTTTCCTACAATTCAATCTCAAGTCATTTTTCCGTCTTGCCAGAATGTCTTCTTTGCTTGGACAGACTATATAAGACTTAAGTTTTCGATTGTTCCACTTGATACACGTATCAATATAGATAGATATTTGATATTGTATCAATGAACTTATTACACAAAATGCATTGTTGCGATCAGCTGATTATTCGATAGATTGGGTTGGTCGTACAAATGACCAAGTACAGGTCGACAAATTGTTGACCACCCAACAGACATACTTCACAAACTGTACCGAGGAACAACAACATTCTATCAAACGTATGAATGGGAACAAGCAGTGGTCGAGGAGAAAGAGGCTAACGAAAGAAAGAAAGAGTTGAATTAGAGAAGGAGTGTGTATGAGAGAGTGAGAGAGAGAAGAGATAAGAGAGTCCTGTTGGTGTCCGACTGTCCGTTTCCGGAATGTAGGCCATGTACACCTGGTGTGTAGTACAACTACTCTGAGAGGCGAATCTCCACTCTCAGCTCACACGGGTGTGGCAGACGAGACGAGGAGAGAGAAATAGAGAGAGAGAGAGAGAGAGAGAGAAAATGATATAGTCTAAAGGAAGAGGATGTAGATAAGAGGAGAAAATTGAAAAATAGTAAAATAAGGAAGAGTAGAAAGGGAGAGGGGGAAGATGTAAAATCAGAAAGAGGTTAAAAATAAGATGAGAATAAAGAAAAGAGATAGCAAGACGTAATTAATGAGAAAAAAGAAAAGTAGTAGGAGAGGATGAGGAGGAAGAAGAACAATTAATAAAAGAGAGATAGATGATTGATGAACAGTAGAAGAACAAATTTTAGAAGATTGGGTAGACAGAAGAAAAGAAAAAGAAGAAGAAAAAGAGGAGAATTTAAAATAACTGAAAGTTTGAGAAATAGGATATATTAGAGGATATAGATATAGATATAAAGAGGATATGAAGTACATATATTAAAAGTGTTTAAAAGAAAGTAAAGTACGAAGTGTATTAAAAAATATTGAGACAGATGTGAGAATAAAATAAACAAGTAAATTGAAAAAATAGGGAGAAATCTATGAGAAAAGTAGAACAAGTTGTAATAAACGGTAAAACAGGAAGAAGAAAGGTTATCAAGTGAAGAAGGAAAAGAAAAGTAGAAAATAGGAAATTATGGTAAAATGAGATGGGAGTAGGACTATAAGGTTATCAGAAACAAAAAGTAATTGATGGTGGAAAGTAGAAGGTATGACATGGAAAATCTGTTAATGTACAATAATACAGCTTTAATAAAGCAGTGTGTCCAGGATTCATTTTCATCTCTCAAGAAAATACATAACTAAATCAAATTAACATTAAAAAATAAACAAACATAACTGACGCCTAAAAGTTAGGCGGTTTCGTCTGCTCCGTCTGTCAACTAAAGTTTATTTCATTTTATTGATTTGAAAAAGTATAGGCTACAATAAAGAGTAAAGACACAGACATCAAAGCCCAAAACGTCTTTTTCCCAAATTTTGATGAAAATATTTAAAATAGAGGTTAAAGTTGGAATCAAAAAAGATAATAGACTTTACATTAGCTGAAAATAAGTTACTTTGAGTAAAAGACACAGAAGAAACCGCCCAAGTTTTGGCATCAACTATACATTTCAATAATTATAACCTTCCAATTCAATTGTATAATTTGATAAATTGTTTAATTTGAATCATGGGCACCTTCTTGAACGAAAATTGAACCGAGATCAGCTCAAGAGGAAAGAAAATCGCCTAACAACGTAAAGTGTAGAGAAAAGAAGACAAAAATGAATAAGGATGGGAAGAAAATAGAAAAGAAGAAGTAGAGAAATGAAAGAGATGAGGAAGGAGGAGAAGAAGAGACCACCGACTCACCTGATAAACTGTGAGTAGAGAAAGTTGCGCTTCCCACTCTATACAAACGGTCACACATCCAATCCAGCCTGTCCAAGCAAAGAAGACATTCTGGCAAGATGGGGAAATGGCTCCAGCTCGGTCAATATTGATTCAAAAATTTTTTAATTTGGTCTCAAATTGTAGGAAACATTCTGATCTACAATTTGAGACCAAATTTATAATTTTCGAACCAGTATTGACCGAGCTGGAGTCATTTCGCTATCTTGCCAGAATGTCTTATTTGCTTGGACACACTATACACACACGTCGACCTCTTTGAATGATAGAAAGCCTACACTTTCCGCGTTCAATGCTATCAACTTGAAACTATTTTTAATACACGATTATTATGTGGGAATGCAACATTCTATATTAACACTAATTAATGCAGAACACTGATTTTTTCAGAACAAATAAATGTGGGTAGCTTTAACTTATGGGACAAAGCATATCACAAGTTTTTATTTGAAAATGAACAAATTATTTGCAATAAATTTGTAATAATGGGAATTTTCAGGGGGATCTGAGCCCCTCTAGCCTCCAACTAATCGGTGCCTATGGCGTCTTATGCTTACTTTATTGAAAATTCAAGGTTTTTTAATTGGATGAAATTTTATGGTAAATTTTATAGCCTGCATATGGCGAATACAACACTGGAAACATAGCAGAGCAATAGATGACAGCAGCTTTTGCTTGATAACACAAGTGCATCACTGGTAATGCAAGTCTTATCGTTGATATAGTCGGGTCGAGCAAAGAAGACATTCTGGCAAGATGGAAGAATGATTACAGCTCGATCAATATTGGTTTCAAAGAATTATAAATTTTTTCCAAATTTTAGGAAACATTCTGCTCTACAATTTGAGACCAAATTTATAATTTTCGAACCAATGTTCACCAAGCTGGAGTCATTTCCTCATCTAGCCAGAATGCCTTCTTTGTTCGACCAGACTATGATACAACTGTTATCGCTGATAGTAATATGTAATATTACTAACTGCTATACAGGTTCTAATCTACAACGCAGTACTTTTTTATTTGGAGAATTACGAAATTTTCAAAGAGAACACAAATTTGCCGGTAGTTTAGGGATTCTAAAATATAATGAGCTTCTAAATCTGAAGGTGTTTAGGTTTAATTTATGGAGGAAGCACCTGGTTTTAATACTTCATTTTGAGAGGTTTGTAGTTTGGACTGTTATTTTAGACCCATTTTTTACAAATCTATTGCGAATAATTTATTCATTTTCAAGTGTTTTGTGGTAAGTTATTTAGTTTTTTGCGATTAATGTAAAATAAGAAATCAACGACTAACAAAAATAATAACACACCGAGGCAATACAATAACAATTTGTGCAAGCCTACTAGATAGAAATTTATCATGATGAAAAATTTAATAAATTTACTACATCTAATAAATTTTACAAAATTATTTGAAAAATATAGATAATTTTTAAATTTAAAATTGATATTAAACAATTTTAAACATTTAATAAATTTACTACTGTTTTCTTTTCAATTTTGTAATAACCGGCTCAAGAAAATAGTGAAAGTCAACAAAGTGTAATGCATGCAACAACACGGCGTCAAAAAGAAGAAGAAGAAAAGAGTGAATACAAACAATAATTGAGTACTTCACAAGTGTTTCGCTTGAAGAAAGAGGAATTTGGAATGCAAATCAGAAGCCACACCTAGGAGGCAAAACACATTTAAAGACAACCTACTAAACATTCTCAAGTCCTCGAACTTAGTCTCAACATGAATGAATACAAGTGCGAGAAAATATACATACGGTTTGGTATAGTCTGTCCAAGCAGAGAAGACATTCTGGCAAGATGGGAAAATGACTGCAGCTGGGAAAATATGAATTCAAAAATTATAAATTTGGTCTCAAATCATGGATTAGAATGTTTTCTACAATTTGAGACCAAATTTATCTTTTTTGATCCAATATTAACAGAGCTGGAGTCATTTTCCTATCTTGCCAGAATGTCTTATTTGCTTGGACAGGCTATAATAAGCTATGTTTTCAGCGGAGAAAACAAACGAACGCATAAACAACTGTTGGTGCTAAGCTTGATGAGCGGAACTTTTCAAAATGAAACCTTCCCCTTTTCAAAACAAAAGGCGATGTAAGACGCAGCATGCATCTAGTACCTAACCTATTCCTTATGTACACATTGGGTAGATTTTTGTAAGCTGCACAGTTTACAGCATAATTGCTAAAACATTGGTAGCATGCTTTGTAACCCTAAAAAAATTGCCAAGTATATGAACATCAGGATTCAATTCACTGCCAGTGTGGGAAGAAATGACTAAATGTCTATGAGATAGGAAGAAAAAAAAGACAATCGAGAAATGATCAAGAGAGTTATGAAGGCCAAGAAAGGGGAGGATTACGATGAATACGGGAGGAGGAGGAGGAGGAAAAAAGTATGAAGAAGTATTTCGTCTGCTTCTTGTGCACTCCTAACAGCTGATGTTGTCAATAAGAGTTCTCATTCAGCTATGCCTAGATGATGTTTTCATCAGCTGTCAGTAGGTTACATCACATACAAGAGACAGACGAAGCTGCCTAGCTTTTGGGCGTCAGCTGTAATCAATGAAAGTCATTGTGAGTCATCCTATATTGTTGAACAACACATTACATACTTTCAACATACATACAATCAACTGTTTTTAGTTATCTACGATACTGCAACTAGCCTCCCAAATGCATCATTCGCCACATTCACATTGAACGATTATATTAGTCTGTCCAAGCAAAGAATACATTCTGGCAAGATGGAAAAATTACTCCAGATCGGTCAATATGGATTGAAAAATTATTTATTTGGTTTCAAATTTTACAGCAGAATGCTTTCTACAATTTGAGACCAAATCTATAATTTTTGAACCAATATTGACCGAGCTGGAGTCATTTCAACATCTTGCCAGAATTTCTTCTGTGCTTGGACGGACTTTACTAGCAATACAATAGTGAGTCACTGTGAGTGATACACAAATGGTTGACAGGAAATTAAATCGACAAATATCGCCCTAACCCAATAAACTACCTCTTACCGGTAATGTGTCATATTGTAAGCCACGTGACGTCATGCTGAACTATTTATTTGAGAAATTACAATGAAGGGTAAAAACACAGACAATAAAGACAAACACAGACTATTACGGCACTAAGTAAGATTTAACCACAGTTGGCGATATATTCTAGAACATGATAGGAGTTTTTCTATTAGGATAATGACCACATGAGCTCTAGTTGAAGAAGACTTTTAGGTGAAGTTGATGAGGGGCCAATGGCTTATCGTCTCCTCCGAAAGATAGGTGATGTCGATCTAGGGGTCAAAATCCATTCTGTCATCTAGATTCGAACTCGGAACCTTCGATTACTAGACTGGAGCTAATCTTCTAGGTCCTAGGATACCGACCACTCTATAAATTGCACAGTATTTTTCAATTATTATTAATTTAATTGGGTTGGTGCATCAATGTAACTGCATGAAATATAACTTTAAATAAATGATTCAACTAGTTTGTTTGGTGGTTCCTCCCATTTTTCTCAAGATAAAACGTAATCAAAGAATCTCATTTATTTTTATTATTCATCCTATTATCTATTATATACTCATTTATTATAAGAATTTCATTGCCTCAAGTTATACAAATAATTTGATTGAGCTATCAGTCACAAATGAATAGTTTCATTTTTTTAGAAAGTGCCGGTCATGGATGGAGAAAACAGAATCACTGTCTTGAATAAATTGAAAAATATCTGCCCATGACTCACAAACTAATTGCCATTCTATTGCTTTGGATGGAGAAGAGTACAGAGAAAGAAGAACTATATTCCGTTCTATGTGGTTTAAGTTACTACACTTGAAATCATGTGTTCAATTAATTATTAGAAAAGAACAATAGCCTACTTGGAATAGACTTTTCAATCCTGTATTGCCAGAGAGCTTGAATTTTGGAACTCAGGTTTACATGTTCTCAGACCAAGATCACAGGATTATGTAATTAAAGTATCTTGGTGCCGGTACCCTGATAACTTTTTTTTAGTGCGGATGATGCTCGCATTGGCTATTTTGCTTTTTAGTGGGTAATGAAGAGTGTGAGGGTGATTGATGAGATTCTCAAACATCCATGCCTGTGCTTGGATTCGAATCCACGACCAGGCAGTGCTAGCAGACTGAAGATTGTGTTGTGACGTCCCAGATCGCTACTCCAAACTAGCCGGCTAAAATTATTTTTCAACAATAGCAGAGAGAATCCGACCCGGAATAGCAAAACCCGATCCGTGTTATTCGTGTAGAGTAGTTCTAGTAACCGAACTCGAGACACGTTTATGTTCCAATTAAACCTATTTGCATAAAAAATGGGATGATAGAATGTTGATGAGTAAAGAATTGGAAGAAAATGGTTTATATTGGTTGGTGAATTCAAAAATCTGTCTTTTAATAGCCTACTTTAGCCGCCTTCTTCTGTATCGAACTTACGGTACCGTAAAAGGTAAGGTTACAACCGGATTATATTTTTGTGGTGGTGAGAATGAGTTGAGACCAGTGACTGTAAGCAGATTGTTCTCAAGTAATGATTACTGACACATGTCAATTACCTAGAATCCAATAATTTATTTATTGCATGAAATATATATAATAAAATTAACTTTGAAACTTGAGCTGCCAACTCCAGCACTTAGGTTAGGAAAGTTTACAGTTACCGATCAGCTGTAGCAACAAGTGAAATCCCACAAACAATGTTATATAAAACTAACCTTTTCTTTTGCCCTTCCTGCGTGTTTTGAAACTGATTTAGCAATTAAAGATCCTTTACTTTCCGCCATTTTATGTTCACTATTATTATTAAAACTAGACCACTGACATGATACTCGCACCAAACTGACGATGAGACGAGCTCGCAAAGTAGACGGAATGAAATTCTGTCTGAGTGTCCGCAGTGTGGCCACTACACAAGATTTTGGACTCGAAACAGCTGACAAAAGCAGAATAAATATTATTACTTACATAATATTCACTACAAAATATTATTATTTGATAAAGCATTATTATTATCTCGAAATATGTTATCTTTTATTTGTTTGGAATTCGATAACATAATTGAAAATTTAAAGAGGGCAATGAAACAGCTGATCACAGAGATCAAGTGGCCCTGATTGTCAAAGTCATGTTAATTCTGGATTGTTTTTTCTGCAGTTCAGGAAGTTTCATGCTGTAAAGTAATTTTGATAATATAATCTCAATTCAGCCACTTAATAGAAATGTGATCAATGTGATTTAGTGCTCTCAAATACTTGAGTGGTTTTTGTGTAACTCATAGGAACACCTTGTAACTTAATGGTATTGTAATTAGCCATTGAACTCTAACCTCTATCTTCTACTTGTTTATTTTGATGTTTATGTAATCTCAGTTTCTTCATTTCTACTTGTTTTGATAAAATTGTCATTATGAACAATTCTAATGAAATGGTATCTGATAATCAAAGAGAACGAAAAGGGTTGGACGGTGCATTTGCTTCGCACTATGCCATGCAAGTTGCTCTACAAACAATGAAGGAACGATGTCAGTTACTCCAGCAGAGGCTGTCCGCTGTAGAAGAAGACAATCTTCGCCTTCGCATAGAGTGCCAGAATAATAATAGAGAAAAGACTGATGCATCACAACATTCTAATGATAACAAGTATGAAGAGCAAATCACTCAGCTTCTTCGTGAAAAGTCACAGCTTCAAAATCGAATATCCATGGTTGCCAAGGAGAATAATAAACTTTGGACAAGACTTTCCAAGCTTACTGAGGCGAATCAGTCATTGGGAGACCACATGACAAAAATATCGGATACTTTGAATAAGCATCCAATTGGGGAAAGCTCCATTCTAATCGATTCCAGTCAAAGGTTACAAAAAGATGATTCAGGTGAGCACATTTCAATAACT
This sequence comes from Sogatella furcifera, assembly GCA_017141385.1. NCBI lineage: Eukaryota > Metazoa > Arthropoda > Insecta > Hemiptera > Delphacidae > Sogatella > Sogatella furcifera. The sequence goes on from CM029554.1 coordinate 5,689,605, forward strand.
TTTATCAAGACTATTCAATTCAATCTCTATCAATATTGTGCTCTTGATAGTACCTTATTATAAAAAGGTTTGAATGGTCATGAGGTGTCTCATTGAATATTGTATTATTATTCTTTAGGGTGTGATTACCCTGTGCATATTTTATCGGAACCATTATCCTAGCAGGATGTGCTTGTACTATAGTATTGTCAAGTCTCCTCAATATAGCCTATTAATATATGATTTGCCAAAGCCAGCAACTCCAAGAGCCGTTTTCTATTTTCATGATTTCCGCAGTATTTTATTATAATATTCTAACCTAATAACTTACATGATGCTTCCTCAAGAATTCTCAGTAACTTTCAGCTCTGAGAAATCCTAGAGATTGAGCTAAGTGCGCTTCACTCACTCTTTTCATAAGACTATGAAAACGAATCTCTTGAATCTTATAAAGGCTCCATCAGTCGCGAGATCCTGGTAGCGAAATATTTGAAATATTCCACCAATACAGCCAATATAACAGCTGTATTAACATAATGAAGCCTCTGAGGTCGGATGAGTCACTATTATGCTCAGAAAACACCTGTTTGCTTGGTCTCTGTGGTCCAACACACACCACGATTTTTGGGCGTCCGATTTTTTGCCATCCTTATAAAGTCCACTATATTGGACAGAACATGACAAACACACGATGTGTAGTCTAATTAAAAGTTATAAAATCACACTCTCCAAGGGATCTTGACAAGTACAAGATGTGTGATTACAAGTGTTGAGATCACAATCTGCTTGGGATCTTGTGTTTGTCAAGCTCTGTTCAATCTTGTAGAGTTTATAAGGATAGCAAAAAATAGGACGTCCAAAAATCTTTGGGGTGTGCAACGGGGGTAAGGGGTTAGACACTTAGGTGACCTAACCACTAAGTCAAGTGCTTTCTCTATCTAATAGCCTATTATAATACTGCCATAAAATTCAAATGCAGTTATGCATACGATTTCGGGAGTTTAGTAAGACATTCCCATCTGACTCTATTATTATATCATGGTGTTAAGTCACGAACACTGTGGACCGCTCTTGGATGGGTGACCAGTATTTCGCCTATTACACATTGGCGAGGTGGAACCTACCCGTAAGGGTCTCCCCACCATTAAAAGCCATAAGAATATTTTATAGAAACTCAGACTCAATGTTTTGTTAGTTCCAATTCACTTAATTTATTATTTGAGGTTCACTTAATATTACTTAACAGTTCTCTGGAATATTAATGCTTACTTTTCCCATCAATGCTTCAAGAAAAAATAATATCTTATTAATTTTGAATTCACACATAAGAACGGATAGGAAATGAGTGTTTTCAAATTCAAAACAATTTTCATTTCGTATGTCAACAATTTATGTTTTTCACAAACTATAGGTTTCATCTGGAAATCTTGGGGGTTGTCCATTGAAATATAGATTTTCACTTTTCTGCAGGAAAATCACATGAACAGAAGATTTCAGTATGCTTTTCTTATCACTGCAGTGTAGCCTATGTTGTTTGCTTTTCTTATCAGTTGATAAAAATGTGACGTATATTTTTATAACATGTGCAGTATTAGCTTAATAATGTATTAAACAAAATTGAAGTCATCTGTTTAAATTTCGGTCTTGTAAAGTAGTATTGAATGTTTCTTTAATTTATCTTAGGGAGACCCTTGTGGGCCTTATTTGATATATACGATTATCCATCCAAGAATAATCTTTAGTGTTTGTATCTTAACTTGATCCTTGTAGAAAAAATAATTTGATCATTTAAACATTCAACACGTCATAATCTTGTAATCTTGAACCTTCTACCTTTCTTGATTTAGATGACTGTAAATTTAAGTCTGTCCAAGCAAAGAAAACATTCTAACAAGATGGGAAAATTACTCCAGCTCACTTCAAAAAGTATAAAATTTGGTCACCAATTGTAGGAAATATTATGAACTACAATTTGAGACCAAATTTATACTTTTTGAACCAATATTGACCGAGCTGGAGTCATTTTTCTTTCTTGATAGAATTTCTTCGTAGCTTAGACAGACTAGAAAGACTCACTGTTTTTTTTAATAGAATAGTTACTTTATTGATTATCAAGAAGCCTAAACAGTTGGCTTTATTGTGAGGACACATAGGCTAGGGTTTAAAGTTATAAATAGCCTACTCAAGTTTAAAATATGTTTTTCAATTTTGTAAATAAAATTACACATAGCCTATAACTTGATATTATAAATATATCACAGTAACCAGTAAGTTATATACAGACTCAGGCGTAGCATATGGCTTTGTTTTGAAAAATTTATTAATCAATTATTGGTTGCGCATAAGAATCATGGCTGATTGAAGATTTAAAATAAATCAGATTGAGCTTTTTTAAACCTTTGTGCAACTGGAAAATGGAAATTTATTCTGGATTAAGGATAGGTAACAAATAGGTTATAGGTATAGTCTGTCCAAGCAAACAAGACCCTCTGGCAAGATGGGAGAATGACTCAAGTTCGGTCAATATTCGTTCAAAAATCATCACAATTTGATCTCAAATTGTAGGAAACAATTTTATCAACTATGAAGACCACATTTATTATTCTTGAACAAGTATTGACCAAGTTGGAGTCATTCTCCCATCTTGCCAGAGGCTCTTCTTTGCTTCGACAGGCTATAACCTAATTACTAACAAAAGGATTCTGTATTAATATGAAAGTACAGTAATTAAGCTAATACATTCCTTTCTGTTTTTATATGATTTATATCTTTTCCAGTAGGCTAGGAGTATTGTGCTTTTAATCATCATTGTGTAATGCTTCTCCATTTTTTAAAATCAAAATAATGAAAGGCATTCTCATGACTTCAATGTTTGCTTTGTTGTCCAGGACCACAAGAGTCTGTCCAAGCAAAGAAGACATTCTGGCAAGATGGGAAAATGACTCCAGCTCGATCAATATTGGTTGAAAACTTATAAATTTGGTTTCAAATTGAAGAAAACATGCTGTTCTACTATTTGAGACCACATTTATAATTTTGGAACTAATATTGACAAAGCTGAAGTCATTTTCCCATCTTGCCAGATTGTATTTTTGCTTGCATATCTAATAGATGAAAATCAAAATCACAGCAGCTTTTTAGTAACACAAAATGTTTCTCTCTCCTGAGAGGCGTTGTCAATTTTGAATGAATAAAAAAATTAAATTATCTTTTGTCTTTATAATGTTTCACAGTTGATACCGAAGAGAGCCTGGAGGAGATATCACTGAAAATAATCGATGGCATAAAAAAAGAAAAAGAAGAACTTGAACAGCAATGTAAACAGGTAAGACTAGTTCTTATTTTTCTCTCTCTTTCTATACAATAATTTTGATGAAAACCTGTCTTCCATAATATCAAAGTAACTCATTGAAGTAATTGTTTTATTTATTGCACCATCACTACCAAATCTCTCGTATAAACCGCTAGTTATAGTCTGTCTAAGCAAAGAAGACACTCTGCTAATATGGAAAAATTACTCCAGCTCGATCAGTTTTGATTTAAAAATAATAAATTTGGCCTCAAATTGTAGGAAACATTCTGCTCTACACTTGAAGACCAAATTTATAAATTTTAAACCAATATTGACCGAGCTGGAGTCATTTTCCCATCTTGCCAGAATGTCTTCTCTGCTCGAACAGACTATAGCAGTGATTGATGTGTAATTAAAGGTCGAATCTTGTTATTTGTCCTAATAAATAGTGGATCTTTTATTTTAATAATTTAATACACCTAGAATTCTCCACACTGCTCCTGTTTAGCCTACTTGTCTTATCTATCACATTTTCCACTGAAATAAAATTGATTCATCATGTATATACAAATATAAGTAAATACTCCAATCAAATTCATGTATAAGTATAACGAATATAGACCTATAAATAGTTGAATGACATATAAGTCAGATGACAGTCTTCATACTATATGTATATGCCTACGAAAATATATGAACAGTTTTAGTCCTTCAGTTTAGAAATCTACTTTTGCCGATAAAATCTAAATCTTTTTATAGTTTGTACTGTACCTTCATTTCAGTCCAACCAGTCCAGTCCTTCAGTTTAGCACAACCAGTTTAGTACAACTAGCTCAGTGTTCAATTTAGTGTTCTTAAACTCCTTGTATAGTCTCAAAGTGTAACTACTTTTTGTATCTTTCACGAGTAAATTCTGTACCAAATTTAAAAGTAAATTTTGTATCAAATTTTATCAAATTTTAGAGTAAACTTTGTATTAAATTTCAAAGTTGATTTTGTGTTATTTTCTGTTGAAAAATAATCTTTTGAAATTTTTGAGTGAATTTTGTTTGTGATAATGTATGTGGGTAAACGCTTTGGATATGATGCCGAAGGTAGACGTTTTGAAATGTTTGATTTGGAAGAACAGCCGGGTTTAAGCTGCATCAAAGGTATTGGCAATACGTCTCTGTGGGGGCATCATCCATTTTGGATCGGTATTCATTTAGCTAATGGAGGTGCTTCTGTAATTCCTCCTGATACTCCACAACAAAACCCCATTAATCGAAGAGGATGGAAACGGGCAATGAATCAACTAAGCGTGAATTCAAGAAGTCAACCAAGCACTTCTTCTCATGTAAATGCAAGAAGTCAAACAAGCACTTCTTCCCATGTAAATGCAAGAAGTCAACCAAGCACTTCTTCCCATGTAAATGCAAGAAGTCAAACAAGCACTTCTTCCCATGTAAATGCAAGAAGTCAAACAAGCACTTCTTCCCATGTAAATGCAAGAAGTCAAACAAGCACTTCTTCCCATGTAAATGCAAGAAGTCAACCAAGCACTTCTTCCCATGTAAATGCAAGAAGTCAACCAAGTTCTTCTCATGTAGATGTACCCCAACAGTACCAAGCTTCGGTGAGAATATTCAATATATTTTCCTTACATTAATATAATAAGGTTTTGCATGAACAAATCTCAATTGTTAATGAAATTATTCTCATATGATTGTGCTGAACCTGTAATTTTATTAATTTTTAGTGTTTTTCTGCAGATTGCCTCTCTAAAGACAGCTCTGTTATGAATATCTCACAGATGGCCTCACTGAATACAACACTGTTTTGAATCTAACTTTCTAATTTAGTAAACTTCATTACTTAATCATTTATTCTATAACCATCTAACTTGGTATTTTATAACTTATTACTTTCCAACTTTTTAAACCATCTCAAATTCTAACTTGAATATGGAATACTTTAGAGTTTTGGACTGTAAATTTTGTTCCCTATCTGTGATTCAAGGGACTTGAATTATTCAAATGTATGTTTAGACTTTTTTCCATGAGTGCATTTTCGTATGAATTGTTCTCAATTTTTCTCATGTGACTTCATTATTTTTTATGGAATTTTAGAACTAATATCATAGAGAGAGCCGGCCTGGTTGGCGCAGTGGGCTGGGGCGTCACAACCTTCGGTCAGCTAGCACTGCCAGGTCTGAGTTCGAGGCTGTTTTTCACCTCATCAATTACCTTCGCACTCAATATCCATTACCCACACTCAAGCTAAAATCCTTATGTGGGCGTCACCCGCAATAAAAATAAATAAAAAAAGGATACTTCAGCTCTTCTTCTTGAACTTTAAGTTCTCCATTATCCATGCTAATAGTATGTTGTTGTGTTATATTTTGTATATAATTGTGTTTTATTTTGACAATAAATTATGTATGACTTGCATATTGCTCTTGTATAGTCTGTCGAAGCAAAGAAGACTATCATTCTGGCAATATGGGAAAATGACTCCAACTCGGTCTATATTGATTCAAAAATTGAATATTTAGTCTCAAATACAGTAGTAGGAAACATTTTGATCAAATTTATAATTTTTGAAACAATATTGACCGATCTAGAGTCATTTTCTCATCTTGCCAGAATGTCTTCTTTGCTTGGACAGACTAAAGCCTGATGGTTGATAGAATGAATCTTAAATATTTGACAAATTTTTTTTGCAGATGGCCGAACTGAAAACGGAAGCTGGCGTGAGTATTGGCGAGTGCGAGTTTGCGTTGAATGGTGGGGGTGGCGGAGGGGTAGCAGGGGGGTCAGGTGCTGTTGTGGAGGGGGGTGAAGAGGGCGTAGCCGAAGAGTTGCGCTCGCTGAGGGAGAAGATGCGGATGGACTTGGCGCTGCTCAAAGACCAGCAGACTGAACTGAGGGCAGCTGTTAAACTGCTAGGTGAGACTAACCAAAAATGTTGTTTTGGTATATAATAGAATTTCTAGAAAATTCTTACATCTTATTAATTTTCAAAATAGAGATAACATTGTAAAAATATATCCAGAAATGAAAATATTTGAATGGATCTTAATGTTTACAGAAGGCAATACTTCTATAGTCTGTCCAAGCAAAGAAGATCCTCTGGCAAGATGAGAAAATGACTCCAGCTCAGTCAATATTAGTTGAAAAAATATGGATTTGATCTCAAATTGTAGATCAGAATTTTTCCTACGAGTGAGACCTAATCAATAATTTTTGAACCAATATTGACCGAGATGGGGTCATTTTCTCATCTTAGCAGAGAGTCTTCTTCGCTTGCACAGACTATACCTAGCAAATTAATTGATTTTCAACTTTCCAGATTACTCTACTTAACATATTAGGCTAATGGGAGATATTATGATGCATTGTTCAAAGAAGAACTATTGATTGGATGGATACCAACTAGTAGAATGTAGGATGAACATTTTAGTAATTCTTAATTTTCTCTTTCAATATTAAGATTACCATCTTTCTTATCTTTCTCCCTCTTCTTCTTTCACCTTTATTAGAATTTTTCGCCTTATTTTTTATTATTAAATTTCTTTTTTTTTTGTAACTCAAGTTCTTAAAGACTTGCTGTATTAAATCATGTTATCAATTCTCACCTACGCACAGAATTTTCCGTGCAGGAGATTGGTTTCTTGTTTGTTTGTTTACGTTTCAACAGCCCACGAAGGGCCTAGGCCTAACAGCTGGTTGCCAGTTTTATATTCACTCCTCTATACAGTCCGTCCAAGCAAAGAAGATTTGTTTCTTGTATTTTGTTTAAGTTTTCTTTTGAAGAATCACATTAAAGTTTGAATTGAATTATTATATATTCCAGCAGTTGTTGAACTGCAATATCTAATGATTATTTTTCCATCAACGTACAACGTACTGTAATTAGATTATTAATATGTTAGGCTAACTTGAGTATAACTGAAAGAACGTGTTATTAATTTGTTAACAACTCTATTCAACACCAGATTCAAAATCACACACGATTTCATGACTCCCCTATCACGGTTGAGTGTTAATGGGAGGGATATCCTTGAATATTCCTCTTCAAGAATGGACATATATGTCCTAACTTCGCCATTTCATGTAGATACATCACAGATCATATTATTACATCAGTAAGAATATTGAATCTTATACCTTTGTAATAAGCAAGTTCATTCTGCACATATTTTTTCTTCATTCAATTCAATCATGTAATTAATTTTATTTAAAATTGCTATCTAGTATTTAAGAATATAAATATGAATCTAATCTCATCACCGATCTTCTCATCACGTAACTCACTCTGGTAAGGTTGGCATTACAACAATTATTATTTATTTATTAGATACATCACAATTATACAGGTGAAAACACAGACATGAGTGTCCAAATCGTCTTCGCTCCTAATTTGGATGAAAAGGTTATACTGTATCTTCCAATTTTTATGTTATTTCTACAATTTAAAAAGGTAATCTTTACATTTTTCTCTAATTTTCAGGTGAAAAACGTTGCAAACTGTGTGTGGAACGAGAGAGGAGAGAGAAGGAGGATGAAGAGAACAAAGCGAAACAAGAGAAGAACGACTCGAGAAGAAGTCTGCTCGATATGGGCGATCTCCAGCGGCAATTGGCGGAAGTGGCCGAACCGCCCGCGTGCGACCTGAGTGGCATGCCGGATCGCATGCCACCGGATGGCTCGTATGAGGAGCGCATCTGTCCCATGTGTGCACAGTACTATGCGGCCGACGTGCCGTTCGATCTGTTCAACGAGCATGTGTTGGGACATTTCAGGGAGATCAGCGAGCAGGACAACGAGCCTGATTCGATTATCAATCGTTATGAGGTGAGTTGAAATTGTTTATTTCGTTGCTAGGTTGGAAAACGTCGTTCTGGGAGTCAAGGATAGAATGTAATAGCATCGCTGTTCAATCAGCTTGCCATCCATTGAAAGTATCTATTTTCCGCATCAGTGCGGAATGAACGGCTGATAATTTGGGCCTTTTAAACGTAAAAAATAAGAAAATGTAATTCGGCGAGTTGAATTTATAAGTCTTCTCAGACTTTTTTTCAAGTGTACCAAAAATATATTTGCACAACACAGTTGGATAACCTTTGCGCCTTTGCGAATACTTACACTTTTTAGACTCAGCTGACGCTTTGTCTATGAAGCTCCGCATTCTTGACATCTTAAAACGACGTTTTCCAAACTAGTAGCGTAATATACTATAGTCACATTTGATAAAAAAAACTTCCTGTCCTTGATACTTTCCTTTATTACCTAGCAGTGTTTTGCGCCGAAGAGAAATAGTTACTTGTTGTTGAAAGCAATCATGAAACATGGCACCTAATGTGGCGATACTAATGTTAGCCACATAACTATTTTTTATGAGTGCCATCAATTACTTGAAATTACGTTATGTTTAACGATTATAAATTAGGTTAAATTTCTCAACAATAGTATTTAAAAAACAATCCTTAGTATAATCAAAATCTTTGTTCAAAATTTCGATTTAGTAAGCCTACGTTGTTTGGAAGTTGAGTTTTTCGCGCGCATACTCAAAAGCTTGCATTTTATCATTTGTTGGATAGGATAAAGAGTAACTAAATCAGTGATTTCTATCAATCGTTTGAAATTGTATCACATGGCTTATTAGCGGCTCAAATTCAATTTTACCCCCACATATTACTAAACCCAACACTTGAATGAACAGAAAATATTCTTCATTATTCATATTTACTTGTTTTAATGATTGTTTAAATGATTCAATTCATAATTTCGACATTTCATATTTCAATACTACGTTCTTTTAAAAAATTTAAACTTCGGTTTCATTTCCTTTTGCATGAAATTACTATAATCAACAAAGTTATGTATTCTAAATTTGTTATTAAATTAATTCGATGAACATTTCAGGTATTGCCGGAATTTATAGGTAGCACTTCAACTCCCAGGTAGCCTATTCGTCACCGATATCCAGTGAAAATGCATAATTATTTTGCAATTAAGTAATCATGTATGAAGGCATACTTCTTGCATAAATCAAACTCATTTCTTTTCTTATCTGCATAAAAATGATTTTCAGGAATCGTTCTAGCAATAAAGGAAATAATAATCGATAAGGATTCAGTATTTTTCAAGTGTCTTTTTCCTCTCTATAAAATTTACTTTCATAAGGTCTATTAGTGAGTTCTTCCAATCTAATGATTTACAACATCTCGAAAAATGTTTTAAATGAATCAATTTGGAATTATGATAGATCAAATTTAGTTATTGAATTAAGTCATATTTAGTTTTTAGAAAAAATTATTACATTGTAATTAACTTTTTAGTGAAGGGTAACTGATGAGAAGCATGTAACAGTGCATGTGAAGACTGAAGTGTTTTAAGTGTATTGATGAATTATCAGGAAGAAGCAAGGAAAATTTAGATAATTGAATAATGTTGAAGGGGTGCTTAAAATTGAAAACTAGTATTTTCAACTAATATTCATCATCATGATTGAATTTCAATTACATATGTCACTGACTATCAAAATCTTATGTTGGTTGCCATGGCAAAATTATTATAACACGTAAAAATTTTGTGCTCTAAAGTTTTCTTAAATTCCAAATTTTCCAGTCTTGGATTAGTGTTTTGACCTGTGTTTTAGTGCTCTCGGACTTTCTAAATTGTGAAGGACTTCCCGAAATCTAAATTACAGTGAAAATAATCAATTTTTTTATCATGTTTCCTATTGGCGAAACATGGTTATGTTGGCGAGGTGGAATTACCTTTTGGTCTCCCCACCAAATAAAGCCATACGCTAATAATAATAATAATAATAATAAAATCTTATTTTAATTTACTATAAACCATACATTAGTATTATCATTAGAATGAACACTAGGTTTCATTGTAATAATAGTTTCACTTGAGTATTAAGGCATGAATATACTTATGAATTGGAATTGTTTTCAATCAATTGTAGAGTTTCTATTCATTCGATCTATTGTGATAAAATTGTCAGTCCATAGACTGATTGAAGTCTGCATTTAAGTTGCGTTCATCTCTACTGAGATTAACTCTGAATAGGTAGCGGAAAAATGTTAGATTTAATGGTTCAGGCATCTAGGGATTTCGGCAATACTGTATGTTATTTTCATGAATAGGAAAATTAGCTATAAGATGTTCTGTTAATGTGAATGGATGTAGGTCATGTAACTATTTTGAGAAGTAAATTTCAAAATTATTTATATTCAACTTCTATTCTTTACTAGGCGGAGTTAGAACTATAATAGGAAGTCATCTATTAATTTAATCATAGATTTCCAACTTAGTTTCTCAAGAGGTTTACTACAGCAAATCCTATTATCATAGAATTATGGTTTGTTCAATAGTTAAGTTCAAATTCCAATTATAGTGTTTTTCTATAATGTATTACATAAAAATTACTACCGTTACCAGCTGGATGATTATTCCATCATTTTCGTAGATTCATTAGACCCGTTTCAGATACCAAGTTTTTGGACGTCTGGTTTTTTATTTTTCTTTATAAATTTCAATGGATTTAATGAAGCTTGACAAACATGATGTGCGCATTGACACATCATGTGTTTGTCAAGCTCTGTTCAATCTAATGAAATGTATAAAGAAAACAAAAAACCGGATGTCCAAAAACCAAAAATCGTTGTATGTGGAACAACTTACTTGTACATTGAACGGAAATATAAAGTTTTATATTATTGTAGAATATTGTTATTGGTGTGTAATCAAAATTATATTTTTACATGAAGTATATTTCTTGATAAATTGTAGAAATCTCGTCATGAAATAAAATATTATTGAAAACGTGTAGACCTTCTTTATGACTCCTGATTTGTGACAAACATATTCTTATAATAAACGGATGGTTCAGTTTATCATAAGCTATCATTACAACAGAGCGTAAAAGCATAAAAATACTAATCCATCATTATTGAAATTGAAAAAAATGTTTTATGTTCGCGCATTCGTTACTGCTTGCGAGCGTCGCAATTGAATTAAAATGCGAAAGTTCGCAATCGTTACTATTTGTTTGATATTTTGTAACTTGGTCATAGACAATCATAATTATGTAAGGCCTGCTGTACACGGGGTAGCCAATCACAGCTCTTGTTGTTCAACTCAAGGACAAGACAAAGGCTGTGATTGGCCCCACCTGTTCGACATATCGTCGGTGCTTACAGTAGACTTTACATCTTTGATCTTTTTACGAGTAAGAATTTATTCAACAAACACTATTATTCTGGCTACGTCTTTGTAGATTACTATACACATTTGAAGTTTGAAAATTATAAAGTTGTAATGTGAAAATTAGTTGTCAACAAATATTTCTTGACAAAATAAACCAGCAATTATATTATAGAGTCTCTGGTACAGCATAACTACAATCTGTCCAAGCAAAGAAAACCCTCTGGAAAGATGAAAAAATGACTCCAGATCGGTCAATATTGGTTTGAAGTTTGAAAACTATAAATTTGTAATGTGAAAGTTAATTGTCAACAAACGTTTCTTGACAAAATGAACCAGCAATTATATACAGTCGCTGGTACAGCATTACTACAATCTGTCCAAGCAGAGAAGACCCTCTGGTAAGATGAAAAAATGACTCCAGATCGGTCAATATTGGTTTGAAGTTTGAAAATTATAAAGTTGTAATGTGAAAATTAATTGTCAACATGATTTGTCCTCAATCGTAGGAAACATTCTGATCTAAAATTTGAGACCAAATCAATATTTTTTGAACCAATATTGACCGAGCTGGAGTCAATTTCTCATCTTGTCAGAGGGTCGTCTCTGCTTGGACAGACTATACAATGCGCATAACTTGTATTGCTTTCAAGCAATCTTCATTGATTGTAGTTTTTCTTCTGAGTGTTATACGCCTGTGGGTTATATGGGCGCCTGTGCGTGGGTAATGAGAGATAGCGATTACATTATAGGTAGTCTGGGACCATCAGCTTCTATCGTCTCCTCCTACGGGGTGGCCGTATCTATGTGATTGTGCTGTGGTAACAATCTGTTCCCCGGTGAAGGATAGAACCTGAACTTCTGGTTCTCGCACGCAAAGAAGAACGCCACTTCTCGCACGCAAAGAAGAGAGGTGAAGTATTCTGATGGCGTTTCTTCTCAGGGTGCGCGAACATAGCTGTATAGTGTCAGAAGAAGATCTCTGCAAGATGGGAAAATGACTACAGCTTGGTCAATATTTGTTCAAGTATTACAAATGTGATCTTAATAGTAGATCAAATTGTTTCCTTCAATTTAAGATGAAATTTATATTTTTGAATCAATATCGACCGAGCTAGAGTCATTTTCCCACCTTGCGAGGGACAGACTGTAGCTGGAGAAGTAATCAGTAATTGTATCCCTTTCCTTCCCCACCTGAGTGCTACATCCCAATTGAGATCTTGATAAATTGAAGTTTTGTGATAACATACATCAAGTTTGCGGTTAGACATTCGAATTAATGTACTTGAGAACTGCAAAATTATTTTTTTGGGACGATTAAATCATTGAAATCCAACGATAGAGTTCTCCAAGAAATTCGCTATTCCAGAATAATCATTTTTTACAGATCTATAACTTAATTTAGGTGGAAATAATATATTCCAAATACTTTACAAAAACTATCTATTTTGTTGCAGGACTATATGTTCGCAGCTACTTAAGGTGATGGAAAAATTGAACAGAATCTGCTAGAATGTAACTAACGTCCATACTTCATGTCCATTATGAAGTTCTTTTTTTCAGAAATTCCTCAATATTGTAAGCCTTCTAATGTATAATGATTTAATTTTCATCTGAATAATATTAGTATTGTAATTATTGTTCATGTTTATTGTATTGATTTATAATTAATTGAATACATCAAAAATGTAGAGTAGCAAATTATTCTTAATACACTATTGGAATTTAAAATTTATTAGCATGATTATCTGGTCCACTTATAGATAATACATTATTTTTTAGAATGAACATTTTGATTAGTTATAAGATTGTATAATACAGTAGGTACTAAGAAAAATGTTGTTATCGAGCAATAATAAAAACGTTTCATGAGAATTAACAAAACTTTTATTTCATCACAATATTGAATACTTATAACTACTCGCTCAATTATTGTACAAAATATACTCAAGAGTAGGGGTTGTACGAACGTCGATTAAATTCTGATCAGAGATCAGAATTGATTGACGCTCGAACGTTACTGGCGGTCAGGTATCTCATCAATGAGAATCAATTCATAAATTAGGCTAACAACAAAATGCAATACTTAATTTATTCAATAAAAAAAATTGATATTTTTAGCAGACTACTATTTTTAAATTTGTAACACTGTTTTATCAAGTTGAACTTACAACAAAATAAATTTTCAATTTATAATATCATGATTCATCTGATCTAGATGTAATATTAATTTTTAATTTTTTGGTAGAAATGTGTATCCTTTCTTTTGTAATACTGTGGAGCTTCTTGTTTCAATCGAAACACATCCTTGAACGTTGGCATCTCATCCAAAATGAACTCTCACTTGCCCAACTATAAAAAAACATAATTTCTTGTCAATTTTTTATTTAGCTGACCTTAATCTTAAAATCAACACTCTACCATGACAGTTTCAATACAGTTTCAGTTTCAATACGAATACAGTTTCAATTAACAGTTGTGCAAGAAAGTTTTTTTATTCAATCATGAAGTGGTTTTCAAATTTTATGTACTGTTGGAGCTGTAACTTATTTTTCAAGTAAAAGTCGTAGTTTGTATTGAAAACTAACTTTACCACTTCAAATCCTTAGCGTAAAAATCAACACAGACACTTTTTTGAAACCTACTTTCATCTACGAATACTGGAATACACGGTAGGGACCATACCACCCGAATGTTTCAGTCAAAAAGCAGCTAGTTGTAACTTCTCATCAACCCACTAAAACGTTATGAAAATCTAGAAGCTTCTCGTATGTTATTCAAGATATCTACGCCACAATGCTATTTTTTGGGGGGTAATGAAAAGTCATAATTCTATTAACTTACTGCGCATCATGTTCATGATCCCTACCGTGTATTCTAGTATCCGTGTTTTCATCAAACTTTGAGTCCTCTCACGCTAAAAATAGATTCTACCAAGCACATTTACCGAGTACGATCTATGTAAGATTTTGCTTTTAAATCGGTGATAAACAAGGACCTGTACTTAAAACAAGTCTCACTGATTTGTACTCAGGAACCTCATCATAGAACCAAATTCAACAGTCAATCCCTTAATCATAAAAACCTACACTGAAAACGAGTCTCCTCCAGGAACCTTAACCTAAAACTCAACAGTCACACTTATTTATAAAAAAACCATTTCATCATTCATTATTTCACAATCATCATTTATTCAACCGATCACTTTTGCGTGTGCTGGCGCGTTTTTTCGCCTTAGGTTGGCAGTACTTGGCGGTGAGACTTTCGAGCAAATTGTCCATTTGAGATTCGCGCTGTTTTCTGCGTTCGAGCAGCGCGTTTTCAAGACTTCCGTTCAATTCGGCAACAGCGCTCGATGAGCGACGCTTGCGTTGTTTCTCGTGTTGAGCCTCCAGACGGGCGGCTTCCTGGGCTTCTCTTTCCCACTGAAAAATCATTGGTAAGAATTAGATTCAAGATTCTTTTATTGCCAGAACAACATTACATTATATAAGCACGTCAAGGTAAAAATTATTGAAAATGTCAAACATTTCTGAAAATATAGAGTGGGAGAAGGAAAACATTTAGTAAAAATATGACAAACTGATTGGGTAGTTTGAAATAAAATGGGTCTAAAGATCAACAATACTTCTAAAATGAATTGAATTATTAAAAAATTAAACTTTTCAAATAAAATGAAATGAATTATGAAAAAATTATTGAATCATTCATAACAGATGAGGAAACATACTATAATTTTAATCTACTACTAGGGAACTCAAAATCGACTGTTCAAAAAGGGAAGTTTTCCAATACACGAGACGACACAACGGTCGGCTGTAAGAGCCAATCACAGCTTTTGTCTAGTCCTTCAGCTTAAACAACAAGAGCTGTGATTATCTCTTGTGGTCGGCCGTCGCGTCTTGTATTAGGAAATCTAACTTTACCTAGCTCAAATCAATTGGAATGTATTAAATCGAATGGATTGAATACTGTTATTTGTGCGGATTAACTCCAACACGGTGACTGAGTATAAGTATATTTTGTCCAGGCAAAGGAGAAATTCTGACAAGATGGGAAAATGTCTACAGCTCAGTCAATATTAGTTGAAAAATTATAAGTTTAATCTCAAATAGTAGAACAGCATGTTTTCTACAATTTAAGACCAAATTTACAATTTTTGAACTAATATTGACCGAGCCGGAATCATTTCCCATCTTGCCGGAATGCCTTCTTTGCTTGGACAGACTATAAAAACATTATAACTGATGATGGATCAGAACTGAAAATCAAATCTAATCAATAACAAGAGGTAGGTTTCCATTACTAAGTTAAAAGTCGCGGACACATGTCGGGCGCGAGCTGCAATAGAAACAGGTAGTTGTATGGAGCAACAAAAATAAAAATAAAAAATCAGCTGACCAGTGCGCGTTGATCTATACAAGTTCGTGTTTCTATTGCATCCTAGATCCTAGGAACACTTGACCCTGCGACTTGAGATTTTTTATTGTTACAATTGCGACTTGATATTAAGTATTTAGTGTTGATATTAAGTATATACATGGTGTTTCAGGAGGAATGTGCAACACTTTCCAGCTTTTGAAAGCTATTTGAATTGATCCCTATTTCTGAGATTTGGGTAAGATTTACACAATTGCCGCCATTTTTTTTTAGAATCCGACTCTCTTCAACTTCCATTGATAAAAAATACAATTTTATGATTCCTTATCCAATTATAACCCTTATTGTTGAAAAATTGCGTTTTTTAGCATATTTTTCCAATTATCTCAATAACCGTTAAAGTTACAAACTTGGAACTTGTTTCAATGAATTTCTCAGCTAATTTTACATAGGAATTGATTATTTTAGAACCTCACTAAAGTCTCTAAAAAATTAGAAAAATTCATATATTTTGAAAAATCTCAATTTTCCGCCATTGTTATCTCAGTAACAAAGCGTTTTTGGGGGTTGGCCCAATGGAACGTTTTTGTCTACTTGATGTAAGGAATCAGCCTGAGAAGTATTGCACATTCCTCCTGGAACACCCTGTATATGTACTTTATATTAATTATATGAGTATTATAAGCAGAGGTGACGATGAGTGAATGAATGATTATGTTTACATGGTGAATGAAATATGATGAAAGTTAGTAGTGATGGAAACGAGGTTTAACCACTAGGTCGCCACTCACCCGTCGTCGCCTCCTCTCCTTCTTCAACGGCGACTCACTGGTCCACTCGGGAAACTCGGGCAGGTCGCCGCTGGCAATTAGGTCGTCGATGATCTGCCTCAGCCGCGGCTCCTCTTCGGTGTGCGTGAACGGCACCGCCTCCAGGATGTGGTCCATGTCGCCTTGGCGCGCCAGGTAGGCCTTCTTCAGGTCGGATGTTTCCTCGGCTGAGCCTACGGAAAGGGGAAAAATAATTATCATAAATAAATAATGATGAAGATGAGGGTATGAGGAGGTTTATGATGAGGGAGGATAAAGAGAAGTAGGTATTAGAAGTGAATTATTTCTTACTTAGCGTATGATCTTTAAAATTGGGGAGATCCAAGAGTTATCCACTTCGCCATACAGCCTAATTTTTCCGTAGAAGGGAACATGGAGAGCAATGTAGATTACAGTTGTTTTACAATTTCAAAACATTAGGTATTTACTACTGAACCAAAATAATTTGTGAAATATTGAATAATATTGACCAAATAATAAATAAATGATGAAGATGGAGTGGAAGGTGAAGAATAAGGAGAAGAGGAAGAAGATGAGTAGAGGGAGATGAATGAGAAGAACGAGGAAGAGATAGAAGTAAGAAGGACGAGGAGAAGAAGCAGAAGAAGAGTAGGTGGCGGGAGATGGCTGAGAAGGACGAGGAAGAGATAGAATAAGCAAGAAAGAAGATGAGAAAACTAAGAAGAAGAGGAGGAGGAGGCTAAAGTGGGAGGAAAAAGAATAAAGAAGATGAAAAAGTAAAAATAGGAACAAGTGATCGAATAAAAAACAATTGCAATAATGAATAATAAACAAGAACATGGATGAACGGATAAAGAGTTCGTATTGAATATCAAAATAAGGTGTTCCAAAAAATCAAATTTTTGGAAATCGAAGGAAAACTCGTCGAATTTCATTGTTCAGGTTATCTTACCTTTGTATTTTTTCTCGTAACTGTTGATTTCTTCAATTGTTATTTCTCTGAACAGGCTTCTCCAGTAGGCGCCCCAATCCTTGGTTTCCATATCATCTGAGTCATCATCTTCTTCCCATTTACCTAAAAAATGCAACATGAAAATATAAATAAATAAGCAAGGAAAACATTGTCAGGAAGTATCACAATAATCAGATAACTAAACGACATAATGATTTGTTTAATGATTAAAAGTTGACTCAACATATTTTTAGAATTCAGAACTGTTTTAACAGTAGTTTGTTGTTGCTCATCCATCATTTTCACTAATGAATTGATTGAAAGGATTTAAAAACTTCGTATAAAACGTTTTTAGCGCGACAATTCTTTTGGGCTGGTATTGCACATTGTCAAAAGTATATTTTTCGAGTCTAAAAACTAAAAATTTGATGAATTTATTGAGAAATGATACTGATACTCAATGTATCAACTTACCTGTGCTATTGTAGACTGCACGCTTCTCAGAGTCACTGAGAATCGAGTGAATTTTCCCCAAAACTTTGAAACGCTCTGTGGCGTCAAGCTTCTCATCATCCTTCACACGATCAGGATGCACTTGAAGAGAAAGCTTGTGGTAAGCTTTACGAACTGGAAAAGTAATATTAAGTTGAAATAAGATGAACCAAGGTCTCTTTAAATGCTGGAGTACAATGTAATAGCACAAAACATTTGACGATTGTCCGATGGTTAAGTTAGGTAAGGACGTAAGGTTTGGTTGGTTACCGTACAAATTCTAATTGACTACCACAAGAAATGGTCGGAGGTGGATAAATAATAATTGAAGTTGTTTTTTATACAATATAACATTAAAAAAGTAATTGAATTTGAAAGTAATGAGACAGGAACTGACAAGTAGTTGGGGATAACCTAGAATTACAGTAGCTAGGCTAGTTCTCACCTTCTTTTTCTGATGCAGTTCTGGATATTTGCAGAATCTCGTAGAAATCACGACATTTGAAAAATTTTTCACACAATTCAGTTAAGTTGGGCATTTTATAGCAATTTAGAAAATTTATAAAAGAGAAATAATTCTTTGTCTGAAATGTTGACTTGTGAAGTTGTGAAAGTGGATGGCGCGCAAAATGAAAACCGGCTGAGAATATAGCCTAGATCAACTAAGCAGCTAGAGAGGAGCTAAGTTCAAGCGAACAATAATGATAATTTTATCCAAATTTATGTGATTTTAATGATTAAAATAGTCTAATTCGGATATAATAGATCTTAGATCTCAAGAAAATGATAATTTATGCATTAATTTATCGCTTAATCTAATAGTTCTTTGATGGATCTTCTAGAAATCTATTACTTCTAAGCAGCCCCTCAACAGCTGTATATTCGGAATTTCGGCTGCTGTGAATTTCACGTTCGTCCGGTTCTGTTTTTGTAAATATTTTATTGGAAATTTTTATTTTAAGGTAAAATTGAATTTATTTCATTATAATATTTTTTATAAGAAGTCATTAATCTCATCCCCATTCTTGAATATCATACTACTTAATAGATGATAGAGGAAATAAATAGCAAAGATTGCCCTGTGATAGTGCTTTCAACAACTGTGTTTGAAGTTTACATAACTTCTTGTAATGTTCAATTTTAAAAAATTGCTCAGTTTATTCTTGTATTTTATAATTATACAATGCTCTCAGGTTTATAACTTTGTATTGTCATCTCATTTCTTAGATTTCTAGCTTATAATTATTAACCATATCTTATTGTGTGCATTTACTTTCTTAAATAATTGTGTGGCTAAAGTTTAGTAACTAGTAGCCTATAATTATTTAAACGACTTTAAATTTTAATTTTTTGTGACAAAATTTTTCAATTTTCAAGTTTTTTTGTAATCTGAATTGAATTGATTAAATAATACCTCATTGTTTCAACAACAGATTTGATTTTAGGTTATGTTTACGTACTAATCTTTTGTACTTACAGGTATTGAAACCTTATCAATAGCAAAATTTCTACAACTAATCCTATGAGTTTCCGGATTTCTGTACGCTGTACCACGAATAAGATTCAATAGATGTGCTTGAGTAATTTTTGGGGTTTTTGTAAACTAATTTCTTTATCTTTATTTCTAGACAACTATAAAAATGTCTGCTCTCCGAGCAGTTCTCAAGACTCGTTTATCACCAGCTGGTATCAGACTTGGTACACAAACAAATGCTTCTCTCAGGATGGATTCGTGTATTAAAGTTCTGTCTAATACTATGTAAGTAATTCATTACCTACAATATTAAGTTTTATTCCAAACTAATCTGAAAATATTATCCATCGGGCAGCTGAAGCAAGCCTACCGTACTAGTTGTCCAAAGCTCAACTTTTTCTGGTCTATTCTTGTTTGCTCATCTATTCAATCGCAAGTGAACATTATAATTTTTATTTGAGCTATTACAATTTTTCGGTCCCTCTGTCATGCAAACATGAAATGAAGATCAGGATTAGACAGATAAGAGAGCGCTAGAGTAGAGTTTCCAGCTCACTTCTTGCATAAAAATTCTATTGTATTATTTAAAAAAATATTCTATGTTTTATCTTGTATGAGATTGAAAAACAACCTTGTTTGAACCAAGTCTACTCGCACATAAAATTTTTACACAAGCAAAATGTCCTTCATGTTAACGCATACAAAATGTCCTTCATGCTAACTTAGTACTTAGGCAGTCAAGCCGACTTTATCTCATGTAGACGATCCTTTTATGTATTTCCAAGTTCTCGTTCAAGTACCAGACATACCCGGATGGATCGCATCAAAAGAACTTCATGATTACTTAGTCATACTCTGACTAATTGTCAACAATTTAAAACTTTTTATTCATTACAACTCTTTATAAATTGTATTATTTTATAACATGATTTGTGATTTTATGGCAAATCCCTTATATTTCTTCAATAGGAGGTTACTATGTATGCTTGAGTAAAAAAATCTAGGTTTTGTTTTCTTTGGTTCATAATTTTATTAGATTCCTTTTATGAACCTCACAAATTCGAAATCCAAAAGTGTTCTTCCTGGATTGAAAATTATCTGTTCGAGCAGTGCTACAATATCATAACCTTATTTCGAAGACTTACTTAATTTGACTTAATTCCTCTAACTCCAGTTGGAGCATAGGGCATCCACGAATAGCCGCCATCCCTCTCTATCCTCCGCCATTCTTCTCACCTCTTGCCAGGTCTTCTTCACCTTGCGAAGCTCACTTTCTATTTTTATTATTATTATTTTTTTTTTATTGCGGATGATGCCCACATAAGCATCTTAGCTTGTGCATTGGTAATGGATCTTGAGTGCTGAGGTGATTGATGAGGTGAAAAACAGCCATGCCACTGGGATTCGAACCCAGACCTGCGGCAGTGCTAGCGGACTGAAGGTTATGACGCCCTAGCCCACTGCGCCACCGAGGCCCGCTATTGTTCACTTTGTATTATTTCGAAGAACATTGACTTTATTGAAAATTTTTGGGAGAGCAATAGTGCGGGATATGCATAGTTTTACCTCCCAATTTAAGTATTTTGTACATGTATGAATAAATAAAATTGAAATCCTCTCTCCACAGCGCTTCATTCTCCTCTCGATCGGTCAGCGCAGTGCAGCAGTCTTCATCGGCGGACAGCGTGAAAAGGAAGGACGAAGCGGAGGAAGAAGAGAACAACGAACCGGTGAAGTTCACCAGTAGCCGGGCGGCCACCTGGAGAGCCGAGCACACGTGGAGGGGCACGGGGGAAGAATTGGACGATATGCCCGCCATTCAGCCTCTGGTGGTCAGTCTCAGTATGGCGGCGCTCATGATCTACTTCTGCTGTTTGAGAGAGGAGAATGATATCGACGAGAAACTTGTCAAGTGAGTTGTATCGATATTTCAAGTAAAATGTTATAATCGATAGTACTGTATATAATATAGGTTTATTCGAAAGGAGAGCCGTTTTTAATATATATAATTGATGCCGCGTTTTTCCAAGCATACTCTAACTTGAATGACCCTCAAATTTTGACGAATCGTCAATGGAACAGCTGATATTTTCTATACTTAGCATATATACTTATTATAGAAAATGTATATTTCCTATACTTGGCATTCTTAGTTTAGAAGATGTCTGCTCTTCTATTGACGATTCATCAAAATTTGAGAGTCCCTAATGCCTAGTTTATGCGATGCCAATTGGCAAAGATTACAGTCCTCCTCTGAATGCAGTTTCTGATTATGCTCAAGAATTTTGCTATTTTTATATTATAAGATCTATTTGAAATTAAACTATTTTCACAATCGCTACCTAATTCAAATCAAAATGAAAATCTCGCTTATTCCACAATCAATATACAGTACATGAAATAATATTTTATCAACTAATAATACAATCTTATAGATAATTAAAGTACTAGATTAAATTTTCGTTTCTAATGATTGCAATATTATAAATAATACAGTACTAGATTAAACTTTTATTTACAATTCTGTAATAGAATGAGCCTACATGGGCTCTATGGCCTGTGCGTAGTAGTAATTTTACATGATTACCCAGTATTTTACAATCTGAATGAGATAATCTTCGAGCAAGATGGTGCTTCTATTCTCAATGAAAGCATTTCTAATTTTCTGAGTAGTTGGGAAGGTGATATTGTGGTAGATCCATATTAGGCTAAATAAAAATACAAGAATTTGTCAAAACCACAGATTTATTAGAAATCGAGCTATCGTTTTTGGTTGGGATTAAACTGAGAGTCAATCAGAGTTAGATAGATTATGGTTTAGCTACCGAAACCGGTGTCTAGTAATCTTTGGTTTGACAATATCTCGTCTTTCATATAGAATTATTTCGAGATTGATTATCAACAAGATCGCCAAACTACGGGTATAGTCTGTCCAAGCCAAGAAGACCCTCTGGCAAGATGGGAAAATGACTCAAGCTCGGTCAATATTGGTTCAAAAATTATCAATTTGATATCAAATTGTAGTAAACAATAATTGTTTGAACAATAAAATTATTTGTTCTACTATTAAGACAACATTATAATTATTGAACAAAATTTGTCAATATTATATTCACCAAGCTGGAGTCATTTTTCCATCTTACCAGAGGGTCTTCTTTGCTTGGACAAGATATACCAATATAAATCAGCTGTACTCAGCTAGTGAGTTAGGGTAAGAATAAGGTAAAAAAGGTGAGGCTTAGGCTTGAGGCTTTTACTAAACTATGATGTACAAATCATATGATATGATATAGATGTGGAGCTATGCATATACTATGTAGCACACACAGCCTAACCTTGAGCCTCACCTTATTTGACATGTTCTTACCCTTAGTGATTATATTGTGGCTCTAAATTTTCCAAGTTTCTAAATGATTTTATTTGAGTGGATTTTCTCCATTTATACGAGGGCTATTTTTTTATCAACTTCCGATGTGGCATAAAATGAAACTAGTGGGGATAATTGAATGAATTTGTTATCAAAATTTACCTACATTATTAGTTACTTCTAAACATAGTCAATATTCAAATCGATGCATTTTTCGTACCTGGAGACAAGCTTCCTTATAACTAGTTCAAATAAGTTTGCCGCCAGTGATTTGAGATTGTTTATCACAGCATCTTGCAGCGCATAGTCGGTTCAGAAGCTCTGCACTCCTATAGCATCCTCTCCAGTTCCGGGGAAAGGTTATAGTCGCTTGGTGCTAAGTCAGGGCTATACTCCGGATGGCCAAAAACGTCTCATTTAGACCCTTCAAAAGGACGCTTCGTCACAGCAGCACTGTAAGGACAGGCGTCGTCATGAATGAGGATTAGGCTCCCGATGTGAGCATTACTCTCCTCTATCCCTACATCAATCACGCACTGCTCTGTGCTCTGTTACTCATAAAGCTTTCACCATATACTCGTTCCATTCTACTGTGAATTTCTGCTGCGGAAATCCCTTCAGCTTGCAAAAAACTAATTACACTTCGCAACTCACACTTGGCGGGAGATTCTATTATATTGGCCATGTTTATGTGTCGCTAGATGAATTGGTAATGACGTCAGATGGCCGAAACCGGGTGGGGTTATAGTGGGAGAACTATATAGTCAATCGCCGCACATTGTTGGCCAATGCTGCTCGCACTGCCGCCTAGCGGCACAATCGGAAGTTGAAAAAATAGCCCTCGTACCTTGTGCTAACCTTTTTAATTTCAAAATTCTCTGGTTTGTGCTATGAAGATTTCAAGAAACATAACCTTTCCTGGATTGAATTTTTCATCAACATTTGGATTGAGATAGTGAAGGGCATGTCTGTTTCTCTCTCTCCCTGTCATTATTATGATTGATGTATCTCTGTATAAATCAATATCGTATTGTATTAATTATTTGCTTTCTAAAAACTCTATGAAATTACCTAATATCAAATACTTTTTACAGGGATTTGGATGATCTCGTCTAAGAGCTGCCCATGGGAGTGTTTGTTTTTACGAAAAACTGAAGTGAAAAAGTATTAATTTATTTTGAGTGGAGATCTTGAAACCATCAGTAAAAAGTGAAGAATTCTACTTGAATGTGCTTTGGGTGACCGGGTGAGGATATGCTTTTATTTAACAGTAGTTTTATCAGAGACAATTTAGATTACTTGTGTAAATTACCTATAAACTATTACATTGTATAGTAAACATTGTGGTTAAATGTTGTTAGTTTTTTATGTTATGTGTTAAATATAATATTCAGTTAAAGAATAAGTTGATAATTATTTGATATGGATTGTTCCACGAACTTCAACTGTAGTATGTGTTCCCATCATGGCAACGATAGCACCATTCGGTTTCGTGAACAAAATATAATGTAGAAGTTTATAGTTGAGTGCTTCCAAGTGAAAAATAATATGAATTTTTGTTGATACAAAATAACGGTATTTTTCACTTGAAAGTAATTAACTTCCAATTTGAATTGATGATTGAAAGGAATATTGATATGACAGCAGAATCATCATCATCATCATCATTATCATCATCATTATCATTATCATCATCATCATCATATAATCATCTACATCTTTATTGATAGATGGAAGTGTACATCAGGCAATCCCGAAACTGTCCTTCTCACAATTTATACAAACATAGAAAAATCAGGTTGTGTTGTATTCAAAATATATTTTCACACCAAAATTCAAACGAATAGGTTTATATAAAAGCTATTTTTGTACAATATGATGAAATTATTCAATTAATGATTTATTCATGATTTCTCAAGTTTGAGAGCTCGTCATATCTCCATTTAACTTCGAATTAAGGAAAAAGACTGCTGGCCAATTGCATGATAGCCATTCTAATTCAAGAACAGTAAGATGGTGCTATACTACAGTGCTCCAAGGGAATTTCGTTCAATTATGTCGGTTTGTTGACGTCATTTCATTGCAGTTAAATTCATTCGGTGTTTCATGAAATTGGCCGAAAGAACATGGAAGAATCAAACTTAGTTTTTTGCAAACACATCTTTCAATAGCTGAAGTCAAAAAGTTGGGAAGTTTTGTCTGAATCTTGTACGTGATGTAACCTACTAACAGCTGATGTAAAGCATCTATTATAGATTTTGATTCCAAAAACATCATCTAGGCATAGCTAAATAACTACTCTAAATGACAATATCAGCTGTTGGAGCACAAAAGGAGCAGATGAAACCACCTTACTTTTTGGCGTCAGCTATTTCATTGAATTAATATTATGTCTATTACATTTATTGAAGTTGACTACTGTTTAATATACAGTATTTCTCTGTGTATTTATAACCAATAACAATAACCAACACTTGGAACTGCTCTTGGCTGGGTGACTAAAAAGTTTACCAATAATGCTACAGCATAACCTTCTATCATTCTAAGAAATGATAGATGGTTATGGCTACAGTATCCTTTCGGGTAGCTCCCAAACAAAAAATTTATTTGAATTTAGATAGATTTTTTAATAAAATCATTATCGCAAAAGATAATTTGTTATGCTGAGGGGAGCATTATCAAGTTCATAATGAAACTTCAAATTGGGAGCAGTGTACTTAACTTTTCATGTTAGCTCCTGAATGAATGAATTTATTGCCAATGAAAACAAATGTGATTGTAGAATCGCGCCTCTTTGAATAAATTTGCAGTCAGTAAAATATTGAATTAACGTTCAAAATTAGGAAGAAAAAATGATGAGTTACCAATAAACTAAATGGATAAGTAGTACTAAATCGATTCAAGTCATTGATTTTGTAAAAATAATAGTTGAACGACCTGAAACAATTATTGAATCATATTTGAGAAATTTATTCAACTATTCAATGTAGTAACACCCATGGATACTAGCATAGCTCCCTTTAATAGAAGGCCCTGTCCTAATAATATGGCAACGTTGCACGGTAGACACAGTCTTTTCATATGAAAGCATTACAAATCATGCATGTTGTCTTGGTTTTTCTCTCTTTTGAGCATAATTTCCATGGAATAGGTTCATCAAACTCTTCGTATAGAATTCCTTTTGTGTTTTTTGTACTAGGTTGTGATAGAGATTAGCAAGAAAGATTAAGAATAGACAATTATTTATTAAAATAGCTTATGATTTGTAGCGAGTCAAATGTGAGAACGCACACAAGAAACGCATCCGTTGGAACAGCTGATTGAAAAATGATTTCAATGCTTTTAAATGGGCCCAATTTCCTACTCTATATAGTTGCCAGTTTTAAGTCCATGGCCTTCTATTGAAGGAAGCAATGATACTAGAATAAAGATATGTATGTAAGTTACGTGATTAAATTTATCAAGCTATGCAGCTTGTTTTGTAAGGGTATAGTCTGATAGCACATAGTTGCTTCCTTCAAAATGGTAGCTGTTCAATACAAAACTGAAAATAGTTTAGTTGTCAATGTTCAGTTTGAATGAAAATAGTCTCACTCTCACATCTCACTATGTTGGCAGAAGTGATTTTACTCTAAAATTTTCAGATCTGCGCATGTTCAGTTACATTCTCGCTTTCAAGTGGCCATTTTGAAGGATTTTCAACGGTGTGCAATTAGACTATAGTAGAGAGAGAAACCAATAAAGCCTGATTCACACATATAGTGGCGTACTAGTGTCGTACTAGTGGCGTACTAGTGTCGTGCGCAGACTGTTTAGACCGCTATCATTCACACATATAGGACCGTACTAGTGTCGGACTGTTTGGCGCAATGCTCAATCACGACTACTCAACTTCTCCAAAATTGGAGATAGATAGATTTTGATTTCAGATTTGAATTCAGCGACGTCGAATTAGTAAGAATCCCCGCGTGAACTCAAAAATAATCAAAATTAGGGATTTTCATAAATCATATTTTAAGCGATTCTATAATCGTCATTAATGGATGACTATTTTTAGTTATTAAACTCTTATTGGTTATTATCTATAAATAATTCAATAACTAAATTGTTTCAGTGCAAAATAGAAAATAAACATTAAAATTTGTTATGAGACGACTATTCACAATTCAAGGTTCAAATTATAGCCATAATTGGATCTTCTTGTTAAAATCTTATTTCTTTTATTCTTATCAAGCCAGTTCCAATCACACAACCAACAGATTGTTCTATGCTACGACAGAACACAGAACTATTCGGAATATTGTCTTTGTTTCTTCCCCCTCCGCTAGACCAGGTGTCTAGCACGTGACCAGACTAGCACGTGTCTTCTCTTCAGTGATGCAGGTGTGCCTAGTCTAAACTGTAAACCACCCTTCGAAGGATCGTATTTATATTATGTATAATATATAGTACAACAAAGAGTCACTTTTGAATATTGGTGATGATATAAACAGATAAAACTAGCACTTACAGTTATAAAAACACTGAGAAACTTAACTTACATGTTTTTATACATATTGCTAGTTTTATCTGTATAAATATATATATATTTATATATTAATTAATATTATATTTATAAATATATTCATATATATTTAATATATAGTTTATATATAGTTTTATATACGATAATAAAATAAAGGGGAAAGAGTTGTATAGTAAAACTAATGGTAGTAGTAGTAGTAGTAGATACGAGTATATATGTATGTGAATTATGGATATTTTTATAAATATATAGTTTACCTATATTTATCAGTTATCAGCTAGTTTTATTGGTATATATCATTACCAATAATCAAAAGTGACTCTTTGTTGTGTCATACATATGAACATCTATATATCAATTGAAGCCCAACATAATAACAAGAATTCAAAATTGAATCAAATAAGTTTAAAATTACTTAATAAGTTCTTGTTATAACTTTTCAAACGTTTTCCAGTTCCATTTCATATTCAATTTCAACTCTAGTACAAATAATTTCTCGAGTATAAAATACATATCATTGAATTGTAGAATTATTTTCCCCAAGTATAAATGTTTCAATTCAAGTGATAATAATTATGAAACTCCCATACTTTACGGAACAGAGTTGAACAAACTTCTAACAAAATAATCAGTTTCTAATGTGACTCGATATAGATGGGAACAAGTCTCTTAATTTTGCTTATTTTTGAGCCTACGCGGGGAAAGTAACTAATTTGCGGACGCTGAATTCAAATCTGAAATCAGATTTCTTCTATCTCAAATTTAAAAGAATTTGGAAACACCAGAACCAAAACGGCACAGTCTGAGCACAGTCCTACGCTGATTCACACATGTAGGACTGTGCTCATGCCGGTCGCAGGCCGTGTCAGACCGCCATAGACCGTGTCCTTGAGAAGTCGCTTTGGAAACGGTCTTTCATCGTCCAGCACTAGTACGCCACTAGTACAGTCCTATATGTGTGAATCACTCCCGACCGTTTCCATGTTAATCAAATGGAAAGACCGTTTGAGAGATTCCATTTGAAACGGTACGACACTAGTACGCCACTAGTACGACACTAGTACGCCACTATATGTGTGAATCGGCCTTAATATGCCAATGCCAATAATATGTTTTGTTTCTCATCTCTATATATAGAAGCGAAATGGCACTGATTCACTCATCATCAGAACTAGAAATCCCCCTAACCGAATGCGTTCAAATTTGGCAGACATATTCAGTTGGATATATATTCATATTCAGAGGTATTTGGACCTCTAGACGCCTACTAAGAAAGGGGTTTTGAAACTTCCCAAGGGTACGCCAAATATTTGAGTTTTTCGGCATTTTCTCAATTTTTTCGAAAACCAATCGGTAGAAAATGTTAATTTTTAGTTCTGCTGATGAATGAATTGACTGTCAACTGTTCAGCAATAAGACAACAGCTGAGCTGGTTGTATTTCTTACAACCATTCAGTTTGCAGTGACTTATTGAACTGTGCGTTAGTGAGTGGTGTTAATGATATGGCGATCGAAGCAAATTCATGTGAATGGAATTTGCAGGCGAGCGGAGCGAGCCTGTTTGTCTCAGCTGACACTAACAGAGGATTTCGGAGGTCCAGGGGGCGGAGCCCCCTGACTAGGTGAAGAAGGCGAGCGAAGCGAGCCTGCCGTCTAGTAATGAATATGATAGGCATAACAATAAAAACCTCTCTAATATCTAATTACTGAAAAATAAATCTTGAATCTTATCATGTCTTTAGTTGATTTCAGGCCAGTATTACACGATAATAGTTCTATGATCATATGGAAAGAGATCAAAATATGATTTCGTATTTTCATCTCTTTACATATTATGATCAGACATGATCATAGAACTATTATCGTGTAATACTGGCCTATGGCCTATAGATATTGAAGATAGCAGTAAACATAATATCTGTGGCATGTTTCACCAAACTTACAAGTAACAAAATAGAATATATTTGATGTTGACGAATAGCGGAAAATCAGACACATTTTAAACTTATATTCAATATTTGTGAGTAATTTTCATTGTTTATTGTCAAACTTGTTTTATCGATCAAACTTCAAATTAAATAAAAATCTACAATGTCTTGATATTAGCTTTTTCAAGTATGGATTCTATTTTATATGTTTTGAACGTAAACCAACTTCGTACGTTAACGTAGCCTTTTGGCCATCTGAAACCACCAAATATTGGAAGTTTGTAACTTGTATCTTCTCATGAAACAAGCCCCTTTCGAATCCATTTCACAAGTGCAGTGAGCATGGTGTAGGCCTACTGTTTGTAATATTCAGTGCAGTATTGAGCTGAAGGTTTCAATCAAACGATAATTTCATGAATACCATTTGATCACTCTCTTGGAACATCTCGTATCAATTTGAGAATTGTATTTGAAAATGTTCTTTTCGATACTTGATCACAAGTAATGAAATATTTTAAGGAAATATTGTATGAAATATTGTACTGTAATATTGAAAGGCTCTGAATTTGGAAAGTTGATTTGTAAATCTCCAAATTCTCTAAATTTCAAAATCTTCAAATCTTTATATTACAATTTTTGAAACATTTTCTATTAACAACTTTTCAAGGATTCTTCGTCGAGTATTCTCAAGCCAATTTCTAATTTAATATAATTTTGAAACTTTTTGCAGATGTTAAGATTCTACAGAAGTGTCTACAAAATGCATTGAAATTATGTTTGGTGATATTTCTTGAAGATTTTTGGAAAAAGGTCTGTTGCTTCTCAATTTTCTAATGTTGACTAGTATTGGGCTTTATATACTTTTTATTGGTACTTGATATACCTATTTAGCATCGCTCCAGAATCAGTTAAAGCAGTAATGAGTATAAAAGTAGTGATTGAAGTAGAATGTAGAACATTTTGCTGGTTTATTTTTTTTTGTGTTTTTGTAGTGTAAGTTTCATTTATTTTTTTTTAATTTATGTGTAGTTGCGAGGCAAAAATCAACACTTAGTCATGTAGTACAATAAATAAGGAAGAAAGAGAAGAAATGAGGATAAAACAGTGTTATCATAGTGTTGAAAATTAATTTTTAGGGAGATTCAACTATCTAAATAAGATATGATTGAATAATTAATCAATGACAGTTTCAGCTCCGATGCATCTTAATATTGGTATGATTTTTTATCTCAAATAATATCACAGTACCCGTTTCAGTTATTTTTCACTAAAGCATTACATGTTTCGACTATTAATAGTCACTTTCGAAACATGTAATACTTTAGTAAAAAATAACTGAAAATGGTACTGTGATATTATTTGAAATAAGAAATCAGTGATAAAAGTAGCCCTGAGATAAAGGAAACACTATAGGTATGATATAATATAAATTCAAGATTGATGTTTATCATAATATTGTTGGTTCGGTGATAGGTATGATCTTACAAACTCAACATCAAGGCTATTTTTCACTTACTTAATAATTTTTCGTTCTTTCCACTTTTAAATCAATGTAAGTTAATTGATAAACAACATACAGAGTGCGACAGAGAAACTCTGTTTTTGAAATGCTTGTTATTCAAGTTGTAAGAAAATGAATTTACTCCTCGTATGCTATGATCTCTACCACCTGAATAGCGACAACAAGAAAGGTTTCATTGCCGTACGATAGTAAATAGTACCTATTCAATTTGGTCCTAAATTTTAGAAATAAATCAAATCTACAATTTGAGAATAAATTAATCATTTTTGAAGAAATATTGACGGAGCTGCGGTCATTTCCCCATCTTACCAGAATATCTTCTTTGCTTGGAAAGACTATACACAAGTATACCAGATACAAGTACAATTGTACAAAACCAGGTAGAAGTACACCAAGTACATCTGTTACCATCAGATCTGTACCTTGATACAACTCGTTCAATTCCTTGTTTTTCGAAAATCTTCATTTACAAAAACTTTATAGATCCCAGAAGTTGACAAATTTTATACTTTTACTCTAGGGTAACTTGAATCCGCGGTTAAAATGGATCCGAGTTGCAATATTGCGAAAGGCAGTCACACACTAGTTATAGTGCTTTTAACTTCATATCTAGTGTGTAAGTGCCTTATTATTTCTCGCTCTCACAAATCTCATTCAATGTTGCCTTATGTAGGCCTATGGCTGAAGCCATTAATTAAGGTGGTTAGCGAATGACTATTATTAATGCTCAGCTCTATCAGGACAGTCTGAAGCTGTCTTTGAGAGCGAATTACCATGTGTGGGGTTGCTCTCGTTTTGATATACTCTCGCAGACAGCTCGCCTACTGTCCTAACAGAGCTGTGAATCAATAACAGAGCTTAATTACGTGTAAATATTAGAAAATTGTATCATTTGATGCTTCCAAAGAGAATATTATAATATGTAGGCCTATTATTTAAATGATGTATTATGTATGTATTATATTATAATACACATTATAATACTGGTCTTTCATTCATTTTCATATTATTAATACTGGTCTTCCATTCAAGGATTCAAGGTAAGTCGATTACGAAAATTTATCTTATCTCTAAAACTATCCTGACAATTCCTTGGCTTCTGGAAAATCTAAGCTCTTCTTTTCCATTATTCAATAACCTCTTTACTGAAAGACCCGGTATTATTTTCCATTATTGATAATTTATCAATGAATAATCTCTCTACTGGAAGACCAGGTTAGAGATAGGAAAAGTAGCAAAATGTATGAACCAATATCAAATATTTATCAACAGGCACAGGGGTGAATCACAACAAGCGTTCAATACTTTTACACGATTTATTTTCATGTTCATATATATTAAAAAACGTATTTAAAATATTATATTAATAAACTTACAACTAAATGGTAAATTAAGAGAAAGGTTTACAGCCTCTTCTATAATCTTGCCAATAATTTAATTACAAACCTTAATCTATAATTTTACAAAACTTTACAAGGCTATCATCTCAGAAAATACTTTAGTAGGGTATCTGAAATCATAATTATTATGTTATAACAGTTCATTATTTATGTCTATGTATTCAACATGAATTAACATCTTTTAAACGTTAGAATATATTCAATGTTGGTTTAAAGCATTTAAATAATACAATAAATAATAGAAAAAGACATGGAAACATTTATTTTACAATATAAATAATTATTACAGTCCTGAATTTAAAACCTCCTAATTCATATTCCTAATATTTTCAATGTATTGGAATAATAACATTAATTCTGTATAAATGGTAGATGATTGAAAATTATACACAACATTTACAAGAAGTTGATGATAATTTATATTTAAAAAACCAATTATTTCAGTTGATTAAAGTTGCAGTGATTGTTATATTTTAATAAGACCAAACACTCAGCTCCACAAAAAAACTATTTTTATTTAATTTCTCAAAAGAAATTTTGAGATTTTTTCAATCCATCCAAAGTCTATTATTTAAAATTATGTTAAACTCCATTAAATGGAGACGTAACATAACTAATAGTTGATAGTCTTTCAATCCGCCTAAATTATCATAAATTTAACTATTGACAGTATATTTAAAATTAGAAAGGTTTCGAATTTACACAGCTTATTATATTCTATCGAATTCTAAAACTATTATGATAGAGGCTACTGTATACGCTTATCATTAATTGTGAAAAGCAAGGTTTGGAAACAATAAAGCATATTATTGAAAGACAGTTTCGTATTTACAAATCATTATTTATATTTGATATTTATCTCTATGAATAAATTACTACATCTAATAAAAATCTTATATTACAGATTTCTCAATTTCAAAATCCAATAACAAATTTACAACAATTTCTTAAACTTATTAGTTATTATTATAAGTTGAATGCGTTTCAAAAAGCTTTTGCCACATCAGATAATTTGTAATCAATCCTAATTGATAATGATCTATTGTAGTTCATTTTAATTTAAGTACCAAACAAAATAAGTTATTGGGTCTACAAGACTCATACAGGTCGAATAAAACCATATAAGACTAAGTCTTATACTTAAGTCTCACGACTTACGACAGTCTTAAGAGACTTGTACCTCAAAAACTTTTTTGGATAAGCCTAATTGTTTTATTCGCTTTTATAGATACCGTAGATATAGTAGACATATTTTGTATGTGCATACTTTCTATGTAGATGCTTTCTATTTGCATAGGCCTACCCAAGATCCTGATATATCAAACTTTATCAGGATTTTTCATCAGATCTGATTACAGGAAAGAATAAAATCCTTTATATGTCATACATATAACCATAAACCATGAGAGATGATAAAATCAATAATTTCCATGTGTCAAATATTATTAGATAGTGGCGGTTCGGTGACCTAAGTTTGACCCACATTATGGAGAGAAATATTCCTCTTTATTCCCTTTACAATACTGTATGTCTGTAGCTGCTAGACTGGAAGCTACAAGTAGTTACAACGTTTCACAATAGATGGCGGTGGGTATCTCTCTTCAGCTACAGAGACGGTATAATACAGTCTATGTAGCCTATCTTCAGAATCAGAAATAATTTGATTATAGTGACTATACTGACTGAGCTCCATAGTTTCTGTATCTTCAACCACAGGTACTGTGTTTTATCAATACTATTTGACAATGAAATGTAATGAATTTTTTTATCAATAAAGGCCTTTATTTATTTATTTATTTACTATTTGACAATAGTATTGTCACTATAGCTTATGCAACTATGCAACCTTTTTTCAACAATCAGAACAATAAGTTCTACAACTTGAATTCTAGTGGCAAACATGTCATGATTCATTGAATCCTTTTCTGGTTCTTCAATAAATGGATACCAACTCTTAGAAATCAGATTTGAACGCAAATACAAAATTTGTAAAAACTATCACAAACTACCTTTGTATGCACATGAGGTAGTTCAAATAGTTCAATATATTTTAATTTTTGTAAACTACAGATTCACTAGGTTACAATTGAAAAAAAACAGAGAACTGATTCATAAATTTTAGTCAATTCTGTATAAACTTAATTGTATATGAACTAAAAATTGTTAGAACAAACTATTCAATTCAGTAAATTAGTTGACTAAAACTAGTTCAAACTAGTTTTCTTTATTCAGTAAACTAAATTATACAGTTTATTGAATTAAGTTAACTACGGTAGTTCGTTTATATGGAATAATTAAAAAACTATTTACAGAAATCCACATTGATTTGAACAATACGCAGGCTAGACTAATATACAGATTATTCAATTTAGGAAACTCATGTATGCATTTCATTTCATGTGTTAGGCTAACTACTTTACTGAACCTATAGTGTTCACTGTTTACGTTTAAATAGTGTTTAATAAAAATAATTTTCTTTTATCCAGTTAACAAAATCGTACAGTATAATGAATTAAGTTGAATAGTTTATATGGGATAATCTTCATCAGATTTTAAGGATCGAACCACAGATTTAGTTTTAACACAGAGAAGTTAAATCCTTCTAAAAGAAAGAATTCAGATTCTAGAAGATTTACATTCTCCGTGGTCTTAATGGAAAATTATTTATCGAGGTGAACGTTCACTAAGCATGCTTTTTATAACACATCCTTACCGTTTACATTTTAATAGTGTTAAATCTTAATTTGTTAAGTTCATTTATCGACGTTGAACGTTCAATCACTGAGCATGCTTTCCGCATCACATCCTCAGCACCACTTTCACTAGGAGTCCCTCATCATGAAGCTAGGAATCAAAATATGCGACATTTTGTACAAAAACTCGGGATACCAGTGTATACCACTTTGTATGCTAAACGATCGTCTTTTCCTAAGATAGTTGTTGTGATCCCACGTGCTAGTTGTAAGCGGATGTGAGGCAAAAGTCCACAGCCTTGTCAGACTTTCTTTTAGGTTGAGATATATTCTTAAGGGCGCGAAACTCAAATGCGCCACGAACTGACTATTGATAAGCGCATAGCACGATGCGGACACTCCGTTCACTACAATTGTTCCCGTGCGGGTTAGCGGTGCGTAAACCCCGGAGGTTGTAAAGGTATCTATGGTTAAAACTTTGTCTATGATCGGTTCACCTCCCGTAGTGTTAGCTAATAGTAGGGAGTCACCAGGTTTAACGCTGTCCGCGAAGACGGCGTCGATTTTAAGGGGGTTCTCGTCGTCAACTCGTAGAAGGAGATGCGAGGGTGTCATTTTGATGACGGCTCCCGTGACTGTTGAGATCCTGAGGAACGGTCGCGTTTCGTGAGGGTCGCGGTCGAGGAAGAGGATCACCTCGCTGAAGACGGTGCGTCCCGTTAGAGGGTCGACGGCCATTATTTCGTCTCCGAGTCGGACGTCCGCGAGCGACAGGTGACGGCCGTCGGATGTTGTCACCTGGCTGTCGCCGGTGAAACAACCACCCGTCTTGCCCACTTGTGACGAGTCTGTAACAAATGGAAAATTGGTTAGATGTTGAAAAATCATTTCAAATAAAATCCATTACATTTTTTGTTAATAGATTCACTTCAGATTTCAAATCTGTCAATTGTCAAAAGTTTTTTTTCTGGGCAATTTTCTCGACAAAGCAAATTTGATTTGATTTGATTTGTTAATAGATTCACTTCCAATTTCAAATCTGTCAATTGTCAAAAAAATTTCCAAATTAGAATTGTTTATTCAAATAAAATACAAGAGAATGTGCATAAAAAAGGAAATATGCTCCCCCGCTTGGATGACAGGACCGTGTATTTTCCTGGATGTGCCAAATTTGTCCAAGTACAAGATTGATTTCTTCACCCGCAGAAGTAACTAAACTTGGTGAATTTTGTGCTCTGACAACCTCTTATTCTTACAAGAACACCTTTACTACTATACCAAAGTGAAAAATACTTTCGTGATTGAGGTATATTATCAAATGAAAAATATTCCACGAAGAGAAGAAACTGGAAATGAAACAAAATTCGATCTCAATAAATCAATAATATTAACACTATGGTATTGCCTTTTAATGAAACACACATTACTGGGGAATTCCAATAAGTTAGGTGGTTCAGTCTACGTTCCAACAGCTAAATTTTTCAATTAGAGTTATCATTTAGCTATGCTTATATGATGTTTTTTTAAATCAAAAGAGACCATAGATGCGTTACATCAGCTGTTAGTAG
Organism: Sogatella furcifera; assembly: GCA_017141385.1. Taxonomy (NCBI): domain Eukaryota; kingdom Metazoa; phylum Arthropoda; class Insecta; order Hemiptera; family Delphacidae; genus Sogatella; species Sogatella furcifera. The sequence goes on from CM029554.1 coordinate 5,726,169, forward strand.
GTTACATAACTTACAAAAGACAAACGAAACTGCCTAACCTCTTGGCTTCAACCTTGTAAATGATAAACATATTTACTCTTATTTTCCATTAATTATTAAAAAACTTTTATCATTGAACAATGAATTTCTCTTGATAGTTCATCTTAATTCTGTAATTTTCATTATTAGTCTATTCAATATTTAGTCTATTCTCCATCTCGGTCAATATTGGTTCAAGAATTATTTATTTGGTAGCAATCGTAGGAAACATTCTGATCTTCAATTTGAGAACAAATCAATATTTTTTGAACCAATATTGACCGACCTGGAGTCATTTTCTCATCTTGCCAGAGGTTCTTCTGTGTTTGACCAGACTATACAAATTCCTTGTACTATTCCAGAAACCAATTCGTTGGATGTACAGTAGGCTTTCTCAAAAATTCCAGTTCAGGTTCAGTATCGTTCCAAATCCTTTTTAAAACTCAAGGACTAAAACTTTTAGTCCTTTTCGCAGCACTAATCATTAGTCGGTTTGAATAGTACACAACATTCCCAAGCTGTCTCTTTCCCCGAGTTTGGTCATCTTTAAGAAGTTGATCTTTGTCCCGAATTCGCTAATATGCCCAACAAATCAGGCGTGTCCCACTGGAGAAAATTCACAGGACCGCCTCTGCGTTTCCAACTGTCAAAACGTCAATTTCGAACAAAAACCAAACGAAATTAAGTAGGCTCGTTTGCCAAACTAAATGCTCATCTCGTTTTCTGAAAACCTCAAATCTCATCTAAAGCTTGACGTGACAAACACCAATTAAATTAAGTCCCTCCCTACTCACTGAACACCTCATATACCTGTATATACTTCACTGTATTAATATCTCTTCTGTTCGAATATACCTGTATATACCTCACTGTATTATTATTTCTTCTGAACGAATATACATGCATATACCTCACTTTATTATTATTTCTCCTGAACAAGCGTTCCAAACTAAACAAATAGTTTATTCAGTGAACAAAATTATCCTTTCCCTTTTGTCAACCCTTTGATTGAAAGCCAAACGTGTTTGGTTTGGTTACAAATGTAAACCTTGGTTTCCTGAGAACCTCATGATATTCGAAAACATAGGCTGTCATGTCTTTCCTTAGAAAATGTGAGTGACAGAATGATTTACTCTCAAAACTTTGGAGATACGATTGATATACGGTCTCATTACACGGTGACTTTCTGATGAGCAGAAGTGATACTAGTCAAAAATTGGTAAGCAATCGTACTGAAAGGAAGCTCATTGACACAAAATATTTGCAAAGTGAGGTTTGCTTATTTGACAATGCCAAAGATCGGGGGAAATAGCTATTGGCTTACTCTGAAACTAAAAAAACTACTCTGGAAATTGCCATTGGCTACTCTCTGTAACTAGGTGTTATATTATTATTTTTTTATTACTCAACTTGAAAAATAACTGAACTAAGCTTGAATGCTCTCAAAATGTTTCATAATTGAATAACAGGTTATTTCCAATAAGGTGGTGATCCATGAAAATTACAAATGTCTCGTATCAACGAGCTTCCTTCTTGTTCCAATTTTGGACTCTGTATCATTACTGCGTATCAGAAATCCACCGTGGAAAGAGGGCTTCAAGTCAAATTATCAATACGAATGACACCATCCTCAATAATAACAATTATTAGATCATATAAACTCGTTCAATTTTCCAAAGAGGGACTATCAAATTTACGTTCCATAATGGAATAAGCACATATTTCATCAATTCCTCAATTTATTTCTTACAATTTTTTATATAGACCTAGTCTGAAATACTCAATTTTCTATTCACAGAATACAACCCCATCAGACGTTTGTTTCAGAGTTATTTGACTATTGTCAGTTGAAGGGCTCTCAAAGTTTGACTCAGGGCTATTCGATTCCCTGACTGACCTGGGTCTCTCTCTCTCTCATCAATAGAGCCTTCAAAGTCACGACCTGAGTCAAGCGTTTTTCTATTTGACGTGGCGGTCCGTCGCTTCCTGCCTACAACATCTATTATTTGATTTGTTCTAGTTTGTTTTAGTTGGTTGTCCATATAGGCCTTGCTTAGCAAACACAACAGCACAGTTTACTTTTCTCATCAAAAATAGATGAGAAACATGAGAATAAAACTGAAAAGAGGAGATGAAATACCTAAGGAAATGTACATTATTTGGAGAAGAAGAAGGAAAAGAAGAAGGAAAAGAAGGAGGAGAAGAAGAAGAAGAAGAAGAAGAAGAAGAAGAAGAAGAAGAAGAAGAAGAAGAAGAAGAAGAAGAAGAAGAAGAAGAAGAAGAAGAAGAAGAAGAAGAAGAAGAAGAAGAAGAAGAAGAAGAAGAAGAAGAAGAAGAAGAAGAAGAAGAAGAAGAAGAAGAAGAAGAAGAAGAAAAAGAAGAAGAAGAAGAAGAAAAAGAAGGAGAAGAAGAAGAAAAAAAAGAAGAAGAAGAGGAAGAAGAAGGAGAATAAGGAAGAGGAGGAGGAGGATTGGAAATACAGTGAATAAATATAGTAGAAAATTGTAGTTATGAATGAATGAATAATGTTCTCTGTTTTAAAATTTTTCAATGTCAAATCTGAATTTCCAAGAATTTATACCATTGAAGAAGAAGATTAAGGAGAAGGAGGTGGAGGATAAGAAGAAATAAGAAGAAGAAGAAGAAGAAGAAGAAGAAGAAGAAGAAGAAGAAGAAGAAGAAGAAGAAGAAGAAGAAGAAGAAGAAGAAGAAGAAGAAGAAGAAGAAGAAGAAGAAGAAGAAGAAGAAGAAAGAAGAAGAAGAAGAAGAAAGAAGAAGAAGAAGAATAAAGAATGAGGAGGAGAAGGTGGGGGAGAAAGAGGATGGAGAGAAGGAGGAGAACTGGGTTGAAAGGAGAAAGGGAAATATTTGGAGAAGTAAAGAATGGAGAAGAAAAAAGAAGAGAACCACAAGAAGAGATGAAGAGAAATAGATGAGAAACTGTAAAATAGAAAGATACTGTATAAAGGGAAAATAGTGAGAGAAGTGATACATTAAGAATAGAAAGGAAAACAAGGAGAATTGAGAACGAGATACAAGAAAGAGTAGGTAGAGCAAGAAAATAAGTAGATAAAGAGAGCCAAAAAACAAGAATAGCAAGATGTAAAGAACGAATGATCAAACAAATCGATATGAATAAGAAAAAGAGATGTAAACAAATATTGAAGTATTGGAGGTAGAGTGAGAAGAATGGTTTGTTTGTCAATCATTAGCTGACAATTAGTGACTCAGACTCATGAGGAGAATAAATTATCAGTTCACAATATGTTTATTCATAGTTTTACTGATAACGATAATGTAAAGCTTTAAAAGAATGTTGTGAATTATCAAAAAATACTGAAATAACACACTGATGTTGCCAATTGCACCGTTTATATAATTTACAACATTAAAGTGTTTTATTTCATTATGGAATGATTCTACGTCGACAAAGACTCATTCGAATTTAAAAAAAAATTGTTTACTAGAAAATAGAAATACTATGGGCTACTACTTGACAAGACAAAAATAATTGAAATTCAAATTAGTGAAAAAGGACGAGAATTGATTATCTGCTAATGTAGATGAATGTGCTGTGATTCGCGCAAGCTGAGAAGACATGTCGTCACAATATACTTTAATTGTAACGGCGTGTCTTCTCAGCTTACACGGACTGCAGCTATAAGTTTTGACAGTTGCAAAAAGACTTTAAATATATTAAAACGGTAATTAGTTTTAATTATTGAGAAAAATATGTTGCATATTGTCTGTTCAAGCAAAGACGACATCCTGGCAAGATGGAAAAATGACTCCAGCTCGGTCAATATTAATTCAAAGATTATAAATTTGGTCTTACATTGTAGACCAGAATGTTTTCTACAATCTTAAACCAAATTTATCATTTTGAACCAACATTGGCCGAGCTGGAGTCACTTTTCCATCTTGTCAGAATGTCTTCTTTGCTTGCACAGACTATATCATAACAATGAGTAGTTGAAATTGGAATTAAGCGGGTATAGAATGTTGAGTTACACTTTTGAAATCTAACTTGATGTCATTATAAATGTGCGTTTCAACAATGAGAAGTTATTGGAAGAAACATTTTGTTAGTGAAGATGAAGAATGCTTTAGTTTCTTAGAATTTAGTAAACTTTGTCAAGTGAGTAATTGGAAGTAATCGAATAAAGAATGGCGAGTTAAAATGTTTGAAATCCAACTTGATGTCATTATAAATGTGCGTTACAACAAAAAGAAGTTATTGGAAGAAATGTCTTGTTAGTGAATGCTTTCCATTGGTCACTGCTTCACTCATTCAGGTTCACCTTACTGGAATTATCTTTTAGAATTTCAACCATCTCTTTTACAATTTCAGTGATCTTTTACAATTTTAACCCACTTTTGCAGATTCGTCGATGCGTACAGTCTGCTCAAGCAAAGAAGACCCACTGGCAAGATGAGAGAATGACTCAAGCGCGGTCAATATTGCTTCAAAAATGATCGAGTTGATCTCAAATTGTATGAAATGATTTGATCTACAATTGAGACCACATCTATAATTCTTTAACAAATATTGACCAAGCTGGAGTCATTTTCCCATCTTGCCAGAGGCTCTTCTTTGCTTGGACAGACTATAATCTCCGCTCCCAGAAATTCCGCTATTGTTCTACGCAACACTAACTTTCCATTTGGTTAGGAGAATTGGATTCATTCACAAAGTACATTGGCTCGGAAAACGTTGTTAAGTTGCTCTTTACTGGTGTGGCCCGGTCAGACTCCTGTGTATTTTCAGGTTATGGGAAAATTTTGCCAAGTTAATTGGCATCCTAGTTTTTCAATGGTGGTTTCTTTAAGTTGGCTTTTATGCGGATTCAACTAGGCGGATAATCCGCTGACGGATTTTAGTCAGGCGGCTATCCGTGAATGAAGCCAGACAGCCGTGCTGTGAGAAGTGTCAGGCTGGAAGGCTTTTTCTCAATGATACGGCCTTCTGCGTAAAATGATAGCCGGGTTAACGGTACAGGGCTGCATGAGAAGGAAATTTGTAGATTTGTTTGTGTAGGCCTACAGATCTTGGAAATCAGTGATGATGAGAGTTCAAGAGAATTCAAGATTATCTATGATAGCATTTCTAGGAACTATATTGAGGTTTAAAACAGACTTGTTAAGGTAAATTCTCTTCAATGAGAGCTCTAGAATTGAAAATAGTAGATTCTCTTTGATAAGAGTTATTAAATTCCACTTGTTGAATTGATGTGAAGGTGTTTTTGTGAATGTCATTCATTAACATACTCTATAACTGCAGGATCACGTATATTAAATGATAAGACAAGATATTGTCAAACCATTTGTTGAATTAAAGAAATTGAAGAGAATCGAAAATCAGACAAATTTATTCATTAATTCGAGTGAAATTTTGTGACAATGAAAAATGTGTTGAAGTCTTTTTAGGGGTGAAAAAACGGCAACTTTAAGTAACGTAGCCAACGTAACGTAGCTAAAGTAGCCAATGATGTAACTCATGAAACAACAGCTCAAGCAAACTATATTTCAGAGAGACAAGTATTATAAGATTAAAACAGGATATTTACTATGCAAGAAGTATGAAGATTGATTGCAAATATTGCTGACACCAAAAGGACAGGCGATTACAACTGTCTCTTGAACTTGATGTAACCTACTAACATCCATTATCATCTTTCGATTTCAAACCATCTTCCAGGCATAGCCAAATGATTACTCTGTTGGAGTAAGTGATCAGCTGTTGGAGCGCATATGGAGCAGACGAACCCGTATAACTTTTTGGGGTCCGTTACACCAACCCCATTGCAATCGACAATAAAATTATCAACACATTTTTGAAACGGTTCAACTAGTGATGTTATGTTTTAGATTTATTTAACTTTGATCTTTGAGATCAAACTTAGATTAAATTTTTTGTTGAAATCAAATTGATAAGGCCAGTAGTACACAGTAATATTTCTATTATCATATGAAATAAAAATTATGATATAAATATCAATACCGGCCCAACAAAAGTCGAGTGAAACAAAAAAAAAAAATAGATTCGATCTGAAAATAGATTCAGTTCATGACGATGAAAGGACTTTTCACCTCTCAACATTGGTGTACAGATTTGATTTATTTCCCGCCGCAACTCATCCAAATGTAATGAAATAAAACGCGGGAGGTCCTTATTATACGATTCATCCGAATTGCTTTCATCCACGTTTATCATCTCTTTACGATTTGCATTCCAGGTGCCGTGAGAAGCAAGGCATCTCTCTTGTTTATTCGAAATTTATTAGTGAAATGAAACGCTGACCAAGTGTGGGGACCGGCTCTAAATCTTGGACGCAACATAAAACTACTTCTTATTAAATGGTTCCACTTCCCTTGGGTTCCACCACGTTCGTTTTCTTGTTTTGTTTCGTCGTTTTATGAGAAAGTTGTCTGCGTCCATTTTGTTATCATTCACCGTTTCGGTGGAAGGACCACTTTTAAAAATAATTCGAAAAGGACACTTCTTCATTCTCAACGTGCTCTGAAAGAATGCCCTCCATTTCGAAAATTGTGAATGTCGTTTTCGAGCATTCAAATAATTTATTTAATCAATATGGCCTACTATTATTCTAATCAAATTCACTTTAATTCAATTATTGGAGTGATACTTCAAATAATTAATTTATTCTCAGGTGATATTCTCTAGTAAGGACATGTTTTATCTAAGCACATAACATCTGAATGACTATGTAGTTCGATTGTCTTTGTAGGCTACCACTGGCGGTCTGTATCCACGAAACAGGTGAAGTGCTATACAGTAAAAGATTCGAGCACTTCACCTGTTTTGTGGGCACGAGCCGCCAGTGCTTTAAACCCCTTTCAGGAATTTGTTCATTATGTTATGTATGATTTTTGCATTGATTTGTCCTTTTAAAGTGTATTGTTCCGTATTATATATTATAACAAAACGTAAAGTGACAACATGCAATGTACTTTTACATTTGATGTATAAAGATTATTGAAATATAGATTGATCGAACTATAGAAACGAGAGAACAGCTTATATTTTTTTAATTTTTCTTCTGTGAAATTTCATTTCTATATTTTCTTAAACCAAACTCGAATCACGAACCATCAAAGATTGATCTCATAATACTTTATTTATTTACCAAGCACTTCTTTTGTTCTAATAAATAGAATATTTCGATCTATAAGTTACTTCGACAATAAAGTATTCAATGCTAATAATTAATCAGCACTGAAAAAAAATCAGAGCTTCATTATTCTTCATCATTCGTATAGTAGATGCTCTTCACTTTACTTGGTGTATTTCTATTGGTCGTTGGGAGGAGCCTATCGATCGATATAGTTGAACGCTTCCTATTGGTCGAGACAAGCTCCTCCCACTGGTGTGACGCAGTCTATTCGAAAATCGAGCTTGTCAATCGTTAGAATGAAACTTGTCATTGGATGCTAGTTTTCGTATCATCATCATCATTCCATTTTAATTTTCTGTCTATTTAAAATTATTCTCAATTGATAAAAATGTTCTTTGGATGATTTTAACTCATATTTCATTTTCTACTGCATCCATTCTTCAATTGATCAGTTTAAATTCGAATAATACCAATCCTATTCCTCTTCTTCAACTTCTTGCTATGGAATTTCTCTCTTCATTTACTGCAACTATGCTATAAAATCGACTTATTAGCTCATTATTCAGCTTTACAAGCTTATTGATTTCAAGTTTTTTATTTAATTAGTTTACTTCTAAAATATGATTTCTCTCTCTCTCTCTCTCCTGTTTTTGAGCTTTCTATCCTCTCAAATTTGTTCGTAGCAGAGATAACATTGAAAATGGTATACAGTTATTTATTCATTCTCTCATTTGAATCTTCATTCTGATCAACTCATCACTCATGCATTTTTCAAAATTAAAATGTTTTCCGAATCCGAAATATCTAGAAATTCTTTGAGATTCCTGATGCAATTTGTTAGACAATTTTCATGCAGAATATTCATCATTCAATTAGTGATTTCTAATTCGATAAAGGCTGGTTACAATTAAAATCCCTCACTCTTCAAATAACATTTTTTTAGACATTTATCTTTTTATAAATATCTTTTCAATCATTTGCTTTTGTCTCATTCTCTCCTACTCTCTCTTATCTTCATACACATTTTCTTCTTTTTGCATGTTTTCAATCATGTCATTCCTTGTTCATGCATTCTTACCTCGTTGTTTCCATTGCATTTTCCATAGAATTCTTCTTTTCGTGTCTAAATTTCTTCCGTTTCTTCTTTCGTCTGTGGTTACTGTCTTTCGCGCCTCCTAGATCTAAAAATCACCCAACAATATTCAACAATTACTAGACTTTCGTAAGGCACTGATCAAATTTTAAATTGAATTATAGCAATAATATGATATTAAGAAAGGGCTTATCAATTAGGATATTGTAGCAATGCAATGTAAGAGATCTGGCTAGGAATTTGGGACACATCTTACTGATAAAACGTAGAAGGATATGACCATAAACTAACCACTCTTGATAGATTATCTTTGATAATATGACGGATCAAAATTATTTTTCGGCACCAACTATAACGCAACGTAGTTCAGAGATTTTAGATTTTTTCGACGTTGATTAAAACTTTTTACAGTATTCATGTCGCTATAAGTATCCAAATAAATACTGTATTTTGATCTAATTTGTACGCACCTGATTCGACGAAACAAAGTATTGCGATTCGTAGAATTTGTAAATGGAAACAATTTCAGGGCTTCGGCTTCCCACTATCGAGGGTCATAATAATTACGATATGAAATCAATTTTCAACGTAATTTCAACTCAATTTCCGATTGAACCTCTTCTCTCATTCAATAAAATATCTCCAAGTCAAATTTCTGAATATTAGTTTTTGAAAAACGATTACTCACCATTGGCGGCTCGTACCCACGAAACAGGTGAAGTGCCCGTATCTTTTACTGTACAGCACTTCACATTTTTCGTGGGCTCGAACCGCCAGTGTTGCTCACGTGTGGAGCGCTTTCAGATAGTGACATCCATTTTCAACACATTATTACCTGAGTAATAGTTTTTCATAAACTTTTATTACAAAATTTATCTGCAATTATTTCCCCTCTGTACCCCATATGATATATACTCCTGAACTATTCTAATGAAGGTATTTTTGAATGATTATCAATTACAACAAAATCTGTAACTTCAAACTCTTTAGTAAATGAATCTCTACTAAACTCTCACCTGATCTAACAGAACAGTGTATATGCGATCTGGACTCGTAGTAGACCCAATCAAAGCCGGCCTCCACAGCCATCCTCGCCAACATGCCGTACTTGGACCGATCCCGGTCCGACGTGGTCACGTCGACGGCCCGTCCCTCGTAATGCAGGGAGTCGATGGCGTGCTGTCCCTCCTCGTCCCACCCCTCCGTCACGCGCAGGCGCACGCCCGGCCATTGGTTCATCACCGAGATGGCGAGCGTGTTCAGGCGTTCTAGACACTTCTGTAACAGGCAAAAGATATGAAATTATTAGATTAGATTGCTGGAAATGGAATTGAAGTACACAAAATTTTGACATGGTTTCGTGAAAACTTTTGTCGAAAACGTTTTATTGGAAAAATGAACATATTGTAGCCCATCCTGCCCACGATATATAGAAAACGTTCTTTGTAAGAAGCAACAGAGAGATAGTGGTTAGATTGAATTGCTGGAAATGAAATTGAAAAACTTAAAATTTTGGCATACATCTATTGTGTTCGTGAAAACTTTTGGAGTTATTGGGATAATGAATATGACTTTTATTGTAGTCCATGATATAAAAAAAAGGTTCCAGGTACTACTGTAAGAGGCAACAGAGAAATAAAATTATTAGATTGGGTTGCTGGAATAAGGAATTGAAAAATCGTGAAAACTGTTGGTTTTATTAGAGAAAAGGAATATTAACAATTGAAGGAGGATATAAGGAGATTGAAGAGGAGAAATGGTCGGTTATAAAATTGAAAATAGTAAAGTGATGATAAATTTATGATGAAGGAAAGCCGTGTGTATAGGCCTATAGTCCGGTAGAGCGAAGAAGACATTCTGGCAAGATGGAAATTCTCACGTAGGATTTCCAGAAAACCAGAAAATCAAACAAACATTCAAATAGGCTACGTCTCTCATAAAGAAAAAATAGAAAAGTCAAAATTATAGTAGACCGAGGAAATATAGACTAATGACGAAATTTGAAGAAGAACACTTTCATTAATAATTTTCATGTTTGCATAAAAACATGCAAAATGTGTTCAACAAATGAAAATGAACTACAAATGTAAATAAATACAAATGGAATAACATTCCATGTTAACTACAAGCAAGTTAAAAGTGTTCAACAAATGGAAATAAAGTGATTAAAATACTCATGTAAGAACATTCCAAGTCAAAATAAACAATAAAACCGTGATAAGTCATGAAAATAAACGAGTAAATATAACCAGATATCGATTTTCTATTAGTATGCCTATCAGTTACTGTAACTACTTGTATTTCAATATGAGAAGGAGCTGTCCAAGGTGAACTATCTCGGTACAGTCTGTCCAGGCAGAGAGACATTCTGGCAATATGAGAAAATGACTCCAACTCGGTCAATATTGGGTCGAAAATTAGAAATTTGGTCTCAAATTGTAGGAAACATTCTGAACTACAATTTTAGGATAGATTTATAATTTTTGAACCAATATTGACCGAGCTGGAGTCATTTTCCCATCTTGCCAGAATGTCTTCTTTGCTTTGATTGTCTATACTTGAACAAAGTACCAAAGAGTTTATAAACAAAGAAGCGGCCTGGCCATACAATAAGCAGGTAGGCGTGTCCAGAACAGTTTAATTAATGATAGTACAGCATCTATTCAGTGGCCGTGCATAAATTTAGGCTAATAGCCTGGGATTAATCAGGCTAGACGCCTGGCAGACATTGGCTGAAGCCGGACCTGGAGCTCAACGCCCCCTGGGAAGGTCGCCGCAGTTTATGACGTCACCATTAGGAGTCAAAATTGGCGAAACTGGTTGGAGATGAGTTTGATGTGATAGCATAGGTGGGAAATCTTTGTATAGGCTTGTCCACGGATACTAGAATACGTGTATTGACGTGGTCCGGTATTGCACGGTAGTATTTCTATTATCATACGACACTTAAATATTACCGTGTTATACCGGTAGTGCAGGTAGTGTTCTGTTGTGTTTATAGAGCCGTATTCAGGAATTTCATTCAAAATTTTACCAGCCGTTTGTTCAGAATACAACCGTATTAATGAGAGAATGGGCCCCCAGCACAGAAATGAATTATTGAGGGGTACCTATTAAAGCAGTTTCTTTCTATATTTGATCAAAACCATTCTCATCAGGCATTTGATCAAAACCGTTTTCATATCATATTATTCGATAAATACAGTTTTTATCTGATATTTAGAAATAGAATGTTGCAGTATTCATTGAAGTATTGCTATTTTTAGATGAGAGTTAACAACTGTAGCCTTTGATCTCATCTCAAGTAGCCTATAATATTATTAGGCCTATACGAGTATACGTCTCACTTACAATAATTAATATCATGAACTTGGAACTTATAGTCCTCTAAGGACCTGAGTTAGAACTTATAGTCTTATAAGTCCTCATAATAATTATTTATAAGTTTCATCTCTCACGCGATTTCAACAACTCGTCATCCTCCAATACAATCACAATATCACAGCATACGACACGAATTAGTCTTGGTTTGGATTCCATTTAGTTCTGATTTATCTAACGACAAAACGTGTTGTGATTGATGTGACTATGTCCTCGGTACTCATCTATCGGTCCATTCAGAATCTCGAACAAGATGACTTGCGGAATAAGAATAAGAGCTTGGACAAAGCCGGCTCGTTTTCTTCGGCATTTCATTCAGAAAAGAAGGGAGAGATTGAAGAAAAAGAGAGAATGGATGGGAAATTGGAGGAGAATAAGAGAAAGAGTGTGAGTAAAAGTGAGAGGATAGAATGCACTGCCTTCTCGATTATGGTGAATGGTCGTTGCTTTGTAAATGCCCGGTTTATGTTTGACAAACGGCTCACTTCCTGCGTAAATATTGTTACGGCACTGCTATTTCTTTATATTTATTATTTCTGAACTTATATTTCAGCTGTGACCCTTGTATTCGATATTGTTCGGCTGCTTTTTGCCTTCGAGTTCCTTTGTTGTCAATCGCTCAAGAAATGGACGTTTGTGGTCCAACTGAGGCCTAATTTGGGTGGTTTTCTGAGCATTTATGGTCCTGTGAACTGCATAAAAAGGTGTAACCGATAAAAGTTTTGGATTGATCTGTTTTGTTGTTGGAACTGAACGTTTCAGATGATTCTAAATTATTATATTCTGCTAATATGAACTGAATTGAAAGATTTGTTGTTGGAACTTAAAGTTTCATGTGATTCAAAATAATTAATATCTTCAGCTAAAATGAAGGAAATTGGAAGATAAACTCTTAAAAATGATTAGATATTGATGAATTATCCAGCTTACAAAATGTGAAATTGATAGTTTTCAAATATCAATTCAAGAATTTACTCCCATTCCCCTATCTCACAAGTAACGAGTAGTTAGTTGATCTCTTTATGGGGAAGAATTGTAATCTCCTTTTTATGTATAAAAACTGTAGCTGTTATAAATTTTATAAGCTATCAGTGGATGGTAATGAAGTAATCAAAAGCCCCTCTCAATTATTCGATAATTGTTTGATTATTTGATCATTTTTTGATAAAATAATATCGATTCTTCTTTTCAAAACTGTATAAAAGTCAATTTAATTAAACCCATGATATCAATGGGCGAAACTCTATTGAACTATTCAAATAATCAAATTATGTTATTTATGGTAGAAGGCTACATTTTTAACTTACTTTAGTGCAACAGGTCGCGAATAACTTACTGTACTACTGCTGTACAGTATTCTGTTTTGAGGAATGTTTTCGAAGTTTAAAGCTAAACCTGCTACCTCCTTCTGTCCAATCTTGTGGAACAGACCAGGTGAATTGGAGTTTCCCAACTCTCAGGGGAACAAAATTGACACCCGAAGCGAAAGTGACGGCTGATATGTTTTCACAAAAGTTCTCAATATTGTGTAAATTTGAAGGAAGATATTGTCACTTTTAAAGAACCTGCATAGTTGTGATATTGTATTGGGATATGATGAAGGAAGATGGTTGCCAAACTATTAAATTTTGCTTGTTGTATTAGGTTGATTTATGCTTGACACTATGACACTCCTATTCAAAGTTCAAAACTCAAAGCTAGAGCTTTTATTGGGAATCGAAAACGTAATAGGAAGTGGAAAGTACTTAATGATTTTAAAGTTTTTTTTCTAAAATTATTTCGTGTTTTGTATAATTTTGTAAAGCTTGTAGTTTACTTGTATGAGCCAAAGTCCCACACATGACCAACTAATAAACCTTGAACATAATATTTTTCAGAAAAAACATAGGCTATAACATAATTTTTTTAGAAAAATACGGTACTCTAACTTCTATTCTAATCAGTTTCTTCACTAGTTGATCATGAATATTTAGCTGTTTTCCAGCTCTTTACTGTTGATTCCGAATGAATTCGGGGATACAGAATTACCAACCTCACGTCCAATTATTACACTTATCATTAATTCCTCCCTAATGTGTTACCATGCAAGCAAACTGTTCTGTACATTTAATCTCGTTCCAAATCTTACTACAGTACAATAATTAGATATCTTTTGTGATTTGTCAAATAAATATCTGTACTGTTTCCTCCCCGCAATCAATTGAACCTACACAAATTACGTTAAAAATTGATGTAAGATAAAGCTTATGTTAACCATAACCTTTCTATAACAAATCCATAACGCATAACCAATCCTCGATGATATCAATTCCTTTTAAATGTGTTAGCGTTTAAATTATATATAAAGCTTTTAAGTAACCTAACCTAACCTATCCTAGATCATATCAATCTGTTTTAAATGTGTTACTGAAATGAATCTAAACTCCTATCTTGAGTTTAAATCTAATGAAACATTAATTCAACATTTCTACATAATAACAAAACGCCATACAATGGATCTAGATTCCTCATGTTTTATCACAGGGTCCATCCTGTTATCTATAACTATCTGAGTTGTATGTTATAACCTAGTGTTACTTTTATCTAGGTTGTATGTTGTGGCACAGTGACTGACCCTCCTCATCAATAAACCACTTGTGATCGGGCCCATTCATAAACATGGCTTGACGCCATCCGCCCTTCTAGGGACAAACCACATCAGCCCTCAAAGGGCCCACTTCAAAGGGATGATACCGCACTGTTGCGACAACACAAGTCAAAAGCAATACAAGGCCCTGCCTACATTTATCTACCGGCCATCTATCTATCAATCCATCTCGAAAAGAAAACTAGAATGAAAAGCCAAACCACCACCGAGTGAATTGTGTTATTGGTTTCTCTTTCTCGATTTCACAATCTGTGTTGGGCTCTTTGGGGGGTGGTTAGTTGCTGTCTCTCTTCAACCCATAGATTTTATATCGTACGTATTTGAAGTTGAACCTTGTGGTTTTTCTATCCGTATCTTCTGCTTTGTCCGATCTTCACCCACTGGGATGTTGTTGCCTTTTTCACAAGGTATCCTCGTGTATCCACACACACTCACACTGAAACCAACTCGCATACGCGCGAGCACACACCTTTCGCCGCTGGTGTTCGTTCGATGCTCTGCGGTGTTCTTTTCTCTTTCTTGCTCTTGCCGCGATGCAAACATTTTATCTTTGTTCAGCTGCTATTCTTTTTGTCCTTTTTGACTCTTTGCAGCATCCCTCCCTCGCTGGAAACCACAACAAGTCTAATAACATGAGCGGCAACAGGGCCAACTCTGCTCCATGCTCTATGTACGGGATTCAGGCACCGCTTATGCCTAGCTGCCTACTGCCTCCTTCCTTCCACCTACAACAACCTTTCATTCTGCTTCTTGGTTCTTTCTCTTCTTCTTTTTCGTTTTCTTCTCAATTTCTCTCCATATTTCGTGGTTAAGTGGTACCGAGAACATAACTGTTCAAACTTCGCCACGTCATCAAATAAAAAAGCCATATTTCTGTATTTTAAGACAGTACAGTAAAAGTAAAAGGAGTGAAATAAAGCTAGAGGTGTACCTTAGTATAAAGTTGAATGTATCAATATGAAGGTAAATTTATATTCATTTATACATTTATATTCACATATACACATATATTATTTATATACATTTTATTTATAATTTATACATTTATATACACTAATCACTGGTAGTACTTATTGATTTTGGCAATTTCAAACACCCATTATCAAATTCTATCAGTTCTATTTATTCAATAATATTCCTACTTTACTTTTTCTTCAAGCATTCTATGTTCATAGTTTATAGTTGTTTCTTTCCCAATTTTCGTTTTACAACAATGTACCCTTAAATATTTCCTTATCTTACATTAACCGAAGTGTCTTTTAATTCTTATTTTCTCTTTCTTTTCTCTTCTGGGATTGATCCTCTTCACTAGTTCCTTTGATCATATCTACATAAATATCAAAGAATGAATGAAAATATAATAGGAAAAGAATGTATACACAACTCATCAAATATCAAAACTATACACTCATTCAATCAATGCTCTTAAATTTAAATATATGAAGTTTCCATGGTTACAGGAAGTGTTAGTGTGTGATGATTTTCGGCTCTAAATTTTTTAATTAATTTTCCTATTTTAATGAAAGTTTGGAACTATTTTGTGTTTTTCGGATCAACCCTTCAAAATTCAAAATTTTAAAATTATTATCAATTTAAGATCATTTCTTTGAGTGAGGAAACTTCGGCTGAAGAAGAAATTTGGACTTGTAACCTCAAATTTTGGACTATATTTGAATGAAAATTGTGTTTTGAAATACCAAGGGCTATGCCTGTTCTTTCAACCGATGTGTGTTTTTCCAATAGATTAATAAATAAATTAATTAATAAATATCTAAGAGTAAAATATCAAAATCAATCAAAACCTTCAATAGTGGCATTCTTTCGTGAGAATTGTCCACTGTTCAATTCACTTTCGAAAAGATACACAATATGAAAAGATGATACATTATTGAAAAACTATGCATATGATTGAACTCGATTTTTTCATTTGTGTATCTTCTAAGGGAATTCAAATGTGAACACAAGTTTAAATTAACCTGCTTTTCTTATCTTCTCTCCTTCTCCCCTCCCACTCATCCTCTTCTTCTTCTTCTTCTTCTTCTTCTTCTTCTTCTTCTTCTTCTTCTTCTTCTTCTCTTCTCCGATTTCTCATTTCCTTCCATTATTCGAGACCACCATTTGTGTTGTGAATAGATACCCCCTGACATATCCAGTGTTCTCACATTGTGAATGAATGTGTCCGTTTTTGACGTAGCTGTATTTCTTGTATTTTTCTTGCCATGTAGATTGCCCTGCCCCCAGTTTACCTTGTCCAATATTTTGACATGGGTCAGTTGCGCTTTATTTACTAAAGAAACATTTTGCTTCCCTTTCACATCTGAAGTTTGCCGACTCTGTCAAAGTGGGAAACCCCTTCTTCAACAACAATACCACCCAACATTTCAATAGTTTAGATTTTTCTCTTGTTTCCATATTTTACAATCTTTGTTCATATCTCATCTTCGATTTCGTTTTCACTTATTCATACATAGCCCACTGGCGGCTCGTGCCCACGAAACAGGTGAAGAGCTCGTATCTTTTACTGTACAGCACTTCACCTGCTTTATGGGTACGAGCCGCCAGTGACAGAACCATTCTGAAGTTTTTTCTTCATTTCTATTTATTTGAAGCAGATAGGATAAGTTTCGCAATAAGACTCTTATTGAGTCTTAAGATCTTATGTAAAGTCGTAAGGTCTCTATAAGAATCGTTCATGAATAAAACTATTGAATTCAACCACTATTGGAAGATTATGATGAATCCATTGACATCAGAGGTCAGATTAGTCCATTTGTATTTCCACAATTATTGATATACCTGCAATAATTATTGCTGAATTATACAGCTGTTACATTAAATTGAATTCTCGAGCAGCTATCCAATAGAATAGTACAGCAAATAGGAGTTCAACAACGAAAAATGGTGAAAACTGAAATGAATTTGATCATTTTTACACGGCAATCTGAAGAATGAACTGGATGCATTACTGTGTATAGATATAGAATATGAGAATAATTTAATTTAAATTGTCATGAATATGACCAAAGTTAATAGAATTTATTGAATTCTTATTCCATACACTATGGCCTGGTCTGGAATATCAGCCATTCTATATTCATATTCATTTATTTGGAAAAATACATTACTCAATGGATAAAACACAGACAATAATTGTCCAAAACGTCTTATTTCCAGATTGAGTATTCAAGTAATTGAATTCTATTGAATGAAATACTAGGAATCCGCCCATTGATATCTCTAAACCTGATTTCTGGAAACTTTTCTTGAAACTATATTCCAAGCTTTTACTTTGCTAACCATCCCTGAAATCCTTTTCCCTATATGTTATTGCAACCATTCGACCATCTCTTCAAAATAAACTTACAAAACTAAGCATCTACACAAAAGTCGGCTTACGATCTTTGTGTAGGCTACCATCTTACAAAAATCGTTGTGTGTATTGGGTTAAGCTAATTGAAAAATAAACCTCGCTACTGGCAGTCAAGTATTTTTCTGTTGAGAAGAAGATTAGAAAGAGAGGGAGGTAGAAGGATATACGAAATTTGAAGAAGAATAAGAAGATTTTCGGGTCGATTGATTTTTAAGAAAGTGTTTAAAACCTCGAATGATTGGCACAAATCTCGCGATATGGCGGCATTGCTTTGAAGCTTTCTTCATCTCTCCTTTCTTTTTCTCTCTCTTTCCTCAAGTTTTTTCCTTTCTCTTTTGAAGAATTTTAGTGTTATTTTTACGGTTGTCAGTCCTGCAGTTGAAATCTGTTTGAAGCTTTTGATGTTTGAATGGATTTGCCGTCAGCCAATACCGAGTAGCCCGCTTCTTATTGGTCGAAAAGATTCGCCATTCTCTGCTATGAAAACATGACAAAACTTGAAATGTTGTTTCTATTTCTATGTTTCAAAAGATATAACCGTTAGAAGATTGTGAGGATTGGATATGATGAGTGGATGTAGCATGGTTTCAGAGAGCTTTCGAATATACTATGGAGAAAAATAATTTTCTGAAAAAGCATATTTTTTTCAAGAGTACCAAGAATAAATTAATTGACTATAAACATTAAATAATTTTACATCTTGACTATACCAAGAGTAAAGAGTCCTATGACTAAACAAGCTAATATTCACCTCACTTCAGTTGTCATCAATTCTTATGAACCGAAAAAATAGATTTTTTATTCCATCCCAAGAACTACCTATGACAAATCAACAAATATCTATCTCACTAGTCATTGATATCTATTTCTACCACTCATGACTAATAATCCCAGAGTCAATTACCAACTAATATTCATCCCACTATACCCTAATAAATGTAACTGACTACTAGCACGTATAAGATAGAGAATACAAGGTTTTTCAAGTGGAAGTTACCTATATCAAATAGCATGTAGTCTCTCACTAGTAATATTTCAACCTATTTCTACTAATTTTTCATTTTTCTTCCAAGAATCACTTCTGACAAAATAATATTCATCTCACTGGTCATTGATATCTATTTATACCGCCTATGACTAATCCCAGTCAATAATGAGTAAATATTCAGCGAGCTAGTCATCCTAATCTATTCTGGCGGACCGAAAAGGAAGCTGCTGAATGCGTGTTCGCCTAGCGGTGAATCGTACTTGGAAGAGCACACTGAACCAAAGACCGTGTAGGAGAAGAAGAAGAAAAAGTAATAAGGAGCCATTTTGTTTTCTTTTTTCAACTTTTCTTTTTTGTTAGGACCCCGACTGCAGCAGACATCACCTTCCAGTATTCCACCTTTCTTCAGCTCTTTCATTCCATTCCTTTGCCGGCTGCTGGCGGCTCTTCTTATCATTCTTTTCTCTCTCACACTCTCTCTTTCGCCCTTCTTCTCACTCATTCTCTCTCCCTCATTCCAAACTCCTCTGGCCATTCCACCACTGCACCATTCTTATTCTTTCATAACTTCCTCCTTGGTATCTTTCCCCTCACCTTGGCTCCGCCTCTACCTTCTTCTTCTTCCTCCTCTTTTCCCTCTTCTTCTTCTTCTTCTTCTTCTTCTTCATCATCATCTTCTCCTTCCTCTTCATCTTCACAGCCTCCCTCACGACGGGATAAATCACGCGTTCGCTGTTATGTATTTCTCTATCCTCTCTCACTGTTTCATTTTCTCTTTCTCTCTCTATCGTCCATATATTTTCTGTTCTTTTCTCTTCTCCTACATGACCAACGACCAACACCGATCCATTATTAGATTACACCACGTTTATATACACCACTTCTTGTTTCACTTTATTTCTGTGCTTCCTCTCACTTTTCTGCTAGATTTCTGTGATATATTTCAAGATTTGCAACATTTTACCATGGTTTAATGAATGTTTATCTCCTTGTTTTAACTTTCAACCAATGATTGAATCCAATCCAATAATCAATTATTATGGAATCATTCGATATTTTGTTGAATATTCCTATTCAACAAAACCAGAAGAGCTATTTAAATTCTATTGCAGTGTGTGATACTTTTCGAATTTGTTTAGCCTAAATGGTCGAACATAAAGTAGGTAGTGAATGATCATAAATAAATTGTTTCCCTATTAACTTAAAGTTAGTTCTGCGACTAGATAGTATATTCATTTGCACGTATCTATTCAACAATAAATTACTGTACGATTCAGTATTCCGTGTTGCCTATAAGTTTGTATTCCGTAATCTTTTTTGAAAGTTCGCCATTCATTAAAATTGTGTACCGGTAGTGAAGTTTGAAAGATTTTCCATCTGAATTTGTATACTATACTAATGAAATAAAACAAACTGATATCGTCAATTCTACCGTCTATTTTTGGTACAGAACCATGGTTTCGTCACTGACGGCTCGTACCCACGAAACAGGTGAAGTGCCCGTATATTTCACTGTACAGCACTTCACCTGTTCCATGGGCACGAACCACCAGTGGGTTGCGTGGCAACATAGAAACTGACACAAGTCACATTCTCAGTTTGTTTTATTTCATGATGGAAAATCATCGTTTTATTTCTACAACATCGACAACGAATCAGTCGAATTTTCATCTATACTATGTTTTAAAGAGAATAAATGCCAATAAAGAATGGTTCTTATTATCATTCAAAGTGTTGTTTGTCCAATTTGATATTATCATTATGTTATTGCCATATTTGTTAATAATAAGAATTTTTTGGTAACGACTGAAAATTCTGTATCTTTTTTTAACAATTCAGATTTGTCGCAAAATATTCATCAACTTTTCCAAATTTTTTCTATTTTCCCTTAGTTATTAGTACTTTTAACTTCTGCATTCTATTATCTCAAACATTCTGAATAAAGAAACTCACTCATTCATTCTATTAATTTGAAAGAGATTGAAAAAAAACTGGTACATTAATCATCAAAACTTCAAAGACTCTACGTAAACTTCAAAAACTTATAAAACGAATAATTTTATTCATACGTAAATTTGAATAGTAACACATTCTCTACATTTCCAAACCAAATTTTGAATTATAAATGTTTAAAAATAGTGATAAGCGGAGGGTTGGTTGACCCCCCATCCTCCCTCCCATCGGTAATCTACGCCTCATAACCGTTCTGCCACTGCAAAGATTGCCATGACACCACTGGAAGAGCAAGTTAGTGAATTTCCATGAAACAAGGCCTAGGTATGAGAAACTATTATTACTAGGAACGACTACTACTACTACTAGGGACAGAATGCTTATTCTTGAATGATTAATTCAAGTAGAAATACAGTTTGTATTAGTATGAGGACATTACAGTCTCTGAGTAGCCCACTTGATAGTTCCAACTCGGACGTAGGTAAGCCCAGCCCCACAATATGGCGGACTCTCTCGGCCACGAGACCCACAAATAGACACTCCACAGCTGCCACAAAAAGAACACCTCCACTCGCCAACCCCCTCCTCCTCCTACTTCTCTACCTCCTCCTTATCCTGATCCTTGGTCCTTTCACCTCCCGCGCGGTTGCAGCTTATGATAAAAGCGTGCTCCTCTGGGGACTTGGTTGGGTGCTGTGATGCAACAGGAAATATCTATGACTATGACTAAAACAGCTTTACACTTGTGAATCATGAAGAATGACCATTGATCCTCCATAGATTTAAGAACTAATTTTAATAGATTCTAAGTATTTTCGACTCTCAAATTCAAGATTATGCAAGTTTGGTTAATAATCAGAATAACTTGAGTTTGAGAATAACTTCTTGCACTGGCGGCTCGTTCCCACGAAACAGGTGAAGTGCTCGTATCTTTTACTGTACAGGACTTCACCTGTTTCGTGGGTATGAGCCACCAGTGACTTCTTGTTATATGTTCATATTGTTATATTTGAGTGTGACATATGGGGAGATTTCACATGGTTGACGCTTTACATGAAGTCTTATTCATAGAGCTCGACAGAGTATATTAGACTTCGAATTTTTAGAATATCCAGCTTCTAGAATAAGAATAAATTGAGTTTAGGAATAAAATCTTGTAATATGAGAGTGGAACATGGGAAGACAAAGTAGGCGTATTTTTTAATACATGCATTCATAGCCATAATGAGTCATATACCTTGAGGATATTCTTCTCAAGGCACTGGCGGCTTGTACCCACGATACAGGTGAAGTGCCTATATCTTTTACTGTACAGGACTTCACCTGTTTCGTGGGCACGAGCCGCGTGTGTCTCAAGGTTGTCACATGGAACAGAACGGAACTTCCACCTCTTTCAATCAACTTCAATTATTTGAAGAAGTGTTTTTTCGAACACCATTCAATTTTATATAGTATTGGAAAGTTTAAAAGATTCGATAGAATAACAAATCAAATCTAAATAAAATCGGAAACAAGCAGGAAAATAGCAGGTCATTAAAACAGTTCCAGATTCAAATCTCAATCCTCGAGCAAATTTATACGATGGTAATTCTTGTATCATCCATTAGCTCGCCTACAAGACAATGTAAAAAACCATTAGCTCCACTACCAGACGGTGAAACGACGGTTGTCGGATTTAAACTCTGACCCCAAATCGTGACAACGGGTTACTCACTATAACAATAATTATGTGAGTGTATGTTAATACTGTATGCGTATTTGTAAGTAAAGTCTGGTCGTATGCAAAAAAGACAATCTGGTATGATGGGAAAATGACTCCAGCTCGGTCAATATTGGTTCAAAAATTAAGAACTTGGTCTTAAATTGTAGAGAACATTCTGCTGTACAATTTGAGACCAAATGTATCATATTTGAACCAATATTGACTGAGTTGGAGTCATTTTCCCATCTTGCTAGAATATCTTCATTGCTTCGAGAGACTATAACAATTTGTGAGACTATGTTAAAGTGCGTACTTGTGAGTATGTGCTGCTGTATTTTATATGTGTGAGTGTATATGATATACAGTATTTTCTATGTTCATATAGAAAATATATGTGTATTTTCTATGTTCATATAGAAAATATATGTGTATTTTCTATGTGTGAATGTGGAAAATATAGTATTGGAAATATAATCTATATACATATGGTTAGTTGTGAGAGTGTGTAAAGATACAGTATTTCAAAGGTGTGAGTTTATATAAAATTCAGTATCTTCTATGCGTATATGTTCAGTATGTAGTTAGTATGCGAAAGAGTGGGTGGATATCAAATAGTTGTTTTGGTTTAGAGGGCTGCCCCTGAAGAAGTAGTAGGAGTGTTTCAGCACTGGCTCGTGCCACGAAACAGGTGAAGTGCTGTACAGTAAAAGATACGAGCACTTCACCTGTTTCATGGGCACGAGCCGCCAGTGGCGTTCACTTTATTATGGTGTATTCATCGGAAATGCAGAGATTCTGTGTGAGTGCATGAGGATGCTATTGAAACGAGATGGGTGCAGAGAGAGAGAGAGAGAGAGAGAGAGAGAGAGAGAGAGAGAAAGAAAGAGAGTGAGTGAGAGAATATATGAGAAGAAATGATAGATAATCGGAGAAAAGGGAAAACTGAGATGGGGTGAGGTGAGAAGAAAAGAAACAGTAAGAAAGAGAAAAGAATTTGAATTGAAGAGAGTAAAAACAGTAAGAAAGAGAGAAGAATTTGAATTGAAGAGAGTAGAGAGTAAGTGACAGATAGAGAGTGAGAGAGAGAGTGAGAGAGGAGAGAGAGAGGAAGAGAAGAAAAAAGAGCAATAGCATATAGAATAGATAATCCCTTTTCTATTCTTTATCTAAGGCAATAGCAATAAAAGTGAAAAGAGATATAGTTAAAAAAAAATATTAAAAAATCTAATAATAAACTGAGTTAACTTTTGACACCTTTCAAAAATTTTCAAGTCTCATAAAGTTTCAACTGATGGATTTATTAGAAGATGATAAACTCTTTATAGAATGAGGTAGGCTACATTAAAATTATTTGGAAAGGTTTAAGGGTAGTTTAGTGTGAAAAGGGTCTTTTCTGGTAAATTATTGGCAGAATTAAGCTTAGATCTTGAGAAAAAGATGGAGGATGATGATGAGGAAAAAGCTCATCATGAAGTAAACGGGAGTGTGAATGAAGAGAGGGACAGGAATAGTGGAAAAGGCAAGAAAATGAATATAAAGAAGCTGATTTCTGAAGAATGTGAGGATACAAACAGTGAAGGAGAAGATCACCACAAAAGAAGGAAAGAAAATAAGATTTACAAGATGAGGCAGATTGAGCGATACCGAATTCCCCATGTAATTGATTGCCTCCCTGAATCTATTAGCATTAACATCGTATTCTTCTCCAAACACCCTGCTTGTCCTCTCCTCATCAAACAGTTCTTTCTCTTCAATTTGTTCTCCATTTATATTCTCTGTCTTCTTCTTTCATTTCTTTTCAATGTCGACGAATCAGTAGAAACTTGTAGCGTAGGTGAAAATTAGTTTAAAGGTACTAGTTTTAAAAATACTGTACTAGACTGAAGTCTAGAGGACAATTTTAACATCTATCAAAATAATTGAGCCAATTTCATTTACTATACTTCTAAATTTATACACTGTAATATAACAGTAGGTGAATTCTCTGAAATCATCAGAAAACACAATACTGTAAATTAATTGCGAACCACGAGGCAAACAGTAATCCTCATGGATAATTATTATACAGTAGAACCTCGATAATTCGTATAGTCTGTCCAAGCAAAGGAGAGCCTCTGGTAAGATGAGAAAATGACTCTAACTCGGTCAATATTGATTCAAAAAATATTGATTTTGTCTCAAATTGTAGATCAGAATATTTCCTACGATTGAGACCAAATCAATAATTTTTTAACCAATATCGACCGAGCTGGAGTCATTTTCTCATCTTGTCAGAGGCTCTTCTTTGCTTGGACAGACTATACCTCTATAATTCGTAGTGAAAGCTCAGTCCCTTGAAATACTTTTCCATTAAAAATTAGCTTCGATAATTCGTAATCTTCCCTAACTCATACAATAGCATTGGTTCCATGAACTTCGAATATCGAGGTTCCACTGTACATGGATAGGCTGATTATTATAGTCGTATATTTGTTTTGAATACTTCTTCTTCTTTTTCTTCTCACCCTCTACTTCCTTCTCCTCCCCCTCTACCCATCCCTCTCACCTTTTTCATTCTTCTTAATTCTTCTCCTTTTTATGCACTTTATCTTCCCCCACTCTACCATATTCGGTTCACAGCAATGTGTTGTGTGAGTATATCAAACCACCCAACCAGTAGACTAGCTAGTAGTGTCTTCTACCTAATCTGTGTTCAATAATTAGCATAATCGTATCTTTGGCCTCACAACAGTCTGTCCTAGTGGTCGATCAAAGAAGATATTCTGGCAAGATGAGAAAATTACTCCAGCTCGGTCAATATTGGTTTAAACATTATAAACTTGTTCCCAAATTGTAGAAATCATTCTTCTCTACAATTCAAGACCAGGTTTATAATTTTTGAATCAATATTGACCTCACTGTAGTCATTTTGTCATCTTGCCAGAATGTCTTCTTTGCTCGACCAGATATAATGTCGATTAACACCATCACCTGACATGTTTGGACATGCTGGAAGGGTCCTTCTTCCTTAATCCCTTAGGGCCACTTGATCCCTTCTCGACACCTAATTAGGTCGTGCTCACTCACTTTTAAACAAAAAAAACTCACTTTCAAGAAAAAACTTATTTTATCCATCCGGCATCTAGATAACTGTTTCCTCACAGCACTGCCGCATTCCAATCTGTTTTTTTTTTGTTTTAATTTTTTATTGAGGCTATAAGTCGGTAACATGATAAGGGATTATGGGTGCTTATAGGGATTATTAAGGGTTCAAAATACTCGACTGTGTCAACATTTCGATCCTCACTCATTGTTAGGCATAGTGATAATGTATTTTTGAAAGTGAAATTGTCAGGTCTTATATGTTTTACTGTATCATAGCCCATCAATAGTGGTCCAAAAAGCAGTTTCCGTCAGAAAAATAAGGAGAAAGCTGGTGGTTATTTTCCCAAAAGTTTCAAGAAATCCTACTGGAACTGGAACTGGAGCCTAAATTATTTGAATGTGCTGTGTACAATCCTAAGATGCAATTTTTAAATCAAATGAAATTTAATTGTTTACTTTCCCACAAAACAAACAGTTTGAGTATAGTATTATTGTATTCTGGATCACAAAAAAGTTCTCCACTGTTCCAGTTTCAGTAATTTTAACCACTAATTTAGTTTTATGTATATCTATATAGAAACAGTTTTAAATTAATATATAAATTTCTGGGAAATATCACCAAAATAGCTTCATTACTTAATAATAGAGAAACTATTATTATTAATAAACAGAGCTAAAAGTCAATACTTCGGTTTGAAGCTCAATAATTTGGAGTCCTCGATATCTGTTCAAATGTACTAAAAATAGCCTACTTGTTTTCATTTTTGTAATTGTTTTCATCCTTATATCTGTCCAAAAAGTACTAGAAATACTTTTTACATTTTTGTACATGCTTTTATCATTCACTTGTACAAAAAGGCAGCCACGTAATTGTAATTTAAGGTAAAAGTAATTTCTCGTAAAATCACGTGATCATACATGTTTGAAACTCTACAAAATTTTATGTAAAAGAGTCTATTTTACTACATGAGGTATTGCAAACGCTATCTATCGTATGAATCGAGTAAACAAGTAAGCTGGTACTGTCTTTAGTACTCGACTCCCATTGGCCAACTACTCTAGGTGTTGAAAGTGGTAGTGGGAGGTTTCGTCCAATGGCAGAGCTTCAATTCAGCCTTCCGTCATTTTGTTTTATCGACAGCCATTTTCTCAGTTTTGACAAGCGAATCAGACAGTTTCTTGTATACTGTAAACTCAAACAACAACCAAACTTATTGAAAGATTATAATGAGAGGCGGTATTGAAAACTTCTTCAAACTCTTTTGATATTGAGTTAACTGGATATTTGATTTTACTGATTCTGACAAAATAAGCAAAGTGTATCAAGTAAAGTAAACTAGCCTATATTATTTCAATGAAGTATGAATTGACAAATTTTGTGTGTTTTTCTTCCGTTATTGTATGGAATTTTGAAATTATATTCGGATGGGGAATAATGGAAAAATTAAAATAATGAGCATCAAATAAATGAGAATTTGTTCTGTAGGTAGGGGTGCGGAATAGTTTCAAGAGTTATTGAAACCATGAGAAATTTATTGGTATAATGTGAAATATACAATCAGATTTGATATTTCACTTGAGCTACTGATATGCAGCCACTTACTACCTTTAAAATATTGAGAATTTTATTCCACGAAACAGTTTTTGAAACATTGAACAGTGATTGTGAATGTAAAAATCACCTAATAAATATTCAATCAAATTTATTAACTTTAAATATTGAATTTATCAACATGGTAATAAATATTGGCAAATAGGTTGGTCAATAAATGGATATTTCGAATATTCGCTCTCAAAAAAGATAAATATTTTCAAACTGAAACTTTTAGTTCTGGAGGCAATCTTCACTGTATTGAAGATGACATCCCGATTTCTATTAGCCAGCAGTCTATTTTCTTCCTCGAAGAAAAATGAGGGAATTGGATTAAAAAGATGAAGAAGAAGAAGAAGAAGAAGAAGAAGAAGAAAAATAAGAAGAAAAAGAGAGATGCGCCCGCCAACCTAATCGGCTTAAAGTTCTCTAATGAGACAGCGGATCTCATAACACGCAATTCCACACGGAATTTCAAGCATCTTTCTCTCATAAAAAAAGCCGACTCCTGATAATATCCTTCCTGATCTAGTTCGAGGGAATTCTATCGCTGTGTTCGATAGCTTTTCAAGTGATTTAGTTGGAGCCAGCCGAGAATGTTTGAGCTGGGAATGTAAGAAAGTTTTTGAAACTCAAGAAAACCAGAAATAATGCAATAGTAGTATTGACAGATTTGTAGTATAGTAGTATTGGAAAGGATGCTTCTTTTTTGTGTTATATGGCTAATATTATGTATATTAAATGAATTAAATGATCTGGGTTACAGGTTCTTCGATAACGAGACTCACAAAAGGTTGGGCAGAATTTTGTTCCAGCTAGAGCTACAGATCGCAGTTCAAGGTAGGCACAAGAAGCTCAATTCATATTTTGTGCAGATTCATGAATCGCTACATTAACAAACATAGTTAACATTCACAAAGCTTCAACGCTGTAAGTTCAACAAGATTAGTAGAGAATCTAAATCAAAATGTATTTATACTCGATGAATAAAAAAAATCCGCAAGATTCAAAGATTCAATGGATCTCGCTTGCTATTTAGTACATTGGTCAATATTTGCAGTTGCAGAAGTCCTTTGTCCATTTATGTAGCAATTTATAGAGATTCTAATCAATTATTATTATAAAAATTCACTGTAGCTGTCGCCAAAAAGTTGGGTGGTTCCATCTGCTAATTGTGCACTCCAACTGCCGATGTTGTCAATAAGAGTTGCCATTTATGTATGCCTAAATGATGTTTTTTAAATCAAAAGAGATAAAAGATGCTTTACATCAGCTGTTAGTAGGTTACATCACGAACAAGAGACAGACTAGCTATACTAAATTATTAGGCTTCGGCTCGGCCAGTATTGGTTCGGGGACTGTGAGCTCTGATTGAGAATTTATGGCTTTTGGGCCGATATTGGCCGGGCTGGGGCCGTATTCCCGTCGTGCCGTGGTGTCTTCTTGGTTTGGACGGGCTGTATAGTAGAGTGAATTTGAAACTGGCAACCAGCTGGTAGGCCTAGGCTCTTCATGGGCTGTTGAGCCAGACATACATTCTCATTAATATACCAGAGAATACGGAATGCCAGATGAGTGAGACATACTAATACCTAAGACACAGACATACTTGGATGTATTCTTTAGAAAAACACAAGCCGATTCAAATAAGAAAAATAAGGCCAGGAAGTTGAGTTTTCCATACTAACATGATGTATGATACCTTGATGCCTTTGGAAATTTCACTATAGAATTGATACACCCAACTGAACAGGGATCAGTTCGGGGACCCGAATACCTGTACACCGTTCGAACGTGTCAAGGTCAATTATTATTATAGATAGCTGGCAAAAGCTAGCTAGCTAGCGCCCGGCTCTAAGCTCGTGTTGGACCCGCAACTGGAGAGGTCTGCCTGGGGTGCACGTATAGTGTGTCCAAGCAAAGATGACATTCTGGCAAGATGGGAAAATTACTCTAGTTTGGTCAATATTAGTTCAAAAGTTTTCAATTTAATCTAAAATTGTAGAACAGAATGTTTTATACAACTTGAAATCAAATTATAAATTTTTGAAGAAATATTGACCGAGCTGGAGTCATTTTCCCATCTTGCCCGAATGTCTTTTTTGGTGTGCAGACGGTATGTGAAACCTGAGGCGGTTTAATTTCCTACCAAATCGGCTTGGAATGCGTCAGAAACCGAGACAGAAACACCGGTCTGCCAGAAAGAGATGGATAGATATTTAACTCATACCACGAAGTGAGAGAAAGAGAGAGAGAGTGTGTAAGAGAGATCGAATTGATGTTATCTCTAGATGCCCAGCTCACCTAGCGCTCTCATATGTCACAGCTGTCTTATAATCACCGTTAATGATCTGTTTTGACTCGACTCCCACTCAATACAGCCGCGGCCAACAGGTTTTTTATTGGACTACCCTTTTCAATTTCCAACTAATTCATGTTGTCGGAAGCATGTCAACAATCAATGATGATACTCGGCTATGAATTCTTGGGTATAGTCTGTCCAAGCAAAGAAGACATTCTGGCAAGATGAGAAAATGACTCCATCTCGGTCAATATTGGTTTTAAAATTTTGGTCTCAAATTGTAGATCAGAATGTTTCCTACAATTTGAGACCAAACTATTGAACTCGCCAGAAATGTCTTCTTTGTTTGGACAGCCTATAGGAGATGGTTTCGACTTTATGAGATGAGGAATAGGAAATAGTTTTGCTTACATGAGTAGTTTTTGACATCATGAATACAACGAGAAACATTGATAATATTAGGGTATGGATTCTTGGTTCAAGATAGTTTCAACTTGATGAGTATGAGGAATAGGAAATAGTTTTGCTCACATGAATAGTTTTCAACTAGATGAGATCTTCTGGAATACAACTAGAAACAAAGGAGAACAACTTTGATGATACTCGGTAATAGATTTTTGGTAACAGATAGTTTCGACTTGATGAATAGTCTTTACAAAGTGAATGATAGGAAATAGTTTTGTTCACATTAAAAGCTTTTGACTAAAATAATAATTGTTTAAAAACAATGGAAAACATCTCTGTTGATAATCTGTATGGATTCTTACATAGTGGTTGAATGGAAACAGTTTTGCCTAGATAGTCTGAACAACATGAAAATAGAAGTTCATAAATTGTTTCGACTTTAACGCCATGGATGGTTTTTACAATATGAGCAACGCCATCTCATACAGCATAATCCAGTGTTTATGACACTTGAAATGTACAATAAACTAATTGAGGCTTTTGAATTCAACTAGCCTACTTAGATTCAAGCGTTAACTTGATGTTGGAAACTAAAGTTATTAATTATTTAATTTATTTAATCGACAAGGCAAGACGCGCTAAAAGCGAAGTTAACAAAATTGACTATTTGACCAGAGGTATTTTAGTCATGGCCACCAATACGTCATATCAGAGACAATGTATATGTAATATGGTCATATGTTTTGAAAACGCTTGTTCCTATTTTGCGAAAAGAACAATTCAGTTGGAGTTTCCAGATTTTTAACAATTAAGTTGGGGTTTCCAGATTTTTGAGCTCATTAATATTGTTCCTGAAACATGTGGCGTGCAAAATGCGTACAATCAACAAAGCAGTGTAGTCTCGCCGAACTCTAGTAAACTCGTTTCGAAACAGTGCGTAGACCCAGTTTTGAATCAGTGACACTCCTTCTAAAAAACTTCCCCAAATGACTCATCTAGTTCTGTTTTCAACTCAATCACTAAAAAGTCACGTTCTCGTTGTTGTCACTAACATATTGGTCACTGAATTGTCACCAATTGTAGTTTATAACCCATATTTCCGAAAAACCCTGAACGTGTATAAATCACCTGTTTCAATTTCTTCAGATATATCTATCCAAGTAGAGAAGACATTCTGGCAAGATGGAAAAATTATTCCAGCTCGGTCAAAATTGATTAAAAAATTATAAATTTAGTCGCAAATTGTAGAGCAGAATGTTTTCTGCACTTTGAGGCCAAATTAAGAATTTTTGAACAAATATTGACCGAGATGGAGTCTTTTTCTAATCTTGCCAGAATATCTTCTTCGCTTGGACAGACTGTACACACAGTTTCCTGAATATTGTTGTTGTCCTGTAGCCTGGGACAAATAAACGTCTAGACTGGCGCCTACGGGATTAGGGAATAATCGATTCCAGAAAAGTCTCGAAAACCAAGAGACGAAACGTGACTGAACAAACTGTACAATATTACGAATCGGAGGTGACTAAGTGTCGGCACACCTCTATAATTCAACTCCTTTCTTCTTCTGTTATACATCCACTTCTGTATTCTTCTTATTCCTCTTGTTCTTTCACCTTCTATCATCCCTAGTTTCTCTCTTCACCTCTGTTCACCACCTCATTTTCACCCTTTGTTGTAAGTGTTAAAAAGTAATTTAGCATAAAAGGTATTGATGAAGTTCCTGTCTTATCTTTATGAACTCTCTTTTCTGTGTTTTGCCTGTTATTCACTGGCGGCTCGTGCCTACGAAAAAGGTGAAGTGCTGACAGTAAAAGATACGGGCACTTCACCTGTTTCGTGGGTACGAGCCGCCAACAGTGTTATTATTGTTTGATTTTAATGAATTTCTGAAATGTACTCTTGAACTCTTGATGATTTATAGCGAAATTTCATCATATTATTCAGATGTCTCTGGCTAAATAAACTTATTCTAAACAGTAAATTTCGAAAACTTTCTTGCAGTATAGGCTCAACATGTGTAGTAAGTCATACTTGTATTTCAACATCTTTTTTGTTGATTTAAATGTTTCTCGACCAATTTGACTTGTTTGTTGGAGTTATCGACTCACATTCTTTGCCCATTAGCATGAGTTTATTTGTACTATATTTGAGAAGCAAATACTGGTCACCCATCCAAGAGCAGTCCACAGTGTTCGTGACTTAACTCAATCAGTTTCACCGACTTGCCAATACCCAGCACACGTGAAGAAAGAGAAAAGGTTAGAAACAAACAAATAAAAGAAGGAAAGAAAGAAAGAAAGAGAAAAGGTTAGAAACAAACAAATAAAAGAAGGAAAGAAAGAAAGAGAAAAGGTTAGGGAAAGAGAAAGGTTAGAAACAAACAAATAAAAGAAGGAAAGAAAGAAAGAGAAAGGTTAGAAACAAATAAATAAAGAAGGAAAGAAAGAAAAAGAAGGATAGAAAGAAGACAGAGAGGAAATGATGAAAGAGAGAAACAAAATATGCAAGATGGACAGAAGTGTAAACGATGAGGAAGAAAGGAGATGAAGAAGTTGAAAAATATGAGGATAGTTGTGTAGAAAGAAAATCAGAATGGTTGTGGAAA
This sequence comes from Sogatella furcifera, assembly GCA_017141385.1. NCBI lineage: Eukaryota > Metazoa > Arthropoda > Insecta > Hemiptera > Delphacidae > Sogatella > Sogatella furcifera. Next base: position 5,758,447 of record CM029554.1, read on the forward strand.
ATGGATAGTAGGTAAAAAGGAAAGAGAATCAGAAGAGAACGAGGAAATAAAGGAGAAGAGAACGACAGAGAGGCAATGATGAAAACAGAGGAACAGGAAAATGCAAAATAGACAGAAGTGTAAATAATAAGCGGAAAATGAGATAAAGAAAGACGAAAAATATGAAAAATGGATGTAGTTGTAGAGAATGGAAAAAATTAGGAAAGAGGAGAAGAGAATCAGGAAAACGAGGAAAGGAAGAAATAAAGAATCAGAAGAGAACGAGGAAAGGAATGAATAGAGAATCGGAAGAGAGCTAGGAAAGAATGGAAAAGAGAAAAAAGATTGGAAAAATAGGGAAAAATAAAAGAGAATCAGAAGATCGAGAAAATAAATAATCAGAGAAGAGAAAGGAAAGAAAGGAAAAGATGATCCGAACAGAACGATGAAAGTAAGAAAAAGAGAATGTGGTGAGAACGAGGGAAAAAGAACTAGATAATCAGAATGAGAGCGAGGAAAGAGAGGGAAAGAGAATTGAAAGAGAATGTTAGAAGTATAAGAATAGTAAGAGAGGAAGAAGTGAGAGAGTGGTTTGGAGGGGGGGGGGTGACAGTGACAGAGGCGATTATTTACCTTGGTGGAATTTCATTATTGCCACTTAGGGCAGTTTTTAGCCGACAAAGTGTTAGCAGCAGCAAGAGGTGTGTGGGTGGTCGTGCCTTACCTGTCCAAACACACTCACTTGCCCTGGCGCTCCTGTAAATAAGGGTAGAGAGAGAGAGAGAAAGAGTGAGAGAGAGGGAGGGAGAGAGAGAGAGCAAAAGAGATGAAGGGAGGAAGAGACACAAACTGAAAGAACGAGTGAAAGACCGCAAAGATTGCACACACAAAATAGGGAATACTCTGAACGAAAAAGAGGAGTAATTGATACGATAGAAGGATGAAGAGATGAAGGAGGAAAAGAATGTGTGACATAATTATGAAGAAGAATTTAGGTTTTATCCTGATGACGATGCCCACATGGGCTCATAGGCATGTGCGTGGTAATAAGAGGGATGATGATGAGAGATGTCGATTACTTTTTAGGCGGTCAGTAATGCATTTTCTTTTTAAATTCTATCTTAGAGTTTCCCTCTGTTCTTCCTTCCTACCATGAAATGATAAGGTAATAATACTTACCTAAAAAAAATCTCCTTCGAAACACGTGTTTGTCTATTTGATAATGCTGTGATTAAAAACTGTTTACCTCTCAAGAATTGAACGCGATTTCTTTTGGTTATCAGACCGTCCCCTTATAAATTTCCGCAAAGAACCACCCAGATCAACAAGAATGATATTAAATTATGAATTTAAAGATATCAATTTATTAAATTTATAAGGATGGAAAGATGAATGATGATCAAGTTTGTGAAAATGTGAGAGAAAAGTCTGGAGATTTTGAGTGAAAGGGGATAAAGGAGGGGGATGAAGATGAAAGAGGAATATTGAAAGAGTGAATGAATAATTGTCAAGTTATAAAGGATAGAATTGGGAGCAATTTTGTGAAATTGTGTGAGAAAAAAATCTGGAGATTAGAAGTGAATGGAGAGAAAGGTGGAAAATAATTATAAAAGAGGATTGATAAGAGAGATAGACAGTAATATAAGGGAGGATGAAGGTGTTGTATATGATGAGGAATAATCTGGAGATTGAACAAAGTTGGAGGAATTAGAAATTTTAAGGAAGATGATGAGGTTGAAAAGAAAGATGAATTTGATAAGATGAAAGGATTGAAAGATGAAGGTAGGGAAAATGTAGTTTCAATATATTCTTTGTTCGGCCATACTGCCATTGAATAATTGCTGGATCGTAGTAGACCTAGTAAGTATAGTCTCTCCAAGCAAAGAAGACATTCTGACAAGATGAGAAAATGACTCCAGCTCGGTCAAAATTGTTTAAAAAATAATAAATTTGGTTTTAAATTGTAGGAAGCATTCTGATCTACAATTTGAGACTAAATTTATAATTTTTGAACCAATAATTATCTAGCTTGAGTCATTTTCTCATCTTGTCAGAATGTCTTCTTGGCAGTGTGGCCGTACAAAGAATGTATTGAAACATTTTCCTCACCCTTCTTCATCTTTCAATCCTTTAATTTTCCTATCTTACCAGAATGTCTTCTTTGCTTGGACTGAATATAGGGTAGTAGATGTAGTAGGTATAGGTAGAGATGAGATAGGTAGAGGTAGGTAGATGTAGTATAGATAGGTATAGGTAGTAGATTTCTCGTAACTTTGGGTACTGGTACAATATCAATATAAATATCTATTGTGTTCAAGTTCAAGTCAATATTGATTGGATGAAAATTGGTAGTTTATTTGATCACGAAATACAAATAGCTTCATTCAGGTTATTTATTGTACTAATTGTCAGTCAATGAATGAAACACTTATCGAGAATTACTTCTCCAAATCATCCGTACCCGAACCCAAGGTATGAAATTATCAATGGGAATTGATTTGTACAGATAACTCTTACACTCTTTTTTCTGTTGAGAAAGATTGATGAGCGTTCCCACGAATATTGCACAAAAATCATAACCATCAATTTAATCTGTTTCGCTGTAGATTTAATCAATTCGACTTACAACATGCTTGATAAGCGTTTAATTACTCGTATTATTATTACTTATCTAAGTGCATGAATGACTACAGCTCACTTCCCATTAATAAGCAATCTCTCAAGATGTTAATTATTTTAAACAAGCAGTACAACGAAACTCAATCAACTTTATTTATTGAATCAGGCAATCATTCCAAATCCGTAGATAATTTAATTATTTTTACTGCTCAAAGAGAGTTTGTACCCCATAAAAACAGCTCTGTTATAGTTGGCTAAAGTCTTTTAGATTACTTGAAAGCCGTGAAGAAATGCTAAGCGCTTTAAATCAGAGGAGTAATCAATTAGTTTTAATGGGGAATGTAAAATTTTCATTATTAATACCCTTCTTCACAGTAACCTGTGTAAGTCACATTGAAGAACATCAAATGAACGTGATGATCCTCTAATCATTGATTTTTGAATCTGAGTATCTTCTCGATTTATCAATATTATGTTGATATTGCACCAAATCTTGATACCTTCAATACCATATAATTGTTTATCCATCATTGAACCATTATAATATAGTTGAATTAGTTCATCTTATTGTGATTATTGATACATTACAATAGCCTATTCATTCCATATCCATCATTAAAATATTCATTTCAAATTAATCATTATTTCATATTACTAGAGTTCAATTTTGTGAATTTTAGTTCATCTAATCGAGAATCAATTCAATGAATAAGCTACTGGCGGCTCGTGCCCACGAAACAGGTGAAGTGCTGTACAGTAGAAGATACGAGCACTTCACCTGTTTCGTGGGCACGAGCCGCCAGTGGAATAAGCCTTCGTCTTTCATAGCATGAAAATGTCAAGCATAGATAGATGAACCAGATAATTTATCTATAAGACTTGAATCCCTCGTTGAACCCTTAATATAGTTTTCAATGTACGCATTGACTGTTAGGATGGAATTACACGGTAATAATTATATTTTCATATGAAAGCATACGATTTTGTATTTTCATATAATTTTATATTATCATTTCAAATTATAATAGAAACCGTGTAATACCGTCCTGAATATTCTCTTCCTTCATACTTCAAATAAATTCATAACGTATTTATTGATAAATAGAGCCAGGAATAATAATTATGCAAACGTATATGTATCACCAGGGGTTTCCTCAACCGAATAGACACCACATCCATTCACAGAATATGGCACAAGTTAACAAATTTAGTACAATGTTTGGCACCAGCAGGTCTAGGTGTTCCAAATGATGAATGGAGCTGAAATCGATGAATTAGCTGGCCAGACAAGAGTGAGAAAATCCGTGGCTAAAGCAGGTGAAACAGAGCAGTGAATAGATAATAGTCTGTCCAAACTAAGAAGACATTCTGGCAAGATGGTAAAATGACTACGGCTCGGTGAATATTAGGTCTAAAATTATAAATTTGTTTTTAGATTGTAGAGCAGGATGTTTTCTACAGTTTGAGATTAAATTTATGATTTTTGAACCAATATTGACTGAGCTGGAGTAATTTTATCATCTTGCCAGAATGTCTTCTATGCTTGGATAGATGATGTTGAACTAAAACATTTTCAAGAGCCGAACGCACAGAAAGTCAAAAGGACGTGGGAACCGAATGTTTGGACAAGAACCACACGATTGTTGAGAGAACACTGAATGCCACCCGCCAGTGACAAATGTCTTTCAATTCATCGAATAAAAACAGAGTACATAAATCTATCGCACTCCTTCTCCTCCTCCTCCTCCTTCCTTTTCTCTTTCCATTCCTCCCCTTCCCACTCTTCGTTCACCTTTTATCCCGCCTACGAAACAAAAGCATTTAAAAATCTTGTCTCTCGAGAAATAGCTCTCACCGGTTTTGAGCTGTGACTGCATGCATTTCCCTGAGGACCCACTTCTACAAAACTCTCTCTCTCTCTACATCTCTCCCACTTTCTTCCTCTGTTTCTGTTACCGCATTTACTTTGCGTCGTCTCTGTTCATTTTTTCTAAGGTTTTATCGTTTGTTTCTCATTGATGTGTGCTTCTTATAGCCCTGGGTTGATAATGTATCCTAACTATGTATTTTATTGATGAATGAATAGATAATCCATGAAGATTAGAAAAAGGATTGACAAATTTTATCATTAGTTCAATTCAATAATTGAGTTACAGTTATGATTGTGTAAGGTGAATATGGAGTATGGATACTCAACTCAAATTGTGATAAGGATTGAACTCTTCACCAAAAATATAAAAGTGATGTAGATTATTCACTTATAAAAAGATGAGAGGGGGCAAAGAAGAAGAAGAAGAAGAAGAAGAAGAAGAAGAAGAAGAAGAAGAAGAAGAAGAAGAAGAAGAAGAAGAAGAAGAAGAAGAAGAAGAAGAAGAAGAAGAAGAAGAAGAAGAAGAAGAAGAAGAAGAAGAAGAAGAAGAAGAAGAAGCAGTTGTCGGCGACTGCTTTGATTGGTAGATATGCGGCGGCGACTGGCGAGAGATGCAGCGATTGCGTTGGACGATCTGCTTTGGACCATTATCGACTTTTCACCTTTCTCAGCCGCCGTTGCCACTACAATCGATTATTGTGGGGGGGAGGGGGGAGATTGATAATAAGGGGATTGATCCTGAAAGAGGTGGCGAGAGGGAAAGAAGGGTCTCGGGACCGGTTCCGGTGTCTCTTGGGAGAAGCGATCTCGGTCTCGGCTGCCGAAAAACAAGCAAGCGGTTGCTGCCTGACTGCCTTGCTTGAAAACGACTTTGAACCGTCGCGCTGTCAGCGATCAATGGCTAACAGTATTGCAGAAATAATGCTGACAGAGTTATAATCTCTCTGTTGGGTGTAATTACTCGTATTATTAATTTGAAATGTGTAACTAGTTCAATAGATCAACTTGATGAAGATCAACTTCTAATGAATGTGGAAACAAGGAAGAAGCGAAAACACGCAATAAAAAGTGTTCAATTGAGTTAATTATTCTCTGTTCAGTACTTCAATTACCGTAATAGTGGAAGGATTAGAGTATGCAACCAGCAATGTTCACTTATAAGAAGTACGAATAGTATATATTACTACAGATATAACTACATATATAACTACAGATATATTTTGTTACAGTATTCCAGTATCTCAGTATTTTATCTTATCTGTAATGCTAAATTTTTACGATGCTAATTGAATACTTTGAATAATAAATAATAATGAATAATAATAATAATAATAATAATAATAATAAAATATGGATAAAAATAATAGAAAATAATAATTATGAATAATGAATAATGTTTTGAAATTATCAATGTCAAATCTGAATTGAAATAAGAAGAAATAAGAATAGGAAGAAGAAGAAGAATAATAATAAGAAGAAGAAGAAGAAGAAGAAGAAGAAGAAGAAGAAGAAGAAGAAGAAGAAGAAGAAGAAGAAGAAGAAGAAGAAGAAGAAGAAGAAGAAGAAGAAGAAGAAGAAGAAGAAGAAGAAGAAGAAGAAGAAGAAAAAGAAAAAGAAGAAGAAAAGAAGAAGAAGAAGAAAAGAAGAAGGAGAAAGAAAGAAGAAGAAGAAGAAGAAGAAGTAGAAGAAGAAGAACAAGAAAGAAGAAGAAGAATAAGAAAAGAAGAAGAAGAAAATGTAGGCAGGTGTTAATAGGCTGGTCAGTGGGGAAGTTGAAAGATTGATTCGGAATTAATCGCGTCCATTATTGCACGGCCCACCTGACTATTAAACGCGTCAGTCTGCCGCCGTCCTCTTGAACTGCAACTCTTCGAGATTACAGAAAGAAAAGAGAGAAAACAAGTTTAGTTGAGAAACAAGAACATTATCGAGATCTTCGTTTAGATTGGTAGGAAGAGGAACGGATGAATATGATGGCTGAGAAAGTGGTGAGATCCGAGAATGGAAGAAGTGAGAGAAGGAGGAGAGGGAGGAGTAAGTAGGGAAGGAGTAGGAGAAGGAGGTGAGGAGGCAGGAAAAGAGGAATATGAAGATGAGAGGTTTGAAGAGGATTAAAAGTAATAAGTTAGTAGAAAATTAGGTGTTAAAATGAAAATACTGAGATGAATAAATGAATGAATAAATGAATAGATTGATTAATGAATGAATGAATGAAAAGAGGAATCGATGAATAAGAGAAATTGATGAATGTATAAGAAAATGAATGAATAAATGAATAGATTGATTAATGAATGAATGAATGAAAAGAGGAATCGATGAATCAATGGTTGGAAGAGAAATTGATAATGAATGTATAAGAAAATGAATGAATAAATGAATAGATTGATTAATGAATGAATGAATTAAAATTGAAAGAGAAGATAATGAATAAGAAATAAATAAATGAATAGATTAATGAGGAATTGATGAATTAATGGATGGAAAGAGAAATAGATGAATGAATAAGAAAATGAATGAATAAATGAATAGATTGATTAATGAATGAATGAAAAGAGGAATTGATGAATTAATGAATGAAAAGAGGAAGAGATGAATAAATAAGAAAGTTAATGAATAAATGAAAAGATTGATTGGGGTGGATTGAGTGGGGGAAACAGAAGAGTAGGGATATTTAAGAATGGAGAGATTAATGCCCGGTTTTTCCAAGCACACTCAAATTTGAGGGACCCTCAAGTTTACTACACTTTACTACATCTCCTATACTTATCATAGAAAATATCAGCTGTTCATCAAAATTTGAGGGTCCCTCAACTTTGAGTGTGCTTGGAAAAACCCGGCAGAAGAGTTTTATAAGAAAGTTGAAGGTTCAGAAAAGAGGCATCAAGAGAGTAAGAATCCAAGAGTTTGTATATGAATGTACATCAAAGGATGAGTAAAAAATAAGAAGAAGAAGAAGAAGAAGAAGAAGAAGAAGAAGAAGAAGAAGAAGAAGAAGAAAGCAAAAATATGGAGGAGAGAAAAGTTGTGAGAGGAGAGAAGTAGACCAGAAATAGAAAAGGAAAAGGAATCGAGTAAAGAGCATGAGAAAGATTAGGACGAGATGTGGGGCACGAATGAGAAGGAATGATGAAGAGAATAAAAAGAGGAAGGATAAGGATTTGGAGAGAAAAGAATGGGAAGGAAGTGGAGGAAAAATGAAAATTAGATGAGGTGAAAAATGCGTGGAAGAGAACATAGGGGTAAAAGGAGAAGTAATTGATAAAAAGTGTATAGGTCAAGAAGGTTATAAAAGATAATGAAGAATATTTCATGATTGAAGAGTAGGAGAAGAAGGAACTGGAGCTGGAATGAAGAGTGAATAGGAAAGAGAGAAGCTACAGGAGAAAGAGAAGAAATGAGAATTTGAATATGAGAAAGGTATTGGTCAAGTAGGTTATAAGGAATAATGAAGAATTCATAAGGATTGAAGAGAAATAGAAGAAGAAAGAGGAACTGGAATGTAGAAAAAAGTGGAGAAAAGAAATGCGATAAGCTACAGGAGAAAGAGAAGAAAATGAGAATTCGAATATGAGAAAGGTATTGGTGAAGTAGGTTGTAAGGAATAATGAAGAATTCATGAGGATTGAAGAGAAGTAGAAGTCGAAAGAGTAGAAAAGACATGCGATAAGCTTAAGGAGTAAGAGAAGATTGAGGATGAGTGAAGAGGGAGAAGAAGGAAATGAAGGGAAAGAACGAAGAAGAAGGAGAAGAAGAAGAAGAAGAAGAAGAAGAAGAAGAAGAAGAAGAAGAAGAAGAAGAAGAAGAAGAAGAAGAAGAAGAAGAAGAAGAAGAAGAAGAAGAAGAAGAAGAAGATCGATTATCCCCCAATCGATTACTATCATCATTATCAAATGCATTCAGGTGTAACCGGTCAGTCTTTAATCCAACACCCTTCCCTCCCCCCTTCAGTACCCTCCCCCCATTGACCAACACCCTTCTCCTAAACTCTTGAGCTATTACTATGCTAATTGACACAGCTTATGGCATATCATTAATACATTTCTGTCCGTTTTTGTGACGCTTCACTGCTTACACAACTACAGTCTTTCCAAGCGAAGAAGACATTCTGGCAAGATGGGAAAATGACTACTGCTCGGTCAATATCAGTTCAAAAATAATGAATTTAATCTTAAATTGTAGATAAGAATGTTTCCTACAATTTGAGACCAAATTTTAATTCTTGAACCAATATTGACCGAGTTGGAGTAATTTTCCCATCTTGCCTGAATGTCTTCTTCGCTTGGACAGACTATACCAACTCCTGTTTAGGCCATCAGGTTCTTTCTCTCTTGCTTGAATAATTGAACATCTTCACTTGTCGGTATTTGAATCAATTAACACGTGTAACTGGTTTTCAGGCGAGCTGATTTGTTATGAGCCACTGCCAAGCTGGAATCTGATAGGCTACTGTAAGTGCTGATTGGAAAATAGGTGCGAGTCTGGTTTTAGTTCAGTTTTCACAGTTACAAATTGATTATTTTTATTTAGAGTGAACTTGAGATGCATTCACGGCATATTTTGAAACTATATTGAAGATGATGCGAATCAAAAAATAGTAGGCTTTTGAAAAAGTGTTTTAGTCTGAGGAATTGAAATATATTTTCCGTTCATTTAGTTCAGTAGGGAATTTGAATAATCAATGGGAATTCGTTAACAAATTGATTATTTTTTTAAAGTGTATTTTTGAAGATGTATTTTGAAGATGTTAAGCATCAAAACAAGAGTTGAGTTTTCAGAAGGTTTTGAAAAAAAAATTAAAATAAAATTGTCAATCTTTTTGTAAGCAAAACCAAGATGTTTGTTCATTCGTTTAGTTGTAGTGAATTTGATTACAATATTTGGGCAATTAAGATGCTTGTAGAACATTTTAAAGCTTCACTCAACTATTAAAGATGATGAGCATCAATCATTTGTTGAATTTTTAAAAAGGTATTGATAGTCTGAGGGATAGGAAATATTTTGTTCATTCATTCAGTTCAGTAGTGAATTTCAATAATCAATGAGAATTTCATTGACTCCCTCCCTACAAGAATAGGAAGGACAATCAATCACTTAAGATTCATAATGGAAAAATGTTTTGAAAAATCAGTAAACCAGAATCAATGATGCATAGATTTTTATTACACAAGCTGCGTAACAAAATGATCACTCTAGCACACATGACTGTCTCCAATCCGTCGATGTTATTCAAAATATCGATTCCAAACAATGTTATTTAAATGATGGAAAGTTAACGAACTTGCGTCCAGAGTCAGCTTTGATCATGTGTTTGCACTATCCAGTATCAATGAATAAAACCCTTAAACTTGAGACCTCAAGAAAATTCTTATTGTGAATCCATTCATACCTCAACATTTCTCGCAAGAATTTATAATTTCTTTCCAGAATCTCGAGCATTTCTGGCAAGAAGTAATTTTCTTGCAAGAATGAATGCCCCCATGAAGCCAGTTTGTCATCCAATATGTCATCAAATAGAAGTTTGCCATATAACCTGTATTCTAGTCATAACACGTACTCCAGACACAATCTTAAAAGTAATTAATAATCTGTCGTTCCATATAAAAGTTCTTAAAAAACAAGATCACTTTAATAACCTGTCGTTCGATATTAACATTCTATGGAGAAGAAGATTACAATCTCGTACTGGTTGATGAAATCTGATTTATAAAAAAATTAATAATTCAGCATCGCCTTTGTTGGCTAGCGCCAATTAATCAATAAAAAGGCCAACTTTGTTGTTAATGATAATGGCCGACAATTTTAATGGATGCTAAACGCCGTCTTTGAACGCCAGATGTCGCCAAAGTATGCAGAGAAAAACTGCATTTAATTCCCGCCGCTATTAGCGATACATAAACGCGCCGTTTGAGTCGCGTTCGGCTTGTAGAATTTCAAATAAATACTTGTAGAATTCGTCGGCTGCTAATGTAAAAGAGTGTCGTAATAATACTTTTTAAAACAGCCGCCTCCTGAGAGAAAAATTCAATGCAAAAAATTGCTCGGAAATTTTCTTTGTTAGTTAGTATTCTGGCCGTGGATGGACCCGAGGCTGCCTGCATTCTCACGTTTTACTTCAATAATAATCGACAGTCGGGGAATCCGTCAGCAGGAGAGAAAAGTCTTTTGTTCGGAACGCTGTAATGGTTGACGCATCAGCGAGAGAGGGTTTTTTGTTGCGAGATTAATTATCATGGACGTGATTGATGTCATGTCATGGAAATAATTTTTATCGTCTTTCATCAAATGTTCATCGAGAATGATAGAGAATGGAACTAAAACTAGAAATAAAATAAAAAGTAGATCTGAACTAGAAGTAGAACTGAACTAGCTGTAATCTGTACTCTCTAATTGTAATCTAATATGTTGATCATAATATTATTCAGTTCGAGACAAATTATAAAATGAAATGAAAATAATAAATTCGAAATAACATGTTCTAGACTAAAATGGTACTCATTATATTGAGTTCAAAAAATTCTACAATAATTCAGAAACTTATTCCCCCCATGAGCAAACTAAACTAAATAATACATAGTTTGTATTGAAAATACAAACAGTTTATGGTAAAGAACGTCTTTCGAATGAATTGATCAATATTAAAAAAGTAAAAATCAATCAAAATTTATTAAGTACGAATAGTAAGCTCTTTCCAATTCTCAATGTGTGTTTGCCGGTTTCAATTCTCAGCCAATAGCCGTGCTCCATTCCTTAGCCAATAAGAGCTTAGTCCAGCCATTTTGTAAGACGTATTCCTCCATTTTATAACAGTAACTCCCTCTATTTTCAAACAGTTTCAGTAAAGAGACTTCCTTTTCGTTAGTAATTGATGTACTACTGCTCCACTTAACAATGAATATATCACTGTAACTATTAATCAGTATTTATCATAATGAATATTATTTAATCATTGATAATAAAAATATAGAAGTCATGCTGAGAAATTATCAAATTGAGAGCTTCAACAACCTGATAATTCGAAATCAGTATCGAAGACAATATAATAGTCGAACTTCAATGTTATAAGCTTCAGAACTTCAATAACCTGATAACTTGAAATCTATCGGTTGTGAATATTATCAGCTTGAGAATTTTGATAATTTAGAAACTTTAATAACAGAATCAAAAGTATGGAAATCAGTATTAAAAGTAGTTTCAAGAGTATCAAGACTATCAACAGTGTCAAAATCAGTATCAAAAGTACAACAGTGTCAAAATCAGTATCAAAAGTACAACAGTGTCAAAATCAGTATCAAAAGTATCAACAGTGTCAAAATTAGTATTAAAAGTACCGTATCAACAGTGCGAAATCAGTATCAGAGATAGACGTTGAGTATAAAACATTATCAAATTTAGAGTTTCCTAAATAACCTGATAATTGAAAATCGGTATCAGAGACAAAAGTCGGGTCTAAAATACGTGAGAACCAGAGGTTAAATTTTCGAACAAGTTGAGTATGAGGTTTTATTGGAGTGCACCCCACTGAGTAATATCCGCCGCGGCGCAGCCAGAGCCAGATTGGCCAATGAGACAAGAGACAATGTAATGGCCAACCATTGACCTTGGCAGCGCTTGCAAGTCCCATAAAAAACGACCGAAAGTTCAGGCTGCCTTCAGCTACAGACTGAACGGCCAATGGCGACTGTTTGTCTGCTACTTACTCTTTCCGATTATAATTTTTGTTTTTCAACATTTATCCTGTTCATACTTGAATGTTTCAGTTATTTACACTATTTATTTACATCAAAACTATTAATTTTCGCATTGCCTTCTACTCTTTCCGATTCTACTATTCTTTTCCCACTTCTACTTGAATGTTTCTGTTATTATTTCTATTCATTTCCATTATTAAACTATTCTTACCCTATTAAACTATTACTCTTTATAGGCTATTAATGTTTGTATTTGGTATTTGTATAAATTAGACAATGAAATTAGTTGAAGTTTGTTCATGATCTCTTCGAGTATTAACGATATTCAATCTACAATGTTGCTATTGATTATTCTTAATTTATCCAATTATGTTGTGATAGATATGTTGATCTCTATCAATGTTTGCATCGGGTATCGGTAGAAATTGAGCTATCAAATAAGTTAAAGTTTTCTCTTAATTGTTTCAATGATATTCTATCTAAAATGTTGTTTAAAAGAATTATATGAATATTTTGAAAAGTATTGAAACTTCATCGTCTTTGCGTAAAGGAAATTGGAAGTTTAGACTTTGGAAAGCCTATCTCCTATCATTGAATTTGTTCCTGAATATTATCCAATTCATGTTAGAGAACACACATGAGTTCTCTAGGAGTATCTTATTCATCTGAAGACTATAATATTCATTCATTGATATTCTTATTTCTTCCTGTGAACCAGAATAAGGTTTCAAATACAGTATTATTTCGGATTTTTTCTTTTCTAGCTAGGGCCGTAGAAAGTTTAATGAGTAATGATTCGATTGATTTTGATTACAGGGACGATGTATTTAAATACATCAATTCTATCACTAAATCTTCTGAATGAATTGTAAGTTAAACAGCATTCCATCCGAAACAGAATTTTCAACTGAGTTCGATGAGAAATTCAAATGAACCCTTTACATTAGATTCACACCTCGGATCAAGCTCTTCATCTTCACCGCTTTCCACCTCGGCACCTTTCAGTCATGGCTGATAATTGCAAAATATGCTTCCAAAACAGGCTCGAAGTGTGAAATTATCACTGCTCTCCAGATTGACGGATCAGGTACAGGACGCAGCAACTCAACGAGCTGTTTGAGACGAGAAAAAAGACGAAGAAGGAGAGGAAGAGGAGGAAGACACGACGAAACGGGTAGAAAAGAGAATACCGGCAAAGGAAGCGGGCGTGGTTTGAAATAATTATAGGTTAGGAGACCGTCCTTGTTGCGTTCTATTATTTGACAAACCAGACACCTTCAAGACCACCGAAATGTTGATCCACTTTACACAAGATAACCACTGCTATCGCCCTGCATAAGCTTACAAAGCTGGTAGTTCCGCGAGCTGAGAAGACACTCAAATTATACAAACTTACCTTGCAACGACGTGTCTTCTCAGCTTGCGCAAACTCTACCATGTTGATTGTGGGGCTTAGAAGGCGAGTCGTAAATTTGAGACGTGTTTAAAACCTAATCCTTCATCGATATCTAAACGCCGGTGAGTTCAGGAACCTGGGAAGATTATTTTGAATTTGTTTGAAAACTAATCCTACATCGATATTAAAATGCGAGATTGGTCTTTAGAGAGAGCCTGGAACAGAATATTATTAGGAGAGATGAACGGTTCCTGGGTTAAAATTTCAATCCATTTGATAAAATTATTGAGTCATATCGATCAATCAGGAAGAATGAGTATGCAGTTCTGTATTAAAAAATACTATTAAATGTAATAGACGAACTATTTTTGTAATCTCTAATTTGATGCTGATAGCAACTCCTAGTTGTAAGAGTAACCTATATACTCAAGAACAAATAAAACTATTATTGATTCTATCAAATAGTTATGAATATGGTTCTCAAATTTTGAGGAAGAAACAGTTCTATTAATATTGTTTGTGTTAATCGTAGAGATAGGAGATTTAAAATGTGTAGCCTATTATTCCGAGCTTATATCTGTTTTTTGCATACTTGATTAATGTTTGATCTTTCAACATTTTATCATTAATCCACAATTTCAGTTGATATTTCTGAACTCAACCCTAATCTATAAGTACAATTGATTATGAATATCTGAAAAATCTCCTTATTCCATGTCCCTCTTATTCTCATTTTATACCTGGGTCCTGGGTGTATACCTCACTATATGTCAAGATTGATAGAGAAAAATTGGAGAAATTATGAATCATAATACACTTTCCCATAGAGTCCCAGAATAAAGCGAATCAAAAATGATTATCACAGTAGAACCTGCTAAGTCATGTTATGGTGTTATTTGTTGAGTCAACGCCACAGAAGTATATTGGAGAAAATAGCAACTGATTCGATTTAACAAATTCGACTTAACGCAGGTCGTGAATACCCATAATGAATACTGATGAATTATTAACGATTGGCACAATTTTTTTTTATTCTCTTTCCAGAAAAATATTGTTTCAGATTCATTGTTCAGTAGAATAGATTCAAATGTTCAATAGATTCAATTTGCATGATAAGTAGAATGCATGTATTCAAAGCAGTCAAGAACTATTCAAGATTCACAAATCAGGAAACACTAAAAGGTAATAAATCAAGAAGTCAATTTATCGACAACAGACTTGTCGATGGGAGTAAACTGTTGAGATGAAAAGGTCAAGATTGCGTTGATTTGAAGAAGAATTCAAAGCTAGATATGAAGAGCATTGATTTGAAGAAGAATTCAGAGTAGAATAAAAAGCATTTGCAGTATGTGACTTTGAAATGAAGTCCGGGTAAGGTGGAATCGTGGCTAAGTTGAAGTCGTTGTCGGACTTAGCCGGACTTTGAATGGAATCGAACAATAAGCTCGAGCTAAGCTCGCTGCTCGGGCCATGCCTCATTGCATTCTTTTGATGACAATGCACTCTACTCCGACAACAAGCAATAGCTGCTTTATAATTTATAGCTGCCAGCTTTTCAAAATGCATTCTGGTCTTACGAATGCAGCACACACGGCTGTCACACTTTCTACTACTTCTCCAATTCTTCTTACTTCGTTTACTTCTTCTTTTCCTTCGATATGGATATCCTCAACCTCAACCTATACCTCAACCTTGATAAGATTTTGCTCTTTGTCACAAAATAATTCTTCTTAGCTTGATAATCTCTTCTATCTCTTCTAATCACATTTTTTTCTCTCCATATGTGCAGCATTCTCCTTTGAATACTATTACTGCTCTTAATAATACTGTCTTTTCTTTCTTCATCAATAGATTTTCTTCCCCACATTTTCTCCTATTCATATTTTGCTTTTCTTGTCCTCTTTTGTCAACTTCAGTCTCTTTCCTCGGTTTCTCTAATTTACTTTTTTTCTTGCTTGTCTTATCTCCATCTTATTCTCTCTTGTTCTATCTTCTTCCTGTACTCTCAACTTTCCATTGCCTCCTTTATTTAATTCGGTAAATTTATTCGATTCCTATTGTCAACTCAATAAGATGTAGCTAAGCCAAAAAGCTGTACTGTTTTGTCTGCTCCTATGTCATTCAGCGATGACTACATCATGATGTTTTTAAAATAGGGAAGACGATAGATGCTTTGGCTGTATCAGCTGTTAGTAGGTTACATCACGTACAAGAGACAGACGAAACCGCCTAACTTTCTGGCGTCAGCTAAAACATTGTTTGCTTATTAATTGCTACATTCCATTCGTTTTCATAAGTTTTCATAAGATTTCCATACTATTGTTATTAGCGTTGTGATCACCAACACAGTTCCCAACTTCCCAAAGTTGACAATAGGGTTGCATGTTCCATCCGAAATATCATGCTGATAACAGTGATAAGCCTGATAGCTGTCAGAGCTGTCTCCTACCGGAAGATCCTTTAACTAACTGTCACAAGTAAGAAACCAAGTTTCACAACATCTTGTTTGTGATAGAAATATCAATAATCAAGACTTGGAATACAATCAGACTCAGCATTTGAATCACCCTAAATGATTTGTTTCTACGGAACAATTTCATTTTTTTCTTAAAACTTATGTAAATTGATAGGAGCCTATGTAGCCTACGAAATTGATAATTTCAACCTCTATTAATTTTTATCCACCCAAAAAATCAGTGAAAGTTGGAAAATAAGGGAATTGATCTCATTATGAAACAATTAAAAATTCGAGAGCTGATTGCATTGGTTTCAAGCATATTACAAAGGGCTTCTACAACTATCACATGGATGAACAGAAAGGAAAAGAATGGATTAGTAAGTAGAAGTAGAAGCGGATGAAGAATAAGAAGATGGAAAGAAGAAGAATAAGAAGCGAAAAAAGAAGAGAAAATCAAAAGTAGAGCAAGAAGAGTGAAGAAACAAGTGGTTTGTAAAATAAATAAATAAAAAAACTGAACTAATCAATTATTCGGGGTGGCGGTTCGATTGAAGTAGGCATACAGTGGCTGGATTCAACTGATCGTAGATATTCTCCGTTTTCCGGTCGAGTTTGTTTTATTTCCTGTGTCGTTTTCGTGTGTTCTCTCCGTTTTCGATTCTAATCCGTAGCAATAAGTCTGACCGCCGGTTGACAATTTATCGTTTCACGAGCTCAAGACGGCAGTGTTGTCCTGCTAATGATCGCGCAGCGCGACATTGTCTGTCCAAGCAGAGAAGACATTCTGGCAAGATGGGAAAATGACTCCAGCTCGGTCAATATTGGTTCAAAAATTATAAATTTGGTCTCAAATTGTAGAAAACATTCTACTCTACAACTTGAGACCAAATTCATAGTTTTTGAACCAATATTGACCGAGCTGGAATCATTTTCCCATCTTGCACGAATGTCTTCCCTGTTCTATCAGACTACCCTGGTTCTAGTCTGTGAATTGTAGCATTGTGTTCCAAGTGTGATTATATTTATGTATCGTGGCAGCTACCGTTTCACAGCTACAGTTTGTGTCACTAATTCGTTCGCATTGGTTTTGAAATCGAATTCACCTTCGTTTTATTAATTTTTACCTATATACTCATTTGACTGAGAGATTGAACTTCAATTCCATTCCATTGGTGAGAATATGTAATAAAAATTTATTCAACAACTACGGTATGGTGGGTGATGGTAAGTTGACAATGAATACATTCAAAGCATTGGTTGGAGAATTCAAGTGAAATGCAATAGTTGTTATGATATAATGAAGAAGTTAAAATCAATGATTGAGAATATAGTGAGTTCTAGAAAGCTACTAGACTTTACAACAAATACAATGGATCGAGTTAAATGCAATAATTTTCAAGATGAAGAAGAAGTTAGAATCAATGATTGAGAATATAGTGAGTTCTAGAAAGCTACTAGACTTTACAACAAATACAATGGATCGAGTTAAATGCAATAATTTTCAAGATGAAGAAGAAGTTAGAATCAATGATTGAGAATATAGTGAGTTCTAGAAAGCTACTAGACTTTACAATAAATACAATGGATCAAGTTAAATGCAATAATTTTCAAGATGAAGAAGAAGTTAGAATCAATGATTGAGAATATAGTGAGTTCTAGAAAGCTACTAGACTTTACAACAAATACAATGGATCGAGTTAAATGCAATAATTTTCAAGATAAAGAAGAAGTTAAAATCAATGATTGAGAATATAGTGAGTTCTAGAAAGCTACTAGACTTAACAATAAATACAATGAATCAAGATGTAAGTTGGTTTTAGAAATCAATTTGAGAATGATGAATACAATGCATGTACTAAAATTCAAGTGAAAGGAATAAATTTGAAGTGAATCGCCTATCTCTGCATACAATAGATAATACTATAGATGAAGATGAAATAGCAGCATTACATACTAAGAATAGCCTATAACTTACACAGGCACATTATTGAGTCTATACTGTATTACTAAGTCTCTAATTGTCCATCAAGTCAATACTCTACCTCTATACAGTAATAACCTATCTTCTTCTTCTTCTTCTTCTTCTTCTTCTTCTTCTTCTTCTTCTTCTTCTTCTTCTTCTTCTTCTTCTTCTTCTTCTTCTTCTTCTTCTTCTTCTTCTTCTTCTTCTTCTTCTTCTTCTTCTTCTTCTTCTTCTTCTTCTTCTTCTTCTTCTTCTTCTTCTTCTTCTTCTTCTTCTTCTTCTTCTTCTTCTTCTTCTTCTTCTTCTTCTTCTTCTTCTTCTTCTTCTTCTTCTTCTTCTTCTTCTTCTTCTTCTTCTTCTTCTTCTTCTTCTTCTTCTTCTTCTTCTTCTTCTTCTTCTTCTTCTTCTTCTTCTTCTTGTTGTTGTTGTTGTTCTTCTTCTTCTTCTTCTTCTTCTTCTTCTTCTTCTTCTTCTTCTTCTTCTTCTTCTTCTTCTTCTTCTTCTTCTTCTTCTTCTTCTTCTTCTTCTTCTTGTTCTTGTTCTTCTTCTTCTTCTTCTTCTTCTTCTTCTTCTTCTTCTTCTTCTTCTTCTTTCTTCTTCTTCTTCTTCTTCTTCTTCTTCTTCTCCTTCTTCTCCTTCTTCTTCTTCTTCCTCTCCTCCTTCTCATCCCTTTCTTCTTTTTCTTCTTCATCGTCTTCTTCTTTTCTACTTCTTGTATTGAGCTCAAAATCAAGAACAGTTGATGGAATAGGCTTTTGAGTGAAAATACGATAGAAAAATGTACTTGAAATGCAGTAGAGTGTAT
The DNA here is from genome assembly GCA_017141385.1 of Sogatella furcifera. Taxonomy (NCBI): domain Eukaryota; kingdom Metazoa; phylum Arthropoda; class Insecta; order Hemiptera; family Delphacidae; genus Sogatella; species Sogatella furcifera. Next base: position 5,777,225 of record CM029554.1, read on the forward strand.
GACTTGAGATGAATACCCTGAAGTTATTGATAGAAAGTTATCAAGCACTAAATTATGCACTCTATTGGCATCCTAGCTGCGCGTGAAACCAATAGATTTTCAACTTTCCCTATTTGGAGAGGACAGACAGTGTATGTGATGGCTGCAACAATACTCATGAATTAGTTGTACACTTTAAAAGCAGGTGCCAAAAAAACTGGCGGTTGGGAAATGACTGTTATTATTGATCAACTCTGTTTGGACAGTCAGCGAGTGGTCTACAAGAGAAACCCCGTTTTCTAAGGTGGTTCTCGACTCGATATGCGCTCGTAGATAGCTTGCAAACTGTTCTAACAGAGTGAGAATTAAGAACAGGATAATTTCCAAACCGCCAGGATCGTTGGCGTCTAGTCTAACAGGGAAACTTGTTGGCTGCCCACTGGAATTTTATTGTGAGGCCGGACAAGTTGTAGGGGCAAGTAGCTGATGAGGTGATGTACAATCTCCAGCAGCCGCCTTGGAACATGTTCTCAGGCGCTTTCTTCAGTTGCTAATCTCTGGCTTGGCTTCGCCCACTTTGACCAATGAATGGTGCTGCTTCAGAGAAGGCTTTCAACGAGCTGTTTGAGTGAATTTTTAGTGAATGATTTGCTCAGGTTTACAACAGATTCAGAAAGAATTTTGTAAGATTTATGATTTTTAGTGACTGACATACGCTTGTTTACAACAAATTCAGTAAAACGTTTTGTAAGATTTATGATTTTTAGTGACTGATTTGCGCGTGTTTACAACAGATTCAGTAAGACTTTTAAAAAAAGTCGAATTGATTTTGGAAAAGATTGATTTTCTATTGATTTGTTTTCCTTATATTATGTCAATTTAATATCTTTAGTTGCTGGTTCCTAATGCTTCATCCGATCTGATTTTTTAATGTGTTGGGCTTCTTTTTTCAAGTACTTTCTGTCATACATTCGGTCTAAAATGTCATAGAATTGAGTTCTTATTAACTGCTTGCTCTATGCAGTAAATATTGTGGTAAATTTGATTGATCTGAATTCTCTCTGCTACTCTTTTCCAGCATCCTAATAGAATTTCTTCAAGTTATTCCTTATCGATAAATTATTTATCAAGTTATTCCTTATTGATCAAGTTATTATTGATATCGTTATTGATAAATTTTCTCAATTCCATCTATCAATTTTGGATTGTAGTTTGGTAAATTGTAATAATCCAATGCTTTGTTCTACATGGTTATTCTATTACTTGAATTTTAATCTTATCTCACTTCTCTTCATGGTTTAGTGTAAGAGAGGGCCGGGTGTGCCATAACTTCGCACCACAATGTAAAATAAAGGCAATAATTCTCATTCTCATTCTGAAGCTGCTCATCCTTTTCAAAATTTGGCCATCACATCACTAATCATTTCTATAATATCTGGAGCACATGTTTGCAATATCCTTTACCAAAAGTATACAATTCAGTAACATTATTTGTGACAGATCTTGCTTTTTTCATTAATATTTTCTAATTTCAATCCAATTTTTTCATACCTTCGTTTATGTAACTTACCACGAATATAAGCTTCTGTATTTTCTGTTAACGTTTGTTCATGATAAACAAGATTTTTATTGCCGAATGATTAATCAGCGTATAAATCCCTGATCCGGCTTAGCATTGATTTACGAGCGCTACTTGAAGCGGCGCCCCAACCCAACAATAATACCAAAACAGGAATAAAAAGTGAAAGAGAAAAATATTTCCATTCATATATTCTGCCCAAGCAAAGAAGACATTATGGTAAGATGGGGAAATTGCTCCAGCTCGGTCAATATTCGTTCAAAAATTATAAAATTGAACTCAAATTGTAGAGCAGAATGTTTACTAAGATTTGGGACAAATTTATAATTTTTGAAACAATATTGACCGAGCAGAAGTCTATCTCCCATCTTGCCAGAATGTCTTCTTTGCGCGGACAGACAGTATCTGGCTAGCGCCTTGGGGAAAGGTTATCTATCTCGACAATGTTACTAATGCCAACAGTAATCAATACATCTTTTCTGAGAACTTATACCGACGGGGTGTCGTCGGAGAGAGGAAAAAGAGATGAAAGAAAGAGAGGAGGATAAAGAGAGGAGGAAGAAGGATGTGTGGGCGAAGACGCGGATAGAAGGCGAGTAGACAAGTGAGTTGATAAATGGTGGCATTATGTGTACAGTCATCTGAGAATTATGTGTTTGTGTGGACTACTTGTCTATTTTGTGTAGTAACACGACAGTGCACACTAAATGTTTATCTCGGTGTCATTTCTGTCCTCCTTCACAGTCTTCTCCTCCTAAACCTTCTTCCATTTTCTGATTTTTTTCTTCTTTACATCCTTCTTATCCTATTCCTCCACTACCTTCTTGTTCTTCTTTTTCTTCTTCTTCTGCTTCTTGTTGTTGTTGTTGTTGTTCTTGTTCTTGTTGTTGTTGTTGTTGTTGTTCTTCTTCTTCTTCTTCTTCTTCTTCTTCTTGTTGTTGTTGTTGTTGTTGCTGTTCTTCTTCTTCTTCTTCTTCTTCTTCTTCTTCTTCTTCTTCTATCTTCTTCTTCTTCTTTAAATCCTTCTTATCTTACTCCTTCTCTTTCTTATTCTTTTTTTACATCCTTCTCTTCTTACTCCTCCTTTATCTTTTTCTCCCACTCCACACACTTCTACTCTTTCGTTTCTCATTTTTCTTAGTCTGCTTCTGCTTCTTCATCTCCTTATTATTCCTCTCTTCTTAATAATTATTTCTCTCTTCCTTCTTCTGCTTATGTTTCTTATTCTCTTTACACTTTACAATTTTCTATCAAGGTTTTGTTTCCTACTTCCACATCATTTGGTTTTCTTTTGGTTTTTTCTTCCCCTTTTTCATTGTTGCTTAACCCTCTTCTTGTTTACTCCTTATTTCAATCATATCCCAATCTTTGTCTTATCCCTATAATTTTCACTGAAGTCTGAAATTTCTTATTATTTTCCATTGTCTTCTTTTTTTCCTATTCTACCTCTTCATGGTTGAGTGTTAATGGGAGGTATGTTCTTGAGCATTCCTTCCAAGAATGGACACTTATATGTCCAAACTCCGCCTTTTTATGTAATTACAGCATCAGTTACAATACCGTTAACATAATTATTAAATCCTACATTTCAATCATTCTCGTAAGTTCTCATATAGTCTTCAATAGTCCATACTTAGTTATTAAATCGAGCGATGTAATTAGTATCATTTTTAATTTGCATAATATAGGATTTGAGCCGATGTATTTTTGTAATTTACATAAATAAAGTAAATGAATCTGAATCTGAATCTTCCTTTTCCTCCTTTTCTTCATTCTCAGCAATTTTTATCTTTTTTACTTTTGCTTTTCATATCTCTCTTTTTCTTTATATCAGACTATTCTTCACCATCCTCGTCTTTATACATCTTCTTAGTTCTTCTTCATACCTTTCTATAGTTCTTCTTTATACCTTTCTATAGTTTTTCTTTATAATTTTCTACAGTTCTTCTTTATATCTCTAGTAATTCTTCTTTTCCTTCACCATAATTTGACCCCTATTACCATCCTAGCACTAAATCGCTGAGATTTATACTTTATTTTCCTCCCCTCCTTCTCCTATTTTTCCGCCTTCTTTCCTCTTCATCTTCTTATTATTTTTTTCATATCCTCTTCTACTTTTTCTTCTTGTTCTTGTTCTTCCTCTTCATTTCCTCCTTCTTGTGAAATTTGTCATGCAACCGCGAACCCGATCAATGGATCAGGCCAATGGTCCATAGGGATCCTTCCCAAATCAGGATCTATTCCTGTGGGAGGCTACTGGTCTCTCCAAAAGTGAATGAATATTTTTTGAATGGAAGCCAATCGCGGATGATCGATTGAGATTTAGACTAGATAGTACAGTATTCATCGGGATGTTTGAATTTTGCACATCATCAGCTCATTATCATAATTTGACTTTTTATCTCTTCTTTGAAGTGATTTTTATTTCCATAAACTGAAATTTACAAAATGAGTGTCAAGTTAAATGAGAGGGATTCTATACATCATCACAAATAGCGATTCAAATCTAGCGCTGCTGTCCAATTTTAAATAAATTTAAGTTGGAATTCTATAAATTTTGCAATAACCTATTTCTCATATCAACTCAGATAGTTTCTTTTGTCCCTTCTCTAGAATAATGAAAGCTTTATCAGATTAATTCAAATTGATTTCCGATCATAATTCTCTACTCCTACTGGAATGTACTCGATTTTGGTCCACATTTACATTCCTTCCCAGGTTCCTTGGATTAATGTGTTAACCAATAATGTGTTTCCACTGTATTGTAGTGAAAAGTTGTGTATCCTTCTTGAAAAAAAATTGAACATTGATCAGCTTAAATCAATATAAAACTGAGTTGGCTATTCAATTTTTTCTAAACCATATAGGCTACATGTATTAGTGAAAAAGACGTTTCAATAATGATACAAGACAAATTAGATTGATGATGAATAACGTATCATCTTGTGTATCTTCTTGAATAGAAATTGAACCGTGTTCACTCATCTCACGTCAATATATTTTCATTACCTAATATTGTCTTCAAGTTGAGTAACACAAACATGGAACATCTTTAAAATTTGAATAAAACTTGTAAAAATTCTTTAAAACTTGTATTTATTTGAAATTTTAATTTTAAAAATATTATTTTACAGAAAATTTTGAAAGAGATATTCACATGGGTTTGTAGAAAATTAGTTTAGCGTAACGAATCGCGAACAAGATTGCTAATTATAGCAATTATAAATAAATTGAAATAGCTGAAGGCATTATCACAAGAAATAAGTCGATACCAATCAGGAAAAGTATTAGCTATTTATAAAAGATGCTGGACACAATGCAGAACCATTAGAATGCTGAAAAGATACAAAGCTCTGCAGTCGTTAATATTTCACCGTTCAAAAAATAGCCCATTAATTTCCTCTTCTGAAATACAATTCAAAGGATTTAGAAGCATATTCAAAGGTTTTCCCCAACTGCTCTGGTTAAATTAGTTGATGAATTATGTTGATTTATAACTGGCGTACTTTGTAAAAACTGTGAAATTGAATTTAGGTCGATAGATTTTTGAGAAGAATGTTGAACAGATTTTACCTAGTCTTCCTTGTTTTCAAAGGAAGTCACACACATCAAAGAATTTCTCTGTGTAAACAAAAGCATATTTAGCATAATTCAAGAAATATTAGAGGGAGGATTCAATAATTTACAATCTTGTAAACTCACAAACTCCAAATTTATAGTACTCTAATAACTAACTTTTTAACATGATACAATCATCGAACAAACATGTTATACAACACATGTTATACAACTACATAACTACATGTTATACAACATCATTCTGGTAGGCCTACAACAGTGTACAGTTTGGATTAAAAAAGAAAAAAAGTTCACTTCATAACCTATCTACTAGTATCATATAATACTCTCAATATTATTAGTAATACTTGACCCCAGAATCTGCCAGAGCTCACAATTCCGAATTAGAAGCTATAACCAACAATTTATTTTGCTTAAAGCTATCCACTCTCTTGAATATAAACCTTGAACTTTTCTAGACTCATAAAAATGAGGTGTGGGAACTTTAATGAAAAAGATTTTGAGTTGAAATGGTAATGTTAAGTTAAATTTTAAGTAGTGGAGTTGCTCAATTTTTCACAAGTTCCTGTTTACCACGTTTCTTTAAAATCATGACTGTGTTAGCTAGCCAGCACTGGCGGCTCGTACCCACGAAACAGGTGAAGAGCCCGTATCTTTTACTGTACAGCACTTCACCTATTTCGTGGGCACGAGCCGCCAGTGCTAGCCAGACATTGAGAAAACGAAGAAAGCTTGTTATAGATTCACATTAGAATTCATGGTTTTCTGCCACGTCCGTTTTACTTGACGTTTTTTCATTTATTCGTTTTGTTCTTCGACATAATCATTTCGCAACAACGTTGGTTAGAGCAGTTGAAACAGTTGCACAGTTAGACCAGTTGAAACAGTTTAATTCAAGGAGGCAATGTTCATAATGGGCCTACTCCTACAACCCGAGAGTTAGCCTATAGTGTTTAGTAGAATACTTTGTCAATGAATCTCAGAGGAGTGTTGACCATAGTATAGACTGTCCAAGCAAATAAGACATTCTGGCAAGATGGGAAAAATACTCCAGCTCGGTCAATATTGGTTCAAAAATTATGAATTTGGTCTTGAATCGTAGATCAAAAGTTTTCCTACAATTTAAGACCAGTTTAATTGTTTCTGAACCAATATTGACCGAGCTGTAGTCAGTTTCCCATCTAGCCTGAATGTCTTCTCTGCTTGGGCAGACTATATCATTCATAAATGTGTGTTCGTGCTTTTTCGTGATTATACAGCTGGCAGCGATATCGCAAGTCCGTGATTATTGGTCTTTTCTTGTTAATCACTTTCGGATGTGGATTGATGTTGAAAGGGGAACAACACATATTGTTCATTTTCAGATTGTGCAAGGGCAACTATGTTTGGTCCTTTGTTCTTGATTACTCTTGTTTTTTTTGTATTTTTTCCTGTTTGGTGAAACAGTTGCTCGTTTTTCTTATACCCTAAGATCCGCAAGAGATTATGGAGTGAGACTACTTACTTTAGAGCTTCATTGACTTGGATAGAAATCAATTGATTAGGCCGCTATTACACGATAATAGTTCTATGTCATACATCTATTATCAAAGATATTATAATATGTTCTCTATAGGAGAACATATGACATAGAATATGATCATTTATAATATTTGGTTCATTACACAATAATATTTCATCATCATAGATGTTTGATAATAGAAATATGACATAGAACTCTTATCGTGTAATACCCGCCTAAACAACGGATATTACTTCGGACAACGCAACAATTACTTATTGTAATAACGAATTACGATTGTAATTACGAATATTCGTAATGACATTATTGATAGATGATAAGAGTACCTACTTGATATAAATTGTACGATAATTTATAATGAGATTTAAAGCAGACACCCCCACCCCATATCAATGTTCAAAATACTTCAACATCAAACACCGTAATCGTTTGTTTCTTGTAGACTCCTAAATACAGTCTGGTCGGTCAGAGAAGACATACCGACAAGATGGGAAAATGACTCCATCTTGGTCAATACTGATTCAAAAATTGACTATTTGGTCTCAAATTGTAGAGCAGAACGTATTCTACAATTTTGAGGTCAAATGTATAATTTTTTAACCAATATTGACCTTGCCGGAGTTATTTTCCCATCTTGCTAGAATGTCTTCCTTGTTCGACCAGACCTCTACTACCGCCAAAGCATGGCCAGAAACGATAACATCATATGCCCGCGACCAAGCAATCAATTTGTGGATTTTTCATTTTCTCCTTCTTTTTCTTCTTCTCCTTCTTCTCTTTCTCCGTCTCTTTCGTCTTCTTTTCCTCCTTCTTCTTTTACACCTCCTTCTCTTTCTCCGCCTCTTTCGCCTTCTTCTTTTTCTCCTCTAATTTCTCTCCTTTTTCTTCTCCTCCTTCTTCTCTTCTCCTCTCCTTCTCTTCTCCTCCTCCTTCTTCTTTTCTTCTTCTTCTTCTTCTTCCTTCTTCTTCTTTCTTCTTCTTCTTCTTCTTCTTCTTCTTCTTCTTCTTCTTCTTCTTCTTCTTCTTCTTCTTCTTCTTCTTCTTCTTCTTCTTCTTCTTCTTCTTCTTCTTCTTCTTCTTCTTCTTCTTCTTCTTCTTCTTCTTCTTCTTCTTCTTCTTCTTCTCTTCTCCTCCTCTTCTCCTCCTCTCCTCCTCCTCTCCTCCTCCTTCCTCCTTCTTCTTCTTTTCCTCTTCTTCCTCTCCTTGTTATTGTTCTTCCTCTTCTTCCTCTCCCTGTTATTCTTCTTCTTCTTATTTTCCTTCTCCTTCTGCTTCTTCTTCTTTTTCTTCTTCTTCTCCTCTTTATTCTTCTTCTTCTTCTACCTACCATTCCTCTTCTCCTTTCTTTCCTGCTATTTTAGCGTTGACTTCAACTTGCCAATCGTTTATTAATGAGCCATTGTGTCGAACAATCGACCGTGTTTTTCCTTCTCCTCCTATCCTTTTTCTTCTCCTTCTTCTTTTTCTCTTTCTCTGTTCTAAACTAATTAGTTTCACTCCATCTGGATTCTGCATTGAACTGGTCGGTCGTTTTGTTTGCCGGGGATTTGCAGCTTCTGACTACATCAAGTCGACCATTTCAAGACTATTAAGAAAATTAATTAGTGAACTGGATTTTTGAGTTGATCTACTGCGGAGGATTGGTGATTGGTGAATGCCAAAAACGCCAAGGATTCGTTGGGAATTCCTTGAAATAAAGAAAATCATACTAGTTTCATTGTTTCGTTGATTTTTTAAAACAAATTTATTTCTCAGTTCATTACATTCCATTTCCATTTAATCATTTCATTGGATTTCATTATCTCTTTATCTTCATTGCATTTCATTATCTTTTCATGTTCATTGAATTTCATTCTCATTTTATCAGTGTTAGTCTTATTGATTTCCACCCATTACATCATTTTCGTTCAATTTCATTGTATGAATTGTAAATTATAATGTTTGTATTAATTATAAATATAATATAATTTTTTCTCAGCTTCCCTGCGCTCAAGCATGTTTTACCTCTTTCCACTGCATGTTTTCTCCTGTATTTTGTATTTGTGAATGATGTGCTTGAGCTTATTGCTCAATACACAAAAGTCTCTTGCCGGGTTTTTCCAAGCACACTCAAAGCTGAGGGACCCTCAAATTTTGATGAACAGCTGACATTTTCTATGATAAGTATAGGAAATGTAGTAAAGTGTAGTAAACTAGAGGGTCCCTCAAATTTGAGTGTGCTTGGAAAATAAAAACCGGGCATAGGCCTACTGCTCATGCCCCTTGTTTTTTTCCTATTTTATCTTATATTCAAAATCATTCAGGACCTCTCAATCTTTGTAATACAAAACCTAAGTGTATCAGATCAATATTCACTTTCAATTATTTCAATCTGAATTGGAATTGAAGTAGTTTTAGACGAACGTCTGTTTTTTCATTCCTTACTAATGTATTTTTGTAATACAATAATAAATAATAATTTACCAGTGTCAAGAAACTTACTGCACAGTACACCGACCTAATCAAATCTAGTGTGCTTTGTCACCTTCCTCGTGTTCACCTTCCTCCTGTTTCACAACTCTCCTAATTTCTATTTGAAAAAGAGGACACTTTTTTACTTGGTGGTACACTTCAAATCACACCACAAATCACTCCTAGTTTGTATCCGTCTACTTTTGTATGGTATGTTGATGACTGTGGGAGGATGTTGGATTTAGCATGGCTTTAGTTTAGTATTTGGTTGCACAGACGGGTGCCTTTAGACAATAGGTGGCGCTTTTGTTGTTTGCAAGCAGTGCTTGTTTCTTTGAAAACTTTGTTTGGTGATCTTCCCACGGTAATCGAAGCGTTTATCGATTTTCTTTTCTGGAATCTTTTCTTTTTTCTGTTACTGTTTCTTTCACTTCATCTTCCTCTTCTGCATCTTATTGCTCTTCTCCTCAATTAGCATCTTTCGGTGATTTGTCTCAAACTTCTATTCAATTTTTGGGTGTCATATTTTCAGTAAACGAAGCGTTTATGGATTTTCTGTACGGTAATGTTTTGTTACTGTTTCTTTCACTTTATCGTCTTCCACTTCTGCATCCTTTTTGATATTCTTCTCCTCGATCCATTATCTAGCTTTCGATTATTTGTCTCAAATTCCTACTATCTTTGTCTCACTTTCCTAACAATTCCTATTTTATTTCGGTAACATGTTTCACTTGTTTTGACTTTTACCTCTCACTAAAGAATGACTTTTCCATTCTTCATTCCTTACTTCTTTCTTCGTCTTCTTGTTCACTTGATCTGTTGTGAATATCACCTTGTGGTTGGTAGTTATCCATATAAAATAAATTTAGGAATAGGAACAGAAAGTAATTATAGCAGTAGGAGAAAATTTGGACAATTTTTTTTAAGAAAGACAAGTTATTGTGAATTAGGCTACAGATTTACAGATTGCACAGATTTGAATTCTACATCTTATCTTGTCATTCTTATCCTTCTCATCTATCTTTCACTTTACCTCTTTTTCTCCTACTTTCTCTATCACTTATTTTAATTTAGTCATTTACAATCTGATAATAAACAGTTGTATTTTCAGCAAATGAATGAATATTACTTCAATATTACTTCTCTACTCACTCTATTCACATATCATTCTCATTCCCACTCTCCTCCTCCTCCTCCTCCATATTTCCTACAATTCTACTCCACCTTATTCCCTTTTCTCTCTTCAGTTCTCTGTCCTTCACCTTAAACTTCTTCAAAGTTTCGTGGTCCTCAAAATCAGTCACATCACAAAAGGACACTTTCAATCGTCCGCTATTGTAACTCCCGCTGTGACAACATCAACTGTAACAACAGATCCTCATTTTCTTCTTCTTCTTCTTCTCCTTCTTTTTCGTCTTCTTCTCCTTCTCCTTTATCTTCCTCTTTCTCTTCTCCTGCTGTTCGGTTGTGACTTTTCGTCATCGTCATCTCTCCCAGCAGCTTTTCTCATGCCATTCATTCTCATCTCCTTCTATTGCTGTTCTCTTGTCCACGAATTTAGTCACACACACTCCAACCTGATTATGGTCGTGTTTTGTAGTCACAGTTACAAGATGAATCCCAGCGGTGCAGGAACAGACAGTCTTTGAGTCTGATCAGCTGTTCAATTTCGTTAGAGTTATAGTCTGTCCAAGCAAAGAAGATATTCTGGCAAGATGGAAAAATGACTCCAACTCGGTCAATATTGGTTTTTGTCCCAATATTGACCGAGCCAAGCTCGGTCAATATTGGGGAAAAAACCAATATTGACCGAGTTGGAGTCATTTTTCCATCTTGCTAGAATATCTTCTATGCTTGGACAGACTATACCTACAGGGTTCACAACCACTGACAGTTTGGACTGTGACAGTCAAAAACTGTGATTGGATTTTGGCAGTCCAAAACTTTATAAATTTGTTCGTCAAAACAATTAATGCCCGGTTTTTCCAAGCACACTCAAATTTGAGGGACCCTCAAGTTTACTACACTTCACTACATTTTCCTATACTTATCATAGAAAATGTCAGCTGTTCATCAAAATTTGAGGGTCCCTCAACTTTGAGTGTGCTTGGAAAAACCCGGCATAAGTATCTTACATAATCGTCCATTTTGTAGCAGTTTCACTCTGCATCAAACCTATCTTCCTATAGCAGTTTATAATATGTCCTAAAATCCTATCCAGGCTGGAGAAAAAATGGATTGAATAATAAGAATTTTGCATCTATTTCAGAATATTTGCCACATTGAATATTTCATTTCATTACTCCAATTGATATCAAATCTGTGAGAATTGATACGCATCAATCATTTCAGAACTCAATCTTCACATCTCATTTTTGGCGCCATTTCACAACACTTAGACAATTTTACCAACTAGAACATATATTCCTGATAACAAACTATTATTATCTAGGCATTCACTAATTATCATTCGTATATATGCTGTATAACAGACTACGACAACCATCTAACGTATTAATGACATACATTCCACAATACTGATAAGTACTTATCCTTCATACTCGGAACTCCTTATCTTCATAGAAAACGTGGGTATATTTCTGCTATTCTTAGAAGTGATCGATTGATTAACTTGTTTATAATCTTTTTCCTTCTAGCTTTCTAGTAGACATTTCTTCTAATTTTTCCAAATCAATCAATGTTTCCGAAATTTTGTTATTACCATTCAACAAGGAAGTAAAAGTTTTTTTTCAAGATGAAAACTCTAGTAGCCTAAAGTCTGTTCAAGCAAATAAGACATTTTTGCAAGATGGGAAATTGACTCCAGATAGGTCAGTCAATATTTGATCAAAAATGATCAATTTGGTTTAAAATTGTTTCCTAAATATGTACAAAATCTACAGATTTTACTAGTAAAAAATTTCCAATCACATCTTAACTAACTAACTAACTAACTAAGTAACTTCTGAGCCACTGCCACAAATATTAGAATGAAGGTGTAAACAAACAAAGTCGGCTGTTAATGAGAGCATTCCTTTTAAGAGCCATCACCGATCACCCTGCAGCGATCTATTTTTAGATCGCAATAAAATTTGAAGACACGCTCCAGATAACCTCAAATTTATGCATTTTTCGGTCCTAAACTTGAAACTGTAACAGTGTCTTATTTGTATAGCGAAAGCCTACTTACCACCCTTCTTAAGTACTCTGTAAGACTGTTACCTTTACAATGTCTACTTTATATTGAGCTCATCTGTTGGAGAACCTCAACCGCAATAGTTACAAACTAACATCAGTTATAGTCTGATCAAGCAAAGAAGAGCCTCTGGCAAGATGGGAGAATGACTCAAGCTCGGTCAATATTGGTTCAAAAATTAATAATTTGATCTTAAATTGTAGGAAAAAATTTGATCTACTTTCAAGACCACATTTATAATAATTGTTGAACAAATATTGACCCAGCTGGAGTCATTTTCCCATCTTTCCAGAGGCTCTTCTTTGCTTGTCAGACTATAAAATACTGTACCATATCACACCTTCTACACTTGTACAATACCTCTTGGTACTTTAATATCATAGCTTTTATATGATACAATTTAATAGCTTTTAGTAGTATATTCTATTTAGTACTATTATCAATAGCAAACTTCAAGTAGTCATATACAACACGTAACAGTATCTTCGTCACATATTAACAGTAGGCTAATTTTTCCCAATAGTTTCGGCCTGGTTAGGTATAGTACAAGCAAAGAAGACATTCTGGCAAGATGGAAAATGACTCCAGCTCGGTCATTAATGGTTCAAAAATTATAAAATTATCTCTCAAATTGTAGAAAAGAATTTGAAACCAAATTTATGCTTGGACAGACTATACTAACCCAAGTAAAGTAATTTTTCGTGGAAAAAGTTTTACTCTTTTCCGAATCTAGCGTTAAATTTGAGTAGAATACTTCATAGAACAAAACATGAACGAGAATTGAACCTGAAATCCGAGCTCAATCCGCGTTTTATTATGAGACCGCAGGAATGAAGCATTGCGGTGTGTATGCACTTCATTAGGGGCGTTTAATGAGATTTTAAAAAGATGCCAATGATTTTATTGCTTCAACCGAGTAATTACCTGAGAATCCACTTAGACAGTAATAAGCCAAGCCTCATTGGCCATAAACGTCTATTACTGTCCGCATTTTATTTCCTTTTTATTCTTCAAATGCAAATTGTTTTCGCTCAGACAATGTAGACGATTTCTACGTGCTAATTTGCTAGTTGTTTTGTAGACTTTCTAAGATTATTCTAAAGATTAAAATCTATTTTGGTGTTGTCTATTGTTGATCTATTGTCGAGGAGGATGTTGTGGGGAATTTGTTTAGAAGAGGAAATCTTTGTAATAACCTGCAAGTTTTTGTGATTGATGAAAAGATATACCACAAGTTTTTTAATATACAAAGTGACATTATTATCGATGATTGAAGACCATGACTAAGTTTATTTAAAGTTTTCGAAATTATTGAATTTTGCATTTGAGTTTTTTCGTTGAAACTATAATGTGTGGTAATTATAAATTAAAAATTGGTTACTTCTCTTTTGTGAGTGTGAATCAAAAATCAAGTAAAATTGTGTAACATAACCTAATTTTTGATTCTTTGTATAAATTAGGAGAGGAATAGATTTGGGAGATATCCTGTATTTTGCACCCTGCATTGGTTTCTTGTTGGAACTATGATGTGTGCTAATTATATAAATTATCAAAATTGTTCGGCATTCCTTTTGTGAGTGTGAATCAATAAATGAGTAAAATTGTGTAACATAACCTACTTTTGGAATTTGGACTGTTTGTACAAATTGGGAGAGGAACCGTTTTGGGAGAAATACTGTATGTTGTATAGTCTGTCCAAGCAAAGAAGACATTCTGGCAATATGGGAAAATGACTCAAGAATGATTCATTTGGTCTCAAAGTGTAGAGAACATTCTTCTCTATAATTTGGCACCAAATATATATTTTTTGAACCAACAATGACCGAGCTGGAGTTATTTTACCATCTTGCCAGAATGTCTTCTTTGCTTGGACAAACACTATTATCCATTCCAAATTATTAAATAAATGTTAATGATTTTTAAAACTAGTGAGTTCATATTAGAGGTTTTACTGGTGCGATAATCGTTGATCATGAACGATGATCGTTCTTGCTATCCAAAAGCAAGAGTTGTGATTGGCTACAGCTGATCGACTACAACGATCAACGATCATCGCAGCAGTAACAACATACCTTTATTCATTAACCAATGTTCTACTGTTTTACATAAAACACAATATTTCGATAGTCAAGCCCTTTTATGTGACATACTCAATGGCCGTTATTTAAAAAACAAATTGGAAATTGGTTTTCTATTGTTCTGTTGCCAATTCCTGGATGGATGACCGCGTGACTGAGCCGTGCTAAACTGGATTCCAATTAGTCCATTTAGGGCTTTTGCTTGAAAGACTCCAGACAGAGTTTAGGTTTATTGGTGGCACTAAGCGGTTATGTGTGAATAGCCCCGTTCTTTTCTCTTGTTTTTACTGATCCTTGTTCACCTTCTTTCATTTCTTCTTATTCTTTTTCTCCTACTTATTTTCATCTCCACTTGTATTCTTCTCTCAATGTCATTAACTTCCAGTCAATGAGAGTGAAAATTCAAAATTTGTTTTAATAAAAATTAACGGAATGTCGAGAATGATAGATAAAATTACTCTAACACTTTGTAAAAATTTTACAAGAGTTTGTGGGCGAAGTTGAGGCATGCAAGCCCCCTCTTCCACTTAACCTACAAATGTAGAGAGAATTTGATTGACTGTATTCTTGATCAATCTCACAAGGTAAATGGGTAAACCTTTCTTTCAAAACTTGTATTTTATATAGCTGACGTCAAAAAGGTAAGGCGATTTCGTCTGCTCATTGTGCTCTTAAACAGCTAATATGTTGTCAATTCTTGAAGTTGTCATTTAGCTATGCCTAGATGATATATTCTACATCAAAATGAGACAATAGAGGATTTAGATAAGCTGTTTAGTTAAGAAAAAATTCTGGCAAGATGGGAAGATGACTCCAACTCGGACAATATTGGTTCAAAGATGATACATTTGGTGTCATATTGTAAAAAGCATTCTTATCTACAATTTAAGTACAAATTTGAATCAATATTGACTGAGTTGGAGTCATTTTCTCATTTTTCCATCTTGCCAGAGCAAGACTTCTTCGACAATGACTTCTTCGCTCAAACAGACTATAGTAGGTTAAATCAAGTACAAGAGACAGACGAAACCGTCATACTTCTCTTCTTCTTCTTCTTCTTCTTCTTCTTCTTCTTCTTCTTCTTCTTCTTCTTCTTTTTCTTCTTTTCTTTTTCTTCTTTTCTTCTTCTTCTTCTTCTTCTCCTCCTTCTCCTTCTCT
Organism: Sogatella furcifera; assembly: GCA_017141385.1. Taxonomy (NCBI): domain Eukaryota; kingdom Metazoa; phylum Arthropoda; class Insecta; order Hemiptera; family Delphacidae; genus Sogatella; species Sogatella furcifera. The sequence goes on from CM029554.1 coordinate 5,792,767, forward strand.
TTTTCTGTTAATTTCTTCTCCTCTTCATCTTCTTTTCTTTTCTTCTTCTTCTTCTCCTTTTTCTTCTTCTTCTTCTTCTTCTTCTCCTCCTTCTTCTTCTTCTTCTTCTTCTTCTTCTCCTCCTTCTTCTTCTTCTACCTTCTGTTCTTTCTCTTCTTCCTCTTTCTGTTCTTCTTTTAATTTTTCTTCACGTCGTCATTCATCCTTGGCAGCCTGTTGCTCGTGTGTCCGCTCCCCCCCCCTCGCTGCTTTCCTTGAGCCAGACTCCGATCAGCTGATACAGAGACAGCTGATATCGAATGTCGACAAAACCGCGAAACCTGATCGAACCGGCGGCTCTGAAACCCGAACCGCTGACCGCAACCGTCACACACACACCATCTTACAAACTGTTGCTTCGTAGCACCAATCGATATTTTACCATATCGATGTATCGATAAATCGATCAATCCATAAACAATGACCGCATCCAATAAACACTAAAGTAAGGCAAAGCTGAGACAATGTATTATTATGGATTCCTGTCTTCTCGAACTATACCAAACAAAATTTTAATATCTTCTCGAACTATATACTAAACTAAAATTCTGAAGACGAATCGATATTTTGTTAAATCGATGTGTCATATCGATGTTTTATTCGTGCCAGACTTCCTTGTTGACCGGTTTTGTCGCGTTTTGGAATTTGAAAAATTTCGTCGTTTTTTTTTGGTGAGCTGGAAGTGATCTCATGGAATGAACTGACCATGGTGAATGAAGCCGGATAGCAACGATCGGTTACAGTGTTAAGGTTTCGTGCCAGGAAGAAAGAAATTTCAATGATTTTGGTTGAGTAACAGTGTACTAACAAAATTAGAATACTCTCCTTCGTGAGCTAGATATTTCGAAGCTTCTTATGACCCAAAATTGGTTATTTTCATTCAAATTCTCAATCAAAGACCAATCAATTTCTAATCTAATCAATTTTCCATTGTAAACTGTAGTTAGATAGTTGCTCTCTATTTAAATACGTCAAATCTTCTAAATAAGTATGAAATGAAAATCAAGGAATCATGACAATCAAATATCATCCATGATAATATGAAATTGGATAATCCTATTTTTATGAGTGCACCATTGGTGTATTGTACAACAAAAAATTTCTTAGTATATCACGTTTATTCGTGTATTATGTTTATTACGTGTTCCGTTTATTTACGTGTAATATGTAGCCTAGTTTTAAAATAAAATCAATCATGTCTACATTTTACAAAATTAATTGTATTTGATGAGATATTGTGGTATTTTTCCATAATGAGAAATAATAAGACACAAATTAATATTGTCAATACCACTAATTTTATTGGTCTACCTATCTACATTTTTTTCAGGTGACTCTGGATTGAAAAGACGCCAAACCTACATACTACAAATGTAAGTACTAAAAAATTAAAGCTCATTACTCACTCTCACTCATGGATATCTAATAGCTTCATTAATTTTTTCAATTAGACTATTTGTGAGGTTTCTGAAAAAAGATTATTGTATTGTATACTTCCATTGTCCATATCGAACAAAATCAGTTTCATTCTAAATTAACTTAACTTTGATGATTAAACTTTTTTTTATTGCGGATGATGAACTAAATAGTACATAGTAGATAACTATCACAAAAAGTAACTAATTGTTTATCTAACTATATAAATTCCACCCTGAATTGACAGCCAACTATTAGTGTATTGAACTGCATAGTTTCGGTAGGTTTCTTTGTTTCAAGCGCCTAGTCAATTATTCAATTTGAATACACCGACATCCATAGATGACTGATAGGAAGGTAAACGTCTATTCTGCGATAGAATCTAGTTAGTATAGTCTGTCCAAGGAAAGAAGACATTCTGGCAAGATGAGGAAATTACTTCAGCTCGGTCAATATTGGTTCAAAAGAGATGAAATTGGTCTCAAATTGTAGATCAGAATGTTTTCTAAAATTTGAAATCAAATTTATAATTTTGAACCAATATTGATCGAGCTAGAGTCATTTTCCCATCTTACCAGGATGTCTTCTTCGCTTGAACAGACTATACATAGTCTGTCAGTTACCTATTTTAATAACATGATGTGAGCTGTTGTATTGACACTGTGTTGAACGCTATGTCAAATACATTCAATAGAATCTCAATCACTCATACACCTGTATCAATAACATCGCAATAGTGACAGAGCTGCTAACATATAACCGCTTTGAACCTGACTGAAAATAATTAGTTAGTTCCAGATCACAATACTCACGTACGAGTGATTCGATTGTAGGATCTCGATTATTGATAATATAGGTTCTTCTTGGGATGGTTGGTCATGAAAACTTGAAACTAATTACTTGTTAGTTAGGGATGATTGTTGAAATTGCCTTACAAAAGTCATAATAACTGCAACTAATCACTTTTTGGTACCCATTTCGAAATGACAAAATTTACAAATTAAATGGATTTATCGAAAAATTTCTACAGAATCTATGTACAATGAAATTTACTCTCTAAGAAAGCTCTTGATTATTTGAGAGATTATGAATGATAAACAAATGTAACTACAGATTGTTTAATATAGAGTGCTATAACTCAAGCATTGATTTGTTCTCGATTCCAAGTTTTCTGGGGGTGGATTCCACTTGAGCTCCGAAAAACGTTAGTTTGCAGTCTATAATGATTACTTGTTTCCGTTAAGTAAATTGTCTGGGTAATCTGAATGTTATTTGTATTTGAGTAATTATATTTGAATGCATGTAAATAATCCAATATTAAATGGAACAGCAGAGTCTCCCCACAACTCTCCGAATCCATAGACGTTGCCAATTTATCAGGTATATCATGAAAATATAAATTAATTTTTATTAATAATCAGCTGGATTGCCAACGTTGCATCAAGTCTCACTGGATTATTTTCATGCATTCAACTCTAGTATCCGAGTAGACCAATATTTATAGATTTATAGGAACGTTATTATTGTTGGATATATGATTACTCATTCCTAATAAATAGTCAGTTTGTTGGCTCCCATATGCAAATTTTACCTGAAGTAATAGAACCGTTGATTCTACGTCACTTTGAATACTAGCAAACTGAAAGGAGAAAGGTTGGTCATATTCTATTTACATATAACTCAGGTATATAAATTTGACGAAATATTATATAAAGGAATTCTTTTATTATCGAGTATATTTCCTCAAAACAATATGTGAGAAAGTTTAGTTCCGATTTTCTCAACTTTACTTCCTATAAAAGCTTTATGCACTTCTTGTTTGGGGTTGACCTGTATTGTTATCAAGACAATTACTTCCGATTTTATGGGAAGAATGTTTGTATTCAATGACAACAAGTTTATACCTGATGGTGTTGAATATGTAGCTATTTCTGAATTCTGACGTCACCTAGTGTAGGTAATAAAACCACTACATTGAGCTCTTATCTACTGTTTCGAAAGGTTGTAGTAGAAGATATTTGAAATTAAAAAATACAAATCTTATTGGAATTAAATAAGAAGAGATAATGACACTCAAGCTTGAAACAGCTACGAATAGAAATGGAAAAATAATAGAATGAAAATTTCTATATTAATTTAGAAGAAAACCTCTAGTCCTGAAGGATTTTATAAAATTGAGGAAATTATTTTAAATAACAGTGGAAAAATACCAGGAATGGACTAGATATAATATTGGAATAGACACTAAATAGATGAAATTAATTATATGAGAAATATGAGGGCTGAAATGCTTATCAGATGCAAAATAAGCATTACTCATTGATGGTACTATTTGATGGTAGGTCAAGTAAAACAGAGTACTACAAGTATTTTTTTTTTAAATACTTTGGAATAGTATGCTTTCAAGTAAAGGTAGAATAAGTTCTACTACAATAAGTTCACTTGTATTTATGAATGATCCAAACAGATTACTGCATACTACAACACGATTACTGTGTTTATGAATAAAAATATGAAAATCATCCGTATATCTGGGAATGACACAAGCACGATAACACAAGAAACTTTGAAAGAAATGAAGACAAAGCCCTACAAACACTTTTCTAGTTTCTTGGTGGGCTCTGTCAGGAAGCTAGGAGAGTTCCACCTCAATTTCTCTGGTGAATGAATGAGGTGAACATGAATGAATGCCTCATCCCCCAATTCATTAGCGAGTGAATAGAACACACAGAAAACAACACTAATTCTATTTGGCATAGTATGATAGTTCATTGACCCCGACCTTCAAAAATGAGCAGTGATGATGCTGATCCTCAGCTGTAACACTTGAAGAACTGGTTATATACCTATGTTCTGCACGATATATGTATAATTTGTGAGTAATATTCCTTGTCTTGAATGGATGCAGGATTCATGAATGATCAACTTTTCTAAGAAAGTTGTACTCAAGGGTGAAAACTTGTTAAAAATCTGAGGAGGAAACAATAGGTGGATTACTATTGTTTACCAGAGTTGTAGGGAAGCTACTCGTGGAGAAAAATGAATGAACATGTTTATGAATGAGTGGATTTGGGAATTGGTAGTTTTGACTAATCCTAATAGAGTATTCTATACCAGACATACTATTCTAACGACAACTTATGTGAGGGAACCCCTCACAGGAGTGAAAGTAAAACCGCTCTCTCTTTCTATTTCTTCTTCTCTCTCTCTCTCTCTCTCTTTCTCTTTCACACTCTTTTTCTTTCTATTTCTCATAAATGCATCGTTTCTCTGTCCTCTCTTTCTCTTCTATGAGATAGTGTGAATGTCTGATTATTGTTCAGATCTATGCGATATTCTCGATAAGATGATTAACCAGTGAAATGGGAATGCAATTTTTACAAAAATTCCATGGAGCTAGTATTTTTCTGAATGATACTAATTGCATCATTTTAAAAAAAGTTGTTAAATTCCGCATCATTGTTGGAACAGAGTGGTGGAGAGGACTCTCTAGTCCCAACTTCACCTATAGGAAAATATCTCCATTTAAATATCATAATCAAAGTTTTGGTAGGATAAAAAGTAAGATATTGTAAATACTCATGAGATAAACTCAATAGAAAACGGATTTGTATTTGTAACAGTACAGGTTACGGGATTTCGGTGTTCAAATTTCATTGTAAATCTCGATGCATGGAGGATCAGAATATAATAGAACCTCAGATAAACGAGTCAAGTCGACTTGATTAAGAAGAGGCGTCGTCTACTGGAAATCACATTGGTTTCAATAAAAATGTCCAATTTTCTCACATATTATTCATATAATGTAAAGGATACTCTGCTTAACACAGACAACCTGACGTCATGATTTCAATCAAATTTGGAAAAATACGTTTTGTACTTTATTTTCTGTGTTTTCATTCTAACAAGGTTATTGTAATTCGTTAAATAAATAAATAAATTAAGAGTACACTCAAAAACAAAATTCTCTCATGCACTTATAAATTTTTCAAAACGATCACTCACCTGCGTCATGAATCGATCAGCTCCCGTTCCCTCCTCATCCTTAAACACGATATCAGGATTATAGTTGGGCACTAGATTGTGGAAACGACTGCTATGCCGCTCCACACGTCCCTCAGCCAACCCGGAGGCGGCAATTGTATTCTCGCTCACATTGGGAATATGCTGTTTGAAAACGAGGGGTGTCAGTTTCCTCAACCTACTACGCCGCCCCGCACCGCCCCTGCCGGGCCCACAGGACTTGGCGCCCTGGGCGACCAGCAGTACTGCCGCCCCCAGCATCAGCCACCACCTTAGGCCGCCGCCTCCCGGACGCCAACGCATCACCTCTCACGCTGCACCAAGCGGCCACATCACCGCGGGGCGCGGCCGGCGGCAGGCGCGTTTTTACCGCGCGCGTTAAGCGGAAATCGGAACGCGTTACAACCGATAGATCACTAGAAGTTCTCTGAATGTATTCAATCACAATTAGGAGTTTTTAAGTTGCTTTATGTTTGATAATTGTGGGGAATGATCACGGGATCCAAGAATTGTGCACTGGAATTTCGTCCAATTGGTTCTCCAACTTACGCTTCGTGTTCAAAGAAAAGCTATCAGCACCCAAAATCGTTGAGTTGATGAGATACCGAGTTTTAGTTCTATTTATTCACAAACGTTTTCAAGCTTCAAGTTCAATAATAATTATTGTAGAAAACGATCACAGAGGAGCAGTCGAAGTAAGATCAATAATAAACAATTTTCGTTATTCCTTCACTGCCTGACGTGAAGTCACTTTCTATTTTCGATAACAAACTTGCCTAAAAGTCTATGTATAAAGCTATGAATTTTCATAAAATTCGATTGATCAAACACTTCAACACTCTTTCAACTCTTAAAATCATAATTAATTTTATTGACAATAAACAGTCACAATTGATCAGATGAAATCTAATAACAATAAATAACGATGTAAAATTGAAACTGAATGCAAAGTTCAATAACAAACACAGGAATTCACAACACTTTACACAGAAGACGATAAAACACGGCGTAGGTAGACTATAAAACTTATATGTTTGGAACAAATTGATTACTTTGAAAGTGATGATAATTTCCAGCTCATTCAGAAGTTTATAGGAATCGATGAGCTACTATTTCATTCAGTTTATGAGCAGGATGATATCGAATAACTAGAGTGTTCTTTGAGTTTTTAAAGCGTATTTTAACTGTTTAGGAGTGTTCTTTGGATGATTTCCGAATTTCGATAAGTCTGGTTTGGAAAGGACCTGTTGGAACAAACAAGAAACTTTAAAAAACTTGAGAAACAAAACAAGAAAATTTATGAAAAAATTCTAAATCTTGAACAGAAGAAATTTCATTTCACTATTTTTCTATTAATTGATGGACCTAGATCTTCAAAGTAGAATCTCTCCATAATTTTTTAATGTAATTTAAATAAATTCAATACAATTTTCCTGTAACTGAGCATGTTTTGAGGACGTGAGCTAATTGATGAGTATTCTATAGTTTGAAATGGTTTCAGTGTGTTATCTCTTATGTAACGTAATTATTGTCCTAAAGATATTAACAAAGATATGGATTGGTGATTAAGCGTCTCCCAAAGCAATGTAGTGTCGCATTAGGCCCTCTGGAATAAACAGACTGATTCAATATTTCCCTTCCAACAAGGTTTTAACTGAGTGATAGTAGAATTTTTTCAAGTTGAAAACCTGTGTAGAACTTTTTATCGACATGAATTTTGATCAGAAATGAATCAGCTCAGTTTTGAATCAATTGATTCTTGAAATGAAACTGAACAAACTGAGTCTTAATATGAATCAAGGTGTATAATGTTGAATAATAGGATTAAAAAGTAGGTACAAAAGTTGGATTGTTAACTTTCAACGATTCGCGGATGGAGAAATGGAAAGAATTGATCGGGTACATCTGATTCTCAAACTTGAGTGAGCTGACGTTTGTTCACCATCGCAGATGACAACATTGGAGGGTAGAGGATTCAACACTGACAGTGTTGAATTCCTATTTTTCTACACATTCTACATTGAGAGTGAAGAATTACTATTTTTCTACATATTTTACACCTGAAGTGTAGATTCCTCTACCCTCCAATGATATCTTCTGTGATGGCGAAGAAACGTCAGCTCACTCACTTAAGTGGAAATCGGATGTACCCGGTCAATTATTTGAAAAATTTAAATTCTCGCTAAAATTATTGGAAGTGTATTGAGATTAGGAAATCTGTTTCTAAAACTTTTTCCGGAAATAAGAGTCTTCAGCAGCTTCTAGGATGAATAACGCCCTAGATTCTGCTTGTTGAATCTGTAAGACACGACTAAGAAACCCCAGTCAGAAATAGAGATCAAACCTCGTAAAAAGTACATAACTTTTGATCTAAAAAACAGATTATTTATTGGAAATTTGTGATAACCATTCAAATTTTCAGCTCAGTTCATTATATTCAACATGCTGTAGGTTCAGGATAATCGTGTTGAATCACGAAGTTTTCCGATATAAATGAGAGGAGTATAAAATATTAAAGTCGAATATTGTAAGAGAATACTACATCAAAGTAGCTGACATTCAAATGTAATCAGGAATAAATCAATTGAAAACTATTTTTCAAATATTCTATGAAATATTATACGAAAGCAACACAAAATATAATTGCATGTTATAGTGAAACAATAACTATGTGAGGAAAAATACTGATTTGAAAGGAACTTGCTGGAATAAGATTCTCAAAGGCTTCCAGGAGGAGCTACTTCAATCTTTTTTTCTCTCAATTTTGCAACAAACTTCCTACTATTATTTTTTTCAATTTTGCAAGAGATATTCCTGTAAAATTCAACTTTGATATGTAAAAAAAACAAAATCAATTACTTTTTACAATGATGCAATGAGATATTGTTGAGAGTGGTTCGGTCAAGATGTGAATAAATCCTTTTCGCGTAGATTGTTGAAAACACTTTTGGGGGAAAACCGCGCACAACCTAGCCGCACACACACGCGTTAATTTTCACGCACAAAAATTGCCGCAAAACGCTGAAACGATTGCCGCACGATTGACGCACTTTGCTCACTCAGCACGATGTTTTCGTAAACGTTAACATTCGTGGAACTGAACTGATTAGTGAAGCAGAGGAGTTGGTTCGGCTCGCCTAATGCCGATGCACTCTCGAAAACTTTTCGTCGGGGAGGGGATAGGCGGGGGGAAGGGGGGCGCATCTACCCCTCCCCCTAACACCTGTATCCCCTCCAGGTGAAGAAAATCACGAAGAAGAAATTGGAAATGAGCATCTCCCCTCCACTGGAAGGAACTTCTTCGGGTCCAAACCATAGGTTCTTCCATATCTCATCATGCTGTGGACGGTTGTCTCTCTCCCCCGCTGCATCATTCTCTCTACTGTGCACTGTCTTTATAGCTATCTCTCTTCTCAATTGAATTTATACGTGATATTTCTCGTGTGCCTTCTGGAACACCCCTACCGATCTACTGATCTTCCTGGTCGGTGGTTCTCTTCTTTTTCTTCTCCTCCTTCTTCTCTTTCTTCTTCGTCTTCTTCTTCGTCTTCTTCTTCGTCTTCTTCTTCTTCTTCTTCTTCTTCTTCTTCTTCTTCTTCTTCTTCTTCTTCTTCTTCTTCTTGTTCTTGTTCTTGTTCTTGTTCTTGTTCTTGTTCTTGTTCTTGTTCTTGTTCTTGTTCTTGTTCTTGTTCTTGTTCTTGTTCTTGTTCTTGTTCTTGTTCTTGTTCTTGTTCTTGTTCTTGTTCTTGTTCTTGTTCTTGTTCTTGTTCTTGTTCTTGTTCTTGTTCTTGTTCTTGTTCTTGTTCTTGTTCTTGTTCTTGTTCTTGTTCTTGTTCTTGTTCTTGTTCTTGTTCTTGTTCTTGTTCTTGTTCTTGTTCTTGTTCTTGTTCTTGTTCTTGTTCTTGTTCTTGTTCTTGTTCTTGTTCTTGTTCTTGTTCTTGTTCTTGTTCTTGTTCTTGTTCTTGTTCTTGTTCTTGTTCTTGTTCTTGTTCTTGTTCTTGTTCTTGTTCTTGTTCTTGTTCTTGTTCTTGTTCTTGTTCTAGTTCTTGTTCTTGTTCTTGTTCTTGTTCTCCTTCTTCTTCTTCTTCTTCTTCTTCTTCTTCTTCTTCTTCTTCTTCTTCTTCTTCTTCTTCTTCTTCTTCATCTTATTCTTGTTTTCTTTCTTGTCCTCCTCCTTGAATTCTCTTTTCTTCTTCTCCTGCTTTTCCTTGTCCTTATCCTTATTTTCTGTTTCCATATTTTGTATCTAATCTTATTCTCAGACTTTTTTCTTTTGATTCATCCTCTCCTACTTCTACCACGTCGTCATCATCATATTCTGCTACTCGTACTAGTAATTATTCTTTTACATCTTCTCCTTCATTCCTCTCAACTTATCTTCTTGTTCTCTCTCTTGTTTTTCTTCTTTTTCGCCTTCTCTTCTGTTCTTTTCTTTCCGATATCTTCGTCTTTTTCATGTCACCGTTTTCTCTCTTCACCTCATTTACATCCACATCCATTCCCATTTTCTAACTATTTTCTCCACATTCTGATTTTTTCTTTATTTTTGTTCAACTTCTATTCAATATATATCTCTCATATTTCTTATCGCTTACTTTGTCTGTCAGGATTTTGACTTTATTTCTTACTATTTGTTACTATGTATTATTATCTCATTGTTTCATCCCATCTTCTCTTTCGTATTTCACAACTTCGTCTTTTTATCATGCATTTTTACTTGTTCCTATCCCCTACACTATTTTCACCCCTAATTTAAATATTATCTCTTTTCGAAAGTTTCTTCATTCTTCTCCATCTTCTTATCCCTGTTCGCTTTATCCTCCTCTGTTCTCTCTGCTTCCTCTTCTTCCGTCCACATTCACCTTTTTTCTTCTCCTTTCATCCCCTCTCGCGAACTGTCACTTTCTCTCTCATTCCCTCTACCTCTCTCGCTAACAATTACACTCTGTCTCACTCTCTCTCTCTTGCTGATAATCATCCTCTCTCTCTCTCACTAATAATCGCTCCCTTTCACTCTTTCACTCTCTCTCTTGCTGAAAAATCACTCACTCTCTCTCATTTTCTCCCTCTCTCTCTACGGTTGAGTGTTAATGGGAGGGATATCCTTGCATATCCTTCTCCAAGAATGGACATCTTTGTCCAAACTCCGCCGTTTCATGTAGATACACCACAATCATATTATAACAGTAAGAATATTAGATCCTATATATCTGTAATTTAGTACGTTCCTTGCATATGTATTTCTTATTTGAACCAATCGTGTAATTAGATTTATGTTTAATTTTTTGAATTTAGGATTTAAGATCGTAAATGCTGTACCATACTTGAATAAAGTGAATAATCTAATCTAATCTAATTTCTCGATTGTAATTAGTGTAATTTTTTATTTATTTTTATTCTCACAGCATAGGATTTGAATTACTGTATTATGTAATCTACATGAATAAAGTGATTGAATCTGAATCTGAATCTGAATCTCTCTCTCACTCACTCTCTCTCTCTCATGTCCCTTACCAAAGAATATGTAGAGAATATAATGTACTTTATATTCACTGCCCTTACTCAGTCTCTCACTCCAACTCCGTCTCTGACTTTCCCCTTTATCTCTATAACTGTCTTCATATTATCTTCTCTCTTTTCTCTTCATATTTCTGTCCTCCTTCAATGCTTTCCAAAAGTTGCACCAACTTGTTTGGATGCTGCAGCCTTGCAGCCTCCTTCCTTGTCTTCTATGACTAGGTTATTGGTCTACTTACCCAATATTCATAGATTTTATTCTCCATACCGGTGATATTTCGGTTCTGTTGTTGCCATCTAATATCAGCTATAGTCTGCCCAAGCAAAGAAGACTTCTGGCAAGATGGGAAAATGACTTCAGCTCGGTCAATATTGGTTTAAAAATTATAAAGTTGGTCTCAAATTGTAAGAAACATTTTGATCTACAATTTGAGAACAAATTTATAAGTTTTTAACCAATATTGACCGACCAGGAGTCATTTTCACATCTTGCCAGAATGTCTTCTTTGCTAAGACAGACTATAACATTCCGCCAGAAACTACTTTCATTAGCCTATTAGCCTTTTAGAACCATTAAGGTTTGAGATATTGAAAGTAATTTGCGAGGGATAGCCTTCTAGAATTTCTTCTTTATTTATTTTTATCTAGAGAACATCGGAAGCCTTAAGTTGAATGTGAAGATAATGTAGGTTGGATCAACTCTGTACTTATTCATTCATAGTCAATTTTGTTTTGCTACGTGTTCATTCATTCACTTCATTTCATACATTTTACTTCATAAATTTGAAAAGTCTCTATCAATATTTTTGTAGAGTCTATCAAACTGTAGGCCTAATAGTTATGAATACCTTCTCTTACATTCCACTGGCGGCTCGTGCCAACGGAATAGGTGAAGTGCTGTTCAGTAAAAGATACGGCACTTCACCTGTTTTGTGGATACGAGCCGCCAGTGTTACATCCTAGTTACTGATATGAAGATTCCAATACTTTATAACAGGCTGAAAACGAAAGAACTTATAACAAGTAGTCTCGAGATAAGATTTCTAAGAAGAAATTAAACAATCAATAGAGAAATCAAACAATCAATGTTGAATTAATTGCAAATAATTTTTTAAAAATTTATTATAAAATCACCAACAGCTGAATTCATTTTTGATAAATTTGAGGAATTGAATCATTAGCAATAATGACACGTTTACACCGGAATGTTTAATAACATTTTTGTTATAACTTTTGTGAATAACGTATTATTATATAGACGTATTTATAAAAGTTATTGACAAATGTTATTAACATTCCGGTGTAAACGTGGCTTTACATAATTCACAATAACAATATCTTGCTTGATTTCTGGAAGAATGAAATACATGCTCAGAAAGTCAACCAACAAATAAAATTTAAGACAATCTATCAAGAATATCGCTAATAATTCTCTTGATTGTGATAGTTTTGAATTACCAAATGAATTCTTGAATAACTTCAATGAAACGTTAATAATAATAATAATAATAATTTTAAGATTTGAATTAAAACGTCTTTACCTCCATTCTATTAATTGTTTCGAAATTATCTTTAACCATTAAGATGGCAGCAACCATTTTGTTATTCAGCTCGTCATTTTCCAGCAAGCCACCTGATTGGCTTATACGAAACTTCCATTTTGAACCGCTTGCCCCTCCCATTTTGTGGGAGGGAACTGAACCAACCAATCACAGTAATGACACGCCATTCAAAGAATTTCTCATATTATAATGGAGGAATCGAATACTTTGGATTGGATCATTGGTTTCTGTTATCAATTTGAATGTTTCTTATTCATACAATTATTACAAATACGAGTAATAACAGAAATGCAGTGATATGTACATGAATATGTAGAGGTTAGCAAGTTTACTCTATGGCACTTTGCCGTCTGGACCCACTTCAACATCGAATAATTTTTACAAAATTGTAATTAAGTTGTTATGTAATGTAATGTACTAGTAATGTAAAATAACAAAGTTGCGATGAAGAAGATGTTCAATGTGTCAAATACTATTAAACGTTTTAATTGGTTTCCAAAAGATGTTGTCGAAATATTAAAAAATATAATGTAAAGTAGAAATAAAACAATGATTAAACTCGGAATAAAATAAAAATTCAGCGTAATAAAGAATTAAAAATTGTTTAAACTTTGAAGATAAGTTCACAGTCAACGTGGGATTCGGTGTTATTTTTATTCCAATATCTGAAAAATTGAGTTCGTCACTTTTTGGTTTTTATGTTTCAGCTCTTACCTTTTTATTATTTTTTTACCCTTTCACTCTTATTCTGTTTGAAATTTTATAAGTCATAAAATATAAAATTACCGTCAGTATTGAAAATAGTTTTGTGATGGATTTATTTGAAAAGTGTTGGACGACAATCTTGTACAATTTGTGATTTTAATTCATTTCAAATGGGAAGACAATACTTTCAAACCACAAATTTATCAAAAATCGAGTTACCTGTTACAATTGCTACACGTTTATCATAAAAAGGCTACTTTGATTTGAATTACTATTTTAAAGTTTTAACAATTATCATCTCTGGTAAACTAAACAATTTTAATTCGAAGCTCTTTGTTTCTCACTTTCCATTTTCCGTCAATCCACCGTCCTTTTACCTTATTATCCTTTCACCTTTTTTCTCCTTTTATCTTTTTCTCCTTTCCATTCTTACACTTCATGCATGCCAATACAAGGTTGCCATCCTTTTGTTTCGTGGACTCCTTGTAATGCATTATAAAAACAAAGGCAACTCACCTTTGCTCCTTTGTGTTGACTGGGTCCGTGGCTTTCATCAATCATGATTAATGATGATGATTGGATGATTCGGCGATGACTTTTTACAGTGACGAATCTCGCAACACGCCATCTTGCGATTGAAATCGATGGTTGGTCAACAATCGATTGTATGTAGTATCGAATTACTAATCAATCCTTGATTGTCTAAAGAAAGAATGATATTGGTATTCCATTATGTGAGATCTGCGTATGGTAGATAGAATTCAATACTATAGATCTATTTATTTTCAGTTCTTTATCTGTATATCATTCGATTTTGTTGGAAACTATTGGGGTTTATTCGATTTAGAAGAGCGTAGGAAGGATAATATTGGTATAGTCTGTCCAAGCAAAGAAGACCCTATGGCAACATGAGGAAATGACTCCAGCTCGGTCAATATTGGTTCAAAAGATATTGATTTGGTCTCAAATTGTAGATCATCAGAATGTTTCCTACGATTGAGACAAAATCAATAATTTTTCAATCAATATTGATCGCGGTGGAGTCATCTTCTCATCTTGCCAGAGGGTCTTCTTTGCTTGGACAGACTATATTCTATTATGTGAGATCTACGTATGTAGGGTAGATAGAATACTGAGCTTATTACTTTTCATTTTTTATTCTGTATCTCATTTGATTGTTACTGTATTTCATTTGATTGTTACTGTATTTCATTTGAAAACTATTGAGTTTTATTCCAAGTTATCTTTCAACTGTAATTTTTTTCTCATTGACTGTTTGGTCCTCTTGATTCATTCTGGAAAATTTGAAAGAACGATTCATTCTTCAAATTTCTCTCAGTCACAATGCCACATCAAAATTCTCAAATTATAAAATTAAATTTGCTTCATCGGTCCTCTTGATTCATTCTGGAAAATTTGAAAGAATGATTCATTCTTCAAATTTCTCTCAGTTGCAAAGCCACATCAAAATTCTCAAGTAAAATTTGCTTCATCGGTTTTTTTTCTATGGCTCAATTTCACTAAAAACGAAACCATAGTTTCAACGACAGTATGTTCTAAATCAGTGCCAATCAGCTGAATTCAAATAAGTGTTGTAATACGATTTTTGTTAGTTTAGAATCAAATGTTACCCAAACCTGGTTCTCGTTTAGGTGAAATCCGGCCCAAAACTTCGAACGCCAAGTGGTATTTGGCTTATGGAATTTCAAAAAAAATTACTACAGTATTACTTTTTATCTATATTTGTATTCAATTTGAGAATTTGCTTGAACAAATTTAAGACTTCTAGATTATTCATTGGACTCAATTAGTTGTTCAAGAATTTATTACTTCCACACATTAATTCAATACAATTTACACTTTTATCAGAGATGTGGAACTTATCCATAATAAGGTAAGAGAAAACAAATGTTCTATTCTCGTCAGATCCACAAAGTTTATTTAATCTCATCATCATCATCATGCCCTGAGCATTGAAATTCAAGTATGGTATTTTCGTAATAAACTTTGTGGATCTGACAACATTTGTTTTCTCTTACCCAAATTAATTCAATACTGCTAAATTGGATAATTTAGAATCCGCTCATACTAGAGTAGAATTCACAACCCACTTCTAATTGTACTTGATATGTTATTGAGGTCTTACTAAATTATTTCAATCGAATTATTTGATTGATCGAATGACTTTTGTTAACAAAGGAAAACAAAGTTTAAAATATTCATCAAACTGTATTCCCTAAATATCAAACTGTATCAACCGGATTTCCCGATTTTTTTAAAGGAAGTTGACAAATTTCATGCAGTATGGCCTAACCTATTGCTCAATATTAATCTAAAATCTGAATCATAACAAAGACTCTGACAGTTACCGTAGCAAGTCTCTTTGAAGTAGCAAACTTGAGCCAATGTTGCGTGGAGTCTTTTGAAACCTTTGAACCTAAGTAGACGATAACATACCGAGGTATTGAACTTGGTTGATGGCTTACAGCGACCTTTTCCTTGAAAGCTTTCAGTACGTTGCACTATGGACTTCATTCAAGTTCATTGTTAAGTTGTCTCGAAGATCGTAATTCATCAAGTAGGGATATTCGTTTCAAGTTAGTGGTTGACGCTTCCGGGATATTGAGGTCAATGTTCTATTGTGAATATTTTTACGATTTTTCATAAACCATAGCAGCTATTCTGCTGTAGGGCTCACTGTTAGTAAAAAATAATTTAATTACAAAATAATACTCTGAAAGAAATAGGCAATCGCCAAACAATATTATCAAATTCCTAAATCCAGGTGAATAAAAATATAGTTACAAATTTCAGGTTCATTTCAGAAAATTTCTATTTCTGCCAAAAGTCTCCACTGAAAGCACTGGCGGCTCGTATCCACGAAGTGCCCGTATCTTTTACTGTACAGCACTTCACCTGTTTTGTGGGCACGAGCCGCCAGTGACTCAAAGAAAGATAGCCTGGAAGTAATTAATGAACAATTATTGATTTCTCTCAAAAGCCCTCTAAAAATTCTAAGTAATTAGAGGCTATTTAATAATCGAATAGATGGATTGGGCTACATTGTTCTCCTTGTAGATAATTTGGTTTCTGTAAATACCCGTTAATACTCTTAAAACGAGATATGATACGCGTACAACATATAGTCGGCGCAATCTAAGTTGACGAAAACCCTTTCCACCCGAGAAATAGCTACGTTGCCAGATTGTGTGAAGTTGGAACATTTTCAAATTCGCGATTAAACCCCATATCTAGACGTAGAATTTTATCCTCGATATGCCAGTAGTATTAAAAAAGTTCCTGGGTAGAAGGATTCAAAGGAAATTAGATTTTTTGAGAAAATTGGAAAATCGTGAAAATATTACTTTGTTTTGTATATCACTTCTCTCACAATCATGGATTGTAGTGAAAATAAAGTTTTTTATATCAAAATGACAAGGAGAATTCGAGCTTTGTAATGGTTTTTGAATTTTCTATATCCGACCAATAATTATGTTCCAATTAATGAATATGTTTGCCAATGTCGAGTCTACTCGAACAGTAAACATGAAATTTACGATGATCTAGAAACGTTTTTGTTTAAGGAGATAAGTGGGTGGTGAAAGCGAGAAAGTTGTTCAAAAAAAATTGAAATTATTTTTCCGAATGTCGAAAATAGTCGGAAGATCGTAATTTGGCCTCTCAAGAATTTCAAAGTAAGGAGAGCGGTATATGCATGAATCATTGTATGTTAAAGATTGGAGTTATTGAACTAATCAACTTGGATATAAGTACTAATCGACTTTGATATTCGAGCTGCGAACAGCTGGTTTATCATAAAAATAGTGAGTTTCACAACACCGCGTGATTTTTCCGAAGCTACGCTGTCATTTTTAACATTCAGTTGAATATGTTTGCGTTAGGAGAAGTTTCAATTTCACGCAAAATGACAACGTAGATATTTCTCGCGTGGAGGGGGTTTTCGTCAACTTAGATTGCGCCGACTATAATGACGATGTACAATTGAAATACAGTTTACAGTATCACAATATTTGAAGAGGGTTCCTAGAGATTCAATTCTAAATATTACTTCCTTTACTGTTCTATTGTAGCCTATACATTCAATAGCTGACTAAAAATCTAGGCGGTTTCGTATTAGGAGCTCTATTCTCTATTTTCTAGGAGCTCTATTATTCTATGGCTATACCTTCTTCTTGTTGTACCAGTGTAATATGGAGAATTGAAATTACAAGGATTTTAATGAATTCTCAGTAGTTGTTAACGATGTTTTGTCACAACGGTGATCAATCGGATGTCGAAGAGTCTTCCTCAACGAAAATATTCAAAACAAATTCAGTTTAGCCGCTTATTAGCATACCTTCGACTGAGCTTTGGTTCAATTGGCATTCTGCCCATAGGCGACTAATTCGCATGCCATCTGAAGACGGAAATCACGAATTAATTATTTTGTTTCACAGACAATTATTCCACTCTTGAGATTAACACTGGTTTGTATCGTCTGGTCGAGCAAAGAAGACATTCTGGCCAGAAGGGAGAATGACTTCAGATCGGTCAATATTGGTTTAAAAATGATAAATTCAGTCTTAAATTGTATAACAGAGAGTTTTGTACAATCTGAGACGAAATTTATAACTTTTGAATCAATATTGTTCGAGCTGGAGTCATTTTTCCATCTTGTTAGAATGTTTTCTTTGCTCGACCAGACTATCATGGTGGGATATTATCGTCATATTAGGGCTTGATTATATGCATTATAGGCCTATACTATAATGTGATTCATATAATTTAAATTATAAACATTAGAAAACAATATTGAATTTTACGTAGGTGATAAGACCAGAACCATCTATCATTTCATAATGATAGAAGGTTATGATGAAACGTAGTTCTAATGATTTGTTGAGTTGGTTTCATGAAATGTTAATATGGGTTGTAAAGTTGATATTATCGTAGTTATTCATTTAAATGAAAAGATAACATATTGTCAAACCACAGTTTTATTCAAAATCGAAATGACGGTTTCGATTGCTTCATCATTATCAATCTCTGCTAACCAGAGTTTGACAGTGATTTGACTACTTGCTTTTTCATTTAAAATGTTTTTGTTAAAAAAAATTCAATTGGATTTTGTGCGATCGGTTGATTTCTCTTAGATTTACCATTTCTCTATAAACTTACTGTTAGGTACGAGGATAATGAGAATAATCAGAATAAAGTAGTAGAGTATTAAGTAGGTAGCCTTTGGGGAGAATTTAAAGAATTAAATTTAAATTATTTATTATTATAAATTTAAATTATTCTTCTTTTATTTAGTTCTCTCCTTCTACAAGAGACAATGGTTGGGGGAGGGGGAGATTAGATTGTATGACAAAAAAATATTTCCGCTTGGTTTCTAGATTTCAAATAGTTTTAACTGTAAGTATAACTTAATAAAGTTGATCAATAAATTAAGAAAAAAATATGAAATGGAGGAGCTTGACGGATGGACCAAGAGATGGATGAATAAAGAGAAAAAAAACATGAGAATGGAGAAACATAGAGCAGTAGCAGAAGAAAATTGGACAAAGTTGTGGAGGAAAGATACTGCAAGCTAAATGATAAGAATATGACGAAATGGCAAAAATAGTAGGATACGAAAAAAATGTAGAAAATGATGTGAAAAATAAAGGAATATTTGAAAAATGTGTGTAAAGGACATAAGAGAAGAAGTAGGGAAAAGGTGGACAAAATAAGGTGAAAGGAAAGGAAACGAATACGAAAAAAGGAGGAGGAGGAGGAGGAGGAGGAGGAGAAGAAGAAGAAGAAGAAGAAGAAGAAGAAGAAGAAGAAGAAGAAGAAGAAGAAGAAGAAGAAGAAGAAGAAGAAGAAGAAGAAGAAGGAGAAGAAGGGAGAGGAGAGAAGAGACTAGAGGCTGCTGCTGTGGCTGTAGCAGAGAGTAGTTGGATAAGAAAGAACTGGAATTTCCAGTTCTGGTCGTGTGATTTATACCGCGCGGCACTACACAGTACACACTCAGGACTCAAACACTCCGGCAGAACAGAATAGATGCAAGGTCGATTCTTCTCCTACTCCTCCTACTCCTCCTCCTCCTCTTCCTTATCTTACTCCTCTGCTTTTGTCTTTCTCGTACTCGTCTTTCATTTTCTCATCTTATCTTTTCATCATCTTCCTCCTTAACTGTGACTTCTACTCTTCCTTATTCTCTTTCTTCTTCTTCTCCTTCTTTTCCCTTTTCTCCTTCTTCTCCATCGTCTCCTTCTCCTCCTTCTTCTCTTCCTTCTCCTCCACCTCCTCCTCCACCTCCTCCTCCTCCTCATCCTCATCTTCCTCCTCTGCTATCGTCTTTCTCGTACTCGTCTTCCATTTTCTCATCTTATCCTTTCATCATCTTCCTCAACTGTGACTTCCACTCTTCCTTATTCTCTCCCATCTTCTTTTCCTTCGTCTTCTTCTCCTCCTCCTCCTTTTTCTTCTCCTCCTCCTCCTCCCAGTCCTCCACCTCCCTCTTTATCTTGTCTCTTCAACCTCTCCTCCTCAATGTTATCTCTTTATCATCTTCCTTTTCAACAGTTCCTTCTTCTCTTCCTTATTATGTGCTTCTTTTCTCCTTCTCCTAGTCCTTCACCTCCTCCTTTATCTTTCTCCTTCAACCTCTCCTCCTCAATTTTATCTCCCTCTCCATCAGTGTCTTCTTCTCTACCTTCTTCTTTGTTTCCTCTCACCTTCTCTACCTTTTATCCCAATTCCTCCTCTTACTTCTCCATCTTCTACTTTCTCTTTTTTTTCTACATCTCTTATAATTTTTCTTGTATTTCTTGCAATTTCTTACTTCAGCTATTCCTTGTTCAGCCTCCTCTTCCCGTCCCCCATCATCTTCTTCTTTTCAGTCCTTCTTCTCCTTCACTCCCTTCTTGTTCGCTCTCTCTCTCTCTCTCTTCCTCTCTTCTTTTCTCCCTTTCTCAGCTTGTAACAGTTTCTAGAGTGCCGCCACCGCACATTACCATCCAAATTACAAAATTCCTCACGGGCCTCCATTCCTCTCTCTGTCGATATCCCACACAATTTATAGAATATCGACAGTATAAATAGGTATAGGATACCTTGGAGACCCTCCTCCGTATCCAAACTATCTATACAATCTGTGTGATTCGTGGAAATACATGTTGTAATGGAGAATTTCATATAACTATTGAGTTTATCCCTATTGCATAAAAAATATAAGCGAATAGGTAGCATTAGTTGTCAGATAGTTTCTTAAATAGGAGATTATTCAACTATTAGCTCGTATTTTTCTAATGCAATAGAGTTCTGTTCAGTACCCATTATTCCAGTTTAAACAGTTTTATAAATCGATAGTTGATTGCTCTTCTATGAATGGATTCGTGCCCTCTGAGGTTCGGTTTATTTTCAAGATGATACTACACTCAGTGACCTCGCGTGGTTTCTTGCGACCTGTGCGAGATTTTGACTGGTGCCCCCCCCCCCTCATTACCGAATGAATGCAATCCAAATTTTAGTTTGCCCCCCTCGAAAATTGTCTAGATCCGGCCCTGGCTGCCTTGCATGTTCATATTTTTCTCATAAGCAATCCCAATGTTGCATGTGGTGTGGCAAAATGGATTATAGGGACTTGCTCATTGTAGGATCCCAATGTATTGTTTCGTATTTTCATGTATTGGATATGTGACAAGCCAACGCCTACAGGAATTAATAAAAAATAACTAAGGGCTTTCTACATTGAGCAAAACTGTCACATTGTACCGTACTTTACCATTAACATTTTTAATTATTAGTTAATTTATTTTATTAGTTTGCTTGAAAGCATACAAGGAAGGAAATAATGAATTTTTCACAGAAAAATATTGGGAATCATAATAAATATTTCATTTAACTGGAAATAGAGGTGTTTCAACAAAATACGGAAACCCAATAACAAGCAAATTGAAGATTTCAGCCATTTTCACTGCTCTACCCAACTTTCTTGAATAACATTCAAAATAGTTCCTTATTCAGCCAGCAGATGGCAGAAGCAATAGGGTGACTTGGTTTGCTTCCATTGGACACGCCTCCAAGCTCCGCCTACGAATAAAATGGCTGAAAAAATCGGTTAGAAAAGTTTCCAAATTCAACCAGTAGATGGCAGCAGTTGGCGGGTGATATTTCAGATTTGACTTGGACACGCCTTCATGCCCCGCCTGCTCTTTTCTTATTGGTTGACAGTGTTTCGTAAGTTCTGTCTTAGAAAATGGCTGCTAGCAAGAAAATGATGGATGGTGTATCGAACACAAAAAATTACGCTGATTTACAATTGAAGATCTTGTGCTTATATAATATTTATTCATGTATTCAGGTTGGTAAGATTCTAACAAGTTAGTATTATTTGAAGAATTTATTTATAGAATGTAGACTCAGTTTGACTTTTATTGTGTTACTTAGGCCAGTACTAGACTTAAATAGTTTTATGCTGTATGAAATGAGATCAAAATATGATTTTGCACTCCTATGTTATACTCATCAATTCTATTTTTTATACGATGAATATAATGAAATAGAACTCAAACTATTCATGATCTAATACCAACCTCATTCCAGAAAAAAGTTTGAAAAAATACAACAATTCTTCAAAAATATTAGGGAGAAGTTTTTATCGGAAACTGGCTTGTGATTGGTCGACAGAGTGTAAGGTGGTTGCTAGCCAAAAATAGAATTAAATTTAAGAGGGGCGTTTCTTGGCTTGCTTCATACATTGATCGTGGTTTTTCAATTATTGATCAATTCATTATGATGAATGAATTTATGCAGAAGAAATAATTTCTGGTGGATTCAAGTTGTTGGTAAAATAAGTTGTTTATCATATAGTGAAAAAATTATTCTAATATCACAATTGAAATTTTTATAATTCCCGTTTTGCATCAGCCACCGCGGCGCCCCCTTGGCCATGGCTCCCTGTGCGGTCTCACACTTTGCACACGCCACGCGAGAGCCCTGATACACTTTGATACAATTCACGTTTGTTCGCATCGGTGGTAACACGGTTACACCATAGCGATTTTACACCAATAGCGAGTCTCCCATTCAATTTAAATACAAGATTCGCATACGTTACTGTGAACGAGCAGTTAAGAATGCGAACTTTGCATTCTAACTGAATTTGAAAATCGCATACGTTCGCTCTAGTATAGTCTGTCCAAACAAAGAAGACATTCTGGAAAGATGGGGATTTGACTCCAGCTGTGTCAATATTGATTCAAAAATTATAAATTGTAGATCAGAAAGGTTGAAAAGATAAGAATTGGTCCCAAATTGTAGATCACAAATCTTTCTAAAATTTGAGACCAATTCCTTTTCATTTTTGAACCAATATTTACCGAGCTGGAGTCATTTTTCCATCTTGCCAGAATGTCTTCTTTGTTTGGACAGACTATAACAACTGTGAAAGAGCAGTTACGAATGAAAACTTTGTATTCAAACTGAATGGGAAATTCGTATTCGTTCGCATCGGTGGTGGTACACCATAGCCAATTTCTGCGACGAAAACGAATATCCCATGAAAAACGAATGGGAAATTCGCATTTGTTCGAATCGGTGGTATCATGGTTACGCCATATCGAATTTCTGCGACGGAAGCGAATCTCCCATTCAATTTGAATACAAGATTCGCATTGGTGACTGTTCGTTCGCTGTGCTATAGCGACAGTCCTGATCATTATCTGGTTAATCAACCTTGTTCGGTAGGCCTGCTATGCGCCGCGCCGTGTGGGCAGACTACACTCCTTCTGCGTATAATTGGCAGATAATTTCGCCGTCGACTTGTTCGAGACTGTGAACCGCTATAAATAAATAGACGTCCCTGCTCTCAGCCACCACCACGCATTGAAATATGCACGCGCCAACATAAGTCACAGTATCGCTCGTGACTGAGTCACGCAATAAGTCACAGAATAATGCACGGTGTGCATCCCACACGGTGTGTGTGAATCTGAATATGCAAAAAGCGAACCCCCTTCGCCCCCCTTCGTGTGTGGGAGCTTCAAAAGATACACTGTGCCGACCCCAATTCTATTTATTGCACCTTTGGCTTCTTATTTTTCTTGTTTGTCTTTTTGTTTTGTCGTTTATTCTTCTTCTGTATCTAGACTTCTTGTTCGTTGTCTTTTTCTTATATCTAGATTTGTTGTTGGTCGTCCTCTTCTTGTATAGTGCGGTCAAGCGAAGAAGACATCCTGGCAAGATGGTAAAATGACTCTAGCTCGGTAAATATTGGTTCAAAAATTGTAAATTCAGTCTCAAATTGTAGAAAACATTCTAATCTACAATTTGAAATTGAAAACTTTGAACCAATATTGATTGAGCTGGAGTCATTTCCCCATCTTGTCCGAATGCTCGACCTATATCTAGGCATTCTTTCCGTCGTCCTCAACTTGTATAGAATTTTGACTACTTGAACGTAGTTTTATTGTTTTCTCTATTTTCTTTGATTTATCTTCTCTTTATGTTTGTACTTGTTTGCTCTCGCCTATTTTTCTGATATTCTAGTTTGTCCTCTTCTTCGCTGTCATATTCTAATTTGTCTTCTGTTTGTACGTCTTATAATTCTATGAAATTAATAATAAAAAATTATTTTCTATATGTAGTTTAGCTCCTTCAGTGTTCAGTCTTCTTGTTCGTTGTATTCTTCTTTGTCTTTCTGATACATGTCTTCTTGATCCTTATTTCTTTATTGCTATCATATTTGTTTTTATCTTATTCGTCTTCATATCCTTCTTCTTAACGTTTTCTCAGTTTCTTGTTCTTATTGCTCTTTGTCTAAGCTCTTCTCATTAGTCTTTTTCTCGTGCATATCATTCTTATTCATGATTTTCTTATTTTTAATCATCTCCTTTGAAATGATAATTCTCCTTTTATATGATAATTTGTTTACCTGATGTATAGATCACAGATCACAGCAATGATTAATCTTGATTTCTTTCACATTAGTCAACAGATACTGATACAATTAATATTATTCGCCTACACCTACAGCAATGTCAGAAGCAATTCACAGTTATTCTCAATTTCTGTTTAATTAAATAAGTTTGAATTCATTCACTTGCTTGCCAGATTCTATTTGAGTGGCTCGTTGGAGTAAGTGATAACCAAGGCGGTTCGCCGGTCTGATAAAAACTGAAATTGAAACTGTACTGGTTCGAGTCTCGACCAGGAACCAATTCGTTGATAAAGGCATAATCACATAAATACGGCCACTCCGTCTTTTGGAGAGGAGACAATAATGTCGGTCCCGACAACCAAAAAGTAGTCTTCATCTCTCATCATCATCCCTCTCATTACCAACGCACTAACCTAAGAACTCATCTGGGCATCGCCCTCAGAAATACAAGCGTAGCATCAGCTGTTTCTTGTGAAAAAAGCATTTGACAACCGGAGATTTCGTTGTCAACAACAATACTAAGTTTTCAATCAATATAGATCTCCCATAACCATCTATCATTTCTCTGAAAGAATAGAATGATAGATAGGTTATGAATAAAGAATAGGTTATGGATCTCCATACCCTTTCAAAATAATTTTTATTTTACATGACAAGTTTTGAATTTTTAGTCATTTTCAAATGCAAATACATTATTTTAAAAGGGTTTTGAGATCTATATTAATTGAGAACTTTGATTTGTACAGTAGCCCTAAGGAAAAGGAACTGTACTAAGATATAATATAGACTTCAATATTGTCATCTTATAGGCCTAAAAGTAATAAAAGGGAAATACAATAATAGTATAAAAATAATTCGCCAACCGGCAATCTCACTATTGTGGGATATATCTAGATTTCAGTATTGGCATCTTATAATAAACGTAAAGTACCGGTGCTCAAACAGTAACACAATTCTGGCCAGCCATTGATCCACTCCCCTCAGCCTCATCTGATTCCTCCACCCCGACGAAAAAAGTTAATTCGATCGAGAAATTTAAATTGCAATGGCGTCCAGTGTGAAATTACTGGATGCTCCCTCCAAAAAACCGTCCCCTGACGGCTAGCCATTGGCACAGAGCTGTTTTCGAATCAGAACGGGCGTCTGTGATTGGTGGATGAGGATTCAAGGCAGTAGGGGAGTTTGAAAATGTTGTGGAACAAGAGTACGGGTGGCCCCTTTTTCGATCCCTTGTGTGGTCCCCTCGTAATAATTGAAAAATGGGTAGTGCGATCGCAGAGCGCTCTGCCGGCGCGTGGCTGACACGCGATGATTGCCGAGGGGAACCGAAGTCGAATGGAGATGGCCGAAAGGAGCCGAAGCTAACCGAAGTCGTCCGGAAACAGCCGAAGGAAGCACGTGCGGCTACCTGTGTGGTCCCCGTAGCAAGGAGACGCGTGCTCTGTTGCAGCGTGTGTGGTCCCCGTAGCAGGTGGAACCTGATCACGTGGCTTCTTGCAGCAGCTGCTCTTTGGGCGCCTCTTTTGAATGGGGGTGATTTTGAAAAGGTTGTAACGATAGTGAACGATATTTCATTGAGTTGCGGTATGGGTGTGATTTGTGGGAGGGGAGGAGGTCGAAATAAAAATGGAATTTATTCTCCATAAATATATATTTTTTTAACATAATTTACTCTTCATAAATCATAACTTCATGATAAATAACATAAAAAAATCATACACAATCTTTCCTCTTAGAATTAAATGGCAGCAATTATTGTACTTAATGCGCTGTCAGTGTCATAAATTATGAGTACATGGTTTGAACATCAATTGTAAAAAATGTAAAGGAAATTGAAAAAACACCTTTTAAACAGAGTAATGATTTCGGTGAATTTTTAAAACAGTGCATTAAAATTCATAGATAGCTTAATAATAATAGTATCAGGATTTTATAAAAGTTATAGGGTTTTCATATATTCAGGTTGGACGATATTTTAGCTAATCGTAGACCCAGTGAATCAACACATTATGTGAGAATAATTTCTACACTTCAAGTGACATCAAATAATATTATCTAAAAAATGAAAGTTTATTAATAAACAGTATTTGAACATACTCACCGGTACCTAGGCTACTCTACAGTCATTAAAGGTTTACCTTGTATGAGAATAACTTGAAAAGTTATAATAGCCTAGTTTCCCACATTTTTCAAGGGTTGTATGATACAATGTTTTTTGCATTATTTGATTATGTAATTTGCATTATTTGTGAAAGTTCTTGAAAGAACATGAGTAAAAGTTCCATCTGAATGCTTGAATAACATTAATACTTTATTTGAATATACGAGTACATAGAAAATTAGTTACAACTGCATTATTGTTTTGCTGAACGTCAATACAGTTGCAATAATTTCAGTAAATCCAGTATTCATTTGCAATGGCAGATGACCCAAATAACAATAACAAATTGAATATACTTGAGGTAATTATAGACCCAGTAAATCAAGAATCAACTCATTAAATAAATAAAAAAGATTCATTGGAAATTTTTATGTAAGTAATATTAACTAAGGTACAAAAAGTTGCAATAATTATATGTTGCACATCCAGTACACTTCTTTACACTAGGCGCGCTGCACGCGTTGTTCAGTAGCCCTAGAGGTTTACCTCTGAATATTACTTGGAACCAAAGAGCAAATTCCACTGCTGTAAGGAACTGAAAGAGAAAGTTCATTGTGCTCTTATAAGTCTCACCTTCTAGATGAAAATATGATATGGATATCGATAATCTGGTTTTAATACGATCCCCTCAGCACAGCTCTCAATTCTCATGGTCGTCTGCATATTTTTGAAAATTCGTCAGCTCTGTGTGTGGTTGAAAAATTCAAGAATGACACTTTGTTGGTGTCAAAATTATAGTAATATTAGCGTTTTTACTGCCTTTTAACAATGGTCAAACACAATAATTGTGAGGAAT
Organism: Sogatella furcifera; assembly: GCA_017141385.1. NCBI lineage: Eukaryota > Metazoa > Arthropoda > Insecta > Hemiptera > Delphacidae > Sogatella > Sogatella furcifera. The sequence continues at coordinate 5,819,913 of CM029554.1, forward strand.
TTTGGAAATTTTCAATTATTTACCTTTCTTCCGCATTTTGATATAAATTTCAATGCTTGGTACTATTACTATATGGTAGTAATTGAAAAGATTTTTTCTTGATATTTGTTGATGACTCCAAGCTCCAAGGTTTCAACTACACCTTTTCCAGAAGTAGTTCAGAAAGTTTCAATTTAATTTCAGAACATGCCAAATGTAGTTCAGAATAGTGAATCGTATTTCAGAAAGTGTCATTTGTAGTTGAGAAAGTGTCATATGAAATTAGAGAAACTAATTTCAAAACGTCAGCTGAATTTGAGACACATTATGATAAATGTGATCATACATCCTGGATTAATTATATAGGTACTTGGTTTGAATAATTAAGATGGTACATAATATAGCCCTATAGTAATATAAAATGGTATTTTTGTCAGGAAAGTGGTGCGAAAGAATTTTTCAACTTTTTTATAATATAAGACTTTAGGGCTTTATAGGATTTTTGATGAATCTGAAATCTTGTGAAACACCAGGGTGTTACACTCTCTTGTAAAACTTCTACAACAATTGAAACATTTGGGACCTTTTTTTAATAGAAACTATTGTAGGCCTACTTATTAAAAAATATGTTTAATTTTAATTATTAATAATTATGGTCCATGAGAAGACCTACAAAATGAGGGGTCTTACGTTGAATTTTGATCAGATGTTTTTTCCCAAATACAAATGTTTTTATCTGAACTACAACTGACAGTTTCTCAATTCCAAATAATACTTTCTAAAATACAATTCACTATTCTGAACTATATTTGGCGCTTTCCCAACTACTTCTGGAAAAGGTGTAGTAATATGTTTTCCAAAACTCCACTATTTATTTTAATCATAGCTCATAGGCATATGCTTTTGCTAAGAAAATATTTCCAAAACCCTGTCCCTGATGAAATATAATGATAGGTTAATGCAATAATGCAAACAATAAATTATTTATTGAAATGATATGATGGAACATTCAATAGATAAACTACTTGTGTGAAAGTTTTTTTAGTGCGAAATTCAAAATAATAATGAGCCAATCGGTCCAAGTTTGCAACTTTTGTAACAATCAATTCAATTCCTAACGTTATTAGTAATGTTGATAGTTGAAACTTCAAAATTCCATACATCCATTTTCAATTGTGTTTTTAATGCATACTTTAATAATAAAAACATTCAACTGAGTTGTGGTCGATATTGTAGAAACCATGGTCGTGTACCAATAAAATTGACAAAATCTGTGTGTTTATTTCATAATAAAAACATTGGTTATTTAATCATTTCTTTGTTTACCCGAATAACATTAAGTCGCGTATCGACAGTCCGAAGCATGTGCCACGCATTGTTTAGACTTTTTAACAAATATTGACTGAGCTAGAGTCATTTTCCCATCTTGCCAGAAGGTCTTTTTTGCGCCAACAGACTGTACCGCGAGGTATTCGTGGCACATGCCTCGGACTGTCGATACGCGGCTTAAAACAGTTCAATATAATTATAAACTACTTATGAGAAGTTTTTTTTAAATGCGAAATTCAAAATAATATTAATAATAATAATAATGAGCTAATTACTGCATATCGGTCCAATCCCGCCCTGTCATGTGATGATATAATTAAGGATATCAATATTCATTATTCTTTATAATATATGCTTCCTTTCAAACGGTTTTGGAAGATTGAGAAACTACAATAAATAATAGACTTGGAGACTTGGAGCATAACTCTCAAGGTCTGAAATAATGAGTTTCCGAGTGGTATTGACTTTTGAACATTGTAAATCTTTCATATTGAAATTTAATTCAGTAATATAACATAAGAATGAAGACGTATGGGGCATGTTTACAAATCCCAATTCTTATTAATATACAAATCTTTGATATCAAATCCAACTGTCAAGTTGATATAAATAAAATATACACTTAAACTCCATTCAATGCAAATTGTTTGTACTAAATGAACTCTAATAAATACACTACAGTCTATAAACTCCAATCTATGCAATAAATTTGTATATTTCATATAATACAATCAATACAACTTATTTGTATTGCTTTTAACTCCAATCTCTAATGAATTATATTGTATGATTATGATTTTATGAATTAATATTAAGGATTATTATTAAGCGTATGGCTTTTAATAGTGGGGAGACACAAGGGTTGTTCCACTTCGCCAGATAACCTCATTTTCCACAAACGGAGATATGAGATATGAGTTTTGATTCCAAAACATTGTTGACCATTAAAACTGAAGAACTTCACAAAATCACTACACCATAGCCGAAAAAATTGAATTTTTACTATAAATTTAGAGCACGAAAATAATAATATTAAGGAGAAAGCATTATTCGCTATTATTTCTCTATCCTCTATGTTGATATGAGGTAAGTTCATTATCTATGTTAAGTTCTGATAGTTCAGTTAAAAATTATTCATTAATATAGGCTACATGCCCTCTCTCAATACCAAAGAACTATCGTATTTGTTTGTATTATTATCAATGAATAAGCTAGTAATTCAATTTTTCACTAGATTGTGCCTGAAATCACGAATAATTTGCTCTTAATACTTAATCTGAATTTAATAAAAAATTATTCATCAATAATGCTTCATGACATCCATCTCCATACGAAGGAACAATCTGATTATTTGTTTCTATACTATCACCAATAAATAAACACTACAAGATCGAACTTGAAATCATTAATAATTCGCTCTTAATGCATAATTTGAAAATTATTCTTCATCAAATACCATATCAATATATGGCCACAACCTCTATACCAATCAAGGAACTATCATAAGTGTATCTACTATCATAAATAAATAAGCTAGTACATAATTCAATGTTCTCACTAGATAAGGTTTGAAATCATGAATAATTTGATATTAATGCTTAATATAGAAATTATACTTTAAAGCCTCCACCTCCATTCCAGAGAGCAAAGAACTATCATATTTGTTTCTTTTATCATCAATAAATAAGTTAGTAATTCCATTTTCCAACTAGATCCGGTCTGGAATCATGAATAATTAGCTCTATGAAAAGCTTAATCTTCGATGAAATTTACTGAACACTGAATATTGGAATATAGGAAATTGGTTTGTGAGACCCTGTAAGTTACCCGATAAAAGATCAGATACATAACGGTTTGGAGCGAGATCGGCTGCTAGAAGTGTATGATTGTGAACAGGGCCGGATGGCATTGAAGGTGAATTCAGATGAACCGCGCGGCCAAGAAAAAGAAGAAGAGAGGTGATTAGGAGTGGGAGAAGTAGGAGAAGATAATAAGAACAAAACGAACAAGACCAGAAAAAGAATGAACTTAGGTGTTAGCTTAAAAGAGACAGAGCCCAGACCGTGAGAAGAATCATCTCGTTGCTCTCAGCTAACTTATATTCTGTCCAAGCAAAGAAGACATTCTGACAATATGGGAAAATGACTCCAACTTGATCAATATTGGTTCAAAAATTATAAATTTGTTCTCAAATTGTAGGAAAAATTCTGATCTACTATTTAAGACCAAATTTATAATTTTTGAACCAATATTCACTGAGTTGGAGTCATTTCCCCATCGTGCCAGAATGTCTTCTTTGCTTGGATAGACTATAACATTGATTTTCTCTTTCCAATCTCATTCTTACTTTCTCTCTCCCACAGCTTCTCGTCCTTCTCACTCTCTCTCTCTCTTCTTCATCCCTCTTACACCGCAGCATCCACAAAATTATACACCTACTTCCTATCGGGTTTCTTTGTTCTTCTTATGGCCATCATTCGACCGTGAAATGTACATTTAACATTTGTAAATACACTTTTGGAACAAATAGAGAATGAAAGAGAAACAAACAGACAAAGAATGGAAGAGAAATTGAGTATCAGTTGAGTGTGGTTGAGATAAATGATGGTATAATTTTATGTAGGCTATGTATGTTTTTTTGTGAATATAACAGAGACATCAACACTAGATGAGAAAGAAAATCTGAGAATAATTCAACTCTCAACTGAAGATTCCATGATATTTCAAGAATAGGCCTAAGTTATTCTAAAAATGATAAAATTCGCCACTGAGATTTTGAGTTACAAAATTGAATAATTTATTGTTTGATATGTTATATATTGGGCTAAAAAGTTGATTTTATCATGTATGCAATATTATTCAGTCGTTTCCCGCCTCTGGAGGAATAGTAATTGTTGCATTACACTCTAACTGATTAACTGCATGTTATTCAGAGGTGTTCTGCGCCGCCAATTGGTTGCGGAGACTGGCTTATGGTTGAGAGGATCAACGTGCTAACCACACGTTACCCTTATCCTGGTTGATGATTATTTGCTTGCTGTATGATCTGTCCATCCGGGGGAATTCTGGCGGGGTGGAGGGGGCGGCTTCGGCTCGGCCAGTGTTGGTTTGGGGACTGTGAGTTCTGATTGAGAATTTATGGCTTTTGGGCCGGTATTGGCCGGGCTGGGGCCGTTTTCCCGTCTTGCCGGGGTGTCTTCTTGGCTTGGACGGGCTGTATAGTAGAGTGAATTTGAAACTGGCAACCAGCTGGTAGGCCTAGGCCCTTCATGGGCTGTTGAGCCAGACATACATACATACATGTAATATTATTATGAATTTATACTTTTTGAGTAGTTGTGAAGGTGATATTGAGGTTGTTATCCATATTAAATGAAAATACAAGACGCTGTCAAACGATTTTTCAATAAATCATTGGTTTGACAACGTCTTGTCTTTTCATTGAATATGAATTTATAATCACAAATTTAATTTATTATCATTGTTGGGCCTATATGAATTAAAATTTTATGATTTGAATCTATTAAATTTTTTATAAAAACTGGAAAGTTTGCTCTTATATTGAAAGTGAAAGATCCAAGTTTTTCATAAAATAAGAAAATTTTAATAAGCTGACGGGAGTTTGTAAGTCCAGAGTGGACTCATTTTGAATGTCCTCACTCTTTGCTAAAATAATTATCTTAATTATTATTTAATAATTTGGGAAGCGGTTTGTCCTAGTGGTAGAGAGCGTCTAATCGGTGAGATTAGATAAGCGACGTGCCTCTGTTACCACTGTTGTACTGGTGACCGGTTCCGCTGAATTAAATTTATGAGCCTGAAAAATCGCTTCCCGGTGGTTCGGAACCCACCTAAAGCAGTAGGGCCATTCATCTCTCATCATCATCATCCTTCCCATTACCCACGCACAGGCCTAAGAGCCCATGTGGGCATCACCCTAAAAAAATTATCTTTCTAAATAACACTAAGAAGAATTTCTCTCAATGGAAGAATTTGGAGGTTATCAATGACAAATTAATATAAAAATGTAATCAATTACACACTATTTTTCTATTTTAAACACCAATAGAGATTTGGTTATGACAAGGTCTTATCCTACTCAATATACAGAAGAGTAGATTAGTCTTCTATCCTATTACTATCCTATGTCTGGGACCTGTTTCACAAATTTTTACAAGTCCTATAATCTGCAAATCAAGAGTAAAGCTGGTGCTAATAAAACAGGCGGTTGCCAAATGACTGTTATTAATGCTCAGCTCTTTCAGGACAGTCGACTAGCGGTATGCCTATCGAGTCGCAAGAGCGAACTCAACTCAACAAACCGTTTCGCTATATTAGAACGCTTTCAGTAGTCCTAACAACCAATATTTAAATAAATAAGCCATTTAAGTTATATTTAAGTAATATTATTTTATTTAAATAAGCCATAAATAAGTTATTTAAATAAAAAAATCTTGAAAAAGGCCACAGAAGTATTAAACGTTGAACGTGTACAAAATCTTGGGAAAATAAATAGAATAAAATCATCTAATATCAAAATAACATTCAATTATAGAAATTTCAGCATTCTATTTTTAAATATAGCTGTCGCTCAAAGGTTCCTCTACAATGTTCATTCTATAAAATTAATCAAGTACTATGTATAGCTGTCACCTAAACGTTAGGCGGTTACAGATGATGTGAAGCATCTCTTGTTTCTTTTGATTTCAAAAACATCATCCAGGCATAGCTAATTGGCAACTCTATCAGCTGTTGGAGCGCACAAGGAGCAGACGAAGCCGCCAAATTTTATGGCGTCAGCTATAGTAGTAGTACCCAATATTAAGAGATGTAAATCAGATGTCTTTTATCAAATTATTATTATTCTTCTGACGTGATTAATTAGGTTGAAGTAGTTGATATAAGACACATTTTAATTCAGATTGATAAGCTAAATGAATACAAAATTAATAGTTATTTCCAACAAATAAGATAGTGCTCAAATTTCATTTTAGTACGTGCGCGCTGTAAGTGAAATTTCTAACCCAGTTCCTACCACAAAAATACAATTACTTTCTTATTAAAATAGTTATAGTATCCATCCAACGACCTTAAATGGTTATTAGAATTCTGTGTATGATAATAGACTCCTTTATTTTATGTCACTATTCACTTTGCTAGGGTCACTGACCAAGATATTACATTCACAGTAGTTAGCAGGTCTTATTTTGTTTTATAAAGCTCTTTCAGCTTTCATCAATTGAGAAACCAGAGGAATAATGTCATTATTTGGAGGCATTGTTATCAATCTCAATACAGTTAAATTATATTTGTAAAATTAAAGTGAACAGTCATAATCAACCTTATTTTTTCTCCAGGAAAACGTAAAGTAGAAATAGTATGGAGTGCTTACTTTTACAAGTTATGTAAATATTAGATTCATACAATTAGCCTATCTTACACTAATAACTATCAATTTCATCATCAACAAGCAACTGATGAAATTTGGATGGACTTTAAAAAAGTTTATTAAGAATACTGATTGCATCAAATTGTAGGCCTAAGGCTACAATAATACCAACCACAGTAATACATCGTATGAATAGTATGTGTTCAGCCGCCATCTTGAAATTCTTAAATATGGAGTTCTCTCCACCTTCCAAGCTCTACCCACTGGCAGTGCGGTCTCAGCCTAAGGGTCGTTTGCAAAAAACACTTAAATCAAATCACCATAGTAAGTTGGCGTCATTTTATGAAAATAATAAAGTAGACTTGTATGTTTCCGTTGAATAACGCTATTTTACGCCAGTTAATTCTATTGGCTTCTGTGCAACTGTTTGTTAGCAAGAGAAATATGCATTTTATCAATGCATATCGGAGGCTTATGCCCTCTTTACACCGGCTTTCTGATAAGCAGTAGTGATACAGAGTCCTAGATTGATTACACCGGCTCCCACAGCATTGAGGAATTTAGATGCGGGTGCTCTTTCTAAAACTCTGACTCAAAAGCTGTTAAGGAGTGCCCTACTCTTCAGATGAATGCTATGAAGCTGTCAATGCTGTGAATGCATAGAATAGTCTTAAAAATTGACGTGTTACATGCTGCAGGAGCTTTGCTCATTGAAGCAGCTAAACGTAACAAATTAATAATAATAATAATAATAATAATAATTGATGATAAGCTCGCTGATGCGAGATATTTGCAAAGCTCATGGATCGCCACCATATCTGAAATAATCTGATTTTATTACTCAATTATTGATTATTTAGAGAGCATTTAAACTTAGATCAGGTATTTCCAAGTTGAATTAATAAAAATAAAAAATACCAAGTTTCAAAGAGCCAATAGTTACTTTCACCGATTATTGTCAAATGAGCTAACCTAACTTTGCAACCCTACGTTATTTTGTGTCAATGAGCTTCCTTCCTGTATGATTGCGTATCAATTTTAAAGTATCGTATCACTACTGCGTATCAAAAAGCCGCCATGTCTCTTTGCCTTTAGAATCATTAGTTTGGTTCCAATAAATGAAACTTCCAAATGCCTCAAAATCTTTTTATTTAACAAATATTATTCTACAAACTATTAGAAAAACGACGTACTTATGCTAATTCAGTAGGCTTGACATCAGTGCTGGTGGCAGGTGCTTGGGTTGTTTTTTGGAGTAGATTTTTCGAGAACCAAGATGGCCGCTCCGTCTCCAACTCGACAATACGTTTTCCCTGTAAAATTAAGAAAGTCTAAATGATTTTCAATGTTGTTGAAAACATCAGAAATAATTTTCAACGTATCTAGCATTGCCAAGTAGCCTACAGTGTGGAATAGAGATTGGTTTCTAGAATCGTATTGAGGTATTGTAAAATTAAGAAATTTGAGAAATTTTGAAGACTTGAGAAATTGTAAATATCACTTTACTCTAAGTGAAACTTATTCTACAGCACCATGGATTCGTGTAAGTTACTCAGTAGCCTAACCTTCAGCTGAAAATGTAAAAGAGTACGGTAAAATTTTTTTACTGAAATGTAGTAGAATTGACTTGATGTACTAGTGAATTGAAGGTTTCTTCAATTATGAAAAGTAAACAAAGTAAAAGTACACCAGGTATAGTCTGTCCAAGCAAAGAAGACCCTCTGGCAAGATGGGAGAATGACTCAAGCTCGGTCAATATTGGTTCAAAAATTATCAATTTGATCTCAAACTGAAGGAAACAATTTGATCTATTATTACGACCACATTTATAATTTCTTGAACAAATATTGATCAAGCTTGAGTCATTTTCTCATCTTGCCAGAGGGTCTTCTTTGCTTGGACAGACTATACAAGTACACTATAACAATGTTCACTCTAAAATACTATCAAGTCCAAGATATCAAATATTGAGGTATAGTAAAATATTAAGTTGTAATATACGTGAGGCTTCACTTCAGATACTATCAAATTACAGTATGGCTGGGAAATGTAACACTTTCAATTGGTTAGTTAATTTACATGAAAACTTCATTAATCTGCAAACTTTATGAAGCATAATAGCTTGGAAGCTTAATCATAGCATAAGCAAAGCATAGCTATAGAAGCATAATCATAATAGCTTTGATGTTTATCTAGTCAACGGATTAGATTTAATCCAAAGTATTTACAGTATTTTATGCATTCGACTTGGCTCCGAGCTAGGTAATTTGAATAGGTGATTTGGAGTTCTATAGCAGTAAATCTTATAACCTATTGTTATTGTGCTAAATCAGTAATAAAGTAAACATAATTTAGAACATGATTCAACTTTTTGAAAGCAGCTGTGATATTTTGATCCACTAGATAGTCTAGTCCAGTATTAGGGTAAGAATATGCCAAAAATGGGAGGCTTAGGCTTTTTACAATGCCATGATATACAAATCATTTGATATGATATAAGCTTATGATATAGATGTGGAACTATGTATATACTATGTAGCACCCGCAGCCCAACCTTAAAGTCGGGTTTTTCCAAGCACACTCAAAGTTGAGGGACCCTCAAATTCGGATGAACAGCTGACATTTTCTATGATAAGTATAGGAAATGTAGTAAACTTGAAGGTCCCACAAATTTAAGTGTGATTGGAAAAACCGGGCATAAGCCTCACCTTATTTGACATGTTCTTACCCTTAGGGTCCACCTCCACTGTCAGATCGTTCACTGCCGATCCATCAAAGATCGGCCTGTCGGCTTAAGCAGGGAACCCACTATGCCGTCACCGTCAGGCGCCATCCGGCACCGACCGTCACCGTTGCGTACCTAACCGGCAACATTGCTTTGCATTGTTTTAAACGAACGGCAACCCACTATACCCGTCCGTCACCGGCCACGACCGTGTCCGTCAGTCACCGTCGGCCACCACTGCTGTTTGGGGCATTCTTGCCGGATAGCCGGTCCGTCATTTTTCCAGTCGACATTCAACTATCAGTGAAGTCATATCGCCAGTGTTTTATTGTAGTGCGCCTTTGTTCTGTGAGCGATGAGTACGGACGAAATGTTAATAGAGGCTGTTAGGGAGTATCCCTATAATCTTTTTCACGACAACAGGAAAAAATATAATGCTTGGCAGGAAATCTCAGAAAAGTTTGATACCATCACCATGTCAGGTAAGTTATTTACTTTACAAATATTATTCTGTAAGCGAAATTATGAAATCAAAGTTTTGGCCGTTTGACAAAACACACGATGATGGGAAAGGGCTCAAATTAAAGGTCTTGATCCCAGGGACTCGGGAAAAGTTAGCAGTTGTCTTAAGCAATTCCTCGTCTGATGAACTCTCCATCGCAACTGATGCATTTATTCTGGTTAGCTCCGGTTTCTGACGGAGCTAAGACGGGCAAGTGGGTTATCGCCGGAAAAATGACGGTTAAGACGGCGACTGACGGTGACGGTCGGTGCTGGACGGTGCCTGATAGTGATAGCATAGTGGGTTCCCTGCTTTACAGGTATTGTGAACTGACGGTTTCCCAATCCAGTTAATTTTTTGACTGTCACCGTCCGAACTGACAGTGGATGTTGACCCTCAGGCCCTTATTATCGATAACAGTTTAAACCAAAAATAAACTAACCGATGGTTAAATCACGATATGGTCGCATTAAGTATAATGAGTTTCATCTGGGACATCTGATCATTTAATCTGAAATTTTAGTTAAACTACTATTGATAATACGGACCTTAGGGTAAGAATATAGAGACTGTATAATCATAGTGTGGCCATTGGTGTGAAGCGCTTCATTACATTTTGTTGAGATAAAAATTTTTCCCGCCAGCAGCCATATTTTTGCCAAGCTTTTGAATTATGGTGTGGATTACAGGCAAAAATCAACTATTTCACTTGTTTTTTCAACTTTTTGTAAAAGAGATATAATAAGAAATGACTTTTCTAGCATTTAAAATAGTTTCTTCACTTTAGATTTTGATTTAAAGGCTTTTTAATGTGAAAACTAAAACTGGCATAGGCAATTCTGGATGAGAAGTGAGTATCTCAGAGAAATGTATGATTTCAATGTAAATCTTATGAGAGTTGGCAAAACTGGCGGAGTTGACCAATCAAAAGAGACACAGTCAATGTCTACACTATGATCAGGACCACCTAAATACTATTTAGTGGTATTTAGGTGGTTCTGCTTTGATTATACAATCGCTATAGTTCTTACCTCACCTTACTGATCCACTAGGTCAGTCTAGTTCAGTATTAGGGTAAGTATATGTCAAAAAGGCTAGGCTTAAGATGAGGCTTAGGGTTGGGATTTTTACTATACTAAAAAAATCCAAATCATATTATGATATGATATGGATGTGGAACTATGTAGCACCCGCAGCCTAACCTGAAGCCTCACCTTATTTGACATGTTCTTCCCTTAGTGTTGATCCAAGAACACCAAGATGAGATTGTTGAGGTTTCATAATTCTTGAAACTGCATTACTAAATATTAATGAACAACATACTTCAGCTTGCTGTGTAGCTTATTTTGAGTTGCGGACGTGTTTTGAACACTTATGTTTATCCTCGGCGATCCTTGCTAAACACAGTTGGCACAAGAAGCAGAAGTATATTATTCATTAATATATATTTAACCAGGATTAGTTTGATCCAAACATTTAATACGATGACTGAGCAACCAAGCGTGTGTCTCATTAAATTTAGAAATGATTTACCTCCCAAAATTCCTTGGGCTGTTGATCTCGCTCGCCGCGATAGAGAACGATCACCTCTTTCTCGACTGGCTCCAAACCCAGTTCGGCTTGTACTGCATCCTGCACTTTCTTGGTTTCGTCCATCACCTTGTTGTAACAGTGAGCTGGAAAATATTCAAAACAGATTGTGAGCATTGAGATGTGTGAAAAATTCTTGTTACATAATGTTCTAAGATAGGATCATGAATTAAGAATCAAAGAAAGAAGTCCATAGAAAAAGATAACTGGAAATCGATCAGTTTCTAAATACCATGATGTTTGAGATTACTTTAAATTATTAAATTTAATATTAATTCAGGATTATTTCTCTTGGAGTGAAAACCTTTGGATAATACCAGAGACAATATATTATTATATTATATTATATAATAATACATTGTCTCTGATAATACTGAACTTTTTTGTTCCAGGTGGTAATGAATAAGTGGTTAAACAATATCTTTTCATTTAATACTGAAATTTTGGGCTATATTATATTCACCAAAAATTAGGAATTTGAGAAGTTTTGAGCGTTTACCTGATTCCTATTTCCTTATACAGGAATTATTTTGTACTAAAGTGAATGAATAAATAAATTACCGTGATTTCACTAAATTCGAAGTTGTGAAGGTGATATTGTGGTAGTTATCCATATTAAATGAAAAGACAAAGATAAAATATTGTGAAACCACAGAATTTTCAAAAATAAAAAATGAATCTATCCAATAAATCAAATCTGTGGATGATTGACAATACCTTGCCTTTTTATTAATTAAATATTACCCATATTTGCTTTTTAAATAGCAGTTTCTATATTTTTCCATTTTCGAAATGAAATTATCTGAAGTTTCTAAGTCTCAAATTATATTATAGGTTAGAAATTAGATTTTCTTCCGACGATATATCAAGAGAGAGCTGGTCATGGATGGATATTATTGAATTGATGAATGAATATGTGCACGGCTCACTTTCCTCTCAAGACTATAGATTAGAGGAGTAACATGATTGTTAGGGTGTGTTCATGTCGGAACATCGAGCGTCGATCCTAGAAAATAGCGCAGTTTTCATCAGCTCAGCTGTGACAAAAGCTAGGATCGATGCTCGATGCTCCGACATGAACACACCCCAATCCCCAAGGTATTGAATAGAATAATCAAATTGGAATAACTTGTAAAATGATAGTAAACTTATGTATCTTCCCCATTGGTTCATTCATACATGTATCATCTTTTGTATCCTCTTGAAAGGAAATTGAGTTGTGGGCAAATAGCTTTGATTTCTATTGGTGAGATAAAGTTTTATTACACCCGAAAGGGCGGAGTACCTCGCTGAGACATATAATAATGCTCCATCAGGGATTAGAGCCTTTAGACCATTCATTACAAGTGGACCCCATTATGTGAATGTAATAATTATTATGTCAATAAGGCTCTTTGTAATCGACTATGTGTCTGTGAGTTTTTATATGTAATCAATGAATAAATAAGTCCTGTTCCCATTATTGAACTTTGTGATTAATTTTTGAATGATATTTTCCATCAAGATAGGTTGTATTTATGCTCTCTGGCGATCATCATAATATGATTATGTAATAGAGCAGGCTTTCTATAGTTCGAGACAGTTTCCCTACCCGGCGCTATAAATATTCTACCAGTGAACTTGCGAAATGCACCCCTCACTGTCTTCTGTCTCTCTGTCTTGTGAGGCAGAGTTATTATCCAGTGGACGAGTTCTTTGAGGATAACTTATCAGAAGTGTTGCCGGTCGCCTAATAGTAGTCACTATGTGGCCAGTTTCATTACATCACAAAGCCCAAGCTGGGCCATCTTTCTGTTTGTTTTTCACTAAGGAGTTTAGTGCAAGTGAAGTGATTTCTACGGGACACCTGAGCATAGATAGAGCATTGGAAATACAATTGCTCACCAAAATGCCAGATGACTATAAGTTAGTTCGAAAAAACTAAGACGATCTAAAAAGAAATCGTTATTGTACTACAATTATACTAGGTTCTATTTTATTTCAAAGTTCTATAGCTCTAAAAAACACCCAAAATGGTCTTTCCAAGCAAAGAAGACATTCTGGCAAGATAGTAAAATGACTCCAGCACGGTCAATATTGGTTAAAAAAATTGTAAATTCATCCTCAAATTGCAGAGCAGAATATTTTATTTACTTATTTCATTATAAAAAATAATAAAAGGAAAGATAGAACAGGCGTTAGCCCAATACTTCTTCTATTCTTTTGGAGGCCAAATTGAGACTAATTGAGACCAAATTTTTAATTTTGAACCAATATTGACCAAGCTAGAGTCATTTTCCCATCTTGCCAGAATTTCTTCTTTGCTTGGACAGACTAAACTAGTACTCACTGCAGAGGTGTCCCGCTTCATAGGCGTTACCGCAGGTATGACAGCTCAACAGATTGGTACGCGGCACAAACGGCTTCCAAACATATTTCGGCCAACCAAACCTGCGCTGTAGACGCTTCTCGATTGTGCGACGTGATTTGGGCACAGCCCACAAGGTGCTTTCCTGCATCAACTGCTCTAGGCTGAGAGCGGTTGGCATTTGGTCCAGGCATGTGGGATGGTTCGAGATTCTCAGCTCGTTGAAATTCACTGGAAAATATACATAAATTAATTGATGAATAGATAAAAACAGCCGACCGAGAGCAAATATTTAATATTTATAATATATATATATATATAAATATACATAATAAATATTTCATAATAAGTGTGTCCTCAATTAAATATTAGACATGTTCAAGAAATGCAGAAGAGATGTATGATTTTAAGCAAGTTTTTGAGAAGCAAAGAAACAAGAACCCAACCTAACAATTCATTCTAGTAAAATCTTCTTTAAGCAGAATATTGACTTTGTCAGAAAGTTTTCGTATAACAATCTGGTATTGAGGAAAGTAACAAGAGACCTAACCCAACAATCCATCCTAGCATCTATGGTCCATCCCAGTGATGAGCAGGATATCCGTTGTTGATAGCGGGCTTTCCACAGCCCACATATTTCCTTGCAAATATTTTCTTTCGGTTTAAACTGTGTAAGTAACCAGTTTAGTGGAAGAGTCATTAATGAGAAGGCGTTCAGGGCCTCAGGATCCTCCTATTAATATATATTAGGCTATCTGACTGTATCCATCCATAGCTGCAGTATATCTTAGCCGTAAGCCCTCCAGGATCCAGTCCAGGCATTTTGGACATTGAGTGTGATGTATTTTATCTGGTAACATTGAAAACTAGCATGTAAGTTATGTGTAGGCCAATATTTATAAGTTAGGCTAAGTTACCAATTAAAAAATCTACAGAAACATTAGTTTATAAGAATAAGCGCTTAATAAGTAATCAAATCATAATTCTGTAGCTGTTTACCTGGAGGAAATTGCTGTAGAAATAGAATTCTTATCGTTCGTTCAAGATTTCCAAGTGAATGTTTGATACTGGAAATAAGGAGTGAAGCCATTTTATTGTATTGAAATCAAGTCTTTTACACTATCAATTAGGATTTTCTCATATTTTTTATGACACTTTAGACACTATAAATTATTATTGTTGAGAAAAATGCTTAGAACAAGTATAATAATAATTTTTATTGATAGATTATGGATGTTAGTTTTTAGGTTATGCTATAACTAGTTGTGGGCTTGTGGCTACAAATTTGCAGGCTTGCCACCTGTACTTGTGAGTGCTGTCTCTTGGCTTTGCCAGTTCGAGTCTGTACGGTTGGCAACAGTGCTGTTGACAGCTGCAGCTGTTTTCCAATTCCAATGTTTCCAAAACCAAACTCCATTCTCCAGTCCAGTGTCGCTTTCGCAGTGTGTGGTGTCTAGAGAAAGGAGGTAAAAATAACACTATTTTGACTTGACAAAAGATAAAAGCAAATTTTGTGATTTTGATTGTCTGGTTTCAACTTAGGTTTCTACTACTTAATATCTGATTGTGAGTATTCCAATTTCTTCTATATTAAAATAAAGAAGTCATAATGCATGTAACAGTATTTACAAGGTTATAGCCTAATGTGTACTTTCGTAATAGGCTAAGTTATTATGTTGTACCTAACGAGCTAAACATTCATTCAGATTTTCTACCTATTGCAAAGTTGGACCATTAGTTTTTATTAGACCCAATTCATATTTTTTAATATTTTCCCTATTTAATATTTAAAACTTATTTATTTATGAGTTAGGCTACCTACATTACAAACGCAATCTACCATAATATGGATGAACTGCATATATCTTTTTCTGTGACAGATAATCTAGCTTCTAAATCCAGCATTAAAACTCACATTGAATATTTTAGTTAATCAATTGACTATTTCCATCAAATTTACAAATTTTTAATGGTTGCAAACGAATAGACTTGAGTCTAATGTCTAATAGTCTAATGAGTCTAATATAATACCGGTAATTTGCGAATTGTTTCTACCAATAACTCACATGACCTAATTAATATTAGGTCAATAACTCGCAATATAATAATAATTAACTAGATTTTGACTTGAGTTTCATTGTTCTAAATTTAAAACCTGGCATAGGCCTACCGGCCTAGCTTCATAGTTTAAAAAAACTACGCCTATTACAGTTTAATAAAAATTTCCTGATACATGTCTTTTAATCTAAATTAACTTATCTGTAGAGCAATCGAGTTTTAAGGAGCATTACGCATTCTTTTGATTTGTTCAGTTTTCAGTAATTTCGATATTCACATTAAATTGATAAATACATTAAATATTCACACTTCCTTATCGTTATGATTTAAAGCTGCAGTTTATTTCAAGAAAAATGCGCATGCTGAGTTTTTCTATAGATATATATTTTGATGAAATTTTGTATAAGCGTTCAGGCATAATATAATTTTCTGCTTCTCATCAATGTTGTGGACGAGGTCTATTCGCAAGTTTCCACTGCAGACTAATATATTATTATCCTGTATTTGACAATGTTTGATGATAGTTATTAGAAAAATAAGCTATTTTCGAATTCATTCAGTCTATAGACTTGCAATCGTGCTAACCGTTTAAAATTATTTAGTCTTAAAGTCTTTAAAGTCTAGGAATGCTTTTACATAACTACTTCACTTGCGCGGCATTATCAAATCCCTATTTTTTTGTAAGTTATGGATTTAAGTTAGTTGAACATTGCATGTATGACATTTTATAATTTTAATTATAAAATTTTGACTTATCATTGATGAATAGGCTGTAAATAGAACTTTTAAGTAATTATCGTAGTTGACACAAACGTAAACTTTACGTAAACGTAAGAGTCCAAATTTATTGGAACTGTAATAAACATTAGGCAATTACTTTTTGCAATTAGCCTATAGACCTGAGTAGATTAACTGGTTGTACACTCGAGCGGTTTTTTGCAGCTGAATTATTTTTTGAAAAATGTTATCCACGCGTTTTGTTCATTAACATATTAAGGATAGTATTGTAATAATAAATCAGTTGAAATTCAATGAAGAAAAATGTTGAAAGGTTGGGAATATTTGTTATAGCTGTTGCTATTGGCATGACAAATTGAAGGATTTTTGTGTTGAAATGTTGAATAGCCAAAGTAGAAACATATGCTTGACTTTGAAAGCCCCTTTTCAATAATATATTTGAATAGGTAGCTAACCGACAAACGCGCTGAATATGGAATAGGTACAAAGATTGTGTAGAAATTCTAGAACCTTCCTACACCATCAAGGAATTCATGGAAATTGTGAACACTATTCTTGATAATTCTTCCTTCGTCTTTGTTCTATAGTTATTCTACGTTATATATTCATATACTGTAGTTTGGAATCCAAAACTAGTTTCATCTATGGATTTTCCAGTTTTGGCGTTTCAGGGTATTGTCTCACTGTCTCATCTGTCTTCTTTGTCCACTCGTCACTCCACACTGTCAATATCTGAAAGGGTGAAGTTTCAATGAGATGTCCTTCTTTTAAATATTTATCTGTTTCTCCAATAATTTCTAATGAAATTCTTCGAAAAGGAAACGTTTGATGAAACCCGCTTTTTTATAAAAATTCCAAGAATCTCTTCAGTCTCGAAGACAAATTATGTCCAAGTTTATTGTACAAATTTTCAAAATTCGTTTATTGAAGAATAGATAATAAAGCTTTTGAATTGATTTTGATTCTGATGAAAATAAATATCTTGAAACCAATTTGACCTATCATTGTCGCTGGAGTTGACCTATTGAAATTTCCTAAGGTTTTCACTAGAATTTACTAGAATCTACCTCCTTATAACAATTGATAATTGATAGTTTGCAATGCAGCATGAGTCAGATAAATTTTAATTCTAGACTCATACTGCATTGCAAACTTGAAATTATGAAATTATCAATTGTTTCAAAACTATTAGAATCAGAATTATAATCAAATTTAAAAACAAAATCTTTGATAGATTGCTCTCACTTCACAAATTAGGAATAGTTATGCCAGAATAAGTATGAGATTCTTTTTCCATCAAACCCCCTGTGAGTCGAACCCCCTGGTGAGTGCCAAGCTTCCTCTCCACCACTGAGAGATAAAGATGAACTTTTCAACCAGCACAAGTCAAAGAATTACTACTAACTTATCCCACTAACAAAACTAATAAAAGAAAATCAACCCATCCTACTGGCACAACCCAAAAAAACAACTAACCTACCCCCAGATTGCGGGTGCAGGGGGCATAGACTCCTGCCGAGCAAAGTGCGAGTATAATATTTATTAAAGACTGGGCCTACTTTCTAGTTACGCTTCAGAATAGTTTCATAATTAGTTCGAGTTATAATTAGGCCTAATTCAACCTTGAGTCAACAGAGGTAAAACTTAAATATAATAATAATAGCCTACCAAAAAATAGTAGGCCAAGCTGTAGGTTTTGTTTTTGAAATAGTTAGATTGTTACTCAAACTCGAAATAATTTAAAACACTGGCTGCTGATAGAATCTGTTACTCTCAAAAGTTTTCACTTGGATTATATCATGAGAAAGCGTTATTAATAATGCAAAGTAATCAATGTAAATTAATAATATATTTTGGTTTTGGGAGTGAGTAATTTAGTGATAATGAATGATGGAACTATATTATTTGAAATAGAAATCGATTAGAAAAATAATTTAAAATTTTGAACTTTGATGGCATCTCCTACATAGAATTTTCTCGGGAGTGTCTCTTCTCATTATTCAGAGTACATATTTGTATAAATGCCACAGAAGTTTTATGATTATGTCTGTACTTTTGTTCATTGAGAAATAAAATTTATTTATTTAATTAATCAATTTATTTATTTATCAATTGACATTCCAGAATAGCCTTTAACAATGATTAATATCGGCTATATTATTATCACCCTTCTAACGAAATAGCTTGTGTTAATAATTACAGTGTATAACTAAGAATGGAATGTCTTCCATCGAGGATGTTTGAGAAGGTACCTACACTTCATAGTAATCTAAGGATTTGTAAGTTTGCTTTAAAGCTTTAAAATGTTGAAAACTAACTGGCGAAGCCAATATTGTAGTTGTGGAATGAATATCTGAACATTGAATTCATGATTTGCGTATTATTTCAATGTAATTATTTCAATCATCATCATCATCACACTCTATAATTCGTAGTTACGTCTGTGAGAACATGCTATAATTCGTAGTTACGAAATGTTTGGCAATACTGCCTAACCCCCTAGTGCTGAGGTCATGAACTAAAAATAGATCGATGGAATTTTCCAAACCCAAAGTCATTGAACCGTTGAATCATTCGATTCAGTTCAGTTTATGACACAGTCGGCTACGGGTTACAGTTTTGCATTCATGTTTTCACGCTTCTTCAACGGATTCAGAGAAATCCGCATCTACGTCTACAATTATCCAGTTCGCGTATTGTAGATTCACAAATGAGTTCGCGATCACGTTATAAGTGTCTTTCTGTATTCGAGAAGAAACAAATTCTAGAAGCCGTCGCGAGTGGTGTGAAAAAGAAGGATGTGGCAGATCGCTTTAAAATTCCTTGCTCTACTTTGAGCAGTATTCTTAAAAAACAAGATGTGCTAGCTTCTGCTTCATCGACTGCACAGTGGAAGAGACGGAAACCAAGTAAACACCCTGAACTAGAAAAGTGTCTCTTGGAGTGGTTCACTCAATGTAGATTAAAAAAATTGCCAATCGGAGGCCCTCTGTTTAAGGAGAAAGCAAAATTTTTCGCGGAAAAACTGGGTATAAGTGGCTTTAAGGCAAGTGTAGGGTGGCTCGACAAATTTAAAAAAAGAAATTCCATCAAGTTCCACAAAATTTGCGGTGAGGACGCGGATGGTGATCAGTATCCAGAGGGAGGTTTGAATGCAGAGGAATCACCCTACGTGTCTCGTGCTGTAAGTGAACAGGAAGAAGACAACCTAGTGGAATTCATTAAAGTTGAAAACAATTTGGCAATTTCAAGTGCAATGACTGATATTAATCATGAAGTTGGTGGCAACGAAGACGACGACCAGAACCAAGACCAACCTTCTCAGCCTATTTCGTTCGAGCAAGCTCGTTACCACTTTGCTGAATTGAGTTATTTCTTGTCAACAAGAGACGTAGACGATTCAGTTTTTTCTGCCTTGGTTACCATTGAAAACGCGATTTATCGTGCTTGTGTTTGTGTGAACCAGTTGAAGCAGTCGAAAATAACTGATTTTTATAAATGAGGTAATCTTGATCTCTGATAGTCACTGTATTGTGTATCCTCTATTTTCCACTAGAATTATTCAAAATTAGTTGAAAAAAATACTTTGAGAAGTGACGATCGTTTCGACCTGCTTTTTATCTTCATCAGACTGATGAACATTTTTATTTTTTATTCATTGACTACATATAAAAGCTCACAGACACAAAGTCCATTACAAAGAGCCTTATTGACATAATTATTAAATTCACTAATGCTTGAATGCTTGTAATAGTTTTAGGCTAATAAAATTTGAAAGAAGTAACAAAAATGATAAAGAATAAATAAAAATCGGTACATAACATTATATAATATAGACCTTCAAAATTTTAAGGATGAAATTAATTGAAATGAATGATAGAAAATTAAGAAAATGTACTTCACAAAATTATAGCCATATAAATAGACAGATTTTTACAAAATAATATACTTGAAGTATCGTAATCAATGGAGAAAAGAGAAATAAAATTTGAAAGAAAATTAAGAAAAATTCTTAATAAGCTTTAAAACTTTAAGAGAACTCTCTTCTTGTTGAACAATAAGAGAAAATTTACTCTTGAAACAAGGTTACAATTTACTTAGAAGAGTCAACTGTTTCTCAGTGTGAAGAAGATGAACACCAGGGTGAGAACAATATTGTCACTACTCAAAATAAGGGTTTTCTACTACGTACATAATAATATGAAAGTATTCTTTAAATCAATATTTTATAGTTGTTTCTTCGCCTCCGTTTAAGATTTTTGTTTTTTGTGTTCTATTATAAGTGTTTAAAACTTACAACTTATTGTTCAAAATAAGTGTTTTCTATCACATACATAATATGAAAATTTATTTTAAATCAATGTTTTATAGTTGTTCATTTGCCTCCGGATAAGTTTGTTGTTATATGTCTCTGAATTTTTTTAGATTTTCCGAGTTCTTTTTCTTTGAATTACAGTGGTTCTGCATTTTATACCTGAATCATTCATATGTCTTTATACAGAATTATCTTGAGAACATACAAAATAGGCCCTATATCCACTTCAATAGTTCAATACAGTATTTGATCACTTTGAATGTTTTGGGTGAGATATTTTTAATTCAGAAACATAATACTGTAATTCTTCATCAATAAATTATCAATTCATAACTATTTTATGACTTAAATAATGTCATGTTAGTATGTTTGACTAACATGACATTAGTCATGTTATTGATCCACTCAGTGTCTCGATAAGTCATTGCTAATTTTTTCAATTGGTATTTTCTGTTAGAAAACGAGTGATAGAGCAAGTAATTCCTTGTATTTACATTAATTATGCTTGAAAAATATTTTTTGTAATACCAAAAGTGGGCTGAATTAGGATAACATTAAAAAAGTTCTCACTTGTAATAGAAAAAGTATAGCTGATATAATAGAAAATAATGGAAAATAGGATAAAAAAGAAAAGAGTAGGCTTCAGCTGACGCCAAAACTTAAGGCGGTTTTGTCTGTTTATTGATGTATCCTACTAATTGCTGATGTAAAGCAACTATTTTCTCTCATGATTTCAAAAACATCATCTAGACATTATTTAAACATTATATAATTACATTAATAAACATTATATAATGTCTAATATATTTAGACATTATATAAACATTATTACAAATAACCTCTTCTGTAATAACCTTGTCATAGGCATAGCTAAATAACTCAAATAATTGAGATTGACATCAGGACATCAGCGGTTGGAGCGCAAAAGATTCGGAAGAAACTGCCCAATTTTTTGACATCATCTTTACGGCGAATCATCTGCTAGGGTCTGTCCAAGCAAAGAAGACCCTCTGGCAGAATGGGAAAATGACTCCAGCTTGGTCGATATTTGTTCAATAATTATCAATGTGGTCTTAATAATAGATCAAATTGATAATTCTTGAACCGATATTGACCTTGCTTGAGTCATTCTCCTACCTTGCCAGAGGGTCTTCTTTGCTTGGACAGTCTATATTTGCCACGCGTGTCAAACATGTGATTAGCAACTTGTAGCCTATTAGTTTGTTTATTAGTCACATCAATATTTTTCACTTCAATATCTATTATCACTGCAAGCAATAAGAGATACACAACGAAATTTCCTATATTGGTGACCCCGACGATTGAAAAGCAAGGGTTTTCACAGATAATTCACGTAAGTAAAGCCACGTTTACACCGGAGTTGATAACACAATTGTTGATAACTTTTGTGAATAACTTAAATATTATTGTATAAACTTATAAATTATCTAACTTATTATATAAAAGTTATTAAAAATTGTGTTTTCAACTCTGGTGTAAACGTGGTTGGTATACGATGGATGAACAAATTGCTGAGAAAAAATTGTATTGAACAATTGCTGAACAAATTGTATTGAGACTGTATTGGAACGTCTTCCAATACAAGTAAAGTAATGTACAAGCAAAGAAAACATTCTGGCAAGATGGGGGAATTAATCCAGCTCGGGCGGTTGGTTTAAAAAATTATAACTTTGGTCTCAAATTATCTATTAGATTGTTTCCTACAATTTGTGACAAAAAACATAATTTTTTAACCAATATTGATCGAGCTGGAGTCATTTTTCCATCTTGCCAGAATGTCTTCTCTGCTCGACCAGACTATATAATACTGATATGATGTGTTGAGGAAATGTATTCATGTATTCTTTGACGATTGCCATAAGTTGTAATTTAAAAAATTTCATGCAATGAATATTATTATTGTTCAATAAGACAAGTACCTAATGCAAAGCTATTCAATTTTCTTGAGAAGAGGTCGTTTCATATAAAATTTATATTCATGTAAGAAAAATTTACATTTTATGTGAAACGTCCTCTTCTCATAAACTATATAATAGTTTATATTGTTGTCCGCATCAAAGACTAAATGAATGTAACATTGTAAAATTTCATCTTGTCTAAACAGATTCCTAATTGTTCTTATCTTTGTTATCCAGGTGCATCCTTCATCACCATCTTCTTCTTCTTCTTCAATTATCCTCGAGAATCATCTCCAGTCGGTACTCCTAGCCGGTACTCTACATCTGTTATCAAAAGCTCTGTCTGTCCTATCATAAAAAGATAGTGAGTATCAGAATTGGTGTCTATATAATTATCAACAGTTGTGACTGTCATTTGATTGCTGCGGCATAGTTTTGATTTTGATTGTGTAAAGATTTGTGTGATGGCTCTAGATTGATTTCGTTTAGAGTTTAGTTATTTTTTAAGGTAAACATTTTCAAGTAATCGTTTCTATCTCGGATTTTAATGTACAGTACCAGAAAAGAAGCTTGAAAAATCTTGAAAGTTAGTATTAATTCTTATAGTCCAATAAAGAATCATATTGATTTTTGTTAACTGGAGGTCTTCAACCTTGAGCTTCATTCAAACATTTTCTGTCGATTAGTGATCAGTTGGGCTGGTAGCCTAATAGTGTTTTAAAAGATCTTATTGATTCCAATAATGGCCAATTGTAGAATTGTTCGAAAAATAATTTGATTCAACAGCCGTAAAATGACATATTTTATTGGAAACAATGTTACGAAATTGCTATCAAATTAGAGAAGAAAAATGACGTCATATTACAGCGGTTGAATTTGAGGGTCCACATCCCCTGACAGTTCAATCGTTTAGGCTGAGGCATATAGGCATATCCTCCACCGAAATCAATTCCTGGGGTCGCCCCTGTTTTAAGCTAAAGTACTTTAAGGCTCAGGCCGCACTGCCGGTGGGTAGAGCCTGGAGGGTGGAGGGTAGTTGGTAAATCTATAGAACATACACACCATCCACAGTAATACATCGTATGAATGGTATGTGTTCAGCCGCCATCTTGAAATTCTTAAATATGGACAACATAACCTCAAAAAACAGAATGACGTCATACCATTCATACGATGTATTACTGTGTATGGTGTGTATGTTCTATAGATTTACCAACTACCCTCCACCCTCCAGGCTCCTCCCACCGGCAGTGCGGCGTCAGCCTTACAGCTGTTTTGAACCTCCGGTTTTCCATTTATAGTCTGTTCAAGCAAAGAAGACCCTCTGGCAAGATGGGAAAATGACTCCAGCTTGGTCAATATTTGTTCAAGAATTATAAATTAGGTCTCAATAGTTGAGACAATAGTTTCCTACAACTTGAGATCAAATTGATAATTTTTGAATCAATATTGAGTCATTGTCCCATCTTGCCAGAGAGTCTTCTTTGCTTGGACAGAGTATACTTACAGTTGGATGTAGACCCTAATCGGGGTTTCATTCTGTAATCTCTTATCAATATCAATGTTTATCTCAGCTTAGTAGTAGCGTTTAGGGAGTAGCCTTTTTGTAATGAAAGCAGGATTTTTAGAGACTATATGCTTTTAATATCCAATTTCCCATGAATTAGAACAGGATTTCATACACATGTATGTTGTATTTTATAGACTTTTAATATTGGATTAAGTTGAAACAATAACAGAATTCAACTTATGAAGGTAAATTACGTGAGATGCAGTTTTTGTTTCTTATCCAATTATTCATGATAATTAACCATTTCTATGGAAAACAATCTCCAATGGTAGTCACCAATACAAGATTAATTTACATCTTGGAATGTGTTTGTATCAAATCTATACTCCGTCTACTGAGTGTTTGGACCTAAGCTCCTCCTCCGAAGCTCTGACGTCATGATCCGACCAGCTCACAAGCGGTCGTAATAGCCAGGAACGTAGAAACTTCTAATTGGTATTGGAACTTCAATATCGAATTTTTGAGTGGCCTTAGGAATATTGATGTTTTTATGGTTGTTCGCGGCAAAATTTTCATCCTTCTAACGTAAGAAACATAACGTATCAACATTATCAATATCACTTGATAAAATTATAGTTGATTGAACATAATATTTCATAATAATATTTTTGTTATAATTATTTTGACTGCTCAGTTCAAGCCGGGAATTCCAAACTCATTCAACTACACAATACTACAAATTCAAGTATAGCAACTAATCTAAACTTTAAATATGCAATAGATTAATCTCATTACTGTACGTACTTTGAATTCAATAAAACCAATATTTTTTAAAAGAACTATGTTGTTTTGTTGAAGGTGAAACAAAGAACAAAACATATCCGCCAAAAAATCTTCCATGAGAGGTTTGAATTATGTAAATCAGCTGACAGAGTGCAAACACATACATTTTGATGGATTCCCTGAAAAGTGAAAGGCTTGCGTTTCCCAGATTTTCACAGCAAGACTGTGACCTAAAAAGTAACAGCTGCAGCATGATGACCTTACTTGTCATTGGCTAAAGCCGCCTGCGACGTCTAAATGGGGGAGGAGCTTAGAACACTCCGTGGACAGAGTATAATAATTGGCAACATAAGCTGTTGTAGTGCACAAGTAGGAGACAGAACCGCCCAACTTTTTGGGGTCAACTATAAGAGATTACGGCGCATTGTATCTAGTGATACCCAGAGGGTCCATGACTATGTATCTTGTATTTGGTGAGATATTGTGGTATTTTTCCATAATGATAAATAATAAGACACAGATGATGTCATGAGAAATAATAAGATATTATCAATACAATCTAGCTGATGATGGGGCAGGTATAGCCCTGAAACCATGGTACTGTTGTAAATAGTATAATAAAAATTAGTAGTATTGACTATATCTGTGTCTTATTATTTCTCTCTATGTATCTTGTCTCCATGCTTCAGTCTCCAGTAAACCTTATAGTCAAGGCCTTATATAAAAGGAAGATATGATAAGAGACACAGACAGACTAAATCGCATAAGTTTTTGGCGTTACCTATATTTCTCATGATATAGTCTGTCATGATTGATTCATGATCAATCATGAATCTGTCCAAGATTAGTATCTGTATCTATATCTGTACAAGATATAGTCTGTCCAAGCAAAGAAGACCCTCTGGCAAGATGGGAGAATAACTCCAGCTCGGTCGATATTGGTTCAAAAAAATTTGATCTCAAATTGTAGGAAACAATATGATCTACTGTTAAAACCACATTTATAATTGTTGAACAAATATTGACCGAGCTGGAGTCATTTTCCCATCTTGCCAGAGGGTCTTCTTTGCTTCAGGCAGGCTATGGCAAGGCAAGAGTGGTGCTGAAATTGGCTCTTTTAAAATGCATTCAATTTATGTGACCTGTGTATTCAGAAATTTTACAAAACTAACTTCCTGTTTTTGATTTGCAGATAATGGCGACGTACGCATCAATCGATAAAGTAATGCAGTCAATGGGACAGGTGTCACTTTACAGCGGTCTGAACAAGGCTAAAATCATATCACATGATGATGAGCGCCAGCAGATAAACTATGGCGTCAATCAGGAAAACATGATGGAGTATGCGGAATATTTAGGAATCAATCCGAATGAAATTTCTACATCTTATGGCGATTATAAGGTAATGTCTTGCTTATTTTCTAAAATAATAAATACAAATTCATTAATTAATCCGAACATTTATTTTGTGGTTCACTAATCTATTTAATCACTCATTTATTATCTTACATAATACACATTCATATTTGATATGTGTAGTGTGTCTGGTTGTTCAGTGAAACGGTTGCTAGGTGATTGTGATGTTAAGTCACAAACAATATGGACTGCTGTCGGATGGGTGACCAGATTGTGACCAAGGCGAGTGGAACCTACCCTTATGGGTAGCTCCCCATGATGGGTAGGCTATCTGAGACTTTGCGTAGATGTTTTACATCAGTTGTTTCTAGGCTATATCAAGTATAGCGTGTCCAAGCAAAGAAGACGTTCTGGAAAGACGGAAAAATGACTAGAGCTCGGTCGAAATTGATGAAAAATTAATCAATTTAGTCTCAAATTGTAGGAAAAATCCTGTTCTACAATTTGAGACCACAATTATAATATTATTGAAACAATATAGACCGAGCTGAAGTAATTTTTCCATATTGCCAGAATGTCCAATTTTCTGACAAGATGGAAAAATGACTACAGCTCGGTCGAAATTGATGAAAAATTATCAATTAGGAAACATTCCGATCTACAATTCGAAACCAAATTTATTATTATTGAACATACATAGACCGAGCTGGAGTAATTTTCCCTTCCTGCCAGAATGGCCAATTTTCTGACAAGATGGAAAAATGACTACAGCTCGGTCGAAATTGATGAAAAATTAATCAATTTAGTCTCAAATTGTAGGAAAAATTCTGTTCTACAATTTGAGACCACAATTATAATATTATTGAACCAATATAGACCGAGCTGAAGTAATTTTCCCATATTGCCAGAATGTATTTGCTTGGACAGATTATACAGCTAAGTTGATTATTATATACAAATCTTAAAATAAACTAAAAATTTTTAATAAATAACAGATAACCGCCTTACTTTTTTGGCATCAAAACTTCCAAACTTTTCATCTATTTTTGAGTCTGTTTTTTTTTCAATAAATTTATCATCTATTATTTAGGTAAACGTTATTATCTTTATTAATAAAAAATGTATTATCTTTTTTTTAATTGAAATGTTTTGTTTTCTGTTTAGCCGAGACGTGTTAGATCTCCACCTAAACCGCATTATATGGTTTCATCGGGAAGAGGGAAGCTGCTGAGTCGTGCCTTTCAAGAAACAGGAATTACCCCAGAGTACCAGACTTTTACCAAGCTCAAGCGACATATGTCCGAGGTAATTAATATTATCATTACTGTTGTCACTTTCATTCAATCCTCTTACCTCAGATACACAAGTCAAGTCAACTTGATTTTGTTAGAAATCCCATTTAATCCACAGTTAAGGTCGGTTCGTACGTGATAAGTAGACTTGACGCGTGTGGACAGAATTCAACATTGAATCAAATGTATCCATGCATTGATCAAGTCAACTTGATTCGTGTATATGAACACTACTACAGTCTGATCAAGCTAAGAAGACATTCAGGCAAGATGGGAAAATTACTCCAGCTCAGTCAATATATGTTCAAAAATTATAAATTTGGTTTCAAATTGTAGGAAAAATTCTGACCTACAATTTGAGACCAAATTTATAATCTTTGAACCAATATTGACCGAGCCGGAGTCAGTTTCCCATCAGAATGTCATCTTTGCTTGGACAGACTATACTTAGTCACATACTCCCACAAGACTCTCATAAATTATTCGCAACAGTAGCCACCCTGGATGGGGTTCTTTACTTTGTCTCAAGTAATGGTGAATGAGGTATAGCATAGTGACCTTTAATAGAAGATGGCTATGGGTATACTTACACAATGCTAGCTTGCTATTTTGTAAAATCTGTAGCAAAACTGTTTGCAAACAGTTTATTCCAACTCCAAATGTTGCATGCTTGCCTTCGTCAGGCTTGACTGAGCCATACTATGTTGAATACGTTATCATTGATGATATTGTTCATATTGAAAGAATTTGGAAAATAAGTACATATGTAAGGATGCATTTATAACGCATTCATAATGAAAATTGAGAAGTCATTAAAGTTGATATTCATGAATCAAGTGTAGTAATAAAACATAATGGAATAAATGGAAGTGAGCATATGATCTAATGAAATTGATTATATAAAATGAAAAATCAAATACCCTTTTCTAAAGAAAGAGTATTATTCTAATTACATTGAGGATAAGCTAAGACCCGAAACATATCTGTAAAAATAATACTTCTAAAGTTTTTTTTTTTTAAAAAAAGGGTATTTGATTTTCCATTTTATATATACATTAATTTAAATAGCCCAAAGTTTAAAGTCTGATTTAATGAAATTATTCATTTGGGCAATGGCCTGTTTCTTATTTCCACTGAAATTGTATTATTTTGTACTGGAATAAATATGTCATAATCTAACCAACTATAAATGCACCCTAAGTGTAAGTTTGCCTAAAATCCTACATCACAATTGAACATTTGCCAAAAGTATGGAGTTTGGCTGGAAAAATAATTATAAGATTTTAGCAAACTGTCATAGTCTACACATCAATGGTCTACTTCGAGGTTACCGACTCTGTAATCAATGTTAATATTGATTGATATATTTTTTGAGAATTGTATAGTCTGTCCAAGCAAAGAAGACATCCTGGCAAGATGAGAAATGACTCTAGCTCGTTCAATATTGATTTAAAAATTATAAATTTGGTCTCAAATTGTAGATCAAAATTTTTCCTACAATGTGGGACCAAATTAATAATTTTTGAACCAATATTAACCGAGCTGGAGTAATTTTCACATCTTGCCAGAATGTCTTCTTTGCTTTGACAGACCAAAGAGGATCTTAGTATTGGAAGATATATTATTCTATGGACAGACTTATAGCATCACATGAATAAATATTTTTTTTCTAGGCGGGAATCGATTCGACGTCGAATAGGGATGTGACATCCGCATTCTACGAGATGTTCAAGAAAAGAGATGACGAGATACCGGAAGAGAGCAGCTACGCATCTAGCTATTCATCGAAACAGTCGACCACCTCTCAATCGGAATTCTCATCGGAAGAATTCGATGACGACCGATTCAAACTCGATGATGACAATCGATATAAACTCGACGAAAATCGATATAAATTCGACGAAAATACATTCAAACTCCATGAAATCGCCTTCCCGAAAACTCCTAGTCCGTCTGATTTAAATAATAACGATAGCAAAAGGGAGGGACGAAGAAGAGAGGAGCGTCCCGTTAAAACATCGGTTTACGTGCCTCCTTGCAGAAGAAAACAGGAAGAGGTTACTAAACCTGTTGAAATCAAGGAAGAAGAAGTTAGCTTTGCAGAATTGATAAGACAAGCTGAGGAACGAAAAAAAGCGGAGAAACAAAAAACTGTTGCGCGTCGGAAAACGCCAAGTGAGCTATTAGCCGATCCGTGCTGGGTGGAAAAACCGAAGGAAGAAAATTTGGGCGCTAAACCGAAGTGCAGGAATGCGGTGTTGTCACAGTTCTTGCCGAAAAACGAGCAGCCTGTCAGCAAGCCGAATGCGATACCTGCCGGGATGGAAAGTGACGACGATTTGGATATTTTCGAAAAAGACAGTTCGCCCAATAATGAGGAAGCGCCGGCATTCAGCTGGATCCCTGCGTAAGTAGTTTTTCAAGTTTTATATCATTCATATAACATGGATGGATGGTAGTGGACGGCCAACAGCCGAACGGCAAAATTATGTCCCATGAGAACAATCTAATTTTTATCAATCTCTTGGAGCAGATAGCGCCGTTATTTATGAACAGAATTTCTTTCGTTCTTTGAAAGAGAATTCAATTCTCCAGGGGCTGGACTCTTCACTTTTTTGAATTAAAGTTTATTTTAATAATAAGAGTATAATTAATTTTGCCGTTCGGCAGTTGGCCGTCTACTACCATCCACTTGAAATGGAATTCAAACGAAATTGTAACTCCTCTTACAAAATTCGGCATTCAATCAACTCTCATCGTAAACTGTGATCAATTTGTTTACGAGGTTATACATTCAATAAGAGACACGTTTCAAATTTTGAATGCAAATGGATCACCGTTTACAATGAAAAGTTAATAAACTAAAGAATTAACTGAAAATATACAATTTCATTTGAATCTATTGCATTTTATCCAAGTTTCGAGACTATCTCTGAACACTTTAATATCCTAGTTGAAGTGTTGTGTGATGGTCTTGAAATTTGAAATTTAAAATTCAGTAGGATTTGAATGAAACTGTTTCTTAGTAAATTCTGCGGATAATTAACTTTCATTGTAAATAGTGCCCCATTTGCTTTCAATTCTGAACTTGATCAACTTTCATCGTAAACGGTGATCCAATTGCTTTCATAAACATACTGGTATCAAATTAGAAATTTATTCCTGTATAGAAATTCACTTGTTTGTTTATCAATGGCTCGATAGCCCATGAAGGGCCTAGGCCTACCAGCTGGTTGCCAGTTTCATACTCACTCCACTATACAGCACGTCCAAGTAAAGAAGACAACCAGGCAAGACGGAAAAACGACCCCAGCCCGGCTAATACCAACCCAAAAGCCATAATTCTATTATCAAATAGAACTCACAGTCCCCGAACCAACACTGACCGAGCCGAAGTCACCCCCTTAAAAATCCTTTTAAAATTTACTCCTTTTATAAGATGTTATTCCTAGATTGAAATTAGATGTTCAAGCATATCTTAACCTTATTCGGAAAACATTGACTTGATGAAAAAAATTGGGAGAGGAATAGTATAGGCCATGCCTAGTTTTTTCCTCCCAATTTAAGTATATTGTATAAGAATATCAAATTGAACACTCGAATATGAATGTTGTTTGATGATCTTGAATTTGAGTGGAATTGTATATCCTCAGTTGATTCTGCAGTTGATTAATTGTAATCATAAACAGTGAAATGTTTTCTGCTGAATGTGATTCATTCAAGAAGAATGCTCTCGAATGAGTACCAGCATTTCTTGAGCCTCGTTTCCATTACTAAAAGAGTTGCTGGGACACATTTTCCTAAAGCGCCCTGTACACGGGGATTGTAGTGTCAGCCAGTTGAATATCCGTAGCCAATCACAGCTGTAGCTGTTTTACTCAATGACAAGACAAAGGCTGTGATTGGCTACAGATATTCAACTGGCCGACACGTTGCTCCATACAAGTACGTGTTTCCACTGCATCTCAGGCACTTGCTTGTGCATTTGTGCAACTTATGTGATAATGGAAACGGGGCTTATGAGGTATACTCGTTACACTATACCTTAGTCTGTCGAACCTTATTTTACTCTTGAAGGTACGATTCCGAAGCGGCAGTTCGAGCTGCCCGGCTCTAAATTCGCTGCTAGAGCTGCCCAGCTCTAGCCATCACAATTCTATTCACATAACTATATTATTGATGTTTACTCTGTTATTAGGGCTACTAGTGTATAATAAATCAATGAAAAATAGTGAAATTCACCCTTTTCAAATCATTTTCAGGCGAATTTCACTATCTATTGATTTATTATGCATTACTAGCCCTGATTTGGGTGGCTCGTTGGAGGAGTGATAAAGCGCCGGTCTGATAACCAGGTGGACCCTGGTTCAAGTCCCAAGCGGGGAACAATTTTTGACCACAGCACAATCACATAAATACGGCCACCCCGTCTTTCGGAGGAGACGATAAGCCGTCGGTCCCGACTACCTCAAAGTAGTCGTCATCTATCATCCATATCATTACCCACGCACAAGCCTATGAGCTCATGTGGGCTTCAACCTCAAAACAAAACAAAAAAAATCTGGTGTGGTACACTCACACAACTTTCCTTGCCATTAACATTTGCTTAACCTAATACGAGTAGGCTATCCATTATCCATACCTAGTCATCAGCGAGTGTAAATTTCATTACGCTATTACTTGCTCATCTTCTCATACTAACAGTGAAATTTGCATTCGCCGATGATGCCTCGCGCCTACCGGCGCTTCGGCTAATCGTGTGTGCGATTTGAAATTTTCACAAGCCCATGATGACTCGCGCCTATCGGCGCTTCGGCTAGATTTTAGCCGAATTGACTTGGATTTTGAATGAAAGTAGATTTTTTGGTACCTATTTCAATATATCGGATCAAAGAGGTGGAATCGATAAAGGATCATACTCTGTTATTTTACCAAAAATTTATTATGAAACACCAATACTTTTTCCAAATGTGATTTTTGTCTCCTTTAAATCCTGATATGGATTGCTTTGATTGCGAGTTTGACGGAATGGCATTGATACAATTTTTGCACACGAGCGGCAAGCACGCTGCCCGCGTTGCTCAAACTCACCTTACCGAGCCATGTAGTGCGGGATGCCTATCTACAAACTACTTACTACTTAACTTTTCAAGTCTGGGGTGGTGCCCCTGCTAATCTTACACAAAGGGGACAGATGCCAGTTGATTAAGCTTATTAATGACTATATAGGGTGTCTGTTTGAAGAAAATAGTTTGAAAATTTTTTGAGAAAATCTAGATAGAAATATTGCAAAATCCATTTTTCTCAACAATGCTGCGGATCTTCTGCGATTTTGCCAGGAACGAGACTCATGGCAGTCGATAGGGCTTATAGAGGGCTATTCCGGGGATATGAGTTTTAAAAAAATTGTTAGAGCCGTTTTCGAGAAAACCGCGAAAAACACAATTTTTGGCATATTATTCGCCATTTTTTCCGCCATTTTTCAATGAATTTTTTTGAATTTCTTAGTGTCGGGTCCTCATGGTATAAGAACCTTGAGTTCCAAATTTAAAGTCAATCGGTTAATAAGGAATCTAAATATTGCAAAATCCATTTTTCTCAACAATGCTGCGGATCTTATGCGATTTTGCTAGGAACGAGACTTATGGCAGTCGATAGGGCTTATATAGGGCTATTTTTGATATGAGTTTCAAAAAAAAAAAACGTTAGAGCCGTTTTCGAGAAAATCTTGAAAAACACCATTTTTGGCATATTATCCGCCATTTTTCGATGAATTTTTTTGAATTTCTTAGAGTCGGGTCCCCATGGTATAAGAACCTTAAGTTCCAAATTTCAAGTCAATCGGTCAATTAGGGATCGAGATAAAGTGTATACAGACATACACACACACACACAGACCAATACCCAAAAACCACTTTTTTGGACTCAGGGGACCTTGAAACGGATAGAAAACCTAAAATTGGGGTACCTTAATTTTTTTTGGAATGCAATACTTTCCTTACCTATGATAGTAGGTAGGGCAAGGAAAGTAACAAATAACAAAGTAAAGATATTACAATGTAGTTCCTATGTGAATATAGTTGTGATAGAGCCGGGTAGCTCGAGCAGCGCATCTAGAGCTGATTCTGTTCGAGCTGCCGCTTGGGAATGTTACATTTAGACAACGTTTGCACACATTTCCGAAAACGTTGATCTATTTTTTGTTCATAATTTTAAAGATTTGTTTTGTTACTTTTTTCAGCGAAAAAGTGCCAATCGCTCGCTCTCTGATAGAGAATTTTATCCCTGAAGAACATCAGAAGCCAAAGCCTTTAACACTAGGAGATTTTTTGAATAATCCACCAAATGGAGGTACTTCTAAAAAGAAATCTCTAAAAAAGAAGTAGCATCATTTAAATGAAGTAACATTGTTTAACATGGCGGCTCAATGGGGGATTCCTCCCTTTCTAGCTCGTTTGATTCAGTTGATATTTAGCCGCCATGTTGAAAGTATTCTACTCACATACCTACATACTTTATTCTGTGTCTTAACAATGTGATATTTTCGTATTAGATTCTATTCGCGATACGCTTACAAGTATCTTCTCATCATGTTGTATTTTGTCAAATTTGAAGACACTTGATTGCTTTAGTTTGATAATTTATTGAAATACTTGTTACTTTTACAGACAGTTTCTGTAATTATAACTCTATTTAAAATGCTTTTAGAGACTGAAACTGATAAGTCGTTAAGAATGAGTCTTATGTGACTTGCAGCTATTGAATGAATGAATGCTAATAGGAATCATATTACTTGAAATAAGTGCTTTCAAGTAAAAATGGATGGACGAAACAATCAAATTCAACTCCATTCATAGTTTTCATGTTAAAGTATACATCTATTCATTTTGTTGTAGGCTAGTTTGTGATTATATAAATCCCTTTCATTTCACGAAATCGGTGGGAAATTGGGATCATTCACTTTCTAAATGAATGAATCTCTGAATCGATAATGTTAATAATTATAATTATCTGTTTAAATCTAATAAAACCAAAATATCACATTGTTAACCACAACTTAATTAAAAAACCTGAGGTCAATAATCATATAATCGTCAAATTCTGAGTTATAAATATTTGTGTAATTATATCTCTTATCTGCGGTTAGAAGTTTATTTCATATTATTGCCTTGTGTGCTTTTTAATGGACTTTCTCATCGATATGTTAATGGTTTTTGGATCACGATGTATGTAAGGCCGGTATTAGACGGTAATAGTTCTATGATTTATTATATAACGAGATGAAAATATGATTTTTCATATAATTTTATATGATATGAGAATATTACTGTGTAGTTCCGGCCAGAAGATTTGATGGGTATGCATCTTAAACAATTATTTGTTCTATGTTTATTTCACTTTATTTGGTTTTGGGTTCATAGCACTGGTTTTACGGTTCAATTTATATGTATTCGGTGTTCGATGTTGGAGGAATCTTGTGTAAAAAATTTAAAAAAATCGAAATACATTATTTTCGATGCATACCACCTATTCCACTCCGTAGCCTCCAATTCTGTCGTACAATAATTGTTAAATTCATGAGTAGGTACTTGAATAATCTATTCGTATGTAACTATTCTTTTTGTTTCATGTGTTTCATTCACTTTCTCTACCTTCAATGTTTAATTCTTGTTCTCTGTTTTCAAGTTTCAAAACATGTCAGAGTCTCTCCACCAATAAAAGCCACGTGAAACGAAATAATAATTTCCGCTACCACCATCTTTATTTTATTTTTACCTCATTCTTATTATTATCATCTCACCTCTTTTATTTCTTTTATCAAGCATATTTATTTTTCATTCATGTTTTATTTATCATCATTGCACACGCTGTTCCATCTTTAGCTCTCAATGATCATTGTCCCTTTATTCTTGAGAAAAATATTTACTTACTTTTTGAAATATGTTAGACTAAAAACTATATTATTATTATTATTAGCGTATGGCTTTATTTCGTGGGGAGACCATAAGGTAATTCCACCTTGCCAACATAACCATGTTTCGCCAATAGGAAACATGGTAAAAGTTCTTGATTATTTTCACTGTAATTTAGATTCCGAGAAGTCTTTTACAATTTAGGAAGCACTAAAACACAGGTCAAAACACTAATCCAAGACTGGAGAATTTGGAATTTATGAAAAATTTAGAGCACAAAATTTTAACGTGTTACAATGATTTTGCCATGACAACCATGAAATCTATAAAAAAGAGTCCTTTCGTGATCTCAACAATAAATTTGGGAAAACATTGTTAGATAAACTTCTTGGTCTTAAATTTTCCAAATGGGTAACATTTTTGCTGAGAAAGATGAGAAACGTTTTGGTCTTAACTCATTTATATTTAGAATATTTCTGTTTGAAGGGATGAAAAACGGGGTTGGTATCAACTACATCAAATCAATAATTTTTTTGGTAAGGGAGAAGATAATTGTGAATTTATTGAAGAGATTGAATTTATCATTTAGCTTTTAATGTATGGCTTTTAATAGTTGGGAGACCCAAGAGCTGTTCCGCTTCACAATTCATCCCTATTTTACCTATATGGGAAAATTGAGAAACATGTAGGTTTTAGTTCTTTTACACTTTGAAACAGATTTTTTATTAAAAAAATTATAAACTATCAAAACCAAAACACTTAACAAAATTGAAATTTTGATCACGAAAATTCATTACGTTGAAATTTCATGGCAAACTATATGAAATATTTTTTATTCAAACAAATAAATATGTTTTAGTTACAACAATGATCTTCTAATTCAGTGATGGGGAAACAGATAGTGGTCTCGTTGCCCCTGTTTCACATACCAGGAATAAGGACGTCCTGTTTTTTTCTGTTCCTATAATTTTAACTGGATTGAATGAAGCTTGGCAAACATAATATGTTGTCATAATCATATTATGATGTGACATAATATGTTGTCATAATCATATTATGCTGTGCGCAAACACATCACGTGTGTATCAAGTTTGTGTATCAGTTTTATCTAGTTCATTCATTCAAAATACAATAAAACATTTAACTAGTGTTGCAAGTAAATTTGGAGTGGGATATGTGTATGTTTACTCAAGATTCCTTCACATCAATTTTAAGTTCACTCTTATATGTTACTCTCATTTTACTAGACTATGATTATTATAAGAACACATATTTTTCTTACTCTCTTACATTATTGAACTGTTATTTTATTGAAATAAATATTATATTCCCATTGAATAATATATTTTTCAAGTATTTTATGGATGCACTTGCAGAATTGGTGATGTTAGCGTGCAGAAGCTTGCAAATATTTTATAAAACATCTATGAAAGTGAGGTAGCAGAAATTTGGAAGTTTAGGTTTTGAATTAGAGTTGCAATTCTTAAAATATAGAATATCTCAATTTGTTGTTCAAAATATATAAAATTTATCAAATATCTTGGTAAAAACTTATATGGTGTAAACTTCCTCAGTTACACTATTATTCAATACACTATAATGTATTGTGTATGAAAGTTTTCAATAAATTTAGATCTCAGTACCCATTTAAAAAAATATTAAAACAGGGTACTGAGATCTACCCACATTCATTGAAAACTTTGATAATTACAGTAGCCCTAAGAAAAAGGAAATACTGTATTGTATTGTGTATTTTATACACTATAGTGTATAGTGTCTAAAGTGTTCAATACACTGTTATTCAATTACTTAATTATTTGATAAAAAATTATCAAGAATTAATAAAAACTTTCTATCAAGAATTATGAAAATTTGAATTTGTTTGAACTGGTTTGTTTTTGTAAATTTTGTTGTTAATTTATTGGTAAAGGGCTAAAGAGCTTGAGCGAATATAATTGCGTTGTGGAACGTTTTCCTAAAATAATTGGTTTCCATTGTAATCTTTGACTATTACTAACTTTGACTATCACTATTTAGTATCTACATAGTCAATTGGGGATTAAGCTTAACAGACCTTGCAAAGCCTGAAGGTCCTGTAGCTTGAGCTAAAATCGATTGGTTCTAATTTAATATTTGATTATCACTCATTAGAATAAAAAATATCAACTGTCAATTTGATATTCAATTATCACCAATTAGAATGAAAACTTCCAACTGTCAATTTGATATCCGATTATCACTCATTAGAATGAAAACTTCCAACTGTCAATTTGATATCCAATTATCACTCATTAGAATGAAATAAATGTCGACTGTCAATCGATATTCAATTATTACTCATTGGAATAAAAAATGTCAACTGTCAATTTGATATCCAATTATCACTCATTAGAATGAAAACTTCCAACTGTCAATTTGATATCCAATTATCACTCATTAGA
Source organism: Sogatella furcifera (assembly GCA_017141385.1). Taxonomy (NCBI): domain Eukaryota; kingdom Metazoa; phylum Arthropoda; class Insecta; order Hemiptera; family Delphacidae; genus Sogatella; species Sogatella furcifera. The sequence continues at coordinate 5,858,099 of CM029554.1, forward strand.
ATAAAAAATGTCAACTGTCAATTTGATACTTGATTGTTACTCATTAGAATAAAAAATGTCAACTGTCAATTTGATACTTGATTATTACTCATTAGAATAAAAGATATTGGCTGTCAATTTGATATTTGATTATTACTCATTAGAATAAAAAATGTCAACTGTCAATTTAATACTTGATTATTACTCATTAGAATGAAAAATGTCAACTGTTAATTTGATATTTGATTATTACTCATTGAAAAATTGGGGATCAAGCTTAACATTCACCAACTACTATATCCACATATATTTGTGGACCTATTTCTGTAACTTCCATCTGTTATACCTTTTAGGAAATCAATCTAATACAAGCAAATCTATCAGTCAAATACAGATTTGTGAGAGTGATTGAGCAGCTTGTAAATCGATTTTACAGATTGATTTGCTTGTAACTTCACTTATACATCTATCAGTAAAATGGAAAACTTTGAGGGAAATTGTCTTTGATTTTCTTCAATCTAGCAATAATGTTCGCTCTAGTTGGAGTTTTCAGAATTGTTGTGAGCTCTATTTTCTGGCGATTTTGCATGTTACTTGTGCACGGTCTCATCACCAATTTTATGACCAATCTCTAGTTGAAAATAGACTTGTAAGTTGCATCCTTTATATTTTAAGATGGATAGATTGATGGATAAATTACTTTATTTTACCACTTACATAAGTGATGTGGGCGAAGTTGAGGCACTCTCCCACTTAACCCACAAAGTACTTTTATAATTATACGAACATGGTGTAGTTCTTAACTAGGATAAAAAGGAATAGATTTAGGTATAGAGACTGTATGTATAATCATCTGATTATAGTCTATAGATTTTGGCTTCTCTGTAAAAACATGGAAAAAGCATTGTGAGAAAAATGTTTTCTCTGTGGTATAACTGGAAGGTAGAAATATGAAAGGTGAATTGAATTACAAAAAGAAAATAATAACTTCTGAAATTCTTTCTGGTTGCAATATTATTCAGGAATAACCTGTACTTTAGAAACATGGTAAATTCTGGATATATGCAACAATTTTATGTAATGAGATTATTTTGATATGATTTTGTGGTGACAGTATTCCCCAAGTTTTTGTTAAAAATAATAATAATGTTGATTTTGTTAATTTGCAAAGATATTGAAAATAAAGTCTCCGGTTCTAATTATATGATATTCAGATTTTTTATTTAATTACACATTATGCAATTGTATTGTAATATTCATTTTATCTTATCCTGTATTGCATCATTTTATTAAATCACATTTGGAAATATATTACAATGTCTTCATCGTTGAAATGCTTTGATGATCTTATTCAAACAACTATTAATTATTTCATAGTTGTTTTGTGGTCTTCTTAAATTAAATGGATATTTTTGCAGTCAACTATATAAGCCTTGAATGTGAAGGTACCCTAGGTTATTAAATGAATATTTAATCTAATAACATTGGAAGATAGATGAAATAACTTTATTTTACACTTTGTAAAAATTTTACAAGAGTTTGAGGGCGAAGTTGAGGCATGCAAGCCCTCTCTTCCACTTAACCCACAAACTTCAGCAGGAAGGTACCTCTGAATATCATTTTCGTTTATTTTATTTTCATACTTTGAATTATTTATTAATAATTTATACTTCACAAAACATAGATCACATTTAACCTATATTAATATTGATGCATTCATTTAAACCTCTCCATATTGAGGCATGCAATTGAAAAAAAAAACAGCTAAAGATGATGTCATGTGCATCGAAACTCATGTCTGGTTTTAAAATAACTAATTTTGTAGTTATACATAATGTGTATTCCATTGTATCCAATTCTAAATTATTGTGCTATTGGAATGAATATTGATTTTCGCAGTACAGGAAATTATATAGCATGCTTCTAAATTCAAAATTATAATTTATTCATTTGGCACACTTGAAGTGAACAAGTCACTCTAAAGATAATTATTAGAACTAAAATGTTATTGTATTTTATGTTAACAACTTTGATATTTTATTTTTTGACGTTTATGATCAGGAGAGTGTCAATAAATCTGAACCAATATTATAGGGACCATAGGTAGTTCGGATAACAGTTTCAAAAAATTATCAATTCTTTAAATGTATGCCTATTGAACACATAATTAGGTTTACAATATGGAGTTATAGGATACAATAAATGAAACAGAACAATGCTTTCTTGTAATTAGATAATATTATATGTTACCGTAACTTACTTGTTTTGTACTTGCGGCACATATTTATTTTATGTAGGCCTATTTTTGAAGTTTATTTCAATGTATATGTTTGAAAACGAACAAATTACTTTAATAAAATTATTCAACAAAATAAATTGGCTATCAAAAAATCCTATGAAGTAATTCGGGGTCTTAACCCATTTGTGTAATAAGTCATATCGAAGAAATATCTTTACTGGTAATATGTTTCCAATGATTGAAAAATCTTAATACTGTGCCAAACTTATTCTTTCTCAAAAAAGGTTCATCAGAATATTGATTGAAATTCATCAAACAATAGTATATTATAATGATTAAATTCATAGTATATTATAAAAGAATTCAATTCACTCTTATCAGAGACAATGTATTATTATACATTGTCTCTTGACATAATAATACATTGTCTCTGCTCTTATATACCTCCAATATTTTTTTTTGTGTTGTGAATTTCTTGATCCATGATGAACTGCAAAGTTAACACTATATTCTTCAATAGAATTGTAAGATTGAATATTGAAAGCATGTTGTGGAATTCTACAAAAAATTATTATTTCCATCTCCAATTTTAGGCCTACTGTGAATATGTCTTGAGAAAATTACTCAGTCAACTATATAAGTCGACCAGTAAGATATAAATTTAAAATTTACATCACAAATATAGGCTGTATTTTATGAACTTGTAGATATTCAAACTACATTATGATCTGAAACAAAGGAACAATTTTTATTCAAAATTATTCATTAATTAAAATGTTTGTTACCTATGAAAGTATGAAAAGTTTCATAATTTTCTTGGTGATTACTCTTGAAGACTGAGTAATGAGTGATTAAGGCCTTTAGTATGGTCCTTTCTATAGCGAAGATTGATATTAAAATTGTACATTTTTCTACTTTGAATAAATTCATTTTTCACGAAAATTCTCTCCTTGATTTACCCTTATTTCCTCCTTGTGTATTCAAAATAATATTTAGCTGTAAGAAATTTATAAAATAAGTATAACTTACAGTAATAGCTTTTCTCACTTTCGGATGTGTGTGTAGGAGATGAAAATTTATTAAAAATTTATCATAAAAAATTATGTATTTATTATAAACAAATTGTTTTTCAAAATTCGACTCATGTGAGGGTTTTCTCAACTTTCATTTTTCTTAGATATCCATCTATTTATTACAATAAGAATTATTACTTCTGAAAGAGGGTGCGCGAATCTGTTGTGAATGACTGTTATTATGGCTCAGCTCAGTCAGGACAGTCGGTGGCGGTCTGCAAGAGCATATCGATTTGAGAGCAGTCTCAGCTAAACTGTTACAAGCTCTTGTAGACCGCTTTTCAGGCTGATCTGACAGAGCTGAGCAAACATTCGCCAACAACTTGGATAGTCTGTCCAAACAAAGAAGACATTCTGATAAGATGGGAAAATGATCAAGCTCGGCCAATATTGGTTGAAAAATTATAAATTTTGTCTTTAATTATAGGAAACATTTTGATCTATAATTTGAGACCAGATTATTTTGAATCAATATTGACCGAGCTTGAGTCATTTTCCCATTTTGCCAGAATGTATTCTTTGCTTGGGCAGACTATAGTTTTATTCATTTGCGCCTAAAGCATTCATCAATGATGTAGGCCTATGGGATTTTTCACGAAAATTAAGATAAAAGTATCTGATGAACCAAGGACCAAGAAATGCAAGGATATGAAAAATGGAGTATGTGAATGGTATGTAAAAGACATGTAAATGGAGAATAGGGTACCTACTCTGTTGTCTGTCTGAAGAATCGATTGAGATAATTATGCAAAATAGCCATATGAATCGTTTGATACATGTTTCAAGATGCAATCTCAGGTCCTTTTGTTAGATTACTTGGAAAACCCCTTCAATTTCAAGATATTTTTCTTTTATGCCTATAATTATTATATCCAATTCGCAAGGTAACGGTTTAATGGATGACGACGGTTAAGTTAACGGCGGTTACGGTGGTTAACTTGACTCGCGGTCAAAGTTGACACAGCAGTTATAACTGAATTAGGGCTAGCACTCAGCTGTAACCCCAAAGGCAGGCAGCAATTTGGACAGATTGCAGATATTCAGCCCAGGAAAACCTCCCACGCAGGTATAGGGACATTCTGGCAAGATGGTAAAATGACTTTAACTTGGTCAATATTGGCTCAAAAATTATAGAAAATGTTCTGCTGTCTAATTTGAGACCAAATTGATAATTTTTGAACCAATATTGATCGAGCTGGAGTCATTTTTCCACCTTACCAGAATGTATTTTTTTTATTCAATCATTATCATAACTGAGAATGTAAACTTATTGTTAAGTTAAGCACACATGAGTGCTCATGAACATCAATCAAAAAGGATGCTCCAAGTTTTCATCCAATAGATACAGTATAATATTTTTTTGAATTGAATTGAATTTGAATTTTTTCTACTAGCATTGTCAATTAGTATAACATGATTCCACTCAATGACTCAATCCATTAATAATTTCAATTGAATTTAATATGATTTCCATATATTTGTCAGTAATTATTGTTACCTGACTAGGTTTTGTTATAGATTATGGGGTTATTAGATTCGAATATCTAGTCAATGAGTGACAATAATATTATTATTCTCTTTTATTTTACATGTCAATAACTAGTTAAATAATACATAGATCGAAAGTTCCTTCATTATTTAAAAATAATATATATTTAATATAAATGAAGTACCTAATCAAGTTTCGAACTTTATTATTCATCAAAATTTGGTATAAAGATGTTTTGGAAATTAGTCTGTATTTTTAACCAATAAGTTTAATAGTTCCTGTAAAATAAATGAATAATAATAAATAAGTATTAGACTGATATAAAAACACATTCAGGAGTTGTATAAGAAATATTTGTCAGTGTAAAAAACTCCAAAACTCTATAAATGTGTTATGTAGTAAGAATCTATTTAGAAAATAATGTAACTTTTTTCGTCAATAATAATTTCGGTGCCTTTACCCTTCAAAAATTATTGTTTATTTACAAATTACCAAGTTTTTCGTTCCTAATGTAACAACAATCTTTGAAAAAACTCGACGAAAATATTGTGGCATCCACAAATTGAGAAAAACGACCAAAATTATTTCTACACTCTAATGACTTCATAAAAGAAAGTCGTATTAGGATAAAGATGCCTGACGGTCTTTTTTTCTTCCCATATTTTTGTGTCTCATTTTTAAAAGATGGATCGAGCCAATTTTACTTCATTACTTTGGAAAGTACGGTAATGTTTGGACCTGAATTTTTGCAAGAAAAATTTGAGCTTCAGAAAATTACCTTGGAGGCAAAGCGAATTTGATATGATTTTGTGGATGAGCCACGGTAATTTGGATAGATGTTTTCGGGCAAGTTAAATAAATATAGTATATTTTGATAATGTTTATGATAAACTTACGGCCTGCCCATGAAAATTTATATTTAGTTTATTCCTATTTCACTTTCCTGTACATACTCAGTACCGTAGCTATAACTTACGTCAAGCAATGCAACAGCCTATAAAATAGCCTTCTACATTTTATTCCAATATTGTACAATTTGCAGCTTTTAGTCTACAATGAGAAATAGTTTGAACAAAAATATTTGAAGTTTCTTACAAGTCAGCGAGAGATGATAATATGAGGATATAAGTTACTTCAAAATTTTTACTTAATACTTTGAATCCGATAATGAAATGTCATGTTATCAATCATATTAATTATTAATATTCCTTTTATCTGTGAAATTAGCTAGAGACACTCTTATAGGTAGGCTAGTATAATATTGTCTAATATTCCAAATAATAATATGTTTAATATTCCACATGAAAATTTGTTGTTTTTAATAACAAAAATATTTGAAGTTTTTTACAAGTCAGCAAGAGATGATAATATGAGGATAAGTAGGCCTATACTTCAAAATTTTCACTTAATACTTTCAATCCGATAATGAAATGTCATGTTATCAATCATAGTAATTATTGATATTAGCTAGAGACACTCTTTTAGGTAGGCTAGTATAATATTGTCTAATGTTCCAAAATAATTACATTTCTGTATCATTTTGTTTCTCTCTTGATGAAAATGATTGAATCCATAACGATGGTGATAATGCCCCATTTGTGAGGTATGCCTACCCTGTATCACAAACTATATATTGTCTCTTGTTGATGCTTATAAATAATATTTAGCCTACCGTACTTTACGTTACAATATCATGAAATATAGTTCAGTACGGTTTATTAAATTCATCTCATCATCTCAATATATGAGAAAAAAATAGGTTTCTTTTCCAGCATAATGAGCATAATACAGCATATAGTCTACTTTATTAGAAGTTATTAGGATCTCATTTTGTATCATATGCATAAGTTACATTCACCAATCTTCTCATAATATTGAATAAATAAATTTTGATTTCGCCTAACAACTTCTATACTTTTTCATTAGTATTATAAGTAAGTTAGTACCTAGTGTACAAGAAACAAGAAACAACAGAATCTTCGAAAAATAAATCAAACCTAAGAAATTAGCTTTGAACTTCTATTCTCTTATTTTTCTCTCCTCCAACGTAGCAAGCATAGTTTATTCTGTCCAAGCAAAGAAGATGTTCTGGTAAGATGGGAAAATGACTCCAGCTCGTTCAAAATTGGGTTAGAAATTATTAATTTGATCACAAGTTGTAGAAAACATTCTGATCTACAATTTGAAACCAAATTCATAATTGTTGAACCATTATTGACCGAGCTGGAGTGATTTTTCCATCTTGCCAGGATGTCTTCTTTGCTTGGGCGGACTGTACCTACATTGCGAAATTGGCAAAAAGGCCGAGTGAATGAGAAAAACTCTTTACCAAGACAGAGAAAAAAGAGTTATTTTTGAGAAGGAACTCTTTTTAGAACCAGTGGCGGTATTGTTATTGTTATATTCTCACCCTGTCTGTATTCATTGGAGCGTCGTTTCCTTTTTGTCATTTTCGCCTTTTTTGTGTGACTTTTCACAAAATTTTCCATTCATTTTGTATAGTCTGTCCAAGCTAAGAAGACATTCTGGGAAGATGGGAAAATTACTTCAGCTCAGTCAATATTGGTTCAAAAATGATAAATTTGGTCTTAGATTGTGGAAAACATTCTGATCTACAATCTGTGACCAAATTCATAATGTTTGAATCAATATTGACCGAGCTGGAGTCATTTTCCCATCCTAACAGAATGTCTTCTCAGCTTGGACAGACTATACCACACCGATGCGCATTTCCAGTTTCTTCGACTTTATCTTGTTTCCTTTTCCAACTTCTGATTCTTATTTTCTCTCATTCATTAGCGTGCCGTCCATTTTGGCGGTACATTGTCAAAACATCTTTGATTTTTCACCGCACGTTTTGATGTTTTGGAAACTGATTGGGAGAGCTATGTGGGAGTAGTAAGTTATATAGGTAGGTACTAAACAACAAAAAAATAATCACTCAATTATTCTATAAATCACTGATACTGTATAATAATTATGTACAAGCATGAATAGATATTGATATGGAATAGAATTTGATATGATTCAGTATTCTCAGTAGGCCTAAGCCTATTATATGAATACGGGTATAATACAGTCTCTGTACAATGAACTACTGATAAATATTTGATAATTAATGTAGCCTACCATATCAGAACTAATTCACTTATTTACTTATTAGCACTTTCATTATTGGATTATATTATAATCCTCCTTATATATTTATTTGTTTTTATTGGAAAAGATACTATAGAGGATGAAGTTTTGCATGACAGTATAGCATTCAATTTATATTAAAGATTATTAATTAGATAATGTAGTTCTATTATCTATTATTAATTAGATAATTAGTTCAATGTAGGCTACTCAATCAAATACAATAATAGGCCTACAGAAGTTCATAAACTCATAAACATAGCCTATGAATTTGAATTGAAAGTTGAACTGAGAATGATTGCCAAGTGGAGTAGGCCCAGGGCCGGATTTAGGATATGTGGGCCCCTAGGCTCAGCTTGTGGTGCGGGCCCCGATGGGGGATCTGGGAGGTGTGCCCTCTCAGCTAAGCGGGGGTCCGGGGGCCCTCCCCCGGGAAATTTTGTGAAAATTCACTTTTAAATTGCGTTCTAGAAGGCCTTTCTATGGTCTATTAAATGAGAAAATTTCTATTTTTCAATAAAGTATTGATAATGATAGCCTATATAAGATCAATTCAATACCGGTACTGAGTTTAAGATTAAAAAACAATATCTGGGGCTACTTTTGTTTAATAAAATCAAATCAAATCAAAATAGAATTGAGAATATGTCCTTCTCATACAATGTTTTCTAAAAGAGCCGAAATATGTTTATTTACTGTGAGCGACACTTGGCCTCTTAGAAGTGTAATAAGGTAGAGTAGTGAAAGAATTTGATGTTTCTTAGCATATATTTGATATTTTTCTAAATAAATCGTTGTAATATTTCCTTGATTCAAAATCTTATAGTTTATGACTAATTGTTTTTTTTTCTTCTAATAAATCCTTGTAATATGTTGTTGGTATCAACAATCAACCACTTATAATTTAACGTGCAGGAGCTAGAGTCACGACTGTGTCAGTCATGAGTGATTGAAAATTTGTGTTTTATTTTTGTATAATTTTATTACGATGCGCTGCAGGCAGTTCTCCAACTTTGTAAACTGTATAGACTAGAATCACAATTTGTATCCCTATATTTTTGTAACTTTTGTTGAACACTGGCCACATTTACTGGATATAATGGCCAAATAAGTTCCTAGTTTTTGATATCGAAAATATGTAATTTTCTACGATGGGAATAAAAATTCATTAGTAAAAACTATCACAAATTCATGGGTTATTGAAAACTCATTTGTTATGAGATTGAGATAAAATTTAAAATTATACAACTCATTCTTTCAATGCTACAAACTACTATCTTCACTTTGCAAAATAATTGATCCCGTTAGAATTGTTTCGATTTTCAAGCTGAAGTTTTTATCAAGTTTTCATTTTATTTATTCCAAGTTGAGTCCAACTTTCATCAAATAAGTAAGTGCCAAACTGCCAATTTTGGTACGGTAGTGTGGTAGTGCGAACTGCCAAAGCATATAACTTATTACAATAATTTATTATTCACTATCAGAACAGCTTAGCAATATGTCTACAATTTCATACTCCCTGCCACGGTCATAAACAAGAATACCGTAGCTATCAATGATGGTGAACTCAAGAAATATTTCTCCTGCAAGGGGTTTAAGCCTTATTATTAGTTTCATTATTTGTAAACTTACTGTAATAATATTCCTCATTTATTAAGTACGGTTTGCTGTGTAATAAGTGATTGTAAATAATTGTAAGCATAAATCCGCATGTAAGCTTAAACAAATAAAATTTATCTGAATTAAATTCTTTAACCAGGCAGGTGAACAGCAAATCGCAGTTCTATCACCAAAGACAGTGATTTTGTTCAAGAGGGGTTTAAATAGCTTCAACTTGTATTATTATTAAACAGATACATTACATTCAACAAATACATTCAATATTGGTTTGCTCGAATGCAAGTTGCTAAGCTCTAAAAGATTTTTTTAAAAATATTTTTCTAAAAATATTTCTTCTTTTCAATATTTTTTGGTGCGGGCCCCCATGTGGTGCGGGCCCCTAGGCGCCAGCCTAGTTGGCCTACCCTTAAATCCCGTACTGAGTAGGCCTAAATGGTTAGATTGGAAGTACTTTAAAAAAAATTCATTTATTGAAATTAAATGCAAAGACAAGACGTTGTTTAACAGAGATTGATAATGGTGTAACAACCGAAACCGGTATCTCGATTTTTTAATGAATCAGTGGTTTGACAACATCTTGTCTTTTCATTTAATATGGATAACTACCAATATATCACCTTCACCACTACTCAAAAAGTTATTTATTGAAAATATGTAATATTTCAATAATATTAGTAGTCTAGTGATATGATTTTATAATATACATTATTAATTTTAATAGAAAATGACATTTTTTTAAAAACAATTTATTGATAAAAAAGTGTGGGTAAAATATCAAAGTGTGTGAACTTGTCAGAATAGAATATTATTGGAAAAATTTGTTTTTCATTTTGAATCTTCTCACATATTTTGTAAGAAAATTTACATTTCTCCCTAAAAAAGTCCCTAGGCCTTGATAAAACCCATTGGCGGAAAGCTACCTGGCTGAAATGTAACATATGTATGGAAAAAGGGAACAATACACCACCGCACTGAAGTCTACAGTTCCTGAGTACTTCCTTACAATACGTAGGCCACAGTCCCACGTATTTCAGTTCGAAATGAAAGTTGAAACTTTTCTGTTTCAAAACGATACCAATAAACCTCTATTGAAAAGTGCTTTTACGCTTCAGCTATATGAATTATTTATGAGTTGAAGTTTTTCATTCAGTCTCAAATTGACTTTCAAATTCAATTTTATTGATTTCTCTCTGGTTTGGTATTTATTTTTAGCCTGGTGAATCATTTTGCAGTTTTTGTTATTGTGTTTGGTTTTCACACACTTTTTATTTTCCATATTGGATAAATATTGCTGCTATATTGCGTGTGTTCCAGTTTTGTTAAGAATGTTTCGAAAATGTTATTCATTTTTATTCCAACTTGGAGGTTTTCCAAAATAATAAGGTCTACTGTTTCATGTTTCATGTACTGTGCTGTATGAAATTAAATACTGTATGTATGTATGTCTGGCTCAACAGCCCATGAAGGGCCTATGCCTACCAGCTGGTTGCTGGTTTCAAATTCATTCTACTATACAGCCCGTCCAAGCCAAGAAGACACCCCGGCACGACGGGAAAACGGCCCCAGCCCGGCCAATACCGGCCCAAAAGCCATAAATTCTCAATCAGAACTCACCGTCCCCGAACCAACACTGGCCTAGCCGAAGCCGCCCCTCCATCCCGCCAGAATACCCCCTAATTGATTTTATTTTGAATTTTTATTTGAATTTTATTTTGATTTTTATTTTAAATTGATTTTTAGTCAATTGTATAGATTCTGTGAGGTGAGGATATAAACTTGAACTTGCTGGCAATAATATCATAGACTGTGTTCAAAAGCTCAACTTAACCTGTATTTTTTTAAATATAATTTAGATTTAAATTTGAAAAAATGGAAATATGGTTCTACATTGAGATGTTGGACGTGTTGAGAAAATAATTTTCAAATTATAACTATAACCGTAACCTATATAGTCTGAATAAAGAACTTTAATTTATTTTTCAATCCTATATAGTCTACTCTCCTTGAAAAACAATACACAATCTCTTCAAAAAGTTTCATAATAATTCATTCTTGAACCTTATTAAATCAAATTAAAAACAAATATTGATCAATCATCAAGTGCTTTTCATCACCTTAAAGCTCAGATACAAGATTAATACTGCTGTACCGGTACCTAATAAATAAAATTGTAAATTGAAATCATTGACATTTCGTTTGTGAAGTGGGTGGAATGTTTTTCAGGTTTCTGAAGCCTATTAATACGTTGAATGACTTGGTATTTGCTCTTTGAATAAATAAAAATCACTCCTCTCACTCATCACCAACAATTCCAAAAAATAATTATATTCCGCGCAAGCTGAGAAGACACGCTAATGCAATGAAGAGTAATGTAATTGCGTAACGTCTTCTCATTTTGCGCGAAGTAAACAAAATCAATGAATTATGTGGTATAATGTCTCTATTACCTCTATTTCGGTCCCTTGATTACAGTTTCTAAAAATAGCGGTTGATTAGAGAGTGGGAATAAGACGTAGGAAATGATAAGGCAGTGCTGGAAACAAGGAGAAGAGATTTCATTTAATTTCATTCATTCAAAGATACAGTAGCCTGATACAGTATTCACTGATTCACATTCACAAATTAAAGATGAGGAAAAGCAAGAAAAAGCAAATTATAATTATTAAACTGAGTGTAGGTAGTCATAAAATCGTGTTCATGAATATAATTATGACTTTACATGGATACACTTGACTGTATGTTTAGATAAAAATAAATTGAAATTTGGGAAAATTATGATTTTAATAGCATATCTATAATTATTGCAACTCCTACTGGCTGCCAAGATTTCTTGTGCCAGTAGCATTCCACTTTTTGTATACCTATATCAGTGATGTATTGGAATTGAAAAGATCAGTTCTCACAATGATATTTTTATTTGGCTGAATTATAGTATTTTAGAAAGTATAATATCTTAAAAATCTAATATCTTAATTTATTTCAAAAATCTCATTGAATCTTGGTTTTGTATATATTCTTTCTTAGAGAAAATAAATTTGAATTTCAGTTTCCTCGAATGATTTTCATTCCTTGGACTCATCAACAAGATAATACAGGGCTAACAATGCTAGATTATAATAACTAACGCATAATTATATCACATTATATAATAGAAATATGATTGATAGGGTAACCAGTGATGCTATTATTTATTTATTTATTTATTTATTTATTTATTTATTTATTTATTTATTACAATGAATAAAAAAATTGGACATCCTATATCACATGTTATCACTAGTACCTACATTGCATGTTTCAAGAAAGGGAAGGCCTACTTAGATTCTCAGTTTATCAATAAAGCCCTACATTCATGTAGCGCCTTTCCGTTAGTTCAATGTGTGGGAAGGGATATATGCTTTCCTGTCACTTTCTTATCAGGACAAGTAAAGCCTACTACGAAGGGAACCCTGAAGTAGGTGAGAAGAGAAACAAGAAAGATGGAGAAATATAGAGACGAACAGAGAAGAGAAGGAGAGGAAAAGAGTTATGAAGGAGAATATTATGAGGAAACGAATGAGAGAGATTTTGAGGTAGCTAATAGTCTGTCCAAGCAAAGAAGACGTTCTGACAAAAAGGGAAAATTATTCCAGTTCGAACAATATTTGATCAAAATTTATAAATTTGGTTTCAAATTGCAGATCAAAATGTTTCCTTCAATTTGAGACCAGATTTACAATTTTTGAAACAATATTGATCGAGCTGGATCCATTTTCCCATCTTGCCAGAATGTCTTCTTTGCTTGAACAGACTATAGTTATAGCTTTCGCTAAACTACGAAGCCTTTCCCAATGTGTAGACGCAATGCATTAGGATTAGAAGCACCCAGGGCGTTTTGTGTTTCATCGAAATTTGAATATTCATGACAACAAATTAGCCGCGATCCTACATCATCGGCTGGCTAGCAACCAATTTGTGCAAAATTTGTAGAATTTGTTCCAAAACTGTCATTGTCCACAACGATTTATCCAATAAATGGCATTGTACCTTAGCTTGAAATCAAAATAGCAATATATGGTTTATATAATAATTGTGTAGACTGTAGAGTATAGTATTAACAAGAATGTCATTGATGTCATATATATATATATATATATATATATATATATATATATATATATATATATGTTTGATTACATTAATTTGTGGAGTTTCAATAAATACGAAATCCCCCAGGTATAGTTTGATCGGACAAAGAAGACATTCTGGTGAGATGGATGAATGACTCCAGTTCGGTCAATATTGGTTTCAAAATAATACATTTGGTCTCAAATTTTAGAACAGAATATTACCTACAGTTTGAGACTAAAATGTATAACTTTCGGACCAATATTGATCGACTGAAGTCATTTACCCATCTTGCCAGAATGTCTTGTTGCTCGACCAGACCATTGGCAGTAAACTGAATCAGTAATATTCTTATCATTATCAGTATCAGTATCACTCGAATACAATAGCCGCTGCCGTATTCAGATGATATTGATTCAATTCACTCGTATTCACATTTCGTTCTATAAACGATATTTTTTCCAGTTACGAGGAACGAAGACAGACATATAATAATTAAAATCAACCTTTTTTTATTAAATTCTATTTTGAAAATCCTCCTAATGCGTAATAACCTTTTCAAATAGTACTACAATAGTGAGCTAGATCCAAATATAGCTTTGATAGAGAGTATAAATTATGAGTCTCAATTAATCTACTTCGCATTTGACGGCAAAATTGAATTACAGTGAATTGTGAAATGATTATCAAGCTGGAGCAAAACCAGTACTGAGAATTTCTTGATTAAAACAAGCCAATCTTCTTCTGAGGTTTCTCAACCTCATTCTATGCGTAATTTGCGATGAAGCGCATGTGCTTTTCACATAGATTTTCCGGAGTAAATATTTGCTTTAACCGGGGAAATCTATATTCAAATTAATTTTCATCTTTACTTTGATGATTGCGAGGTTAAAGAGTTGATAAACGGAATACACGTGAGCAGTTGCTTACTCTACATACCAGGATATATTGCGTGATAATAATTGGTTGATGATTGAATTTTGAAAACTAACACATTAGGGTCGTCTTCAATCGAGAAGTAGATTGGATATAATTGTTTTTGAGAGATTTATTCGAATGCATGCTCATCTAAAGTTGTATAGTGATAATGATAATTTGTTTTAAGTATGTGCGCTTTAGAATGTATCGGTAAGTGAAATATAGTGATAAAGTCAATAACGAACTAATTATTAATCATTATCATAGAATAACAAGATATTCCCTTGCTACTCTACATTTACAAGAAATTTCCTTGCTACTCATGTCATTATTCATATGATGTGTTCTTTACTGGATTGAATAATATTACATTCACTGCTTTTAACAGCTTTCTGATCTATCAGTGATTTGATTGAATTATCAAATACGTATAAAACTATAAAGTTTAGAAATAAGGGTTCAGGGCCGCTCCTAGGGATTGATCAACTGGGGGCCTTCACCGGGGGGTCAAAGCGGAATTTTTTAAAATTATTATGTAGAAAACCCGCAGTTTTACTTGTTATTTCACTCAATATTGAGTAAAATGTTATATTGACTCAATGTAGTACTCTACACTTCATTGAGTGTAATAAGTATTCAGACAACATATTTTTCATTCACTTGACTACTGATTAAATGCATTGAGACCTCAACCATAAATCTTTAATAAGGTTGCGTTGTTCAATCATGTTTGGGATTATTCAGCATTCTCGAGGTATTATTCATCATGTTCAACTACTATTATGATTGAGAAACTATTAATTAGGCTTTATATAAATTTATTGGACAGAAAATGTGATTGTAGACCGTGGAGAAGTATTCTTGGATATTATCATGATTATTATAACGATATACCATTAATAATTTTCTTGCTAGTGGCAAAGGCAAACTCACAAAACAATCAGTGAACCAATCAGAAAAGAGCAGGTGGGGCATGAAGGAGTGTTCAAGTCAAATCTGAAACAACGCCTGACAACTGCTGTCATCTACTGGTCAAATTTGGCAACTTTTTGAACCGACATTTTCGGCCAATCAGAGCGTAGGCGTGGGCGGAGCTTGGAGGCGTGTCCAATGGAAGTCTAAGCAAGTCACCCTATTGCTACTACCATCTGCTGGCTGAATTCGGAACTTCTGTATTCCGAATGATTTTGCCAAAAGAGTTGGGGAGAGCAGTGAAAATGGCTGCAATCTTGAACTTGCTTCAAAACATTGTTTTGAGTTGCTGTCTCAAGATATTCTCATCGTAGGTATCGAATCGTATCTTCATATGAAACGCACTGGCGTCTTGTGCCCACGAAATAGGTGAAGTGCCTCTGCCTGTATCTTTTACTGTACAGCACTTCACCTATTTCGTGGGCACGAGCCACCAGTGTACCAAAGAGATGGTTAATTCATGAAAAACCGTTACCGTGTACAATATCTTTATTGGATGATCCAATAACATTCCAACATTCTAATTTTGGATTATACGTGTAATCAAACACAGAGCTCATTCATTGTCGAAACTCACCTGATCAGTGATAACACGCAGATAAACAATCATCAAGCTGATATGTAGCTTTTGTCAACTTAATTAGATTTATCAATTTGCAATATTGATGTGCACAAGAGAGATTGGCTTACACAGTGTGTTTGTTCATATGCGGTAATCAGTGAATCATTTCACCAAAGGCTATGCCCTATGTGATGATGTTCTGAAGTGACTGTGTGAAATCATTATTCTGTCTCGCTATTACTATATTCGGGGTGAGAGATTATCATATTCGGAAATTCAAATGACTGTAAATTCATGCTTATGAAATCATTACTCGAGCTTGCTATTACTATATTCTGTGTAAGATATTATCGAATTCGGTAAATCAAATGATTGTATAGTCATGCTTGTTATTTGGTGATAGATCGAGCGTATAATTCCTGTTTTTCACTTCTACCTCCGAATTGATTTGTCCCAAACAGATTTTGATATAGTCTGTCCAAGCAAAGAAAACATTATGGCAAGATGGGAAAATGAGTCCAGTTAAGTTTGGCCTCAAGTTGTAGAATAGAATGTTTCCTACAATTTGAGACGGAAGTTGTAATTTTTTAACCAATATTGACTAAGCTAGTGTCTTTTTCCCATCTTGCCAGAATGTCTTCTTGTACAGACTATACTCTTGAATTTTCTGTAGTTGTATGTGATATCTTTTAAAATAGTACTCTCCTGTTATATTGAAATAGAGGTAAATAACTGTTAGTTCCAGTAAATTATGTCGGAGCTACAGAGACTGTTTAATAATTGTATATATCATTATACGATCTCTATAGTCGTACTATAGTCGCTATCTATTATTATGACCGTACACGTTATGGTTCCCTTACTACAAATTTGCATTGCTCAATACAACTTCGTGTTCCTATTGCATCTTGTGCCTGCAACATATACTTACGACTTGTAGTAATGGAAACCTTCCTTTACTATAGTCACAACTTCCATTACTATGATAACAACTAATTCTAGCTGAGACATGAACACTATTATAAGTAGGCCTACCAGGACCCTCGCGTGGGGTGTGCGGAGTGTATGACCGCACAGGGCGCCACGGCCAAGGGGCGCCGTGGCGGCTGATGCAAAACGGGTATTTTTAAAATTTCAATTGGGCTATTAGAATAATTTTTCCACTATTTGATAGAAAAACTTATTTTACCAACAACTTGGATCCACAAGAAATTATTTCCTCTGCATAAACTCATTCATCATAATGAATTTATCAATTGAAAAAACCACGATATGAAGCAAGCCAATAAACGCCCCTCTTAAATCTAATTCTATTGTTGGCTGACAACCACCTTATATACATTCTGTTGACCAATCACAAGCCAGTTTCCGATAACAACTTCTCCCTAATATTTTTACAGAATTGTTGTTGTTTTTCAAACTTTTTTCTCGGTAAAAGGTCGGTATTAAATCATGAATATATTCATCGTTAAAAAATAGAATTAATGAGTGTAAGATTGGAGTGCGAAACCATATTTTCATCTCATTCCATAGAGCATAAAACTAATGAAGTCCAGTACTGGCCTAAGTTACACAATAAAAGTATAAAGTAGAACTGAGTCTAAATTCTATAAATAAATTCTTCAAATACAAACTTGATAGAATCTTACTAGCCTGAATTGCATAAATAAATATTATATAAGCACAAGATCGTCAATAGTAAATCAGCGTAATTTTCTGTGAATGATACACCATCCATCATTTTCTTGCTAGCAGCCATTTTCTAAGACAGAACTCACAAAACACTGTCAACCAATAAGAAAAGAGCAGGCGGGGCATGAAGGCGTGTCCAAGTCAAAACTGAAACAGCACCCATCAACTGCTGCCATCTACTAGTTAAATTTGGAAACTTTTCTAACCGATGTTTTCGGCCATTTTGATCGTAGGTGGAGCTTGGAGACGTGTCCAATGGAAGTCGAAGCAAGTCACCCTATTGCTACTGCCATCTGCTGGCTGAATTCGGAGCTATTTCGAATGTTATACAAGAAAGTTGGGTAGAGCAGTGAAAATGGCTGAAATCTTCAATTTGCTTGAGTTATTAAGTTTCCGATTTTTTGTTTAAACATCTTTATTTCCAGTGAAATTAAATATTTATGATGATTCCCAATATTTTTCTGTGGAAAATTTATTATTCCATTTCTTATGTGCTTTCAAGCAAACTAATAAAATAAATCAATCAATAATTAAAAATTTAATATTTAAATGATAGAGTACGATCATTGTGACAGTTTTGCTCAATGTAGATAGCCTTTAATTATTTTCATTAATTACTGTAGGCTTTTGCTTATCATGTATTATGTATTGTATATCCAATACTTAAAAATATGAAACGATACGTTGGGATACATTAAAATAAGCAAGTCCCTATAATCCTTTTTGCCACACCTCATGCAACATTGGGATTTTTATGAAAAAAATGTGAACATGCAAAGCAACTAAAATCAATCATATTTGGCTATGAATATATTATATATTATAATATGTTGGATTGCATTTGTCTGGTAATGGGGGGGCCAAAATCTTGCACAGGGCGCCAAAAAACCACATGAGGGCCCTGAAGACTACAGAAATTTCTTCATTGAACGCAAAAAACGTTCATTATACTTGAATTAATTCTAGCTCAACTCCATTTGTAGAATCACGACTTAGAGATGTTCTATAGTCAGTCCAAGCAAAGAAGATATTCTGGCAAGATGACTCCAGCTTGGTTAATATTTGTTCAAAAATTATAAATTTGATCTTAAATTATAGGAAACAATCTGATCCACAAATTGAGACCATATTTTTAATTTTTGAAACAATAATGACAGAGCTGGAGTCACTTTTATTTCCCATCTTGCCAGAATGTCTTCTTTGCTTGGGCAGACTACCGTACCTAGAGAGCTAATGGAGTGAAGGGTTCTAGTGTTGGCATGACTTACTCCGACATACAATTTTAGGCGTGTTTACACTATTCCAACACACTTTTACGCTTGGTAACGCATGTTACACATGGTAACATCGCAGACGACTCGCGGCTGACTTCGAAATCACCAAATCAGTGACGACAAATCAATCGCTTCACTTAATCCTCAGTACAACTGGGTCCAAAAATCAAGGCGGTTGGCGAATGACTGTTATTAATGCTCAGCTCTGTCAGGACAGTCTGAAGCTGTCTTCGAGAGTGAATTAGTATTGCCGGGGTCGCCCTCGTTCCGATGTACTCTCGCAGACAGGTCGTCGACTGTCCTGAGAGAGCTGAGATTTGATAACAGTCATTCACCAACCGCCTAATTTTGTGGTGTCAACTATATACTGATCTTATTAATGATTCCTTCGCGTCTGGTATGAGAGTATGCACTAGAATTTCTGAGAAACGGAAATACGTTACTGAATATGGAAGTGATTTGGATCACTCGAGTGATTAGTTTATCATTACCGGTAAGTATTATTCAAATTGAATTTATGTTTTATAGTTTCAAGTAAACTATATGCAATGTTATGTAACTAATACTGTCATATGTAACTATCATGTAAACTATGAAAACAAAATGTTACTTTTTTAACTTTGTTTAATTACTTTTTTTATAGTCTCATGAAAGAAAACAGAATTTTACTTTTTTAAATTATCAT
This sequence comes from Sogatella furcifera, assembly GCA_017141385.1. Taxonomy (NCBI): domain Eukaryota; kingdom Metazoa; phylum Arthropoda; class Insecta; order Hemiptera; family Delphacidae; genus Sogatella; species Sogatella furcifera. The sequence goes on from CM029554.1 coordinate 5,877,847, forward strand.
ATCTTCGAATACGGTACTTGGACCTTAATACTTAGAACGTTTATTAGGCTCTCCCCGTCAATGAATAAACTTTTTATCAACATCCAAATTGAATGAGAAAATTTAAAGAACAAGATATCAATATTTCAATGAGAATCTACGTGTATTGTCTGGCATAAATAAGAAATGGTTCTATCTTAAGAATTGAAATTTAGTGAACGTTTATTAGTTTGATAACTTGGGTTTTCATCTATTAATTAATACCAGACATTATTTTTTAAATTAAAAGATAATTATGGTCAAATCATATAGTCAATTTATTTTGGATACTGGTTTTGGTTGCTACATCATTATCAATCTTGAACTATTACTAAAAGTGAAGAGCACCACTATTTAGCTCTTCGGTGAAGCTCTGCGCCTATTGGTAGTTGCGCTAGAACCAATCACAACGAACGTCTGCCGTTGCTGGCCTAGTCAAGCCCCTCCCCAATTAGCGGTTCAAACAAACTTTACAGAATGGCGATTCAAACAGCATACTTTGGAATAAATTTGAATTTCAAGCAGTATCTATTTAAGGAAATGTTAATTTCTGCTATTCAAAACTTGAGGTTCAATTGAAAACTCCTCTTGTTCAGCTTGGCTTGCTTCTTCCATTTGTTGCAAACTTTTTTTATCTCTCACAAGTATACTCACATACCCATTCATTATCTTATCAGGATATCAATTACTTAAATTGAATAGGAATAGGAACTATTCATTGTCACAAATATTTAAATAATTGTGCATTGAATGGATATTTATATTATATTATTTGAATGGAAATATAATAATTATTATCAGGTACAGTTTCAATCCACAGTCCAAAATAAACAGTGAAATTATAATAATTTTCATTCTATAGAGAAAAAAATATTTAATGAGCTAATGTTTTCTAATGTTTTGCTAAAGATGAATAGAAAAAAACCTCACCAAAAGTGTAAAAGAAACAAGATGAAAATCAAATATTCAGTTTTAATTCATGGTCCCAAATAAACAATGGGATCACAATCGATTTCATTGTATATAACTGACGGCTCGTGCCCTCGGAACAGGTGAAGTGCCCGTATCTTTTACTGTACAGCACTTTACCTGTTTCGTGGGTACGAGCCGCCAGTGTTGTATATGAAAAAATTTATTGAATAAGTTTTACTCAATGATGATATTGACTAATGTTTATTCAGAGATAATAAAATGAAAAAAAACACCCCCAAGATGTAAAAAAAAACAATTTTCTGCTTTTAATCCTGTGATATTCAACAACTTCACTATCTCCACCCTCTCACTATCTCTAACCCCCCCACACCACCCTATCCTCCCTCTTTATCACAGCATAAATGAGCATACAAATCTATATTTACTAGATGTGAAGAGCGAATTAGTCGGGCGATGTATGTTTGTGACTTGCGAGCGAATTAGAGGGCTCGCCAACAGTCACAATGTTGATTGCGTTTGTCAACCGCCAACTAGGTTGGCGCGTGCGCGTGTGCGTGCGTGTGCTGGAGGGGTTGTTTGTGTGAGTGTGATTCTGTATTCCTCCCCTAGACCTGTCCCCCTCGTGTGCCCTTTTGGTACCCACAGTATAGTACCCCCTATAACCTCCCTTATGATACCTATACATCCACTTCTTCATTTGTTAACAATAATTATTACACTCTTTTTTTGTTCTACTCAAGGTTTTAGGTAACACGTTTGATACAGGGAATACAGTGAGCTCTAAGTCGGAAGTAACATCAAAATTTGTAAATTTAAATACAGTAATATACTTTACAGATTTAACATTTCTAGCCACCATCAATAAACCTCATTATACCTGATAACCCTACTCCTCTTGTAGGTATTATTATTTTTTGAGTAGTTGTTTTTGATTTTTAATAAATCATTGGTTTGACAACGTCTTGTCTTTTCATTTAATAAGTATTATTAATTTTTTCTCATCAACGAACATGCTTTATAGCAGCAAAGACAGTATACTATTAAGCCCTCTTTACACGGAGGATTTCTGATACGCAGTGATGATACAAAAGTCCAAAATTGAAACGCAATCGTACAGGAAGGAAGCTCATTGACACAAAATATTTGTAAAGAGGTGTGCGAACTGGCAGCGCTCACATCAAAAAATAACTTCGATTTTTATTTTTCACTCAATTTTATTTTTGGAGTCTAAATCGAAGCCTAAATCAACTTCGGATATACCTAAACTACTCAAATTATCTCGAAATGTTCAATAATTGAGAAATAGAATCAGCCTACTTTTAATATGGTGACGATTCATGAGCGTTGAAAATGTCTCCTATCAACAAGCTTCCTTCAATTTTGACTCTGTATATATCACTACTGCGTATCAGAAATCCGCCAAGTAAAGAGGGCTTTAGATTATTTTATAAATACTATCATTTCATTAAACACTAGGCCTATAAGATTATTATATAGACTACTCTGCAAACTGTATTGTCTTTGATAGTAGCATAATAATGTTAGTAGTACGCATTCATAAATAATGATGCAGTAGGCTAGCCTGATAGAAACTGACTTTGAAAGAATTTCCATAATTGTACCTTATCAAAGGATTGGGAGCCCTAGGCTCTGAAACTGGTTGGTCAATATTCGAGTGCAAATAATATTTTGAGTGCGTTTCAATCAGGATTCACATCAGTGTCCTATCACTGCTTCAGTCCATATGTCACTGATTCAATTCGCCTAGCTACAAATGATTCAAAGGCAACAGTTTTGATTGTATTTGACCTATCCAAAGCATTTGATTACGTTTATTATCCACTCTTGCTGCTTGAACTGGAGTGGATCGACTCTTCTCATAGTTCACTGACCTGGTTGGAATTATAATTATAATTTGCATCTAGACAGAAGTCTATTCCATTACATTCTATGCTATGCCATCATATTCTATCCTAACCTATCCCATCCTATCCTAACTTCTCCTGTACCAATTCACAAATTCATATAGGTAGCCTATATCACAATGATATTACATTCAGAAAATTGAATCCTCTACCTGTGTAGTTTAATAAATTTACATAGGCTACTCTAGATATTCTTTATTCAGACCAATATAGTGTTATCATTTTTGAAAATTCATTGTAAACTAGAATTTTAGGCGATAAATGTTGTAATCTACTAAAATAAAGTAAATTAATGTAATCTCATCCTATTATTTTCTTTTCGTATGAAAGGGTACGGAACCTAAATCAATCGAATCCAAAAAAAAAACTATAGTCTACTGTTATACTGTATATAACTTGCGATATAGCGTAGGGGAACGAATTTCCCCTTCCACAGTGCATAGCATCAACTGAGTAATGAAATGAGGAGTGTAGTGGTATGTGTTCTACCAAGTGTGCCCGGGTATTGGGAGAGATAAGTAAAGGACATAGCATCCTGAGCATCTGGCTTTTCTTTCTAAGAGAGAGAAATGTGTCACAAATGAAATACCGTATCGCAGACTGTAGGAGGTAACAGAAGAAGGAGAAAAGTACAAACTGTAAACACTGTAAACCAGTAACTGTTACTGTAAACCAGTAATTGTTACTGTAAACTGTAACCAGAGGGGTAGGTAGTGGCTTTAGAGCGCTCATTGGGTATAACCGTGGAGAATACAGGGTAACACAGGGTAACAGGGTACCGTAATGCAGGTTGGCGCAGTAGGCTGGGGCTTCACAACCTTCAGTCCGCTAGCACTGCCTGGTCGGGGTTCGAGTTCCAGTAGACATGGCTGTTTTTCATTCCATCAATCACCTTTGCACTGTTCCCTTCTTTGAGAAATTAGCTATCGATAGTAAAGATAGTCAGTCGTTTCCCTTCTCTGGAGGAATAGTAATTGTTGCATTTCACTCTAACTGATCAACTGGATGTTATTCAGAGGTGTCCTGCGCCGCCAATTGGTTGCGGAGACTGGCTTATGGTTGAGAGGATCAACGTGCTAATCACACGTTACCTCTATCCTGGTTGATGATAATTTGCTTGCTGTATCATGGTCTGTCCTGCCGAGAGGAGATTTTGGCTGGGTGGGAGGGGGTCGTCTTCGGCTCGGTCAGTGTTGGGGACTATGAGTTCTGATTGAGAATTTATAGCTTTTGGCCGGTATTGGCCGGGCTGGAGTGGTTTCCCGTCTTGCCGGGGTGTCTTCTTTGCTTGGACGGACTGTATGGTGGAGTGATTATGAAACTGGCAACCAGTTGGTAGGCCTAGGCCCTTCATGGGCTGTTGAGCCATTGAGACAGACAGACAGAGACAGACCTTTGCACTCGATATACAATGCACGCACAAGCTCAAATGCTTATGTGGGCATAATCCGCAATAGAAAAACAGTAGTAACTGAGAGGTAACAGTAGGATCTGAGGGGTACCAGTAGTAACTAGGGGATAACTAGAAACTAGATGGTAACAATAGAAACTAGGTAGTTACAGTAAATACTAGGTCTTAACAGTAAAAATTAGGTGTTAACAATGGAAAATATGGGATAACAGTAAAGCTGAGGGGTACCAGTAGGCATTGGTTGCTAGCAGTAGAAACTAAGGGGTAACAGTAAAAACTGGTGGGTAACAAGATGTCCCTAGGTAGTGACTTTGTAGCGCTAGGGGTGGCTGTACAAGAAGTGTAGGTGCGCATATAAGGTACTAAGGGGGTGATTTTGAGGTTGTGGGAGGTGTTCAGGGGGGCGCTAGGGGTGATTGGGTGTGACGTAGGGTACGAGAAGGGGGTCGAAAAGGGTAGTTAATAATTGCGCCGGCCCCCGTAGGTGTGGTGGGTGGGGTGGAGTGGTGGTGTTGGCATAAAACTCGGCCGCTCGCCAGGTTGACTCTCATCTGCGTGATGGTCTCCCCCTTCTACTGTAGTGTGGCAGTCGTCTTGTGCCTAGCGGCAACAGCCGCCGGTGAGTAAAAAATTTGAAAAATAAATTTGAAAATTTAAAATTTGATTACTAGATTTAGTAATTTGTGTTACCAAATTAAAGATTTGATTGTTGTGTCAAAAAAATATTTCAAAAATTGAATGCTTGTTTAATAGATTTAGTATTTGAACCACCAAATTGGAGATTGGATTGATGCTTCAAAAAATGAATTTTAAAAAAAATCAAAATTTGATAACTAGATTTAGTCATTTCAATTGTCATATTAGAGATTGAATTGATGAAAAAATTCTTACCTAGAGATTTGATTACTAGATTTACTAATTCAAAATGATAAATTGGAGAATGGATTGATGTATAAAAAAATTGGAATTGATTTCTAGATCTATTAATTTGAATTACTAAATAAGAGATTAGATTGATGTTTCAAACATCAAAAACCTGATTGATGTATGATACTGACCGGAAAGAAATACTCCTAGATTTAATCACAAGATCTAGTGATTTGAATTACTGTTCAAACTTTGAAGATTGATTGATGTTCGATATAGATATGAAATAAATATTTCTAGATTTGATTACTAAATCTAGTCATTCGAATTACTGAATTGAAAATTGGACTGATATTTCAATTTTATTGTTTTACCTTCTGAGGTTTTAGAGGTGAAGCTGATGAACTCAGTTTCTTCAGACTTCAGATGGAAATATAGGATTGACTATTCAAGTTTTTATTAGTTTTATATTCATAATATAAGATAAAATGTCGAAAATGATTTATTAATTTTTTTTTATACTCCAAATATCAATTATTGTGTCTAGGAGACAAATATTGGGAGTGATTCCATTGTCTGCTCACATGGAATAAATTTAAATATCGTTGAAAATATTTGAACTAATGCGGAGATTCTATTGATTGAGTTTTGAATACTCATGGAAGATTAACGAAAATAAAAGACATAAACTGCCCTTAAACACCTTTGAAAAACAAAATTAAAAATGCTAAAAATGTTTATCTGTAAACTTTTGTAAAATCTTTAAACTGAATCTTCCTAATAGATAGAAATGAATTAATAGATTATTTCAAGCCTTATGAATTTAGGTAAAAGCTCTTCCAATTAGTTTTCTCTTTTTCCAAATACTAGTATTCCAAATAATACTTCCAGAAACTGAACTAATTTACTTTAAAAACTTCATAAGAATGAGTAGTCTATTCCAATGAAATCTATCAATATTGAAGCTGAGCAATTACGGAAATGTTTCAATTCTAATTGCGGTTGAAAATTTGAAGATTTATTTGCTTCTTTGAACTATAAAATTGTTCAAAGAAAGAGAAATAATCAGTGAGATAGGCTGTTTAGAACGGGATATTCAAAAGATAGAATAATACCTTCCATATTAACTGGATTTACCGTTTAACAAGTCCTTAGGCTATTTTCAAGATTTGATAAGATTTTTTATTTTGTTAGCTGAACTACTCCTATGAAAACTGTAATTTATTGATACTATATTTGTGATATTCCTATAATTTATGATACTGTATTATTGAAATTTGGATCAATTTATTCAACTCTCAAAACGTAATAAGCATAGATTCAAATAGAAATATAGGATCGATAAATGCATCGCAATATGTCAGTTGTGAAGCATTATGACAAACAAAATTATCCTCAGCTATATCAACAATAGTTATCCTTGTTTTACTCGAAGCTGTAATGTTTGTTTAGTATGAAACACTGAACTGGGGAATACGCGATTCCAAATCTCTTTTTGAACTTCGAGATAATCATTCTGAACTGAATCTCTTGTTCAATTATACTGATACAGATATATTCCTTTTTACTCCTTTCAAAAATTCAATTCCATCAATTGGAATCAGTTAGAATGTTCATTGAATAATTAGTGTGAAATTGATTGTAATAATTGCAAAATTATTCAACAAATTAAATGAGTAGTACATGAACAATGTTTGAGAATGAGAAGTTTCTATAAAATCTTTCAACTGATTCTCGACTTATAAGTTCTATCGTTGGTGGATTCCAATTTTCAACCTATTTGAGAAACCCTCACAACTCAATGAATTTTTTGTGTATGAGAGACAATTTTGAAAGGTCTTAAATGAGATTTGAGTAGCTATTTATAAAAATTCCGTCTCGTCTTAGATAATGAGTTTAGAGTTGGAACTTAGAACATAGAGTTTTCGCTTGCAACGAAAAAACTTCAACCTGAAGAAATTGACAAAATTGATTTATTTATTCGAACACAAATAGAAATAGGGTATCTTGGGAAGAGAAAACAGATAATCACGCAAATCTTCTTCAGTTCCTTACCTTAGGAACATGAATAAATATGAAGAATCATGTTATGCAAGTTGATAAATAACTTTTGGAAGATGAACGTTTTTAGAGGCTTTTATCTGCCTTCAGAAGCTGTATTATTTCTACTTCCTACTTCTGTATAAAGTTTCCTCATGAGGCATTTAAGATTGTTCGTTGAATTTTCCAGGAGATACTTTAGGAGGTGTCCCATGATAATTCTTAAGTACACATCAAATACTCTCCTAAGATATCTCCTGTCCTACGCATTGAGCATTATCTGAACCGTAATTTAATTTCCGTAATAAACTCAAAAACAAACTGTTTCGTTCCTACAAAGCCGTGGAAATAAAGATCAACCGGAACAAGGAAATCGGAAGTCGCGAAAGAAATGAATGGAATGGAAGTTTAGTCATCTCATTCTTATCTTTTCTTAATCCTTATCCGGTAGGATTTCCCCGATGCAAACATTAGGTACATAGGATGCAATACAAGTAGCTTTTGATACTAATACTAATAGATACTGTATCTAGTATACTGTATCTACTAGTTGTATCTCTCATCCAAAATTCAAGACTTCTCTTAGGACATTTTGTGATGGAATACCTTGAGCTAACCTTTTATGATAACCTGTCACATTTTGTGATAACCTTTAACTTTAGAGATATTTAAATCTAGTTTTAATGTAATCTGAGATGGGCAATGTCCATTAGGCATCTAACATAGCAAATCCATTATTTAGTTGAATTACAATAGAGAGACTTGGAATTATAAATCAATTCACAGTGATCAACCGTGAACAATAGTGCATACAATACTACAAATAATCAATTATACAATGCATTATGCATTGGTTATGTATAAAAAATAGAGTCGAAAGATAGAAGATTCGTGGTGACCAGATAAAGAGAGACTAGATACTGTAGAAGATAGAGAGAGACTATCTAGAGACAAGAGTAGATAAAATATTCGAAGCTCCGATTATAAATAATCACATGGATTATGTGAGTTATAATTAGTTATAATTGTAGTTATAGTAGGTTAATAATGCTTGATATAGAAATCGATCAAAAGTATCTAATGATATAAAAAAAAATCGGAATGAATCAAGATCAAATGTATGAATGAGTTGAACGAACATCGCCCAAATCCGTTGAAATTTGTCAAACTATTATCTCTTTGTAGAATTTTGGGAAAGTTGTAAAACTGTTGTCATCAGTGTTGTCCAGCTCAGCACTCATTGCTGATGATAAATCACAGGAATGAGTCATGCAAATAATCGCAGAGCTTAGCTGCACCAATCATAAATCAAGTCCGCTCATCTCGATATAAGTACTGAAAAATTTTCGCAGTGGAAATTTTCAAAATCTGCTGAAATCAGCACTTGCTGTAATGAAGAATAGGAAACAGAATCATCACAATTAAATAGTCTAGAGTTGAATTTCAACTCAATATCTATAGTGGAAATCACTATGTATGATGGTGGAAATAGTGGAGATCTAAATATCTACTATTGGAAATGTCTCATACGATTTCGATTCTGCTTCTTTGTCGTTCAAATTGTGTTGACTGATTACATAATATTGCTAGCACCACTGGCGGCTTATTTTTACGAAACAGGTGAAGTGCCCGTATCTTCTACTGTACAGCACTTCACCTGTTTTATGGGCACGAGACGCTAGTGTAGTACACTTGAATCAAAGGTACTTTCAATAGTTAACCATCGATCTTGGATACTATCAACTAACCTAGTATTACAAACTTCAATTTACTAAGCTGGAAGTATCACTCCAGAGCGAAGATAATGCAATAAGATTCAAGTAAGACTTGGCACTCAAAGTCCTTAGAGTACCAGCAAGGTGCCTAATTTATTTCCATTTGCATGTATTATGCGCCTTAATACGAAAATCTTGATTCTTAGACGTTTGTACAAAAGTAATGCCCAATTCTAACTTTCAAGCTCGAAAGTAAGACCAACTTTTAATTTTGTTAAGATAGTGACTGTTTCTGTTGTAAGATCGCTTTACTTTCCATGCTATGAATGGATGCAGAAAAGTTCAATAATCAATTTGTAGATTGTTCATATAACACTGCGGTTTCTTTTGATGAAAGAAGTGCTCAACGAAATTGAATCCAATAAATTTACCAATATTTTTATCGAAATGAAGTTTTCGCAAAGCTATCCAACCGACTAACTTATTCAACTAGTCAACGTAACTAAATTAACGTACGATTACTTCAATACTCTACAAATAAATACTAGTGAATCCCATTCAATCCTCTGTTTTGAGTGTCCGCGTGCGTAGCTAAAAGAATTAACTGTCTGTTTCCTCATTTGTTCTTGGGTTTTCCGCGGGTGATGCCCACTTGAATTTTTAGGCTTGTACATGGGTAATGAGAGGGATGATGATGAGAGATGAAGACTACTTTTTAGGTAGTCGGGATCGACCATGTAGTCAAAGAATTGTTCACCGGTCAAGATTTGAACTCGGATCCTCTTGGTTATCAGACTGGCGCGTTAACACCAACTAAATATAGTACAAATATAATACTCATATAAATCCAATCATGCATTATTGGCTTATTTATTTAAATTAATTCGATTGAATCGAAAAATTTGAAAAACGTCATATTATATAGAAATTCATTGAAAAAGAGTTCCAATTACTTTGAGCTCCAACCAAATTGATTGGAAGGAAGAAGAAGAAGAAGAAGAAGAAGAAGAAGAAGAAGAAGAAGAAGAAGAAGAAGAAGAAGAAGAAGAAGAAGAAGAAGAAGAAGAAGAAGAAGAAGAAGAAGAAGAAGAAGAAGAAGAAGAAGAAGAAGAAGAAGAAGAAGAAGAAGAAGAAGAAGAAGAAGAAGAAGAAGAAGAAGAAGAAGAAGAAGAAGAAGAAGAAGAAGAAGAAGAAGAAGAAGAAGAAGAAGAAGAAGAAGAAGAAGAAGAAGAAGAAGAAGAAGAACTCGATTGAAACTAAAAAAAACATATTATATAGAAATTCATTAACGAAGAGCTTCCAATTATTTTGAACTCCAACCAGATTGATTGAGAGAAACCATTTCATAAACTACTCCATATTACACAATCGCATTTTCTGGCAAAATCTTCGACTTTTCCAGCTTCCAATAAAAAAAAGAGGGAAACACGATTCGAACTTTAATTTCACTCGACGTTGCTGTTTTTCAAAGACAAAATTTTCAGTGTTTTCCTGATTCGACCATCCGGCAGCTTTTTCCGTGCAAATCGCATCAATTCTTGACTGTTTCTATTTGAAAGGTTGGCAATATGATTAAGTTTGAGAGTTGTTCGCCGCATCAAAATCAATAGTTAGTTGATTATTGCTGCTCCTTTACTAATCGAGTTACTATCGGTCAAACTTCTGCTGGCGAGAAAGAGTTTGGATAATACTGAGTGCACAATGAGTGAGAGGGGAACAAAAATGAGTAAAGAATAGAAAATCATGTGAAGGAAAGAGCTGGAGAATATTGAGTGAACAATAGGTAGAAGGAAACAAAAATGAGTGAAGAATAGAAAATAATGTGGAGGAAAGAGTTGGAGAATATTGATTGCAAAATGAGTAAGAAGGAAACAAAAATGAGTAAAGAATAAAAAATAATGTGGAGGAAAGAGTTGGAGAATATTGATTGCAAAATGAGTAAGAAGGAAACAAAAATGAGTAAAGAATAAAAAATAATGTGGAGGAAAGAGTTGGAGAATATTGATTGCAAAATGAGTAAGAAGGAAACAAAAATGAGTAAAGAATAAAAAATAATGTGGAGGAAAGAGTTGGAGAATATTGAGTGCACAATGAGTAGAAGGAAACAAAAATGAGTAAAGAATAGAAAATAATGTGGAGGAAAGAGTTGGAGAATATTGAGTGCAAAATGAGTAAGAAGGAAATAACAATGAGTAAAGAATAGAAAATAATGTGGAGGAAAGAGTTGGAGAATATTGAGTGCAAAATGAGTAAGAAGGAAATAACAATGAGTAAAGAATAGAAAATAATGTGGAGGAAAGAGTTGGAGAATATTGAGTGCAAAATGAGTAAGAAGGAAACAAAAATGAGTAAGGAATAGAAAATAATGTGGAGAAAAGAGTTGGAGAATATTGAGTGCACAATGAGTAGAAGGAAACAAAAATGAGTAAAGAATAGAAAATAATGTGGAGGAAAGAGTTGGAGAATATTAAATGCAAAATGAGTAAGAAGGAAATAACAATGAGTAAAGAATAGAAAATAATGTGGAGGAAAGAGTTGGTGAATATTGAGTGCAAAATGAGTAAGAAGGAAACAAAAATGAGTAAAGAATAGAAAATAATGTGGAGAAAAGAGTTGGAGAATATTGAGTGCACAATGAGTAGAAGGAAACAAAAATGAGTAAAGAATAGAAAATAATGTGGAGGAAAGAGTTGGAGAATATTGAGTGCAAAATGAGTAAGAAGGAAATAACAATGAGTAAAGAATAGAAAATAATGTGGAGGAAAGAGTTGGAGAATATTGAGTGCACAATGAGTAGAAGGAAACAAAAATGAGTAAAGAATAGAAAATAATGTGGAGGAAAGAGTTGGAGAATATTAAATGCAAAATGAGTAAGAAGTGCAAAATGAGTAAGAAGGAAACAAAAATGAGTAAAGAATAGAAAATAATGTGGAAAAGAGTTGGAGAATATTGAGTGCACAATGAGTAGAAGGAAACAAAAATGAGTAAAGAATAGAAAATAATGTGGAGGAAAGAGTTGGAGAATATTGAGTGCACAATGAGTAGAAGGAAACAAAATGAGAGTAAAGAATAGAAAATAATGTGGAGGAAAGAGTTGGAGAATATCGAGTGCAAAATGAGTAAGAAGGAAATAACAATGAGTAAAGAATAGAAAATAATGTGGAGGAAAGAGTTGGAGAATATTGAGTGCAAAATGAGTAAGAAGGAAATAACAATGAGTAAAGAATAGAAAATAATGTGGAGGAAAGAGTTGGTGAATATTGAGTGCAAAATGAGTAAGAAGGAAACAAAAATGAGTAAAGAATAGAAAATAATGTGGAGGAAAGAGTTGGAGAACACTGAGTGGGAAGGGAAGAAGAATGAGTAAGGTGTTGAAAATTATGAGGAAGAGTTGGAGAATGCTGAGTGCAAAGTGAGTAAGAAGGAAACAAAAATGAGTAAAGAATAGAAAATAATGTGGAGGAAAGAGTTGGAGAATATTGAGTGCAAAATGAGTAGAAGGAAACAAAAATGAGTAAAGAATAGAAAATAATGTGGAGGAAAGAGTTGGAGAATATTGAGTGCAAAATGAGTAAGAAGGAAATAACAATGAGTAAAGAATAGAAAATAATGTGGAGGAGAGTTGGAGAACACTGAGTGGGAAGGGAAGAAGAATGAGTAAGGTGTCGAAAATGATGAGGAAGAAGGAGATGGAGAATGCTGAGTGCAAAGTGAGTAAGAAGGAGGAGAGAATTAGTGTGAAGGAGAAAGGAATAAATGAGGAATAGAAGATAATGTGGAAGAAAGAGTTGGAGAATAGTGAGAGCACAATGAGTGAGAAAGAGGCAAGAATGAGTAGTGAGTAAAATTAAAGAACTTCTCAATTCTAAGTTTGTAATGTCTGAGAGAGAAAGAAGAATGAGAAAAGTAAAGAATGAGTGAGAGCAGTGTTTTTCTTACTTGTGTACTTGATACACTCGAGAACCTGCTTCAAACTTGTGTAAGTGTGATTGGGCTTCTGCAAGATATGTAGGCCTAATTCATTTTCCAAGCTCGCGATATTCCCTGAATTTTTCATCAGGTTTTGAGAGGAAATTAAACATTTCTTTGTTGTTTATACAATGATCAAAACTTATATCAATAAAATAAACTTGTATCATGATCATCATCCTCAGCATAATAATAATAATAATTTCAATTATATCATCATAATCATCATCATCATCGATGATTGAAACTAAATAATTGTACGAATTGATTATTGTTACACTCAAGAGTTTTCAGTACACTCTAGTACGATGATATTAAAAAAAAGTATTATATTTCCCAATTCAAATAACATAAAGACGGAAATCAATTATTCCTGAAAAAAAAGAATCAAAACATAGTTGTCTGTATTGAACATAGAGTAACTACAAGTAGTAAAGAACACTCTGTCCTTTGGGATTGAAATTTATTAATTTCAAGGAATTTTGAGGGTGATTATCACATGAGCTATAGCCTTGTGCATGGGTGATTAGAGGTGGTTTCATCATTATTATGAGAGATCCTAATGGATTACTGGAACCACATCAATGATAAGAATATAAAAAAGGTAATCAGTCTGCTCTATTTGTTTTTATTTGTTCTCCAACCCAACATAAAAGATATTTCCAGGAAAGCCTTGATTGGATTCCTATGGAAACAATACATCACAGAGAAAGTATAGTGAACTACCGTGTACAAAAAAAGGTTAGCAGTATTTTCTATCTAAAGGAATGGATGATTTTTGTTCCTGAATACAATTTGACAGATAGACGTCACTTTGATATCAAACGCGATCATTCATCAACTAACATTTGTTCTGAGCCTACATTTGATTGGTTATCGGCTATGACTCCCTTTAATGGTGGAAGCTCAATTGATGACTTTTCCGAAGCCACTAAATTGACATTGTAGGTAGGGATTTTCATGAAATTGTTGAGGTTGCTAAATTTGTGGAGAATATTACATTTCGAACTGAGAACCACCAGATCATTCTGTTGTCATTTCAGATAACTTGAAAAGATGAAGTAAGCCTCTATCATGATTTTTAAACAAGTAGAAAAGAAGATAGATCCCCAACTTGTGAAACATTTCATAGTGAATTTGAGTGATATTTAGTTTACACGTTCAATTCACTTTTAAGATTATGTATATAAGAAGATACAAAAGATGATTTTGAAAAATAAATCATTGTCATTGATAAATTCAAGAGAATTTTGAATACAGGCTTTAATACATGCATCGAACGGAACAATCGAATCTAAAAGTCTTGAATAATTTTAGAAAAGCTTTTCATCTACTTTTAATTTTTTTCATTTTAATTCGACTGTTCTGTTGGATACACATTATCATCTAGTATATCATCTGGAATGTATCATCTTTTAAGGAAATTAAACCATCTAAACACCACTTAAAATCCATGTCTTTGAGTTTACAATCTCGAGCAGTTCATTGGAAATCCCCGAATCATAGAAAACAAATTTCGAGTTACAGTATCATACTTAAAGCAGTTTCATAGTCTGTCCAAGAGAAGAAGACATTCTGACAGGAAACAAAAATTACTACAACTCGGTCAATATTGATTCGAAAATTTTCAATCAGTTCTCAAATTGTAGATCAGAGTTTCTCCTTCAATTTGAGTCCAAATCAATAGATTTTGAACCAATATTGATCAAGCTGGAGTAATTTTCTCATCTTGCCAGAATTTCTTATTCGCTTTGACAGACTATAGTAGAGTAGTAAGATGCACATATCAAGGGAAGCATCAGTTGCACGAGACTTGAGATGGAAATAATGCAAGATGTGTAATAAGATGCAAAAGCGTAGAGTTGAAAGACAAGTGTTTACACAGAGCTAATGATAACAACACGACGTAAAATAAGAAGAATGATAATGACAATGAACTTGTTCGAAACAATTTTTGCTGGTGAATAAAAGAGTCGACATCTTCTCATATCCATGTCATTACATTTTTTCAATAAATTAAGAAACTTCACTGTCTACATAAACTCTCTTCCCAAGTGAACATTGGGAAAAATTGAAAGTTTTTGCAGGTGATTAGAAAAGTCAAAATGTGCTCATACTCACATGATGATGTGGTTTGTAGTATAGTGATTGAGAAACTCTACAATACACTCTCTTCACAGAGTGAACATTGGTAAAAATTCAATCCTCTATGATGTGGACTATGATTTCAAACGAAAGAGTTATCAAGAAGTCCGTATCTTCCGGTCAAGAACTTCCGTATCTTCTGGTCAAGAGCTTCCTTATCTTCCAGTCAAGAAATTCCAAATCAAGAAGAGCGAATTCCAGTTTGAAATAGTAAAATTCCATCTCGCATCAGATTTTTTCTAATGCCACTTTCCCGTGTTTCGGATGGACACGTTAAGCCGTCGGTCCCGGTTGCTTAAAAACAATCGTTAAGTCATGTCAGAGGCCCTGAAATTGATCAGGAGCGACCTGAAAACTCTGACACCAGACCTGAGTCAGCCAGGTTACAGGAATATTTTTATTATTTATAGTAAAATTCCAATGTGCAATACTAGTATGAAACAAATGTCGCTCCATAAATGCGAGTTATTACACTACAAAGTTTTTACCTTATTTTAATTAAAATTCCAAATTCAAATATAAGCTTCACATTTAGCTTCTCTGAGACAAAGTACTCTCAGCAAAATTTCAATTTATCTGTATCAAAGATTCTAGTTACAGTATCAAAGAGTCAAACTCCAGAACCGAATGCTGAATTTGACCTTCAGCTTACAGTAAAATTAGTTTCAGTTTATTAGTGAAATCAGTTGAACATTTCAATTGCTAATCGATTGAAATCTTCCACAGCGAAATTGACTTCTTTTGATCGTTTGAAACAATTAATTAGTTGACTTTTTCTCCGCTTTTGACCAAAGTGGTTTTTGTGGTTTAAACGCAATAATTAAAATCAGTCGCGAATGGAAAAGGGAAGGGGCTGGGGTGGTAGGATGGCATCCTTTTTTGTCTGTTTCTGATACAGACCAAACTGTCATTGAATCTGTCTGATAAGTCATTGATTGTGGAATAAATCGGTTTGAAAGTAATAAAATACGATTGCTGTGTTCGAGAATCAATTCTCTATTTATAATACTAACGTTTAACGTAATTAGCTATACAAAGCCTAGTATTGGCCTATGCACCTTTTTCATGTATGACAGAATTTCTAAGTTTCTTTTAAAAGAGGCTCCTAAATTATTATCACGCAAATGAATACAATTCGAAAGTTCAAACTCACGGTATGATTTATCATTTTGTTGACGACTTGACCACGTAATGCCGTTAGTTTGAATTATGTTTTTTTTTCAAAACATATTTTATGTAGTATATAGTCTGTGCAAGCGAAGTAGACATTCTGGCAAGACGGGGAAATACTCCAGCTCGATCAATATTGGTTGAAAAATTATAAATCTGGTCTCAAATTGTGGATCAGAATGAGTTCATAATTTTTAAACCAATATTGATCGAGCTGAAGTCATCTTTCCAGAATGCCTTCTTTGCTTGGACAGACTATAGGCCTACCTGATAATGATTTGATTATGCTAAATTAATTTACTCACAAATTTAATAATACTCTTTGAGTAGTTGTGAAGGTGATATTGTGGTAGTTATCCATAAAAAATGAAAAGAGAACATGTCAAACCACTGATTTATTAGAAAATCGAGATACCGGTTTCGGTTGTTACACTATTATCAATCTCTGGTAAACTTTATGACAATGACAATCTCTCAGTTTACCAGATATTGAAAATAATGGTGTAACAACCGAAACCGGTATCTCGATTTTCTAATAAAGTGGTTTGACAACATCTTGTTTTTTTCATTCAATTTGATAATAAATTTGTTTCTGCCTTCACTTCTGCCACACATTCAGTGAATTCAAATTTGGATTTTAACAGAAATGTTGAAAAGTTTACTTTATCAATAGAGAAAGTAAGATCTCATCCAATAAACATGACTCTGTGAAATGAATTCATAGCGAGACGCATCTGCACGTAAAAGAGAATCTCTATATTTATCCAACTTCAATACAGATTCTTCCAATTTTAATTGGAATTCAGTTGTAAGTTGTAGCTGAAAGCAGAATCTATTTCAAGCAATAGCCTCATTAAAATCCGGCCGAAAATATACAGCATCACTTTCATTGTTAAGATTGTTTGAATTGAAAAGCAACGAAAATTCGGTAGCTACCAGAACGAAATTGAAGGTATTTCTCATTGAGGTGTCAATTGGATTGCTCGGAAATTTCAGAGTTTCATAAGAAAAGCGTTGTTCAGTAATAAAATTACGAAGAAATTCGGAAGTAATAGTACAGTATACTGTACTATTTAATTTACTATTACTTACTGTATTTACTTACTATATTTACTGTACTATTTAAAATATTGTAGAATTTAATTTGTTTGAATCAATAAAACTGTTTAAGAAACTTTCAATGTTTGAATGATCCAAGCTCATGTGAAACATTAAAGAACACATACAAGGTGACACATGAATCAAATGAATCATTCAATTCGAAACATCTTGTATCAACTATGATTACTGCATTTCATTGCACCAAATGATTATTTTATCAATCATCTTGCATAGGCTATCTTCTCGAATGTAATATTTCAAAGCTCAATAATCCAACTGAGGTTGAAAAAAGTCTCATGAATCATTGAAATGCTTTAGAATTTCATTCATCTTTATAAGTTGATTTTGGATTTCTTAGAATGAAGTTTCTCACTTTTGGCAAATTTCCTTAAAGTACGGACTTAGCTACAATAAGTTTTCAAATATTTATTGAAACCTGTTCTTGTGACGTGAGTGTAAAAATCCCAAGCTCGATCTCAGAACACTGGCGGCTTGTGCCCACGAAACAGATGAAATGCTGTATGGTGAAATATACGAGCACTTCACTCATTTCGTGGGCACGAGCCGCCAGTGTCTTAGAAGCTAGCTGTAGGGAAAAAAGTGTATCAATATTCTGAATAAGCTATTTCGAGCTACTCACCTCCTTTACTATTGAGGCTGCTTACCTCTTTGAACAATTTGCTTACTTGGGGTTCGGTGTTCTACTAGACCACACCTTGCTGTGAGTCTGATATTTTTTATCTGAGAAACCCTCTCAAGGTGAATTTTCATTCAGCTGCTGGCGCTTATTCTATGCACAAAGGTTGAAAATGACTGAAGGCTGATAGTGGTTACCAAGTTATTGACTCCTACATTGAAAATATTGGTTGTTTAATCCTTTATCCAAACGAGAACAATGTTGGAAAATACTTTGAAGAAGCTAAGGTAAAGATGAAGTAGTGATAATTTTCCAATTATTGAAATAGCAATTATTAATTCTGTTTATAAGTAGGCTAACCATCCCAATATTAGCATATACTTTTAAATCAAATCATCATCATCACTCTTAAGAAAGTCCATTTATTTGCTAGGTATTATAAATCTTCTATAAGAAAAAATAAATTATAAAAACAGCCTCAACAGCCTAAAAATTTTGAAACTGTTACATTCTAACTGGCGGTTCGTACCCACGAAAAAGGCGAAGTGCCCGTATCTTTTACTATATATAGTACTTCATGGGCACGAGCCGCCAGTGCATTTCATCAATAATTATTTATTGTCTACAATATTGGAAACCTTTTCTGTATTCCTCACAGCATCAATGGAGGTTAAACGGTTGAATGTACTTTTAAAATATTTTTATTACCTATAAACGCCCTAGACTGAATTCATTGAAAACTGTAAAATATAAGTGAACGAAGACCAAAACTATAAACTGAACCATTTGTTGTGACCTGTTCAGATTTTTTGACTGGTTCAATTTTATATTGATCCCAATATAAAATGATTAAAATCAAAATAATGCTTCGCACAGTTTCTCTCGTCATACCCTACCAAGAAATCGTGATATGGTTTTATCAAGACGACAAAATGGCTGCCTCAAAAATCAGAACATCAAAACTTACGAAGACTACGATGGAGCTCTGTGATTGGTTGCCCCTCCCACTTTCGACACCTGTTGGAGTTAGCCAATGGGAGTCGAGTATTAGAAACAGTAGCCTACCAGCTCACTTGTTTCCTCGTTCCTTCGCTAGATAGCGTTTGTAACATTCTTGTAATACAGTGACTTGATAAAAGACAGTATGGCCATTGACTATCACGCTCCTGATTGGCTAGCTTGATCACGTGGTGAAAATGTCTATCATAAATTCACAACTACATTATAAATTCAGACGAAAAAAATAAGGTGGCGACGGGAAAAATAGTTCCATTAGAAGCAGATTCAAGCGGATTCATGCAGTTGGAAAAATCATGGCTTCAATGGCTCTATCAAGTTACTGTATCTTCTAACAAAATAGGCTCTTTCGCATGTAAATTTGTTCACTGTGGGTAACATATTTCACGTGTTCTTTCTACAATAATGTTCATACATTAGGTATTGAATGAGGACTTATTATTCAAATTGATAATTTTAAATATATTGCATGTTTAAAATGAAAAATTATTCAAATGTATTTGGATGCGCCTTTAGAGGTACATTATTATTTTATATTATCAGAGTCAGGATTTTACAAGCGCGCGGCAACTAACTAGATATCCCCACCCCTTTTATAGTTGTTTCTAGCTAGTACACTATGAACTATGAACAAGTCAACATCGCATCGCATAAATTACAGTCCACAAATTATTATTCAATTCAAATTAGTGAGTGTAGTGTTTTTACGTGAAATTAGTAATCAACACGTCAACTACAGGTTTGGGTAACCCATCCTTTATCCTTTTCTTATACTTCTTTCCCCCCAACCTTTTTCATACCAGACCATCTATATTTAGTATAAGGTAGGCAAATTCATATATTTTTACTACTACTTATTCATAAACACTCACTACTCATATAAGAAGCTGCCGGCCAATACAGTATTAAAACAACAAAGTTGATAATTTGAAAAACAAAATCATATTTTTCTAAAATAATTTTTTGTTCCCTATAGGATCTCCTGTGTAGAATGACTCAAGTAACATAGAAATTAGGAAAATCCGTTGTAGTTGTTATACCTAGTATTCATTCGATTGTGAAAATTAGCGTTTATCTTATTAGCTTATGTGTTGAGCTTTTCTAATAAAATTGTCTACTCCAAATACTTAAAAATATTTCCGACAACACAACTTGTCATTCAAATTCGGAATTT
Source organism: Sogatella furcifera (assembly GCA_017141385.1). Lineage (NCBI taxonomy): Eukaryota > Metazoa > Arthropoda > Insecta > Hemiptera > Delphacidae > Sogatella > Sogatella furcifera. The sequence continues at coordinate 5,897,969 of CM029554.1, forward strand.
GGCCTTATCTCTCAAGTGATACTTCTTTAAAATACAAAAATTCAACTGATATGTGTAGTTGGCTAGTTTTTAGAATCTTTTCATAATGAAATAAAACACACTTATATTGTGTGTGGCCACAAAATCATGTTCCTGTATCAAAATAAACGATTTAGATTCGACAATATCCGTTTGTTTTATTTAATTATAAATTTAATTATAAGAAATATTCTCGTAGTTGAAAGAGAAAAGTGACATAATATACTCGTACATTTTGCTCTCACTCCATGATCACTTGGTGATAAACTTTGGCGTATTGTATGTACAACGTCATTCTTATTTTGTCAGCAGAGTATTCGGTCAATCAGGTAGTCTGGCTGATACGTAGAAACACAATAACAGAATTTATTCTCATAACACCGACCATTTTCCACGAACACTGTTGAGATTATTTTTAGAAGTAGAGGCAGAAACGAGACGATCGTTCAGTCACCCCAGATGTCTGCTGAATAAGATCCTTTGTCCCTCGGCGCAACACAGGAGTGAACTGGCAAGAATAAGAATAAGGACATAAAGAAAGGAAATTTAAAGAGTAAGAGGAGTGAGAGAGAGGAGAAAGAGATGAAGAGAGGGGAAGGAAAAAGAGGAAGAAAAGAAAGAAGCAGAGGTAAAATAGAACGAATAAGAAGTAATTAGAATACGAAAAAAGAATGGGAGTGGTAATGGGCTGGAGATGAGTCGATAAAGTAAGAGAATAGATGTGAAGGAGAGGGATGAAGCGGAAGCCAAAAGGAAGATGAGTAAGGAAAAATGTATGTAAGGAATAAGGAGGAGGTGGAGAGAAAGAGGAAGAAATATGAAAAAGAGTAACATAGGAGGAGAAGGATGTGAAAAAATAACTGGAAAGTAAAACACCAGAACAGGTGGGAATATCAAGAAAATAATATAAAGAGCGGAAGACATATTGTATATTTTTGGGATATTGAAGATAAAGAAGTGAAGATAAGATAAGTGAAGAAAGAAGATAAAGTAAGGTATGGGAGGAAGAAGATTATAAAATAAGGTTGTAGAAAGAACCGAATAATGGTTGTATCAAAACAATAGCTGAAGTTGAGAAAGAGGATAAAAATAGGAAATTTGTTAGGAAAAGAAGCTAATGGAAGAAAGTGGAGTAGAGAAAAATGGAGGAAAGAAAGGGCAGAGAAAAGGAGCGGTTGATAGAAGAAGAATAGGAAGATGGAGGAGAAAATTAATAAAAAAGAGAGAAGAACCAGTGTAGCAAGTAATAAAGTGAAAAGTAAATGTAATAAGTGAAGTAAAAGTAACAAGTAATAAAGTGTGAAAGTAAGTATGATAAAAGTAAGATAAAATAGAAGAAATATGTGAAGTAGAACTAAAAGGAAATGGATGATGAAAAGGATAGAAAATATTACAATTATAGGATTAGTAATAGAAGTAGGAGAACAAGAAATATAATAGAAAGGATGAAGGTGGGGTAGAAAGATATAGAGAAAGGAAATGAACCAGAAAGAACTGGAAAAGTAGAAAGAAGAAGGAGAAGAAAAGCAGACTATTTTTCACTCTTAAATTCTATTTCGCTCCGCGAAGCCGTATAATAGAACCGGGGGCGATCATTTACGGCGAAGGGGTTCCAATATTTACCTGCCTCAAATTTGGTCGCCTGTCCACTTGTCTGCTCTTCAAGTGACTTTTTTCTTTGTCTGTCTGTTGGCCACAGGTCATATCAACGGTCAAGGCGATTGAGACAGTCCCTTTACTTTACTTTCTTTGTCTGTCATTTTGAATCATTCCAATCCAGAGAGTCTTCTTGGAATATTCGAATAGAAAGTAATGAATGCGAGAGGCTGCTAACAGTACAAAAATTGATTTTTTTTAAATCTAATAATTGATGTTAAATTTCTATTGAGAAAACTGTTTGTTTGAAGATGTATTGAATTCTAGCCGAATGGACCAACAAATTCATGCACAATTAAATAAAATAATATTGTTCTATTTGGAAAGTTTCTATTGTGGCATTCACATACTAATATTGATTGAGAAGGTGAATAAACATAGTTCATATCTATGGGAATCGAAAATCTCAGATTATACACTGTTTATATTATACAGATTCTAGGAGTATATTATAGAATGTCTAGTGATTATAGAATATCCTATTATATTAAGCGAGCAATTTCTGTATGTATGTATGTTTATACAGGGTGTTTCAGGAGGAATGTGCAATACTTCTCAGGCTGATTCCTTACACCAAGTAGACAGAAAATTTCCATGGAACCAACCCCCAAAAACGCTTTGTTACCGAGATAACAATGGCGGAAAATTGAGATTTTTCGAAACATATTACTTTTTCTAATTTTGTAGAGGCTTTACTCAGGGTCTAAAATAATCTATTCCTATGTAAAATTACCTGAGGAATTCAATGAAACCAGTTCGAAGTTTGTAACTTTAACGGTTATTGAGATAATTGGAAAAAATATGCTGGAAAACGCCATTTTTCAACAATAAGGGTTATAACTGGATAAGGAATCATAAAATTGTATTTTTTATTAATGGAAGTTGAAGAGAGTCGGATTCTAAAGAAAAAGTTAAATAGCGGCGATTGTGTAAATCTTACCCAAATCTCAGAAATAGCGGTCAAAAATCGCAAAATTGCTACTAAAGACAAATTCATCACTTCTGCTATGTTTAGTCAATTTTGCGATTTTTGTCTACTTGGTGTAAGGAATCAGCCTGAGATGTATTCCACATTCCTCCTGAAACACCCTGTATAACCACGGATCTAGAAAATGGCTCTAACGATTTCCTTGAAATTTGAAATATAATATAACCGTGATGGAGAAATAAGATTTCACCAGGTCTCATGTCCAGGAAAACTCTCTGGCAGGATTCATAAAATAATTAAATATTCCTTCAGGAATATTCCCAAGTACTGCATTATAACGGCTGTTATCGTTATCTGACCAACGTTATCTAGCGGGAGTAAATGGAGTTATATTCAAGTCTAGAACACAATAACACATGTACGTATAAAAAAACTGTGAGAGTTGATCAATTTTGAATTTATTTTTTACAGTATCACATTTTATGCAATTCAACAGTTCGGCCGCAGCTTCAGAGCGAAGCTCGGTACCAGATATTACATATTATAGGAGCTACCATCAAAAGATTGAACATCTGAATATTTCTACTTATAACAATAATATTTAATTATTCAATAAATCAAAACGTTTTCAAATTGATGAATTAATAATAACATTCGTAGAAGCAATATGATTCCATGAACCGCAACTTATCATTGATAGCAATCACTATAAATGATAATTATAATGTATTTGATAAATGTTGATAATAATATAATGATATTCGAACAAAAATACTCAATAGTTGAATCAATGTGTTTGTTCATTGATAAATTTACATTCATGTAAGCTATATATTCCATGAACCGATTCTTATCATTGATAACAATCACTATAGATGATAATTATAGAGTATTTGATAAATGTTGATAATAATTATTATGATATCCGATCAAAAGTACTCAATAGTTGAATCAGTGTGTTTTTTCATTGATAAATTTACATTCATAGAAGCTATATAATTCTATGAACCGCTTCTTATCATTGATAACAATCGTTGATAATAATTATTATGATATTAGTTCAAAAGTACTCAATAGTTGAATCAAGACGTTTGTTCATTGATAAATTTACATTCGTAGAAGCTATATGATTCCAAGAACCGTCTCATCAATGAGAGCGATCAAAAATTATTATTGGAACAAGTTTCTAAGATCTGACCCAGTGATTTCTCTCTGCGTTACAATTTCCAATAATAAATTGAAATATTCAGCAATAAATCATATTCGATCGACTTGAAAAGCGTGGAAAAAATCCCAACTCCCACACAAACTTGACAGAAAGACGTTTCACAAGTTGATTCAAGACTTTTTATTCTTCCCTGTATCACCACACCTCCTTCTAGAAACAAGTTAGTCTGTACAAGCAAAGAAGACATTCTGGCTAGTTGGAAAAATGACTTCAACTCGGTCAATATTGGTTTATCAATTATAAATTTGGTCTCAAATTGTAGATCAGAATGTGTTCTATAATTTGAGGCAAAATTTATAATTTTTGAACCAATATTAACCGAGCATGAGTCATTTTCCCATCTTGCCGGAATGTCTTTTTTGCTTGGAAAGACAATACCTTCCATTAATAAAAACAGATGAAAATGTTGACGGAAATTGATGATTCGTAACGGACAAATGGTGCAGAAAAAGACGGGAGAAAAATGGAAAGAATATTGTGTATAATGAACAAATGAAGGGTAAAGCAGGAAAGGTTTTTATTTAAATGATGAACAGTGTAGGTGATGAAAATATGATTAAATTGCAGGGATGAAGAGGCGTCTTAGAAGAGGAATATCATTCACCTCAGACCCAGTTTGGCTGAGAATAATGGGGTAGTCTTATTTTTCCTCATAAATGGATAAAAAAGCATTAGTGGCCTACTTGATTGATGAGCTCACAATGAAGTCTTCATTCGTATTTTTCTTGGTATTTCTTAGCTATATATTGAGAGTTGTGTTGAGATTATTATTAAAAAGATAATATTGTTTATAATCTGCCTACGTATAATAAATTAGCAGATTTGAAATAAAAAAGGATTTCCATTCCTTCAAAGACTTTATGAATATGAAAGGGAGTTGTTCTTTCATATTATTTGTTCCGTAATAAATTCTTCATGATTTGTTTGAAATTTTTTTTTGCTTTGGAATTTCATAGTATTTCCCATTACTGTATAATGTAGTTTCCATGCTCTTATCAATTATTGTACTAGTATTGTATAGTATTGCAAACTAGTTCGGATTTTCCTTAAATTTATCTAAATCAATATTATAGAATCAATAGTAGGTTTGGTATTGGATGAAGAGAATTATTGGAAAACATAATGATTATTTCGAGATATTACAATCTTTACAAATCAATATCACTCGTATTCATATATAGCAATGCCTGTTCTATTTTTTTGAAGCTTGATTTCGTCATGGATAATATGGACCAAAATATTATTATCATTCCTCCCCATACACCAAACTATTACTTGATATAAATACCAAATGAAGGATATGAATATCAAATATGATACCTTTGGTCCTAAATTATGATTTCATATCATGTCTACGTAATCATCGATCAAATTTATGCCAGTATCTAAACGGTAATTGTAGTAATCTCCATTCGAAATACCGATCGTTTCCGAGATACGTAGATTACCAAAGTTATCTTTGTCCAAGTGCTCATACGTGTTCTTGATTGTGAAGCCTGATGAATCCTTGATGATAGTCGTGAATCCCCGATTCTCGAGTGTGGTAATGAGGAAATTCTATGCTCCGTTTAGGTAACCGATGATTAAATCAACTGTTAACTGTTAACCGGACGCGATAACCAGAGATTTGGACGTTTGTATTGTGATTGATTTGATGGTCTCTGATAGCTGTTTCAATGATTTATCGTGTTTCAACTTTAGGAGGTAGTAGAGGCATTATAGAGGAATTTGCAGAGGCAACTTTATAGAGCCATTTCGATGATATAATTTCTGTAATCCGAGGATTTGATTTTAGATTTCCTGTGAAATACTTCAAATTCGGTTGCAATTCGCCTGCGATCGTATTGTCGACTAGCCGGGAGGCTCACTTCGCTCGCCTTCTCCGCCTATACCCCCGGCAGTATAGGCAGTGTAAGTAAGTCAAAAAGGCTCGCTTCGCTCGCCTGCGAAACCTCTGTCAGTGTCAGCTGGGACAAACAGGCTCGTATCGCTCGCCTGCAAATTCCGTTCAGAAGAGAATCGAAATTTATTGAGCACAACATTTCTACACCTAATCTGGACCTGTTTACCTAATTCCAACATTTTCTGCCAATTTGTTCACGAAAAATCTAAGAAAAACTCCGAAAATTAGTAAAACGCTAATATCGAGCGTGACCTTGGGAAGTATATATCGGACATAGTTTGAAACTTGATTCAATATCTTCTAAATTACTCCATCTATAATCTCGCTGAACCATTAAATTTACACTAAGGATTGGTCGTATCAAGGCGGAAGATATGCAATCCGCAATACATCTACAATTTTTAAAACCTGATTACTGGCGTAATCTTGAATTGATTAAAAAAAAATCTAACACAACATTTCTAGACCTTATCTGAACCTGCCCACCGAATATCAACATTTTCTACCGATTGGTTCTCGAAAAATTAAGAAAACGCCGAAAAACTATAGAAAAACTCAAATATTTAGCATATCCCTGAAAAGTTTTCAAAATCCGTTCTTAGCGCGCGTCTTAACGTCCAACTGAACATGCCTGCCAAATTTGAACGCATTCGGTCCAGTGGATGTTTAGTTCTGGTGATGAATGAATGAATCAGTGCCATTTCGCTTTCATATATAGAGATTTCACACAAATATCATAGAGATATATTATTATATAATAAGATATCAATCTCAGTACCATTTAAAGAATTTTCATTTTAACATGACTTGTTTCAACTCTTTAGAGTCATTTTCAAGTGTGAAATATGTCCATGTCGTATTGAAATGAAAATAATTCTAAGGGTACTGATATTGATATTTTATCAAATAATAGTTATACGTTGTATAAATTGATTAGTAGCCCCAAGCCCTAGGCAAAAAGGAAATATAATTTTATACAAATATTCTATATAACTTTGAATAGCTTCTTGATATAATAAGGCTTTCCGACTTCTATCTTTATAGGCTATCTTTTAAAATTGGATCGCTTGTAGATCTAATTTTAAATTTTTTATACGAATAGTCTATCATATCCTTTAATAAGCCATTCGTTTGTAGTTGGCTCTTCTGGAATCAATTTAATTCTATCTATTCATTGAGACTAAAATAAAACAGAATTTGGCCTACAGTCAAATTTCTTGTAATTGTTTGTAAGCTTATCACAAATAACAGACTTCATTGTAATACCTGTACAATATTGATAAAATAAATAGTTATTTATTAACATTCATGTGTGGTTGCTCATATAAAGTAAGATTGATTCATTCGATTTCACGATCTACATGCATATTATACAGGATATTATTTACAGGCCTACATAGAATATTATTATTGAGTTTTATTTTTAGTGACTTTGCAAGAACTTGTATTCTGGACACCAAGTTTCACAGCAGGCCTACATTCTATTAATCCACTAATAGACCACTCTAAAGCCTTCCCAAAGTTCATACTTTGAAAGCTGAAAGCTACTTTGCTGTGAGCTGTATTGAAACATCAAGTTTCTGATAGGATCTATAGGTTTGGTGGTCACTTTACTCAAACATCATAAAGCTCCACCTGTAACCAACTTTCTTACAGGTACCGTTTGAGCTTTCAAATTGTTTTTAAGATTTTCAAGAAGGATTTGATTGACAAAAACTATTCAAATATAGTCTGTTCAAGCAAAGAAGACATTCTGGCAAGATGGGAAAATGACTCCAGCAACATTGATTAAAAAATTACAAATTTGGTTTCAAATTGTACATACAAATGTTTACTGCAATTTGAGGCGAAATTTAAATTTTTGAACCAATATTGACTGAGCTGGAGTTATTCTTCCATCTTGCCAGAATGTCTTCTCTACTTGGACAGTTTATACCACAGATTTTACATTTGAGAGTTCAATGACTTACTTTCATCATCATGATCTACAAGTTTGGACACAGGTCTGGACACTGTGCCAGTTTGGAAGTGAAAATGTTAATTAACTTGATTGATTGCAGATTTGATAGTTACGATAAAATCGATCTCCAATTAACTCAACTCTCTACCGAAACTATAACTCGTGCCTCGTGCCAACTTGTTTGTAAACTTGTTAATCTATGATAACTTGTATGACTTGCAAAGGAAGATTAACTCGGGTTTATGATATTGCATGTCTAAATAGTTTTAGCAAAGTAAAAAAAATATATATATAGTTTCAGTCACTGGCGGCGTGCTGACGAAACAGGCGAAGTACTGTACAGTAAAAGATACGGGCACTTCACCTGTTTCGCCCGTATCTTTTACTGTACTGCAATTCACCTGTTTCGTGAATTACGAGCTGCCAGAGGTTTTAGTTGCTAGTTCTAGCATAGTTCAGTATGCAATGTTCGAAAAGTATTCACTGTAATTTTCACAGAGTTTTGGACTTGAGAAAAAAGTTATTGTCTCTTCTATAGAAAGACATTGATAACATGTATAATAGGTTTATAAATCATCATTATAGTGGATGGATGAAATGATTGAATTCCAGTGGCGTAGGAAGCCTGTAACTTTAAATTAATATTGCAGCAATAAGAAACAAGGCTACTCAGTTGTACTTTATGTTATTCTAGTTGAACTGAGATTGATAATCTATTTTTAATCTATTTATAATCTATTCTTGAGATTGATTGAGATTTATAATCATGTTATAAATTATCTCAATACAAGAGATGAAATAATTGTATTTGAAATTTCTTATTGGTTAGAGTGCTATTCCTGGAAGAAGTTATCAAATAAATTATGACATTTACTAGTCATATGAAACACTTTGCGATGTGTATAACTTTTCCTTATTTCCGTAACCAATTCATTAAAACACAAACTCATTACGTTTCACCTGTCACAAGGCTCATAGATAGCAATATATATACAATATAATATGTATTATAGCCTATGATTCTCGCGATGCAAAAGCAGGAAAATAGGCTTTTATATTTGGAGTCCATGATTGTTTACCAATGTCAAAGTGTCCTTAATTATGCTGATTGCCTGGTTCGAGAATGTGAGAAAAGTTACGTAGGTAGAATAATTCTATAATGTAGGAATCACTGGCGGCTCGTACCCACGAAACAGGTGAAGTGCCCTATCTTTTACTGTGAAGCACTTCATCTGTTTCGTGGGCACGAGCCGCCAGTGGCAGGAATGTATGAATGTATAGGTTGTGATTTCATGATTCACATTCTTACTTTTATGATTGAATATTTCCCCTTATCAGGAAAATAATTGAAAAAATTATGTGATGAATATACATAATTTTTACAAATGTATTTTCATCCAAGAAACAATATGATAATTTAATTGTAGAATGAAAACATTGACTTTGTCAGAGATGTACGTCTAGCAATCATCCATAGATTATCACTATTCACTGATCATCGTATTATCGTATTACCTTATTATCATCACTTTTTGCTTATCTGGGAATTTACCGGGGACCTACGCACTGCAATCGAAGTATTTCTCTGAATCTATCAAATACATTATATGGATATTATATCCATAGGTGTTTGACAGATTTATTATATCCAGGATATAATAAAAAAATCTAAAAGTCGAATTATATGAAATTATATTTAGTGATTAGAATTATCTAGCATGAGGGTTATGCTAAATATTTATGAATTATTATTCCTAAATTATATGTTAAAGAAAGACTGTTACCGTACTGAACTCCCCCCTACACACAGACCGATTAGTCTAGTACTAGGGGGTTTCCTTGCACATTTTGTAATACGTATGTATTATGTAACACTGTTGTTTTTGTAAATATTTGGGAAATAAAATAATTTTAAATTTGAATTTGAATTTGTATTATGGAACATCGTGTTTCAAGATCCACAGACCAGAGATGCACATAAATTATATCGTACTAGCCGGCAGGCTCGCTTCGCTCGCCTTCTCCGCCTAGCCAGGGGGCTCCGCCCCCTGGACCCCCGACAGTATCAGCAGTGTCAGTGCATCAGACAGGCTCGCTTCGCTCGCCTGCATAACCTCTGTCAGTGTAAGCTGAGACAAACAGGCTCGCTTCGCTCGCCTGCAAATTCCGTTCGGAAGGGATTCAAAACTTATTGAACACAACATTTCTAGACTTAATCTGGACCTGTTCACCAAATTTCGACATTTTATACCAATTTATTCTCGAAAAATCCAAGAAAAACTCTGAAAATTCCGAAAAATAGTAAAACGTTAATATTGAGAATATTGAGCGTAACCTTGGGAACTATATCGGACATAGTTTGAAACTTGATTCAATATCTTCCCAATTAGTTTATCTTTAATCTTGCTGAACCATTGAATTTAAATTAAGGATTGGTCGTATCAAGGCGGAAGATATGCAACCCGCAATACATCTACAATTTTGAAACTCCTGATTAATGGCGTAATCTACAACGGAATTCAAAAATATTTTAACACAACATTTCTAGCCCGTATCTGAACCTACCTACCAAATATCAACATTTTCTACCGATTGGTTCTCGAAAAAATTGAGAAAACGCCGAAAAACTATGGAAAAACTTAAATATTTGGCGTATCCTTGAAAAGTTCCTAGAATCCGTTCTTAGCGCGCGTCTAAACGTCCAACTGAACATGTCTGCCAAATTTGAACGCATTCGGTTCAGTGGATTTTTAGTTCTGGTGATGAATCAGTCAGAGCCATTTCGCTTATATATATAGATTTCACACATTTTTATCAATTTTAATAGGCTACGCCATTTGTAAATTCTGATGAAACTAGAACCGTAGATATAGAACTACTAATAGGAATTGTATTTGCTCATATGCCACGCCTGCTCACAGCGTTGACTCCGCCCTCAACCAATAACACGGCTAGGCTTTCCAGTTGCTCCTCCCCCTTTCTATCCACAAATAATGGCGATAAATAGATCGAACTCAAGTTCCAATATTTTCTGAAATTTTCAAAACTGTTGTGTTCATGGTTCAATTTCCTAGAACTGGATGGAAGTTTTCTAGATTTGAAGGTCTGAAAGACTAGTGTAAAACTTTTATTGTAGAATTCTGACTTAGTGCTACTGACTAGTGTAAAGCTCATTAATTGTGAAGTTGGTTTGTTCTTGTTGAATTTCAATTTGTATTCAAGTAATTGTTAACTGAACAAGATTACATCCCTTAGTTCAATAAATCAGCAAATGCATCAAGATTAAGCAATTTTGAACGTTCTAAATAAACATGATGGTTTCTTCGAAATCCGCTTGAGAATAAACAGGAAACTCATAAATAAACTGTTCTTCCTGGGTTTCTGTTTTCTAAGTTCTCAGTGTTCTCATAGTTCTTCTATGAAAGTTCTCAATTAATGTAGATCTCTATAAGTACAGTAGCCCTAAGAAGAAGGAAATATTCTTCTATGAACTATAACTGGTTAAGAACTAGTAGATCTTTTTCCGGAAAAACTCTTCAAGTAAGAGTTCCTTCTTCTTCGTCGTTTTCTTCTTATTCTCCTTCTCCCTCCATTCGCTCTCCTTACTCCCACGCCATTCACTGACTAACGGTGTTTGTTCCCTTCCTTTTTTGAACCCCTACCGTCGGTTTCCGATCAATTTTCGAGGGGTAATTAGATGATTTACGACTAATAAAAGCCTGAACCAAAATCAACAGACGAGTGTTACGAGCTTTGTACGTATAGGTTCGTTGCTTTAGAGATCCCCAAGTTCATGACACAATTCTTCAGAAACCAAACTGTGGTATTTATTATTTTCATTGTAGTTCATTTTTAGCTTATTTTAGTCTTTCAAACGTGAGCATTTCAAATTTTAATTATTTTCCTTCCTTACCTTTATAAACCTTTGTATAATGGCCTAATGTGCCGAAACATGTCTGTGTTTCAATAATTTTATAAAGTTTTTTAAAAGGGTGTTTGATTTTTATTTATTTTTCAACCTTTGTATAACTCCTTTTTATAAACAAATTGTATCAATTTTGTTCTGTTTTCTAAATTGAAAATTGTAAAAAGATCCTACAATTCACAAAATTTACTTATTTCTCAATTCATTCTACTTTTCCTCATTATCTTTCTGATATGTTTTCCTTTGTTCTTGCAAATTATCTTGCTTCCCATTAATAATTTTTTGACATTCCAAATGTTGCTTCTCGAGTATTTTTATTGGTAAGTCTAATTTAAAGATAGGCAACAATTGTATTCAAATTTCTATGGAATAAAAGTTGACTACGAAAATTGTATAATGTAGTTTCAACAATTTTACTGTTATTTATATTCTTTTTCTTCTTCTTCTTCTTACAACTTCTTCTTCTTCTTCTTGTAAAAATTTCTTCTTCTTCTTCTTCTTCTTATAACTTCTTCTTCTTCTTCTGTCTTCTTGTATTCTTCTTCTTCTTCTTCTTCTTCTTCTTCTTCTTCTTCTTCTTCTTCTTCTTCTTCTTCTTCTTCTTCTTCTTCTTCTTCTTCTTTCATCTCTCTTCTTATTAATTCATTTCTTCGCCAAATTTGCTTTCAAGTTCACCTCTTGCTTTCAATTTTCTACACCATTTCTCAACTCACATCTTTTTCATTCCTTATGTAACTAAGTTCCGTTCCTTCATATGTGATTTAATATGCCATATATTAGGCCATGTAGTCTCTATTAATTTTTTCAATAAACGTTGATGAGGAAAGTTTGTGGTATTTTGCGCTCATGTGAAATAATAAGTGAAATATTGATGTGTATCAACTTTAAATTTTCTCAACTTATTTTTCCTCTTCGCCACTCTTCTTCTCATCTTCGCATGTTTTTCCTTTGCTGCTTCTCAATCCATTTCATATTTTCTCCTCTTCCTCTTTTGTACCTCTTTGTCTCCTGAATCATTGTTTCTCCTTCATTCGGTCGTAGGCGAATGAATTTAAGAATTACACTTCTCCTCCTCTGTTTTCTTCTTCCACTACTTCTATCAATAATTTTTTATTTTCGCCTTTTTTCTCCTCATTATTCCTTACTTCCACTCACTCTGTCTTATGTCGAACTCCTTCTCACTCCCTTCGCTTTGGAAAATTCCCTACTTATTCATGCTCACTGTTTAGTATTAATCTTTTTTCATAGTTTTCTTCTTCATCTTCCAACAGCTTTTCAATCTTTCATAGCCATAATCAACAAAATATAGTTCATCATTTCCTTCTCTATAATCTTCTCCTCTCTCTCTTCTTCCTATCATCCTTCTCCTATTTCTTCCTCTCCTCCTCCTTCTTCCTCTCCCTTTCTTCTCTCTCCTCCTCCTCCTCCTCCTCCTCCTCCTCCTCCTCCTCCTCCTCCCAACCCCTCCTCTTTCTCCCTCCTTTCCTGTCAAACTCCACAGACACCTATCTCTTCCCAAGCATGGATTAGTAACAAGTTGCTTGCTTGCTTGCTACTCATTTATCCCTAAATCAGTTTCTAATCTCTGCTACCACAGAGTAGACAATATCCTAGCTGAAAATCGGCATATACAATATTCAACCTTACTTACCCCGCATAACTTCTTAATCTCTTGTCCTCTGTTCTTCTATCATTCTCTTTATCCATTCATCTTCATCTTCTAATCATTTATATGGCTCCCCATATGGCCATATTCCCTTTCACCTTAATAACCTTTTTCTTTCATCAATTTTTTGTTTTCTCTATTTTCTTCCCAACTTCCATTCCCTCCAATATTCTCTCTTCTTCTCTTTCTCTCAATATATTCTGTTTCTTCTATTTTTTATTTTTAACTTTCCATCCCTCCTATATTTTCTTCTCTTTTTTTCTTCCAGTTATTATTGACCTCCTTTTCTATAATCTTTTTCTGATTCAGCCCTATTTTCGTTTCAAGATTCATAATCATGTTCTATTTTACTGTTTTTTATCCCTGGTTCTTTCTTCCTCTTCTCTTCTCCCTATCACTCAAATTATTGTTTTCCAATTCCCCATTTTGCATCTTCTACTTTTCTCTTCCTTATTTCTTCCTTCTGTTCTAATAGCCTATTTCCTTTCAAAACATTATTAATTATTCCCTTGTTCTAAATAATATTATGATTTCGAATAGGCTATATAATTTTATTTTTGAATTTTTGACTTGAACAATCTTCTTTTCTTTTTTAATTTTTTCTCTATTTTTCTCTTCAATATCTTTTCCGTTCTCCTTCACCTCCTCCTCCTCTTCCTCCTCCTCCTACTCTTCTTCCTCTTCCTCCTCTTCCTCTCCCCTCCTCCACCTCATCCTCCTTCTCCTTCTCCTCCTTCTCCTCCTCCTCCTCCTTTTCCTCCTTCTTTTTCTTCTCCCTCTCCTCCTCCTCCTCCTACTCCTCCTTTTCCTCCCCCTTTTCCTCCTCCTCCTTCTTCTTCTTCTTCTCTCCTCCTCCTCCTCCTCCTCCTCCTCCTCCTCCTCCTCCTTCCACTCCTCCTCCTCCTCCTCCTCCTCCTCCTCCTCACCTTCCTTCTTCCTTTCCTCCTCCTACTCCTCCTCCTTGATCCTTCTCCTCCTCCTCCACCTTCTCCTTCCTCCTCTCCTCCTCCTCCTCCTTCTCCTTCCATTCCTCCTCCTCCTCCTCCTCCTCCTCCTCCTCCTCCTCCCTCCTCCTCCTCCTCCTTCTTCTTCTTCTTCCTCCTCTTCTTCTTCTTCTTCTTCTCCTTCTTTTTCTCCTCCTTCTTCTTCTTCTTCTTCTTCTTCTTCTTCTTCTTTTCTTCTTCTTCTTCTTCTTCTTCTTCTTCTTCTTCTTCTTCTTCTCCTCCTCCTCCTTATTCCCCTCCTCCTCCTCCTCCTCCTCCTCCTCCTCCTCCTACTCCTCCTCTCCTCCTCCTCCTCCTCTCCTCCTCCTCCTCCTACTCTTCCTCCTCCACCTCCTCCTCTTCCTCCTTCTCCTCCTTCTCCTCCTCCTCCTCATCCTTTTCCTATCCCTTCTGCTATTTATCTTCTCATCCCTTCTTCACCCACACCTTCTTTCTGGTAATCCTATGTACTCCATCACCTCATGACCTTGAATTGATTCACCATCCCCCACCACTACTCCCACCATAACCATAACTTCATCCATAACTGTTATTACTATAGTTGGTTGTAACTATAGCTACAGCTTTGTCCTGTCACCAAAACCGATTAACTCATCGTCGTGTTCACCTTATCAATTCTCATCCCCCATCCCCTCAATTTCATCATTCTCTCCTCTTATTCTTTCTCCTTCTCCCGCTTTCTCTACTGTTCCTCTTCTCCTCCTCTTTCTCCTTTGCCTAATACTCTGCCTCATCCTCTCTCACATAGTCTTCCTCATCCTCTTCAACATCCTTTTCCACATCCTCTTCCTCATTATCCTTCTCATCTTCCTCCTTATCCTTTTCCTCATTATCTTCCTCATCCTTTTCCTTTTTCTCATTATTTCCCTTTGCTCCTTTTACTACTCTTCTTCCTTCTTCTCTTCCTCTTCCTTTGTCCCTCCTCTCCCTCCATCTCATACTTCTTGTCATTCTTGTTCCCGTTTCCCATTTTTATTCTCTTTCCCACCTCCTTCCATTACCCATATCTCCTCACTCTTCCATCCATACATATTCATTTATTTTCCTCTTTCATCACGTTCCACCATAATACCTTCCCTTTCACCATATTTCTTCCTCTTCCACTTCCTCTTACATCCTTCCTAATTTATTTCTATTCCTTTCTTTTAACGCCTCCGTTCTATCATACTCCTTCTTCTCCAGCTCCCTCTATTCAATATTTACCCCCTTTTCCTTCTCTTTACCATCGTTTCCTATCAAGCTTTTTCACATTTATGCTTCTATCACATTCCTCCTTCTTTTCCTTCACCATCTTCTCCTTCATATTTCCATTTCATTTTTTATGAAATATGCCGTTCTACTCTCGCCGTTCTACCTCCTTCCTTCCTCTGCATCCTCCTTTTCTCATCCTTGTCCTTCATTTCTTCCTTCTTCTCCATCCCCTGCTCTTATTATTTTCTATTATTTTTGCCCCCTCTTTCTTTCCTTAAACTCAAAGATCTTTTTCCACCTTCCTTATTTCATATTCCCTCCTCTTTCTCCCCTCCCTCATTCTGTCCTTTCTATTTCTATTCCTTTTCTACAATCAAGCTTCCTCCTTGATTCCCCTCCACCTCCTCACTTCCCCAATATTTCCCTCCCATTCATCCCCCAACCCCTGAATCTAAATCTGAAGCCCCTGACTCTGAATCTGAACCCCTTCCTCTAACCACATCAAATCCCCCGGTTAGCCTTGGTTATTGTTCTGTCCGCTGTTATTGCCTTCACACCTGTTATCATTAACATGGACAAGCATGCTGTGAGACTGGATAATGATTCTGATAACAGCTACAATCTCTGGTAATCTGTGTAACAGATTTGTGAACTAGTGATGATTGGATAAGTTTGGTATTAATGTTAATCATGTATTTTATCGTGTCGTTTATAGTTTTAGATTGTAATATGATTGATTTATCCATACGTTTATACAAATTATTGAAATCGGGAGGAAAAACTAAGCGTACCCTGTACTATTCCTCTACAAACATTTTTCACATACAGCAACCTATTTTTCCGAAATAATGTTATCATATTGTAGCACTGCTCCAACACATAATTTTCAATCCAGGAATAGCACTTTATAAATAGAATTGATTAATGTTGTTTACTTGTTCATTTACTTCGGAAAATGGCTAAAAAGCCGAAGCATGTCATGTAAAATAAAAATTATTTTGAAAGGGTACTGAGATCTACATTAATCGAAAACTTTTATGACTGTTTGTGTTTGTTGCAGGGTCTTGTTTGAGCTACGGCCACTCATGCTGGGGAGGTAAGCACCTTAATTTTAATAAATTAATCCATTATAATTATTATTATCATCAACAAAATGTACACTGGCGGTTCGTGCCCAAGAAACAGGTGAAGTGCTGTACAATAAAAGATACGGGCACTTCATCTATTTCGCGGACACGAGTCGCCAGTGCAAATGGATGAAGAGAAAATAGAAATAAGTATTAGCAAATATTTGTTACATAATCGTTGC
The DNA here is from genome assembly GCA_017141385.1 of Sogatella furcifera. NCBI lineage: Eukaryota > Metazoa > Arthropoda > Insecta > Hemiptera > Delphacidae > Sogatella > Sogatella furcifera. The sequence continues at coordinate 5,914,757 of CM029554.1, forward strand.
CAAGATCGTTGATCGTTGAATAAGATCGTTGACAAGAACTAAGGTTTTCATATCATCAGTGTCATGTGGATAAAACCAGATAACGACCACATTGGATTAGGGCTAATATTGTTGATTATCAACCAAATTGGCAACAAAGCGTTTAGCGGAGTCTAATGCGATTTTCACACGACCGACTTCAATTTACAATCGCGAGAAAAGCGTCGAACCATTTTCCAGCTGAGATGGAAAGCTGGGGAAAACAGCGTTGACTTTTCCTAATTCGGTTATCTCAGCGCATTGATGTGTTCAGTGGGCGTGAGAAAATATGTGTGCATCTTTCTTGAGTGAGAAAAGCAAAGAGTGCTTGTCAAAATAATATGGTCGAGTGTGTTCGTGGGTTTTGCAAGGGAATTATTGAAGTGCAAGGTTGGTACAGAAAAAAATTTGAGTTCTGTGTCTTCGTGAGTGTGAAGATTGGAGAAAATAGGGAAATTCTGAGATATCAAGATGTTACTATTCTGAATCATAATTAGCGTATTTGCTTTATTGTTAAGAACCAAATACAGTTCTAAAATGACAGATAAATCATGTTGTCCTCAATTTGGAAGAAAATTACTTTAATTCAAGTAAACCTATAGCAATTATTCGTGAAAGTTATTTTGTGAAGTGTTTTGGTTTTAATGATTGAATATCTGTTGGTTTTAATGATTGAATATAATGTTTTTGAATTTGAAAAATCTGTTATTTTAAATGGCTGAAAGAACTATAACCATGGTTTTCCATCTCGAGTGAAAATTATGTTATATGCTGGCGAAGTGGAACAACGCTTGGGTCTACTGAAAGCGATACGCTAATTAAATAAATAACAACAATCCTAGAGTCTCAATTTCCAACAAAATCACGTTTTGACTTTATACTTTCAACGATCTTTGTAAATTTCTTATTGATCGATTTGAAAAAAGCAATATCAATAACAGTTTTGGAATCTTGATTTTTAACCAATTCACGTTTTTTTATGCTTTGTAAGATTTTTTTGTAATTGATCATTGTACAATATTAAAAACAGTGTTTCATGCTACGGCGACATCTCATGTCTTTTCTTAGAGATTTGAAAAGATTCAGATCTCAATACAGAAAAATTTATACTATATCAGGGAGAGGATACCAAACATCTCTCAAACAAATCGCGATCGTGTACACTCCAACCACTTTAATTCCCATCTGTAATTTGTGTGTGTCATCTTTACATAGAATGTGTTTCATGATTTCACTCTTGCAATATATTACAATAAAAAAACCTTTGCAAAACTACTAGCTACGAAATAGCTTCAACGACATCAACAATCAATTATAAAGATAGGTCTACCACATTGATGGAAAATTCAGTTCTTGTGAATAGATTAATGTCGATTTGGTAAATTTGTACGTGAATCCTCTACTCTTGTTAGAATCATTGAGAAATGTTATTTATTTTTCCACAAGAACTTGTATAAATTGTATTTTTGTGTCAAAATAAACATTTGAAATAATTCGAATTTGAACTTGAAACTGGAACTTATTCTTATCACACGTGGCCTGCAGGCCTACCAAGCTGAAAAATATATGAAATAGTGTATAACTAAAATATGCTTTGAATAACAAAATTCATGTTATTTACTTGAGAATTCACCTTTAGCATGCGTGATTTATATAGAACTGCAATAATTTCCTTGAGAAAAATTCAACACTCGTGTCAAGCAGTGAAAACGTGCAACTTATTATCGAGCGTTTTTCGAAAAAGAAAACTTCAAGTGAGAAAAGCCGGAAAAGCGTAACAAGGTTATTAGAGCTGGTATTTTCCACTTTTCCACTTGTTGCGCTCCCATACAGTTTTCCCCAGTTGGAGGGGAGGGGGTTGAGTGAAGGGGATGGGGGTGGTCCGATAACTTCATTGTCACCCCTGACTAACCGTTTCTACGGGATGTGAAAAAGATGGAAGACTTTCACTACCTATCTGGAATTTTTATCTCTCCAAAAGTGTAGCGTATTGTCAATGTTTGTTGCAGTAATTTTCAACATTTCCATAATAATAATAAGAAGAAGAAACCGGATTTTGTCAAAAATTTAACTATAATGAAAACTTATACACACTTCCATGATTATGTATTCTAACGTATATACAATCCTCCCGTACTCTTTAGGAATATGTTGACCTTATATAATATTCCATACGAATCTTAAGAATGTTTCTTCTCCCTTCCTATCCTGTTTATATTTCGGTAATTATTGCAGAAAACATGAAATAGCAATAAAGTTTCAATAAATTCAATAAAAAATAAAATAAAATGGAATAACACTTCTTTGAAATCATGCAAGTAGAATCAAAGCTACTTTTATCCTCCATTAAAGATTTATCTGTGGAAGAACAAATTCATCTATATCACGATAAATCAACTGACTTACAATCAGTAACAAAACAATACGCATTAAAAATAATAGTCAGATACTAAAAATTAATATTGTATATTAATACTAGAATGATTCTTAATGAAACTATCTCTACTCTGAATGAAGATAAAAAATCATTATTATTATATTCCGCTCATTAAGAATTATAGATTTCAGAGCCATAACTACCAATTTAGAGTAGTTATAATTCAGAAAAAATCAGAGGTAGCTATGATCTTTTTCGACAAACTTAAAAAAGTGAAGTAATAATTTAATTTGTCAAATTATGCAATACCAATTTGGCTTTAATAATGAAAATTAGAGCCTTGTGGAATGGATGAATATTATACTAACTAGATCAACAGTACAATTTATAAAACAAATTTCGTAAATCATATCTTATCAGTAACTTTGAGGATGACGTCAGTTCCTCATCACAGTGAAGTGTGTTGTTATCTTTTTGACGAAAGGGATATTTTCAGTTCTCTCTAATCAGGATGTCAGACCTATAATTTTGATTATGAACCACATCAAATCATAATTTCATACAAATATTGGGGTTGTGAAGGCCGGCAACATAGGTTGAGCAACGTCTCTTACGCACGCGAATTCCTGTGCATTAAGATAGCTTGCACGCCAATGGCAAGTTACTTGATTTTAATATAACTTCCAACTTCACGTAGCACATATAACATGGGAAATACAATGTATTCAAATTAGTAATTTACATTGTATAGAAATTGGACCCATTTCCCTAATAAGATTTAGGGTGATGGAATTAGAATGGAGTAAGTAATGCTAAAGTCTGTCCAAGCAAAGAAGACCCTGTGGCAAGATGGTAAAATGACTCTAGCTCGGTCAATATTGGTTCAAAAATTATCAATTTGATATCAAATTGTTGGAATTAACTTGATCTACTATAGAGATCACATTTATAATTCTTGAACAAATATTGACCAAGCTGGAGTCATTTTCCCATCTTGCTAGAGGGTCTTCTTTGCTTGGACAGACTATAGCTGGCAAAATTGTTATGATGTGACAATTTTTTTCACTCAACCAGATTAATTTTTCTTTCACTTTTTTCACAGAATTAATGGGATTTGGACATTTTTTCGCTGAATTAACTTTTTTCCTCTTTTGTAGTTTGTTATCAGAGATGAATGACTGAATTTTTTGTACGTAAACTCACAAAATATGATTATAATTATCATCCGAACAGTACAAATGCTGATTCATCATCATTTTCAAATATCCAAGTAATGTTTCTGGGCGAATTTCTGTATCATATTTATAATTCTTCATTTATTATTTCTTATACATTCTAGATTCTGAATTTTTTGTGACATTTTCGGAATCTAAATCATTTGAGTTAAAAATTACAGTATATTAATTTATTTATTACCAAGATTGAAATACAGTAGGATTGAAACACAGACAAAGTCCAAAACGTTTCTTCTTCCCAATTTTGGTTAAAATATTCAAAATAGAGGTTATGAACAATATGATGAAACTAATTTAATTAGGACTAATCAAATGAAACTAGAATTATGAAGAAACATAAACTTTCATCACCCTTGTTTGGACAATCATTTTGAGCAAATAGTGAATAGAAATAGGGCTAACTGAGAAAAATGAGATCGAAATAGTGAGGTGCCTATGGTGGTATGGTGACTAAGCCTTTTTTCGATCCCCATAATTATAACGATTGTGATTTGTGTATTATGAATGAATTATATGATATTTAAGAATTATTGTCTAATAATGAACAAATTTATACACTAACCAATCACAGACGACCTTGAATCCATTGTATTTGAAATTTATTCATCAATGAATAGTTCGAACCCATTCATCATTCACCATTGAGCGATGTTTGTGTCCTATTTTGATAATCGCTTTACAAACTATTCTATTCAATGCTCGGCTGCAATTGTCAGTTGATAATAATTCAGAGTTCTGCCGCTTGCTGTCTATTTGATGAGTTTCACGGTCAGCAACTTATGCATTTGCCGGAACTCGGGATAATCCCGGACTGATTCCGGTCAGAAGCCGGACATTCAATAGAGGAAGTGATAGAATCAGGAGGATGGTAGTCTGTCCAAGCAAAGAAGACATTCTGGCAGAATGAGAAAATAGCTCCAGCTCAGCCAATATTGGTTCAATATAATAAATTCGTAGAATTTCAGCCGTCATCTTGAAATTCTTAAATATGGACAATATAACCTAAAAAAACAGTATGACGTCATATCATAACATTCATAGCTTATGCCCGGTTTTTCCAAGCACACTTGAATTTGAGAGACCCTCAAGTTTACAACTAAACAGTTTACTACATTTTCTATACTTATCATAGAAAATGTCAGCTGTTCATCAAAATATATTAATTGACCGAACGTAAGTGAGGTTTAGATTCAAAACGACGATTTTGCATTTCTCTTTATGTTTGTTTGTTTGTTCCGCATTTACGACAAAACGCGGCTATAGATTCTGATGAGATTTGACAGGAATGTTCCTCTTGAAATTGCGCTTCGATGTATATGTAAGGTTTCTTGAAATATTGAATTTTAAGGATAATATGAAAGGAAAAAGAATTACCTCCATACTAAAATATCACTTTATACCTTATACTTCTGAACATAGAAGAAATCAGACTATAGAATTATTCATGCTTAACCAGCTGTCGAGTTTATTATTAATTGCATGCAGTTAATGAAACTCAACATAACCATTCCCTTTATGAGTCCATCCATGGGTGACTTCGTCTACTGTTCACAAAACTACTAGTACTTCTGATTATGAATGGTCTAAGATTCATACGATGTATGTGTGTATGTTCTATAGATTTACCAACTAACCTCCACCCTCCACGCTCTATCCACCGGCAGTGCGGCCACAGCCTGAGAGATAGGGTATTGAACCGTAAACACTTAACTCTCTAGCCCTGAACAGTTATCTTTTTACTGTATCCCATTTACAGTTCTGAGTGGACCATGTAAGAGAGAGTACACTAAGTTGTATAGAAATAGAATAGAATTTATATTGATTCAAATATAAATTAATATTGCTTCAAACAGGAGAAGAAGATCAGAACACTGTATCGAATGAAATTATTTAAAAAAGTATTGTATCATTATTGAAAGGTATCTTGTATCGCATTGGTACAATTTAGAGTGAAGGGCAGAATAGAAAGTTGATGGAATGGGAAAAGGGGAATGACAAAGAGAAGAATCATAGAATGAGAAGAGAAATGTCAGACTCGTGGAGGCGATGATCCCCAGTATGATGGATGTTTTCATGGTGAATGATGGCAATTAATAGAGCGACGGATTGACGCGGAGTGTAGCGCCGGCTATAAATATGATACAGCATAGAAATTGTGCTGGCCTGCCATTGTAGCAAAGTTGACGTGCAATTAAATCACGAGTTTCAGCCAGAGGCGCTGGCGGCTCGTACCCACGAAACAGGTGAAGTGCCCGTATCTTTTACTGTACAGCACTTCGCCTGTTTCGAGGGCACGAGCCGACAGTGGCCAGAGGATAAAGGCAATCAATGCCAGTCATTTCATAGTTCTATGCTAAATTTGGTTCTGTGAACATAGAGGGACCAAAAGATTTGTCATTACTCTATGATGTGAGAGTGAGTGAGAGAGCAGGGTAGAGTGAGAAGGAGTGAGATTGTATGGATGATAAATTGGGGATTGAAGTTCCTAAGAACAAAACTTGCGAATGAGTGAGCTCACTAGACAAATCGATTTTTGTTCTCTACCTTTCTCTATATCTCAAAAGCTATCGATCAACTATAGTTGAATTTATTCAACTTTTGATTCCGACTGGAGGGGAGTCCTCTCTTCAATGGGAGAGAGAGTAAGCTGAGCCAATAGAAACGAGAAATGAGCAAACGCTACACGCGCTGTTGTCAGCTTTCCACTCCCATACGCACAGGTGCATTTTTACAAATTCTCTGAGAGAGGAGGAACTACTAGATTAGCTTGCCTGTGTCTAGTGTATAGATTGAGGCATTCGAGTAAATTGTCCTATCAATGAGGCCACGGCAACACTGCGCCAGCTCAATCCCCACATGTTGCGTCTCCCCAGATCCCTCTGAGTCGGCAGTAATTTCAAAAAGACTATAAGCTACTACTTAATAATAATCAAATTTATTTGCATATCACGTTTGAAGAAAGCGTTGATAAGGAAAATATTTAAAGATTTTCAGATGTCATAAATATGAAAAAAAATTTAGATCCTTTTATTTCATAAATTAAAAACTGGTACGGTTATGTACATTTATGTAGGTATCAAGTGTGGAGTCAATATTATCAATAAAAAAGCAATACATATCAAATTCAAATTCTTCCATTTCACAAAATTCTACATTACAGAGATATTAGGCTATATATTTGAGAAATATTTGATAGAATATAGTTCAATATTACAAAAATATCATGTACAAACAGGTGGATACCAGTGGAAGAAATACAAGAACAAATGAATAAGACAACGTTTGCAAACATCACAAACTGGTAGCAGAACAGTTGAATTAAATTTTCAAGCTGCTCGATGGTAATTATTAAAACATTTGGTAAATGTCGGGTCTAATTTGTTGGCAGGTATAGTCTGTTCAAGCTAAGAAGACATTCTTGCAAGATAGGAAAATTACTCTAGCTTGGTCAATATTGGTTCCAAAATTATACATTTGGTTCCAGATTGTGAGAAACATTCTGATTCACAATTTCAGACCAGATTTTTAACTTTTGAACCAATATTGACCGAGTTGGAGTTATTTTCCCATCTTTCCAGATTGTCTTCTTTGCTTGGACAGACTATACCCTGAGTGGCTGAAACCCTGCTGTCAATTCCCTCAAGGTATTAGACGCTCACTGAAATGTGTATGGCCTCATTTAGTAAACCTGCTCAGTAATTCCCTCAGCAAAATAGTAGAGTTTCCAGGGCGCTAGTTCAACAATAACTTGCTTACTTGAACTGTATTGTTTCATGAGCACTAATGTTTTTGATTCAAAAAGTGTTATATAAAAGTGTTAAAGCCTTTTTTTTTTTTTTTGTTCAGTTCAAATTTTGATTCTTTGTTTATCAGAGTCGAAGTATGTATCTCGTTTTCATGATAGGACTAATTCTGATCTTTGTATAGTCAGTCTTTTGAGATATTAGGTTTAAAGTAATGAGTTGGTAGAAGTTGAGAGATTTAAGCATAGAAGTAAGCAAAGTTTATGTGGTAAAATTTATCCTGTCATTTATTGACGCTTGGTTTTATATAGATCAGAGACTACCCCGCTTTCCGGAGGATACGTTAAGCCGTTGGTCCTGACTACCTAGAAATTAGTCGTTATCTTTTATCATAATCATCCTCTCTTATAATCAATCCCTTATCTCATTACCTACTTACAAGCCCATGCATATGTGCTCCACCCTCAGAAAAAATGAAATGAAGGAAGAATGAGATGCTTAAATAAGCTTTTGCAAAAAATCAACATTGTAAATAATACCCCTACTAGGTTATTTTAGGGTACACGAATAAAGTAATTTAATTTAATTAGCGTATGAGAATCTTGCTCTTTTGTTCGATTGGTATTTTCGATTTGTTGTTGCGTTTGATAATTGTTTGAATATTGTCAAACAAAATATTTACTTAAAATCGAGATTCCGGTTTCAGTTGCTAAACCATTATCAATCTATGGTTAACTAAGACTTGAAGTAAAGAGCAGCAGTAACATATACCGCTATTGGTAGTTTCTTGAACCAATCACAGTGAACGTCTACCATTGGTCAGATCTGGGAGGAGCTTACCTAGGCCAAAGACAAAAGTTCCATGTGATTGGTTCATGTGCTTGACCGTTATTATAAGCTCTGTTCCTCTTCACTTCAACTTTCAGTTTACCAGAGATTAATGATGATGTCTCGATTTTTAATAGATCTGTGGTTTTACAAAATTTTGTCTTTTCAATTTAAAAAAAAATTATCAAACAAATCGAAAATAACAATCAAACAAAGTACCGTAGCAAGATTTTTATTAGCTAGTCCAATTATAATCAGCTAGTCTAGATTTATTCATGTATACTATGTTGGGGTATTCATTCCACTGGCGGCTTGTACACACGAAAAAGGTGAAGTGCACGTATATTTTACTGTATAGCACTTCACCTGTTTCGTGGGCACGAGCCGCCAGTGGGTATTCACAATGTTAAAATAAATATCTTGTCTTTTCATTCAATATGGATAGGCCTAACTATGACAATATCACCTTCACAACTAGTCGCAAATAAATGTTCAGTTAGATTTTTCTTTTTTATTGATTCTCTAGTAGGCTATGATAGTGGTTTTTGATTGGTTGTTTTCTGTGATTAACAGCTCACGGCAAGCGCAATGGCGGGGGCGGAGGCGGAGGAACAGGAAGCTCATCGAGTAGCAGCGAGGATGCTCAGTGGTTCCTGTCGAGGCTAGCACCCCCTCCCGCAATACCCCCCGAATGGCTTCCTCAACGCTCAATTGACATCAGGTATTGTACTAACATTTTCATACAAAAATAAGATTTTCATCAATCTTCAGGTAGCCTATCGTCTGTCCAAGCAAAGAAGACCCTCTGGCAAGATGGGAAAATGACTACAGCTTGTTCAAAATTTGTCCAAAAATTATAAATGTGGTCTTAATACGTAGATGAAATTGTTCCCTATAATTTGAGATGAAATTGATCATTTTTGACCCAGTATTGATCGAGCTTGAGTCATTTTTCCATCTTGCCAGAATGTCTTCTTTGCTTGGACAGACTATACTACACCTGTAGTTGAATTTCAGTTTTTTTCTCCAATATGCTATCTCCATGTAGGCTACAGTATTAGTATATAGTCAAGTCAAGCAATGTTTGCAATGGAGCAATCGACTTCTGAAATCAAAAAGTTACAATAAGGCTAGACAATGGAAACCACCACTTCTTTCGAATTAAACGAACCTTCCATTGACGTTTCTTTATTGAACATCTATCAATTTCATTATTATTCTATTCTATCAATCTAATTATGCACAAAAACGAGTACCGTACTCCATTCTCATTATACCTAAACTCTTCTGTAATATCAAACGGAGAACTCAAACTATAACATGTTTAAACAGCACTGGCGGCTTGTGCCCACGAAACAGGTGAAGTGCTGTACTGTAAAAGATGCGGGCACTTCACCTTTTTCGTGGGCACGAGCCGCCAGTGATAAACAGTCAACAATAGGTACCTTTATCAACATAGACAAACCATAGATATACTAATACTTTCTTTTGCTTATTCTGTGATATCAAGCAGCCTGTTGTGGAATAGTAGCTAGCCATTTACAGACAAAGTAGCTGCTGCTCAGTCTGTGGTGTAGGCTGAAGCATGCCAATGCATTTCGCCTTTGCTCAAAGTAGTCCATTTTCCGTTGTTTGGACCTTTGAACGGTATTCTGAATCATGTCCCAAAGGTGTGTATAGGGAAGCTGTATATTGGGATCTGCGCAACAAGTGTACAGTTCGCGCACGCCGAGAAGACACGCCGTTACAATGCAAAGTGTATTGTGACCGAGTCTCTTCTCAACTTGCGTGGACTGTACAATAGCAACGACAATGGACGGAGAGTCTCGATTGTGGTTTGACATTTTATAGCTTGATGAGAGAATGCAGAATGTTATCAATGACAAACTATCGATATGTCGACAATGTCAACTGATAATATCAACATTATAATGTTGAAGAGATTTTCGATGATGAGAAGTTATTGATGTCAATTGACAGCATCGAACACTTGACATTCAATAGATCTTTATTCGGTGAAATTATTGATGTCAACTGATAATGTTGATGAGAAACTATTGATGTCAATAAGCACTTGACACTCAATTGATCTCTGTTTTGTGTACTGCACTTGAATCTTGTGATTTTACCCTCGTTTGATAGCCCAAGTACCTACTGGCTATTTCAAGTTGTATCAAGCGTTCCTATACAGCACATTTCAATAATGATGTGCAACATTTTGAATTTTGAGAAATTGGTGTGTGTTGGTATATGAAGTGGAGTATTTGTGGAAAATTTTGAATTTCGAGAAATTGACGTGTGTGCTCTAGTTTGCTATTATAATGATCAGGGAAAATCTGTTTCGAAGAATTGAATTGTTTATTCCAAGCATGCTGATGTTTAGGGAAAACGTGTGTACACGTGGATGTATTAGTTCTATGGTATTTGTGGGGTGGGGGGGGGGGGTGTTGGTTTGAAAGTGGTTACTCATGGAAAGTGAGAGTAAATTAATTTGATGCAATAATGAACACAGTTGATGTTTGTGATTTCAGTAATGGTTCATGGAATAATATGTTGAGTACAACAGAGTTTATTATTGGTTGAGTAAGTGACTTATATTGAGGAAAACCTTGTGCTGAGCATCGAAAATTATATTTTTCACTTCTTCAGGCATGTTTGTCATCAATACCTGGAATCAAGAACCAAATCAAATGATTGATTGAAATTTGATAGGTTATTGTTTGGATATTGAGCTGTTTCATAGCTTCAAATGAATATTAGGTACCGTATTGAGTTTTTCCAAGGTTTAAATGGTTGTTTGAGTTGAAAATTATGCTGAATGTTATAAGTAAGAATTCGTTTTACTTTATTTTATTTGGAAAATTATTAATAACAAAATAGCTCAAGATAATGGTCAAACCTAAAATAATCAAGATATGGAGGAGGATTGATTAGGTAGATTCAAATGATAATTGAATTATATTTTTCTCAATAAGTGATTCACAACTGCTCAATGAAAATGATTCAGTTGGAAATTACAAAAAATGTTATAAGTGATGAGTAAGTTACATAATGATAACTATTTTTATCCACATTGAAAATGGGCTTAGATCCCGAAACATGTATGTGTGTTTTATAATTTTTAAAGTTTTCAAAAAAAGGGTGTTTGATTTTTATTTATTTTTCAATTACATAATGATGTAACTACATGAGCCTATGAGATACATCAATTTAACGTAGATAAATTCAATTACAGTATATATATGAATCAGGAACCCTTCAAGGAACAATGAGGATGTTCTCAACTTACTTAAAAGGAAGCTGATAGCTTTTCTCAAAAGATTAATTCTTACGACCAAAGTCGTAAAGTGACGACTTGTCAACTTATATAAGCCAATCATTGAATTCTGAATGTTATCTGCTTCTATGCATCTTCATTCCCTCTCAGGAATAAAATCAGTTCCAGCTTTCTAATAATTCTCATAGTTGATTCATTAATTTTTTCGAGTTTATTCATCTGAAATTACCTCGAAATTTACTACTCAAAATTGTGACGTTTTGGACTTGGTCTGGGTTTCAATCACATTTTATTGTGATCTCGTAGATATAAATGGATAATTACTGGTATGTCCTAGCAAAGAAGACCCTCTGGCAAGTTGGGAAAATGACTCTAGATCGGTCAATATTGGTTCAAAAATTATCACTTTGATCAAAAAATGGTAGGAAACATGATCTACTTTCAAGACCACATTTATAATTCTTGAACAAATATTGACCGAGCTGGAGTCATTTTCCCAGAGGGTCTTCTTTGCTTGGACAGACTTACTGAGGCTCTGAGTTCCAAATTCCTCATACAATTATTCTGTTTGCATGCTTTGATAATGGTCACAGATGGACTATAATATCATTTCAACAGTACAGTTATCAGATTGCAATTATCACCCACTTTTTTTAATAGAACAAACTTTTTTGGTTAGTCCAACAAAACCTTCATCAAATAAATACAACATACAAGCACTGTTTTTCAATCAGATCAATCTATTCCCCTCAGTAAGGGAGTGAACAATCCGCTTTCCATATGGTCTATCCAAACAAAGAAGACATTCTGGTAATATGGGAGAATGACTGCAGCTAGGTCAATATCGGTTAAACAATTATGAATTTGGTTTTAAATTGTAGATCAGAATGTTTCTAACAATTTTATATCAAATTTATAGTTTTTAAACCAATTTTAACCAAGCTGGAGTTATTCTTCTATCATGCCAGAATGTCTTCTTTGCTTCACCTCTCTAATCCAAATCAGAATCAAAATATACTGGTGCAATCAGAATTCTCTTGCGCTGACAAAACGTTAAAAATAACAAGTAGAACTTGTCATCTACCTTTTTACAATGTTTTTATTCTCATAAAGTATTCTCTTTGAGCTCTGAGCAGTTGGATGATGCTTACATTAGGGGAATACGATGACTCATATCCAATTATTCCGTGCATACGAAACAAGCTTTCCCATGTCAATAGCGAAATGGATCCTACATTATCAGAGCTTTCACAGTTTCCTATAATAATTACACACAAACAAAAGGAAAATACACTTTGCTGATATGATCAGTAGTACCTTTTTCACTTTTATTTCTAAATTTCAATTTAAATCAATCCATTCACATTGGTGATTTGAATAATATTATTTATTCAATAATTTTTGATGCCAATGAAATATTATCACACATTTAATTCATTCTTCAATGTTGGCTTCTAGGTTTATCTATTCAATAGAAATAAGTTTTTTGGATTTTTTTTATTATTTGTTATTTATTTAAAAACATGAGATGAGCTGATACCGGTTTAATTAAAATTTCATCCAAGGTGAACTTACTTTATTGAAAGGTATATTGGGAACCCTAAATTACTTGATACTTGGGTATGCAGAAACTGGCAGAAAAGTTATGTTACTGGAGTATTGTTGACTGTCATACATACCAACCTCAAACCTAAACCTGATAGTTTTGATGATGATGATGATGATGTATGATGATGCCGCTGCTGATGATGATGGCGTAATTCAGTGATTTATCTCTGAAACACACTGCTGGGTGTCAACCAACACCCCCCCCCCCACGCAATTCAGTCTCATTATTAGCACAAGCGTGTAAAGCCCAGGCGCTCATACACGAATAGAGGCGCTACATTTCTATTTCGAATTAATTTGTGTGCAAAATGAATGTATTCCCTTCCTTGGCAACTTTCAACTCAGAAATGTGATTATTTTTTTGAAATTACTGTTCAGAAATGTGTATATTTTGTTGTGCTGTAAATTTGTATGTTCTGTTTGCGATAATAGCCTACTGTTGTAAAAAAATTAAGTTTCACGGCTCAAAACGTTTTCAATTCAGGCTCACTGTTAGATGAGAAATTTTATTTTTTCTAGAATAATTCTAAAATTAAATTAGATAAATTAATTCTAAAATTATTTTATCATGCGTTTGATGAAATATTATTTATTTTCATGTGCTGTAACCTACTAATTGTCATGTAAATAGCCTAGATCCATCTAAAGTTATGATATTTTACAGTAATATTTCATACAGAACTAAATTATTACTCTTGTACAGGGCCGTCGCGTGGGCGAGGCGACCGAGGCGATCGCCTTGGGCGCCGTGGCCTGGGGGCGCCTCGGCATTGTAAATTTTTTCCCCATTTTTAGATTTGAACAACTTGTAATAGTGAATGTAAAATAAATAAATACTTGATGAGTAAGCAATCGTCGCATCAACAATCAACATCCTGTCTCTCCTATAGGTGTTAAATTGTTTTGTACAATTTCTGAAGTCTCGTTCTGTGATTAATAATATAAAAAGTCTTTTATTTGAAGAAATCACCTTCATCTATTAAAATTACAAATTTATGATTTCACATCCAGTTATACCCTTCATTGTTGGAATATTGTGTCCTTTTAGCATATTTTTCCAATTATTTCAATAACCGTTATGTTACAAATCAAAAATTATTTTTTCAAATGAACTTTTTAAAAGAACTATAACTCATATCTCCGTTTGTGGAAAATGAGGTTATCCTGGCGAAGTGGAACAACCCTTGGGTCTCCCCACTATTACAAGCCATACGCTAAATAAATAATAATATGTTACAAACTTCCAACAAGTTTCATTGAATTCCGCAGCTAATTTTAAATGGGATTTGATAATCGTAGAACCCAAGTAAAACGTTTAAAAATTAATATTTTTTGAAAAATGTCAATTTTTTGCCATTGTTATCTCCATAACAAAGCGGTTTTGGAGAATGAGTCTCATGGAACGTTTTTCTCTAATTGGTGTAAGGAGTCTGCCTGAGAAGTATTACTCATTTCCCCTGAAACAATCTGTATATTTAATGAATAAATCCAATTAAAAACCATAGATCTAAATTACAATAAAATGATAAGGTTTTAAGCTCTAGATTGTCTAGAAACACGAGTTTTCAGTTAAATTTTTCCAAATTCCTCCCCATACCCATACCCCGGAAGGTTCCACACTTAATCCTCTTTGACCCCCCAACTGGATCCGCCACAGCTTACATTCGAACATGAATATAGTATCGGTTCGGTATGTGAACTGTATTAGGCCAGTATTACACGATAATAGTTATATGATCATAGTTGATCATATGGAAAGAGATGAAAATACGAAATCATATTTTTATCTCTTTCCATATGATCAACTATGGTCATAGAACTATTATCGTGTAATACCGGCCTTAGACAGCGTGGTGGTGGACATTTAAACGTATAGTCTATTCACGATCACGTGAGACGAAATAAACAAACCTTTTGCGTATGTGTGCGTGTAATGGTAGGTCTTCTTCTATGCGAAACGGTTGGTCATGATTTAGGGATAGTTTGGGGGGAGGGCGGCACGGTTCTTCTTGCCTCGGGGCGCTACAATGCACTGCTCTTTTATAGTATATACCATAACAACAGTATCTACTATAACAGCAGGTATAGTCTGTCCAAGCAAAGAAGACATTCTGGCAAGATGATAAAATGACTCCAGCTCGGTCAATATTGGTTCAAAAATTATTGATTTGGTCTCAATCGTAGAAAATATTCTGATCTACGATTTGAGATCAAATCAATATTTTTGAACCAATAGGGACCGAGCTGGAGTCATTTTCTCATCTTGCCAAAGGGTCTTCTTTGCCTGGACAAACTATACACAGGAAGTCTATATATGTTTATGCTTTTAAGACTCAACCATTTGAATCCTGAGTTTTCCAGTCAAATCAATTTAATCTAGTTAGAAGAGAGGCTGAAAATGGGAAGTAGCCAAGGGTTTATTTAGTAAAAAATACAAATTGAAAATTAAAAAAAGTGTTTCCATTTTTAAAGTGGTTTAATAAATTAATTATTGAAGTGGAAAACTGTGAATTTCATGATCTATTACCAATTAAACATGTAAACATCATTCTTTATTACATACATCGATACGACCATACTTGAATTGGGAGGAAAAAATAGACATAGCCTGCGTGCTAATCCTCTCCCAAAAATTTTATCATGAAGTCAATATTCTCCAAAATGAGGCTATGATTTGATATCATTCACCTACTCATCATTTGACTTGCTGGCTTCGTTACCACCTACCTTGGCATCATTACACGTCATAATTCTAATAATGGATAAATAAATAGATATAGTTGATTTTTTGTTATTTTGTCATGACTATTCTATGTGCCTCTTTCTAGTCGGATGTACATAGGCAGCAGTCGGCCAATATTTGTATATTAAAAATTTGTTTTCAAATTTAATATCAGAATGTTTCCTAAAATTTGAAACCAAATTTATAAATTTTTAACAATTATTGCTCGAGCTGGAGTCATTTTCCCATCTTGCCAGAATGTCTTCTTTGCTTGTACATATTATAGCTTTCTAATTCTGTAGTCTTCCTTGATATTGTAATAAATAAATAAATGAATAAATAAATAAATAAATAAATAAATAAATAAATAAATAAATAAATAAATAAATAAATAAATAAATAAATAAATAAATAAATAAATAAATAAATAAATAAATAAATAAATAAATAAATAAATAAATAAATAAATAAATAAATAAATAAATAAATAAATAAATAAATAAATGAATAAATAAATAAATAAATAAATAAATAAATAAATAAATAAACAAATAAATAAATGAATGAATAAATAAATAAATAGATAAATAAATAAATAAATAATTTCTGTTTATAAGGACATCGTCTACAGTGGATGAGGACGATCCGGAGTCAATGCCAATGCAGGACGAAGCAAGTCTCCATGAGGAGCCAGAAATTATTGTCATGGAGAGGCCGACAAGACTGTACAAATTGCTGGTAAGTTAAACAATTATTTCTCAAACTCGACTAAATCTTGAATTATTTCCTTTTTCCTATTTCATTCATGTTATTCTGCAAGGTAGGACTCTTCAAGTATTGGACTACGGTACCGTCATGTATTCCACTCTAATGCTATTATTATGGAGTCTTTTTGGGCAAGCCTACTATAATATATATTTTCCTGTGAAAAAAGCTCAAAAAATTGAATATCCATTGAATGGAAATAGTCAAGCTATGAATGATTAAGCATGATGATGATGATAATAATAAATAATTCAAACTATAGTTAAAAGAGATCATAAATAACTCTCATTAATAGTTGAAACTGTTTATAACAATACGGTACATCATTAGTTTGAGCTGCAATAGCCTACTCTGGTTCAATCTAGATCTATATAGATTGATGAATCAATTGAACTTCTAAATTAGGGCTATTTAAAATAATTGATAAATAAAATGGAAAAATCAAATACCCTTTTTAAAACTTTAAAAGCATTATTTTTCACAGACATGTTTCGAGATTAAGCCCATTTCCAATGTGTTATTCTATTAAAAATGGGCTTGAGCTCGAAACATGTCTGTGAAAAAGAATATTTTTGAAGTTTTAAAAAAAGGTATTTGATTTTTTCATTCTATTTATCAATGATGAATCAATGTATGTTAATGAATAAAAATTGAAATAACAGTAGCCTACTCTTTTCAGTAGGTACCGTATTTTTTATTAGAGCACACCATGTTGTGACCACGTCACAACAGTATCACTTAAAAAACTAAAAAGAGTACCGTTACACTGTGATTTCAATTTTTATTTATAAACTTTTTTGCGGATGATGCCCATATAAGCATTTTAGCTTGTACGTAGGTAATGGATGAGTGCGAAGGTGAAGGATAAGGTGAAAAACAGCTATGCCTACTGGGTCTCGAACCCTGACCAGGCAGTGCTACCTAAGGAACTATAAAGACTATAGAGCCCTAGTGCTAGCGGACTGGAGGTTGTGACGCCCCAGCTCACTGCGCTAACCGAGCCGGCAATACATTTATAATAGCCCTAGACAAGAAGCAAACATTCATGAATTAATATATGTAGAAGATTTTATAGAAATCAATAGTTTCGAAAAATCAGTATTGATGTTCAATAAACTCTATACTCTCAATCACAATAAAATAGGCTCAATCTCTTTTATTTGTTTTTACTCTAATTATTAGCATGTTGAGAAATAGCTGAGACAAACAATATCTATATACCTAGTATCTATACCTAGCCGGCAGGCTCGCTTCGCTCGCCTTCTCCGCCTAACCAGGAGCTCCGCCCCTGGACCCCCGACAGTATAGGCAATGTAAGTAAGTCAAACAGGCTCGCTTCGCTCGCCTGCAAAACCTCTGTCAGTGTCAGCTGAGATAAACAGACTCGCTTCGCTCGCCTGCAAATTCTGTTCAGTAGGGGTTTGAAATTTATTGAGCACAGCATTTCTACACCTAATCTGGACCTGTTTACCTAATTGCAACATTTTCTGCCAATTTGTTCTAGAAAAATCTAAGAAAATATCCGAAAATTCAAAAAAATAGTGAAACGCTAATATTAAGCGTAACCTTGGGAAGTATATCGGACATAGTTTGAAACTTGATTCAATATCTTCCAAATTAATTCATCTATAATCTCGCTGAACCATTCAATTTACAGTTAGGATTGGTCGTATCAAGTCGGAAGATATGCAACCCGCAACACATCTACAATTTTGAAAACCTGATTACTGGCGTAATCTTGAACGGATTGCAAAAATATTTTAACACAAAATTTCTAGACCTCATTTGAACCTGCCCACCAAATATCAACATTTTCTACCGATTGGTTCTCGAAAAAATGAGGAAAACGCCGAAAAACTCTAGAAAAACTAAAATATTTGGCGTATCCTTGAAAAGTTTTTGAATTCTTTCTAAACGCGCGTATGCATAACTGAACATGCCAGCCAAATTTGAACGCATTCGCTTCAGTGGATTTTTAGTTCTGGTGATGAATGAATCAGTCAGTGAATGAATCAGTCAGTCAGTCAGTGATATTTCGCTTATATAAGTATGGATTTTTTTCAGAATTATTTCATCTTTTGCTATTTTTCAGTATTTGCTATAATACACGTATTATTTTATCTGTGTTGTAGAACCGGAATAATGAGAAACGGCATTACAAGACTTCACTTCGAGATTAATCTGTGACTTGGACTTTCTATCCTCTCAACAGTATGAGGACTGCTTCTATCAGAAATTCAACATTTTTATTGTTAACTGATTGTGGGTTCAATTCAGCTGAGGCTTTTCCTATCACTAAACTACAGAAATAATCTGTTAAACTACTAAATAATTCTTTCTGTTGAAAAAATTAAAAATGTTCAAATGTGTGGATAACATTGTATATTTGGGAGTATCTATCAAGAGAGTAATAATTGTTTAAAATTTGTCAATTTCTTCAATTTATAGTTACGAGTTCTAACATATATCTATCTATCTATCTTCACTACATTTTTCATATTCTTTGTTTTTTAATCTGTGTTTGATTTCACCTTTTTATTTCAATTAAAAAATAAACAATAATCAATCAGGAAATTATTAGAAAATCTTACTTCATGAAATTGATCATATAATCAATTTAGGCTACTATTAATTCATTATTTGATCTGTTATTGTTATCTTTCATCAGTTATTTATAGCTATAGATCATCAATTTCTTGCAAAAAACTCTCATTTGTAAAAATTTTGTATCTTGAAGTAACTTACCATCAAGAAAAAAGGTTCCTTGTGAAACCCTCTCAATTGTAAAAAGTTAGTATCTTCAAGTACGAGTAACTTACCACCAAGAAAAAAGGGAGAATTTAACATTTTTCATTTCAATTTTTGAAATTTATTAGTATGACTTTGAATAATTTCTGTGGTTGCTGAAAAAAAAACGTTCCAAGAAGTTCATTTATGAATGAAAAATAACCTAATACTTTCAACTAGGAAATTGCCAATGTGATACATTTTGAGCCTCAATAATTAATAATCTCATTTTTCAATATTTTACTATGGTGTTGTGTATCACTTCTTTTTTCCACTTTTGAATTTAAAACTCAATAAAAATCACTTTTATATGGAAATAAACTTACCGTACTTACTTACATAGTAGTGTTACTAGTTTCGACCTGTTGTGGTGGTCATATTGAGACTGTACAGTGGTTCAGACTGAACACTGCACTGTTCAGTCTGAAGATGACCACCACAACAGGTCAAAACTAGTAACACTACTATGTAAGTAAGTTCATTTCCATATAAAAGTGATTTTCATTAAGGTTTAAATATTTCACTTTCAACTGATTGCTGAAGATTTATGAGAAAAATGTATTTTAGTCAGCTTCTCTTATTGTTCATCCTCAATTGAAACCTATTTTATTATTGCATATCTCATTTCCAACAAGTGATTTTGAAGAATATATTGATGAATCTTATTTTTTGCAATTTTATTAAACGTTGAATAGTCATTTCATGAAGTTGACTCTTTCACATATGTCCTACATGTATTATTTTATAGCTATTGAATTTACATTCTATTGAATAAAAACATTCTATTTGACTTCGATTCAAATTTTATAATAGCCTACTCTGCTCATCCATATAATTATACAATGTATTTGTATAATTATAATTATAGAATTGTATTTAATGAACCATTTCATCCAGCTCCAAATAACAGAAGTTTGTACAGTTGACTAAGGGCCTATAGTAAACAGTACGGTACCCTCTTACTTAAGTTACATTGTAATGTAGTGAAATTACATTTTTGTAGTTCAACTATATGGATTTGATAGCCTCAGCTGATTCTATATCTATATTGTCTATTACCTATAAGTGTTTAGAAAACTCACCTCCAAAAGTCAATTATTGAATTGTAAATAACCAAGTTCTCTTGAATTGTTTTTTTCTGAGGTAATTTTTGTTGAAAATTTAATTGAA
The DNA here is from genome assembly GCA_017141385.1 of Sogatella furcifera. Lineage (NCBI taxonomy): Eukaryota > Metazoa > Arthropoda > Insecta > Hemiptera > Delphacidae > Sogatella > Sogatella furcifera. The sequence goes on from CM029554.1 coordinate 5,935,287, forward strand.
TTTCAAACGTTTCCAAAGTTTCTAAGAATATAATAACACTACTATCTGAACCTTAATTGAAACGAATAGGTATTTAAAAGCCGATCTCGAATGTTATTATTGAACCATAATATTTTTTCAAACTGCTAAAAATAACAACTTATTATTTTTTTTTGTTTACTTTATGGAACAATAAAATCATTTATACTTGGTAGCCATTAAATCAAAATAACATCCAGTGAATGTTATGAGTTCTTGATGATGGAAGCCTAAGATTGATTTCTCATAGTAAAATCATATTATATTGTTCTCAGGCGCAGAATAAAGAAATAGATTCAAATATTTCATTAACCGGGCGGATATTATTCTTGAAATATCTTATCTCTTGAAAAATAATACGTCGGTCTCTACCTTATTGTTGAAACCCAACTTTATAAAAAAACAGAAATGAATTTAACAGTACAATGTACATAATTATTATATACTTAAGTATGTGATACTTGTATCAATCCCTATTTCTATTGACGAGTTCATCTTATAAGTTATAGTAAGACTTATTAATTATTCTATGATTTTGTGGGTTTTAGAATAATTAATCAGTTTTAACAACAACATAGAGCTGAACGATAAATGAATCATAAGTTCTGTCTTGTTATAGCTTCAAAGAGACAAAAGTAAAAAATTTAATAATATACCTGGTTGATCTAACTGGAAGAATTATGTAATTTATCTAATAATTAATAAAGTTATTTGTCAATGGTCTTATTGGTGTGAATCTTTGGTGTGATATTTTATTCCTATATCTTTATTCACCTATTTTGTTAATTTATATGTTTTTCAAATATTCAGAGTTTGTTGATAATTATGTTCATATAAGTTCGTCAAAGATGAAAAACACAAAAATGAATTACCTACTATAATTATTAATAACACCAGTTTTTCTAGATTCGAAATGTTTTGGTGTTGAATATTCATTCGATAATCATTCTGAACTCATCATAAGGTTGTGAATATTATAATCAATTGTTTCTTTTAAATGATGGAATTGACTGAGTAGGTGCCTACAAAATTAGATTGCTTCATCATCTTCAATAATTTCATAATTCGAATTACTATTATTACCATTTATAGTATATCCGATCAATTATTCATTATAATATGAGTTTATTATATACTTTTGTTGATTATCACAGGTTTGTTTCAAATTCTTATGATAAGGCACCACAATGTTACTTTGAAAATTTCAAATGAAAGACTAATTCAAGTTTGAAACTGGCTTTCAATTCCTATCTTATTGATTTATGAATGAGAATTCACTTAAGATGTCGGGGTCAGAGATCCAACCTTTCTGATTGACCACTGTTCCTATTTCTCTCTCTCTCTCTCTCTTTTCTCCCCCCCCCCCCCTCGACGGAAAATCAGTCGAGTTCCACTGACTTCATTGTTTTTCACTGGATTCGAAGTAAGCCAATGCTAAGCTTTCCTTTGAATGCCATTGCAAATAATTCCCGCAAGTCTCAAGTTCTATTATATCTCTGTTGAAATTCTCCTTTTCGTTTACCTATAAAAAAACTGTGTTTCCTATATCTTACATTCCAGGATGTTCATCTATCTTGTCTAAAGTTTTATTGATACATAAGTTTAATTAATTATTTATCCATTTTTCAAAAAAAAATATTGAACTTTGTTTAAAGAGACAGACTTATGTCCAAAAACATTATAAAACTATGAACATTATAACACTGTAAGATTATATAACTATAACACTATAAGACTAAAGAATGATATAATTTAAAATGTAATGAATTGGAATTATCAATAATTCAAAAAATCGTTCAATTTATTGATTACCTACAGACTGTTGTAAGTACAGTCAATTTTCAGAAAATATTTTTATAACTACTCACTATGACTTTATACTAACTATACTTTTTATGTCTACTCACTAACAGAGGGAATTTTTCTAAATTCCATGATTTAATATAACTTTTTCAAAAATATGGTTTTAAAATTTCCATCTTCCGTAACTTACTACCTATGAATTTACTGTATAGTTTGTGCTCTTAAACTAATTTTTCACACCATTTATTAAATCGTATTTTCACTTATAATTCCACTTTTGTGAATAAAAGTTCTACTCCCATAAAGTTTTTATTGTTCCAGTAGTACAGTCTGTTCAAGCAAAGAAGACCCTCTGGCAAGATGAGAGAATAACTCCAGCTCGGTCAATATATGTTCAAAAATTATTGATTCGGTCTAAAAGATTGTAGATCAGAATGTTTTCCAAAATTGAGACCACATCAATAATTCTTGAACCAATATTGACCGAGCTGGAGTCATTTTCTCATCTTGCCAGAGGCTCTTCTCTGCTTGGACAGACTATAGTTGGAGTAGCCTATAAGTGTGTTGTTTGGTGTAAAATATTAATTTTTAGTTCTCCAGCATTCTTCTTCAACAGGATGGTTTGCAAAAGAAAAAACGAGTCTTTGGAAGGACAAACCAAATTCACGAATAATATTCTTCATCATTGGAATTTGTAGGTTACAAAAGATGTAATTTGATTCCATTACCCAACTAACTATAGTCTAATGCTACTTTCATTACCAAGACTACTCGTCATAGGTAGGTCTCAAAGGTACGATTTGGCTGGTTAACGTAACTCGTAACATTCCCTCGTTGGAGGAGTGATAAGCGGTCTGATAACCAGGTGGACCATGTTCATCAAAATTTGACCACAGCACAATCCTTTGAGTCTTGGAGGAGACGATAACCGTCGGTCCCGACTACCTAAAGGTAGTCGTCATCTATCATCCATTCCATCAAGCACACTCAAATTTGAGGGACCCTCAAGTTGACTACAGTTTAATACATTTCCTATCACTCTTATTAAATCCAAAGAAAATGACAGAGCTGTTCATTGGCAAAATTTGATCGACCACGACCGACGGTCGTTACGTTCCGCACCAAAATCCTAGCATAAGTCTTCATAATATTAGATCAAATTGGAATAATTAAATTAAATCTCTTTTTACAACAAATGTATCACAATCACGATCGAGTAGACAATAAATTCTTTGTATACAAGGATTCCAATTACATTTCTATCATATTCTCTTATACGGTACTCAGTTTTCATCTACTAAGCTACCGTTTAAAAATGAAAATCGTAAATAAGTTCGATGAATGAGTGAATTCCCTACGACACTGATCATCCCTCATGGAAAAATCTCGAAAAGCAGGTGGGTGGAAAATTTTGTTGTTTGCTTTTCCCCTTCACAAATTTACTTACCTCTCCAGATTCCTCTCTCACTCCATGTACAAATTTAAAGAAATCAGTATGTGTATCATTTGTGACGACGGTTTCCAATCAAGAACATTTGCAGTTGTAGATGTTTTGCACACACAAAAAAATACTCGTTTCGTAGATCTAAAAAATCACTTGAAAATAAGAAAAGGCACTGGCGGCTCGTACCCACGAAACAGGTGAAGTTCCCGTATCTTCTACCGTACAACACTTCACCTGTTTCGTGGACACGAGCCGCCAGTGAAATTGAGGATTGAATTGAGGATGCAGAATTCCGAAGTTTATTCCAAATAATCCACATGAAAATCTCACCGTAGTGCTTCACAAATACTGGTTTTACACGATTTTTAAAAACCCAATACCGTACTGTAAATTTAATGATACTCATCAGTCTAAATAAGAGAAGAGGTGTTTTATTCTATCACTCTTAATCGTCCCTAGCTGATGTGCTCTGATTCTTCTGATTTTAGCATCCAGGTAAGCAAGTGGAATACTTTGTTGATTTCACGTTTTTATTTGTTTAGAACAACTTTTTGGCTGTCATTAAAAATCTATAATTTAATACAATGAAAGACTTTTCAAGAGTTGGTGGTAGTGGACGGCAAACTCTCGAACGGCAAAATCAAGCCCCATAAAAACAATGTAATTTTTATCAATCTCTTGGAGCAGATAGAGTCTCTATTTATGGACAGAATTTCACGTTCTTTACATCATTGAAAAGAGAATTTTATTTTCCAGGGGCGCTAGCTTTTACTTTTTCGATTTTTAGTTTATTTCAATAATTAGAGTTCAATACTTTTTTAGTTAATTAATTATGCAATAATTATTAAAATAAACTAAAAATCGTAAAAGTAAAAAGTAACGCCCCTGGGGAATCAAATTCTCTCTCCAATGACATAAAGAACGTGAAATTCTGTCCATGAATAGAGGCTCTATCTGCTCCAAGAGATTGATAAAAATTACATTGTTCTTATGGGGCTTGATATTGCCTTCGGCAGTTTGCCGTCCACTACCACCCACTCTTAAGGAATCGTTAATACAAAATATATTTGTATACCCAAACTGAATTCAAACAGAATTCCCAAACAGATATGTCTCTGTAGTCCTAAAGAAGCTGTTTTCACTGTTGGTGTGGGATATTATTATACTGGCTACCTACTGCATAATACATATAATTATACTGCATATATATATGTATAATTTTCTCAAGTGCCTATCTCTATATATAAAAGCGAATGGCACTAACTGATTCATTCATTCATTCATTCATCACCAGAACTAAAAATCCACTGGAACTGAATTCGCCAAGAACGGATTTTAAAAACTTTTTTCAAGGATACGCCAAATATTTTAGTTTTATAGTTTTTCAACGTTTTCTTCATTTTTTCGAGAACCAATCGGTAGAGAATGTTGATATTTGGTGGGCAGGTTCAGATAAGGTCTAGAAATGTTGTGTTAAAAATATTTCAGTAATCCGTTCTAAGATTACGCCAGTAATTGCAGGTTTTCAAAATTGCGGCCATGTGTTGCGGGTTGCATATCTTCCGCCTTGATACGACCAATCCTAACTGTAAATTCAATGGTTCGGCGAGATTTTAGATGAACTAATTTGGCAAGATCAATTTTGAATCATTGAATCAAGTTTCAAACTATATATACTTCCCGATATACTTTTACCATTTTCTGGAATTTTCGGAGTTTTTCTTAGATTTTTCTAGAACAAATTGGCAGAAAATGTTGAAATTAGGTAAACAGGTCCAGATCAGGTGTAGAAATGCTGAAATAAATTTCGAATCCCTTTCTGGAACGGAATTTGCAGGCGAGCGAAGCGAGCCTGTTTGACTCATACTCTACACTGCCTCATACTATCAGTCCAGGGGCGGAGCCCCTGGCTGAAGCGGAGAAGGCGGAAGTGCTGTTTCCTGCCGGCTAGTAGGTCTTATATTTTCAAGATTCGTCTCAAAGTGGAAGTTGTTCAGTAAACTAAGGGATAAACAAATTAGCAGAGAACAGGAGAATCGTTTCCGTTTGGAAGAGATTTGAAACAATCCAATTAAGAAGTTATCTAACAAGCAAGTTAAATGATGATTTAAAGTTGAATAATGTCTTAAAATTTCTCCTTTTGAATATCTTTCCACCTTTACCATAGCTGACGCCAAAAAGTTAGGCGGTTTCGTCTGCTCCTTGTGCGCTCTAAAAGCTGATTTCAAAAATTAGAGTTGTCATTCAATTATGCCTATACCAGGTGATGTTTTTGGAATAAAAGACAAAAATTGATGCTTCATCAGCTGTTATTGGCGGGCTACATCAGATAGGTACACGAGACAGACAAAACTGCCCAAATTTTTGGCATCAGATTTTTTTATTAATGTTTTTAAAAACTTGATAGTTTCTAATGAGTAATCTACCTAACATCTGAGCTATTAATTTCTCTACAGGAATTGTCTTGCCTACCAATATATTAATTCTATTCTAAGTAAGAGATCCATACTCAGATTCATTCACTCTATTCACGAAGATTACAAAATAGACCGGCTCAAATTCTGCGATATGAAGAATAATAAATTTTTATTAATTTAACCCTTCACTGCCCAGATTAATTTTTTATTCCAATTTTCTTTGATAAGCACATTTATTGGCTACTTAGCTTCATTTTCAACCAGAGATAGCATCAAAGTATTCACCAGTATTGTAAAAAACCACTGTGTCCATATGGACACGCTGGGCAGTTACATGAGCTAGAAAGATGCTATGCTAGAACATATCACTCAGGATTAATTGAACTTCAAATAATTTTCAACACTTTATGTACAAAACACTTTCACACCTTGTGTACTATATTGTACAAAAATAAAAGCCATGAATTCTCAAACAGACCCACAGCCCCCGAACCGACACCGACCGAGCCGAACCCTCCCTCCACCACGCCAGAATGCCCCACCCCACAGCAGACCATTTAATTTACTTATTGAATATTTATTATATTAATTTAAATAATTTATTCAATTTATTATCTATCAAATAATAAATGTATGATAAATTGAAACATAGTAGATTAAATGTAAGTTACAGATTTCCTGTATGGAAACTTCTAAAATGTCACATTTATACGAATCAGTACTTTTATAGGTATTGAAAAGAGCCAGCTTTAAATATATTTATATCAGCCTATATTATTATTTTTTTAAATTGATTTCTTCCCAAATCCAATTGGAATGCAAACACTCTTTATTAACCATTTTTTTCAAACCCTCTGAACCCTTAGAATTTTAGGATTACCGTACCGATTTGGCGATTTTGATATCTCTCCTAGACAACTGTGCAGCTCTCTGAGAAAATCGATCATTCTCAAGCTTGTGGCGCGTTCCCTGGCATAAGAATGCTCTGGGACCTGAGAAATGTCGAACTGAGGAGACGAATGGAAAGATAGTTTCAAACATACCACACGCTTTGTTTTTGAGTAAATAATAGGTGTTTCAATGAGAAAATATGCAATTTATGTAAATTTCGTGTTTTTTTGGCAATAACTCAAAAAATTAGTGCAGCTACTAGCTTGAAACAATCGATTATTTTCTCAATGGATTTTTAAGAGCCTTTTTTCTATTTTGTGAAAACCTAATTTGATGCTTATTGAGTCCCAATAACTCCAGGGAAAAATGAAAATTGTACAAGAACCTCTTCCAACTTTTAATGATTTTTTTACTCCATAACTTTACATTTTCGGACATTTTTCCATTAAACACTTTCTTCTTTATTTTTTTGTGAAACAATCTCATATGATAGTTTATTTCAATGACGATATCTCAAAGTGCTGAAAATTTGAAGAAGCCGAAGAAGTGAAAGAAGAATAATTCTAAAAAATATAGTCACTATATTCAGAAAGCCCGTTTGGTGCAGCTGACTTCACGTGACTGTTTCTGTCGATATACTGTCTATATTAATATAGATATAGTCCGTCCAAGCGAAGATAGCTACCTTTCCGGCAAGATGAGAAAATGACTCCAGCTTCGATCAATATTGGTGCAAAATGCATTGATTTGGTCTCAAATTGTAGATCAGAGTTATTCGCACGATTCGAGACCAGAGTCACTAATTTTTCAACCAATATTGACCTTGAGGTGGAGTCACTTTATCATCTTGCAAGAGGGCCTTCTTTGCTTGGACAGACTATATCTTATGTACACGTAGTATCGATTTAGTTCGTTCTTTCAAGCTGCTAGATAGCAGAGGCTGTCTAATTATACTCTATTTCACAATCATTTCTTGAGACGGAATAAACAAACCTTTTGTGTGTGTGCGTAATGTAAGGTTCTTCCATGCGGCAAAAAATTGGCTGCAGTCGAACAGCTGACTCTTGTCTGGAGCTGTGGATTGGCTACAGTCCGACTTTGTCTTGTCTCGGCAAGACTGTTGTCTTGAGCTGTGGTTGGCTACAGCTGCTGGTCTGTGGCCGAAAGCAATTTCATAGAAGAAGACCTTCCAGCTTACACGCATACACACTCAAAAAGTTTGTTTATTCCGTCTCAAGTGATCGTGAATAGAGTATAGTAGAAATGACTAATAAAACTTGTTTATCTAGTCACTGTAAATAGGGTCTACAAGTAGTTTCGGATTGATTTTAAATGGAGTTTTCCTAAGAATTGTTTATTGAATCTTAAATGTATTTCTGATGCGTTTGAAGTGACTAAAATATTAAACTATATGTGTATGGGACGAGGAATCAAATGAGAATGGTTTTAGAGTAGTAAATACATTAGTTATTGCGTAAACGCGAAAACATATGGAAATGTGTGTGTTTTTTCCAGTTATATGGAAAATTACTTGGAATCGCATTTCAAAACATGTCCTAAATTATTCCTTAGGCTATTTTACATAATAATGAAATAGTTTGAAACCGTCATAATACTCCATTTATGGAGGATTTGTATAATTATAAATCATAATTCATATGGAGGATTTTAAATTTTCACAAACTTTCAATGATTTATTTATTACTCTATTACGGTGCATTTTCGGGCAGTGGTCCATCAGATGTACCTATCTTACTTTTTTGAGAAGAATCTCGTAAGATTTTTTATTTTAAGATATCTTGAAGTTTAATGGGCTTAACCAAGGTGTGCGGGTGTGCTAGACTGCGATTATTATGATTATTATTCAAATTTATCGATATAGCCACCGTGACAGTACCGATTTCGATTTAGTTCTTCCTTCCGCTGCTAGATAGCAGAGGCTGCCTCATACAAGGTAGAAGTCCGCGGAATATTTGATTGGTTCTCAATCGAGTTCTCCTAAGAATTGTTTATTGAATTTAGATGTATTTCTGATGCGTTTGAAGTGACCGAAATATCTAAACATATGTAAATTGGACCGAGGAATCCAATGAGAATGGTTTTAGACTCGTAAATACATTAGTTATAGCGTAAAACGCAAACAATATGTAAATTTAGTTTTTTTCCCAGTTATATGGAGAATTACTTGGAATCGCATCTTGAAACATGTCCTGATGTCCTAAACGATTCCTCGGGATATTTTACATAATAAAAAATAATTTGAAACCTTCATAATCCTCCATGGCTCCAGAAAAAATAGAAATAACATTGAAAATCGACATCATTAGATGGCTGCAATTTGATAGGGGTTGATTCTCGGATATAAGTTTATATCATGGAGGTAGCTCCAGGAGTCCGTTATCTATTTATGTAGTAATATATGGAGATTCTAATTAATTTTTATTATAATTATTCATCAGTTGATGTAGCCTACTGCAATATCTAATTATTCTTGTATTGAATAAAAATAGAATTAAGCATACAATTAATTGGAAAGATGTTCAAGTGAACTCATGAGCAGTGTTTGAAAAACGTTTTATTGTTCACGATAATATCATCAACATACAATATTGCAATCAATGCAATCAGGAGCAAAGTTACACTTACTTTGTCCTTCACAATACAAACATCAATAAGTGCCCTGCCTGTTTTTCAGTCAAGAGCCAACACCAATACCTTGTATACACATTTATCACCAACAATTAATTCGAGTTTTGTGAATTCAGTCGAAGACTGCTTTGCCAAAAACGAAATTGCCCGGAGCGTTGGGATCATCCGTGCAGAAGAACTCTTTCCACAGTACGGCGAATTTCTCCTTTGTCAGGGATTCGCCCGGCTGTAAATACAAAAAAATTAATTGATAAGTTGTTCTTATCAATGAAAATTTTAATTTCGAGCTGAATCATTCATTAGAAGCTACCATTGTATAGTATATAGTCTTTCCAAGCAAAGGAGACATTCTAGCAAGATGGGAAAATGACTCCAGTTTGGTCAATATTGATTCAAATTGTGGATCAGAATGGTTCCTTCATGATCGAATTTATAATTTTTCAATGAATACTAACCGAGTAGAAGTCATTCTCCATCCTTGCCGAAATGTATTTCCAAGTTGGACAGACTATAATAAAGAAATTCGTATACTGGTTCCTCTATAATTAATTGAATTAATACCATGATATTAAATCTATCATTGAATACAATCAGCAGTGAAGAGGAAGATCTGACCCAATCATGATCCTCATCCAATATAGCCTAACAGTCATATATTCAAGAAGACATATATTGTCTTATATGTCTTATATTTTATATTGTCTTATATTTCACATATATTGTCACATATTTATTCGGAAATAGAGATACTGGTTTAGGTTGCTATAATTTTTCTTTGCAGGATAAACATGAAGAATTAAAAAAGTGTCATATTTCATCAATTATTTTCAGAAATAAATTACTGATAACTAATGTACTACACGTGTCAACAATTTTCTTCTTGGTTTATCCATCGTTATCGTATAATAGTAATTGCAGTTCTGACGTCTAGTGGGATCGGAATCCTCACTTTCACATTTCAATCCAAATTAATAGTAACTCATTCATTTCTTAGAACGATCCGATACTCTTTCTAATTGGATTAAACTCTTTTGATAATTTGCCATCAGATTGATAAAAATATTTCAATAATTAGATTCTCAATTCACTGTGCTAATAATCCATAATGACCATAATTTTGTAGATAAAAAAACCCATTATATTTCAAAGTATTCAATGAATTTAAGAAATTAAATTATTTTTCCAACTAGGGATCGAACTCTTTTATCGAAATTGAAAAGTTTCCAAGTCAGGAAAATTCACTGGTTATTAAAATAGCACAGTATTTTTAATAAAAATTTATTAACTCTTATGACTAGTGTGAACCAGTATTTTTCCTGCAGTCTATAACAGTAGTAGCCTTTATGGTTCAAATAGGTCCAGAAGAGAACTAGGTCGAGTAAAAAAACACATTCTGGCAAGATAGTAAAATGACTCCAGCTTGGTCAAAATTAGTTGAAAAATTAAGAACTAAGAACTAGAATATTGTAGAAAACATTCTATTGTACAGTTTTAGACAATATTTATAATTTTTGAATAAATATTGACCGAGCTACGAGTCATTTTCTCGTCTTGCCAGAATGTATTCTTTGCTCGACCAGACTATAGGTAATTACTCTGCTCACCGTGTTTTTCTAGTAAAAAGTCTAGGTCTTTGGGTGTGATAATAATCATTATTATTTGTGACATGCATGAAACAAACATTCTTGGCGCTTTCCAACATTTTAATATCATTTTTCAATGACTTAATAGTCTCTATTGAGAACGTAAAAACATTAACATCTGGAAAATTGGGTTTACTTTTAAAACTCCGTGAACAGAGTCCATAGCCTATGGTATGAAAATCAAATAATCTATTCTATGTACCTTCAACAATAATGAGAATAAATTTATTATGCACATGATGACTTATTACTAATATGTACTCACCAATAAGCTTCAATCTTATGAATGCATGGAATAGTGCATGATGTAACAATGCCTAACTATAATAGTTTAATTTGGATTACATTGAATGGATGATACATTAGCAATAAGAACTTTCAGATTATGTCAATTCTACACTAATATTTCAGTATAGGATCATGGGTTCGTTGTCACACGATCCTGTCAGTTGAATGTTTACTAATTTACTTTTATCAGCTTGATGATGTGTCCTGTATGACCACTAAACCATGGTCCCATACCACGTTCAGAATTGACAAAATCTATGAGTTTGTATCTTATTCCATTATGAAACGCTTCTAAAATATCAAAAGTGACTCAGTCAAATTTATGTATATTTCTTCAGAGATTATAAATTCACGTAAATGAATTGATTTTATCCACTGAATATAGGTACCTAACACAAAAATATCCTTGAATATCTATGATAGATAGAGTCATGATAGTGATAATACATCAATTGATAAATAAATGATAATATCTGTGAAAGAAATCATTATCATGTGATATGAATCAATAAATTATTTTTCAAAAACGTCTATTGAATTGAAATTAATAGAATAATTTATTTATTAAACTCATTAATGCTTAACTTTAACTTTCTTATGAGCTGCTCAGTTTTCCATACATTTTTCAAATATTATCTGTAACTCTTTTCATATCAAATACTTCATAAACAAATGAACAACATTTAAAAGCGAACAAACATGGAGGAGAACTTGGTGAAATTTAATCATTACACAAATCAACACATTAAACATACAATATACACATGGAAGAAACATGATAATGAATGGAGTAGATTATGTGGAAATCAATAAAGTAGATGGGATAATAATTTCAAATTGAATGGGGTGAAGTGATTAATTAAATGAATTAAAAAATTAATTAATTTACTTTAAAAAGCTACAGTTTTCCAGCTATATTTTATCTATTTTGTTTAAAAAAAGATAAGATATGTTATAAGTTGTGACCTTGATTCAAAACTTGGAAAATGATAGCTATATAGGCTAAAAAGACAGTAAAGAAATTCTTCAAACTGGAATCTAAAATATACATGAAAAATCCACGATTCAAACAAGATTATTCCACGATTCCTCAGAAATATAATGCAAACTGTGCTTCCCACTCAGTTTATTGTGAAACATCTGATGAAGACACACTGGAATGATTGTTATGACCTGATACCACACCAAAGTACAGAACATTTACACACAATCAATGGCAACAAACAAAACACAAAACAAGCAGTGGAAACCCCAAAAACATCTAAAGAAAATGCTTTGATATTTACCGCTTCTACCTTTTGTCAACCCATGGATGTGAACTCTCAGTACCTATATACAAATCTCAATTATTTTTCACTATTGTTTAAATTCATCCAAGTCCCATTTTCTAGAAGTTCTTATGATATATTGATTGATGCATGTAAATGCGTTTGAATTATATAGATTACCATCAAGTTACACTTCATGAAATGAGAAGTTTACCTGTCTATTAACCTATCACAGCTGGTGCCAAAGGTTTAGGCGTTTCGTTTTCTCCAATTACTGGACAGTTTTGTTATGTTTTTTATAAATCGATAGAATTAAAGATTACATTTATCTTATTAATGAAGATAACTTATTTATTGAAGCTTAGACAGTGACTCATGAACATGGTACAAAGGATGAATACAAAACAAAAAATCAATTTAGTCAAGCAATCATTTAGTCCGAATCATACGAATATTGAGAAGAAGTTAACTAAGTAACTAGCCAGTAGTAATTCTCGTATATTGGATCACCTGACCATCTACAGTAACTCTATTCTCTTGTAAGCTGGTCCGGTAAAGTTTCTCAGTCAATTTGCAGACAACATCAGCTGTAGGAGCGCACAAGGAGCAGACGAAACCACCTAATTAATTCTTGGCAAAAGCTAGACCTATAAAGTTCAGCCAGTTGGTGAAGGAAGTGAAGACAATGATTACAATACCTTTAATGGTTTTATTCGTTATATTCTTTTACACTCAAAATAACATATTATCCAATATTCATAATACTTTACTTATCTCAATGAGAATAATGAGTTTAAGAGTAAACCTAGGTATAGATTAATTATTGCAGATACATTTCATAGCTTGGATCTTGAATTAGAAGGATATTCATATCTATTTCAAACAAAAACGTTGATAATTGTGAATTGTAATGAATTTGAAGTGGATTAAAAAATGTGTTTTTCTCTAAATATGAATCATAAAGATCGTCATATTCAATCTTCAATCATACCAGAAATAATTTAGCCAATTTCATTTCAATTTGTATTCCATATGCTGAATGGAGTAAGAATTAATATGAGTATTATATGAATTTAAATGAATCAAATTTTTTGTTTCCAATAATATAAATATTAATTTGCTTGGACTTGATCATATTAATTCCATGATAATGTATTTCCAATTATAATAGAAATGTTGAGCTCGGAAGATAATTATGTCGTAGTTGCATATTTTCTCTAAAAATGTAAGTAGGCTATTATCGAATCAGTCATAAAACTTGATTCATTGGAACGTAAAACTTGTTATAGATTAAAATCTAATTTATAGTAATGTATTATGTGTATCTAGTGTAATAGTATTATGTCACAATAGTGTGGAGATTGAAATTTTTTTAAGGGGTAATTAATCATTCTACAAGGAAATTTTCACATTTTTCATCACTCAATAATGACTAGAATAATATACAAATATCATGCATTCCCATGAATATGATGTAAAACCCTTTTTAAGAATTATAACATATTTCCAATGTTTTTATAATTATTCAAGATTTTGCATGAATTATTTAACATTTAAAGAGAATTGCATACTCTTATTCAAATATATTGTCTTATTTAACTAGATGTAGAGAAAATCAATGAAAGTATTTTTGAGATCATGTCCTTAGGCAGGTATTACACGATAATATTTCTATGATCATAGTTGATCATATGGAAAGAGACAAAAATATGATTTCGTATTTTCATCTCTTTCCATATGATCAACTATGATCATAGAACTATTATCGTGTAATACCGGCCTTACACTAAGAACCGATTATGGAATGATACGTTTCTTATATTTTCCAAGTTTGGATTCAATAGAGATTTTTATAGTTTCTTTAATATGATATTCTACTAGAAGAATGAACGTTTATTCTAAGTTAACTTATATCAATGCACATATTGGTGTGAGGGTATTATTCATATATAGTTTATTCAAAGTTATGAATGGAAGGTAGGAGATACAATATATTATATAACTTAAGAATGTATTTGTTATCTTTGGAATGATTTTTTTGTAGTTCACATATTGGTTATAAAGCCTACAATAAACAATATTACTCATTATTATTCCTTATTCTAGAGCGAAATACATGAAGCAATGTCAGAGATGAAATGATGAGAATATATTCCTTGAAAGTAGAATAATTTTAATAAATGAATTGATGATGTAATACCAGCATTACAAGATGTCTTGGTCCATAGAATGTTCATCCGGTTTTGAAATTGAGTTACACACATAACAAGAGTACAAAAGCACCATTGGACATCAAAACAAAAGAATACATTTTCAACACTCAAAAGCCTACACACAAAATAACCAAACTTTTACAACAAGAACATTAAACATTTAGCACCTTAACATCGAAAACATTCTGCGGGGAAACATTTATGTTAACACCATCAAACATTTAGGGAAACCATTCAGTAGGTTAACATTCAGGGCACAATAGATAACCAAGCTTGAAAAACACTCATATCGGAAAAAACAAACCTGATGACCAGTATCTTATAATAAAGATTCTTCTGTGAAAACTAGCATCTTTGATACTGTATAGTCTGAATACATTCTGGCAAGATGGGAAAATGACTACAGCTCGGTCAATATTGGCTCATAAATTATAAATTTAGTTTCAAATTGTAGAAAACATCCTGATCTACAATTTTAGATCAAATTTCTAATTTTTGAACTAATATTGACCGAGCTTGAGTCATTTTCCCATCTTGCCAGAATGTCTTCTTTGCTCTACCGGACTATACCTACCTAAAATTGAATTTTTTCATGGACTATAGTTCATTATCAATTAAAACACCGCAATATAGACTATGCTGGGTTGCTTTATTATTATGTAATCATCAACCTTTTATATTAAGAGAAATTCCTCACCTAATAGAAGAGCAAAGATCAAATGTGGAGAAACAGATGACTTATTATTTATTTTTTGGTGGTCACAATTTCATAGCTTTCTTACTCAAACAATCTACATTGCTTGAGTTTTAATAAACAGAGGTGTACTGAATTATTTACAATACAGCCTCATAGACAAAAAATTTTCTACTAATATTTTCTGCTTGTTAGAATTAGAAAGACCAAACTATTATAATTTGAAATCGTTAATAAACTAGCTGATTCGAATATCATTCACATCAGTGACTTATTTTGTACCCATAGATTGGGAAATACCAGAGATAAATCTCAATCTCAACACTGAAATTAATATATTCAATAACGTTTTTTTTGCATATTCGTTAACTTTGCACAAATTCTTCAACTTTTTGGGTGCCGTTTAATTATCAAAACCGCATCTTTCTATTTCAAACAATCATAATAGTTTTGTTCTGAGAGGAGTTCCAGACTTTCAATGATATTTTATATTAGCCTATATTTATAATTAAAATCTAAGTACCCTTTTTGAAAAATATTTTTATTTTACACTACATGTTTTGTCGATATAGCCATTTTCAAGTGTAAAGAAAATGATTTACACTTGAAAATGGCTAAATTGCCGAAACATGTAAGTGTAAAATAAAAATATTTTTAAAAAAGGGTTCTGTAATTTCAATTATTTAAAGTTTTAACGAATACAGTAGCCCTAAGAAAAAATGAGTATTGTATATTATATTTATCTATAAGTGCTGAATGCTGGTATTTATGTTGATATACTTTCTGTGAACTATGCTGGCTTTTATAATTCTATCTTATACAATACTTCAATTACATTATTTTATACAAAATATGTTAACAGCTCGAGAAAACAATATTTCTTGAGCTTCAGCTGAAGTGCCGTCACCATCTAATTAAAGCTCAGTATCCTAAGTCAATTTAACTTCAATTCAAAAATTCAAACATTATTTGTTTCCAATATCATGCACAAACTCAACTGAGATTAGTTTCTAATCTTTCTCAATTAGCTTTGAAAACTACTAAACTCTAAGCCAGATAATAAATTATTTTGCATAAATTTATAGTCACGTTTATGGATGTATTATGATAATGTAAGTTTCTATCAATGAGCCATTATGAAGAGCATTTATTAGTGTTAAACAGCACTTTTCAATAGATGTGAGAGTATGATATACAGATACAGAGAATACTTATGAAAAATTTAGTTTTATACTGTATGAAAACTTTTTATTCATGGTATTATTCTCTAAGAATGTTCAAACCTTTCAGAAAAAGGTAAATTTTGTTATAGAATTTTATAGAAAATCATCGTTTATGTGTGAGAGAGATAGAGATAAGTCTTTCAGAATATTTAGTTGAAATTTGAAGGTATCGATAGGATATTAGATTTACTCAACATCAAGAGATTCAAAGGAATTAAGGATAGGCTTTCTCCCCATCACTCTGGGGCCTAATAAGAGCATGATAAAATTCTGATTAAAGTGATGCTTCTAAAGCTTATTCATTCAGATAAAATGGAATGTAACATATGTATTTCAACGACAAATAGGCCTATAGTACTGTAATTTATTACTTCTATTTCGCCAAAGGTCCACCAACAAAGTGGAAGAGAACTTCCACTATACCCTACTCAGTAGAAGTGAACATTAACAGCAAGTAAAGTTTCAACAATGGAAGGATGCCTATACAGTACTATTTTAAAGTATTTCAACAACAATTATCAACATCTATTCATATCCACCAATACTATCAAGCTTTGAGATCTAAAACTTTGCATTATTCAATGTTCTTTAAACTCTGTGATAACTTGAACACATAGATACATTTTTTCCTCATTATCAACCATTATAAATAATTATTATTATCCTGGAAAACATTAGATACCTTCATCCTCATCTATGGTTTAGGCTACTGGACATTATTTGAATTCGGTAGGTATTCTGATATAAACCATTAGGATCCATTCAATTCAAATCCCTGTATCTATTATCACATTTGAAAGAGTGCTTGTGAATGGTTATACACATAATTTATGATTATTCATGTTATGTATATAACGAGTGTGTTATATTTCCCATTAACACACAAATAACTAATTAGTGCTCTGGGGGCCAATAACACATATATTATCTACGACTCGATGTAGCGATAATAAATACCAAAGATTGGATTTTCTTCTGAAAAAAGCTCAAAAATCAACACGTTAATCGAATGAAATTTTTCCAAAAATGAAGTTTCCGGGTGCATTTGGATCTTCGGACGCAAAATAAGCTTTCCATAGCTCAGCAAACTTTTGGCGAGTTATTTCTATTGTTCCGTTCTGTAAAGAAAATTATTTTCAGTTTTCATACACTTCAACAGTCTCTAGATTTTTTCTACTTCGATTTAGATATTTTTTCTACTTTCAACGATTTTACTACTTCAGTTTCTGAATTTTTTCTACTTCTAGATTTTCCTACTTCGATTTCTAGATTTTTTCTACTTCTGAAGATTTTTCTACTAGATTCCTACAGCTCTAACTCTATGGACGATTAAAAAAAAATTAAGAAGCCCAATTATACAGGAAAAAGAGACATACTTTATAGATAAGTTATCCCATAATGTTAAGTGTAGGCCTAAGTGCGTACTGCTCTCTTTCATAGGACTTCTCATCAAATTCTAAAAAAACAGGCCGCTATGATTCAATAGGAGCAGATATTATATAGTAAATAACAGTAGTTATCGTTAACTATAATAATCTTCATTATTTTTATATGTTACATTCGATAAGTTACGTTGATATGGAATTAATAATGTAGGCCTACTATCGTTTTGCGCTTCATCTAGAAATAGAATAAACTCTGATTGAAGGGTCTATTCTATCATTCTCATAATATATCATTCATAAATTTCATTCATTCTCATATTTGATGATGACACTATTATCTTATAACGTTTTTTTAAAGTTAAACACTATATGTGGATCTCTATCACGCAAGACAAATTTTCAATTTTTCACATTTTTTCAAATTGTTTTCGGTAATATTATGCAGGAGGACCACTCAAATGGCAAATAACCTACTCTATTTTCTTAAATCCTGCATTTTTATATTTGAGAGTAAAAGTTGGCCAAATAATGATCATGCATTTTTCAAGAGTGTAATAACGATCCAAAATTTAAAAAATTGATATTAATACTATAACACGGTTTGAAGTTTTCCAGTCCCAGCAACAAGTACCATGTACTGAATTTCAACCCCAATAACATTGTACTTACTCAAAATAGAATAATAGTCCAAATTATTGTAATGAGCCTTCTCTCACCGTATATAAAGCACACACAATGCTATTGCATTAATAGTATAGTCTGTACAAGCAAAGAAGAGCCTCTGGCAAGATGGGAGAATGACTCAAGCTCGTTCAATATTGGTTCAAAAATTATCAATTTGATCTTAAACTGTAGGAAACAATTTGATCTACTATTAAGATCACATTTATAATTATTGAACAAATATTTACCAAGCTGGAGTCATTTTCCCATCTTGCCAGAGGCTCTTCTTTGCTTGGACAGACTATACAAGGGATCACTCGATGTTGAGAGGGCAACGAGCTGGAATCTCACTATTTTTTCTATTTTTGGAAATAATTCACGTCAAAACATTTTTTTTTGTTGAAAGCACTCAGCTTGAAAGTTATTACCACATTACTCATATTTTTTCATTGCTCAGTTTCAAAAATAGTATCCCTTTTAAACCAGCTTTTCATCGGTTATTCAATTTGTGATAAATTTATTCATGTCACACGTTGTCATAGTTTCACACCGTTTCATAAGCAATATTTCTAGAAAGCATTGTTGAAGTGATTTACAATAATAATCATGAATACGATACTTGAAGGGCGAAGCAGATAGATGGCACATTATATGGAAATGTTTCAATTCATTTATTCACTATTAAAAAAAACCTGTCTTGAATGATTCAATTCTATGAATAAATAATGTACTTCAACAATGTATATTTACATTTTATAATACTTCGATCCTTATTAGGCCTATATTGTTTCAGGAAGAATGGTTGATTTTATCAGGTGGAAAAAACAGTAACAACAATGTAGTTATAATTGATTCTCCCACAATATTGTATGGAATAGTTATGTATCCTTTACTGCTTATTGTAGTATAATTTGGAGATATGTAACTGATTTTGCCCAAGTGAGATAGAAACTACAATATTGTACTAAAAAATTATGCGGATTTCACTGCTTAATGTAAGTTAAAAAATTCGCTCCGACAGCTGGCGGTCGGAAAGAGTGTGCATTTCAAATACAATTCTATGATAGCTCAAATCATATGACTTATAATGAGCTATTCAGGGTATGAATTCAAAATTGCCGTTTTTGAAAAACCCATGAAAACACCATTTTTGGCATATTATTCGCCATTTTCTCCGCCATTTTTGATTGGATTTTTTCCGTTCATGGCTCAAATTGTAGGGCATAATAAGGGTACTATAAACACCAATTTTCAAAACGATCAAGTAATTGGTCGATTTGTAGTGATTTTTCAAAACTTTCATCCCCTAATTTTACCCCCTACCCTTGGACCAATTTGGCTGGTTAACGAACATGACCGAGATATTAGCACTAATGATTTTTGTGCAAAATTCGGTCGCTCTCCGACAAGCCCTTGGGAGTTATAGTGTTCACAAGAATCTGTACATATATAAATATAAATAAAGATGCGATACATGAATTTAACGGACATCAAATTCGTGTTCTAGGGGTTCGGAAACGTGTAAAAAATATATCACATCATAAATTTTCGATTTTCAGGGCAAGACCAATAGTGCATTTTTTCGAATGAAATGCACTGAAAGAATACTTTGGAAATATTTAACTGATATTGTCTAAGTGCAGAGAGGAATCAGAAACCTCTGAATAAAGGGAATTTAGTAAATATAGGAATTGATTATTATTATCATTCATGGTTTAGGAGCGGTTCAGGTTATGTGCATGTTGCACTCAACCATTTATTTTGAATAAATTATGATTTATTGATTCCCAATATTGCATATTCAAGCTGCTTGTTACGGGTTTCAAATCAAATCAGATTTTTTTTTA
The DNA here is from genome assembly GCA_017141385.1 of Sogatella furcifera. Lineage (NCBI taxonomy): Eukaryota > Metazoa > Arthropoda > Insecta > Hemiptera > Delphacidae > Sogatella > Sogatella furcifera. The sequence continues at coordinate 5,955,733 of CM029554.1, forward strand.
CTATTTACATAATTAAAGTAAACGTTTTAAATGGTTTTATCAATCTGAGTTATCCTATTTAATCCAAAATTTGAATCCTAATCTTGAAATATCTATCTGAATAATCCTATTTTGATAATAAATTTCAAATATTATTTTTACTATTTACATCATTAAAGTACACATTTTTATGGTTTATCAATCTGAGTTATCCTATTTAATCCAAAATTGAAATCCTAATAATCCTAATCTTGAAATATCTATCTGAATAATCATATTTTAATAATTAATTTTAAATATTATTTTTACCATTAACATAATTAAAGTACACATTTTTATGGTTTTATCAATCTGAGTTATCCTATTTAATCCAAAATATTTGAATCCTAATAACCCCAATCTTGAAATATCTATCTGAATAATCCTATTTTAATAATAATAGTTCTTAAATATTATTCGAGTTTGTGAATAAAAAGAAAATAAGATATAACCACAGATTCAGCCTTTTCAGGAAAAGACAGGCCCTTTCAACATCGAGCATTCCTCATGTTCCCATCCAATCAACCCACAAATGAAAATGAAATGGAATATCCTTTATTAGGCGGAGTTAGGACTAGGAAGTCCTTTCTACCACTCAACCTCAAAACAAACAATCAGGAAACAAACAAACAAACAATCAGGAAACATAGAAAGCACACATTTATGCCAATAAACAGCCCAGGGGACTCACACATCAAACACCAGTGATCTCACACCCAAAAACACAACATTTTGGAAAACATTGATTCATATCTGCTGGGTGTTTTGGGTAATATCAATGCCTGGACTCATGCACATTTGGGTGGGATGTTTTCTGAAATGGTTGTACTTACAGCTGAGAATTTACGGAATGCTGTTCTGCACTCTTCTTCAGGAATACCGTAACTCACACACACTGAGGCGAATTCCTCTTCATCAATGGCACCGTCGCCTGTAATTCATTTAATTAGAAAATTTATATTGATGAATTAAGCATATTTTTGATGAATTTTGAGTAAATTCCCCCGGAAAAATTTTTTAAATATATTTTTTTCAAACTAAAATACAGTACCATAAATTTATTTAAATGCTACAGGATGTAATATATAAGAAACACAATAATAATTGCCTCAACTTTGTTCCAAGACAGGATTATTTATTCAGGAGATAATGTTCAAGAATTAATTTTCTTATACTTCTTGTAGTGTATATTATATTGTATTATAATGTATTATATTGTACTTGAAGTGTATATGTAGTATCTATTCATTTATTTTTTGAAAACAATAAGTCTCCATAGAAATGAAAAAGAGTTTTTTACTACAGTAGGCTAACTTATATAGTATTTCAGAGCAATCGTTAGAGAATATAAAAAATGTACAAGCACAAAATATATATAATAAAAATATCATAATAGAGAGACTTTAATACTACGGTATAAATTGTTGAAATTATTGGAAGGAATTATTCCTCGTATTACAATTTTCAATTATTATCCCATTTGAAACATTGCAGGACATCATTATATGGATAATTGATAACAAAAATATTCACTTTAAAGGTAGAAATCTAGTGCTAGGCTATCGTAGTGCTATGTATAATCTATCCAAGCAAAGAAGAGCCTCCAAAGAAAGGCAAGATGGGAAAATGATTCCAGCTTCGAAAATATTTGTTCAAGAATTATAAATGTGGCCTCAATAGTAGAACAAATTGTTTCCTACAATTTGAAACCAAATTGATAGTTTTTGAATCAATATCGCCAAGCTGGAGTCATTCTCTCATCTTGACAGAGGGTCTTTTTTTTGCTTGGACAGAACAGACTATAATAAACAAAAATACGACAAATTTATGCTGATATGATTTCAAATGTATTCTTTAGATAGTATATTACATTTATTAAGTAAAATGAGAGTGAACTGATACTCAATTATATTATGCTCTCCATCACGAACTACTAGTAAATATTTCACTTCCGAACTATTACTTACGACATTGCAGACAATTTTTTAATATTATTGGTTTCTAAAAATTAGTAGTTTTCAATAGCTCGAATTTCTTATAGTCTCAATGGCTCACATGCGGAGCGCTCCACACGTGAGTAATAGTTTTTCATAGACTAATATCAACCCTTGTGTATTATATAGCTCCCCACACCAAAAAATCCATATGAATATTTCTCATAGACCAATATTAAAAATTAATTGCAATGCCGTAATAGTTCAAAAGTGAAAATAGTTAATTATATTATTAATCATACCAGACGTGTCTTCCATGTCGAACATGAAGTCCATGTAGCTAAGTTGCCACTCTAATGCTTTTTCTGGATTTTTGGCGTATTCGTCCCACATTGAGCACCATTCTTCGTGACTCACCTAGAAAAAAAATCAAATTGTTTATCTCAAACATTTGTCATATTATAGAGATGTACATACATAATTAGAGTAGTGTAAGAAAGAAGAATAATTTTTGAGTAAGTTACACTTATTATGTAACAAAAAAGCTAAATAGAACACTATACATTTATCACTGAATGTTTTATAGATAATATTATGTTATAGTATTAACAAAATGTTAATATGGATAATATGAAATACAATAAACAGAGGATTAAGGGTCATAACGTTAATGTCAAATTATAATCAACCCACGTAGTGTTTCCTTTATTTCAGAATACTTTTATCACTGTTTTTTCATTTTAAATCATTATAAAAGTTCGTAACTTACCCTTTTTCAATGCATTACATGTTTCGACTATTTGTAGCCATTTTCAAATTCGAATGAACCATTCAATTATGAAAGATGTACGATGCATTGAAAAATAATTGAAAAGCGTACTTTGATAATTATTTTAAATTAAAAACAGTCAACCCACATATTATTTATTATACATTATACTTTTCCAAAGTAGTTATTTTAATCACTTTCAATCGATTTTAACTGCAGTTTTCATATTTTAAATTCAATTATTGTCAGCTTGAGCATTATTTTTCACAAATATATTCATCTATCGATAAATTGAAAAACTTCAATAAATCCTGTTAAATAATATATTCAGGTAAAAACACAGCAAACAGAAAGTATTTGGATAGGCCAATGTCAAATCAAATCTATTTGTTATTTTCATGAGTCTTGAGGTCTTTAATATTCTGATTTACAAATTGAATGCATCGATGGTATAGTCCGGCCAAGCAAAGAAGAGCCTCTGGCAAGATGGGAAAATCGCTCCAGCTCGGCCAATATTAGTTCAAAAATTATTGATTTGGTCTCAATTGCAGAAAACATTATGATCTACAATTTGAGACCAAATCAATAATTTTTGAACCAATATTGACCGAGCTGGAGTCATTTTCCCATCTTGCCAGAGGCTCTTCTTTGCTTGGCCAGACTATAGGTAGTCTATATTCACTTGAATACATGAGAACCTGCTTTTTTAAAATAATTTGCACTTGAAACTCGTTATCAGTTTGTTTGTTAAAATTCATCTTTACTGTGATTAACATGAAGACTGCAACTTGATTCGAAAAAAAATTTATTAGACATAATTTCAAGATAATACAATGGTTTTCATGCTGAACGTTCAAGTTCTATTACATTAAATTGTATGTAAATTATTTAATTAATTTACATGTGTATTATTTAATTATTAATTGCAAGTAAATTGTAACTCTATTACAGTATTGTCATTTTCAGATTATTCTTTCAAGCTTGTTATGAAGTCATCCTCTGCATATCAGCTTAGATCCTACATTGGGAGTACCGTACTGGCCTACATTTCAAATAATGAGAGTAGCCTATTATTATTACTCACAATATTAGATATTAGCCTTAGATATTTTCACATATATAGGTCTCAAATATCACTTAGAATAGGTAATATACTACACTGCGTTACATTTATCGCTTTTCAGAGGTGTTTAGTCTATTCAGCAAAAAATACTTTTATTCACACTAGTAGACTGAGAATGTATGAAATAGGAAGTATCATAAGTTAATCAAAGGAATTTGAACTAGCCTATGATCCAACAGATTCTCAGTAGGTAGGCTAGTATTAATTTAGTATTTCTGTTGTTGTTCATTCATCTTTTTTCACTGATATATCAATAAAAAATAAAATAAAAACTTTGCAGTGAAATTACTCACGTTTTTGAAGCGACAATTGTTTCGTGCTGGTATTGCACATTGTCAAGCTTGATAGGCACTACTCAGCTTCAAGATTTTATTCAAAATAGTGCCTATCAAGCTTGACAATGTGCAATACCAGTCAGAAACAATTGTCGCTTCAAAAGCGCGAGTAATTTCACTGCAAAGTTTTTATTATATTTTTTATTTAGTATTTATTAACATTGTTGTCATCAGAATCAGTGAAAGCCTTTTAGATAAACAACATGAGTCATTAAACTGTGCGTTATGAAAATATGGATTCATATTTTCATTTTCTATATTGGATGATGAAAATGGAAATAAATTTTAGGTGCAAAACTACTCACTTGGCCATCATGGTCATGGTCAGCCCTCTGTTTCAGTCCCTCCCAGACTTGGAGCAGAATCTTTTTTGTGTCTGCATACTGGGCGTCACCTTCTGACCATCCTCGCATTTTGCAAATCCTCTGCAAGTATTAAAATTAATGAATTTTGTGAGAATTATTTACATCAACCAATAATATTCTTATAAAAATAGAAATGAATTACTGATCAAATAAGAGTAGTACAAAATAGTATTGAATAATCTATTCTGATGTAGGCCTGATATCTAGAAATTAATAGAAAATCTCCAATGACGATAACGTCAAAGATGAATAATAATGGAGTGGTAGCTTCTATAAATCCACACATTGTAAAGATTCCTGAATGTATTAATCAATTCCAGAATAATATTGTTGAGGAAAAATCTACCTGTATATAAGGATTTCCTCAACAATAAAAAGCAATGAAAATTTCATAAACTTTTCAGATGAATGAAAGTGTATGTAAGTTATAATGTACGGTATAGTATCATTCACTGGGCAGAGAAAGGGGCATATACACTCAAAATATAATAATACGATAATATATTACATCGTTATATCACTAAATATTAAATAAGATCACAATATTAGGCCTGAATAGAACGATGTCGTCTGGAATAATAACTCAAGTCCCAATATAACTCATTCATCGAATCTACAAACTCACTCAAACAAATTTTTTCAAAACAATAATTACTAATCGAACTCATAATCGTTTTTGTGCTAAGCTCAATAATATCAAAAGCAATGAATTCATGGTTCCAATATTATTGAATATATTTTAGATTAATGCAGTAGCAGGAAATTATAATTTCATTGTTTAATTGTAAACGTTACCTCTATTGCCAATTCGAAGTCTTTCCTGTCGATTTGACCGCTTTTGTTTACATCTGAAACAAAGAACAGTATTTCAATTACGGTATCCAATATGTCCTTCACCTATTTTATTGTATTATGTGTGTACAGTAATATAATAGGGCTACTAGATTTTTTTAAATGTGAACAGACAATGTTTATGTCCCAATAGACACTTTTGAAATAGACTTAGAATAATTTGTTAAGAGATTATTAATTCGCCAATTTTTACTTGCCTTGCCCCATATACTACCATAGGTAAGGAAAGTAGCCTATTGCTTTCCAAAAAAATTAAGGTACCCCAATTTTAAGTTTCCTATACGTTTTAAGATCTCCTGATTCCAAAAAGTGGGTTTTACTCATAATTAGCTAGGTAGATTTTCGTATTTCTATGATAATTTGCATTGAGTCCTACGTGATTCGTGATAAGATGAGATCTCAAGAGTCGAGAAATTTCTCTATTGAGTCCAATGATGAAAAGAGGACAGATCTACCGCTTTTTACAGCTCAAAGCACCTGTCATGCAGTGCTTGTAAAGCAGTCATTCAGGGATGGATCGAACCAGCAAGGAATGTTTGCTTCAGGGATGGTCCAGAAACTATTGAAATGATCCTCCTGCAGGAGGATTTTTCATGAAAGCAAAGAGGGAGCGGGACTTTGCCTAGGCTACTCATTGGTGAATCAGGAGAATGGGAGATGGTTTACTCCAATGGAAGCAACGAATAAGATGCGAAAGGATATAAAACTCTGAGTAGCCTAATTAGATTATGGCATTCAACCTGCTATTGATATAGTCTGACCAAGCACAGAAGAGCCTCTGGCATAATGGGAAAATGACTCCAGCTTGGTCAATATTGTTTCAAAAATTAGCAATTTGATCTCAAATTGTAGGAAACAATGTTTTCTACAATTGAGACCACATTCATAATTCTTGATCAAATATTGACCAAGCTGGTGTAATTTTTCCATCTTTCAAGAGGCTCTTCTTTGCTTGTACAGACGATAGTCTACTCCTCTGAAAATCGGACTAATTTAATTGAAAATTAGATTGGATTAGATTAGTTAGATTGAATTTCAGATTAAAATTAGAGAAAATTAGATTAGTTACATTAAATTTAATACATTTCAGTTCAATAAAAGTATATTATTGAATAAATTGTATTGTCTTGTAAAATTTTTACAATTTTGAATATTTTTATACTGTATATAGAAATTTGAATAGATCATGAGTACAATATTAGACATTATAATTTATATTTTCTCTGATTGAATCTTGACAAATAATTATTTCGAGATTCGAGTACAAAAATCTATTTATGTTACATGCATTTATAATTCAATACAAAGAATTTATAACAAACACATCTTTTGATTCTATTATGATATGAAAAACGATGTTTGATTTAATTAATCGTATTGTGTTATAGGTTTGCCTTTAATATAATACTCATACGTGATATTAAAATATGAGAAAGAGAAACTCTCTATTTGAAACCTTTCGTCTCATTTTTTTTTTTTTTTTTTTTTTTTTTTTTTTGAGGGTGATGCCCACATGGGCTCTTGGGCCTGTGCGTGGGTAATGGGAAGGATGATGATGAGAGATGAATGGACCTACTGCTTTAGGTGGGTTCCGAACCACCGGGATGCGATTTTTGAGGCTCATGAATTGAATTCAGAGGAGCCGGTCACCGTTACAACAGTGGTGATAGAGGCACGTCGCTTATCTAATCTCACCGATTAGACGCTCTCTACCACTGGGACAAACCGCTTCCCCTGCGATTAATTATCCTGTATTATTGAATAACTCTTGTTACAACATTAACGTAAGTCAAAATACGTTTCTGACTCAGGATTAGTGGAACTGGACCAATGTCTACATGACCTCAATGCCTCTTATTGTAAAGCTATACGAAATGTTAATGACTCTTGTATTGTTGATATTTCAGCAAATAATGAATTGACCAATTGTCAACGAACTTATATTGCGAATCCAACTCCATTCATTAAGTATGATGAAATAAGTAATTGTGTTTTTGGATATGGCCAATCCCTTATCAGAATAAATGATGACAAAATAAATCCATCCAAATCTTTTCTTATTCATTTAGATCAAGGAGATGAAATGAAAGACCAACGTCTTCCATCAACCTTCAAAATGTCTAAATCTTTTAAACTCACAAGTATTCCAGGAGAAATCGAAATGATTCCAAACAATGTCACTTTTAGAAAATCAAAATTATAACTTTAATGATTTGTCTTTTTCACTGAAAATACCAATGAAAATATGTATTTCTTATTATTTGTAATTGTATTGTATTTTTATTATATTCGTGGACCAACTCTAAGAAATAATAATGTACCTTTACAAGTTTCTCCACAACCAGCCCCAACTTCAATTTATGCAGTACCTAAATTTAAAAATTGAATAATCGAGGACGATTAAAAATTTTGGGGTGGAGGAGTTACGTAGTACTAGTTGGTGGAACTACCCGTGAGGGTCAACCCCACCATTAAAAACCATAAGAATATATATATCTACAGTGTTTCAAAGTATTACACTCAGAGCACAAAAGATCTAATTTATAAGATCACTGTAGTTGATGAGCAACACGTTTCATTAGTAATATTGGCAAACTATGCAGATTTCTGAACAGAACTTTCTTCATTACAGTTAATGACCTGTGAAATAAGCCAACTTTCTACAGAGCAGCCCTCATTTAACTCATACCTCTCAAGATTTTATGCGACAGGAACACAAGAGCCTATAGTTCATAGTTCATATCAGCTATTCTGATACGCGGTAATCACTTTGCAATAAATTTGAAATGATCCAGTGTTATATAGATAATAATATTGTAATGGCAGCTAGCAGTCCTTATCCATATCCATCTTCACGATAATTTCTATGTAAACATTTGTTTTGGATTCACAAAAGAAAGTAATTACAGATAATCAAATGACAGATTAATAAATGATAATCAAATAAAAAATTTATAGTGTGATGTATTCAAAAGGTACCTAGTCTCTTATTTTAACAAGAACTTATTTCGTTATAATGAAAAAAATGTTCAAGTGATGTATTCATAAGGTATAATCTCTTACTTCAACATAGATTTCTTTCGTTGATTAAGAAAATGATCAAGTGATGTATTCAAACTCGGGTTGGTCGAGTGGACTGGGGCGCGTTACAATCTACAGTCCGCTAGCGCTACCCGGTCGTGGGTTCGAATCCCACCATGGTCGTTTTTCCACCTCATGAATCACCCATCACTTCCCATTACCCACGCACAAGTAAAATGAAATACTGATGTGGGCATCATCCGCAAAAAAGTACTATTTTTCTTTAACATAGGCTTATTCGTTAATTTTAAGGGGACAAAATGTGCAAATGGGCATACTCAATGGGCAAAAATGTAGACTTCCAATTCAGAATAAAAATATCATTGCTACCTTATTGATGAAGATTGTTCACAAAATTATAGCTGACGCAATAAAACAAGCCAGTTTTGTCTGTCTCTTTATGTAACCTATAATCTGTCCAAACAAAGAAATATTCTGGCAAGATGGGAAAATGACTCCAGCTCGGCGGTCAATATTGATTCAAAAATTATAAATTTGATCTTGAATTGTAGGAATAATTCCGATTTACCATTTAAGAGCTGATTATAATGATTGATTTATAATTTATGATTTGAATTGATGTTGACCAAGTTGAAGTCATTTTCCCATCTTGCCAGAATGTCTTCTTTGCTTGGACAGATGTAAAAACGGTTGATGTAAAGTACCTATCTATATTGTATCTTTTTATTAATTAAAAAACATAATCATATAGTTTAAGGACAAATCTATATGACATAAGCTGTTGGAGCGCGAAAGGAACAGACGAATCTGCCTAACTTACCTTCAGCCATGTACCCTCCATCAACAGATTTTTTTTGTTGAGGCTGTTACTAATCCATGATTATTCAGGGGTGGATCTGAATGCATGACTGCTTCATTAATTGCTCTGCATTCTGCACAAGGTAATTAAATCTGGACAAGAGCCTCAATTCACAAGGATCATGCTTTGAATACAAACTGCTAATTAAATTCAAATGTGGCGTAGGCCCGATGGTTATTATTCCGAGATAAACCAAGTTATCAGGGTTGGAATTCATCTCTGTAGCCCACAGCTCGAGCCAAGTCAATATTTTTCAAGTATTCATCCAGTTCTCATTAATGGGAATGGAAGATGAATCAAAATATTTTAATAAAACTGAAATGAAAAAAAGATTATTATGAAAATATAATATTCACATTTTTCGAGTGCCCAAAGGTACAGTCACATTCAGCTAATCATAGTATGTCCAAGCAAAGAAGACCCTCTGGCAAGATGAGAAAATGACTCCAGCTCGGTCAATATTGATTAAAAAATTATTAATTCAGTCTCAAATTGTAGATCAGAATGTTTTCTACAATTTAGACCAAATTAATAATTTTTGAACCAATATTGACCGAGCTGGAGTCATTTCCTCATCTTGCTAGACGGCCTTCTTTGCTTGGACAGACTATAATTATTGGCCTACATTATTTGATCTGCAAACGAGACAGTAGCGACTGTAAGCTAATTAAAAACTCGAAATTTAGAAAAAATTTAATGATAGGTATTCTTCTGTACGAAAAGCTATAGCCAATCACAGCTTAAGACAAGAGTCTTGAGACAAGCAAATCACAGCTCAAGACAATTGGCAATTATCTTTAGCTGTTCGACTGCGGCCGATAGTCGGACCGTTTCGCATATAGAATACGACATCATTACACGCACACACTCACAAAAAGTTTGTTTATTCCGTCTCAAGTGATCGCGAATACGATATAGACCTTAAGATAATACCACATTTCGGTGGCAAAGTTAAAAAATAGCTATTTTCATATTTTTATTACGGATGATGCCCATATAAGCATTTTAGCTTGTACGTGGGTAATGGATATTGAGTGCGAAGGTGATTGATGAGGTGAAAAACAGCCATGCCACTGGGATGCGAGCCCAGACCTGGCAGCGCTAGTGGACTGAAGGTTGTGACGCCCCAGCCCACTGCGCCAACCAGGCCATATGGGTGATGCCCTTATCTTTAACTGTAGTCTTGTACGTAATTCCAAAAAGTGTTCTATAAGGATATATTTATCATGTTTAATATTATTTATTGATTTCATTATTATTCTCAATTGTGCTGGGTGCTGACATCAGCAAATTAATTGCCTCACTTAGTGTCGAACAAACTTTAATTTTAAGCATCTGTGGAGACAGACAGTGACCACTGTCCAAGACAGATGGTCAAAGTCCGTCTTGCTATTGTCTGTCCAAGCAAAGAAGACATTCTGACAAGTTGGGAAAATTACTCCAACTCGGTCAATATTGGATCAAAAATTGTAAATATGGTCTCAAATGGTAGATCATAATGTTTCCTAGAATTTAATAACAAACGTATAATTTTTGAATCAATATTGCCCGAGCTGGAGTCATTTTCCCAGAATGTCTTCTTTGCTTAGACAGACTAGAAAGTTTTGCAGGAAGTTATCAACCTCTGAAAACGTAACTCTACCATGAAAACCGCCACCTCTGCCTTCAACAGCTGCTGTTCTGAGAAGTTTCACGTTTATCAATGTAGGTCGTGATCATTGAATGACAGAGAAAAAACAATGGACTAGATTAATAATTGTGCGTTACTGTACATTCGAGAATATGCAGGAGTTCATAGAAATATTCATTCATTACTTGTCATTTGAGAGGAATAGTGAAATTTATTTATTAATTTACAGAAAATAATACACTTATTGGCAGAAAACACAGATTAACGTACATTCAGGTATTGTTATGTTTGCGAATAGAAGAGAAGAATAATACTGTATAGTGAAAGACAGCATTATTCTACTGCCATTAACTTTATCTTTTTAATTTTTCGTTAAAATTTACTCCTCTTGAAACGAATTGTCTGAACAAATTGGTCTTATTTTGTGAAATCGAATCTTGAATTTTGATAGAAAAACTGAGTATTCTAAGCAAAAGTAGAATCAAAATTCGGTTTTCGGTGATTTCATAATTTATTATTCATATTTTGGTTGGTGAATTCCGATTCCAACACATCTCGTACTAGCTCACATAGAATAGAATAAAATGACTTCTTTATTTTAATCACGTGGCGAAGTTTGGACAGTAATGTCCACTCTACCACTTAACCGCTTAGCCACTTAGCCACGTTCAATGTAACAAGTGGCTTAAATTTTTAAACTTACGATTTAATTGAATTTACATTTACTACATCCAAGAATATAAAAAGTTCATAAAAATATTAATTCATTATTTGATAGATGCGGTTCAATACCATACAAGATGTTATTATAATAATTATGATAAAAATCCTCTCAATTAGAGGATTATCTCTATATTAGGTTATTCCAGTTTTATCAAGCATAATTTCAGATTTTTCTTTGTCCTTAACTATCTTACTGAACCTCTCTTTAATTTACAATTTTTGACTTCTGTATCATTACTGCGTATCAAAAATCTGTTGTGTAAAGAAGCCTCAACTATGATTCATGAAATTCAAAGGCAATCGAACTGTATCTACAATGCTTAAAGCCACGATTCCAAGTCAAATTTTCATTTGGTACTGTAAAAACTACCCATCTCCCGTTAATAAATTATTATCGAGATGAATATCAGAATCCCGTATGCGATTGAAATCATTGTCAGGCTATTTCGATAGCGGCTGACAACATTTTTCCTTTTTTACAATTTGGCGCCATGACAATATGTGGGTCCGCTCCTGACATAATCGGATTAGGGCATGAACAGAGATAGAGCGAGGAAAGAGGAGGGATGAAAACTGGTGGAAGAGAATGAGAGAGAAGAGTGAGATAGATAAATTAATGAATAATTAGAGAGTAACGGTGTGAGAGAGATAAAGAGAGAGAATGTGTATGAGAAAGAGATACAGAGATTTGAATTTGAATACCTTTATTTAAATGGCCGAATTAATACTCTTGGTCCTGTCTACCACACAAAAAGAGAAAGAGAGAGTGTGTGTGAGAGAAAGTTTGAGAGCGAGAGAGATAGAAGGAAGTGAGAGGGGGAGGGAGTAAGAGATATTGAGTAGCAGCCTTCGATAATTCTCGATAAAAGAGCTACCTAAAACCGAATCGAGAGGCGCATCATGATAATAATAATTTTTAATTTCCTGTCGGGTAACAGGACTCCAACCAGCGCCAGTAGACATAAAAGAGACAGTGAAGTATAGTCTGTCCAAGCAAAGAAGACATTCTGGCAAAACAGGAAAATGACTCCAGCTAGGTTAATATTGGTTCAAAAATTATAAATGAGGTCTCAAATTGTAGAAAATTTCCTAATATAAAGTTTGAGACCAAATTAAAAATTTTCCAACCAAGATTGGCCGAGTTTGAGTAATTTCCTCATGGCAGAATGTCTTCTTTGCTAGGACAGACCATACACAGGTTGGGATCGAAGCCAATATTAAATTGGCAGAGTACTAAACGAAACGGTCAATGTCATGTTCAGGTCTAGTGTAGTTGATATTGGAATAAATTTCCCTTCTCCCATCATAATGCACGTAGAACAAAGGACCTGTTAGAGGGAGATTGGTTAACTCGGTAAATGAAAAGATCTATATCCATCTGATTAGGCTTTGTCACTGAGCTTTATTATTATATCAGCGAACAGTGTAACAGTGGATTTCAAAAGAGATTCTGCTCTCCACATGACTGATATGATGATGGAAGTTCATTTCATTAAAAAATGACTAGAGATGGATGTGTTTATAGAATTGAGAGTATGTAGAAAAGTTTATGTTTCCTATGAAAACAACAATATAATGAAATGGGAGAAAATAAACTTTTATGCGAATCAGGATTTTAGGAGGGTAATAACTTCGTTATTCAGATTCCCAATAAGCATGCCGCCCCTATTGAACACATATTTCTGTCACATTTAATAGGCTATTATTTTATTACAGAACATTTCAATGCTGAAAAATCATTAATATCTTTTTATCGAACGCTGCAATACAGGGTAACTGCATTTTGGTGGGCAAAGTATTGAAACAATTTTAAAGAAAATCATTTCAGTATTGATTCTAACGATAAAATAAATCAGCAAGGTGGAAGTTTCAAAACATACCACAGCTGGGAAACGTGAAATTGATGTCATAATATTTTCGCCACACTGCACAGAAAGCAGCTGTTTTCTGTGCACTAAAGAGATTCGAAAGACTCCATTTACAGGCGGTTTTGCTACTAGCTCCGAAAGAGAACTCTTTCGGAGCTGTCACAGAATGAGAGAACTCTTTCGGAGCTAGTGCACAGAAAGTTGTTTCAAGTGTTACCTATCCGGCCGCTAGATCGGGCGACAATGCACTGCTTTCTGCCTACTTTACTGCTTAGCCTACTTCAGTTTGAATCAGCCATCGCCACAAACATTCTTATACAATATTTATTATTCTTATTCTCGCAGTGTGGCGGAAAGTACCGTACTCAACTCACACAGAAAGGTGTTTACGGTATTCGGATAACATATTCCCGGGCTCGGCAAGCCTCGCCCGGGAAACTATCCTCATACCGTAAACACCTACTTTCTGTGCTTGTAGTGTAATGTACTATATTATGGGAGTGTTATTACAATGTAATTATTACTATGGAAGAAATTATCAATTTTTGAGATAAATTGGACAATAGATTTATACCATTGACATTCCAAAGAATTTCTATCAATTAATTAATAATAATGATATTTTAGTTATTGAGACTCATATGAAGGATTATAATGTTACCTATTCATAATCATCGTAGCTCTGAAAATAATCATTTACATTGAAGCGATTCATAAAATTGCATTTTTAATAAGGTTTTGATTTTGCAGAAGCTGGATATCAATTTATTGTGTTTAAATTATTGGCTTCAATTTAGGCGATTGGGAATTAGATTGGGTGAGAATATCAATATTATTTACTTATTTTCCTTTTTGGTTCCATTCACTCTACCATACAAAGTGGCCAAGATTATAATTTGAACAATAATCTTCTTCTCTGATTTCTGTAATCAGATCTCGAAAATCCTGTAGCAATTCTTGCTACAGGAACTACAATATACAGTGGGCGTAATTGGGTTTTGAGAAGTAGGCCTGGAGCATAAAGTGAGCGAAATAATCGCTAGGCCTGTTGAGATCTGACGGGTTAATGGAGAGAACTCAGAATAGTGGGTGGGAAAGGAGAATTACTTGAAATTTGAACATAGGAGTAAACTTGGGATATAATCAGAAGGGAACTCAGATTATTTTGCAAGTTAGGCAAGAAGAGGTAGGAACAGAATAAAGTGATGAGAACTGTACAAAAGAGGAAATGAGAAATAAAGTAGGGAAAGGAGAGGAGGAGAAGGAAAGAAAATGGAGGTAATAGAAGAAATAGGTAGAATTAGAAGAAGAAGAGTATGAATAAAAAGAAATAGGTAGAAATGAGAAGTAGGGATAGCGGAAAGAGGGGAAAATAACATAAATACCCGTATTTCTAAGTAAAAGAAGAGGTTAAAATGAGAATAGAAGGAAGAAAGGAAGAGGTAGTTGAGAAGAAATTGGATATGGAGAAGAAGGACAAGTAAACAAGGAATAAATGGATAAGGAAAGAGAGGTAGGAAACGAGGTTTGAAGAGAAGGAATGAAGAAGAATAAAAAGACGTGTAAAATCAAGAAGGAGAAAAATAAGAGAAACTAATGAAATAGAAAAAGGAGAGGAGAAAGGAAGGTAGAAAAAGGAAGAAAGGTAGAGAAAGGAGAAAAGGAATTTTCAAGAATGAAGAAGAAATAATCGAAAATAAGAATGAATCAGGATTCAGGAGAGGTAGCAAGAGGATGAGAGGAGAGATTGGATATGGAGAAGAGGACAAGTAGATAAGGAAGAAATGAAAAGACGTGAAAAATCAACGAAAAGAGAAAAATAAGAGTAACTATTGAAATAAAAAGAGAAGAAAGGAAGGAGAAAAGGTAGAAAGGAGCAAGAAGAAAAGGAATTTTCAAGAATGAAGAAAAGAATCGAAGAATCAGGAGAGTAGCAAGAGGATGAGAGAAAAAGGAATATAATGGGAAGAAACAAAAAAGAAGGAGCATAAAAAGAGATGGAAGATTAGAAGGAGGAATTGAGGAATAAGAGATGAAGTACGAGGGGAAAAAGGATTCAGGGAAACGACATTTGTAGGCTATGAGGGGAAAAATAGGCTGCCTATATGAAGCTAAAAATATAGGATAAACAGATAAAGAAGGAATTGTGAAGGAAAATAAGAAAATAAGGAAAGAGTAGTTATAAAAAGGGTTGGAGGGATGCAAAAAGTTTTCAAAGTGGATGACTTTTGGTTATTAGGGGCTTAGACAGTGAGAACTAAGTAGGCATCATTGTATTAATCCTATTGTGAAGTGGATTAGAGTTGGCTTGTTTTGAAATGCCAGTGCAGAGGTCGCAAGAATGGAGAGAGAAGGAGCGAGTGTGGGTGAGTAAGAAAGAGAGTAAGAAAGTGAGTAGGAAAGTGAGAGAAGGAAAGAGAGAGAGAGAGAGAGAGAGAGATTAAGAGATAGGTCCGAATGAGGCATGCACCACCTAATCCTAATGGATAGGCTCTCACCTATTAGACGCCTCATCGTCTAAAATCTCCTCACTCAGTAGTTACACCTCACACTTTTCACCTTTTCTTTTTCTTCTTCTTTTCTTCTTCTTCTTCTTCTTCTTCTTCTTCTTCTTCTTCTTCTTCTTCTTCTTCTTCTTCTTCTTCTTCTTCTTCTTCTTCTAGTCTCCAAAGTAGGTCAACATGTTCCAAACCATTGTTGTATCAATATCTTGTTTATTTGCTTCTTTTCACCTTCGGCTCGATTTTATAATTACTCTTTCCTTCTTTCACTAATTCGTCTTTTAGTTTCTCTTTTTCTTCTTCATCCATTTCACTCCCTTCCACTTCTTTCGTTTTTCAACTCTTTCTTTTCTTGACCTCTTCCTCTTCATTTCCTCCCTCTCATTATTTCGCTTCTTTTCCTTCTTCTTTTCCTTCTTCTTCTCCTTCTTCTTCTTCTTCTTCTTCTTCTTCTTCTTCTTCTTCTTCTTCTTCTTGTTTTTTCCTCATTTTTCTTCATCATCTACTTCTCGTTTTTTGGCTTTGATCACTTCTCCTCATTCTTTTGTTTCTCGTTTTTCCTCCTTCTTCTGCTCTTTTGTCTTCTTCTTAATTTTCTTCCTTTTCTTTTTTCTTTCTTCTTATTCATATTTCATATTCTTTCTTTTCTTTTTCCGTTCTTCTTCTTTTTCTTTCTTCCTCCTACTTCTTCTTACCACTTAGTGATCGTGATGATGAGCCACGAACACTGTAGAGTAGACTACACTTGAATGGGTGACCTGTATTTGGCCAAGTACACTTTGGCGAGGTGGAACCTATCCTTGAGAATTTCCCTGCCGGTAAAATCCATAGAAATATTTTCTCAAATTTAACTTCATTTCAACAATCCTTACTTAATTCTTTTCGTTAGTGTACATTACCCTATTTTTACCCCACACATCTCAAACCTTCACTCACAATTCCATTTTCTCCCTATGTGCTCAATGCTAAACAGTGCTTCTAAACAGGGTCCTAAGTTGGACCGCTCGCCATATCGTGACCAGGGTTAAATCCGGGTTCATCTGCTATTGGCAATCATTGTTCTGGCACCAACCAACACAAAATACCATTAGAGCTTCCAAATACCCCTTTACCCCTTACTGACTTGTGAATATTGTAATTGCTCCAAGCTAGGCAGGCTACGAAATGCGATTTGAGCCATGCCTACGCCCAGCTCTCTGCTGAGTACTTTGACCCAGAAGTTGCCTTAAGCTGGATTATTCTACCTCTGTGATGGAGCTGGCGTGATTAGATGGAAACTTTGGGAGACAATGAGTTAGTGTCTAGAATAAATAGGAAAATTAGTATTATTTTCTTACAAGCAGGAATGTAAATTTGATAGTAAATAATGACAAACTTATTATCGTAATGTAATAGAAGCAAAACCAACAAATATTGTCAATTCTACAGTTAATTTTTGGTACATGACCATGGTTTCGTTGCATCACAGGTCCATTTGTGAGCTATTAAACCATGGTCCTGTACCATGTTACAGTCCAAACTAATAGTGAATGTGAACTCTAATAGAAATCAACTCAAGCTTCCTCATGAAAATCTACAAAAATATATTTGATACTGATAGAAAAAACTTTCGCTCCTCATTAATGTTAAAGATTACTTTGGTAACTCATGCTCATACGTTTATCTTATCTCATAACTATAGTCTATCCAAGCAAGGAAGACCCTCAGAGGGTGTGGGAAAAAATGACTCCAGCTCGGTCAATAATGGTTCGAAAAATATTAATTTGGTTTCAAATTGTAGATCGGAATGTTTCCTACGCTTGAAACCAAATCAATAATTTTTGAACCAATATTGACCGAGCTGGAGTCAATCTCTCATCCTGCCAGAGGATCTTCTTTGCTTGGATAGACTATTATACTAATCGCTCTATCAAACCATAGATATTATAGTAGACCGTAGATTCTTAGTTTATGAACAAATGATTAGAGATTCTAATGACATCTATTCTCAAAATGTATCAAATTATATAATATAGATAAAATTACGAACTTCAATTAATAAATAACATTTTATTGATTGGAAATTATTGCGTCATTACGACTCCATTTTGATTGCATCGAATGTCCATCCAGAAATTCATTGTTTGAGAATGGCGTCGATAGAGAATATCCTCCATTTTTAATATGACAAATATCGATCCACCAATAAGGAAGCGTTTCAGAAATAATGGTGAACCACAAGAAAATTTCGTCTTTTACAACGAGTTACGTGATTGGTTGTACAGTTAATAGTTCGATAATGACTGACGGCTTCGGCTAAGCTAATAGAATTTGAGTTGATATTCTTTTTGTTTTCTCAACGCAGTATTGTACATTGTCAAAGAATGGAATGTTCACTTTGTATTGCATTTATAATTATGATTGTACAGAAATGGAAAATGAATTCTAATCTATCTAGTTCGATAATGAGTTGAACTGAAACTCAGCTCTACAAA
The DNA here is from genome assembly GCA_017141385.1 of Sogatella furcifera. NCBI lineage: Eukaryota > Metazoa > Arthropoda > Insecta > Hemiptera > Delphacidae > Sogatella > Sogatella furcifera. The sequence goes on from CM029554.1 coordinate 5,974,226, forward strand.
ATGAAGAACTATTGGACGAAATGCTTATACCGTTGTGACTGTTTATTCAAATGATAACAATAACTTCACTCAGTTACAGTTTCTAACATTTCTCAACAAGATCAAACTCAGTAACAACACCTATAAACACAATCTACGACACAATTCAAAACGAACAATTATGAATACCGACCGATAAGGTGTTACATGTTTCTAACGGTTCGCTTCAAACAATAATAATTCCACCTAGTTTGCATACAATAATAATATAATTCCACGCTTCCTATATCATGTTTATCTATACGGCAGCTTTATCCTAGATATAGATATACCTACTAGTCAAACTGTATTCAGCATTATTCCAGGTATAGATATACCCACTAGATTAAATATATTCATGTTTACGCCTGATATAGATATAGTTTCTCTATATTATGCAACGATAGCAACGGTAGCAAAGCTCCATATAAGTCTGTTTGGATTTATCGCGACCTTTCTTTATTTGATGTAACTTTCCACCTGACGTAACATGTGAAAGATGAGGAATACATTGTTTCCCGAGTTGTAAGTTACATGAAATAGGTTATAGTTATTACAGTGTGGCATAGGGCTGGTAGTACATCCCTTTGGCGGTCCCAAGGGATCGTTGGATTGAAGTTTATGCATTGGCGGCTTAAATTTGATCCACAGCCTGCGACAATACAAGACTACAGAATGACAAGGCTCTTGTTATAGTCTGTCCAAGCGAAGAAGACATTCTGGCTAGATGGGAAAATCACTCCAGCTCGGTCAATATCGGTTCAAAAATTGTCAATTTGATCTAAAATTATAGAGCAGAATATTTTATACAATTTGAGACCAAATTTAGAATTTTTGAACCAATATTGACCGAGCAAGAGTAATTTTCCCATCTTGCCAGAATGTCTTCTTTGCTCTATAGAGCAGACACTAACAAAACTGGCGGTTGGCGAATGAATTTTATGAATGATCAGCTTTGTCAGGACACTCAGCGACCGGTCTGCGAGAGCTTATCGAGTCGAGAGTAACCTTTGCTAAACTATTTCGTTCTCGTAGACTGCTTTCAAATTGTCCTGACAGAGTCAAGCATGAATATCAGACATTAGTGAACCACCAACCTTTATGGCGTCCACTACATCAAAGTAAAACAGATGTAGTAGCCCGGGTTAAGGCTCTCTATTTATATATAAATACCAGGTACGCGCAGTCACCGCCATATTGGGTCCCTGTAGAAGGAGTCAAATTCAAATTATACTATACTCTATTCACGATCACTTGAGACGGAATAAACAAACTTTTTGAGTGTGTATGCGTGTAATGGAAGGTCTTCTTCTATGCGGTACGTTCGGCCACAGACCAACAGCTGTAGCCAATCACAGCTCAAGACAACAGTCTTGAGACAAGACAAGTCGGACTGTAGCCAATCACAGCTCCAGACAAGAGTCAGCTGTTCGACTGCTACTGACTGTTTCGCATAGAAGAAGACCTTCCATTACACGCACACACACGTAAAAGGTTTGTTTATTCTGTCTCAAGTGATCGTGAATGGACTATAGTAAGCTATGTATATTACTGAGTCAGCTGTATATTTCAACTCTTTGCCTCAATTCTATTGGTTCACAACAGATGCTATGACTCAAAATGGCGGCGGCTGAGTGTACCCTGTCTTTGTAGTTCCTTAGCCCGGGTGAAGTAAACATAAAGTCAGGGATTGTCGTCAGAGAATCTAGTTTTAGGCTTCGAATTTATTTTCGTTTTTCTACTAATAAAATTTTTATTGATATGTTCTTTATTCAAAATGTTAATTACAGTACCCTTTTTAAATTATGTTTATTCATGCATAACATGTTTCGACTATAATTTTCAAATGGCTATTAATAATCGAAACATGTTATGCATGAATAGAAATAATTGAAAAAGGTACTGAGATTAACATTCAAGATACAAAATAGTAATAAAGTAGCCATTAGATAGAGGAAACATTTATATTGATAATATGAAAATCGTAAAAAGAATGTTTTATTTAATGTAATTCAGAGTAGTAGAATGGACTACTGTATTTATTAAAACTCTAAAATAATTCAAATCAAAGTAACCTTTTTAAAATGTGAAAAATAAAAATATTTTAAAAAAATGGTACTTTGTTTTGAATCATTTTGAAGTTTTGGTAGAGTGGAGTATAGAGTGGAGTAACTGCAAACTGATATAGTCTGTCCAAGCAGAGAAGAACCTCTGGCAAGATGAGAGAATCACTCAAGCTTGGTCAATATTGGTTCAAAAATGATCAATTTGATCTCAAATTGTAGGAAACTATTTGATCTACAATTAAGACCACAATTATAATTCTTGAACAATTATTGACCCAGCTGAAGTCATTTTCCTATCTTGCCAGAGGGTCTTCTTTGCTTGGACAGACTAAACTGAATGGCCCAATCTATCACTTTTTTATCCTTATTCACAACAGAGTAGGCCTAAAAACTGACATGCAACCAATATACTGAAACTAATCCCACTTGATAAACGATCGGAACGAGAAGGGTATCACGAGAAGGATTTACAAAGATTAATCAATACCAGCGCAGTACAACCTAGTAAAACATTTTTTCAAAATTGATGAATTCAACTCCAAAGCCCAGTTAAAATCCGCTTTCGTTCAATATCTTCAGTGAATTTCATGTACGTTTTTTACAACAGAGTATACTGCAATATATTAATACTTTCAAGCCAAAGAGAATGTATTCTATCACAAAAACAAAATGAGAATCATTGTCTTTTCTTTTTCTTATTGAGATCATAATACAAAGCAGACTTAATTAATTTCGATCTCTGTACAATGAACCGTTTTTTGCAGTGGAAAAATTCTGAGAAGCTTTAAAAAAGATCTTTTCAAAAAAGCCTGACAGAGAAGAGACATTCGTTACATTCCTAACTTGAATTGCAGAGAAAAATTAACTTGGTTCTCTAAAATAACTGGACCAAATTATTCAGAAATATCTGAGAGAGGAGAAATGTTTGTTACATTCCTGTTGTGAAATGCAGTATGAAATTAACTGTGTTTTCCAAAATAGCTAGATTAAGTTATTGAGAACGAAGAGGTATTTCATAAAGCATAGCAATTCAGAATGACTTGTCCTCAAGCTGAAATGGAACAAGTAGAATCAAGGTTTCTCTGATATAAGTGAATGAATTTTTTTATCAAGTTGAATAGGCTACTTACCGAAGAAAACGTTGAAGACATACATCAACTTCTTCATACGGAACGGTGAGATAGGCATGTTGTTAGATGGAATGAGATCTGCAAAAAAATAAAAAATATTATTAAAATATCAATCAAATAGATACATTCCTAGAATATTCCAATACTGAATACTCAAATTATTGGAATAGTCCACTCGAGATTATGTTCCAATAATTTCAGTACATTTAATTGCCTGTATAAAGATCAACAAAGTAATAATTATTAGGGATATTCCAAACTAATATTTTAACAGTAAGCTTACTATCAATAGTTAAATTATGATTATAGCTGATGCCAAGAATTTAGGCGGTTGGCGAATGACTGCTCACTGGAGGCTCGTGCCCACGAAACAGATGAAGTGCCCGTATCTTTTACTGTACAGCACTTCACCTGTTTCGTGGGCACGAGCCGCCAGTGTATTATAGCCTCCTATAGGATAGTCTAGCCTGTAATAGAGTACATTCAAATGTGTTGTAGGGTGTTTATCAGATTTAATATACATATCCCATCTATCATCTTGTATATGGTTTGACATGAATTAAGGGATTAATAAACTATCATTAATCCTTCGACTCATGACTGGAATTTAATCATGGCTATCAAACATATTACTTAAATCAGGCCATAATATTATAACATACCACTAAAATGATAATCAATCATCAATATAGTCGTGGATAACTGGTCATCTTAAAGCATGTTACCAAAGTAATAATAGATCATCAATATAATCATACATCGTAGATGACTGGGCATCTAACATCTAATAATAGTCTGGATTCAATGTGATAACATTCCGACATTCCATGAACTAGCTCTCATGTCACATGACAGGGGTTGCTTGATACATATTAGCTTGAACATGTATGCAAGATTCATGAAGCAAGAAGTTCTAGTTCATTTGTTCTCGATGACCCATTCAGAGATGAGTGAAAGTTCATGTCCATCTAGAATACCATAGGATGAGTTTCTGAAGAACATATTGTGCTGTGCAGACTCTGAGATATTATGTAACATGGTAAGAAGGGATTATATCATTACAGGTATCCTATAAGTAGGATTATATCATTACAGTTGTAGGTATTTACAGCTACTCTATCTAATGGTTTTACCATGATAGTTCCTGAAAACTCTGACACCAGACTTGTGCCAGCCAGGTTACAAGAATATTATTAATATTATTATTGAGTAACAGAATTTTAAAAAAAATTATTTTATTCTTTATACGGCAATTGGATTTATATTTAAATTGTACTCATTATATTTACTTCCTTTTTTGTTCATTTTTTGATAAAATAAGATGATTTATTTATTTATTCACCATTTTTCAATAGGGATTTCAATCGTGCACAGTTGCATAGAATAGAATGACTTTTTTTAATGACGTGGCGAAGTTTGGACAGTAATGTCCACTCTACCATTCAACCACCGTTGATGGTGATGGAACAAGAATGTTCAATTATTAAGCTTATAATAATTGCTTATAAAACTTACAATTATAAAGTTCAAGATAACGAGAAAATCAATGTAAAATTCATGTACACTGTACAAGTGTACATGAAATACTGTACACTACTAAATATTCTAATATACTAAGAGAAAATATTGTATTCCTTAACTGTGAACAATACAGTGCTTGAATCCACTCCAAATCGCGAGCTCTCAACAAAGGAATCCCCAAAATACAAGGATCTACATCTCCATACCCGAGAAGATCCCTAGGGATAAATGGTCCCCGGAGGGATAAAGGAAAGGGCTCACAACAGTAAAAGCAACTTCACTCATGAGCTAGTGCGGGGTGGGGGAGGGGTGAGAAATTCCACTCAATTTGGGAACAGAGGTGGAAGAGGAGGTAAGAGAGGAAAAAGAGGAAGAGAAGAATGAGAAGGAGAAAGACATGGAAATGTTGAAGGAAGGAAGAGGAGGAGGTTGTTGACGAAGGTGGGAGTGAAAGAGGTGAATGGCAAGGGAGAAGAGAAAGGTAACCATTCAAAAGTGAATAAAAGTTAATGGAAGATTTCAAAATGTTGAGGGAAGTAAGGGGATAAAGGAGAAGGAGAACGAAGAAAATGGAAAAGAGGAGAAGGGAGAGAAGGAGAACGAGAAGGAAGAGAAAAGAAAGAAGGAGAGGGAGGTAAATGAGAAGAAGGAGAAGTAGAACGAGGGGAAGGGAGACAGCTGAAAAAACGAGAAAATCAGATCAAAAGATAAAGAATTAGATATAATTTGTAGAAGGAAATAGTGAGTAAAAGGATGGCAATAGTATGGAAAGAAATATGATGAAGAAAAACGAGAAAAAAAGAAAGAAGTTTGAAAGTAAGAAGAGAACAAAAATGAGAAAAAGAAGCGAATGAATAAGAGAAGAATATGCTAAGATGAAGAAGAGGAACAATATCAGGAAGAAGAGAAAAATGGAGATAAATTAGAGAAGTAAAGAAAAGAATGGTAATATACAAGAAAATTGGAGGAGGTGGGAATGAGGAGGAAGATAGAAGATAGAAGAAGAAGAAGAAGAAGAAGAAGAAGAAGAAGAAGAAGAAGAAGAAGAAGAAGAAGAAGAAGAAGAAGAAGAAGAAGAAGAAGAAGAAGAAGAAGAAGAAGAAGAAGAAGAAGAAGAAGAAGAAGAAGAAGAAGAAGAAGAAGAAGAAGAAGAAGAAGAAGAAGAAGAAGAAGAAGAAGAAGAAGAAGAAGAAGAAGAAGAAGAAGAAGAAGAAGAAGAAGAAGAAGAAGAAGAAGAAGAAGAAGAAGAAGAAGAAGAAGAAGAAGAAGAAGAAGAAGAAGAAGAAGAAGAAGAAGAAGAAGAAGAAGAAGAAGAAGAAGAAGAAGAAGAAGAAGAAGAAGAAGAAGAAGAAGAAGAAGAAGAAGAAGAAGAAGAAGAAGAAGAAGAAAGAATAAAATCAGTTGAATAATCATAAAAATATGGAAAGGAGGAGAAAAGGAAGAATATATGTAAGAAAAGAACAAACTAGGAAAATGATTTAGAATAAAAATATAATATAGGATAGAAGAGGAAGAATATAATATGTAAGAAAATATAAACACTTAGAATAAGGTAAATAAGAAAAGATTAAAAGCGAGGCAAGATAACAGAATAAACACTTGGGAGAGATAAGAAGGAGCAGGAAGGGGAAAGTAGAACGAGAAACCAGGAAGATGAATACAAAGGTTGAGTGAAGACGAAGAGAGAATGTTAGAGGAAAGAAGTGAAGCGAGAGAGAGGTAGAGAACAAACAAACCAGAATAAATCTGCAAGGCCGTAACCATATCCGAAATTTTAGTGTGGAGTAGCAGACTGGACCCCCATTTGGGGCACAACCCCTCAGAGTGCCCCATAAATTACACGCGCCACACTCCGCACAGCCTTTCCGCAAGGTATTGTGCAAAGATAAAAAGTATATTTTATAACGTCGTAATTTGTTTCTCTGCCCGCTCTTGCCCTGGGCTGTTACCACTGAGTACTCACTACCTGGCTAAATATAGTCTGTCCAAGCAAAGAAGACATTCTGGCAAGATGGGACAATTACTCCAGCTCGGTCAATATTGGTTTGAAGACAATAAATTCAGTCTCAATTGTAGGAAACATTGTGATCTACAATCTGGAAACAAAATTTATAATTTTTAAACTAGTATTGACCAAGCTGGAATCATATTCCCATCTTGTAAGAATGTCTTCTTTTCTTGGACAGACTATACCACGGAGCACGGAGAACGAATGATAATATCAAAAGAGAAACGAATAAAATGGAAGGATAATAATATGAAGAGAGAGGAAATGAAGACAAATAAGTTAGGAAGAATGGTGTAATATGAGGAAGGATGGTACGAATTGGAAGAATAATAATATTAAAAGAGAGGATATGAAGATAAATAAGTAATGAAGAATGTTGTGAATGAGGAAGAATGAAACGAAATGGAAAAAAATAAAATGTAGAAAGAGGTGGTTAAGATGGATAAGTCATGGAGGATGATTTGGAATGAGGGAAATTGTAAGAATTGGTAGAGTGATGATATAAGAGAGAAAGGAAGTTAAGACAAATTCGTCAGGAAGATGGTGTAGAATAAAATGAAGAAAGAAGAAATTAGGACAAATAAATGAGGAAGAATGGTGTAGAATGAGAGAGAATAGTACCAAATAGAGAAAGAATAATATGGAGAGAGAAATTAAAGACAAATAAGTGAAGAAGAATGAGGTAGAATGGCACAGAATGAGTGGGGAAGATTACTCACTAAAAGCGCTGGTTCATAGGTTAAAAGACTCAATAAAGAGCTAGTGTTGTGTAGTCTGTCCAAGCAAAGAAGACATTCTGGAAAGATGGGAGAATGACTCCAGCTCTGTCAATATTGCTTCAAGAATGAAAAATTTGGTCTCAAGTTGTAGGAAAAATTCTTATCTATAATTTGAAAACAAATGTATAATTTTTGAACCAATATTGACCGATCAGTATAGTCATTCTCCCATCTTGCCAGAATGTCTTCTTTGCTTGGACAGATTATGGAAAGTGGAAGAGCCGTTAAATTGAGATGATAGGGCGACCTTTTATGGGTTTACTTAGCAAAGGGATCTTCTTCATACATGGTAATATTATTAAGGTACCTTTGAAAGTTTTATATGTGTATCTTGGAAGGATTATGAGGAATTATTATCATTATAATGATGTATTGATTGAGTGTGGTTTAGTACTTGGAAGAAATAGATATATTCTGATGGGATCATAGTGACTATAGAAGTCAGAATCACAAGACTATAGTGACCAAATAGATCAAATAGCAAGTAGGACTTCACACCACTCCCATCGACTCCTATTGCTTGCTTCCCAGGTGTTAGAAAAGGAGTGGTAGGTCTCGACCAATCACAGGGCTTCATCCACCATTATAGTACACTCCACCATTTCAGTTTTCAAAAGCAGCCATTCTCTTGTTCTTGACAGGCATACACTGGCGGCTCGTGCCCACGAAAGAGGTGAAGTGCTGTACGGTAGAAGATATGGGCACTTCACCTGTTTCGTGGGTACAAGCTGCCATTGCGTGTCATAATTTTTCTTGATAATATGATATGAAATTATGATAATATTCACAGTATAATTATTACAGAGATACATATAGAGTATAGAAATACATTAATGTGTAATATAATCTATAATTATATATGTATTATATTATTATAATGTACATTATGATAATATACAATACTGTATGGGATAAGATAAGATTTAGCATATGAATAGGCCCATAAGCAATAGGCTAATAATAGTTTTTTACTTTTTAATACAAATTTTGTAAAAGACGTTTTTGACTTTATTCTGTATTTCTAACCAATAAGTTCATTTATTCCTTTGAAATGGATAAATAAATGTATAATAGTGAGGAAAGTACGAGAGAATATATAATCAACAGATAAACAAGTAAGAAGACCCTATTACACTCCATGCATGTTGCTGCCAACGCCAGCTATCGGAAAAAGGAGTAAACAAGTGAGCTCGTACTCTCTTTAGTACTCGACTCCCATTGGCCAGCTCCTCAGGTATCAGAACTAGGAGTGGGAGGTCTTGTCCAATCACAGCGCTTCATCCACCATTATAGTACCCTCCACGCCCCCACCTTTCAGTTTTCAAAAGCAGCCATTCTCTTGGGCTTGACAAGTGTATCACAATAATAAGTATGATTATTATGATGTTTCAATGAAAGGTGAGGAAAGCTCGTGAGAATATTCACAAGTATATTATTCACTTCACCCTATTCCATTCCATGAATGTTGCTGCCAACGCTACCTATCGGGAAAAGGAGTAAACAAGTGAAATGGTACTGTCTTTAGTGCTCGACTCCCATTGGCCAGCTCCTCAGGTGTCAGAAGTAGGAGTGGGAGGTCTTGTCCAATCACAGCGCCTCATCCACCATTATAGTCCCCTCCACCATTTCAAAGCATTCATTCTCTTGGGCTTGACAAGCGTATCACAATAGCCTACTTCTCGATAGAATATGAGATTATAATAATAAATATCAAATTCTAATATGAATATTGTCTCATGAATGAAATGGTAACATCTAGCCCATGCAGACCATTTAGTTTCATAACTTAAAAACTCGAAACTCATGTAATGATCATATTAATGATGGACAAATTGAGTTCAGATTGCAATTATTCACACTTCAATTAATGGTGGACAAATTATTTACATTGCAACTTTATCTATTCATATGCATTCAGATTTTAAAAATCAATAGAAAAATAATAATAGAAGTGAATAAATAAAAAGTGATAATGATGGAAAAAAATCACTGCTGTATACGCTTTAATATTCTACAGTCAATTAGTTCAACTTTACCATACTAGGCCTACTTTTTGCAGTAAATGATAAAACCGATTAAATGATTGAAACTGGATTGAAGATCATTGCCCTGTCGTTTCGTCAATTTCCAATTGAGTACGGATAAAAAATGAAATTTATATGGAAAATTTCCGAAGCCTCTGTTTCCTACTGTATTTTCCCTTAATACTTAGTACTCCAATAAGTAACAGCGAAGAGTAGCTAGATATTTCATTTATCTTTGGTAGCAGCTTAGTATTTACTATCACTCACTAGATTAACTCCAATTCCCGTCGCAAGTAAGAAAATTCTACCAGAATTCTACCAGACAATGAAATCACAGCTTCAAGCATGTGCTAATCGGTCGAGCGGATAAAATTAATACTTTGTGTCAGAATCCTCTTTGAGACAACAAAGAAGAAAAATTGGTCGAAACTATTTGAGCACTTGCCAAATCCAATCGTCTAATTGGCTAGAAGTGTGTGACAATATCACATACCATAGCCTACCGTAAGTAGAGCTCCCACTACTATAACTATAGGCTACTACAAACTAACATAGCTATAAGTAGAAGTTATAAACTGAACTAGTAAAGATAACCCTGAATGCTCTTTCGGCTTTAGTTGGATTTCTGCCAAAATATCAACAATAGCAAGCAAGAATACTGGCTCCGCTAAATTATAATGTCTCACCGTAAAGGTAGTCGGAGAACCTAGCTTCTTTTCTCCCCTATATTCACTCACATAGTTATAGTCTGTCCAAGCAAAGAAGACCCTCTGACAAGATGAGAAAATGACACAAGCTCGGTCAATATTGATTCAAAAATTATCAGTTTGATCTGAAATTGTAGAAAGAAACAATTTTATCTACTATTAAGACAACATTTATAATTCTTGAACAACTATTAACCGAGCTTGAGTCATTTTCTCCTTGCCCGTGTTTCATCTTCGCTTGGACAGACGATACGTACTCTCAGAAAACCAATGATAAGTTACTGGCTGACTTAAATTTTGCGTTACTAAGACCGTAATATTCCTATTATCACATGAAAAGAGATGGAAATAATATGATTTCTTATTTTCATCCCTACTCACATAGGGCCATAGACTATTATTTCATGTGATAAGAGGAAAATTACCTTGAAGGCGAGTATATGTAGAGAATTTAGTTGAAGTGAAGTTAGTTATTGTAACGAGAAAAACAATGAAATAGAAATAGCATCACGTTGTCTTCAAGTGATTCACACTCACTTCTATTCAAAATGACACATTCGATTCTTTGATTCTGAATAAATTATCGGTTCAAATGATTTTTTGTATGGGAATTTTGTAATGAGAAAGAAGACATGGTTACTCATGTTGATGACAATGGTAATCAAAGGTGATAAATAATGACTAATGACAAAAGGCAGATTCATTCGCAGGTTTTTGTAGCTAGCTATAAAATAGTGAATCACCAAATTTATTAATTACAATATGGAATAAAAAGCATGTTGAAATAAATCATATACGTTCAACTGCAATACTACACATACAAGTTCTTTTCCTACCTCCTTATGAAATTAATATAAACTGGGGCTCTATATAAAAAGGAGGTAGACGCACGATCCGCCATTCTGTGGTCAACTAATAGCGCCAAATTTGAATTCATTTAACTCGACAGTCAAGCATATAATTAATGATAAAAATTATGTTAGAAAAAATAATACTCACTCCACAGAGCATTGAATTTGCATTTGTTTTCCAGTCTGGAAATTTTTAAGTCAAATTTTTAACATGGATTCACCCTCCTGCATCTGGCAAATTTGTAATTTTTAATTTCAGTTTCATGATTAAGATGGTTATATTTTTTGCAATTTGATGCTAAGCAATAAGAAGCATTTTATGTGACAAATTAACCTCCAAGATTTCAAACAATAACTTAATTCATTTGCTCAACTTGATAAACATCTGTTGATCGTCTCTATCATCAAAAATATTAATGTGAATTCAAACCTGGCGCTAAAAGTTGACCACAGAATGGCGGACCGTGCGTCTACCCCCTTTTTATAGAGCCCTAATATAAACTACTGATTTCATGACTAACGTTACCTCAACTTCATCACAGCCTTCACCTTTTCGCACTATAATATCAATATAATTATTATTAATTAGCTATTTGATAGATTGGGAAAGTCTTTGCAACTAAACATTACTCACCCATAATGAATTTCAAGAGTTAAAAATCTCCAATTTTCTCTATACTAATCTAGTAATCAATCACTCTTATGACCTTCCAACGATCTGTAAACACTTTCCATTATAAACATTCGTGACCCCACACAAATCCTCAACAGCCTATTATCATAATTTCATTCTAGTAGAGGAAAACCTCTACACGGCACGTTTCCTTCAACTTCTCGGACTAAATTTTCCTGCGATAATGAAAAATCATTAACGGAAAAAAGAAAAGAAAAATCTGCTAATGACCTACTAGTAGGCCACTACTAATGCTTACGAGAGAGAAAAGGTGAGTAAAGACTATTGGGAGGGGAGAAGAGAGAGGGAGAGAGAGAGAAAGAGAAGAAGAAGGAAAAAGAGAAAGAGAAAGATATAGAGATGGAGAGGGGGTGTGGGATTAGATTAGATTTCTTTATTCATTTAGATAGCAACAAAATATTCATGCTTAGTTTCTAGATTACAAAAGTTACTATTAAATCCAATTATTAATCTATCATTTTCACAAATTACACACTATAATTTTTACAGTTTATTCTATAATATATTCAACAAGAGAGGTTACATATAAATGCAGAAATCATAGAACAATTATTATTATCAAAATAATATACTACTCGCTTGCATTAAAATATATGAATGAAAAGGCGAAGTTGGGACATAAAAATGCCCATTCTTGGAGAAGGATAAGTATATCCTTTCCATCAACACTTGACCTTTTGGAAAGAGAGAAAGAGTGCACTGGAGGCTCGTGCCCACGAAACAGGTGAAGTGCCCGTATATTTTACTGTACAGCACTTCACCTATTTCGTGGGCACGAGCCGCCAGTGGATGAGTGGATGAGGGTGAGAGATAGAGAGTGTGTGTGTAATCGTGAACGTGTATGAAAGTGGAAATGCGAAATATACCTTTTGAAAGAGGTGGTGAAGAAACGAGTGGGAGATCAGAAAAAGGAAAGATACACTCCGGTGGGTTGTAGAAGTTGCTCCACTCTTTCACGGCTAATTCGTGATATCACGTGATAAGTGCGGCGCCTTATGGGTGGGGAAGAGAAGGGGTTTATCGCTTAAATCATGTAAACATTCGCTAATGTGGTTGCTGTTCGATTCCACTGGGTTTCCAGTGATAAATGAGCTGCGACTGGTTTCTGTGTCCTCCTGTTATATTGGTGGAGTGGGAGGGGGGAGGGGTTAACTGCGTAAAAGTAGTGGAAGAATGAGTAATTGTGCGAGAGAGAAACTAGGTTATACTGTGGCAAGATAGGGAAAGTGGTGTACGTGTGAAAGAGAAAGATTAATGCGAGAGAAAAACGAGGTTAAGAAGATGGAAGAGAAGGATAATGTGGAAAAGATTATAGGAGGAGTGATATAGCCTATGATACAGAATTATGATAAGATGAATAGAATCATGATAGAATACAGTGTTATGAGAGAGAGGTTGTGATGAGAGAGAGAGAGAGTGAGATTCAGATTCAGATTCAAAAACTTCATTAATGTTTATTGCATGGAACAGTAAATCGGATTGAACCCTATGCTATAGGAATAAAGTTATATAATAGGCTAGTTATCTGATTATTATAGACTATGGAAACTTGTAAAATGACTGAAATATGGGATTTAATAACTTAAAGGGAACATACATTTGTGCTGTATCTACATAAAATGGCGGAGTTTAGACATATAAATGTCCATTTTTGGAGGATGATGTTCAAAGACATCTTTCCTATTAACACTCAACCATAGGCTAATCTTTTTTCTTTTCTATTCGACTACTAAGAATTATTAAATTGTGAATAATTGAGTGATTATAAGCAATTGTAATTGTAAATAATTGAGAGAGGGAGAGAGAGAAGAGAATTTAAGTGTTCGTATCTTATAGCCTAAATGTATAACACCTCATTTTTTACATGGCCAGTAGTACATTGTACAGTTGAAATTGTTTAAAAAGTTTGAAAAAGCAGAGAAGAACAATGAAAAGTAGGCTAAAACCAAAATGAACTGAATTTTTAAAGTGAAGAAAACCCCAAAAATGATGAGAAAAACAGAGATAAGATAGGGTAGAAATAAAAGAGAGTCGTCCAAACACTGGGTAACGTAACGACCAGGACCCTGAACCTTTTTGACAAATTGATCCACCGCGTACTCACCGCACACCGTTCGATATTTACTGCCTGTCGTACAGCTCACTCCAACGGAACTGGCGGTTGAAAAATATCTGTTATCAATGCTCAGCTCTGTCAGGATAGTCTGGAAGCGGTCTACAAAACTGAAAAATAATGATTAGTTCCTTTTTAACACGATAGGCTCACGTTGACTGCTTTCAAACTGTCCTAACAGAGCTGAGAAATAATAAAAGTCATTCAAAAACCGCCAGCTTTTTTGGCGTCTACTATAATAGTGGCTCTACGCTGATGACAATTTTCGGCCTACTTTCAACCGCCGTCATATTATTGTGACACGTGGACGGAATTTGTCATTATTTGGGGAACAGTTGATTCGAGTTATTTGTGTGCTGCGCGGCATGCTATACCTATTCTGAAGCATTGGTAGCATGCGATGCAGCACACAGAAGAAGACCAAGGGAATAGGGGCAGTTAGGCTATTGTTCATTGTTGTGTTTCATAGCTTAGAGGATGATGAATGATTCATGTATTCACAAATGATCAGCAGGTTTGAGAGTTTAATGAAATGTGAAATATTTTCATCAAAATAAGCACTAGCAGTGTGAATATGTGGATCCATCTCCACAACATGATATAATATTACATTATTATTCATGATACACAATCATAATTATGATGAAGATCAAAGAAACAGGCCCTCACTATTTCGATCCCAATTTTGCTAAAATTCATTGTCCAAAGAAGGTAATGTTCCATTTATGGAAAATTGATAGTGTTTCGAAAAATTATTATGATTTCTCATTTGATTATCAGGGTTCAGTTTGATTATTTGGCTTACTTATTATCAAAATCATAAATAGTGCAACAATATTATTCTCAAACACATAACTCGCATTGTATAACGATTCCTGGATAATTGTTTTAAAGAGTAAATCCGTTTGCAACTGATTATTAAGTGGTATATAACTGGGGTATATAACAACAACATTACGATTTTTTTACGTGAAGAAACTGTAAAATTACCTGGAGTAGATGTCTTTCGTGTTCCACGAACACATTGTCAACACTCAGTGGAAGAAACCACCTTCCCTGATTATCAAGTTTAAAAAAATATATCCAAAGATGAGAATTAATCACCCTCAACAAGAATATGTGTGTCAACAGTATAAAATGTGAACATAGATTCATTTTATGTTTCAATGGTGTCCTAAGGTAAGAAAATTGCTTAGTAGATCAAATTAATGATAATCATACTGGATAAAATGATAATTACGAAATTTTCCACAAAAATATTGAAACAACACAGTTGTATTCTACTTTGAAGATAATAACCAATTTTCAGTATATTATCAGTAAAATGCCTTCCTGTTCAATATATATAGTGTTCTACTTTGTACATGGAAATGAATCTTGTAATTATTCCAATTTAGGATTCAATCATCTGAGAGAATTGATCATTGAATATTGTTGAATGTTGGAGGGGGAACCGTATACTTCAAACTAACACAGGTTAGATGACGTGACTTTGGATCATACAATTTGTGAATCACAGAAATAAGATTGTGTTTACAGAATCGTGGTTGAGTTCTGAATAGAGATTTTGATTGAATTGCTCTGTCTGTCGTAGCACATCTACAAATTGGATTACAATATTCATATCCCAATGTGTAGGCCTATAACGGGTTTGTCAACAATTGTCTAACAATATCAATCTGATCATATCATGTCCCTCAACATGTCAATATCATTAGTTTACAGCAGTGGTCACCAAATGGCGAACCGCGGTCCGGATCCCGACCGCCAGCTAGTTTTGTGCGGACCGCGATGTCCTACCGATCTCAATGAAAAAAAAAACTTAAAATTAATTTTAAAACAAAATATCTATAAGAATTCCTCTAAAGTCTAAATGAATTTGAATTATAAAAAACAACCACAACAATAAATAAACACTTCTTATTATACAACTCTCAATAAAAAGTTGGCTTTTTATTTAATATTGTTGTATTATTTTATCCAATTATTCTATGCCTAGTAAACGTTTAGTTCAATTTATCTTGGTATTTCAATAGCTGAAAAGATATAGTCAAGGACTAAATTCGAAAAAAGTTTTAACAATTGTATAAGTGAACATTCTTCATGTAAGAAGAATAAACAATAAAGTAATTTTTATTGCCAAATCCCATTGAAATAATGGCCTTTATTTCAATTAGATTAATGGCACAATATCAAACTTCAATATAGGCCTATTTAAAGAACATTAATATCAAAGTACATACAGAGTAATAACTATCCAAAATATTTGAATAATGAATAAAACTAATGTAGTTAAACTATTAATTTTTCAAAAAAAAATTGATGGGGAGTAACCCCCCCCCCCCCCAAGTGGTTTCTTCTGAATGGACCGCGGAAGCTCACCAAGACTTTGAAATGGACCTTCATGAAACTTAATTGGTGACCACTGGTTTACAGGATGAAATAAATTAACTTTTTCCGACGTATTCTACAACTGCATTACTATACAAGCGAATCAAATCGAACAATATTTTCCTTGGATAATATATGGTCTCTTCAAGCAGTGAAGACCCTCTGGGAGAATGGGAAAATTACTCCAGCTCGGTCAATATTTGTTCAAAAAATATTGATTTGTTCTCAAATGTTTCCTACGATTGAAACCAAATCAATAATTATTGAACCAATATTGACCGAGCTGGAGTCATTTCCACAGCTTTCCAGAGGGTCTTCTTTGCTTGGACAGACTATAACGGAATCGAAGAGAAATATTGTTGAAATTCCAGTTCTCAACGTTCATTGATGAGAGATAGCTATGTTGAAATTGATATGAAATGTGAATAGGAATAACTTCAATTCCTAAGACTTGATAATCAAAATGAAATGGATAATATTTTATTATAATAAACTTGAGAACAACAAGGGAATAAACTAATCTATAACTGACACCAAAAAGTTAGGCGGTTTCGTCGGTCTATTGTTCGTGATTCAACTTACTAACTGCTGATGTAGGCCTAATCCATCTATTGTCTCTTTTGATTTCAATAATATCACATATAGGCCTGGCTAAATGAAGTCTCCAATTGACAGAATCAGCTTTTGTACCGTACAAGTAGCAGATGAAATCGCCTATATTTTTTGTGGCAGCATAGAATAATAGAACTCTAGGATCCTCTTTGGAATTGAATTAGTATGAAATTAGTAATAGAATAACTAAGATTGTAGCAGCTATGCTGTCGCAAATTAGGCCGGTCTCCACTTGAATAAGATACCATAAACGTGGATATTGTTGAGGAAAGTCAGTTTTGGAATAACTTCAATTTGTGTGGAAAGTCAGCTTTGGAGTAACTTTAAAAGGAATTGGTATCTATAACGAAAACACGAAAATCTAATAAAATCGTCACTAAATAACTTGCGATTAGTATCTAAAATACACTAAACTGTAACACAAACTCGAACAAGAAAAACCTAAACACGAAAATTCACCTAAATCTTCACCAAATAAATTCAATTTTAGAGTAGTGTCAAAACGAGAAACACTATAACCGAAACAGAAACTTGATCAATAGAGAATACGTGAACACGATAATTATTCACCTGAATCGTAAAAGTGATTCCGAAATAGCATTCACAACAACATCCAACTGCCAAGGACTCAGAAGTGAGGCACAAATCACACTGAATGTTTAATGTCATCGCCCTAAGCTCTGTTAAGTGCTTTGTCCACATTGGACGAAGGAGCAAGAAGATTTTCAAGCCTTGTTTCGGGTACAACCTGTCCAAGCAAAGAAGACATTCTGGCAAGATGGGAAAATGACTCCAGCTTGGTCAATATCGGTTTAGAAACTATACATTTTGTCTTAAACTGTAGAAAACATTCTGTTCTACATTTCAGACAAATTTACGATTTTTTAACCAATATTTGGCGATCTAAAGTCATTTTCCCATCTTGCCAGAATGTCTTCTTTGCTTGGACATACTATAGCGACGCGGAAAGCTCCACTTCTTACACTGGGCTAACAACCAAAGCAGCTCTCCAGGAAAAAGAGGGCCATTCTCGAAAAAACGAGGCTATTCTGAATGAAAAAGCGACATTGCTCATAACAGCCCCTGTTTTCAGGCATCGTTTCTGTTACAGAGGTAGAGACTGGGTAAGCTGAGAGATTAGGAGGGAATTTCCATGAGATTCGCTGTAATCTGGGGAGGATTAGTTTTGTTCTGGTAAATTGAAACAAAGATTACGGGTTTTAAAAAATTGGTTGCCTATAGGTTGCCTATAATAAAAGTCTAATATACTTAATAAATGAAAAGACAAGATGTTGTCAAACCACTGATTTATATTACTGCGTAAACCACTGATCTCAGTGGTTTGACAACATCTTGTCTTTTCATTTATCATGGATAACTACCACAATATCAATTCCACAACTACTCAAAGAGTCTAATACACTTATATATTTTCAATCATATACTTTCCTAAGAGTAGAAGAGCATTGAATCTTCTTGAATATTTAGAACCAAAATGGGACTTCTAGAGTGAGAATTTGAAATCTTGTGAAATATTGGAATAGGACAATGAAATAGAAGAAAATTGAATATTCTCTATTATTAATCTAACAATCTGACTTCTAGAATTGTACTTTATAAAACATATAGATTGGTTCTTCATAATATAAGGCTTGATATAAACCTTTCTCAATTCTAAATTGATTAGTTACTTCAAGTTTATCATTTCTTCGAGTGGAAACCTTTGGGTGAAACAAAATTTTATACATAACCTAAAAATTTTGACAGTTTATTATGTGACTGGATTATGAATAGAAGAAGTTTTGGGCAATAGCCTGTTTTTTCTTTCCTCATCTTGTATATTTGTACACAAATGAAATAAATAAATAATATTTGTAAATATTGAACGAGATAATTATTTGGAGCTCACCTATTAATTGCTTTGCGAAATCTCATCAGAGCGTAGAAATGGATAATGTTTAAAAGATGAATACGAAAATACATTCCAGAGAATGTATAAAGTAAGGTCTGAATAATGAATATTTTCATAAAAGTTTCTCATAAACTCTGCTGGAAACTCTTTTAAATTGTGAATACATGAATTGAGTTATATTGAATAAGAATAAAAATACTTGGAGTTGAACATTTTATCTCCAACTTCTCTGTATCATTCAGTTGGGGGTTCAAAAGTCTATACAGGAATCAAATTATTTCCAATTTCTGTACAGTTTGAGCCAGTTGGATATAGTTGTGTCAAGCACAGAATTGTGCTTGCATTGTGTGAATTATTTGCATTGAGTGATTTTACTTGATACCCACCTTTGCATTTGATTGATTGGATGCATGATTATGATTAAAATAATCATGATTCAAGTCCAATCACGCCTCATTATCAATGAAATATCCAAATTTCTCTAATCAAACAAACAAACAACCGGTATGTTGTGTATTGGGAAACAGCCCAAGTCAGCAAATCATCTTCATCCGAGTGGTAACCACTGGCGGCTCGTGCCCACGAAACAGGTGAAGTGCTGTACAGTAGAAGACACGGGCACTTCACCTGTTTCATGGGTACGAGCCGCCAGTGGTGGTAACCAGTAATTTCTCAGTCCTACAAACAATTTGTAGCGGAAACGACAAGTCATTAGGATTGACGACTCGTCCAACCAATATTTGTCATGAACGGCTCGTTTCAAAGATTGCCACATGCGATAATAACGTTTGGTGACAGTTCCGACACGATGGCACAATCAATACTGTCACTGTCTGTGGTTCACGCTGATATCGTTGTGATTATTGTTTCCAGCTTCGCTCGACAATTCTGAAATATTTCGCCTCAATATCATAGTACTCTCCTTCATAGAAAACTACAGCCATGGGGTAGTTTCTAAGATAGAATTCAAAATTGTCTAATATGTTTCGTGAGAAGAAATCATGTTCGAGTAGAATTGTATAACATAACCTACTTTTGGACTGTTTGTATAAATTGAAAGAGAAACAGTTTTTGGAGAAACTCTGTTGTACTATTCATGGATATGAATAAATAAATATAAATATTGTGAATTATTCTATCAAATGAATTATTGTGATTATGATTAATGATTCCGAATAGTGTCAATGCACTAAATTGAATCAAATATTATGATCACAGTCTCCAACTCAAGTACATAGATAAATTACCAATAACTTTATTTTCCTAAGTTCTGTCCAAACTAAGGCCGGTATTTATTTATTTCTTAATTTTTTCATTTCATTCATCTACAAATGTACAAGATGAGGAAAGAAAAGAAGGCTCTTGCCCGAAAATTCTTCTATTCCTAATTCAGTGACATAATTTATTACACTATAATAGTTCCATTATCCATATCAATGAATGAGAATCACATTCCATTTTTTGAGTGATTTCAGATATTTTCCTTTTTCAGGAGATCTTATTCTGAGTTTGATAATATAATCAATTTTAAAAATAATTCATTTTATTTTTTGTTACAATACTGGCTTGATAGACTCTCCTTTAGGCTTAGTCAACTGATTATGAAAGTCTTTTCGCAATGCGTGATAGTCATCTATTTTTCTACCATCCATAAATAATTCTCATTTACTATATAACAGCCTATCAATTTATAAACAATCCGTTAAATTCTTGAGATATAGCTGACGTCAAAACGTTAGGCGGTTTTGTCTGCTCCTTGTACGTTCCAACAGCTGATGTTGTCAATAATTATTAGAGTTATAATTTAGCTAGGCCTAGGTTATGAAATCAGAAGAGACACTAGATGTATTACACCAGCTGTTAGTAGGTTACATCAAGTACAAGAGACTGACGAAACAATCTGAAGTCCACCTATCACTACCTATAACTATAGCTATAACTAGTAGTATACCTATACTAGCTATACTATAGCTATACTATGAGATATAGGATTGGATAACCGGTAAATCCGGCTCATACATCCCTTCCGAATCATTATGATATAGACGTTGAGTATATTCTATTGTTCATGTCAATGGTTTGACATGAGCTTGAGCATCTCTCAAGTTCAATCAATGATGGATGAAGTACTCGCCAGCCATTACACGTCATGTTCATGCACCTCTTAATGACGTCATGAATGAATGAGTACGGAGGATATTGATTGAATATTCAAGAATAATAGACTCAATTGTAATGTGTTTTTCCCTCGTGGTCATTCCACAACAGTAGAGGATAAGTAATTAAATTTAATTGATGGTTCCTTGTAAAAACATTCATTGATATTAGCGATACTGAAAAAATAACAAGATTGACAGTTCCTCTTCTTTGAAAATTATTTGAAAATATAGGCTATGTGATGAATTAACGAGTCAATATCAATTATCAATATTTTTCATGACTGGAAATCATTTAATAATACTATCTCATTGTATAATCTATATATAGGCCTATATATTTATATGAGAGCGAAATGGCACTTATTCATTCATTCACTCACTCATCAGCAGAACTAAAAATATACCGAATCGAATGCGTTCAAATTTGACACACATATCCAGTTGGACTTCTAGACGCGTACAAAGAACAGATTTATTGAAATTTCTCAAGGATACACTTCTGATTTTTCTTAGTTTTTTCGAAAACTGATTTGCAGAGAATGTTGAAATTTGGTAGACTGATTCAAATTTGGTTATAGAAAAGTGTTGAAAAATTGTGTTGAAAATTTCTGAAATCCTTCTGAGAAATAAGCGAGTACTCTCCAATTTTCCAATTTCCCCCTCACTTTTGCAGATTTGACAGGAAAAACTGAACTAAATACGTTCAAATCACATGTGATACCCAGTTTTATGTTGAGCTGAGATGAGAGAATAACTAATTCTAGAATAGCCTTCTCAAATCATCCATATGACCCTGACCCTGATATGACTCTGTTAAGTGGTATGATGAGAGAAGGCGAGGGAAGTGAGCCTGTTTCTCTTATAGATACTGCTACACTGCCGGAGGTCCAGGGAGCGGGTGAAGCGAGCGAAGCGAGCCTGCCGGTTAGTATGAATAATAATCTTAAGTTCTCGTCATTGTCAACAGAAAAGTTTGCTCAGCAGTACAGCTCGAGCGAGCTCTTTTTGGAATCGTTGCAAGCCGAAAATCTTTGAGAAAAGGGTCAAAGAAAACTGAAAATCATTTCCGTATTTGGAGAGAATACGCCCGATAAGCACTAGCACTGAATCTGCAAAATCTTCTCAAGTCGAAAGATAGAGAAAGGACTGGTTCATGGTACAGATTGTAAGAAATGGAAAATGTGAGCGTAGAATGGGAAAAGAGTATGATAAGAGAGAAGGAAAAAAACAAAGTGGGAGAGGTGGGGAGAATTGGTGAATGAGAAGAAAGTATCAGGAGGTAAGATAGAATAAATAGATACAGCCTATTCAGCATGTAGTAAATACAACCTCTCATTTTGATTTAATCATGAGAATGAAATATAAAAATGAAGGAACTGGGGAACAAAACAAACCAAGAAGGAATAAAAAGAAACACAGAACCGCTGGAAGAGGAGAGAGAAATTAATGGAGAGAAAAAGAAGAAAAGAACAAACAAGATGAGTAGAAGGAATGTCGTAAGAAGAAAAAGAATCCAGAAATATAAAGCGAAGAAGAATGATTTAAGTAAGAGTTGAAGAATAAGAAGAACCGTGAGAAGAAGAAGGGATGAGAAAGAAATCAAAAAGGGAGAGGAGTGGATAGAAGGGACGATTATTAAGACAAAATGATATGGAGGAATAAGAGAAAGCATGAAAAGAAAAATTAGCAGAAGAAGAAAGGGAAAAGAAGAACATGAGCGAAAGAGTACGATATAGAGATAGAATGGAATATGTGACAAAAATGGAGAGGAGAATCTAGTGCCAGAGCGAAAAAGCTAGGAAATTCTCAAGATTTTAATGGTAGGGGGAAGAATAAGAAGAGGCGGAAGAGAGACAGGAGAAAAAAGGGAAGAACAGGAAGAGAGAATAGAGAACGAAGACGAGGCAGACCAAAAGAATAATAAGAGATAGAACGAAGAAAGGTCAAGAGGATTAATAGAGAAAGAAAGTGAAAGACAGATGGTTTGGAAGATAAGAAGAGGATGAAGGGGAAAAGAACAAGAGAAAGTAGGAAAAGCCAAGTGACACTTTTCTCGCCAAATCTAGCCAATCGCACGAGAAATCCAAGAATCTGAACGACAATGGAGTAGAGCTGTTCAAGCAAAGAAGACAATCTGGCAAGATGAGAAAATGACACCAGCTAGATCAATATTGGTTCAAAAATTATATATGTAGCCCAGAATTGTAGATCAGAATGTTTTCTACAATTTGAACCCAAATTAAACATTTTTGAACCAATATTAACCGAGCTGGAGACATTTCCCCATCTTGCCAGAATGTCTTCTTTGTTTGAACAAACTATAGAAGAGTTTCTGCCGAATGTCACGTATGGCTTAGGCCAGCTTTTATTTGAAACGCACAAAATACACCCCCACCCCCACTCCACCAAACCCCCTACCACCCCCAACTGTCGAATCTTTGTATAGTGTCTACAAACCAGAAATCAATATCCCAGTCATCATATTCTATAACTCTCCTATATTCCGAAATACAAACTTCTCCGAGTAGGCTGTAGTCTATCCATGCAAAGAAGACATTCCGGCAAGATGGGAAAATGACTCCAGCACGGTCAATATTTGTTCAAAAATTATAAATTTTGCCTTAAAATTTAGATAAGAATGTTTCCCACAATTTGAAACCGAATTCACGATTTTTGAACAAAAATCGACCGAGCTGAAGTCATTTTCTCATCTTGTCAGAATGTCTTCTTTGCTTGGACAGACTAAAGATACAAGCGAAGGAAATCTCCGATTCAAGTGAAAATAGAGAGGAAAATCACTCAAGTATAGTCTGTCCAAGCTAAGAAGACACTCTGTCAAAATGGGAAAATGACTCCAGCATGGTCAATATTTGTTCCACGAATTACAAATGTGATCTTAGTAGTAGATCAAATTGTTCCCTACAATTTGGGATTAAATTGATAATTTTTGAAACAAAATTGACCAAGCTTGAGTCATTTTCCCATCTTACCACAGGGTCTTCTTTGCTTGGACAGACTATACTCCATTTTGTCAAGAAAGGCTCCATGGCTTGAATGAAAGATGTATCAGACGAAAGTTTTTGATTGATGAAAATGAAGAGTTCAAGCAATTATTCATTATTTTTCTCTTCTGTGTTTTTCATGATATTATTCCACCAGTGTGCGTAGATTTTTTTACAATAGAATTTTCTTTTATAACAATGTGGAGCATTCGATATCATCCAATATTTTTCTAGAAACCTTTGAAAGTTCCATGATTTTAAGTTTTTCTATTCTATTGGATAGGGGAATAGTGATCAAAGCCTCCTCTCAGGAAATACTTTCACCAACTTTAAAAAATTTACTTTAAAGCAGTAGGTCCAATCATCTCTCATCATCATCCTTCCCATTACCCACGCACAGGCCCAAGAGCCCATGTGGGCATCACCCTCACAAAAAAAAACTTTAAAAACTTGAATAACCATAACCAAGACACAAGAGAAGCCCCTATAGAATAATTGTGTTTCCAGCTTGGTAGCTTTAAATCACAAAGGAAATTAAAGGAAGGAAGAAACAGATAGAAATCGGATGAGATACGTTTTTGATAGTAGAACGAGGAATTAAAATTGAGGAATAAATGAAATGAATTGGGTCTGAAGCAGGAGTAACGAAGGAACATCCAATAGAACAAGACAGCAAAATATCTAAAATATCACCTCAAGTGCTATAGGTATTGTGAAAACTAAATCAATGGAAAATTTGAATTTTTCTTATAAATATTAGCATAATTATTCCGATAATTATAAAAAATTATAATAATTATTTCGATAAAATAATAAATTATTTTATCCTATTTCTCAATTTCTTTCTCCAATCTCTGCCTTTATCACATCACGTTTTCCTCTTTCGTCCCGATACGTATTTTTATTCCTCTTTCTAATATATTCTGAGTCTTCATTTCTCCATCAATTCCTATTTTTCTTTCTCCTTTCTCTTCTTATTTCTCTACTCACTTCATTCCTTTCCCTTGTTGACTCCTTCCTATTCATTCTCTTCTTCTCCTTCTCTTCTTTTTCTTACTTTTGCTTCTTTTTTCTTTCTCCTTCTTTTGCTTCTCTTTATACTTATCTTCATCCCGATTCTATTCTTCTTCTTCTTCTTCTTCTTCTTCTTCTTCTTCTTCCTTCTTCTTCTTCTTCTTCTTCTTCTTCTTCTTCTTCTTCTTCTTCTTCTTCTTCTTCTTCTTCTTCTTCTTCTTCTTCTTCTTCTTCTTCTTCTTCTTCTTCTTCTTCTTCTTCTTCTTCTTCTTCTTCTTCTTCTTCTTCTTTTTTCTTCTTCTTCTTCTTCTTCTTCTTCCTTTTTTTTTCTTCTTCTTCTTATTCTTCTTCTTCTTCTTCTACTTTTTCTTCTTCTTCTTGAATAAAGATATATATAATTTGGATTTTTCTTATACATTAGCATAATTATTTTGATCAGGATATGATCATTTTTGAAGAGAGAACATGATCATTTCTATAATATGAGTTCAATAAAACCTGTAAATCGACAACCCAGTGACACAGATATAGGATATAATCGATGAAAGTGCAATTCAGATTCTAATGTGTTCTATGTAAACGTCAACTTGCACCAATGTTATTGATCAACCCAACAATCATTGAATCGAACAATCGAAGTTGCAAAAGCTGCTCCAAGTCGCCAACTTCAACCAGCTCGATTCCATTTCAAGTTGCTAAGTTCAAAGCTCATCCTAAGCAACTTAACTTGTCTAGAGCGGTTTGCAATGAAGTGGCACCTTGACTTCAAGTTTATAATCCTGCTCTGTGATTGGCTGAGGAGGCGGAATAGTCGACCTGAAACCAGCATCCCTAGTTGAGAATAGTTCAGTTGTTCAATTCTATCAATGTCAACAAGTTCAATTCTTCGATTTCCCAACTCAATCCATTTCATTCATATTGAGACCAGAGTAAATAGTTAACCTTTTTGAAAACAGATTTGACATTATTCATGAACCTATCAAGTAATAATTCTGACGCTTTGTTAAATATCAAATTGATAGAACATCAAATTGAAGTTGATCATAACGACTAGAGAATGAAGAGGTCATAGAATACGTCTCTTATGCCGGGTTTTTCCAAGCACACTCAAAGTTGAGGGACCCTCAAATTTTGATGAACAGCTGACATTTTCTATGATAAGTATAGGAAATGTAGTAAACTTGAGGGTCCCTAAAATTTGAGTGAGCTTGGAAAAACCTGGCATTAAAATAATAATATATTCATCGTTTCTTATTCACCAGCTCTTCCCTTATATTTCATTCCTCATCCTTTTTATCTTATTATTCTCCCCTCTTCCCCTTTTTCTCTTCCGTTCTTCTATCTTCAAGATTTTTAAGATTTGCTGATTTCTTTCTCTCCATTGATTTCGTTCATCTTATCAATAATTTCATTCTTTTCTTCACTTTGACGTAACATCTGAAACCAATGCTTCTTCCATTTTCATATTTCATTCTACTTTTTCTATCTTTGACTTTAACCAATCACTGTACGTAATTTATTTTTCTCTCCCCATTCAATTTATAATTTTCTTCTATCTCTCTATTTCTTTCTTCACTCTCTGTCTTTCTCACATCACGTTTTCCTCTTTCGTTCCCGATACGTGTTTTTATTCCCCTTCCTAGTATAATCTAAGTCTCTATTTCTCCATAAATTCCTCTTCTTCTTTCTCCTTCCTCTTCTTATTCCTTTACTCCTTTCTCTTCTTGACTCCTTCTAATACATTCTCTTTTTCACCTTCTCTTTAGAATGGACATATATATGTCTAAACTTAGCCTTTTCACTTAGATAACACACTCTTAATCCATTTTGTGAACCTTGAATTATTTTTTGTATAAATTTTGCATTCTTTAAATCAACGTTTTATTTTGAAGATTCTATTTTGTGAATTTTATTGAAAAGTTTGTTTTACTCATTTATATTGCAATGTAGGATCTACGTTGTATCATGTTATCTATTTGAATAAAGTAATCTAATCTAATCTTTTTTCTTTCTCTTGTTTCTTTCTTCATTTTCCTTCTTTTGCTTTTTTTATCCTTCTCTTCTTCCTGATTCTATTATACTTCCTGAATCTATTCTCTCTCTTTTTTATTCTTCTCCTTCTCCTTCTTCTTCTCCTCCCACTCCTCCTTCTACTCCTCCTACTTCCCCTTTTCCTCACCATCCTCCTTCTTTCTTCTCTCCTCCATATCACTTTCCCTCTCCACCATCTTCTTCTTCTATTTCTCTCTTCTTTTCTCTTCATAACTACTCTCTTCTTCATCTTCTTGAAAAATCAGCTGTAAACCACCCTCCCTCACCATTAACCAACATTTTCCCACTCACAACCCTCCCCCACTCACCCCTACCACTCTCTTACTTCGTTAAGTCAGGGTGAGCTCGTCCCAGGAGCTTACAGCTCTGAATTCCCGCCAGCTTATTATCTCGTCAAGCAGTCGAGTTGTGAGTTGAAGATGTTTATTAGCCATGCTCAGCGACGCTCCTAAACAGAGAAGACATTCTGGCAAGATGGGAAAATTACTCAGTTTCATCAATATTGAATCAAAAATTATGAATTCAATCTTAAATTGTGGAAAACATTCTAATCTACAATTTGAGACCAAATTCATAATTTTTGAATCAACATTGACCAAGCTAGAGTAATTTTCCCATCTTGCCAGAATGTCTTCTCTGCTTGGACAGACTATAACATGCCTTATAAAATTTCCCAACAAGACGATTGCTGTCCGATAATATTTTCTGCTAGGATCGTGAAATTTTAAAGACTTCTGGCGCTCCCTGCTCAATGATCCCCTAATTCTTGTTCCAAGCTGCTGGCGAAATGAGCAGAGAAATTTTCTTTCGGGAGTAAATTTTTAATGGAGGACGAAATTGCTGTACGCTTGAATGTTTACCGTATTCTGACTTCTGCTAGCTGGTTGATTGTCCCATTCTGGAACGAACGTCTTTCTGTGAGGGATTTGTGACGTGTCTTGAATGCAAATCAGTGGGGATTCAAGGAAGGAGATGAAATTCCTCGAAGACGAATTTGAGTTCAGAATTGTCATGCTGTATCCATATTGTTTAGTTCGTTCGAATTTTCCACTAGAATAGTTTATAAAATAGCATGACTTATTCAAATCTGAGACAGCTTATTGAATTTCTAGAAAATCCTAAGAGACTTGTCATGAGTGAAGGATGAGTTGAGATTGCTTGAAAACAGATTTGAGTTCAGAATTGTCAGACTGTATCCATATTGTTTAGTTTGTTCAAATTTTCTGCTAAAAACGTTCATGGAATAGCAAGACGTACATAAATGTGAGATATCTTATTGAATTTGAAGGAAATCTCAAGAGACTTGTGATGAGGAAAATATTGAAGGAGGAGAATTTTCCTCGGAAAAGGATATATGAGTTCAAAATTTTGTCAGACTGTATCCATATTGTTTAGTTTGTTCAAATTTTCTACTGAAATACTTCACAGAATAACATAACTTACTTTAATGTGGGAAAGCTTATTAAATTTCGAGAGAATCCTACGAGACTTGTAATGAGGCAAGGTTTGAAGGAAATGAGATGGAATAACAAGGAGACGGATGCGAGAAAAATTAGTAGTATAGTATTGGCATTTCGTTTAGATTGACAAGTCTGCTAAACTTTTCTAATAAAATAGTTTATGGAATGAAAGAAATGTACTTTATGGCGTAGCCTACATGGATGTGGACTTGTGGAGGAACTAATAAGAATTCTGAAAAATTTAAAGTGATTGAAACAAAAAATATGTAATACCTCGAAGAGAGATTCAAGTTCACTCAGTAGAATATTCCGTATTCCATGGGCAGTCTATATCCACGATTAATGCTTCGCTGTTTAGGTTTCTCAAATCTGTTCGTGAGATGATTCAACTATTTGAAAAAATTATTATTCAATGCAGGAACAAGTTGAGCTATCTCCAAACATAATCAAATTTAAACTAAAATTAAATACAATTTATTTATACAATTTACATTTTTTAATAAATTAAATTAGTCAACGGATATAGAGGATCAATATGATAATCTAATTTAACTTTCTAATTTAAACGGCACCATAGGAGACTAAATTTATTCAAGAAGAAAAATAGAAGAGCTTAATTGAATTTAATTGCAGATCTCCAATTGAATTATATTTTTATTGTAGCATCAATGCATCAATACACATGCGTATGAATAATATTCAACCGATATTAATTTCCACTGGCGGCTTGTGCTCACGAAAAAAGTGAAGTGCTGTGCAGTAAAAGATTTCACCTGTTTCGTGGGTACGAGCCGCCAGTGGAAATTTCACAAGATAATCCAGAGCGAAGAGTGTCTAGCATATGAAAAGTATACTCCTCTGATGATGAAACTTCTACCAACAATAATACAGATGTAATCAATTATAGTCAATTATTGTAATCAATAATAGTAATTATATAGTCAATTATAATCAATTATTTTAACGTATAAAGCACGCTACCATTCTATTGCTATTCCATCACCTCGGAATAGATATTTATTCCAT
Organism: Sogatella furcifera; assembly: GCA_017141385.1. Taxonomy (NCBI): domain Eukaryota; kingdom Metazoa; phylum Arthropoda; class Insecta; order Hemiptera; family Delphacidae; genus Sogatella; species Sogatella furcifera. The sequence continues at coordinate 6,003,765 of CM029554.1, forward strand.
CATGACAAATACATAATATTCATATATAATACATATATATATATATATATATATATATATAATACACAATGACAAGTTGTTGAAAATATAAGCTGCCTGTACAGCCGGTTTCATCAAACAACCATTAATAGAAGAGTTTTAAAAAATATTTCTCATAAAATAACGAGCTCACAAACGCAGCACTGTTCTTCGAAAAGAGACAGAACTCGTATTGTATGGAATGTTGCTTCATTATAAACGAATCTGATCCATTGGGATGCACTGACTGTAACATGGTGTTCATATTTCCCTGAAACATTTCATTCATTGCACAAAACTTCGCCGTACAAAAGAGACCAATTGAAAGGTTTCCTGGAACCGAATTGTATAGTCTGTCCAAGCAGAGAAGACATTCTGGCACGATGATGATGGCGAAATGAGTCCAGCTCGGTCAATATTGATTGAAAAATTATGAATTTGGTCTCAAATTGTATAAAAAGTTCTGATTTACAATTGAGACGAAATGTATAATTTTTTAACCAATATTGATCGAGCTGAAGACATTTTCACATCTTGCCAGAATGTCTTCTTCGCTTTTACAGACTATATCTCGCTTCTAACTGGCTGGAATAGTTCTGATGAGACACTTTGTACGAAGGAATTTTGATGATAAAGTTTTGAGGTGCTTCATAAGGGTTGATTATGGAGACAATAAAAGGATAAACGAGACACATATTGAAACACGTCATTGTAATTGAATACAATGAGCATTCTTCATTTATATTATTCTCAGAACAGTATGTAAGGGCGAAATCAATTTTATTTGTCATTCGAAAGAGCTAAATGCCACTGGCGGCTCGTACCCACGAAACAAGTGAAGTGAACGTATCTTTTTCTGTACAGCACTTCACCTGTTTCGTTGAATCACAATCTTTGAAAAAAAATGAAGATAGTACTCTGACAATGATAATCTCTGACAATAATAGAATTCTTCAACCAGTTTCCGAGATGTTACCGCGAATTAGCAGCACACAATGTTAAATTGAATAAAAAGCTTTCAATATATTATTATGTTCCATTAAAAACGTCAAGTTTATTGAGTAATGACTTGTAATAATATCATAGTTGAATTTTAGACAGTAGTGAGTGGATGAAGGAATATTGTTCTAGTAGAAGACAATCCACTTTCTCATTCAGTTCATTCTTTATATTATCTTCTTTTTTCTTGCTCATCCACATAATTTCTAACATAACAAATCACATGTGATCACATTCACATCAAATGTGATCAAATCACATTTTCCTCCACCTACTATCTAAAGTCGCATTTCACTCCCCCGAATCGAATACTAAAGCGATTCATTCTCTCCCTCGGGAGAAAAAGAAGATTAAAATTCCCTAGGGAATAGAGTAGCCCCATTTAAATAACATGGGAAGCATCTCTATGATATTTTGTGTCTAAATTTGGAACTTAGGCGTGAACTGTAGAACAGTAAACAGTATAGAGTGCACAGTTTGGAAGAAAGGTTGGTTACGCTGATATTTTGAAGGAATATTTATAAAACAATGGATCATGATGGAAGAAAGTTAAATACTTGTATATTATTCATAAATTTATAGAAATGTAAAAATGTATACATATGGAAGTATAGTACCAAAGTAAAAACAATCTTCATGATTTAAAAGCTAGAATTCTCGATCACTATCGAATATCGACTATCGAATCGATTATTAGAATTAGAATCGAATTCAATGATTCGTTCCTACAATGGTTTATTGTACTTTGAGATCTTTGTGTTATAATTTAAGTTTATTATTATATTAGTGTGTTTATCGTTTTAATTTCGACTAATTATCAATAGTCCACTGTCATATTATACTGGAACAATGATAAAAGAATGTCTTTGTTGAATTAGACTTTTGGTTTTGAGGTTTGGAAGTATAGTTAACCTCAACTTATATGGTAGTTGAGGTCAGTAAAATCGTTAGTTTTGAAGTTTTTCAATTGGAAACCGGACTTTTCAACATAAATTTAAACAAATATCCTCCATTAGATAGCCTTTATTATGTTGTATGAGTTGTATCAATACGAAATATTATGTTATGTGGATTTTAATTGTCCTAATGAACAGGTTTTCACGATCGGTTACTGTTGTGTTGTGGACGAAATAGGCCTTCAAAAATTGTAATTGTCTCTGAAAGTTGAATTTACAATTAAACATTTGTAATATACGGTATGTATTTGCTGGAAGCTAGTAGCCTGATATCTGTTAGAAATAAATAAATTTTATTGATGCTTTTGTTTTCTTTTATTTTTGTAGCTTATAGATTAAAAGATTGTTTTCACTACTTTTATACATGTCTAATGTAACGTTAATTAAAATGAAGTCTATTATAGTAAATTTGAAATGATTCAGTTGATTGCTTGAATATCTTCTTCTTTTTATTAGGTTTTAGTTCTACATATTAGCCTAATCAAAAATTGAAATAGAAGTTTCATTGCTCAATCTAGTTTCTCATAACTTTTTTTATTATCAGTATCATTACTTAAAAACTGGAAGCAATATCAACTTATTTGCTTCCCTTTTATTGTTACTATATAAGTTAACTTGCCAGTCATTCCATTCATCATTCTTTTATTTCACCAGTTTTGTTTAGTTTGTAGTTACAAAAATTATAAATTGGGAAGTAGCAGCTACCTACCGTACTTCCTAGTGTTGAGATTTCAGATTGAACCAAGTTGGATTCATTTTACAGCTGATTTCTTTTATATGAATATACTTGCCGAGTTTAATAAAGATCGGTTAAAAGAATTTGAAGATTAAATTTTTTTGTAAAAAATGCAGAAAGGCGGATATCTGGTGAACAAATCGCTTTTTTAAAGAAGATTAATCGTGATTTTTTCTTTATTTTGAGCCATAGAATGTATTCCCAGAGTTTGGCACTTTAATTTTGGGACACTCTATATATTCCTATCAATAGCTAATTAATGTAGGTGGAGGAAAAATGTTGTGTGCATCACGGGACTCGGCTACGCCTCGGGCAACAACAGTTTCCCCTCAGGGAGAAAAAGTTGCCCTTTAGTCCCTAGATGCACAAATAACTATTGTTACTCTTCATCTTTACATACTCCTGTTCCTCGATAAGATACTTCATATTTTATTTTCGAGCTATCATACACCTCTTATGTTAATCGTTCCTCCGATTCATTCAATATTCTTCCCTTCATAACAAATGACTAAAACGCGATTAAAAAGATGAATAACTCTTCCTTATTTATTGATACAGTTTAGTGATACGCCGTAGTGATACAAAAGTCTAAAATTGATACGAAATCGTATAGGAAGGAAGCTCATTGACACAAAGTAATTGTGGGATTGCAAAGTGAGATTAGATCATTCGACAATACCGAGAATCGCGGAAATAACTGAGTTCTTGGCTCTTTGAAACTATTTATCAATTTTTATCGATTCAACTCGAAATATACCTAAACATAGTTTAAATGCTCTCAAAATGTTCAATAATTATTGAAAAATAGAATCAGCTTATTTTCAATATGGCGGCGATACATGAGAATTGCAGATGCTCAAATGAGTCTTGTATCAACGAGCTCCCTCACTGTAGGCCTATCAATTTTGGACTCTGTATCACTACTCCGTATCAATTTCGGACACAGTATCACTACTGCGTATCATAAATCCGCCTTGTAAGAGGGAAAAGTATCATCCCAGTGTAAACTGGAAACTATAATCCCAGTGCCCTATAAAGGGTTAACAACTCATGTTTCCCCATTATTTTTGAATACTTCAAATCCTATGACTTGTTCGCAGAAGTCTGTTCAAGTTAAGTTCTTATTCATATAGTCTGTTCAAGCTAAGAAAACATTCTGACAAGGTGGGAAAATGAATCCAGCTCGGTCGATACTGGTTCGAAAATTATAAATTCAACCCCTAATTGTAGAACAGAATTTTTTCTACAATTTGAGACTAAAGTGACAAATTTCGAACCAATATCGACCGAGCTAGAGTAATTTTCCTATTTTGCCAGAATATCTTCTTCGCTTGGACAGACTATCCCTACAACACATGACCTTTGCACATGAAATGAGATAGAGCTTTGGCACCAGTGCTATCCCGTTATTGAATATTGTTGTAACAGCTGTTCGCCTAATATTGAAACATACACACGCGCGCTCACACTACCAGAAGCCATTTACAAATTTTTACATTCCCCCATTCTCTTTTTTCGCCTGTTTATGGGCGTTTCTACCCTCTTCCTCCCTCCAAAGCACAGTTACAACAAGTGTCCAATTAACGAGAAGCCAATATGCATTCAAAAAGTCGACATACCTTTTCCTAGTGACACGAATAAGTTTTTTATTGTTGTATTCCTACCGACAATAAGCAGGAAAAATACAGCAATTTGAAAACATTTTCAGCACCAACAGTTGTAGGTGCTATCTATAATTTAATACATTTTTGATGCCCCGTTTTATAAATTAAATATGTCTGCGGATATAAAGGATCAATCTCTATGTTATTTATGATGGATTGAATGAAAGTGTATGAAGATAGTCAATAAAATCCATGTAGGATTGCTCCAATGAGTATTTAAGTGTTCCATGTCCATACGATTTAATTGCCTTGCAAATTTTCATTAGTTACGTTCAATCTCTATATATAAAAGCGAAATGGCACTGACTGATTCATTCATTCATTCATCACCAGAACTAAAAATCCACTGAACCGAATGCGTTCAAATTTGTCAGGCATGTTCAGTTGGCCCCCTGGCTAGGCGGAGAGGCCGAGCGAAGCGAGCCTGCCGGCTAGTAGAATACATAAGACTATTAAATTTGATAGAAAATATTTATACAATACTAACTATACAATACGTTCCAATAATTATGATACCTTCCAATTAAATTTTTTCTTCAGTTTGATTAAAATACACTAGTGTAGTAGTGGTAATAATTAGTGATAATGATGTAGAGGCAATAATTGATATATTATTAAAGCCTTTTTAATCCAATTGAATGTATGAAATTGGAAAGCAACTGATACGAACTAAGGACACTATTGCCCGGTTTTTCCAAGCACACTCCAACTTGAGGGACCCTCAAATTTGAAGGAACACTCAAATATTTGAGGGACCCTCAAATTTTGACCAATCGTCAATTAACAACGGAAATTTCCTATACTCTTAACATAGGAGAGTTGAGGGGCCCTCAAACCAAAGTTGAGGGACCCTCAAATTTTGACGAATGCTCAAATAACCACATTTCGGTCAAATTCAAGGTCCCGGGTTCAAACCCAGGTCAGACCAGGAATTTTTCTCAGGCCACTTTCCCGTGTTTCGGATGAACACGTTAAGCCGTCGGTCCCGGCTGCCTGAAAGCAGTCGTTAAGTCATGTCAGAGGCCCTGAAATTGATCAGGAGCGACCTGAAAACTCTGACACCAGACCTGAGCCAGCCAGGTTACACGAATATTATTATTATTTTTACCACATTCTTCTGTAACTACATCTACTCGTCGGTACGTTGTGAGGTTATGCATTTTCCAAATTAGCAAACATTGAATTATCTTCATTTATTGTTCAAAGGAGAATCGAAATATACTGGAATATATCGAAATATTCATGCCACAACACTTATTTTATCTTCATTCATAAAAAAAATCATGCAAACATTCGAAGTAGGCTACTGCTGGATTTTAGGTTATCGCTTTGAACTGATGATAATATTATTTTGTTTACAACATGAGTACCGTATGTAACCAATGAGAATGCAGATACGCTTCAGAAATTTTTTATAAAATATAACATGGTTATCTAAGTATTTGCCAAAATTTGAGGGTCCCTCAACTTTGGTTTGAGGGCCCCTCAAGTCTCCTATGTTAAGCCGCGTATCGACAGTCCGAGGCATGTGCCAGGAATGCCTCGCGCTACAGTCTGTTGACGCAAAAAAAAAGTATGAACTCATGGCTGAGGCACATGTGTGAATATAATCTGCAATAATCAAAAATAATTATAATTATAGTATAGTATATAGCATATACTATAATTATAATTATAATGAAAAATCTGCATATTTTGTAACCAAAAATGCGAGCACGCGAACAAATTGACTAGCGCCATCAAGCGGGAGACAAAGTAACTAATCTCTGACAATTGATAATTTAGACTTTGGAGGTTAGGAATGGGGTACAATTTTGAGGTTAGTTTGTAGAATCGTTCGTTGTGCGTTGCGAGGCAACAGGCACTGCTCGCAGCGAATTGTGTGCCGCGTTTGCCTGGCTGCTAGCAAACCCGGTATCGACAGTCCGAGGCATGTGCCACACATCGGACTGTCGATACGCGGCTTTACTCCAGTCTCCAGCTCAGTCAATATTGGTTCAAAAATTATTGATTTGGTCTTGAATAATTGAAGATCGAAATGTTTCCTATAATTGAGACCAGATCAAAAATGTTTGAACCAATATTGACCGATCTGGAGACTGGAGTAGATAATATACTAGTAGTAGTAGCGATGACTCTTCTTTGCGTGAACAGACTGTACCTTGAGGCATTCGCGGCACATGCCTCGGACTGTCGATACGCGGCTTTAGAAGTATGGAAAATGTCAGCTGTTGATTGATGATTCGTCGAAATTTAAGTGTCCCTCAAATATTTGAGTGTCCCTTAAAATTTGAGGGTCCCTCAAGTTTGAGTGTGCTTGGAAAAACCGGGCATAAGCTTCACATAAATTTCATCTCTATACCTTGAAATAATAAATTCTACAAAAATAAAGGATGAGAACTCATACCTATCATTCCTATCTGTGAAATTTCAAACATAACAGCATCAACACCAGCATCGATTCCGTGAAAAACAAACCATGGCCGACGATTCTCAACAAACCAATCAGATGACGTCATTAATCTTTTTTCTGACCAAGATTAATACAATTCAACTCGTGTTGTTTCAAGAGAGATCCAGCAATCAGCCAGACAGATTTCCAATTAAGATATTATCGGATTTGGGAATCAGTTTCCGCAATGTTTTTGTTTTCCCCGTATAGTCTGTCCAAGCAACGAAGACATTCTGAAGTACTCTAGCTTGGTCAATATTGGTTCAAAAATAATCAATTTGGTCTAAAATTGTAGGAAACTTTCTAATCTACAACTTAAGACCAAATTTTCAATTTTTGAACAAATATCGACCAAGCTGGCGTCATTTTCCCATCTTGCCAGAATGTCTTCTTTGCTTGGAAAGACTATATCACTCATAGTACACACATGCACGAATGTTTTCATCCATGTATTCGCATTTATTCACGCATATCTGACCTCAATACAATCGTAGTATTGCTATTAGAATGTGTGAAATAACCAATCAGCTTGAACCGCCGTAAAATGACGTCTATGCTATCGGCTATTATACAAGAATATTGTTGATCCATTATCGTTCTGCTGATTGAATTATAAAAATGTGATATTAATGACGTAATCAGATGATGATTAATATGAAAAAGTCTAGAATCAGTGTTGAATGAACAATATTCTTGTTGTGTTTCCCTATACTTCTACTATTATAGTCTGTCCAAGCAAAGAAGACCCTCTGGCAAGATAGGAAAATTACTCCAGCTTGGTCAATATTTTTTCAAGGATGAAATGTGGTCTTAATTGTGAATCAAATTGTTTTCTACAATATGAGATGAAATTGATAATTTTTGAACTAATATTGACCGAGCTTGAGTCATTTCCGCATCTTGCCAGATGGTCTTCTTTGCTTGGACAGACTATATCAATAACGATAGTATGATTACCATATTATGTTCTTCCATAATATTATTTCCACTTGCATACATATTCATGAATTTATTATTTATTGTAAATTCTGTAATATCAATCTAAAAACAAGACTAGAATATCACAAGCTGATACGGCTGACGCCAGAAAATTAAGGCAGTCTCGTCTGCTCCTTGTGCGCTTCAACAACTGATGTAGTCACTAAGGCTGAGGCCGCACTGCCGGCGGGTAGAGCTTGGAGGGTGGAGGGTAGTTGGTAAATCTATAGAACATACACACCATCCACAGTAATATATTATCGTATGAATGGAAGGTGTTCAGCCGCCAACTTGAAATTCTTAAATATGGACAACATAACCTCAAAAAACAGTATGACGTTATACCATTCATACGATGTATTACTGTGGATGGTGTGTATGTTCTATACATTCGCCAACTACCCTCCACCCTCCACGCTCTACCCACCGGCAGTGCGGCCTCAGCCTTATGCCGGGTTTTTCAAAGCACACTCAAAGTTGAGGGACCCTCAAATTTTGATGAACAGCTGACATTTTCTATGATAATTATAGGAAATGTAGTAAAGTGTAGTAAACTTGAGGGTCCCTCAAATTTGAGTGTGCTTGGAAAAACCGGGCATAAGAGTTGTAACTTAGCCTAGATGATGTTTTGGAAATCAGAAGAGACAATAGATTCTTTACATCAGCTGTTTCTTTAACTTCAACTTTTGAAAAATATTACACCGGTTTTGTGCTCACAAGCCGCCAGTGTAATGTAAATGTGATAAAAGATAGTCAATGATAATAGATTGTGAATGATAGTAAATTAAAATAGTGAAATTAAATGTGATAATTGTTAACTAATCAGTTATTAGTGTTAACATGATCACTGATATGATTGATAACTGATCAGTGATTACTTATACAACATTCACGGTAATATGTTATGCAAATAGAACGGAAGCCTCAGCATCCTCTCTTCTTTCTATAATAACTTCTAGCCAACGTTCAATGTTGATGTTTGCAGACAGGTTTCCAAAATAAATCACCAGATAGCGTCACTGTAAGCCCACCCGCATACGCTTTTCGCTTATCCAATTGCAACCGATATTTGGCCTAAAACCACCACCATTGATGGATTCAATCATCGATCAAAAGTGAATGATCATCATCATCAACACAACTGATGAATTTTCATGCTTGACCACACGCTGTTAATACTATGAAGACGGATTGACATCCATTTGCGCTGGCCCACCACAAACAATTATGTTTATTCTGTTTGAGTCTGTCCAATCAAAGAAGACATTCCGGCAAGATGGGAAAAGTGACTTCAGCTCGGTCATATTGGTTCAAAGATTAAAAATTTTGTCTAAAATTGTAGGAAACATTCTCATCTAAAGTTCAAGACCCAATTCATAATTTTTGAACTAATATTGACCGAGCTGAAGTCATTCTCCAATCTTGTCAGAATGTCTTTTTTGTGCTTGGACAGATTATACCATCATCATCATCATCATCATCATCGCCATCATCATCATCATCATCATCATCATCATCATCATCATCATCATCATCATCATCATCATCATCATCATGAAGTCATCACTTCCACAGCCATCATGATTGTTACCAATTCATTTATTCAAGATATTCACATAATTGTTATAGGATGAAATCATAGACACTTGAAAACAATTTCTTTTCCATAATTTCGATAAAACAATTCGAATTGATAAGCTAGTAATCCTAAACTTTTCTCATTACAATTTTAGTTCCTTTGATCCAGCGTTTTTTCTAAAATGTTTGCCCACGCTTAACTGCTATTCCTTCCAAGGTGATACATCTGATTGAAGACACAAGATTACGTCACACAACACAATTTAATAATGATGATAATAATCTCAAAAGAAACAATCCAGTCATTCAAAAGTCCTGTATCATCAGCATTATAACGTTTTGTATGGTATCATCCACTGGTGGCTCGTGCCCACGAAACAGGTGAAGTGCTGTACAGTGAAAGATACGGGCACTTCACCAGTTACGTGGATACGAGCCGCAAGTGGTATTATTACATTAAATTCTTGATTTAAACTCTTTCTTTGAGAAAGAAAAATCAACCGTAGACACTGCTTCATCCTCTCACGTTTCTGTATTATTCTCCCCCTTACCCCACCACCCCTTACGGCTGACTGTACAAAATGGAAATTTGATCGCTGTAGAATGACGTAAATGTTCTTAGTCAAATTTGGATTCTATAGTTGAATTGATTCAACTTCTTACTTCGACTGGAGGGGAGTCTTCAATGTGAGAGAGAGAGTCTGCTCAGCCAATAGAATCGAAACGCTAACCGCGCTGTTGTCAACTTTCCACTCCCATACGCACAGGTGCATTTTTAGAAATGCTCCGAGCAAGAAAGAACTACTAGATTAGCTTGTCTGTGTCTAGTGCGTGGATTGAGGGATTCGAGTAAACTGTGTAATCAATGTGGCAACGGCAACACTGCGCCAGCTCAATCCCCACATGTTGCTTCTCCCCAGATCCCCACGAGTAAGAAGTATTTTCAAAACGACTATAGTTCCTAATCATCCTTGATTATGAAAAGTGCACTGCTGATAAGCTTATGCTCTCAGATAAAATGATAAATAATTTTATCTGAATGATAATTATTCGCTTCTAATTAGCAGATTTTGTTGAACATGAACATTTATCAATAATAAATCCTGCTCTCATCTCTTCCAATGTAGAATTAATGGATTCCTAGAATAATAATTCCAGAATACTGAGAATCGAAAAATCTTCCATTTCACCCTCCTGTGACACTATAGAAAGACAAGCTTTTGACTGCGGTATTAAAAAAGCTTGAACGTATACTGATTAATTCTGTAGAAATGGAGGTAATGAGAAAGCAGAAAAAAAACTCTTGAAATGAACGATGTAGAATGAGAGAAAGAAAGAGAGAGAGAGAAAGAAAAAGAAAACCCAAGATTAAAGAGGAAGGTGATTAGGTTCTTTGTTGGGGAAGAAAAAGAAAGAATATGAGAATTGAAGCAAGCTATTCGGATTCTAACCAAAGTCTAAGGATAAGCGAGGTTTGAGTTGCAGAGAATTGGATATCCAGCAAATTTCAATCTAGCAAAAGAACCGGCGTCCCATTAATTGAAACTTTATCAGTGGATTAGTTTATAATTGAGGAAAATCGGGTTGGAAAGCTTCTTGGAAAGAAGGAAATCGACGGTCATCCCTATGAAAACTCAAGAAAGTTAATTATCCCTATTCAGGTTCAAGGGATTTGAAACTGGATTTATGAGTTATTGATTGAAAAATAAAAAATTTTGTCTCTAATTGTAGAAAAATTCTACAATATAAAACAAAATTTATAATATTTCAACAAATATTGACCGAGCTCAAGTCATTTTCCCATTTTACCAGAATGTCTTCTTCCCTTGTACAGACTATCAGTGTACAGTACGTGTAGGCTAAGTGACACCGCTCTCAAAGAATTATTCGAGGCAACAGTTACTGCTGAGTTCAATTATTATAAAAGGATAAACAACATATTTCGATCTTTATAACTGCAATACAATCAATACTAGACTTTCCCCAATTTAGTATTTTAGGATTCTCAAAGCAATAACAAAACAAAACAAACTCAATGATGCGTTGAAAATGTTCGGAAACATTTCGAAGCTGTTTGTCCACAATCAATTAGTTGGCCAACTCAAATAAAGAGCGCGCAATTTCTGCAAACTATTCGACGATTAAGTTGCTGCTTTTGCTATGAGCTGCTTTTGAGCTAGAAGCTGTGAGGCGGCAAATGAAATTAAATTAACGTAGCATGTTTGTTTACCCAAGTGCTTTGCGAGCGGCGGTTTTAGAAACGAAACTTGGTTAAACAGAGAAGGTAGATCTACAAAATTTGCTAGTAAGGAATAGAGGGAAAAAGCTGTTGGAGAGAGTAGGATGATCAACAAATCTCTAGTAAAAGTGAGCGAGAGAAAGCATCCAGTCTGGTGTAGACTACTAGGGATTGCGATGGAAATATCCTCATTTTTGAATGAAGATTAGTGTAAAATCTATATTCAACAGCAACTCTCAATCTCTGTTTCGAAGTAACGTTGATAAAGTTTGAGCAAGATTTGAAGGAGGCCACAAAATCTTTGAATATTCAATGAGACATGAGACTTTAATGGAACAGTACACTGTATAACATTCCAGGTATACCTGAAATGTTTGAGATTGATGTTCATCTTTCTATGTGGTAGCAAAGACAATATCATAAAGAGATATACATTTATATTCTATTTATTTATGTTACAAATGACACTGACATTGAGAGATAAAATCCTAAGGTAATTCTTGTGCTATTCTATCTTTCAAATTTATAATATGATACAGTCCAAAATGTGGGTTAGACTATGTTCAGTTATGTTTCTTCACTTCTCAATTTTTAATGCAAACCCTCTCAAACATAGAATTTTGAATTAAGATCGATTAAGCACCAAATTAAATAACGGAAGTACACTCAATAAGCACTTAAAACTGTAAAATATTGGCTTCTTTTGAAAATTTTTGACCCAAAATTTTAAATGGTTATGGTTCTATGGTAATCTTTTCTATGATACTATGAAATATTCTACTCTACTATGGTAGTTTTATTCCAAGGTAAGTATAATTTATATAAGGTTACTATAATTATATGAACCTTGGTTTTATTTACCAGTAGGCTATACCGTCTGATATCATCTTGATAATTTTCATCATCAAATCAGATAGCACTGGCGGCTCGTGCCCACGAAACAGGTGAAGTGCTCGTATATTTTACTGTACAGCACCTCACCTGTTTCGTGGGCACGAGCCGCCAGTGTCAGATAGTCTTTGATTATAGTAGAGGTGATATTGCTCCAACTTATATTTGAAATACCGTATACAATAATTCGTAAATGGTAAAATCGCACTGGCGGCTCGTGCCCACGAAAAGTGCTATTTATTTATTTATTCATCATCACACATCATCATACATTGAGCTGGACTCATTTGATTGGTGACTTGTCATATTTCTGAAACTAAGTTACATACAATGAAAGATACGAACACTTTAACTGTTGGTGGGCACGAGCCGCAAGTTTTAAAATGAACATTGCCCAACGTCCACCATCTTCTTCTGTTGACAATAGTCGGCCATTTGCTGAGTGGAATACTCGCTTCCTATTGGCCAGCTGTTTAGAGCCTTACTATTGGCTGGTGGGCGGGTCATTCGAACGTTGAAACAGAACAGAATCACAAAAGTCCATTCTAATTGGTGTATGATTATACAATAGTGGCTATTGAATATTTTACTATTCTTTGATGTTAGTTGATCAGCCTACTATTCATTCATGTTGGTATTATATAATATACAATTTTCAATTAACAATTTGGAGGAATAAGTTATTGTAAACCTTATTATGCTCCAAACATTCTTGAACTTCTTTCCTGAGATATCCTTATGTACCCATTTTTATTTTTATTTTTTTCTAAATGGTACATGGTATTTCAATACTTATTCTCCATTTTATTAATAATTTAATATTGTTATTTTCATTCATGCTACTTGTCCAATAATCTGTATACTTCACTCCATCAGTTTTTATTATTCACATATTGCTATACATCTCAGAAATAGGTAAGTATGAGTAAATAAGACTTATCAAGGTGCGGATGTGATAAAAAAATCCATAATCAATATTACAATATCTTTCGAACGATTTATTGTGCCTTGAGAATACTATGTATTCCTATTATTGAGAGACACAACTCCCATATCAGATACAAAATATGAAGATCGAATAAACCCAATCCCAGATAAATTTTACAAACTCTCCTAAACTACTGTAGCAGAAACTACCTGGGAAAGTAGGGTGTAATGGATAAATACCAAAAATCGATGAGATGAAAAAAATCTAGAAAACTCCTTTCAAACACTAAAATTCTATAAAATAACTCTGAAATCCTATCCCTTTTACTGTTTTGGTGAGTTGAATGAATAAATGTTTTATTTCCCAATATACTAACACTTAATCAATAACAAAATTATAAAATATTCACATTCAACAATCTGAGAAAAATCTGCTTGACTATGCCTAACTACATAAGAGTTTTTCAAGATTTCAACAAACGAATAACATTGATTGAGTGATAGCGAATCAAAACGAGTGCTTAAGATACAAATCTCTCCTGCTACATCGGATAGCCCAACAAAATCATGTTAGTTATACTGTAGGGCGAACAAGGAGCAAGTCAACTTATTGTTAGGTAAGAAAGTGAGTCCTCCAGACACGTCGGTATCAACTTGCATGACAGCGCGTTTGTTACACGCATCATCCATCATTGAGCCACCCTTGAACATGCTCTCTTCACCAATGTTAGTTCACACCTCATCGATCTTCATCTTATTTCATCCCTTTCCCCCTTATCCCATCTTTTTCTTCATATTATCTCTCTCTTTTTTCCTCTTTCTATTTCTTTTCTTCATCTTAACACTCTCTTTTTCCCTCTTTCTATCCCTTTTCTTCATCTTATTCCTCTCTTTTTCCCTCTTTCTATCTCTTTCCTTAATCTCATTCCCTCCCTTTCCCCCTTATTCCACCTATTTCTTCATCTTATTCCCTTCCTTCACCCCTTATTCCACATTTTTTATTCATCTTGTCCTCTTCCTTCCTCCTCTTTCTTTTCTTTTTCTTCATCTTAAGAACCTACAGTAGAACGCTGATTATTATCCGAACTAAGTGGGACCGTGGTCAATTCGGATAAGCAAAAATTCGGGTAGTTGGACATGGAATTTCATTAGAGTTAAACATGGAATAAACTGTATTACATTTGAAAAGTACAGTGTAGTGATGTTAAATTAATATGGAAAGCAAAACAAATAACTACAAATAAACTACACTAGGCTTGTAGTACTAAGCTACAGTACTCTGTACTAAACTACAGTACTCTGTACTAAACTACAGTACTCTGTACTAAACTACAGTACGCTGTACTAAACTACAGTACAACACATCGCCTCGCCGCGCTACGTTCACGTCGGAAACGCTGGTTTTAAATCTATTACTACGCTTAAGACCGATTCGGATAATTGGCAATTCGGATAATCGGCGTTCTACTGTACTGTATACAAAATAACGTAATAATAACACAAAATTCTCAATCGAAATATTATGAATGATCAATTCAAATCCTTGATAACTTGATCTACTTCAGATTCTATACTTCAAACAATCGAATTCATTTGAATCGAAGATCGTAACTGAAATCGTGAATAGAAAATGTTATTCCCTTATATCACCTTTGAATTTGGATTATTGTAAACACTGCTTATCATTCTTTCCCATGATTATGATCAGGGTAATGAGAATAATTGTTCCAAGTTGGCGTTAAAAAAATGAGAATAATCTTTCTGTACAAACAATACTACGTA
The DNA here is from genome assembly GCA_017141385.1 of Sogatella furcifera. Lineage (NCBI taxonomy): Eukaryota > Metazoa > Arthropoda > Insecta > Hemiptera > Delphacidae > Sogatella > Sogatella furcifera. The sequence goes on from CM029554.1 coordinate 6,018,985, forward strand.
ACTGCATATTCCGTTCTACCATATTCACAGAGGGAAGCTTCCAATAATAACCACATATTATGAGCCTCATTATCAATTCCAATACCTCTCGAATATCTTCATAGAGAACTTCAAAAATGCTTTATAGCACCAGCAGCAGAAGTGCTTTTCCAGTACTTCAAAATCAAGTACCTACTGCCTTACACGCTCGATGTTATGGATGAACTCACATACTGTATCCTGTAAAGTGTGTCCAAGCAAAGAAGACATTATGGCAAGATGAGAAAATGAATCTATCTCGGTCAATATATTGGTTCAAAAATGCTAAGTTTGGCATGAAATTGTGGATCAGAATACTCCTACAATTTGAAATGGACTTTATAATTTTCGGACCAATATTGATCGAGCTGGAGTTCAGTGGCGGCTCGTACCCACGAAACAGGTGAAGTGCTGTACAGTAAAAGATACGGGCTCTTCACCTGTTTCGTGGGCACGAGCCGCCAGTGCTTGAGTTATTTTCCCATCTTGCTGAAATGTCTTCTTTGCTTGGACACACTACATAATAATAGATTTTCGCCATACTCGTATGTAATACACAACTTTCCAAGCTAGATTTGCGTTTGGGAAATTGCTGTTTACAGAGAATCAAAGATCAGCTGTTCTGAATGCGGGAATAATCATCTTGATGATTATTACAGCACTGAAAATCTAGTCCAGCTGTTTTTTCCGAATTCCGACGTATGAATTAACGAGTCCAACGAGCCGCCATCACAGTTTGCTGTGTGCTTTTGAGTAGCTGTTGTGTTGAGGTTATGTTGGCTTCAGTTAATTTATTCAGTTGTTTGAGGTTTTAATAAATCCTTTTCGGACTAGTATGACAGAAAGAAATGTACATAATTTGTGTGGGATGGTTCACATACTCATAATTATTTTCCAAACTCGCCTATCGGCTCGTTTGTAAACATAGATAATTCGTATGTAAAAACGCCTTTCCCACACTCATTATGTGATATACTATTTCAATAATATCTGTTCAAATATCAGTCTTCCAGCACATACATAACACAGATTTTGTAAACGTCGATATATTCAATTCAATATCAATAAAGGCTAGTAATATCATATTAATAATATACTGGAGTATAGACTGTCTATGTTATATGCATATATATCATCCATGTAATAAATGTCATACACATTTTATATTTGAGTGAAAATAAATACAGACATTTTCCGACACAGCCTATTGTGCGTGGAAAACTCATAACTCGTTCACTACTTTTCCGTCACATTTTCTTTCTCGTTTGCCCTTTATGAAATTCCACCACCGACCGCGAGAGTGTGTTTCGTGCGCTGATAATGCCAGATATTAAAAGCCAACTCTTTTGTTGTGGTATTGCGAATGCGGTGGGAGAATCACGTGGTTCTTTTTTGAAGCAATTGAAAAAAGTGTCAAAAAAGGAAGGATTGAAGGAAGAGATGCTTGAATTTACTTTTTACTCAAATAATAAGATTTTGTGTGGAAACCATTCGATTATTTCTCAACAGGTTATCCTATAAAGTTGTGGAATTTGGAATATACAAACTATAATTTATAGGTACATTCAATTATTAAATTTAGATTGTATCTCACGCAAAATAATGAAAATACAATAAAGTCTTTTCATATTAATTCATCTAAATTGAATTAAGTGGAAAAATATGGATTCACAATAACAGATGGGAATGCAGTATAATATAATGAATAAATGACATAACATGTTAATGAATATAACATGTTAGGAGGAATGTTTCATAACATAGCCTATAGTCTGCACTAGGGCTCTATAAGAAGGGGGTAGACGCAGCATCCGCCATTCTGTAGTCAACATACAGCGCCAAATTTGAATTCATAGAAATATTTTTGAATATAGAGACGATTAACAGATGTTGATCAGGTTGAGCAAATCTATAAAGTTTCCTCTCAAATATTTCCAGATTAATTTCTCATACAAAATAATTTATTGTTTAGCAGGTAAGGTAAGGCATACATAGCCGTCCAAGTTCAAAGATAACATTATTTCTAGCATCTGATCAAAAATATCAATATTTTCTCCTGCAAGACTAATTTTCTTATCAAGTAAAAGCATCAAAGCAAGAAAATCCCATACAAGTACGAAAAGAATAATCAATTCCAGAATCTGGTTAGAAATATCAATTTTCACCTGCTTGGCTTTGATTCTTATCAAGAAAGATATCAAAGCAACAAGAACCCACTTCCAGTATCTGATTAAAAGTTTCAGTTCTTTTTTCATATCAAAACTCATCTTCTATCGATAAAGCGGCAACGTCACCACAGAAGAAAAAACCCTATAACAGTTCTGATTGGAAAATGTAATAGTGAGGATGATAATCCTAGATACACCCCCTGGAGAATGGTGATTATGAACGGAGCAATGGAGATGCCGCACTGGCGGCTCGTACCCACGAAACAGGTGGAGTGCCCGTATCTTTTACTGTACAGCACTTCACCTGTTTCGTGGGCACGAGCCGACAGTGGATGCCAGCTAAGACTAGCCGATTGTGAGTGGGTTTAGGGGATGAATGGGGGGTGGGAGGGTTGAAATATGGATGGAAAGGGGTTTTAAGGATCGAGGGGGAGGGGGACGGTTTAGTGGCTTGATGCAGTAACAGAGATTACTTCCATCCTCTGGAAAATTGCAAATTAATATCACCACGGTTTCGCACTCGGAGAGAGAGAGAGAGAGAGAGAGAATAAGTAAGAAAAAGGGAGGGTGAGAGAGAGAATAAGTAAGAGAAAGGAAGAGTGAGAGAGAGGATAAGTAAGAGAAAGAGAGTGAGAAAGATAGAGTAGAAGTGGAGAAGAGTGAGTTTAAAAAAAGAGAGATCCAATAACATTGAAATTCAAGAAAAAAAAGAATAAGGGAGAGAAGAGAAAGAAAGAGATAATGAGAAAGAAACAGAGTACGAGAGAGTGTGAGAAAGAGAAAGAGAGACAGTGAGAGTGAGAGAGGAAAAAATGCGTGAATTTGAATGGAGAGAAGCGCTTCACAGGCTTGCGGGTACACTCTAATAGCGGTCTAATTTCTCCTTTGCATTATAACCCGCCCTCCCACCAGCCCGTCATCCGTTAAACTTGAAATTCTTATCGGTTCACCCTTTATCTCGCTTCGGCTCATCCTTTGAATTTCTTATTATTTTCTTCTTTTTCGTCATCTTATTTAAAAAAATCATTCATTCCATATTCATATCTTTCATACTTTAACGTTTTCATTTTTTTCAAAACTTTTTTCTCATTTTTCCAGTTCATTTATGAGCTTTCATCCTCTTCTTCTATCTTCTTCCAAGAACCAATTTTTTCCTGTTCCAGAAATTCTTCATCCATGGAAAAATTATTAGATATTGAATCTCAAATTCTTCATCCTTTTGTCCACTTATTTAGTTCTAGTTCTTCTTTTTAGATTTTTTCTATCGTCATAGTTCATACTCCTTCCATCTTACTCCACACTCTCACTTCTGTCTATCCTTCCTTCTCTTCTCTCATCCTATTTTTGTCCTCACTAACCTCTACTATCCTAATCTCTATTATCCTTTTTCTACTGTCTTTATTACTATTGTCCTTATTACTACTGTCCTTATTTCTACTATCTCCCTGTATTCTTTCTTCTCTCATGTACTTTTCTCCTTCCTATCTGGTCCTTTTTCATCTCATTATTTATGTCCTTCTTAACAGCATTCCTCTCTCCTTCTACTTTATCTTCTTCTTCTTTTTCTTCTCCACCCTATTCTTTCATCACATTACATAGGGTACTTTTTTATACTATGTAATTCTCTTTTCTTCCCTTCATTCCTCTTTCTTTTTTCCTTCACTTCCTTCTCTTATTTCTTCCCCAACAATGATTCTGACCGAAAAGTTTTTCAAGAATCCGTCCTCACAATATTATTATTGCCAACCACGCCTTCACAATTCATTATGGAAAGCAGATATTCAAAATTTGCATTTGAAAGTTTAATTTTCCTTTCATTACACAGTTGGATGTCTCGGAGATACAAAAATGTAAGAATGAAAGTGGAAGAGAAATGGAATGGAAATAATTACACCCAGATTCAATTTTTTTAGATTATAATGTACATCATCGATACAGCCTGAAATATTGAATCATTCAAACTTAAACTCCACTTTATCAAAATGCCCAGTACCTAATGTATTCATCCATTTATTCTGTTTATGAGTTGATAAAGGAATAGAACTCAGACAACAAAGTCCAAAACGTCTTGCCCCAAATTTCGATACATAATTATTCAAAAAGAGGTTAAAACAAACATTTTAGAATTCTAAGCTGTTTTGATTCATCACTGGGGAACTTATCAAATAATCATGGAATTGTTGAACAAATTTACTGAACAATAACACTATCAATATTCATTAATAATGTCATATTGAAATCAATAATTTTCAAAATTATCCTATCAGACAATAAACTAATCATACATTTAATAATCATCATAGACAGATAGAACAGACCAAGTATAGTCTGTCCACGCAAAGAAGACCCTCTGGAAAAATTGGAAAATGACTCCAGCTTGGTCAACACTTGTTCAAGGAATATAAATGTGGTCTCAAAAGTAGATCAAATTGTTCCCTACAATTTGAGATCAAATTGATAATTTTTTAACCGAAATTGACCGAGCTTGAGTTATTTTCCCATCTTGCCAGAGGGTCTTCTTTGTTTGGACAGACTATACCATATAAGTCATATTAAATAGAAGTCTCCATTGAACAGTAGAAAAATAAGAACTGATACCGTATACTAAGTAGTCTATGCTGAGTACTGTATTTGTTGTATACTCAAGTATAACCAGTAAACTTGGTCCAAAGCTGTACACGTTCCTATACTGAAACGTATTCTATCTTTACCAAACATTCAGTTTTATTCCTCAACTTTATTCGACATTCGCCCACCAACTATGTCCAAGCAAAGAAAACATTCTAGCAAGACGGGAAAATTACTCCAGCTCGGTCAATATTCACTCAAAAATTATGAATTTGATCTCAAATGGCAGAGCAGAATGTTTCCTACAATTGAAGACCAAATTTAAAAAAATTGAACTAATACTGAGCAATTTTGGAGTCATTCTCTGATTTTACCCGAATACCTTCGTTACTTGGACAGAGTATATAATAGTTAGTATTCTAGGTCGAAGTAAGTACTCGGCATGTCGAAGACTGTGAGTGAGCATCATTAAATACAAAGCTGTTACATAAAAAGCGACCTAGAAATCCACTCGATCGTTTCGCTGATGTCCCCCAGTTGGAAACAGAGTATTGGATTTTCTTTTTTCCCCCAGGAGAAATAGCTTGTTTCATCGTTTGGATTTACTTTTTGCCAGTTCTCCTCAATTGATAAGAAGCACTTGTCATAAATTTATGCCAGAAGTTCGTTCGAGTAAACGATTGGTTTCTACGTTTCGCTTCGATTTTGCGTCGTTTGTTTCAATCAGAAACCTATCATGACGTCATTACCGCTTTTTGCTGCAAGAAATGTTTTGGCACAGATTGCTGTAGCTGGTTCTTTCTACAGTACTGTACAGCTTCCTTTCCGGTCCGTATGTTGCAGTCTGGTAGAAACACTACTAAACGACCTCTCATCAATAAAGTTGGAGGAGAGGAACAAAGGTTCTATTAGCAGGATTTGATGACTTTCTGTTGCTTTTGATTGATAACATTACTCTACATATGAGTGACAAAACTCCACGTAGGTTGTATTCTGTCCAAAGAAGACATTCTGGCAAGATGGGAAAATGTCTCAGGCTACAATATTGATAAAAAATTATAGTATTTAATCTCAAATTGTAGGAAACATTCTAATTGTTGAGTTAATATTGACCGATCGGGAGTATTTTATCCATCTTGCCAGAATGCCTTCTTCGCTTGGACAGACTATATGAGCTATTCATCAAGAATATGTTATCTTCGTTTAAAGAACGAAAAACTAGATTATTTTGGCAGATTCATTATTTCGACGAATTAATCGTATAAAACCCTCTTCACACAGCGTGTTTTTTATAATCTGGAATGATACAAAAGTCCAAAATTGATACGCAATCGTACAGGAAGGAAGCTCATTGACACCAAATATGTGAAACTTGAGTTAGTGATTTTATGTAGCCTTGTACGGTATTAGAAAACACGAATAATTACGTTCAATTTATCCACTGGCGGCTCGTGCCCACGAAACAGGTGAAGTGCTGTACAGTAAAAGATACGGACACTTCACCTGTTTCGTGGGCACGAGCCGCCAGTGAATTTATCATACTAATTCCCCGTACTAAAAATCCATGGGATGGATATTATAAGTCAAATAAATGATTGTAAGAGGATTTAACAAAAATACCTCCAACAGTTCAGTTCCACTTTCACTAGTAGGCGCTTTCAAATTCCATCAAACGACTCAAATCTTCAAATAATGAAGCAAGCATTCCTTGAACACAAGCAATCCTTCAAAATCTCCATATTTTTCCACTAGAAGCATTCAAAATACAATTATTTCTTCGCAGAATTCATTCTGCATAGCTTCTATTTCCGAAAGGCAACGTTGTTTGTTATCAAACGCCATCCTTCCAATTACTCAAATTCCCCAGCATAAATGTTGGAGTGATTGATCAGTGGAATTCCAATTTGGGTAATTGTCTGTCTGGCCTGTTTCTCTCAACATTGTTGAAGAGACTCGCGCTGAATAAGTGTGGTAGAATGGAGGAAATGGAGGAATGGAGGAATGTAGGAATGTAGGAAAGAATGGGGAGGAAAAGAGTGGTTTAGAATGAATAGACAAGGAGGAAGTGGGATGGAGAAGAGTGATGTAGAATAATAATAGAGAAGAGAGTGGGATGAAGAAGAGTGAAATTAGCTAAAAAGGAGGAGGGAATAGTTGAGAAAAGTATAAGAAAGGAGGAAATAAAGGAAGAAATCAAGATTTGTGGAGTAAAACAGAAGCTAATAGCAGAATAAGGATCAATAAATGATAATATCAAAATGGAAAGAGTACGGGAATGAGTGAAGAAATGAATGAATCATGAGAAAAAGAGAGAATATGAGAGAATGAAGGAAGCAATTACAGGGAAAATTAGAGATGAAGTTGGGAAAATTGGGAAACTGACGTGACAAAGAAAAATAGTTATAGGGGAAGAATAATTATTTTTATTATGTTTATTATCATTAATTGATTGCAATCAATCAACAAGAAACAAATACGAAAATTCATTGAAATAGGTACAAAGCAAAAAAAATATATGGGAGAGGAAGACAAATAATAAGAGCGGAAATCGAATAGGATGTAAAAAATTAGGAGCAGCATGAAAATGGAAAAAATAAACTTGGGAAATAAGAAAATTTGGAAAAAGAGGAAAGTGAAATTGAAGAGGGAAACTAGAAAAATAGATGGAGTAGAGAGGAAAAATAAATAGTAAATTGAAGGAAAATAATACACTGTCAAGAATACAAACAAGAGAATAAAACAAAGAAGAAGGAAAAAACTGAATAAACAGGAGACAAACGAATGAAATGCAGAATGTAGGGAAATCATGTTTGCGGAAAAAAGAATGAGAAGATTAACAGCATGAAAAATATAGTGAGAATAGGAAAAAAATCCAAAATAAAGAATAGCAGGAAGTTGAATAGAAGAAGAGAAGCTCTGCTCAAAGAATACCGACTTACATAGTCTGATCGAGCAAAGAAGACATTCTGGCAAGATAGGAAAATGAATCCAGTTTGATTAATACTGGTTCAATAGACAATAATTCTAGGGTTCTAGAATGAGTCTTTATGATCTATTCAATGTAACTTCCGTTAAATGAATTTCATACTTCCTCTTTCCTAAACATGTACCGCCAAATCAAAAGTTGAATCAGAATGCCAGCTCACCATGGTAGCCTTGCTTCAGTACTAGTTTTCTTATCCGCCACAAAGCTAGAGTTACTACCAACTGAATTGATAGAATACTTCTTCTACGCTTATCTGTATTCAAAAACCGTTCTTCCAAGGGTCGCTCGCATACTTCTGGCCAAGTTTTGCAACAATTTCATTATAACTTTTTCTACCGCCGCATGATTCAATCCGAGAAAGAAACGCTTTTAGGAACTTAGTTGTGGGGCAGCCACCGTACAAACCTGTATGAATTGTTAATCGTGAGGGAAAAGAAAGCATTTTTTACTTGGCAACGGGATTGAGATTTCAACAATCAACATATTTTCGTGATTTTTTCTTTTACCGAGCCGTAAAATTAAAAACTTAATATTTCTTGAAAAGGTTTGTGAATTTTTCCTTTATTTTTCATTGATACATTCCTTGGCAGATTTCAAAGTTTTTGTGAGTAGAGTAATGTTTGATTCCTGTGGGAGGAGAAGACCCGTAAATTATGAAAACCCGTCTTTTAGCTTTCTTGATTTTTTCATATGATTATTATTATTCTTCAATACTTCAAATTCAATTTGACTAATCGATTTGCCTTAAACCCTTTAACCTTAGAACATCTCCACCATTCATTTCGCCTTTTCACATTAGAATTTCGTAATGAAATCATGCATCGCATACCATCTTAATGTATGAAAAATGATAATTTCATAATCTTGGATTCATCTCTATTAATCAAAATAGTTGAGTGAAAATGCGTGACATGATTTCGGTATGGAATTCCAAGAAAAATAGAAATGGTTGTTCCAAGAAATAAAAATAGTTGTGTTGGACACAACTGATAAATTGAAAACTTTCACGAAATTGGTTGATAAGTTTTCAAGATTCAAGTTTTCTTGATGCCACACTGACATAATCTTTTAAATATCAGTGATAATAATAATACATGTTGAACATTGTTTACTTTCTCCCAAAGCAAGTATTGAATTCGCGAACTAGAGTATTGTATTGTATTAAAAGAATATTCAACATACTTTAATAATAATTGTTTATTTTTCAAGAAATCTATAAAAGATGAATTAATTCTGTAATGCTTTTATATTTTTTTCTATTTTTCACTGGATTTGCAGACGTCACAGATTACGAGAGTTTTTAAAATATTGCTGGTCTCAAATTATAATTTGTTAAATATTTTGATTTCTTTTTGATTGTTTGAAAGTTGACTACGAAAACTGAATGATGTAGTTGACTTATTTCCTGTTTCTATATTGTATTTTTCCGAATGGAAAAAAAATAAAATTCATTATTCATTATTCTTATTCATTGTTATTCAAACCGCATTCAAGATAAACACTGTAACTGTTTTGGATTGAATTTCTCCAATTAACAATATAAATATATTAGTAACGGTTTGAAATAGCGATGTGCGGTTTCCAGATTTCAATTTCTCTCAAATTTTTGCATCGAAATCATCCTGTATCACATGACATAACACACTTCCCATTCAACAATGGTCTTAGATTCAAGATGACTGACAAATTTTTCAGTTTCACAGTCAATTAGAACTCTCAATTTCAGTACGATTCCCACTGGCCTGTGAATTACCATTGCTCAATAAATATCACTGCAAATAAACAGGTGAAGTGCTGTACAGTAAAAGATACGGACACTTCACCTCTCATGGGTACGAGCTGCCAGTGATAAGTATTAATCAGTTTCCAAACTATTCATTTCCCTGTATAAATAACACTCAACATGACAACGTTTTCAATATTATCCTATGCAAAGATTCACTAATATATCCCACTAATAAGAATATTGATTGATGAGATATTAATCAAACCCGATAATCAGATTTCATAGATTAGATTAAGATTAAGATTTCATAGAATCGGACCCTAATGAATATTCATCATGATCATGGTTACAGTCATAATAATTTATTTAGAGATAATTTACAACCGAGAGTATAACAGGAATCCACCCAAAACTGTTACTCTTCCAATCTCCACAAACAATATCATTATGATATCGACTCAAAACATTAAAATAATGATGTATCGATAGTAAGAGATCAATTTATCATATTTCCCTTATGCTAAAATTCAGCATAACTATAATAAAAATTTATTTATTTATTCCATCAAATTAATACAGAAAAAACCAGTGCTAGCCCAAAACTTCTTCTCCACCAATTTTAATTAAAATGTCCAAATTCAGGATATGTTCCTTTTCACACTTTACACTTAACACAATTTTCACTCAGAAAAAAACATCATAGAGAATTTTGAATTGGAAGGTTTACGGAAGAAATTGATATAAGAAATCCATTAAAATTATCATTCTAAAACTTGAAAAATAATTATAAACATTAAAAATTTGGCGCCACAATAAAATCACTAGTTCACAAATCAATTATTATTATTTGATAACAATGATATTTCTGGATGAACCTTGATGATTTTGATTAATAAATCCGTGGAAATAGCATTGTGAGTGTAATCTAAACGACAAAATCTGATCCAATGAACAAATCTGACTAACTCTGAAATCCCTCATAATAAGAGATTACCTGGAACTCATGCTTTAGAAAGCATCCAAGTTTTAATAAGACTCTCGTTCCGCAACAGAATAATTACAACGGTCAACAAGGAAAACGGAAATTCAATGAGGAAAAGTGGCAAGAGTCGAAAATCAATACAGCAGGTTCCAAAATAACTGGCGGTTCACAAACTATAGCTATCAATGCTCATATCTTTTAGGACAGTCTGATAGCGTTCTTCAATGGAACAGCAGTTGAAAGCGATTTCAACTAAACCATTTCACACTTAAAGAGAGCATCCAGACTGTCCTTACAGAGCTGATCACAAAAAACAGACATTCGCCAACCGCCAGTTCTTATGGCGTCTACTAAAGACTGCCGCGGATCCCGAATATTTCAGGGGCTCACGGCTATTTATAGAAACTCCAGTCCCCCTTCCTTTTTCCCGATCCCTGTGTTCCCGATGCCTGTGCACAGGTATAGTCTGTCCAAGCAACGAAGACACTCAGGCAAGATGAGAAAAAGACTTCAGCTCGATCAATATTAGTTCAAAAGTTTTAAATATGGTGTCAAATTGTAGATCAGAATGTTTCCTACAATTTGAGACAAAATTCATAATATTTGAATCAATATTAATTGAGCTAGAGTCATTTTCACATCTTGCCAGAATGTCTTCTTTGATTGGACAAACTATACGCCTCAATAGCGAGCTCTCAATACACTTCTTTGCACATATTTGCACAGCAGATTCCAACGTAATTGGCGGATGACAATCGACTATTTTTGGTTCTCATCTCTGTCAAAATAGTTAGCGACCGGTCTGGGAGAGCATATCAAGTCGAGGGCTACCTCAGCCATACTTACTCGCTTTAGGAGACAGTTTCCAAACTGTCCTGACAGAGCTGAGAATTAATAACAGATAATCGTAAACCGCCTATTCTGTTGGCATCTGCTACGAAACAGGGATGCCCTCTGGCGGCAAAGTTGTGAATCGTTCGCTCGCTTGCGATAGGCCTAAACCACAAGCGGATGAGGCCAAATGATACGAGTTGTATTTCGATGTGTATGGTCTGTCCAAGCAAAGAAGACCCTCTGGCGAGATAGGAAAATGACTCCAGCTTGGTCAATATCGATTGGAGAATTATTTATTTGGTCTAAAATTGTAGATCAGAATACTCCCTAAAATTTGAGATCAAATTGATAATTTTTGAGCCAAAATTGATCGAGCTTGAGTCATTTTCGCATCATGCCAGAGGGTCTTCTTTGCTTGGACAGAGTATAGTAGAGTTTAAAGGAAAGTTCAACCTGTAGATGATGATATTTGTTTAAAGAAAGAAGAGTGGCAATTGTACATACAGTATTTGGAAATAGGGAATTGAAGAAAAGTGTATTGATTTCAATTGAAGTTTCGTTGATTCTTACTCACGATTGAGCATGTTTCTTTCAATATACATACCAGCAAAGTTTTACTATCAAAATATAGGAATTCCATAAAAAATTCAGACGATAGTGGCAACTATCTCGTTAACAGATAATGAAACTCGCCAACTCACTGGCGGCTCGTGCCCTCAAAACAGGTGAAGTGCTGTAGTAAAAGATACGGGCATTTCACCTGTTTCGTGGGTGCGCCAACTGTGAATAGACATCAAAGGTCATGAATTTGAAAGAGACCATCCCTAGATCTCTGAAATAACTTGAAATTTGATAGAGAATATATTATTCATTCAATAAATGAGCATACATTTCATTTTACTATTATAGGCTATATGAAACATCGTTACTCATCGACTTGACAAACAAGACCATTGCGTTTAAGCTGAATTATAATTATAAGTATTTTACTTGAAACTAAATTATAAGTATGCTACAGGGAGAAAATAGATCACAATGACCTCAAAGACCACAAAGGGTACCATTAATTAATACATTTTCGAAATAAAAATATTTTGAAACTCACCAAAGATCGAAAAATAGAGATGTTAAACTAGTGAACTACGAGGTATACCTGTAAAAGAGGAAGAGATTTAGTTTAATACATGGAATTTTCCCGGTTTGTGATTTACAACCTACTGATATATAATGATCATTATCAAAAAAATTGTATCCGTATTCTTCCTGTGGAAATTTAAACTTTTAAGCGATATTTTCATGACTTAAAAATTTTGATACCAAGTGCAGCTGACTCAAAAAGGTTTTCGGTTTCGTCTGTCTCTTGTACGTCATGTAACCTACTAACAGCTTGTGTAAAGCCTCTATTGTCTCTTTCGAATTGAGAAAATATCATGTAGGCATTGCTAGGTGACAACTCTAACAATTGATGACAACATCAGCTGTTGAAAAACGAAAGGAGCAGACGAAGCCGCCTATTTTATTGGCATCAGCTGTACACAGCTTTTTCATGATCATTTCTTATCCATCCCATCGACATCAAGAATAATTGAAAATCATCACATATAGTCTGTCCAAGCAAAGAAGACCCTCTGGCAAGATGAGAAAATGACTGTAGCTCGGTCAATATTGGTTAAAAAATTATTGATTTGGTCTCAGTTGTTTTCCTACATTCTGATCTACAATTTGGGACCAAATAAACACTTTTTAACCAATATTGACCGAGCTGGAGTCATTTTCTTATCTTGCCAGAGGGTCTTCTTTGCTTGGACAGACTATACCAACCACCTATGAGTCTATTTTGACTGGATCATTTGCTCAAGAAACAAGAATACACATTGATAATGAGAATGGAAACACTAGCTTGTTCATATTACAAATCATTTCTGTCCTTAACTCATATCATCAACATCGAGGATTACAAATCATCATGAAACAATGATAAATAACTCTATGTTGGTTGATCCACTTGTTCAAGAAACAGGACTACAAATTGATTATGTAAATGTAAGCACGTACACTACACAAAATTACACATAGACTTGGCTAAATAATTACACATAGAGTTAGCAGCATAATTGATAAGCACAAACGCTTCAGAATCCAATTTACTAATGTTTGCAAACTATAACCTATACACTAATGATCTCCAATTCATTCGAGTTCAATCACCAAATCTGATACTATTAAAACGGAGCACCGTTAAAAGCGTTTGATTGGAGCTTAGCAAGCGTACTTCGGCCAATTAGAGCAGAGTATAGTCTGTTCAAGCAAAGAAGACATTCTGGCAAGATGAGAGAATGACTCCAGCTCGACCAATATTGGTTCAAAAATAATAAATTTAGTATTAAATTTCAGATCAGAATGTTTTCTACAATCTAAGACCAAATTTATATTTTGGGAACCAATATTAACCGAGCTGGAGTGATTTTCCGATTTTGCCAGAATGTCTTTTTTGTCAGACTATACCCAAAGAGAATTTGCAACAGGCAAACGAGTCTTATTCGCGTCGTTATACAGAGCTTAAATTATCTTTGACATTCGAGACCTGCGACAAATTGCACAAATAGATCTACAGCCTGATTATTTCCACCAGATTCCCTCAAATGATCAAACTAATTGCCTGCTCTATTTTCTTCAATAGATTACTGATGTGAATTGATTTTTATCCCTGTTAATCATTTCTCCATGTAATTTTCAACAAAATAATAGAAACTATCTTATAACAGGATCGTGATAAAAAAACTGAAGTAAATCACTATTAGCAAAGAGGATTTATTATTTGAAGGATCTATTAACAAAGAAATCTATTATTCAATGCTATAATAATTTTTTTGCAGTTATGAAGGTGATATAGTGGTACCCAATATTATTAAAAATGAGTTATTTTACAATAAGTCAATTTGAGAGAAGCAGAAAAGTGGTGGGTAGACAGAAAGTGATTTAGTTCGTATTGACAACATATTATAATTTCTCTAAAAACATTAGCGCACGGTACCAGAAGTTCTGATCTGAATTACGTCACATTCTATTCTTCCCCACCCGTTCTTCATTCTGCCAAATTTCAAGCAGTTATAGAACAAGCTTCTCTATAATGAATTTGAGTAGTGACGGAAGAAATATTAAATTGAATAAAAGTCAAGATAAAGGCCAGGCGTATGCTGGGACGCATTCTGGCACACGCACGCAAGCCAGCCAATCACAGTTCTTATCTTGTCCTCAACAAGAGCTGTGATTGGCTGAATGCGTCCCAGCATACGCCTGGCCATAGTCAAACCACGGATTCATTGAAAGATACCGGGTTTTTTTGCTTCACCACCATCAATCTGGTAAGAGTTTCCTAGAGATTTATCGAATCGATTTTCCCGATATCTCAAATTTCAATAGAATTTGTTTGACAATACCTAGCCTTTTTATCCAAAAATCGAAATTCAAAAAACATATAATTATATAATATAAATAATTATATAATAATAATAATAATAATAATAATAATAATAATAATAAAAATATTATTATAAATATAATATTAAAAATATTAAATAATAATAATAATTATATAAAATATAAAAATATATAATTATAACAAAGATAAGATCGCAATGATCAGAAAAGATGATTCTGTTGGTGATGTAATGTGTGCCAATTCTAAATTCTAAATTCTTCGACTTTGTGAGAGAGAATTAAAGATTGAGTGAAATTGTATAACATAACCCACTTTTGGACAATTTGTATAAATTAAAAAAACAGTTTTCCTACAGTTGCCTCAAAAAGTGCCAATTACGCACTGAATCTAGTTTGTAAAATTGGACATTCTCGAGGAGTGCGTAAAATGAAAAATGCAACGCGTAAAATCGTATTTTACGCGTTCCCACCTAGAACCTAACAACACGAAATAGTAAGCACGTTGAATGGACGTTCCGTATTCAGAATCCGAAATTAGGTTGGCAACACTGGCTCGACCGCTAGCCAGATGCCGGCTCCCGGAAAGCGAAAGTGATTCTAACCTAACGTATTGCGCTCGATCTTTAAGTATAACTTATTTCAATTGATTTTTCTTGTAAAAAATAATGGATTTCAGTGAAGATGAAGAAAACGAAACCAGCACTCCGGAGGAATTGAAAGAAATTGCGAACTCGCTCAGCCTGCTTCCCGAAAAATCCAAACAAATATACGAACATAAGTTTAACCAATTCAATTCTTGGTGCATTGAGAAGAAAGTTACTAGAATAAGTGAAAATGTGTTATTAGCCTACTTTTCCGAACTATCCAAAAACATGAGCCCGTCGACAGTTTGGAGCACATATTCAATGTTGAAGTCTACCATAAAAATAAAAAATGATATTGATATAAGTAGGTTTAAAAGTGATTGCTTTTTTTGAAAAAAATGTAGGCTATGTACCTAAGAAGTCGAAGATTCTATCAAAGAGTGAAGTTGAACAATTTTTAAAAAAGCTCCAAATCATTTCTTTTAATGAAGAAAGTGGTATTAATAATTGGTATATCAGGTGCGTGTAGGCGTGACGAACTTACCCAGATGAGAGTTGAAGACATCGACGATAAAGGTGATGTTTTGATCATAAAAATACTGAAGAGTAAGAACTACAAAGTCGCACATTCACAATCACAAACGATAATGAAAGTGACATTGATTATCTCCAATTGTTCAGAGACTACTTAAAATTAAGGCCAGTGAACATTGCCAGCACAGGTCGTTTATTTTTGAACTTTAGAAATGGTTTATGCACGAGACAGCCTGTGGGTAGTAACACAATAGGGGAAAATTCCATCCGATGTAGCTTTTTTTGAAATTGGCTGATCCCCAGCTGTACACTGGACATTGTTTCCGAAGAACTTCGGCTACACTTTTAGTTGAAGCAGGAGGTGACATCCTACAATTGAAAAGGCACGGGGGGTGGAAGAGTTCTACTGTGGCAGAAGGATATGTAGAAGAATCTATAACTTCAAAAATTACAACTGCAACAATGATTCTTGGTCAAAATAGTCACGTAAATACCAATAAGCCTCATCCAACCTCAGCAATACAACAAACAGCAACATCAACAACTCAATCTCATACCGGTACTGAATCACAGCATTCTCAAGAAGTTTCGTCTGCTACAGCTGGTATCGTAATTAATAACTGCACCAGCTGTACATTCAATATCAGTATAACCAACAATAAATAATAAACACCTTCTTTAACATTTTATATTATATTATAATCATGAAAATAATCAACATTATCAAGAGAATTATCAATATCCAATAAGATGTAAATAAATTTTTATTAGTGTGTGAAAATGATCATCTCTATTTCATGTTTTCAACTTAATTTTACAGCTATTATAACAATGAATAATATCATCTTCTAGTCCTAGTGGCTTTTGCAAAAAGCTTCAGTTGGAAAAAGTTTGCGCATGCTGAGAAGACACGCTGTCATAATATAAAGTGTACTGTAATGACGAATCTTCCCAGCTTGCGCGAACTCTTCTTCTACTGGAGACAACAGTCACTAGATGTAATATTAGAGACAGAGCGCTCCCGATAGAGCGCCTCTAGGTGATACGCTTCACCAAAAAATTGGTTGTAAAATTACGGTGGTTATTGATTCTCAGCTCTTTCTAGACAATCAGTGAGCTGCCTGCAAGAGTAAATTGAAACAACAACTAAATCAGCTCTACTAATTTGCTTCCGAAGACAACTTTATATTGTCCTGACAATAGCAATCATTAATAATAACAGTCATTCACCAACTTAATTTTTCACCAGATTTTTTGGGCAGCTTGTTCTCTCAGCGGTTTTTCAATGGGAAATGGTAAGGGTTTAATGTTGTACGTGACCTTGATGCAGAATTTGAGAATAAATTTTTTGCTGAAAACGACACATCAATTTCTTGAACCGTTTAAATATATATATTTAATTATATAATTCATGATATAAATTTAATTATCAAGTTAATATTCAAAAAACAGTTTGATAGGACCACTTGCTTGCTTCACTATTTATTTCGTTTTGAAAATCTTTGTTGAAATCATGTATCAACACATTACCTTCCCATTATTTAAAAAATAAATATTCCGCCATCTTCAATTTCCCAAACTTGTAAGATGGAGATACTTTACATAATTTTTATGAAGAATATAAAGATGAAATGAATTATGAAGATTACGACAAAAAATACTGAAAAATTACTGTAGGCTACAATAAAACATTTGAAAATTCCAGGTTATTTTCATCCACTCATAACAGGGGCCTAATAATGGTAACTGTAGGAAAAATTTAGTGTGCAACTCGACCGTAAAGTGTTGTTGCTGCACTCGAGAAACGTTTTTCACTCGCCTACGGCTCGTGAAAAAAACTGTTTCTCTCGATGCAGCAATCTGTCACTTTACGCTCTAGTTACACAAATAACTATTTTGGGCGGAATCCTGTTGTACTCTCCATTGTAGATTATTTAATAAATTATTATTATTGCTATCGAAGTTGGATTGTAATCTACCTATCTACCATAAGAGAGAAAATCCTGAAACCATTCATACTCCCTCCGCTGATTTGCGAAAATCGAATCCAATTAGGTAATTGAGACTCTATGTAAAGATCCAGCCCATTAAACATTTAAGGATTAATGCTTCTATAACCACAAACATTAACCGGAGAGAACCTCTAAATTGCGAGTCCAACTGTGATGATAATATTCCAAGTCGTAATTGTTGTCTGTGATAGGGTCATGGCTTTCACTTAATTAATTAGAAGTGGATACGACGATTCCCGTTAAAACTACCCCCTCTAACACCCCCAAAAACCACCTCATTACACGTTGCCTCTTTATTTGCTCTACTAGACGACGCCAGTTACAATCAAGAGAAGACATTCTGGCAAGATTAAATACGACTCCAGCTCGATCAATTTTGGTTCGAAAATTATAAATTTGGTCTCGAATTGTAGAAAACATTTTGATCTACAATTCCAGACTAAATTTATAATTTTTGAACCAATATTGACCAAGCTGGAGTTATTCCGCCATCTTGCCAGAATGTCTTCTTTGCTTGACCAGACTACCCTAGTTAGTTCAAACCACGACTCCTAATTGACTCTTGTTCAAAGTTCAAGCAGACCATGTCTGTTTACAGTCTGTGTACAGTATAAATTATGATAACAACTTACAATATTTGATAAAAAAAAAAAAACTTTGAAGTTAAAAAAAGTATTTTATTTTTTTCATTTTATTCATAAATTTTTTTAAATAGCCCCAAGTTCAAAGTTTGATTTTCAAACTACAATATGTTTAATACAATATTTTTATGTTCAATAGAATATGTTTGTACGACGTAAATCGATATTACTGAGAATATTCAACATAAAATGGTATAACATGAAATAATATTAAATTGGTATTGATTAACTATAGAAATAGATATTATTAAAAATAGTTACAAGGGTACTCCCTACATGGGAACTACAAAAATTATGTCATGTGAACTTTATTAACATATGTTAATTACATGAACTCAACTTGTCATATGCAATTCTTTCAACTCGTATTTTATTGGTGTAAAGAGATGTAAAATTGACAATATATTTTGGGTGATCCTACATAAAACAACTACATGAATAATGTTCACGATTGAAAAATAATCGCATAATCTACTTATTATTGCAGTAACATGAATTAAGCGTATGAGATGCAAATATCA
Organism: Sogatella furcifera; assembly: GCA_017141385.1. Taxonomy (NCBI): domain Eukaryota; kingdom Metazoa; phylum Arthropoda; class Insecta; order Hemiptera; family Delphacidae; genus Sogatella; species Sogatella furcifera. The sequence goes on from CM029554.1 coordinate 6,038,000, forward strand.
CGCACTAAGAATCCTTTCATTGGTTTCATAAACATATTGTGACATCGGTGTAACATTGCATACATGAACAAACTATTAACTATTCATGCTATAAACCCCATATAACATAAGCTGAACCATAATTTACTTGCATAACTACATGCATAATTCTAGATGATTTCATCCAAACAAGGCAATGATAATTATGAAACAAGGCTCTGAGGTTACGGCACCGAGGAAAACGTCATTTTCTAATCTTGACATAATGTCTCCTTTGCTTGGACAGACTATCACATTAATGACTATAGCGGATGTAACATTAGAGAAGCACTAACATTAATGTCGGTACCTTTGACGCGTAATTAAACCTTGCCCTGCTGTGCCGCCTTGTGGGTATTCAATTGCATCTGCTGCACCAGAAATTGATTCTGGTGCATTGTGGGTGCACTTGCCACAGCATGCACGTAACAGGTGCAGCGCCAGAATTAAATCGAAGAGATTAATCGGCTCATTTTACGAGTGGCCTCGTCCTCTCTTAAATTGATTCCCCCAGTTTTTATTAGCTTTCCCGTTTAAATTTGTTGGTTCAATGACAGTTGCTGATGTGGAAAAAGCTGATTCAGGTCAAATACATTCTGGTCTACAGCTATTGACTTTTGTGGGTGGAGGAGGTCCAATTTAATGAAATCTAAACGATATTTTTTAATGATCCATTCCAATATGAGAGATCCTACTGGATGATTCTCCATTTGTTACTGGTTCACTGGCGGCTCTTGCCCACAAAACAGGTGAAGTACCCGTATTTTTTACTAAACACCACTTCACCTGTTTCGTGGGCATCAGCCGCCAGTGTAAGTGGTCGTACACTGATAATATTGATGCTCTGATTGATCAGACCTGAATACCTGAATCAGAATAGCTCCTAAAGCAATTTGAAGAATTTGCTATAGGACATGATCCAGCTCAGAAAATTAATATTCATCTGAATTCAGTTAATGATGTTTTTAGTTATTTTGTAGTGAAATAGCAATTCATTTTTACTACTTATCACCATATTAAACATCTTACCATATTCAATGTCTTATCATATTCAGTGTCTTACCATGTTCAACGTCTTACCATATTCAACGTCTCATCATTTTCAACGTCTTACCATATTCAACGTCCTACCATATCCAACGTCTTGTTATATTCAACGTCTTATCATTTCAAACATCTTACCATATTCAATGTCATATCATATTCAACGGCTTACCATATTCAATGTCTTATATTCAGCGGCTTACCCAACTCAACGTATCATCATATTTAACGTAAAACCATTATTCAACGTCTTACCATATTCAACGTTTACGTCTCGATCAGTAGTTCAACTTTCAATATTATTTCTAGCTGCTGAATATTTTTCGACGGTTTTTAGTTAACTATCACTTTGCAACCTTGAATTCAACTCCATTGTATAGGTTTTTTCACTAGTACTTACTCCCCAACCTACTAAATTGCACACGAATCAATAAGGCCTGATTATAAATACAAATTATTTATGAGAAAATAACAATAAATACATGAACCAGATAGATAAAAAATATGTATCTACTCAAAAACATAATTTCAGAAGCGATGAGTAGCCAATAACTCGATTATTGCTGGCTTCCCAAGCATTTTAAGATATTGCTTTCATGACATTCATGTTTTTAATGTATGCACAAAACACATAATCTAGAAAGATGATCCCTTTTTTCAACTAGACTGCTTTTTGAACTGAGGGCTCTCAGAAGCAATAAACTTTCCTCTTTCTAGAGAACGTACGAGGGATCTCAACATTATTAATCTTAAAAAATCCTCTTTATGTCTTCCAAGCAAAGACGACTCTCTAGCAAGATGAAAATGACCCAGTCAATATTGGTTCAAAAATTTATTTGGCCGGAAATTGTAGATCAGAATGTTCCCTACAATTGAGACCAAATCAATAATTTTTGAACCAATATTGTCCGAGCTTTAGTCATTTTCTTATTCGTCCGGGGTCTTCTTTGCTTGGACAGACTAACCCCTTCTCGAGAATGTATCCGTTTATTTGATAGGGTGTTTTGTGCATCGGTATTGCTCTTTCGGATATGGCTTACTGTAAGTTTTTATAGCATAGTGTTATAGGCCTACACCTGGCGTTTCCTATCGTGAAAATATCCTTTCTACCCCATGTCTAGTTATTAGATTCGTGAGAAGTCGTAAATATCCTTATTCTCTAACATTTTTCTTGGCAGTTTTTATTGACCTGGTGCTTATTTCCACGTCAATTTTCGAAGAAATAAACAACATTTCTCTCGTCACTACTAGTATTTATAAGGTTTTTATTCCAGTTTTTATTCTTAGTATTATACTAAGTAGGTTTCTACTCTAAAATTTTTTACTACTAAAGCATGGTTTCATTCATCCATATCTAACTTCCATATCAGTTTTTTTTTTAATTTTCAAGACTACTGGGTCTAAAACAATATTGTACAAAACCTTGTTAGAGCTTGTTCTGAATTTATAATCTGCACAGGCGGCTCGTACCCAATGAAACAGGTGAAGTGCCCGTATCTTTTACTGCATAGCACTTCACCTGTTTCATAGGCACGAGCCGCCAGTGCTAGGTTGAGTTTTTTCAATCGTAACCTCATAACAATTGGGTTCTAAGTATTTTCCAGGATTACTGGGTATGATATTGTTCTATATAGCTGAAGATTGAATTGAAAATTCCATGATTTGAAGTTGAGACTAGATGATATATATTGTAAATTTTTGTTAAATATGAGTAGTCTATATTTGAAGGTCGAATTAAATATTGTGTGATGTTTTTCCATTTTATTGCGGATGATGCCCACATAAGCATTTTGGCTTGTGCGTGGGTAATGGATATTGGGTGCGAAAGTGATTAATGAGGTGAAAAACACCCATGCCTACTGGGACTCGAACCCAGACTGAAGATTGTGACGCCCAGCCCACTGGGCCAACCTGGCCGGCAATCCACATTGGTTGATCGATATCAACAAGTAGATAATATGTACTAATCAACCACCAAGAGAAACTCAAACATAGTAATTTCAAATTTCATAATCATTGATTATTTATCAAGCTACTTCATTGTTTACTACATCTAATTTGAATGCAACAAAATTACAATTGAAAGAGTATAATTATCAAACAGTAGTTTCAGCCACCTCTATTTTTTGATCGTAGCTTTGACCTTGCTCTTTGCTCTAACAATTCTCACTGGTTCTGTGAAATCATAGATACCATAGAATCATACATTCTGTATCTGCTGTTTTCTTGCAATATTCAATGATAACTAGAATAATTACACACAATCACTATGTACCATACTGATTACTTCTGATAACAACTCGTGATCTTCATCTATGATATTGTAGTGAATTGTGTCTCTGATTAGACTAATAAAATTTTATGACTATAGTCAATAATCAGTTTCAAGGAGACTGATGAATGGAATTGGTCTACTCGAAGTCGTAGAAAAAATAATTAAATTGCTATAATTCTTGCAGGAGAGAATTGGTTGTCTCGATTAATAAGTATAATAAGTGAGCAATTATAATTTTGTCTCGTGATGAAAATAACAGTTGATGAAGCTTGAATTACTCGAGTCATCACGCAAATAAAAACTTCAAGTACAAGTAAAATTCACTTGGCAATTTCTCTCGAAATTATTTCTGAGCTCAATTTCGATATACTTGTGAGAATGAATAAAGAACTTTAATATTTCTATCCACATTGAGAATGGGCTTAGCTCCCGAAACATGTATGTGTTTTTTATAATTTTAAAGTTTTCAAAAAAAAGGGTGTTTGATTTTTATTTATTTTTCAATTATTTTAAACAGCCCTAAGTTTTAAAGTTCTTTATTCAAATAATGGCTAATCAACCAAAGATTGTGCATAAGTTAAAATATGTTCTATTGAAAATCACTAAAGCAAAAGAGGATATTATTTTCAATAAGGTATGTTTACAAAGAAAGATTATTCCCAATTATGTTCAGTTATCAACCAGATCAAATTCAAGAGCAGCTCATAGAGCAATAAAAACAGCAAAATTTATTTGGATGAAAGAATAAATAACCTATATTCAAGAATAAAAAATCTCAATCAAGAGAAAATATATATTCTAAATCAAATCAGAGAACAATTTTATAATGAATCTATTGAAGAATTTTTTATTTATATTGAGTCATGGATCAGACCTATAATTGAGAAAAAGAGAGTAATCCAATCAAAGAAATTAGAAGTTCTAACTCATAAACAAAATCAAAATTTGATCATACAGAATTGCATTAACATTGACGATTATAAACCATATGAGAGAGTGATGAATTTGACAAATATTGAATTTGAAGAGGAAGAAAATGAAATGCTGAGCAAGGCTTTGAAATATAATGTTAATTTTGATCATAAAACAAGAATAATTGAAGAGCAGCTGTTTGAAGTTGAAACATCTATCAGATGTGGAAAGAAGGAATTTCAAAGTGCATTAAGGAATAATTTTGTCCATGAACTAGACAAAGGAAATAATAATATCAATCATAAGAAAATTCTTGAAAAGTCTAAAGAGGATATGAAAACAGTAAATTCAATATCTGATAAATTAAGGAATGAACAAGCCATAATTACAAAAGCTGATAAGGGTAACACAACAGTAGTAATAAAACAAAATGATTATAATGATAAAGTAGAGAAATTTATCAAAGAAAATAAATTTGAAAATTTAACAAAAGATCCAACAAGAGAATATAGTAAAACTATCAATAATATTATTTCAAAATGTCAAACAATTTCTAAAGGTAACCAGTTTAAAATGAAAATGATAAACCCATCAGCCCCAATATTCAGAGGCCAGCCTAAAATACATAAAGTTGGAATTCCTATTAGGCCAGTAGTAAATTATCGCAGTGCTCCAGCTTATAATACTTGTAAATTTTTGAACAAAATTTTCCCCCAAAAAGTGATACTGAATCAAAATTATAGTGTAACAAATTCATACCAGCTAGTTCAAAAAATCAAAGACATAAAAATTCCTGATAAAACAATCTTTGTATCGTTTGATGTTACTAATATGTACACAGCTATACCTATAATTGAGACAATAACTATTTAAAAACAAATTTGATAGATAATAAAGTCAACAATAACGAAATTGAAGATTTGATAGAATTAACAAAAGCATGTGTGGATCAAAATTATTTTAGTTTTAATAATAACATTTATAAACAAGAGGAGGGATTGGCAATGGGGTCACCTCTATAAGGCTATTTAGCAAATGTATACATGAATAATTTAGAAAATTTTAAAATTTTGAATAATATCAATCCGTTAAAAGATAATATTATTTACTGGTACAGATATGTAGATGATGTAATATGCTTGTATAATAACAAAGATGGAACAATAAAGGACTTAGAAACATATTTAAATTCTATCTCACCATCAATAAAATTTACCATGGAAATTCAACAAGAAAAGATCAATTTTTTAGACTTAATAATTAGAAAAAAAGACAGCAAACATGATTTTAGTATTTATAGGAAACCCACACACACAGATGCATTAATTCCTAAAGATTCAAACCATCCTTGGCAACAAAAAATGGCAGCCTTTAGATCAATGATATATAGATTAACAAACATTCCCATGACCAAACAAAATTATGATAAAGAGATAAAGATAATAAAATTTTTAGCAGTAAAAAATGGGTACAATACCAAAATTATTAATGAAATGGTGTATAAACAGCAAGAAAAGCAAAAAAGTAAGCATAATTGTAACAAAAATGAAAATAACAAGGAATATATTTGTGTTCCATATAGCACAACGCTCAATAGAGCCATTAGAAAAAACTTTTTAAAAAATAAATTCAATTTAACATTCAAGACAACAAACAATTCATTTGATTTAATAAAAAAGAAGTCAGAAATAAAAACACAGCATGATTGTTTCAAAAAATCTGGAGTGTATAAGTTGATATGTAGTGATTGCGATAAATTTTATGTGGGTCAAACGGGAAGAAGTTTTCATACTAGATTTCGGGAACATGTTCAAGCTTTAAAAGCCAGAAATACCACACAAAAATCAGCCTTTGCTGATCATCTTTTAGATTCAAGTCATTGCTACAGAGACATAAAAACAAATTTGGTAATATTGAATTTTGGAAGCAAAAATACTAAATTGAATGTAAAAGAAGAATTCCAAATTTATAAAGGGAAAAAGTTGAATGGTAATAAAATATTAAATGAGGAGAATTTGAATAATAACCCAATTTTTGAGAAAATTTTAAAAACCTAGATTTTGATGTGTACATATGCTTTCAATTGTAATCATATGATTTTTTTTACTTATATTTTAATTTTGTTTATTTATTTCATAACTATTTTTATCCACATTGAGAATGGGCTTAGCTCCCGAAACATGTATGTGTTTTTTATAATTTTAAAGTTTTCAAAAAAAGGGTGTTTGATTTTTATTTATTTTTCAATTGTGAGAATGACCCTGATCGATTCATTCTCCTTTCGAAATGCATAATTTACTGTTCTAATTACTTAATTATTGTAATTTCCAGTTCTCACTCAATCTAGCAGAATTGTTTTCAAAGAGTAATTATAGTTCAGAGTGTTCTATAAGAAATTGTAAGTGGAAAATTAAACTTGGTTATTAAGATTGTAATATTTATAAGTCCAGATAAGAAGATAAGTTGTAAAACCGTTTTAATGCTTCTTTTTCCGAAAATTTCAAAATCCTATATCAATGGACTTATTGAAGACTAGCTCAATTGAAATCAATTTATTGGATGAAGCAATTATGTAAGCTATAAGCTGTAGTGAAGCCTTTGAATCTAAGAAGAAACGATAAAAAATTGAGAAACCTTGTCTTGAAAGGTTTATTGTGCTTTTCTATGGGCTCATTTCAACTCAAGTTATCCAGATTATTATTGCTGAACATGATGTTAAATGGGTAGGGGGGGATAGAGAACTATCCGAAAAACAAGTAGAAGTGAGGAGAAACGGAAGGAGAAGAAGAGCAGAAAAAATAGAGAAGAAGAAAAGGAGAGAAATGATGATACAAGAGAGGATCGAGAAAACCAGAAGAACAAAGGGAGAATCAGAAGAAAACGATGGAGAGAAGACAATGAACGGAAGGGGGAAGCAGAAAAAGAATATGAATGAAAATGAGAAAGAAAAGACGAGGAAAAAAGCGAAGGAAAAGAAGGAAACGGGAAAAAAGATGGAGCGAGTGATTCCCTATAGGGAGTCCTCCTAATTTTATCTATTAGCTAGCTGCCCCCCTGGGGCTTTTCACTTGGTTGGTGAGTAGGGAAGCATTACTATAATTGGCCATTGTGCTTTAATAGGTATTTCTAGGAATAAAAGTAGTAGCTTAGTACACCACTATAACGACTCCACTATCGACTTATTTTTCCATAAGATGAGGTAGAGAGAGATTTCCTTGTATTCATTTGATGAAAGGTTTTCTAGATGAATAGAACCTCTTAACAAAAGTTGAAATAGATATGGATGAAATGAAATTTTTTCACAATTTTCTCACGGATCTTATTCAAAATACATAACTTGAAATGAATGTATGTTAATAGATGAAAATAAAAATCACAATATCCTTCAATTTTTCATTTGAACACAAGATTTTATTTTTTCAATAAAGAGTTTTGTGTTTTTGTAATTCTCAATCAGAACTATGGTGACGTCCTATCTAATCCCTTCAAGTGCTATTTTTTGCGAAATTATCAAGTATATTTTTCAAACGGAATGAATATAGATATACTCCGTCCACTGAGTGTTCGGACCTAAGCTCCTCCTCCGAGGTTCTGACGTCATGATCCGACCAGCTCACAAGCGGTCGGTAATTGACAGGAACGTAGAAACTTCTAATCGATATTGGAACTTTAATATCGAATTTTTGAGTGGCATTTGAAAAATTAATGTTTTATGGTTGTTCGACAGAATTTACATCCTCCTAACATTAGAACGATCATTATCAATATCACTTGATAAAATTATAGTTGATTGAACAAAATATTTCATAATAATATTTTTGTTATTTTTACTTTGACTGCTCAGTTCAAGCCAGGAATTTCAAAATCATTCAACTACTCACTACGACAAATTCAATTAGGCCTATATAACTTAATCTAAAGTTTACATTTGCAATAAATCAATCTCATTACTGTATGCACTTTGAATTCAACAAAACCAATATTTTTAAAAAGAACTATGTTATTTTGTTGAAGGTGAAACAAAGAACAAAACATATCCACCAAAAAATCTTCCATGAGAGGTTTGAATTATGTAAATCAGCTGAAAGAGTGCAAACACATAAATTTTGATAGATTCCCCCCCCCCCCGGTGGAGGGGTTTTCCTGGGTTCCCCTCTGATTATTTCATATCCTCCAACGAAATTAATTCCTGGGTTCGCCCCTGTTTTCAGCTAAAGTACTTATTCTTCGCATTTCACTCCAAGTTCCAGCTCCTATCCCAAAACCTATAGCCGGTTCCAATAATTAAGGCGATTAGTCAATGACGTTTATTGATTCTCAGGACAGTTGAAGAGCTGTCTGCTAGAGTAAATCGGAATGAAATCGACCCCAGCTACACTAATTCGATCTCAGAGACAGCTTCAGACAGTCCTGACAGAGCCGAGCATCAATAACAGTCTTTCACCAAACGCCTTGATTTTTAAAACCTGCGATACTTCTCGAAAGATAGGGGTACGCGACCAAAATTTAAATTTCGATTCAATTGTAAAGCGGTGAAACGCGGATTAGTGAATGCCTCACCGGGTTTCACTCCCTTGTTAATGAAATTCCCCACCCGACAAGTATAGTCTCGACGAACAGAGAAGACATTCTGGCAAGATGGGAAAATGACTACAGCTCGGTCAATATTGTTTCAAAAATCATGAACTTGGTCTCAAATCGTAGAAAACATTCTTCTCTACAATTTGAGACCAAATTTATAATTATTGGACGAATATTGACAGAGCTGGAATCGTTTTCCCATCTTGCCTGAATGTCTTTTCTGCTTGACCAGACTATTCCAGGACCACGGTAATACAAAACAGAGAATGAAAAAAGCAGAATTTGGAGGTGGGAAGGATTAACGGATTGGAATAAATGCGGAAAGAAAGAAGTCGAGGCACTGTATAATAAGCCTCATTAGCATTGGAGGGTCAAAATGGAAAAAAATCTCAGAACAGGAAAAAAACGAAACAATGGAGAGCAGTGCGGGTCTCAATGGGGTACATTATACGAGTTTTTCGTGATTTCACATGATTTCCTTCTTCAATTCAAAGCACAACTTGATGGTGAGATTTGAGAAGTTCATGGAGGTGCTGGATATTCACTGGATGACTGGATCCAGTGTTAATAGTGGACTATTTGTTTATAATGGACATTTATTTCGATAACGATTTTTGATTGAAGAGTGTTTTTAACTGAATCAAATTCTCAAGTACTTTCAGGTTGTCAGTCTTCGCTCGGAAACAAATAGATGAGAGACATACTTGAAGAGAGATGGAAACATTAGTGAGCTCAGCAGAGATTTTTTGATAATTCGAACAATTTTCCTCTGCATTTCCTACGCTCAGCATAAACGTTCAGATAATTCAAATTATTTACCTTTGAATTATCTCTATATATAAAAGCGAAATGGCACTGATTCATTCATTCATTCATTCACTCACTCACTCATCAGCAGAACTAGAAAATCTACCGAATCGAATGCGTTCAAATTTGGCAGGCATGTACATTGGACCCCATTAGACGCGTACTAAGAAAGAATTTTTGAAACTTTATAAGGATACGCCATATATTTGGGGTTTTCTATAGTTTTTCGGCGTTTTCTCGAAAAATTTTTCGAGTAATTTTTTCGAGAAGCAATCGGTAGTAAATGTTGATATTTGGTGAGCAGGTTCAGATAACGTGCAGGAATGTTGTGTTGAAATATTTTTGAAATCCGTTCAAGATTACGTCCAGTAATCAATTTTTCCAAAATTGTAGATGTAAATTGCGGGTTGCATGTCTTCCGCCTTGATACGACCAATTTTTAAGCCTACTGCATATTCAATGGTTCAGCGAGATTATAGATAAACTAATTTGGAAGATATTGAATCAAGTATGTCTCAAACTATGTCCGATATACTTGCCAAGGATACGCTCAATATTTGCGTTTCACTAGTTTCCGGAATTTTCGGAGTTTTTTCAGATTTTTCGAGAAATAATTGGCAGACAATGTTGAAATATGGTGAATAGGTCCAGATTAGGTCTAGAAATGCTGTGTTCAATAAATTTCGAAACCTTTTGGAGGGATTGCACTTTTTTTATTTCACAGAAACTACTGAACTTAATACGTTCAAATCATACACCCAGGTTGAGCTGAGGTAATAGAACAACTAATCCAGAACGATTACTAAAAAGAACCCTGTTAAGTAATATGATGATCAAAGTAAATCCTTTCGAAAGGAAATTGTAGGCGGGCGAAACGAGCTTGTTTGTCTCAGCTGTCACGGATAGAGGTTTTGCAGGCGAGCAAAGCGAGCCTATTTGACCCACTGCCACTGCTGATACTATCGGGGGTACAGGGGGCGAGCCCCCAGACTAGGCGAGGAAGGCGAACGAAGCGAGCCTGCTGGTTAGTTGTGGATATTACAAGAGAGCAAAGAAAATAAAGAGTCGAATCTCATTGATATTTTTCATTTCATCTTTCTACATCATTAGATTAGAAAATTATTTTCAACAACATTATTTTTATTAATGATTATACATATTATACATAATTTATTCATTTATGGTCCTTATCAACATACACTCGCCTTTTACATGCATTACAGCCCAAGAGATTTTGATTTTGATTTTCTGAGAAGTGGGTAAGCAGGGTAAGAGACATCAAAGATATAAAACGGAGAAGTTGAATATTTTGGCTGAAAACTAATGTTATGACTGTCTCAGGTTCACAAGTAGTGGATGTTTGGGTTAGCAAATGCTTCTATTGTTATTATATAATAAGAGGCTTATCATGAATTTTACAGGAGTCACCATATTTATATCTTGCTCAATAACAATTATATAAAAAAGGTAAGGAAAATAGGTAAGGCTAATAGGTAAGGCTAATAGGTATGTGAATAGGTAAGGTAAATAGGTAAGGTTAGTAGGTGAGGTTAATAGGTAAGGTAAATAGGTCAGGTTGATCGATGAGGAAACATCGTTCTTACGATATCATGTCATTGGGGTGTAGGAAAAATTGGGGAAGAAGGACAAGTAAAAGTGTGACATTGAAAAAGAGAATGAGAGCTTTAGGATAATGCAAAGCATGTGAGGAAAAAGCGAGTAGAAGAGATAGAAATTAGTGAATAGTGAATAGAAAAGAGAAGATTGAGATCGGAATCGTAGTGAATATAAGAGAAAGAAATGATTAGAATAGAATTGAAATAGAAAAAAGAGTGACACTGAGTCATAGTTTATTGTGCGGGTTATGCCCGGGCGGTCCGAGACTCAGCTGAGCCGTAGGGCCACGGTCAAACGACCCGCCATTGCGGCCCCAAAACGGTCTCTTTTGAACCGGGGCTCACTCCATCCCAGTCTGCCAGCATCAATTTATTTACGCAAATTTAGTTTACAAAAAAATCGGTTTATTTGTGTGTTCTGCCAAAGTCGGCAGCGCGAGAGACCTCGCCGTATATTTATTATCTCTGTTTGCCTGTTTATGTTCGGCGCAATCTTTAAACGATTCTTGCGGTCTGACTTTGAAAAAGTTCCACGTTAATTTTCTACGCGTTCGAGCGGAATTTGGGTTTAATCTAGCGGAGCGGAATTGAAGGTTGTAGCCTATGTGATCATTTGTAGGAGGTTGAGTTTTGTCGGTAATCGACATTTGATCCAATATCAATTTAATCATTCAATGTTCTTCTATAAATTGATTAATGTTCTTCCCGTGATTAACCCTAACATCACTTGAGAATTCTTTTTATATATATATATAACATATTCTTCGACAATATATTTATACTGGAGTAAAGTTTTGAGAAGATTATCAAAATTTTGCTAATGCCACGTTTACACCGGAGTTGATAACACAATTGTTAATAACCTTTGTGATTAAATTATTATTATATAGACTTATTATATATTACATAACTTATTACATGAATGTTATTTAAAATTTTGTTATTTATTCCGGTGTAAACTTGGCTTAAGAATGCATAGCCTAACTGTTCGACTGAAAACATTAGGATTAGGTTATAGGCGATAAATGAGAAGCCCAAGATAATTATTTATGTGAAGTATTCATTGCATAACAATTACTCCAACTTGCTTTGTATTATAATTTTAAAATTAAAAAATTCATATTGCGCTGAATATGAATCAGAAAGTTTCCAAAACTAGTAAACATCAGCAACAACATCATAGTCTTTCTAATGAACAAGTATATAATAATGAGCTCATCGTTATTATCATCATTTCAGTAGGATCAATACCCATAAGAAACTGAGAAAAATTTTGAAAAATATCATTTTGGGAATACATGTTCAACAAACAAGTTTCCAAACAAACATGCACCTATAGTCGGCGCAATCTAAGTTGACGAAAACCCCCTTCACCTGAGAAATAGCTACGTTGTCATTTTGCGTGAACTTGAAACTTCTTCTAACGCAAACACATTCAACTGAATGTTAAAAGTGACAGCGTAGCTTCGGAAAACTCACGCGGTGTTGTAAAACTCTCTATTTTTATGATAAACCAGCTGTTCGCAGCTCAAATATCCAAGTCGATTAGCTTCAATAACTCCAATCTTTAACATACAATGATTCATGCATATACCGCTCTCCTCACTTTGAAACTCGTGAGAGGCCAAATTACGATCTTCCGACTATTTTCGACATTTGGAAAAATATTTCAATTGTTTTTGAACAACTTTCTCGCTTCCACCACTCACCTATCTTCTCAAACAAAAAAGTTTCTAGATCATCGAAAATCTCATGTTTTTTGATGGAGTTGACTCGACACTGACAAACATATTCATAAATTGAAACATAATTATTGGTCGGATATAGAAAATTCAGAAACCATTAGAATGCTCGAATTCTCTTTGTCATTTTGATATAAAAAACTTTATTTTTACTACAACCCATGATTGTGAGAGAAGTGATATACAAAAGAAAGTAATATTTTCGCGATTTTTCAAAAAAATCAAATTTCCTTTGAATCCTTCTACCCAGGAACTTTTTTAATACTACAGGCACATCAAGGATAAAATTCTACGTCTAGATATGGGGTTCAATCGCGAATTTGAAGATGTTCCAATTTTACACAATCTGGCAACGTAGCTATTTCTCGGGTGGAGGGGGTTTTCGTCAACTTAGATTGCACCGACTATAATCAATTTTTTTTTCATTCCATTTGTGTTCATTTACAAACTAAGTTGGCTATAAAAGTCAAAACATGTTATCTGTTATTGTAAAAGTGAATAATAAGGTACCTGTATTTAAAATTCGTTGATTCATGTCCCTATCCATGATCCGTCGAATGCATAATCTATCTTCATAAAATTCTATCATCAATTTTTTTTAAACACCCAAATGAAGAAATCTAGTCCGTATCCCCCTAATTATCCTCTCATATCTCCTATTCTATCATTCTATCTCACTATCTTGGTCCCACACAAGAAAGAAGCTACATAATTAATATCAATTAAACATCTCTGACTGCGGCTCACGCGTCGTTGTTAAGAGCGCTACCAATCCGGCTAATGGAATTCAACTAATGAGACAACTTAGAATCAATTAATCGTCGCTGAGATGTCTCATTGAGATGCCAAATGTCTCATTATTCGTCTCACTCGGTTAACATTCTCACTCAACTCTCACATTTTACACTGTAAAATGTACAGCCTACTCCTAATATGTTATCACATTCAACTCATACATTTTGCACAATAAAATGTACACGTACAACCCATACTCATACGTTTTGCATAATAAAATGTACACGTACAACCCATACTCTTACATTTTGCACAATAAAATGTACACGTACAACCCATACTCATACATTTTGAACAATAAAATGTACACGTACAACCCACTCAAATTAATATGTGATCACACTCAAATCGCACAATTTTGCACTGTAGAAGATATACGAGGTGCTCTCGTAGCTTTCTCCACATGTTGAAGCTCATAATGTATGGCTTACTTAACTGCTACTTATAAATGCTATCTTACTTTGCTTATCTTCAGCTACTGCTGAGAGTAATTGAAGTGAAGTTCCACTTATTACTAAAAGTAAACAAAGTAAAAAGAGGTTTTCGAATGGAATTCATGTCTAGCTGCTCCATTTTGAATATGGATCATTGTCATCACAATAATTCATTGAGCTGCAAGTCTTTTTAAGTGAAAATTTCCATCTCATTATTGAGAATCAAGAATTTCAAATTTTATTGAGAATCGAGAAAATTACGTTTCTAAGGAATTCAGCCAGCAGTTCAGACAGTATGAGAAAAACAAAGAGAAGTAAAAACTGAACTTAAATTTCATGCAGTTATTATTTCATGCACTAAGAAAAGCAATACAGCACAGTTGATTGAATGGACCCATTGATTCTATTATAAATACAATACGGAAGATTGGGAAATACTCCACTAAAAGTATTTTCAATAGACCATACTCCACGATATGGAGTCTAGATATTCACTGGCGGCTGGTGCCCACGAAATATGTGAAGTGCTGTACAGTAAAAGATACGGACACTTCACCTGTTTCGTGGGCACGAGCCGTCAGTGTAGATATTGCGTCCAGGTAGAGTAAGTCCAAGCAGAGAATACATTCTAGCAAGATAGGGAATTCACTACAGCTCCGTCAATATTGATTCAAAACTTATTAATGTGGTCTCAAATTGTAGATTACAATATTTACTTTAATTGAAGACCAACTTTATAATATTTGAACCAATATTGACCGAGCTGGAGTCATTTCCCCATCTTTCCAGAATGTCTTTTTTGCTTGGACAGACCATGTAATCGATATCATCCCTCTTCGATTCGAGCAGATGACGTTGGATGAACTTTTATCGCAAAAATATCGAACTGAAGTGCGCGATGCCGCTTTTGAATTAAGCACCTCCCAGTGCTTAATTTGCATTTGATGAATTTTACCACCGGAGATGGATTATTTTTGTTCCAAAACATTATTTCGAATCCAGTGATTTATTCCATTCTTTTACGGGATTAACATAGCTGCCGATATCCCTAAGCCTCAATGACAGTTTGGCTTATTCGTACGAAACTTTTCCATATATACTCGCAAAGGCGCTTCATGAATAATGCATTCACTATAATATGTTGATATTATCAGAATCGATTGAAAATTTTATACTTGTAAAATTGAAGTTTCTCAATATCGGATATGAGAAATCAAAACTAATGAATAATTCATGAACAATCACAACTTTTTCCAATTATAGTAAGAATAAAAAATATATAATTTTATTAAAATACCAGCCGGCAGGCTCGCTTCGCTCGCCTTCAATTACCGTTCGAAAGGATTTGCTTTGATCATTATATCACTTAACAGGGTTCTATCCAGTAATCGTTCTGAATTAGTTGTTCTATTATCTCAGCTCAACCTGGGTATATGATTCGAACTAAGTTCAGTAGTTAATTTCCGTGAAATAAGCAAAAGTGCAAATTCCAAACATTGGAAAACCTTATTACAAGCGTAACCTCAGAAGGGTTTCGAAATTTATTGAACACAGCATTTCTAGACCCAATCTGGACCTGTTTACCAAATTTCAACATTTCCTGCCAATTGGTTCTCGAAAAATCTAAGAAAAACTCCGAAAAATAGTAAAACGCTAATATTGAATGTAACCTTGGAAAGTATATCTGACATAGTTTGAATCTTGATTCAATATCTTCCAAATTAGTTCATCTATAATCTCGCTGAACCATTGGATTTGCAGTGAGGATTGGTCGTATCAAGGATATGCAACCCGCAGTACATCTACAATTTTGAAAAAAATTTGTCACTGGCATAATCTTGGACGGATTTCAAAAATATTTCAACACAACATATCTAGACCTTATCTGAACCTGCCCACCAAATATCATCATTTTCTACCGATTGGTTCTCGAAAAAATTGAGAAAACGCCGAAAAACTATAGAAAAACTCAAATATTTGCCGTATTCTTATGAAGTTTCAAAAATCCTTTCTTAGTACGCGTCTGACGGACTGAACATTCCTGCCAAACTTGAACGCATTCGGTTCGGTAGATTTTTAGTTCTGCTGACGAGCGAGTGAATGAATGAATGAATCGCTTTTATAGATATAGATTATGGTAAAGGTTCTCTTACTCTTATTAGTTGAAGCACGAAAGATATAAATGATAAAGAATCTCTCATTTTGCTTATAGACAAGAGGAAGATACTTTTCAGTCATTTATACATACTGTCATAGATTTCAAATGAAAAGCCAAGAGATTGTCAAACCAATGATGTAGTAACCCTTTTTTAAAATTTTGTATTTTGACCATCTCTTGTCTATTCATTTATTATGGATAACTACTGAAATATCAGCCACACAACATCTCAACAAGTGATAATAGATTTGGTAATAGAGCCCTAATTGTTTCCACTGATATTTTTGTTACTGCAATGTGAAGTATCTTTCTTATTTCTGCTTCTTGAAAAAGTCTCTCTCATGCCATAATATTCGTTTATAAAACCTGATAATTCAACATATAACAGTCAAACCTCCATAAGAAGAATATCATAGAATAGGAGGGACTCTGAAATTCCTATTACGGAGGTATTTATAGTGAGGACGTTCTTGCATGGTATGATCTCCATTATTTTACATGATACCATTTTACAGCGATTTTATTCAATACAACTATTTAGCAACTGATTTCTCACATTCCCACTATAGTCCAGCCAACAAAGTTTAAAATCCATGAGAAATAGCAGATGAATTCTAAAAAAAAAACAAATTTCACAGCACCTTAAAACAAAAACAAACAACACCAAGTGAATAAAACCCTATAAAACAAAACAACACCAAAAAACAACCTTTCAAGTTCAGTCAACATAGTTCAAAATCCATGAGAAATAAACAGAAGATAAAATATCAATTCAAAAAATACACCCGGAGAAAGCTACTGGATGGAGAAAAGTTAGAAAGAGATAACAACGATGCTTGTATTGTATAGTCTGTCCAATCAAAGAAGACATTCTGGGAGAACGAGAAAATGACTCCAGCTTGGTCAATATTTATTAAAAAATTATAAATTTGGTGCCAAATTGTAGATCAGAATGTTTCCTACATTATTGACCAAATTTATGAAATTTGAACCAATATTGGCCGATCTGCGGTCATTTTCCCATCTTGCCAGAATGTCTTCTTGCTTGGACAGACTGTAAGTGGGCCCTTCATATTTGACCGGTACACTCAGGTTCGTTTACTGAACGGGCCAACTAACAACAGAGAAAAAGTGAAGCAGGTAGAGTAGAATCCAACTAAAATGGCGGTTGGCGAATGTCTTCTATTCATGATAGCTCTCTCAAGACAGTCTGAAAGCGGTCTACGAGAGCGAAACAGTTTAACTGAGATCGCTCTCGACTAGATTTGCTATCAATGACAGCTGAACGACTATCCTGACAGAGTTGAAGATCAAAAAAAGTCACCCCCCATCCGCCAACTTTTTTCATGTTTACTGTAGATGAAACAACACAGATAGCTGTGCAAACAACCAATTGCCTTCAGCAACACACGGATCCCCTACAACTTTTGGACATGTCCAAACAAAGAAGACATTCTGACCACATGGGAAAATTACTGCAGCTCGATCAATATTGGTTCAAAAATTATAAATATGATCTCAAATTGTAGAGCAGGATGTTTCCTATCATTTGAGACCAAATTCATAATTTTTGAACCAATATTGACGTAGCTGCAGTCATTTTCTCACCTTGCTAGAATATCTTCTTTGCTAGGACAGGCTACAGCACGTGGGATGACCCCTATAAATCTCACACTAAACTCCAACACTTCTTCTTTCTTGTTTCATACCTCTTTCACCTTATTTTCTGACGTTTTCTCTGCTTCAATTCATACTCAACTTATATTCCAAGTTTTTATTTCTATTCTTGAAACCTTATCATTATATTTTCTAAGTTATTCTTTTTCGAAGAAGTTGATAAGCTTCTGGTTCAAATTCTTAACAAGTAGGTGTCAATTCATAATCAAGAACTTTTACCATGTTTCCTATTGGCGAAACATGGTTATGTTGGCGAGGTGGAATTACCTTTTGGTCTCCCGACCAAATAAAGCCATACGCTAATAATAATAATTGACAACATTATCCTTTCAATTACCCTCGCACAAGCACGAGCCTAGAGCTCATGTGAGCATTAATTGGTGAGAATTACTATTTATTAGTTTTTTCCATTATTATTATTATTATCAATTATCTCTCGTTCCTTGTTGTTCATCTTTTAATCACGGTATTCATGTTCTGAAATGCATTATTGGGATTAGCCTACATTCTTCTACTCCCTATTCTATTCTATTCTTTGTTTTTTCTCATCATACCGACCTTTTATTATCCATATTCAATTCTTGTTCTTCTACAATTATTTTACTCTAGTTCCAATTCACATTCCACTTTCTTTACTTCGTTCTTATTTTCTTATTCATCTTTCTTCAATTAGCTTATACTATGCCACTTACAGAGACTTCTCTTCCCTCTCCAATAGTATCTTTCCTTAACATGACAATCTTCATCATCCCCCTCATTATCACCCATCACATACTTGTAGTAATGAATCCAACTTCCATCATTCACCATCATAAATCATTACCGCTCTCAATTTGCTTTAAAGAGGAATATAATATAGTAATTACAGATCATATACAGATTGTTGTACATATTCTTCATTGTTACTCATCTTATAAATTACATCAAATAGGGATTAAGTTTCATTAAATTTAATTTAAATCTAGTTTAAATTGGATAACAATTTATATCACTATCTTTAGAAATCTTTATACCTCTTGAAAATTTTTTCAACTCAAGGCCAAGTGTTAATGGAAAGGATATCCTTGATATCCTTTCCCAAGAATGGACATATATATGTCTAAACTTCGCCTTTTCATCTAGATAACTTACACTTCTTATTCAGTGTGCAGAAACTCGAATTGAGATTTGTATGAATTTTGCAACGGTCATTACATCACCGTTTTTTCGTATTTTACTAGAAGTTTCTTTTTTGTGAAATTTATAGAATAATTTGTTTTACTCATTTATATTGTAATGTGAAATCGAAGTTGAATTTTGTTATCTATTTGAATAAAGTAATCTAATCTAATCCTTCCCCTCCATCCACATCACTCCTCAACTACAGCTCCACTTTCCTGTGTTTCATCTCATAATTTGTTCTCCATATTTCACTCCATTTCCTATAAAATTTTCTCCAGAGTTAAGCTGTCAATATCATCTCTGATGTTCAATTCTTCATTGACTCGCCTATAACCTTGATATTACCTTTGTACTAATTTTCCCATCCTAGGTTTTTCCATATCTTTTCTCTCTCCTACTCACCAATCCACGACTTTCTCCTTCTCCTTTCCACAACTACATCCTAGCCCTTTCTTTTCTACAACCTCCTCCTCTTCCATCCTCATCCCACTACCCCTCATCCATAAACCCTTGTTTCCTCACCCCTCCCTCTCCTTCTCCTAACTTCACAACTAACAAACGAGTGTTACATTACTCGAAACGTGAAAAGTCTTTTTAGCCCCATGTTACCTCCCCAACCCACAACAACAAAACAATAGATCAAGATGGCCACTTCGATACCTTGATCTCACTTCGTCGACTTTGACGTATAACACCCTCAGTTATCGATACAATCCAATAAGTCGATACAGCACTGGCGGCTCGTGCCCACGAAACAGGTGAAGTGCTGCACAGTAAAAGATACGGGCACTTCACCTGTTTCGTGGGTACGAGCCGCAAATGCGATACAGTCCAATAGGATTTCGAGAGTTAGATATAGGTTGCATGGTAAATAATTCGCAGATAGGGGCTCGCATGGTGAAACATGGTTTTCCATGGTAGATGGTGATTCCTTTGGCTTTCCAAAGGATTTTCCAATTCGAGATAGGCTGGAAAGTTCTGTCAATACCAATACGTTCGGCCCATTGTGAAAAGTTCAGCCTTGCGAAAGTTCAAAGCCCCGTGTAGATAGCAAAAGTTTCAATGATTGATTTATGCAAGGACTTGACTTTCAAGGTTTCACAGAAATACTTTTTATCCCAATTTGTACATGAGTTCGTAAAAATTCTTGAATGTGGATAAGTAGGTCCAATATAAACAATAGAATCTCTGTTTTTCCCATGAGAATATGCCAGGTTTTTTTAAACGTATTTGAAGAAACAGATTCCATATTTTATTGATCTTTATTAAGACTTTATTTCTAATGTTTGATTGGCCAAATCAGTACTCATTGCTGTAGAGTTCATGTCATTTCATTTTGAGATTTGGATAATATCGAATTTCTCAACAGAATTTTTAGAAAGTTAGGCATGAAACCTAGTGCAAAAATTTAGAAAAAGAAAGTAATATAATAGCCTATATTCTTTGTTGTGCGAAGAAATATACTTTTCTGATATGCAAAATAGTTATAACAACAGAGATGAGAAATACTTCAAAACACTTTTATACCTTTGAAGAATACATTTCAGTCACAATGGAGAAGATTTGAGCTAGTTTTTTCAATCGAAACAAAGTTCAAGGTCATCATAAAGAGTAGTAAACGAGTGGAATAAATTGAGGATGGATAATCAAAGACTATTTTTAACTTTTTAACTTTCAAACTTTTTTAACGTTCATATTTTTGTGGATTATACTCAGCAACCACATAATAGAGATTAGTGATTACACTTTAATTAATGATCTCCATTGTAAAGTATCTATAAATAGAATTCCGTTAGTAAAAAGATCCTATATTTATCCGAGCATTATTCAAATATCTAATAAATTATATCGCAGATGTAACAATACGCTTCAAAGGTAGCGACCGCGTTACTAAACTATTCAAACAGAAATTTCGGAATCTCGGACCTGGTCCAAATATTCATCCACCGGGCAAGCGCTCAATTTATTGTGTTATGAACTTCAATCGGATTAGGCTACAGTTTGAATTCGGCAACAAGGTAATGAATATTAATAGAAGAGGATACAAACTCACAACATTGTACTTACAATAATACAGTATTCATGCAGTCGCATTTAGTATACCGTTGTAAAGTACTTATTTACAGAAATAAGTGAATCATGAAATAAATTGAATATTGCCTATATTCTACTCTACTCTTATTCTTATAGAAGGATTTACTCATCTAATTAGAATCTGAACAAAAATGGAAGTAAAAAAATACTCACAAAAAACATTGAATGAAATTACAAAATATGTCAAACCACCGATTCTCAAAACATTGAGATACCAGTTTCACTGCTACACCATTATCAATCCCTGGTAAACTGTTTACTGTAATTCAAACAGTTAACATCTCATCAGAAGATTGATGATGGTGTAGCAATCAGAACCTGTACCTCGATTTCTTATAATTCTGTGGTTTGAC
Source organism: Sogatella furcifera (assembly GCA_017141385.1). Classification (NCBI taxonomy): domain Eukaryota; kingdom Metazoa; phylum Arthropoda; class Insecta; order Hemiptera; family Delphacidae; genus Sogatella; species Sogatella furcifera. Next base: position 6,059,667 of record CM029554.1, read on the forward strand.
AACATCTTCCCTATCCATTTAATATGGATAACTACCATAAGTTTTACTAAAAGAAAGTTGAATATACAATTGCTCACGTTTCTTAAATAAAATTATGGATAGTTTCCACAACATCGATATCAAATCTACAATAATAAGGGAACTTTTCGACAACATCTGTTTTTTCTTATTGTTGAAAGATTTCACAATATCAACATAAGATCTACAAATTTCACTCTACAAGATCTACAATTATTCTATAATAAATTATTTTGTATACAGTTATTAAACTAGGTTCGCTTCAGCAAGACGAAGCTATAAATACATATATATTGAAGAAAGTAACTTGTAGTTAGTTGGAAAAGACGAATTGTCGGGTTGCTCGCCTTAGCTATAGTCTGTCCAATCAAAGAAGACTCTCTGGCAAGATGAAAAATGACTCCAGCTCGGTCAATATTAGTTCAACAATTATGAATTCGATCTCAAATTATAGAACAGAATGTTTTCTACATATTGAAACCAAATTGATAATTTTTGAAACAATTTCAACCGAGCTGTAGTCATTTCCCATCTTGACAGGATGTCTTCTTTGCTTGGACAGACTATAGCTAGATCAGCATCTCACGTATTCCGACTGCATAGTTTGGTGACATGATGAAGTGCGGCTTGAGATAGTATTGCGACACCGTACAAGATAGATTGTCTCAAATAAATAACTGGCTGCACTTGGGTACAATGTTGAGGTCGATAATTTCAAGGAGATCACATCATGTGATCTATCAAAATAGATGTTTCAATTTAGTGTTGGGCCATCTGATCTAAGTAGACTTGTTGTTGATCTAAAATAAAGTGCGATTATCTTCTAAATAGATTGAAGGACATCTTGATCATTTAATAATGCTCGAATGGATTATTATAGATGATAGATTAGTTTGGATAGTGTACTCTCCAATGCTTTTTTATTCCTCTAAATTTTACGGTGTCACATACATAGCGATTTCTAGATTAGACAGTAGAAGTATTTCAGAATGGATTTCAATATGAGAAAAAACCGATTATAGGGTTTCTGTTGAATTCAAATCTGCAATTCAATAATAATGATTAAGAGAACACTTGAGTATTGCATACTCATATTGCAATATACTAATCAAATTGAAAGAAATTAGAGATATTATATTTGTAAGGCTCATGTAAGAACTTCAGATCAGGTAAAGGGATTTGTAAATTGTGAAAGTGGATTAAATCTTTTTTTGTTAATTTCCAAAAACATTTAGATGGATTGATTCACAGTAGAATGGAAAACGATTTCATTTATGGTCTTCAATTCTATTCTATGTCGAAGAACAATATTGAAATTATCAACAAATATTTTAATTTATAAAAAAAACTAAGTTTATCTATTCCAAAGCAAAAATACATTTATGAACGGAACTAAATAAATCACAAATGCTAAAGTTGTATGTTCTTCAAAATAGGTGTTTTGTTGTATCTTGATTGAAATCACTGGATTCCACATCTCAGGCAATGCTTTATTGGGTAGAAGGGAATTCAATTCCCATAGAATACCAGTCTAAGCTAAAAATGAAATCCCAAAACATTATATTATTATCAACCAACTCATGACGTGAAATTGATATTAATTAAATACGTTTAATTCGAGTTGATTAGAACTTTTTTTAACATTTTGTGTCTGTGTTTCCATCTCATAGTGTATTGTAATTCAATGAATGAATAGAAAATTATCATTTTAATATCATCAGATTAGCATTATTTTGATGGGAAATTAAATTCAACCGCGTCTGTAAAACTCATTTCTCAATTCCGTCTCGGTATAATCTCGCCTATCGATTATCGACCTATCGAATTTTCGAAACTATCTCTTTATTGCGATTTCAACTTATGTTGAATCCAATCCCACTGAATCGATTTAACATTGATTACCGACTATTCTAATTGGATTTCATCGAATTGTAATCTTAAACCATCTCTTAATCCAGTCACACACATTTATTTCATCGTTGATTAGGAATTTATCGACTAAGTCCTTATAATTGAAATAAATAGATTATCGATTATTGTAATTGAAATTCACTCACCGTAAAGCCGCGACTAAGTAGGCTAAGTTGCACTAAGCTACACCCCCGTTAAGTTGAGCCAACTTCGATAGTAAGTCCGCGATTGCACTGCGACGCGCTTACTTAGACTGTTTCACGCGTCTCTTAATCAGCTACTACTAACAATACACATGCGCTCCCACCTCCTTTCCCTCACACTCTCTCACTCCCTCTCACTCACTTTATCCCCTCTTATCATTCTTATCTTACATCTTTTCTCAAGTACTGTTCTTTGTCTTATCAAATTATCTCATCGTTCTTGTTCAGCTTTGTTATCTTTTTTGCCTCAACTCTTAGCCACCAAGTATTTCTATCCTGTTCTTCATCCTCTCTCCTCTTTATTTATTCTTTATTTCTCATTCTTCCTCTATTTTTATTACATAATTCTTACGAATCTATTGTTATAACTTGACTCATATTTTCCCAATTGTATCCCTCTTCACAACTTCTACATTAATTTACTCTTACATGCCTCTTTTGTATTGTTTATCACAAAACGCTTATTCCTTCTGCTGTATTCTTCCATTTCATGATGTATTCAATTCATCTATTCTAGATGTGGAGGATATTTTTGAATTTTTTATCCAAATATGAACAATCATGTATTCAAACTTCACCTTCTAATTAAGATGAATGAGAAGAATAATGCATGAAAATTGCTGCGAATTGCACATGTATTGCATCATTCCTCTGTTAAATGATCATTGAGTCCCTTATTATTAGAGGAATTTATGAAATAATAATAATCAGTTATTATTACTTTTGCAATCTATGATTCAAGCAGAAATTCAAATTATTGAGTAATCTAATCTAATCAATTCCTAAAATTCCCTTCACATCTTAATTTTTTATGATTTTTATTGAAAATAGTCGATAAATTATTATTTTCATATTTTCTTAATATTCACTCTTCATTTCCATTAATCTATTCAATGTTTTCATACTATTTCTCTTTCTCTTCTCACTTCTATTATAGTTCTATTCTTCTATCATCTTTTCCCATTATATTGATTCGATATTTCCTGTTGTTATCAATTTTCCCATACCTTATTCTCTCCACTTCTCTTCATAATTTCATTTTTGAGTAAATCCTAAATTCCATTTCCCATAATTTATAAGTGTGGAGTGCCGAAGAAGTTCCACAGGCTACATAATCATAACTTTGCATAAATTAATATTATTATTGAATTGCATTTGTCCTGTACTGTCCTGTATTTGATACAAGAAATTGAATGATATATTTTTTAATTTATATTTTTCTGTCTCCCTCCCCTGCTTTCTCCTCAACCACTCTTTCTTTCCATTACTATTCCTTATCCACACTTTCTCTCCACCCTCTCCTTCCCATCAACACTATTCCTCTCCACCCCCACCTCTACACCAAATCAGCCTTTTGTCTTTCAGGCCAGTCTAGTCTAGTCAAGCAATGTCTCAAGTCTACCGTGAATAGCTTTATTTAGACGCAGCGAATTTTATTCCCAACTTCTCCCTCCTCCTCGCTCCTTACCACTATTCACCCCCAGAACTATTCAATTACCGCCGCCGCATTTGTTTAGCTGTTAATTCTGCTGCGAAATAAACAAGAAACCAATAATTGTTTCTCCTACTTCCTATTCTTCTTCTCCTCTTCCTTCATCACCTACTCCTTTTCCTTCCGTCCTTTTTTTTACCGTCCTCTATTTTTATTTTTCTAGATCTTGTTATTTTTTCATTATTCTTTTTCTCCATCTTCTTATTCTTCTTCTTCTTCTTCTTCTTCTTCTTCTTCTTCTTCTTCTTCTTCTTCTTTTTCTTTTTTTTTCTTCTTCTTCTTCTTCTTCTTCTTTTTCTTCTTCTTCTTCTTCTTCTTCTTCTTCTTCTTCTTCTTCTTCTTATTCTCCTTATTTTTCTCCTACTCCTCCTTCTCCTCCTCTTCCTCCTCCTCCTCCTCCTACTTCTTCTTCTTCTTATTCTTCTCCCCCATACTTTCTGTCTTATTCATCTCCTGTATTACTCTTTTTCTTCATCTTCCTCTTCTCATTCTTCTTTTTCTTTTTTATCATCTTGATCTCCTCTTTCTTGTTATTGTTCTTCTTTCTGCTGTTGTTAATGTTATTATTCTCATTTTTATTTCTGTTTCCCCTCCTCGTCTTCATCCTCTTCTTATTCTTTCCTCTTCTTCTCGTTTTCCTCAATATCTCCTCCTCTTCCTCCATTCTCTACCTTCCTCCCATTCTACAACTTTATATTCTTCCTCTCCTTCTTCATCTTCATCTCCATTCTCTTCTCACTCCCCTTATTTTTCCTCGCTCTTCTACCTGTTCTTGTTCTACTTCTACTTTCTTTTCTTTTTCTTCGTTCTTTCTCTTCTTCTTCTTCTTCTTCTTCTTCTTCTTTTCCTGTTTCTCTTTCTTTTTCCTTTTCCTTCTCTTTCTCCTCCTTCTCCATCCTCTTTTTCTCCTTCTCTTTCGCCTCCCCCCTTCTTAGTGTTTGCAGCATTTGTTTAGCTCTATTTTGCAACGAAATAAACAAGTAACCAATTATAATTGATGACTGCATTGGCGGCTGGAGATTGTTATCTTTTTGTTAATTCTAACTGAAGACCTACCTCACGTGCTTTCAATAGTTAGCAAGGTCGAGCCGTGGTGGTCTTTAAATAGGTTGAAAACTATAAAACAAGCAGAAATACAGACAGTCTAAGAAAAGAATTGATTCAACCGCAGTTCAAATTAGGACAAACTTACTTGACTATTTCAGAACAATAGGAGGCGAAGAGTAATGAAGCCTTTTGTAACTTTATTAGTCCATTCGGAAAGTTTTCATTCGGCCATCTTTCTAACAAGTAGCGTAGTTTACTATCTTCTAGAGTTACTATCTAATCTAGTCGTTAAAATCTCTTTTAATGTATCATTTACGAGTAAATTGGTATGGAAAACTCACATGAAATTGACATTCGAAATTCGAATTGACTATCGAAATTGACATTGAGAACATCCTATATTCAGGACACTTTTCAAGTCTTATTCCCAAGCAAATGAGACACTCTGATGGGGAAATAACTTAAGCTCGGTTAATTTTGATTCGAAAATTATCAATTTGGTCTCAAACTTTAAAAGAACTTGATCTCTGATCTACAATGTGAGACAAAATTTATAAATTAAAAAAAATCATTATATCAATAGAACACTATGAGCTTAGGAAAATGATGTTATACCATTTGAATTTCTGAATTTCAAGCAATTTATCGTAACAGTTTATGAATCAAACGAGTGATTGAATTTTTTCCAACAAGGAGTGGTTTGAAAATGTCGTTCAAGTTCTCACGTAAAACTGCTAATAGATCAATGGAATATTGTCAAGTTGAGTTGCTAACATATCTAATACTTTACGCTTCTTATTTCATAGAAAGGGCCACATTGTGACACTAGTTTGGATGGTAAAACCTAAACCTACCCTAACTACAAAAAATCTGGTGAAACATATCTGTTCTATTTTCAATTCTTATGAGATCAGGTCAAAATTATGGATAAAACATGTCTAGACCTGGATCCTAGCTAATGCCATTGAAAAGGAAATATAGTCTGTCCAAGCAAAGAAGACATAGCAAGACGGGAAAATGACTCCAGCTTGGTCTTAATTTGATTTGAAATTGTAGACAACATTCAGCTCATACTATTCGAGATCAATTTATAACTTTTGAACCAATATTGACCAGCTGAAGTGATTTTCCCATCTTGCCACAATGTCTTCTTTGCTTGGAAAGATCATAATTATTCACTGCTATAAGATAAAACATCTCACACATATTTTTTCGCAATGTAACGCAAGAAAAATGAACCAATTCGGAACTGAACAGAGCACGACAGATATGATCACAAAGACACTCTCATAAATAAGTCGACCCCGATCCATTGAAGAAAAATATTCACGTGTGGCGGCAAAATTCGAATTGGGAAAATGCTCAGGTTCGGTAAGGTTGAACATTAAACTCCATTTTGGCCAGGCACCAACTGAATATATCAGAACACATATCCCTTTCTTCCTTCCCTTCACGGTTCTGTTTATCATTGCAAAGCAAAGAACGCCTACATAACATCGATTTCACGATTTCACCGATGGTAGTTGACGTTGAAACGGAATTCAACGAAACGAAACTGGTTTGGAATAACTAGTTGACTGGTTAACTTGTTAATAAGTTAACTGGTTAACTTGGACCAGTTTAACAGTTAAGGTGTTTATTGAGAGACAAAGTTCCACAACATCTCTTATCTGATAAAAGTGTGAATTCTATTCAACTGGTTGTTCCACCCAGTAATTTCAAACCAGTTGAATCGTTGGTAGCCAACATATTCGTCGAAACAAAGACCCCATTCACATCGAACCAATTCAGCCAATACACCGTCATGGAATTTGCAATGGAGTTATCAGCCTGACATGGTCCTTATTTCGTTTGAAGTGTAGCCTATGCGGGTAACCAGAATTTCAAATTGTACCGGGATTGTTGCGTACTGTGAGGAATTTCGATATTCGATTCTCGGTATTTGCGATTCTCGATATTTGCAGTTGATACGCAGAGGATTCAGTGTTTGTGCGATTGAGTGTAAGCGGTGTTCCGCCAATAGAAGGGCTGAATGTAACTCTGCTAATAGCTAACATACATAGAACATTCCATAGGTCTCAATAAGGGAGCTTATTCTACTGCTAGAATATGAATATATAATCTATAACATTCAATAACTGCTACAGTGTCGTAGTATAGACTGAACCAGCATGATTATTTGACATTCTGATCAAATTAAAGTTCATCAATCAAAATATTCCACAATACACAAAGGAAATTCATAACAGAGAAAACAATGAGTCACTGGAGTCTAGTCCCTCCAGTCTCCGGAGGAGACGGAAAGCCGTCGGTACCGATTGCTCAAAAAGTAGTCGTCATATCTTATCCCTCCCATCACCCCATGCACATTGTGATGTTCGCTTTGGCTTTAAATAAATAAGCTCCACGTTTGGGTGCAAAACTTGTGATGTTCACCCCCATTATGGACTATACGCCCTACGTTGGTGAGCCAAACTTGTCACGTTTTATTCTCCTTAAGGAGGAACAAATACATGATTTTTAAATACTCTTATCTCAGGGAAAATTTACTTACTACAATTCATGATACTTGCAAGAATTTATCAAATCTGTGTATTCGACAGCAGTTAAAGTCTGAATTTAAATTAATAAGAAATAACTAGATATTGTGACTCATATATATCTGAGTAAGGTTCTATCCTTCTCGCTCCAATCAAGTAGTTCACAGGCCTCAGCCAAGAACTCCACGTAGAATATCAGGTGAAACTTATCGTCCACCCAATGCTAAATAGACAAGTCAGTGGAACGAAGAAATTCCCTACTTATGCTTGTCTAATTGGTCATAACGATGCAACCAATGGCAAACACAAGTATTGCTCTCACTGCGATAATATTGACAGATCTCGGTCGAAGAACCTATACAGGTTGGACCAGAGCTATTTTCTGTTCCTTGTCTAATTAGATTGGTGGGAAAGGCGGCATCCAGCCAACAGAATAATTGACTATCTTGACTCCAGCAAGGTGATGATTTTTATGAATACAGAATCCCAATATCTAGTAGTAAATATTTGCATGAAAGCAATGAAAAAGAATTTAAAATAAGAATAAATTTTTATTAAACAAGAAAAGTAAAGCGAGGCATCTAATAAATTAATGATAATTTAGGAGATGTCCATCCTCACCCAATCCTGTCTAAACAACCAGGTGAATTAATAAATTGGCTATAAACCAAAGAAAGCTTAGAAAATGGCTTATTATCTATTGTGGGGGTATTTTTACCCTTAATTTAAGTTAATTATTGTTAATTCTTGAAAAGCTAAATGGATAATTTAACTTTTCATGAACTAGCCACTTAGGTGAAATTCAAAAAAATGTAAACAATTTAAAGTATAAATATATGAATATATTCTCCTGCCTCACAGTAGGCTACAGAGCGAATTTAAAAGATTGTGAATAAATAAATATAAATATTAAATTTCAAATATCACAGGACAATCATTCTTTACAAGTCTCCACATTCATGAACCTGTGGGTTCGTGATGTTTAGAAGATTATAACGAGTTCCCATATGTATCCACCATGGGTATATTAAATTTCGAAACGTTTCGTTGAATGAGATCTCATTTTCTTTTATGTAAATTTTGACTAATACGGTTGCACTTCAACCAGAGCTCTGGGTAATTAATTACGAAAGAACTAATTGTTCGTAACTCACGCGAAGATAGGTCGGTGCAAACGATCCTTGGCCTCCTTAGAATGGTCAATCTGTCTCATGGAAACGTCGAATTTAAATATGTAGTAGACCCTGGGATGGCATCTCCAGAAGGGGATAAAGTTACTAAAAGATCATTTGCAGAATACTAGGCCACTAATGCCACATTTAATTTTTAACAGGACTTGGTCATCTTGGTCTGCCTCAGCCGGTCACGAGCAGAAGATGAGAGAAAGCAAAGTGACCGTTTCCTTTCAAATGACCCCATCTAGACTACAGTATGTGCCAATGTGATAATATTGACTCTTTCTAGAGCGGCAATTTCAAAAAGACAATTTTCAAATGAGCCTTAAATCTTATTATAACAAGCTAAATACAGCAATTTTATGTATCAAATACTAACAACGCTAACCTACGTTCCAATGGATCTATTATATACACAATTTAGTTATTTATTTTCCTATAAATCTATAATTTAAGTATTCATATTTGAATAAGGAGCCACTAAGCATTGACTAAATCTCAAAAGTTAAATATGGCTTGACTTGCTATAAAACTATAAAGTGTGTTTAAACACTACAAATATTACAGATAATTGAATAAAACATTTATATAGTGAGGAACGCAAATAATTTACATAATAGGCTTTCCGCATACTGGCTTTTAGCTTATATGATAAGGTAGTATGTGACTAGGCTATGACAAAAAATCAGGTACATAGAGACAAATATTAAAGCTTTAAGATCACAGGTGATAAATAATCCCATCTATATGATGTAAGAAGCTATATTGAGCAAATAATATAGTTAATTATTCCATTGTTACAAGTTGCAATAGGTTGGTAATTGAACAAACGCTGACAAGTATATTTGCCGGCAAACCAGCTGATGTTGACAACACAAGAAATAGGTTAGGATCCATCAAATTAGCAAGCCTAGACGTAATAATTTCTAGTATTACGAATAATTTGCATTTCAAATAAATAAGGATGACAATCCCCTCAATAACGCAAATAAATTCTTATCTCTTAAGATAGCGGTACCAGATAACAGCAGCAACACTTTGTAACGGTGAGGCTCTATAAATAAATCAATAACTCCCAGTTGATTTGAAACGTTACAACATAAAAAACTAAAAATCACTTTCAGAAGATTTTTTGGCCACTTTTTTGTAGTTCCTTATTCTAACTAGGAAATAAGACGTTTTGGACATTTTGTCTGTGTTCTATCCATTGAGGAATGTATTTATTCAAATAAATAAATATGAATGGAATCATATTAATCATATTAACTACATTCTAACTTGGGTGGCTCGTTGGAGGAGGATAAAGCGCCGGTCTGATAACCAGGTGGACTCTGGTTCAAATCCCAAGCGTGGAACAATTTTTGACCACAGCACAATCACATAGATACGGCCACCCCGTCTTTCGGAGGAGACGATAAGCCGTCGGTCCCGACTACCTCAAAATAGACGTCATCTAACAACCATATCATTACCCACGCACAAGCCTATGAGCTCATGTGGGTTTCACCCTCATAACAAACTTTGACAATAAAGAACTTTAAAACTTAGGGCTGTTTAAAATAATTGAAAAATTTTAAAATTTTTTTGAAAACTTTAAAATTATAAAAAACACATACATGTTTCGGGAGCTAAGCCCATTCTCAATCTTGAATTGAAGAAAATTCCCAAGATTGAGAATGGGCTTAGCTCCCGAAACATGTATTATGTTTTTATAATTTTAAAGTTTTCAAAAAAGGGTGTTTGATTTTTATTTATTTTTCAAACTACAATACTTTCTCAGAACATTGGTGTAACCTTTTTCTAAATTTAAAATTGTTTGTCTTCTATTTCGATGATAAAAATTAGTTTGAAGATTCACTACATTACATAACCTTAATTTGGAATTTTATTATAAATTGGTTTAGGAACAGTTTTGGGCATTATGCCTATTGTACTAACCTTTGTATTTTCCTGATTGATTGAATAAATGAATGAATGAATTGATGAATAAATAAATATCAAGTTACTAATATTGAGTAGTATTGTTCCGAATCATGCTCTAATAATGTCATCTCTGGGACGATATTCTCTGAAGCATCCTTCCACATGTTTAAAAATCGTTTTACTGCAGATTTCCAGAGTCTTGCCTTCAATTTTAGATTCTCCACGCTTCACTACCATACGCTAGAGTTGGAACAGCCATTACTCTGTGGAACTCAATCAGGGTATCTTTGAAGATACAAGAAGGATATATCAAACAAAAATGCACTCTACATGGCACAATATTGAAAAAGGAAGATAATCTTGAAGCCTACTTTGCAGAATGGTGGGAAAGTAAAATAATATTATAGTCTACTTGGCAGAATAGTGGACGAGTAAGTCTGGTAGTAAGTAAAGTAGTAAGTCTACTTTGCAGAATAGTAGAAATGTAAGATAGCCTTGGAGTTAGTAGGCCTGAAAGAACGAAGTGTCTAGACAAGGTGACATGAATCAAAATCATAAATCAACTTTCCGTATAGAATCAAATTTGTATCCGCACCTATTGCAATTTGCACAGACGTCACACATGAGTGCGACACATCTGTCAAGTAGTCTGTCCAAGCACAGAAGACATTCCGGCAAGATGGAAAAATGACATCAGCTCGGTCCATATTGGTTATAAAATTATAAATTTAGTCTTAAATCGTAGAGCAGGATGTTTTCTACAATTTGAGACCAAATTCATAATTTTTGAACCAATATTGACCGAGGTGGAGTCATTTTCCCATCTTGACAGAATGTCTTCTTTGCTTGGACAGACTATAGGAGGAAAGTCTCTTGAGATTGCTGCAGCTTTATCCAACACAATCGAGTGACGAGCTTTCTACAGGAGAAACTGGCGGATGGTAAATGACTTTCAGGACAGTCGACGAGCGTTCAGCCACAGCATATAAGTCAAGAGCGGTGTCAGTTGAACCACTCCGCTCTTGTAGACCGCCTTAGGACTGTTCTGGCAGAGCTAAACACTGAAAACATTTGTTGGCCAACCGCCATTCACGTTGGAGTCTGCTATACTGAAGCTCCTTATAGCTGACAAACCACTGCGCCGGCTTCCTTTTGACAATGGATAAATAAAAAAGGAGCAAAATAAGTATGAGAGAAGTGAGGTTGTGAGAAGAGGACGAGGCAATGGGAAACGAAGGAAAACATAAAAATAGTAAGAGAGGAAGGAAGGACGAGACAAGAAAATTAAGAAGAATGTAGAAAAATGTGAATTTACTACATAAATTATGAATATTGGTAGAATGGACACCAAAAATTAGAGCGATTTTCAAATGAATGTAATTATTAAATGAAAAGATAAGATGTTGTCAAACCATGATTTATTAGAAAAACGAGATACCAGTTTCGGTTGTTACACCATTATCAATCTACTGAGAGTTTACCAGAGATTGATAATGGTGTAATAACCGAAACCGGTATCTCGTTTTTCTAATAAATCAGTGGTTTGACAACATCTTGTCTTTTCATTTATTATGGATAACCACCACAAAATCAATACAACCACTCAAAGAATGTAATTATTGCTCACCTCAGCTAGAACAGTCCGAATCTGTCTTTCATAGAAATATATGACCTGTGTGGCCACGAAATCATTGTTCTTTACCGGAAATAGAGTGTTTTGTTTCATTATGGAACTATATGGTACAACTATAACGATAAAGACGCAAATTATGATGAAAAAAGAATCTGGACAATATATTTAGTTGAAAAACACGCACACTGTTTCAACAGAAAGAACATATCAAAATGAAGATCAACAATATGGATTTGAGCAGTTTAAATGATTGAAATACTGTAATTTGAGTCCAAACATTGGTTGTCAGATCCACTAAGTTAATTTAAAATACCTTACTTTGTGGATATCTGACAACCTTTGTTATGAATAAGTTCCACAACATCTCTGATAAAAGTGTAAATTTGATTAAAACAAGATTGAACAAAAAACAGGAAAATCTTACCCATGAAGGAAGTATTTTTCAACTGCTTGTAAGAACTATCCCCCATTCACAGACGCACAGTCTTCTGGAGGACTACCACATAAATATTGTTCATTTCATCCTTCATTATTGTAATGTTTTATCCTTATTATATTTCCGAAAGAGGATAATGTATAACTTCATTTGTTGTGATGCCTTGTGGAACAAATAATATAAAATTGAATTGAATTGAATTATTGTTGAATGGCGAGTTGAAATGTGAACGTCTTCTTGCGGGGGATTTCCACACAACTAGTATTGTTAATTTTATCCTTTATTATTGTTATGTTTTATTCTTATATTCTAGTTTCGAAAGAGCATAATGTATAACTTCATATGTTGTAATGCCTTGTGGAACAAATAATATAAAATTGAATCGAATTGAATTATTGTTGAACGGCGAGTTGAATTATTGTAAACGTCTAGACGTCTAGAGGATCAAATCAGGAAAAGGAAAAACTAGACGAAAAAGAAAATGTAGCAGAATAAACCCAGTGCAGTGAATACTACAGTGGTGCAGTGGGATTAACTTATACTATAAGACTTCTATCCGTTATCTACGGGAGCTCAGTTTATTTCTAGAGCAGACGGAAACCATCGGATTGGATTGGATATATGGCCTGCTACCGATTGCAAGTTGAAATCCTACTTTGTAGCACTGGCTAAGCCCCCTCGAGATCCAAGTCGATTACTGGAAACTGAACTTTGCAGTGCAGCTACTACTAAGAAGGTGGAAGAAAAAAGAAAAATATAGGGAAAAGGGAAAAAGGAGAGAAAGACCAGGTATATGGGAAGATATGGAATAGATGAAGATAATTTGGAAAATCAAGGAGAGAAAGGAAAAATTGAGGAGGAAGAAGAGGAAAAGATGAAAGGAAAGGATGATGAAAACAAGAAATATAATGCTGAAAGAGTGATGGAGAGAAATGAACTGTGGAAGAAATAAAGGAAAACTAGAAATAAAAAAACAATGAGAGGAAAAGATGAAAATGATTAGGAAATGAAGGGAAAAAAGAAAAGTAGAAGGACGAATAGGAAGCGAACGGAGGTTGATAGAACTCTGATTAATGGTTGAATAGTGAGAAAACTTGAGATGAACGGTGAAAGAAATATGAGATATTCATATTAATAGCAAGAGTGAAAAAGAGATGTTGTGGACGAAGAATAAAGAAATGAGATTCCACGAGGAGGAGGAGGTGGAGGAGAAGGAGGAGGAAGGAGGAGGAGGAGAAGAAGGAAGAAGGAGGAGGAGGAGGAGGAGGAGGTGGAATGAGGAGGAGGAGGAGGATGAGAAGGAGGGGGAGGAGGGGGAGGAGGGGGAGGAGGAGAAGGGGAGGGGGAGAAGGAGGAGGAGGTGGAGAAGAAGGAGGAAAAGGAGGAGGAGGGGAGGAGGAGGAGGAGGAGAAGGAGGAGGAGGAGGAGGAGTAGGGAGAGAAGAAGAAGGCAGAAAGTAGGCCCAGAGAATAGAGGGAAACAAGCAGGTGGAGACTATGATCGAAAGGATTTGAGCAGGGAAAAATACCAAATGAACAGAAATTAGAGGAAGAAAGTGATTAAGGAGATTGTGGGAAAACCAAGTTAAAAATAGGAGGAGAAATTAATCAGTGATAATAAGGAAATGGGTGGGGATTTAAATCGAAGACAATTCAAATTCAAATTCAAATTCAAATTTATTTTACCAAAATGTACACAATACACAATCAAATTACAAGATATCAAAAGCAAAATATACATAGTTATTAAATATACATAGTTACTAATATACATAGGTGATTGAACTATTATATTATACACAGTGGAATTCTACTGGCAAAAGTATAACTTGTCCGCCAGTAGGAGTAAAAATAATTATATTATAACAGAAGTAAAAGAAAAGAGGTTACAGAGCTCAAAGAATCTAGATCATTAATAATTCCAAAAACAAGATGTCGAACAATTTGGGGAAAGTATCTAGCCTATATTACGTTGATATTGAAGTAATAAGATTGACTAATCCAGTTTTTAACGGTTGCTAGGATATATTTAATAACTTTTTGATTGGTGAGATTATTTGGGATGTTGTTATAATTTTTGGTGCAATATAAATGAGCTGTTTTCGAATCAGTGTGAGGTTTGAAAACGTAACATTCGAATTTATTTTCATTGAATCTGGTTCTTTATGTGCTTCATTATTTATTTTTAAAGTTATTCCTATATCTATTGAAGTATTTAAAGATGCTAAGTACATATAGTATGCGGATGGTCATGACTTTCAGATCATTAAAAGCATTTATCGAGGCGTATAGTAAAGGTCGATTTAAAATAGTTCTTATTATCATTTTTTGAACGGTGAATAGAGTTGAAAGGTGAGAATTGAAAGTACCCCCAAACTACCAAACCGTATTGCAGTATTGATTGAACTATTGCGAAGTAAACCATTCTCATTCTAGATACATTCAGAACAGACCTTAATTTGTAGAATTTGTAAGATATAAATTAGTTGAAATGGAGTGGAAAGGAGACAATACAAGCAATATTGGAAAAAGTGAGGGGTGGAAAAAACAAGATGAAAGTGAGAGAGAAAAAAGGAGAGAGAGCTGGAAATCAGGAATAGGGGGAACAATAGGAGAAAATAAGAAAAATCGAAAATAATGAGAAAATGAAGGAGAGATATGTGAGGAAAGGTCGATTTAGAAGATAAAGAAAATGCAGGGAAAGATGGAGAGAATTAAGGAGATAGTGATGATCATAATAATATATTATTCATACGGGATAATCTTCATGGGAGAGAAGAAGAAAAAATTTGAGTTGAAGAGATAAGCGAATAAAGAAGACTGATAGATGGAATGGAATAATAAGAAGAGGAGGAATAAGAAGAGATGAAATACTATTTAAGTAAAAAGAAAAGAAAAGTTGAAAAAATCGAGAAAAGTATTTGGCATAATAGGAGAATAAGGAGAAGCTATTTAAATGTCAGAGAGAAGTTGAATAATGATAATATAGTATGTCAAAACAGAGAAGAAGTTCTGACAAGATAGAAAATGACTCCAGCTTGGTCGGTATTGATTCAAAAATTATAATAATTTAGATGAAATTGTAGATAAAAATGTTTCCACCAATTTGAGACCATATATATAATTTTTGAACCAATATCGATTGAGCTGGAGTCATTTTTCGATCTTGCCAGAATGTCTTCTTTGCTTGGACAGACTATACAAATCCAGATCTCCAGACTTCAAAATCCCGAGGGAGGATTGAACAATAAGGATCAGATTATGAATCCAGATGAATCAGCAAGAAATTTGAGTGAACCTGGCAAGCCAGCCAGAGGTAGATCCTCAATATTGCAGATTGAAGTGCATTGCGCATCTATGCCAAATATGTAAATGAATCAAAATTCATCTGAATAACAAACACTACAGACAGTCAACCTATTTCCACAACATATTGACTGGGTAAGCTGATGCATTTTTATAAGAGTCAAGACTTGGTTGTGGTTGAAGCAGGAAGCTATCCCAATCCTACATTAGGAAAATTGAACTAGGAAAAGTTGCAATAACTTGACATATTTCCATGTAGAAATTATGTGTTTGAGTTTTTATAATAAGCTTGTTCAATCAAACCTACTGTTACCTTACTCCTAGTTGTGTTATTGTTATGTATCGAACCATAATATTAATTTTCCATAACTCTTGAAAAGATTTATAAAGACTCTCATGTTTGATTATCAGCATTTATCACCATTACGTTAATGGAAAAGTTGTATTATTTTACTTTTATGAAGCTACTCATTGCAATCAAACTGAAATCGAATTCTTCAATGGAATGATCATTAACTGACGATTAACCTCACTCTAGAATAATAGCACTTTGAATAGGATACCGCATTTCAAAAACCTTTGTTTACAAGAGTAATGGAGAACTTTGGGTCTACTCCACAGTTTTTAAAAGCTGTGAACTTCCAAGTTCCCAAGAGCACACGAAAAATGAGAAAAGAGAGAGAGAGAGAGTGTTGGATAGAAAGAGTAATAAGGAGAAGATCATGGGATAGCAAGAGCAAAAGAGAGAGAAAGAGAGAGCCAGAGTGGGTGAGAGACAGTGAGAGAGAGAGAAAGAGAGAGAGTGAGAGAGAGAGGAAGTGATATTGAGAATAGATCGAAAGCAAGATAGAGAGAGAGAGAGAGAGAGTGAGAAGGCAAGAGAAAAATGAAAGGACAAAGATTTCAAGAGGAACAGGAAGTGAGAAAGAGAAGAGGGGTGAGAAGAGAAGAGTGATAGAAGAGAGGAGGGAAGAGAAGAGAAGTGAGAAGAGAAGAGAAGGGAAGAGAGAGAAAAAGAATGAGGAGAAGAGAGGAGGATAAGAGGTAATGGAGAAGAGAAAATAGAAGGGAATAGAAAAAGAAAGGATGACAAAAGAGAAGAGAACAAAATGGAGAATTGAGAGAGAAAAGAAGAGAGAGTAGAAGAGCCAGAGTCAGTGTGACTGTGAGAGAGTAGGCTTGCGGTGCATGAGAGGACTATCCAATTCTGAATCTTGTAGGCTACGCATTAGGGAGGCATTGTCAGGATAAAGTTCCCCTGACACATACACACACAAACACCCAGTGCAAAACTAGCCTCCCCCCCCCCCAAAACGGAACTGGGTCACACGCACCAGAAATGCGTGAGCTTAGACTAAATTTGCATATTCCTCAATCTGGCAACAACGCTCATTCACCAAATTTCAAATAAGATTGCTTCGAATAATAATTATTCATAATACACAAGGAATTGACTAACCATTTGAATTTGGATATCATGGAAAGACAAGATCTCGTCGAACCACAGATTTATTAGAACATCAGGATACCGGTTTTGGTTTCTACAATATTATTATCAATACCGGTTTAAAAAAAATGTTTTGGTTTGAAAATTAAACTTTAAGCTTACGGTTATTTAATACTTTTAGTTTTTAAAAAAGGGTATTTATTTATTTCATTCCATCTATCTTTGGTTTGATAATATCTCAACTTTTTTCCAATGATAACTACAATATCACCTTCACAATTGTGACTAGTTAAAACCACTAAACATGTCAATTTGGATTCCTATCTGCTATCAATAATATTGTTCTTTAGATTTCAAAATATATTTTGGTTTTTGGATTCTTCAACTAAAATAATCAGTTAGTAGTTCTCAGATTATAAACAAAACCTTCAATTACTGGCGGCTTGTACCCAGAAAACAAGTGAATTGTCCGTATCTTTTAGTGTACAGCACTTCACCTGTTTCGTGGACACGAGCCGCCAGTGCAACCACAGTGAGGTAGACTTTTTCTCTTGGAATTTGATTAGTTTCAGGTAGTACCATCCACATCGAGGAGTATATTCTGAGCAAGGGATATGAATGAATGCAGTATTATGAAGATCAGTGCTGAAAAAACATTACAATCTTTAGACGTTATTTCTGAAGTATCTCATCCTATATTTCTCCATTCATATCCCTTCATATCATTCATCCATTATTTCAATACTAGGAATCAGAAATATCAAGTTTGAGTATTATCTGTAAACATAAACGGATTAAATACTCTCCAGAAATCTTCTTGAATACTCCAGTAACATAATTCAGAGAACAATCCTCTTGAAGGATTGAATCACAAAAGACAAGGCAAAATCGTGATACATCTACTCGGAGAATTTTTTTTCCAAAGCTCATTGATTTCAAATATTCATTCCAAGTATGATGAATCAAAGTGGGATTATAATTATAATCATAATTTCATTACTTTATGATAGAAATATACATATTTTATCAATTCGGATATTCATATATTGAGGCTGGTGATGGTAGTAAAAAATCTCTAGTTACCAGAGAATATTCCCTCAATTCATGAAATGACTATTCAAATGAACGGAAAATCAGAAACACTCTCCAGAAGCATTTACGTAGTCATTAAATTCACAAAGCAATTTCACTTGAAATGACTTCTCATAGAGATATCAGAAACACTCAGTACGAAGAAAGAACGTTTCAAGACTTCAAATTTCCTCAAGAAATCGCTCGGACATTTTCTTTCAGAGGAGCCATTTAATGGCTGGAAAATTGACAATGTCTGTTACTCCTGGCTACGCTCCAGGAGAATCCAATAAATTTCGAGTTCCAATTCCGCCCGTTCCCTTTTTTTGGGTAGCCATAAACGTCAGGTACGCTGGAGAATCTTAATTATCGGGTCCGTCGTCAGTACACTTCCAGAATACAAAGTTCTGCTGCGGTCTCGAATTCGGTTTCCACAAGGTCAATGGGAGATTTTTCACGAAAGATTTTCAGGAGGTCGAGAAAGTCCTGAATCGGTTACTATTGGTTCTGTCACAAGAATATCCGAATTGAGTGTGTTATTTTACAATAATTGTTAAAAATTCACAACATTATAGATATAAGTCATAGTTAATATTCAGAGACGATCAATATTCTTACCTTAACAATGTATGTTGAACAAAATAAATTTATTATCATTTGATTTGGGAATGGAAAAACATCAAGTCTTAAAGATGATTGATTATTCATAGTGGAGACCCCTTTATCACAAACAGAACTATGAAAATTTGTAGGTACTATATTTTCCAAAATTGAGTTTGAAATTAGTGATGGCCTGTTTTCCCTCTCACAACGTATTTTTTCATCATTAACTTGATTTATTGAATAAAAAACTCAAACATTGCAATAATCCTTGATAACGGGCTTTTATTCTTAGTCTATATTCTTACATCGATACAACTATTTGAATTGGGAGGGAAAAAGTAGGATAGCTTGTGCTATTCCTCTCCCAAAAATTTTGTTATGGAGTCAATATTCTCCAAAGTGAGGTTATGATATAATAGCACTGAGGAAACACATAGTTTCAATCCAGGAATAACACTGAAATTTTGAATATGGAATGTTGATGGCCGGAATTGAATAAATTATACACCACAGAAAACAATATTGAAAAATTAGAAAAAATATTGCACAAATTTGAAAAATTTCAAGCCAAAAATCACTAAACTACTCAATTATATCAAAATCAAATGCTTCATTTACTTTCTTCTATTTGTAAGCTCACAGCAAATTAGAGAAGTGGTGAATTTATAGAATCTTTATCATACTCTCCAAGATAGAGGAAGAGTCATAATTATTATGAACCAACGTTAACAATTCGAGGATGTGAAGGTATGTAGGCTAATTTATCCGCACACCTGAGGATCTCATAATAATATTACGCCTTCAATATAATAAATAATAATAGCTTTATCAATAATTTTCAACAAAAAGTTCCATATTCATGAAGCTGGGGTACACGTCAAATGATGTGAAAAACTCAGAATTAACAACTCTATAACCATTAAAGTTTTTCAATGAATACTAATTTACTATCGGTAACTTTGATTAAAACAGACCAGTTCCCCATCTCCACAATTATTTTCAATCTAGAAACATTCATTGTCACGCTTCATAAATAAGGTTGAGCCTCATTATTTTCCCAGTGATACCCAATTTTCCTCTAAAATTTTCCAGAGAAAACTACTACTGCACGTACGTTATGACAATCTTGCCTGGTACCCAAGACACCCCCACGTCCGCTCCACAGTATTTATTGTCGAAAACTTCGTTAAACCGAAATTAACTCAATTTTCGCTTCCTTCCAGTCTGAGGAAAAGTATGGGACAAAGTTTGCTTCCAAGTGGGAACTTGTCTTACAGAGACTGTTCTATTTCCCGTGGGGGAGAGAAGAGTCTTTGCCTGCATTATTCATCTCATTCTATATTCCATTGTTCTCAGTTTGCAAGAAAGAAATGCATCCAGCTGTAATAGAGCTGTTTGATCAAGTAATAGGAGAGTTAGACGGAATATGATAGAAGATTTTCTAGTTTGGACGTGTGGGTTTTCATCTGATTTAAAGACTATTTAAAAAAAGGAAACATCGAATAAACTTTTAAATGAAATATAAATCTGCATATATGAATCTTCTCTTGTACAAAATAAACCACAACAAATATGTAGCTTTAATAGAAATGATCTATTTCGAATAAATTGAAGAACAGAAAATCCTCAGGATTTGGAAATTTTTGTATTTGAACATTTAACTCACCTAAATAGAATAAACGAAAAATGTTTTTTATTTGTGTGAACTTTTTCTCTAGTTTTCTGTCAAAAAATACAATTTTGTTTATTACTAAACTCATTGCTAGCGATCAGACTTGTGTCTTTGCTAGCAATGCCATTTAAAAATGTCACAATCCATCTAGAAATTTAATTTTTCCAAGTTCTTTCACTTTTTTCTATTATTTATATAATTACTACGTTAATCATAAATAACTGAATAATTTACCCAATATGAGATTGTAATTTCTATACGAATTGTATATATGGCAAGTAAAGGAATTGAATTGAAAAAAATTTGGTGAGAATTTTATTTAGTGATTATTTTGAATTGATGAAAGAAGATCCACTAAAGATTATCAAATGCTCACTAGGATAATGAATGGGAGATCTCCTATTATGTTCAATGTAGACCATGTTTAACTTGTAACCTTGAATTGTGATTTGAATACAATTTTCTATAATAAAATTCATTTGAAAACAAAATTACTCACGAAAAGGTGTATCTGGCAGAAGACATTTTCATCGGAAGACTTACCTGAAAGCAATAAATGAATATTTCAATATTGTACCTTGTGCCATAATCTTTCAATAGAATATAGATCTATTGACATCAACTGAAAACGAGAAGATGCATAAATAATTGTATAATAATTGGAAAAAGATTACGAAGAGGAAGGAAAATGAAAGGAAAATGAGATGAAGAAGAAGAAGAATAAAGACAAAGAGGAGAAGCAGAAATAGAAATAAGAATAATAACATTAACAACAGCACGAAGAAGAACAAGGAGGAGGAGAAGGAGAAGAAGAAGAAGAAGAAGAAGAAAGGAAAGAAGAAAAGGAAAGAAGAAGAAGAAGCAGAAGCAGAAGAAGAAGAAGAAGAAGAAGAAGAAGAAGAAGAAGAAGAAGAAGAAGAAGAAGAAGAAGAAGAAGAAGAAAAAGTAAGATGCTGGATAAGAAACTTGTAGAGAAATATTTGCCAGAATCCATGAATCATCCGTTACAAAAACTACAGTCGGGTCAGCAAACATCTTTCAAAGGATTTTTCATTCATTGTATTCGCTTATTTAGTTTGACTGCGTTGAGATGATCCCAGCGCTCCTTTGTTGTGCTTCTGGCACAAAGGAACTCAATTCACTCATACTTTTTCAACAATCATTCACTCACTCACTCATCCTTCTCAACAATCATTCATTCACTCATTCATACATACACTTATTCACCCCCGACAGAGAATCCGACTGTTCTTTATCGTCTGGTAGCAATGCTGGATAGTTTTTTGCTGACAAAGATCATCTAATATACATCAGCGATCAGGTCCAACTCAATGATTGATTGCATGAATATTGTTGAGAAAAACGTCCTAGTTTTCTAATATTAAAATTCATCAAATATTTTTCATATAATGAAGAAGTCATTATTTTGAATAAGTATCAACGCTTGGTATGGAATATGAGCAAAACTATGATAACAAAATCATTATAGCCTCCGATATTATCATTTAGATAATTCAAAAATATTGATTTCATGATGATATCTCAAAACTCCATTAAATATAAACGAAGTCTTCAATCATAAAGAAATGCAATGATTAATCATCACAAAATTAAAGCTATGTCCATTTCACGTCTCATTTGCCTTTTAATTGCTTGATATATTCCATGAGATACAGAAGATAATACAATGTAATTGAAATGTCATGTCTCAATAAACGACTCGAATTTATCGTATAATCTACCAAATTCAAATTCTCAAGTTTCCTCTTCACTGTAATTGGATTCAAATAGTTTTTAATATTATGACTGTGGATAGTTTCAATGCAATATTGGGACATGACGATTTGATATGATAATGCAATAAGTTACACAGAGGTTCAAATGAGAATTGCAGTAACCTTTCCAATATTATTTTCATTGATGCATTACATGTTCGACTCATCACAAGTTTTACATTTTAAAATAGAAACCAGTAATCAAGTGGCCCTAAGATAAAGAAAATACAGAGGTTTAAGTATGATACATGATACAATTAAAAATTAATAGAATATGATAAAATGTTAAACTGAAAATGATAAATGATTATGAATGAAAAAAATAATAGATTGATTGGATTTGAATAGAATCTATCGAATAACTTATAAAAATAAGTTGGTTTCTTCTATAAATTACATCAAGATACTGTACTTTGATGTGAATTTCTATTCCAATTTATTATAAAACCTGAATTTAAACATTTTTATTAAAATTGGAATAGAAGAAGTTTTGGGCTAACGCCTGTTTTTTCGTTCCTTCAATTGTATTTTTTCAATGAAATAAATAAATGAATAATGTAGCCTACATCAAAAAGCAGTATTGAAACACAGCTTTTTGAATATTATAAAAGTAGAACTCAACAACAATAATGATGCTTGTTTTCCATCACTACACTATTATATTTGTGCAGTGGGGTGAACAATTGGCTTCCTTTTCCATCCAACTTTCTTCCCGTTCCTCCATCACCCCTCTTTCTCCTCTTATTTGACATACATTTATTTTCCCTCTTTCGACTTTTGAGAATATTGTTAGAACGCTCATCAAAAGCTCTTTGAGAACAGGCTCCTTGAGTGATACAGAGTCAACAGTCGCATATTTAACTTGCATGGTAAATAAGGGTAGGAAGAATATGATGAGTCTTTCAAAGAGTAGCATACTGAATCTCACAACCCCGTGCCGAAAATTCAGTTCTGAACATTCTTCCTGCGTTTCAAAATAAATTATTCTTTTCTCCAGAATATTTTCCCGAAGTTATTGCTAATCAATTATTTTCAATCATGTTGTTTAAAGTTGAAAATGATGAAATCTTGATCAAAGATGATACATCACAGTTGTAATACCTTTTTGTAAGTGGGTGTGTTTTATTTGGATTGAAATTTCTGAGTTAGTTAAAAATATTGGATAATTTATCCTGTGTTCTCCCTCAAAATTTCAATGTCATCCTATTCAAAATTTGTTGTCTCTTGTTTTAAAAGTAGATATCAACATAAATTTCTTATGATATAATGTGATATAACCCTGATTTGGACTGCATAAATTAGAATTAATTGGCCAATAACTACTTTCGAACTATATGCCAGTTAAACTCATCCTTTTTATTTGATTGACTTAATATATGATTTCAATGATTGAATTTTTAGAGGATATCTTGCAATCGAGTTTTATTTATTGTTTATCATTTATCAATATTGTATTTATTATTGAAGAAAACATATCAATATTATTTTCTAGGAATGAATAACTGAGCTGAGCCCAGGCTTATCATCTCAAACTCCAATTTCAATAAATTTAAACACAACTTACCACTCTATCCTCAATACCAAATCAATTTATAGATATAGAGAATACACAGTATTCTAGCCAAATAGTTCATATTGAATAAAAATCAGTCTAACTTCAGTACATCAGACTTACTTCAATCTAACATCAGTCTAAAATCAGTCAAACATCAGTTCAACATTAGTCTAACATCAGTCCAACATTGGTCTAACATCAGTCTAACATTGGTCTAACATCAGTCTAAAATCAGTCAAACATCAGTTCAACATTAGTCCAACATCAGTCCAACATTGGTCTAACATCAGTCTAACATTGGTCTAACATCAGTCTAAAATCAGTCTAACATCAGTCTAACATAAGTCTAACATCAGTCTAACATTAGTCTAACATCAGTCTAACATAAATCTAACATCAGTCTGACATTAGTCTAGCTATCAGTACTAACATCAGTCAAAACACAAGCCTACATCATCATACACATAGGATTAACTAGATTGGCAACATTATTCAAGAGGATCTTCTGAGATCCTGAGTAAACGGCTAAGTGGAGGCTGAAATTAATTGTAAACATTGCAAAGTACTCAGGATTATGTAAGAGAGGTAGGCCGCATTCAAACCGAGTTCCCTTCTTACTCAGCACGAGAGCTTTTAGAGCTTTCAACAGAGCCCGTAACGCTCATTGTAGTTTAATTGAATTTCATTTATTTTAAACAAGTTGCAATACAGAGTTAGGCCTTTAACTTGATGGATTTCTGTTGTTATCTATTGTTATCGTGGGATAAGCCATACAAATTTTATGTTCTTCATTATAACATTGAGTAGGGTATCTCAAACTGATCAGAATTGCTTAAGCTCTCTTCACACGATGAATTTTTAATACTCAGTAGTTTGTCCAAGCAAAGAAGGCATTCTGGCAAGATGGATAAATGATTTCAGCCCGGTCAATATTGATTCAAAATTTATATATTTGGTCTCAAATAGTAAATCAGAATGTTTCTTACAATTCGAGACCAAAATTATTTTTAAACGAGTATTGACTGAGCTAGAGTCATTTTTCCATCTTGCCAGAGTGTCTTCTTTGTTTGGACAAACTATACAAAAGGATACAAAGTGTGGTTAGCTCATTTGACAATGTTGAAAATAACTATAGGCTCTCTGAAACTCTCTGTTTCATTTTTTTATCATTTCAAAATTTTAAAATAATACAGTACTTAAATTAGTTCAATAGCTTTCAAAAAAGACGCTAAAACCGTTATAACAGTTTTCTCAATTCAATCATAGATTTCATTTATGAAGCGTTAAACAACTCAATACAATAAAATACAATCCAATAAAAACTATACAAGACCTTTCAATTCAATTGTAACATTTGTAACATGCTAATCGATACTATACATGACATTTTAATAAGATTAAAAAGATTATTTGACTTCATAGATAATACAATAATCAAAATAGTCGTATTGTAAGTTCTGGACGTAATAAACATAGTATCGTATCAAACATCATACTGTAGCATAGAGTCCTATATTTTTCAAATTCAAATTTTATTTAACAACAGAAGAAATCAATTACAAAGACAAATCAAATTCGTTCTATTATGTATAAAAATTTCATGGACTATTTAATATTCTTCATTAATATTAATTGAATGTAGTGTTTCCTTTATCTCATGGCTACTTTTATCACTGATTTCCGCTGAAGAAATAATGAAAAGGGTACTGTGATATTATTTAAAATAGAAAATCAGTAATTGGATGTATCCTATCTACGAGGCATTAAATCTCATTCTAGGACATAGGCCTAATAGAACAGGTATAATATTTGGCACGATAATACAGAATCAATATTGGACAGGACACATAAACCATAGCTTAATTGGAAAATTTTAACTGATTTTCACTTAATAATAACTCAGTGATCCATATTAAATAGTTCTAGAAGCTAGGCTACATTATCTCCATTTCCACCCTCGTATCCGTTCCATCCACGCATTCTCCGTGCTCTTTGGAAAATTCAGCTAATAAATCCATGCGTGAGTGTGCATACACGCACACATGCTCAGGAATCGACCGTATGAAAAACGTGCGTTATTCATATGCAAATGATGTATATCTTGACCTGGTGGTGTGAACGGATGCAAACTCATACGCCCGAAAATGAAGCACGACTTCATTCGACTCGTGCAACAAACTCTAACAAAAATGGCGGTCGGCGATTTCCGTTATTAGTGCACACCTCTGTCAGGACAGTCTGAAAGCGGGTTTTGAGTGTAACCGGTTTTGCTGACGTCACTATCAGTTCAATATCTTCTCGCAGACCGCTCGTCGACTGTCCTAAAAGTGCTGAGCATCAATAAAAGTCATTCGTCATCCGCCAATTGTTTTGGAGTCTACTATACACCAGGTCCAATTTTCTCCATCAGCGAGCGTGTGATAAGTTTGGATCAGGAAAACATGATGAGATTATTATCTCCCAGAATTCCACACATGATAATTCAGAAAAAAACTCCTAGAAGACGGTTTATCGATCACTATTATCTCGTACTATGAAGGTTTATTGATCACTATCATTTACTAAAGAGGGATAAATAATGAATAAAATGAAACTGATCAGGTGCGACCTGGAAACTGAAATATCAGACCTTAGCCAGCAAGGTCACACGATATTATTATCATTTATAATAAATACTTCAATTTTTAAGCATCAAAGATGATTATTAATTTGTATAATCATAATAAATTATCGTTCCCAATATTAAATATAAACTTTTTGGAGCGAAGTATTCAAATGAGTGTGTTAAACCATTCCCACAAAATGGCTTGGACCCTCTAGTTAAAAAATGAACAATAAATAAGATTTATTTTACTGGCTGGATTGAAATAGCGATACCACGAATACTAGAATACATCACTACATGGATCATCTGAATATTTTGGTTGAAGATGCTATTGTAGTATGAATTGAAAACATATTGCATTCGGAAAACTTTGAAATCGAATTTAAAATCCTGTATTGGCTTTGATATTAATAGTTCCCAACTCTTTGATAATTGTAATGGAAAGCATCTTTTCTCTCATTTCTTGATCAGAATTTCTGATCGATAGCGATTCAGGAATAAGTTTTGATCAATAATTTAAAATTAAATTTACGCCGATGATTGAACTCTTCAACTGTTCAGAAACGCAAAATTGAAACAATGAAAGAGTTTTTGAAAAGCGAACGTCAAATCATTTGCTATTATTAATTATACGTTTGTTTGGATCGGTCAAACTCATTACAAGTTTAATAGAACTACTTCAAAAACGAGATGAAGCTTCATCTAAATTCAATATCCAACTTTGAACTTTTTCATCTGTTGGATATAGTCTGTCCAAGCAAAGAAGACATTCTGACAAGATGGGAAATGACTCCAGCTTGGTGGATATTGGTTCAAAAATAATAAATTTGGCCTCAAATTATGATGAAAATGTTCTCTACAATTTGAGACAAAATTTATAATTTTTTAACCGATATTGACCAAGCTGGAGTCGTTTTTCCATCTTACCATAATGTCTTCTTGGGTTAGACAGACTATGATGGAGAAATCTTGTTGGATAATAATTCCTTCTCATCAAGTTCCAATCCAAAGGAAACCCTTTTCTCCTGCTGTGAATTCAATCAAAAAGGGTTCCTCTGATTTGATCAGTCTGGTATCTGAATTCTTCTCAGAGCTTTCCTCTGATAAAGAGAATAAATGTTCTTTCAATCAATCTATTATACAGCCGATTCATGTCCGTCCAAATATCTTCCAGATCTGTTTTCCTTCGAATTTACACAAACACTGAAAATTGAGAAAGGCAAGTACTAGAGAAAATATTTTCCAAATAACTCGAGAAATCCACATACATAATTTCATTAAAAAAACTCTATTGATAATGGAATTTGTAGCCTAGTATTTTCTCACTTTTGTCGGATCAATTTTATTCACATTTCTCAATTGTTAAATTTATTTTTCTCATGTTTCTCACTTTCTCTTCAATAATTATTAGCCTATATAGGTTATAGGAAATTGTCACGTGGAATTCCATACCAATAAAAAACTCCAGCAAGCTCATATACAGGGCCCTCGCGTGGTTTTTAAGCCGCGTGTGCGAGATTTTGGTAGACCCCCCCATTTCCAGACGAATGCAATCCAACATTTTAGAATATATTCATAGCCGAACATGATTCTAGCTGCCTTGCATATTCACATTTTTCTCATAAGCGATCCTAATGTAGCATGTGGTGTTGCAAAAAGGATTATAGCCTGGGGACTAACTTTTTCTAATGTATCCCAACGTATTGCTTCGTATTTTTTATGTAGGCTATTGGATACGTGATAAGCGGAAGCCTACAGGAATTAATAGAAAATAACTGAATGCTACCCAGATTGAGCGAAACTGTCACATTACACCGTACTTTATCATTAGAATATTAAATTTTTAATTATTGATTAATTTATTTTATTAGTTTGCTTGAAAGCACATAAGGAAGGGAATAATAAATTTTTCACAGAAAAGTATTGGGTACCATCATAAATATTTCATTCTACTGGAAATAAATATGTTTTAACAAAAAATCGGAAACTCAATAACAAGCAAATTGAAGATTTCAGCCATTTTCACTGCTATACCAATCTCCTGAATAACATTTGAAATAGTTCCCATTTCAGTTAGCAGATGGCAGTGGCAGTAGGGTGACTTACTTCAACCTCCATTGGACACGCCTCCAAGCTCCGCCTACATTAAAAATGGCCGAAAACATAGGTTAGAATAGTTTCCAAATTCAAGCAGTAGATGACAGCAGTTGACGGGCGATGTTTCAGATTTGACTTGGACACGCCTTCATGCCACGCCTGCTCTTTTCTTATTGGTTGACGGTGTTTCGTGAGTTCTGTCTTGGAAAATGGCTGCTAGCAAGAAAATGATGGATGGTGTGTCATAGGCTACACAAAAAATTACGCTTATTTACTTGTGAAATTAATGAGTGTTGTCTTTTTCTTGTTGATATTTAGTCTCAGACTATCGCATATTGATGTGGCTTCTTCAAATGCCAAGTTCACTGTACTATTGTTGAAAAGGATGCACTTTGTTATCTTAGCTGCTCTGGAAAATCATTAATGTAAATTTCCTGAACCTGGAAACATGTTATCAACTTATTAGGTTGGCTATTGGTCTATAATTGTTAGGATCATGTATGTCTCCTTTTTGTGTTTTGGATAAATTTTGGCTATCTTCAATTTTCTGGGTAAAGCTGCTTGACTAAGTGAGGAGTTTATTATATGCAATATTGGCTTAATTATCTCGTTCTTACAGAATCTTATTATCCTTCCTGATAACTCATCAAAACCAGCCGAGTTATTTGATTTGAGCTTATTGAAAAGAATGTCCAAATGAGACTCTGTAATTCTTTCAAATGTTAAGAGAGCTGGTATATTTTTGTTTGGAGCTATATTAGTACTATTTGGTTTGTCTGGATCAGGGTTTGTTGTGAACAATTCATTGAAAATATTACTGATCAAGTACGGATCTTTAATTTGACCGCCCTTGTCAACAAGGATGATGTTTTTGGATTGACTACACTGCTTATTCCGCTCTTTATTGATGTATTTCCAAATTTCTTTTGTTTTATTATCTGACTGCATAATTCTGGCTATTGTATGGGTTTTTCTTCTCTTCTTTACTTCCATATCATAAATTTGTTTGGTTTCTTGGTACTTTAATTTATCATAATTTGATCCTGTAAGTGTATATCTGTCCTGATTTCGTTGTAAATGGGTTTTCAATCGGAGAATTTTGCTGTCCCAAAATATATGTTTATTAGTTGTATTGATCTTTTTGATATGGGCATAACCTGGTCAAGAGATTGGCGCACAATCATTAGAAAATTATTATATTTTGCCTCAATAGAGGCTGGTGTGTATACTGATTCCCAGTTTGTTGATTTTAGTAGATTTCTTAATTCAGATAATTTTGCATAGGAAGAACTTCGAGAGTATTGAAATGCTGGTTGCCGGGCTCTATTCTTATTTTTTATTTTACATATTATGTGATGGTGATCAGATATGGCTGAGCTTTCTGCTAGAACATGTATATCTTCCTTCTGTATGTTAGTGTAGCAGCCATCGATACTGGATGCGGTGCTCTTTTCTTGTTACCGGAATGTCATAAAAGAATAAGAATATGATTGTTAAAGTTTGTTCAGCTGGCTCACTTAGATCATTGAGTTGAATCTTTTCAATCTCTATAGATATGTTATTTTAAATAGTGCAATACCACCCCACATTTTTGATGTTTTGATGTTGATGATCTTTTGCATGTATTCAGGCTGGTAAGATTCTATCAAGTTAGAATTTTAAGAATCAATTTATAGAATTTAGACTCAGTTTTACTTCTATTGTGTAACTCAGGCCAGTACTAGTGGACTTAAATAGTTTTAAGCTGTATGAAATGAGATGAAAATATGATTTTGCACTCCCATCTTATTAATCATAATTAACCCATTAATTCTATTTTTATACGATAAATATAATATAATGAAATAGAACTCAAACTATTCATGATCTAATACCGACTTTTTGCCAGAAAAAATTTAAAAAAAACTACAAAAATTCTGTAAAAATATTAGAGAGAAGTTTTTATCGGAAATAAATGAGAAGACAAGATGTTGTCAAACCACTGATTTATTAGAAAATCGAGATACCGGTTTCGGTTGTTACACCATTATCAATCTCTGGTAAATCCGGGTTTCTATAAATCCGGTATCTCGATTTTCTGATAAATCAGTGGTTTGACATCTTGTCTTTTCATTTATTATGGATAACTACCACAATATTAACTTCACAACTATTCAAAGGGTTTTTATCGGAATCTGGCTTGTGATTGGTCGACAGAGTGTAAGGTGGTTGTCAGCCAACAATAGAATCAAATTCAAGAGGGGCGTTTCTTGGCTTGCTTCACACATTGATCGTGGTTTTCCAATTTCAATAGCCCAATTGAAATTTTCAAAATCAATCATAACAAGGTTTAGAGAAGATAATACGGATCTAAAGTAAACTGAAACTTCGGATAAGCAGTAATCTTCGTCCAAGCAAAAAATGCATTGTGGCAAGATGGAAAAATGACTCCAGCACGGTCAATATTGGTTCAGAAATAATAAATTTAGTCTCAAAATGTGAAAGAAATATGTTACTGTACAATTTAAGACCAGCAAATTTAAAATTTTCAAACCAATATTGACCGAGCTTGTAATTTTTTCCAGAATGTTTTATTTGTTTTGATAGACTATAGTAATGCAGGGAAATTGATATAAAAAAGGGTATAAAGTGTAGAATAGTTACTTGACAAGAACAAAATAATTATAATGTGGAGTGAAAATGGAAAAATACTAGTTAATAAAAGAAGAAAGATAATATATGAATGGACGAAAATGAAAAATAGAAATGATACGAGGGAAATAAAATGATTTCAGGAAATTAGTGGTAAAGTGAAGCAAAGAGCTGTTAATAGTGACGGAGCAAGCAAGAGAGAGTGAGTGAGAAATTGAGAGAGAATGAGAAAGAGAGGGGATGATTGAGAGAGAGAGAGAGAGAGTGAGAGAAAGTGTAGGAAAGGAGATTACTGATGAAAAATAATGGTGAGTCTTGAAACACAAAAGAACAATCAATCTAATGTAAGCTGGACAACGGCCAGATCCCCCAACATGGGAGGAGACTCACAGTCGTGGGAAATAGGACAGCAAAGGCGGGAAAAGAAGTAAATGGTATGGTTGAGAAGAGGTGGAAAAGTTGAAATATGCGTGAGAGAATGCGATAGCAGAAGGCAGGGTGGGAGATAGTTAGAAGGCAGAAATTGCGGAGGAAAATATAGAAGAATTAATAGTGAATGTGGATGAAGAAGAAGGAGAGAATGAGAAAGAGGAAGAAAAAGAGGAAGAAGAAGAAGAAGAAGAAGAAGAAGAAGAAGAAGAAGAAGAAGAAGAAGAAGAAGAAGAAGAAGAAGGAGGAGAAGGAGAAGAAGAAGAAGAAGAAGAAGAAGAAAAAGAAGAAAAAGAAGACGGAAGAAGAAAAAAAGAAGGAGAGTGGAAAAAATTAGGTAAGCTATAGAATGGAGACAGAAAATTGTAATCAGAAGAGGACAATGGAGAGAGGAAGAACAAAGAAAAGGAGGACAAAATCTATCTTAGAGAAATATCAATGTAGAAATTTAATAGGAAGAATAGAAAAAAAGGATTGCTTTGACAGAAAAATGAATGA
This sequence comes from Sogatella furcifera, assembly GCA_017141385.1. NCBI lineage: Eukaryota > Metazoa > Arthropoda > Insecta > Hemiptera > Delphacidae > Sogatella > Sogatella furcifera. The sequence goes on from CM029554.1 coordinate 6,091,733, forward strand.
AATGCAGGAAAAGGCATGGTATTAATTAATATAGATGGAGAGAATATTGTCGTTAAAGAATAAGGGAATAGAATAGAAGAGATAGGCGGAGATGAACAAAATAGGAGGCAGAACAGAATGACAAAACAGAAAAATAGAATGATTCAAAGGAGAGGAATTCTCCTTTTCAATCCAATTCGACATTCCAATCCTGTTTGGTAAAAAGAATAAGGTAGAAGATTTCAGATGATAAATACAGGAGCTTGGTGAATTGGGAGAAGAAGATGAAGCAGAAGAAGATCGAAATGGTTTTTTTTTTGTGGGTGATGCCCACATGGGCTCTTGGGCCTGTGCGTGGGTAATGGGAAGGATGATGATGAGAGATGAATGGACCTACTGCTTTAGGTGGGTTCCAAACCACCGGGAAGCGATTTTTGAGGCGCATGAATTGAATTCAGAGGAACCGGTCACCGTTACAGCAATGGTGGCAGAGGCACGTCGCTTATCTAATCTCACCGATTAGACGCTCTCTACCACTGGGACAAACCGTTTCCCATTTGATTATCAAGATATCAAGATTATAGAATACAAGAGAAATAGAAAGATAAAGAAGGTGAGAAGGAAAAATAGGAGGAATAAAGAAATAGAAGAAAGAAACAATAAGAAAGACAGAGGACTGGAAATTGGAACCATACAAAAAGAAAAAACATGAAGAGACAGAAGATCGCATTAGCGGAAAAGGAAGAATAGAAGAAATGAGAGAGAAGCAAAAAGAAACAAACAAGAAAGATCTGAAACGACATCAAGGGGACTAGAGCACTGAAAAAAGGAACCATGGAAATAAGAATAATAATAGAAAACCGACCGTATAAAAGAGAAATGACAGTGGTGTGAGGGGGGGGGGGTTTGACAAGTCACCTAGTTCGAAGTTGAGATAGCCGGGAAAAAGCTAAGGGCTGCCAAGCATAAGTGCCCCCTACCCCCCACCCTTTATTTCCGGCTGGCTGTCTCCTCTAGAAAGAAAATCATTAATTGCACTCAACTATTGAATTAGAAGTTTGGACAGCCCTTTCCTTTCGATAATTGTAGTCGTTAATATCTTGGCTCCAGTAATTTATAGAAGGATATCTCGATTTATCTTTTTTTATAAATAGCTTCCAAACTTATTTTATTCAGTTCAACCAATAGTGAAAGCAGGCTATTTATCTAGATTTAAATATAAATTTGGGTTTGAAGAACATTGTGAGAAACTATTGACAAGTGAATTTGAAGAGTTCTGTTAAACTTCATCAAACTATAGCCAAAGCTGTGATGTTCACAAAGTCGATAAAACAGGTATAGCTACCAACTTCTACTATGACTGTATCCTGTAACTTTATTATTCTAGAATCCGTGAAAGTTTTGATATCTCAATCTTCTCACCAACATTACGTTTTTGGAAAGACAATCAAATTACCCACCCATTACATTATGGCAGCCTTATAGTCAGCTAAAGTTTAGCTATAATAATTAAAGCAGTACAGTATAGTATAGTAAAGTGTGTCCAAGCAAACAAGACCCTCTGGGTCATGGCACATTTCCCTCTGGCAAGATGGGAAAATAACTCAATCTCAGTCAATATTGGTTCAAAAATTATCAATTTGACCTTAAATTGTTAGGAACCATTTGATCTACTATAAAGATCACATTTATAATTCTTGAACAAATGTTGACCAAGCTGGAGTCTTTTTCTCATCTTGCCATCTTGTCTTTCTCATCTTGAGGGTCTTCTTCAATTGGTCAGACTATATTATTATGTATAGAACAGTACAGTAGGTACTTCTAGTATAGTATAATAGGAACCTACTTGTTTAGTAGGTTAGTTCAATCTCACTACTAACTCATGTTGTTATAAAGTCAATTAAACAACTACCAACTATTTGCTAGTAGTAGTCCAATCCCTCTTCCAGCTTATGGTGTTTACCAAGTCATTAACTATATCCTCTACCCTACCCCGGCGGGTAAGTTACGGCGCCTCCGCATATGAAATGCGGCCAAAAAACGCCGACTGCCAGGATATCATTTGGGACTTGATTTGCAGCCTGATTTATCAACTTGATAACTTCCTTGTGCTTGCCAGGGCAGCTGAGCTGGGCCAAGTTAAGCCTAGAAACAATAGGCTATCAGCCTAATGGGTCAAGGCTAGGCTAGGAACGGAGAGGGGCTGTCATACTCAATTTGCGTGTGGTGCGATGTAATTTTTCAACCTGCCGCTAGAGGGAACTCTATTTTTTGCTATCTTATTTCACACTATTACTCTCTCTCTCTCTCTCTCTCTCTCACTAGCAATACTTTCTCCCTATCATCCCTCAAATAGCACTCTTCCTTCACATAAATTTTGTCTTTTTCCCTCTACCTTATAGCTACAATATAATATAACAATCTCTCTCACTTTTACACACACTTATTCTCCCACACAAATTCTCTCTATCTCATTTTCTCTCTCTAAATAACTGTCATTTTTTATTTCAATAACATACGATTCAAAGCGGTTTACTGTATTATGTAATCTACATGATTGAATCTGAACCTGAATCCACTGGCGGCTCGTGTCCACGATACAGGTGAAGTTCTGTAAAGTAAAAGATACGGACATTTCACCTGTTTCGTGGGTACGAGTCGCCAGTGCCTGAATTTCTCTCATCAAAATTTCTCTATTCAAAATTCTTCATCTATTTTATTCCTATTCAATAATCAAACCCTCACCATCATTCCACTCCATTTTTTTATCTTTTTCCCAAACTTATCCACTGATTACACTCTCTTGAACTTTCACATAGATAGTCTCTCTCCCACTTCAACCTATTTTCATTATTTTTTGTACAACTTCTTCTACTACCACATTTCTCCTACCGCTATTTGTCTATTATTTTCTCTCTAATCTCTTCTTGCTATCGTTTAGGCCTACTGTAAATAGCTTATTGCATTTTTAATACGCTTGAAAGGCAAAATCTTCTTCTTACTCTCAATAATCCTATTATCTTTTCACTCTTTTTACTCTAAAAATATGAACATTTTGTTTCTTCTAAAACTATACATTTTTCTCCATTTTTCATTGGTATTTTCTTGCTTATTACTTTAATATTGCTACTGCAATTTATTTTCCTCCCGATACCTCAAGTTCTATCTTCTCTATTTTTCTCTCACCCTCAATTCCTATTTTCTCTTTTCCTTCTCTCATCCTATTTCCTCTCAGTCGTCTAATTCTCTTTTCCTGCTTTCTCTCAGCTGTGGGTTAAGTGGAAGAGGGGGTTTTGTGCCTCAATTTCGCTCACATCACTTATGTTGTACTAAGTGGGAAATAAAAGCATTTATCTATCTATCTATCTATCTGCAGATACAAATTATCCCTTCTTCTTTCTTTTTTCCTCACATCATTTTACCATCTCTCTCCACTTTTCAATCTTTCTCTATTCTCTCTTTTATCTCTCGTAATCTTTCTTCATTCTATGTCACATTCTCTTTCTCCTCCCATTATCTCATTCCCTCTCTCTCTTCACCTGTATAACATACTCTTTCTGATTCTAAATTTCTTTTTATCACAATCTCTCTCTTCCTATCTTTCTCTCTCCAACCATTTCTCTCCAATTTCTTATCCCTTTTCCTCTCTAATCTGATAGCGTGGTGTTCTCAACCGAGCCGTTTTTCTTGCCAAGAATAAACGGTGGGGATTTTGCGTAAATTGGGAAGCAGGACAGAAACGTTTAATCTTAATTCTGGGAGTGAGACAAATACCTGGAGCTGGCCGAGTCTTGTAATAGAAACCAGAGAATATTAATCAATTTTTAATAGTTAGAGGAAGAGCTATGTTGTAAATTTATGTTATTACAAAAATGTTTGTATTTCGTATTTGAAGTTCAAATTTATTCATTTTCCATCCCTCGGTACTGGCGGCTCGTGCCCACAAAACAGGTGAAGTGCTGTACAGTAAAAGATATACGGGCAGTATCTCTGTACTCTCTTCAAATTGTACTCTCGGCAAATTGATTATCAAATTTTCCAATAGTTTAGAAAAATTTTGTGCATTGATTCTAGTATTTCAATTTAACTAGTGGTTGTAACTTCTCAAAGTTTGAGAGAATTTCTCCCTGACAAATAATATGATTTTCAACTGAACACCGTGATAAATGATTCTCTCACAACTAGACAATCTTATAGTATTTGAATTCAATGTCATGATGCTTTTCAATAGAATTAGAAAGTTTTAAGGAAAATGTCATATTCACATTGAAAAATAATAGTTTTTTTGTATTGTAAATTGAATATAGGATAGTACAGTAAATTGAACCTCTAATAAAAACCTATGTAGTAATACTGTACTTCACCTTGATCATTGAATGTAAACAAACTGAAATATTACGTTCTGCACACTGAGGATAATAGAGCTGACGCCAAAAATGTGGGCAGTTTCGTCTGTCTCTAGAACTTGATGTAACTAACAGCTCTTTGGACCTTCAAGTCTCATTCATAGGATTTCATAAAACGTTCTACATTAACTTGTCAGGGGAAGCTTGCATCAATATTGCATGAAAAAATATCTAATGTCTCTTCTCCTACAATTAAGTTACCAATCAACTTCGTTCGTGAAAATGAGGTTATAATATTGCGAAGTGGAACAACCTTTTAGGTCTCCCCACTAATGGAAGCATACGCTAAATAAATTCATCGCACCATAAACATAAAACTTTTAAATATCTTTTCGGATTCAATCAAATTACTATAAACATCCATGTCATCTTCACCACTATTATAAAAAGAACCAGAGTTTTCGAGAAGCAGCTCTGATAAAGTTTTCCAATCAGTTGGATAAATAAAACCATTACAGTCATTGATGTAAGTTTGAGAATCAAAGACTGAGAGACACGAGCAAATTATTTACTTTGTAAAGACTTCATTGGAAACTCAGTCGATATCGAGTAAATACTTTCCTCTTATACATCTGGAAGTCGCATGAGATACTGTGTATGTACGTTATAAATGTTTGTTCAACATCACAGGAACATAGTTGGTTATTTACCAATACTGGAACTGATTCAAAGATACATTTGGACTTTTCCCTGACTCCTTGAAGTTTCCCAAATTTTACTAAATACTTACGTAAACTTCTACATCATAAGTTCAGAACTTGAACATTCAATTAACATGATTAGAATGTATATGTTCAAGAAAACTCATTTATTCATTTATTTATTTATTTAAGAAAATACAAACATGAGTACAACAGGCAATGTTCAATGATATATTAGAATATATTACATATTATCATATATATACAGTAATACAATTATATATATTGTATATGATTATACAATCATATATTATCATGTACATTAGAATTCATATGTTCAATCTCAAATAAGAGAAATAATCAATATCTTAAAACCATTCACTATAACCACAATTATTCAACGTGAGCTTTTATCATAAATGATCCAATTCTTATCTGAGCAGGATTATTCTATTGACCTACCCCAACATATTCGCTACCAAACAACATTCACAGTCCAATTTTTCGATTGAATTTCCAGTGCCGGTTTAATTATATACAATAAATTATAAACTAACACTATGATATGACATCATTTCATAGAACTCAACATTTATTCTGTTCTTATTCTACTTGTATAGCTTCAGTCTAAGACACTTGACTGGCTAGTTGCATCTTTCATATATATTATAAAGTTAACAAAACAACTAATAACATCAAAAAATAATTTGAGAATAATATGATCGAGGTAGACATTTAAATCACAAGATCTGAATCTCTGTATCGTAATCAACACAGGCAAATAGCCTATGTTATTTCAACAAACAATATTTAATGGAATGAGACATTTCAGTCATACTATCAGAGTTCATAGTTCCTTCTTTGATCACAGATCACAGAAATAAATAATTAAGGTGATCGTATCTCAACAAAAGAATCGCAACCGGGATAGGCGTTTTGAGAAAATTTCACAACAGTATAAATCAAACAATGCGAGCGAACTATTATACCGAGCGCTAACAACCAATTCGAAATTTTGTTTGTTTATTTGTGGCAACGACAGTATGGAATGCAGCAGTCGCAGCTTTGCACTCTGTAGCGCTTCGAAAAACAATAAATAAAATAACTGCAATTATTTTGGTGTAGACACTCGACACGCCTGTACAGCAATTGATATTCTGTGGCCGAATTCCAATTTCACTGGGTAAAATGGGGCATCCAACCCTCTCAAACGGAGCCCCTTCTCCTGAAATTGAACCCCCTTTCCCGCAGATTGAGACAACCTCCCCCCACTGGCAGCTCATACCCACGAAACAGGTGAAATGCTGTACAGTAAAAGATACGGGCACTTCACCTGTTCTGTGGGTACGATCCGCCAGTGCCTCCCCCAAATGGAGCCCCGGACCTCCCAAATTCCTCCAACTCCCCCCCTGACAATAAGTCCCAAATTTTACAATGCCAGTAATAAATTGTTACTTCCCCACCAACCAAAATGATTGGAAAGACTTGCCTTTCCCTTAAAATAATTAAGGTAATAGAAAGGGATGAGTAAAGAAATGAGTGGTTATCACGTATAACTGCAGTGTCAATTTTACGTTGTGTGAAATATTTTGGATGTGTTTAGTAGTGATGGTAGACGAGGTATACAATTTGAAATTGTGTTCTTGGTCAAAAAGTATCCGAACGATAATCGATAATGATTCCAGCCCAGGAACTGGAATAACCTAATATGAATAATTGAGATATAGAAATAAAAAAATATATTCATCACTGGCGGCTTGTACCCACAAAACAAGTGAAGTGCTCGTATCTTTTACTGTACAGCACTTTACCTGCTTCGTGGGTACGAGCCGCCAGTGATATTTATATACATTTGTGTATTGTGTACTGCTAGTTGAAAAATATAATTCACAGACAGAGTTTATAAGCCACTTACCCATATGTCAGACGAATTACAGGTGAATTAAAAACAATTATTAGGAGGAGACTCACCTGAAACAAATATAATAATAGTTAAAAGGAGACATAATTTATTTTTTTAATCAATGACTATATCAATAAAATCAGAATATCAATATCAATGAAATCAAAAAATATGGTCGGAATACGGCCAAAAAAATTATCATTGACAGAAAGTTAGAACCTCGTGGAAACAGCTTTCCTTGTATACATTATTAGTTAGATATTAAATATTATCTCAGTTTATAATGAATAATTACAATCAAATTGTTCAAGGACGAATTTGGTAAGAAATACGGTCTAATTCACTCAAATGAAAGCTCCGTGTACATTTTGTTGATTAGTTCCCAAATTCGGAAAATAACTCCCAATCCCGCCACTAGATAGCAGCAATTGCAGGGTGAAGCATTCATTTTTATAGCCAACAGCGTTGCTAGGACACGCCTCTAGCTCCGCCTACTTTCTCTAAGTCGACAATTCAAACAAACTGCCTCAACTCCAAATTCGGCCACTAGATTGCAGCAGTTGCTGGGTGAGTTATAAACTAAAATCTGGCTCTGATGGATACATTCTCAGGCTTTTTGCAGTATAGACTCACTTTGAAGTCCCTGGGTATTTTAGTACCGTTAATTAGATTAGATTTCTTTATTAATGTAGAGAATAACAAGACATTCCAGCTTAGTTTCTAGATCGTAATTGAATAGTATATAGTAAGTGGAACCATATACAGGAAAATCAATAGGATACAGGAATACATACAGTAACTTAACAATTAAAGTTTTTAATTATAAATATTTTAATAAAATTTTAAATTCTAAATTTTAAATCTTAAAATTTATAAAACTTTTTAATTAAATATTTTAATTCGAATAAATTTCCTTTACCTATCATAGAAAATGTCAGCTACTCATCAAAATTTGAGGGTTCCTCAACTTTAAGTGTGATTGAAAACCCATGGAATAAGAAATGCAAAAATTGTATAAATTTCATGAAATATATTCAATTGGCAATCTAATAAATGTCATTTCCGATTGAAAATTTACAAGTTTCCTACAACACAGTTTGTATAAGTTTCCTATAACACAGGCCTACAACACTAATGCCCTGTTTTCCAAGAACACTCAAATTTGAGGTACCATCAAGTTTACATTTCCTATACTTATCATAGAAAATGTCAGCTGTTCATCAAAATTTGAGGGTCCCTCAACTTCAAGTGTGCTTGAAAAACCCCGGAATAAGAAATGCAAAAATTGAATAAAATTCATGAAATATATTCAATTGGCAATCTAATAAATGTCATTTCCGATTGGAAATTTAATTGTTGACCCAACAAAACAGGAATACAGGAATACATACAGCAACTTAACAATTAAACTTGAATGCTGCTTTTCCCAACTGTATTTCAAGTGAGGAGTTATCAGCACTTAATTATTGTCTTCATTTTGCACTTCGTAAGAGTTTAACAGAAGTTTTGTGGGTGTAGTTGAAGCCCTTCTTATCCACCTAACCCACGATATTGGGTTACATAATCATGAGATATGAGTAATATGAGATATAGTATACAATCGAATTATTCGATATAACAGGAATAATAGAACTTCAATTAACAGCCAGCATTACAATGCTGTATACACGGGCATATCATATAACCTCTCGTGTGATATGTGGATATGAATTGATACATAGAGGAGAGTATCACATTCCTTCATAAATAATAGATATATACAGTTTCAGGCGCACCCAATATAGTTTGAAAGCTACAGCTGTCCGAGCAAAGAAGAAATTCTGGCAAGATGGAAAAATGACTCCAGCTCGGTCAATATTGATTCAAAAATTATGTACTAGGTCTCAAATTGTAGAAAACATTCTGCTCTACAATTTGAAACCAAATTCGTGATTTTTAAACCAATATTGACCGAGCTGGAGTAATTTTCCCATCTTGCCAGGATGTTTACTTTGATTGTACATACTCTATCAGAAACAGTTGAAGCCGTTAATTAAGTTGATAAGATACGTTAACGAGATAAGTTGAGCCACATCAGTCTGGAAATGGAAACGTATTGTTCCACTCAGACGTGACGTTGACAGTGAAAAATTGAATGCAATATCGATTTCGAATGATTTGTGGAGAATGGGTTGTGATTTCGAGCTTTGTTTTTGTGTGACGTGGATATTTTTGACGTGAGGTGTTCTTTGTGCAGAGAGATTTCGAGAAACCGCGAACGATTAGAACAGTTTGAAATTGAAAAGAGGAGAAAAGTATTGAAGTGATTGGATATATGATAGGTAGGATAAGCAAAAATAGAATAGAATACAGAGCATTCCAGCCTATTTATTCATCTATTAATGGAAGAACAATGGACTTGAGGGTGAAAACACAGACATTGATTCCAAATCGTTTCCTATTCTCAATTTTGATGGATATTTGATAGAATAAATTAAAATTAAGATTTCGAATAGATTATCTTTGCATTCACTATTACTATCAACCACGAATTTATTTTTAGCAAACTCCAAAAACTAAAAAGAGCAATTCTCATGAATTCTTTATGAATATTTATACATTTGAGTTTTTGATTGAAGGCAAACTAGAAGCCAAATAATACAAAAATATAAGTAAATAAGTAAAACAATCATTTTTCATGAAATTTCATAGCTAAAATTTGAATACTTCTTGATAATTTCTATTTGTAGTCTTTTATTTACAACTATTGTGATTGATAAGGAAGCATATCATGAACACAATTAAAGTACTAGAAATTTACATGGAATCATGAACTTGAAAACGACACGATGATATAGGTTTCGTAAATCTTTGTGATTGATAGGAATAGAGTTCTCATAACCCACACTCATGCTAGGAGCATATGTGGGTATCAACTTTCAAAAACAAAACTCAACAAATGAGCACTGGCGGCTCGTGCCCACGAAACAGGTGAAGTGCTGTACAGTAAAAGATACGGGCACTTCACCTGTTTCGTGGGCACGGACCGCCAGTGCAAATGAGTTGTTTCGTGAGCGATAGAATATCTCTCTGGACAAGTTGATGCTATGCACTCATGCAACATAAAATCATCCGACACATCATTCTATCTCTCAACCAAAGACATAATAATGCATAATGTTGATAAAGACATCAAGCCTATAACGAAGCTCTCAGGGTCAACTGCACTGAGAATCACACATTCAGAGCTTTGGGCCCAATAAAGGTGACGATAAGAACCAGAGGCACACTGTAGGATTGTACCTTGATGAGATGAGATTCACTCCGTTTGATGCACCATTCCGTTTGCCATCTCGCAGGGTAAAGGTGGAGGGGTGAAAGCGGCACGAGTCATGCAAAATTCATGCACTGAAGAATACATTCGAAGCGAATGCCAGGTACAGTTCGCACAAGCTGGGAAGACACGCCGTTACAAACACTTTACATTGTAACGGCGTGTCTTTTCAGCTTACACGAGCTATAGGTGATGGAATGAACAGATAGAGGGAAAATTGAGAATTGAGAGTGGGGAGAGATGGAAAACGAAGATTGAATATTGAATATCACAAAAGAGGAAGAGAGTGAGGGATGTGTAGAGAGTAGAAAGAAATAAGAATAGAATGTTGGAAAATGGAAAATGATGATTGAGAAGATAAACCAATCTCCTGTCAGGAAGAATGAGAGGAGGGAGAACAATAGGAGTTGGATTGTAAATATGGAAATATAAATAAAAAGGAAACACTGTAGAGGGAAACTCAATTGAAGAGGACACTAAATAAAAGAGAATAAAAACAAAGAACTTCAAACTGGTACCATTGAATGATTGATGATGATAGGAATTGAAGCCTCTGAAAATTATAGAAAATAAGGTAGCAAAAAATTACAATTTTTCCGCCATTGTTATCCCGGTAACAAATCGTTTTTAGGGGTTTGTCCCATGAAACTTTTTTGTCTACTTGGTGTAAGGAATCAGCCTGAGAAGTATTGCACATTTCTCCTGAAACACCCTGAATAGTGGAATTTCTCCATAGTGAGATGACAAGGATGTTTTCATATGAAAAAATTACAAAACTTATGCAATGTATGGAACGAGCTCAATTCTCCTGCAAAATGCAACTTTAACCACAAACTAACTACTTTATTAGTTACTATTATTAGTAGATTAGCTTTGCTTCAACTTTGCCCTTCTAACTTGACTCAATGACTCAATGACTCAAGTGACTATAAGGTCAGCTTTTCCTCACACATTTCTCACATCCCCTCACAAACCTCTCCTCTCTTGTTCCACACACTAGGTAATGGATTATTCAAAGTACTATCTATTTCAATTTTCCGTATTTATTGAATTGACCTGCTTCATTCTTTCTCTACCTCACACTCTATCCCCCCATTTCTCTCACTTCAACTAAAAAAATGCATTGGTTAGAATCAGAATTTCCCACCAGTCATAATACAGAGCAGCCAGTAATAATACAAGGCGTTTTTTCCCCATAACGTATCAATGACAAATTTAAATACAAACCGACAGGACTATAAAAGCGTGAAATGAGAAGAGGATGTGCAACTCTGAACTCTGTACTGTTTTAGAATTTTGTTAAAACTTTATTGTTGTTCTATCTCCATATTATTCAAACAACAAATTTTCTGTTCAGTGAGCTGAATATTGGAAGTTGGACGACAATAGGTGGATTAATGTATTGTGTCTGAGTATTCCCTCAAACCCAATTCAGAAATTTCATACCTTCAACTGCGTGTAACAAAGTTTAGAAACGTAACACAGTAACACAACGGTTTGTCTAGAAGCTGTACATGAGAATAATTGTGAAACGAACAACAATAAATTGTTATGATAACATGGAGAACCCTTTCAAAATCTGCTTAGATGAATGTACCAGTGAATTTCAGAAACATGTTGTTTTCCAGTGAATAATGAATAATTCTATTGAATTGACTCACTGACAGTTACATTATATTTATCATTGCGAAGTACATTCTGATCTCACCGTATAAAAACTACTATCTAGTCTGTACAGCACTCTTCTCACTATTCTCTCAACTCATTCGAGCCTTCAAATTAGTAAGCTAGTTCTCTGTGTTATAGGAAAATCAAACAGTTCAATAACATTATTACAGGAGCTGTAATAGATACTTTTCAGAGGGTGAAGCCCACATGAACTCTGGGCAACATTAGGCTTGTGCATGGGTAATGAGAGTGATGATGATGATGATATTGTGAGATGACGACTACTTTTCAAGTAGTCGGGACCGACTAAACGTCATTCCAATAATTTATTCCACAACTTTTCGAATTCTGAGTGAATAAACTAGTTTTCAGAGCTTCTGAGACCAATTTTTCACATATTTTGGATCTATTTGATCAAGATTTTAACCTATCTAATCAGCCTTGGGCTGGTTGCAGAAATTCCATTTGTAGTTTTGAAAATCTTCATCAACCTATTACAGTATTGTTTATTGATCTTCGGTCGTCAAAAAAAAGTGATCCAATAATTAGAGATGGAACTTGATAATCCTCTGCAGGGCCCTCGCGTGGAGTGCAGAGTGAGAGACCGCACTGGGCGCAACGGCCAAGGGGGCTGATGCAAAACGGGAATTTTAAAAATTTCAATTGGGCTATTGGAATAATTTTTTCACTATTTGATAGTAAAAACTCATTTTACAAACAACCAGAATCCACAGGAAATTATTTCCTTTGCATAAACTCATTAATAATAATGAATTGATCAATTGAAAAACCACGATCAATGTATGAAGCAAGCCAAGAAACGCACCTCTTAAATTCAATCCTATTGTTGGCTGACAACCACCTTACACTCCGTCGACCAATCACAAGCCAGTTTCCGGAAAAACTTCTCCATAATATTTTTAAAGAATTCTTCTAGTTTTTCAAACTTTTTTCTGACGTGAGGTCGGTATTAGATCATGAATAGTTTGAGTTCTATTTCATTACTGTCATTGTATGAAAATAGAATTAATGAGTATAAGATGGCAGTGCGAAATCATACTCTCATCTCATTTCATCCAGTATAAAACTATTGAAGTCTAGTACTGGCCTAAGTTATACAAAGTAAAACTGAGTCTGAATTCTATAAATAAATTGTTTCAAATACTACCATAATAGAAATCAAATAGAATCTTACTAGCCTGAATACTAAAATGAATATTATATTAATTAGCACGTGAACGTCAATAGTAAATCAGCGTGATTTTTTGTGTATGATACAACATTCATATTATGTTTGCTATCAGCCATTTTCTAAGACAGAACTAACAAAACATTGTCAACCAATAGGAAAAGAGCAGGTGGGGCATAAAGGCGTGTCCAAGTCAAATCTGAAACATCACTGTCAACTGCTGCCATCTAATGGTTGAATTTGAAAACTTTACTAAACGACCATTTTGATCGTAGGCGGAGCTTAGAGGCGTGTCCAATGGAAGTCAAAGCGAGTCACCCTATTGCTACTGCCATCTGCTCGCTGAATTCGGAACTATTTCGAATGTTATTTAAGAAAGTTGGGTAGAGCAGTGGAAATGGCTGAAATCTTCAATTTGCTTGTTATTGATTTTCCAATTTTTTGTTTAAACATCTTTATTTCCAGTTAAATGGAATATTCATGATGATACCCTATAATTTCTTGTGAAAAATATATTACTCCCTTACTTATGCGGTTTCAAGCAATGCTAAAAAATTCATAAATCAATCATTAAAAATTCAATATTTTTATGATAAATTGATCAATGTGACAGTTTAGCTCAATGAAGCTATTTTCTATTAATTCCTGTAGGCTCTTGCTTATCAAGTATCACGTATCTTATTATTTTCACTTCGACGTGCTCATACAATGTAATGTTGTTCTGGCAATAAAAGAATCTCCAATACATTAAAATAAGCAAGTCCCTATAATAATTTTTGCCACACCATATGCAACATTGGGATCGCTTATGAGAAAAATGTGAACATGCAAGGCAGCTAGAACCAAGTTTGGCTTTGAATATATTATAATTTGTTGGATTGCATCCGTCTGGTAATGGGGGAGTCAAAATCTTGCACAGGGGGCCAAAAAACCACGCGAGGGCGCTGATTTTCTGTGCAACCAGAGAATCTTTATTGAAAATTTCAGGTAGGTTGAATTTCATTGAACAACTTCATAAGACTAATGATAGAGGTAGCCTGATAATCGATCAATAATAAAATTCGATAAACAATAATTATTGGAGATGTAACTCAACACTCCTTTGCAAAACCAAGACTGAAAACATTTCTTTAAAATTTCAGGTTATTTTCATTTAATTGTACAACTCTGTAAGACAGGTAGTAACCTAATAACAGGCACTTAGCACGCATGGCTAGGCATAGAGCAAGCGGGTTTATTGTTACCAGTTGCAAAAACAATATCTACCCCAACGCTAACAATGAAAAACAATAACTAAAAGAGACCCAGGCTCACTTGTAAAGGGGGGGGGGCGTTTGTCAACACACCACGTGAATCCATTATCGTGATGGCTTGTGTAGAGTCGTGCTAAGCTGAGAAGACACGCCGTCACAATGTAAAGTATATTGTGACACAGTGTCTTCTCGGCATGTGCGAACTCTATGTTTACACAAACGAGTGAACCGTTTACTGCACAGAGACGAGCGCTGCTACTTTATTGAAGATGTAATTTTGTCTGTTTAAAGAGAACGGGTATGTGAATAAAGGAAAATTTATCATACATTTTTTCATGAGGATGTGGATGATGACACAATTTCCACATATTTCTATAGCCTAGTCATGTTGATCAAAGAGAACATTCTGGCAAGATGACTCCAATTCGGTCAATATTGGTTTAAAATGATAAATTTGAACTCAAATTGTAGGAAACATTCTTCTCTAAATTTTGAGCAGATTGATATGATATAGTTTTTAAATAAATATTGAACGAGCTAGAATAATTCTCCCATCTTGCCAGAATGACTTCTTTCTTCGACCAGACTTTAGTAAGAAGGTATTTCAATTACAAAAGATGACATTTTGTCTATTAAAAGAGTAATAGAACATAGATAAATGAAATTTATCAAGTGATTTTTACGGTAATGTGAATGATCAGATAAGCTAATCTTTACAGACTCCTGGTAAGAAAATATTTCAATTACAGAAGATTTTTTTTCCTATCGAGAGAGAATGTACGAGAATGTATGAGGCTACGGGAATGTAAATGAAGAAAAATTCATCATATATTCTTTATTTGATGTGAATGTGAACCTAATTACTACAAATTATAAAACACAATTGCACTAGTAATATAAGAAAGAATTAATAAAAGAAAAACTATAAGAAGATGTTATTAGTATGCTGAAAGAGTTCGTGGAATCTGAATGAGGGGAAGTTTTTCATGATAATGTGATTGATGAGACAATTTCCACAATTTTCTAGTATGAAAGTATGCCAATAACACAAAATGTAATACAATCTGTTGAAAGAGTAAGGGAGTGTGAATATAAAAAATTCATCATAGATTTTTCATGAGGATATTCGATCAAATTCAATAAAAGACGCAGGAATACAATACACATTGTATAGTCTGTGCAAGCAAAGAAGACCCTCCAAGATGGGAAAATTACTCTAGCTTGGTCATTATTGGTTCATTATCAGTACGATCTCAAATTGTAGGAAACAATTCGATCTACAATTAATACCACATTTATAATTCTTGAACAAATATTGACCAAGCTGGAATCATTTTCCCATCTTGCCAGAGGGTCTTCTTTGCTTGGAAAGACTATATCAGCACCACAGGAATACAATTGGAAAAAACAGAATTTGGAGGTGGCCTAAATAGGCTACCAAATAGGCTACTCGTACACAAATAGACCTATTACTACACACAATAGGCCTATAATTCACGATAATTGAATCAATATTTTTCAACCCCTCTATCTTTTTTTGTGAATTATTTCTTTAGTTTTCTGTCAAAAAATACAATAATTTTGTTTATTACTCAACTCATTGCTAGCGATCAGACACGTGTCTTTGCTACCAATGCCATTTATAGTATATTACATAATGAGTTTGGAAAAGGCGTTTTTACAAACGAATAATTATGTTCTCCAAACGAGCGGTACGCGAGTTTGGAAAATAATTATGAGTTTGTAAACTTTTCCACACGAATTATTTCTTTAGTTTTCTGTCAAAAAATACAATAATTTTGTTTGTTAATCAACTCATTTCTAGCGATCAGACATGTGTCTTTTTTGCTAGCAATGCCATTTGAAAAAATATTACAATCTAGAAACTTGATTTTTATTTTCATGTTTTTCACTTTTTTCTATTATTTATTAAATCACTACGTTAATCATTAATTACAGAATAATTTACCTAATATGAGATTGTAATTTCTGTACAAATTGTATAGATGGCAAATAAGAAATTGAATTGAATTGAATATGATTGAATAGGAGCAACTGAAAAGACGTATCTATTGTGATATGGAACATGATATTCAATATGCGATCACTTCTACATGATTCCGAAAGACAGCGCTTCATTCCCGATCAACTCAGTTCAGAAATACTGATGTTTGACAGTCTGTTCCATTTTCAGTTTCAGGCGAAATACTACTGCATTCTACATTATAAGCTTGGCAAGCAGCTATTGTTAACAACCTTGCATGATTGACAGACTGGGTAATGGATTTGTAGACGCTTATCTTACGTTACAGAGTTACTAGCTGTTGAATACAGTGTTGTGGAAATAAATTCCAGACTCATGCTGTTCAATGTAGTGCATTTGAAAGCTTGTATTATCGAGAATATTATGTGACGAATACAAACAATTGGTTTGAATCAAATCCTATCGTAGCCTATATTTGGCTCATTGTTTGAAAGGCCTAGCCTATGTATTTGAATTATGTTTATGGGAAATACTCGTATCATGATAGAATATCTCCAGCGAGCGGTATTGAAATCTACATTCTATTTGATTAATGTTGAATTAATATTTTAATTGTAGGCCTACTCAACTATTTTTTGTTGAATTTTATTGTCAAATGTGAAAATAAATTTATTTAATAATTTATTATTTACATAGTGTTTGTTTGGTTCTGAATTATCATTACATCTTCATAATGTTGTTCTGGAGATTTATATTTATGAACATTTGAATCGTTCCCATATGATATGTGATACTTTTCATATAATGTGATATTTGTCATATTTTGTGACATTATACTTACTTTAATACGTCTTAAATATACAGTGACAAAAATCGAACTAAATTTTACCGCTAAGAAATGTCAGCTACTGACAAAATCCCTTTCATACCCTTTCTTATCTACTGTGCTTATACTGATTTTCCATTTATATCTCGTTTAGTATTCAACTTTTGGAATCCTAACAACTGAAAAACTAACTCTAAATTGAAGGTTTCATTCCTGATATCATATCAATTTCTAGGTTGAACCCGTCGTTTCAAGAAACCTTTCCCAACTGTTTGAAAAAGTTATAATCATTTCAAGAACAATCTCAGATCTCGTTTAACATTCAACTCCTATCATAGAACCAACTTTTTATTGAGAGTTGTAGTGTCGAAGTCATGAAAACTGCTCGAGAAAAGACTAGAGACAACATCATTTCTGAATTTAAATTCGTTTAGACAAAACGAGTCTCCTGAGAGGAGCTTCAACGTCTGGGAAGTATTGAAATAAATGAGAAAAGCACTTCTTCCTCCAAATTGAGTCGGCGTATCTTGATAAAATCCTTGCCGCCGTCATGAATATACAGCTGGCAATCATTGAAATATTCCAATTACCACTATAAGGAGATAAAGATAAATAATCCATGAATATTCCGAGCTGGGAATATAATAAATGGGGACGGGCAACACAGAATGATAATATGGTTTTGGAAATAACTGGAGTAGCAGGGAGTAGTCTCCATAGAGATGGAGAAAATATTGAGATTCATAGAGTTACAAATAGAACATATAGTCCCTTCAGTAACATCACATACAAAGAATCTCTACCATGTTATATTAACCATTTATACTATTTTTTGGCTTTAAAATTTTAAGTAAGAATTGATAATTTTAAATCATTTTAGATATTTTCGATGCTGTTTTGAATCATTTACCAACCTTTCAAATTTTAAATTAATAAATAATGGTTTTTTATTCTTGTGAGTTGAAATTTGTGAGCATAGTGAAAGTGAACATTGTGGATAGACATAAAACCTACATCTTAAACCTTCATCATCATCATTCATCATCACTCATTCATCCTTTGCTTAAAATACTTGGAAACCAAGTCGCAATTGTAAAGAAAGAATAAAGAATACATACTCTAGAACGCCGCTTATCCGAACTAATTGGGACCGGGGTCAGTTCGGATAATTGGACATGAAATGTTATAAAAAAACAATGTGTTAAACATGGAATAAACTGTATTACATTTGAAAAGTACAGTGTATAGTGATGTAAAATTAAAATGGAAAGCAAAACAAATACTGTACTAAACTACTGTACAGTAAGTACAACTCAATAAGTACAATACATCGCTTCGCCGCGCTACGATCATGTCGAAAACGCTGGTTTCTAATCTATTACTACTAAAGACCGATTCGGATAATTGGCAATTCGGTTAATCAGCGTTCTACTGTATTCACAAATCTCCACAGATTCAAAGAAATCCTATCATCTATAACCCAAAGCCTATTTACAAATCCCCACACTAATACTTAACCTATAAATTGAATGGTAAAATCACATTACTACTAATTTATACCTAATCATCCCAAATCATTAACAAAGAAACTCCTGTCTATATAGTTTGCTGAACATGATTTCTATAACTATTTATCTTCGATAATGACAAACATCTATTTGAAACATTGGTGGTGGTCGTTTTAATACCCTGAATAATGTGTGGTTAGTTGTATAGGATAGGCCTTGTTCGCTTAGTGAGAACACTTTGTCTCAGTAGCTGTGCTTTAAATTACAGGCTTCAGCTAATTGTCTGATAATAAATCCTGAAAATGTTCTTCAATTGCTATCCTACTTGATTCTGGTGGTTTAACAAATCCAATGATATCTTTTCTATCATTAGATTACTAGTATTCACGGTATCAACAAGCATTCAACGAATTGAATTATGTTTTTCTCGTCATCAAAATCATTTAGATTATCGTTGATTAACAATGATTTTATGATATAGCCTAGTTCATTGAAGCCTAGTTACAGGCTCTCATGAAACAAGTTGAGAGGAGGTCACTTGGAGTCCTACAAAATAGAAGAAAACTTATGAAATCCTATAAGGTGTATTCCCTCAACAATTATTCTCCACGTATTAACTTGAATTTCCCACACAATACTACAATACTTCAACACTATAAAAACACTATTCATCCATACAATTCATCACAGGTTAACCAAATCCACTCTAATTTATATTTATACAATATTTCTTGTGAGTTTTGTACTCCTCATCCAATTTATGATAATCCAGAGGGAGAATTACAGTTCTTATATTCACTTGAATTTCCAATTTTTCAATATACGCTACACTGGCGGCTAGTACCCACGAAACAGGTGAAGTGCCCGTATCTTTTACTATACAGCACTTCACCTGCTTCGTGGGCATGAGCCACCACTGATACGCGAAGAGACATTTTCCATAAAAGTCATCACAGAATTAACATTCCACATCAAACTATTTTCTTTACTTTTCTCCTTTTCATTCAACCTTATTATAATCTTGACATATCTTATCAATTCATGTCATATCTTAACAATTTTCTATCCAGTTTAAACGTTTTTATATACAGATCCATGCAATATTCAAGAATTAAGTTAACACTCCCCAGAAAAGGTCCCACATTCACATGTTCACCTACTCTATACAATAAACACAGATATTTCCCATCCTTTTCCATTTTCTATATCCAATATTTCAATATCCTATATGAGGTATTATCTGTCCAAGCAAAGAAGATTTCTGGCAAGATGGGAAAATGACTCCAACATTCAAGAATCATAAAGTTGGTCTCAAATTTTAGAACAAGTTCTGCTTCACAATTTACGACTACATTTATTATTTTTGAATCAATATTGACCGAGCTGGAATCATTCTCCCATCTTTCCAGAATGTTTTCTTTGCTTGCGCTTGGACAGACTATTCATTAGCTTAACAATTTTCACTTGAAATATTTTGAACAGTTCCTCCAATACTCAAGAAAACACTCTCAGCACTGGCGGCTCGCACCCACGAAACAGGTGAAGTGCTGTACAGTGAAAGATACGGGCATTTCACCTGTTTCGTGGGTACGAGCTGCCAGTGACTCTCAGGCAAGTTTACAGAACTTTAACAACACTCAAAACTATATCAGTTCACACTAAACTATAAAAGTTTTCTCTCGCTTCCTGATAACAAGACCTCCCTCTTCCCTAAAAGCACAGAAAAGTTGTTCCCCAAACTATAACAAACCCTCCTCAACCCGGTAAACGAACATTATTATACGCGATCTTGAAGCGAATATTCTCTAACGTCAGACAGTATCCGAGGGTTTAGTGTTGATAAGATTTCATCAGATAGCAAACCAGCTTAAGCGCAGCTATTCGCGTTCAAATTGGATTTCTGCGCGTCTCGTCCTTTTCCATTGAACGCATCTTGTCTCTCCAACGGGGGATTTCGTCCAAAATGTCTGTCTTTGAGTTTACGACTAACTGCTGCTGTGAATACAAATTAGCCTTGTTGCGAATCTGCTAAATTGACTTACAAAAAGAATAGATGAATGAATAAAGGCCATCAACTTTCCATACGAATGAGTGATGAGTTGAATACGAATCTTTAAGATTGTTCTCAGATGGTGAGTTATGTTGTGGGAAAACATTTATCTTACAAACAATAGGATTTTATCATGGACGAAACATGTGTTATTATTCAACAATAAATTTTTCATTCTACAAGCATCACTATGTGAATATAAACGTAATTATATTTATTATAGCATGTATAAGATTTCGGGGACTTTAGTATCTTCTTTTATGTAGGCCTACGGTATTCAATTCAATTCAAATCAAATTTATTTCCTCCACAAAATTCAATAATTACAAAATTTACGATAATGTACCTTAATCTAGTTTACTTACATTCTATCAACAAAATAAAGGTACAAGAGGTGGAAATGAAACCACTGGCATAAGTGAAAATCACTTGTTCGCCAGTAGGAGTAGCATATTGTCAAACTTCGGTCATTCACATCTAATTAAAACAAAAAAAAAGATGTATACAAAATAATATAAATAAATTACAACTTATATTCGAAGAGAATTAATCAAGCTATGTATCGAGACTCTTGAATTTAGCAGAATAGTAGTACAATTACAATGGATGTAAATTAATTTATCTACACAATATACAAATCAAAATAATGACTCACAGTTATCCATTTCTTAATATTCCTTGGTACACTTTTGGAAGGTAATTCTATAATAAGCCCGGGTGGAATAGAATTAATAAAAATGGTATGTAATAAAAATGTGAAAGAATAGCTCAATTAAAAATAGTTTTCTAATTCATCTTCTCATTTCAATATTGTATATTAGAAACTTGTTTCTTAATAGAGATAAGTGGATTGATATTTTTTATATACATTTATTTTGACTTATATTAGCGTTTTCAACTTTTAAACAATTCCAAACCTTTCGAACCTTATCCAAACCTTAGTCCAAATCAACTTTTCCAAACCTTAATTTTACTTATTTTGGGGTAAAATCTGCTTACAATACACTCGATTATATATTTTTGTGAATAAGATGTAGGCCTAGTTGAAGAAAAATAGATAAGTTCTCGATATTTCCATCTTGAACTCCGTGGGCCCGTAGAATATCTAATTCATATCAACTTCATTGAACCTTAAATTTTACCATTTAAATGACATCTCGAATCACAATGGTAATATTGGAAGTAGGATTATTCATTGGTTTTCACCTTTCAGCAAGATTACTTCACACACTGCTGTATCTACTAAAAGATTTACCTCTTGTATTACTATTCCTAATATAGTCTACCAGAAGAGATTCCTTTGAACCTCCATTTAGGAAGATTGTCCTTACGTATAACTGTTTCAGATTCACCAGAAGAGATTATTTCCAACCTTCATTCAAATAAACCATGTCATTAATGAACACACGTATACGACTACATACTGTAAGTAATCCATCTAAGAGGTACCTCAACCAAGAAACTTATTCCAATCAACAAAATCTGATTAATAGCAACCCAGTGAGTAACCAGTGATCACAGACTCCTCATTCGTAGTTTGAAAGGCTTCAAACTATTTTGATTTTCTTTGATGCTACCCTTCAAAGTAGACTGATTAGAGTCTGGTGCAACTACGACGAACTTCACACAATTGGCCACATGTGTATCAAAGGGAAGTTGCAATTAATTTAAATGACATTCACCGAGCAATATCATCAGAGGTATAGTCTGTCTAAGCAAAGAAGAGCTTCTGGCAAGATGAGAAAATGACTCAAGCTCGGTCCACATTGGGTCAAAGATTATCACTTTGGTCTCAAATTGTAGGAAACATTCTGATCTACAATTTAAGACCAAATCAATAATTCTTGAACTAATATTAACCGAGCTGGAGTCATTATCCCATCTTGCAAGAGGGTCTTCTTTGCTTGGACAGACTATAGTCTGGTAGACTATGGTCTATCTATGTCCAAGCAAAGAAGACATTCTGGCAAGATGGCGAAATGACTCCAGCTCGGTCAATATTGGTTCAAAAATGATGAATTTGGTCTCAAATTGTGAAAAAACATTCTTCTCTACAATTTGAAATCAAATTTATGATTATTGAATCAATATTAACCGAGCTGAGGTTATTTCCTATCTTGCAAGAATGTCTTCTCTACTCGACCATACTACAGTGACTACTTTGTGAAAATCGGCGGAGCTGCTCTGAGCTAGAGCTGAATCATCGTGCTGTACCAGATGCCAACAAGACTGGCGGTTGGTGAATTACTAATATCTATGATCAGCTCTGTCAGGACAGTCTACGAACGGTCTGTAAGAGAACAAAAATTAAAAATCGATCCCAGCAAAACATTTACGCTCTCGAAGACCACTTTCAGACTGTCCTAACGGAGCTGATCATTAATAACAGGCAATCGCCAACCGCCACTTTCGTTGAAACCTACTGTTATACACTTTGAAAGCATTGATGGCATGGGTACATTACCAATGCAAAAGCTTAGGGAAGATGTAGTGTATATTCCTTCCAAGCAAAGAAGACATTCTGGCAAGGTGGCGAAATGACACCAGCTCGGTCAATATTGATTCAAACATGATAAATTTGGTCTTGAATTGTAGAAAACATTCTTATCTACAATTTGAGACAAAATTTGTTATTTTTGAGCCAGTACTGACCGAGATGGAGTAATTTTTTCGTCTTGAAAGAATGTCTTCTTTGCTTGGACAGACTGTACCTTACTGTGCACTGTAAGGTAGCTTGAAGACGGAAGATTGATAAGTGCAAAGGATGATTGAGTGAGGATAACGGGTGGGGAGGGGATAGGAAGTGAGTGGGAGGTATATAGAAGATAAAAAAATTAGAAAAATGTAGGAAGTAGGAGAAGAGAAGAGAAATGAGAGGGGGAGGTGGCGAAGAAGAAGGCGGTGGGGAAAATGTTGAAAATAAACGAAAAAATAATAATAATGAGGAAGATGAGACGGAGGATGAGAAAGATAAAAATGTGATGCAGGAAGAGGAGGAGAAGGAAGAGGTGGAGATGGAAGTGGAGGAAGAAAAGAATAAAGGGGAGGCTAAAAAAATAGAAGGGAGAATATGACGATCAGAGAGAAATTGTGTTGAAATACTCAAGTGAGGGAAAAATATTTAACAAATCAGAATATTTCTAGATTGAAGCATTGGAGCAGTTCAGAAACAATACTCAGGATAGACTCGTTTGAACTGAGTTCAAAAGAAAACTTGTTTGAACTTGACTTGAACTGAAAATTGATCCACAAGTCTACATTATTTCACAATAATTCCAACATGATGAGTTTGAACTTTGAAGGAGAAGATGTATAATTATAACCGCCCTAAGAAATCGTTTAGATGTCGTAATTTAGTTAAAGTATGGAAATGTTACAAGAGAAAAAAAGGATAAACATGCACTACAAAGTACAGACTTGCAAAAATCTTAAAAGTACAGTAGGTGCTGAGAACAATGAAGACAATGAAGAAGTATAATTATAATTACATACTTTTATTAATATAACATAGAAGCGGTAGGTAAGGAAGTACCAATACAAAACAGATCAGACGGAAAATCAACTCAAGAGCAAAGGTGGAAAAATAGAAAATGAATGAATAACTCAGGAGTAGAAGATGGGAAAAGGGACAAAAAAGAACTATTGAAACACAAAAAGGGAGTAACAGATGAAAAATATTCAGAAAATGGAACCTTAACTTAGCTGCTTGGTCCCTGACTGACGACTAGCAAATAAAAAATTAATGCAAATCTCCTGAGCAGTATATTTTTGGACGAGTTGCTGTCTTTTCCATTTTTCTCAGAGTAGAAAACAGTCTCTTCTCTCCTCTCCCCCACCCACTATCACCCCCACTCTGGCTTCCCAAAATAAGTAATCACGTCCTTTCCGCACTCTCTTATCTGTGCATTACGGAGGCTGTTTTATTTTATGGAGGCTTTGTGTTTTAAGAGAGCTACTTAGAAAGTATCATCCACAGGCTTTAAGGTTCTCTTACTTGGAATGGATTTCTACCATAAGATACGAGGTGATATTAACGTAGCACGATTGCAATATTATGTTAAGGAATCGAAAAGAATAAATAACTTGATGTAACTTGCTCGTACAAAATATGAAGCGTACAAAGTACAAAATTCGTGAATTGATGTAAGCTTATGAAAAAGAATGAAACTTGAAAGTTCAGTAAGAAGCGAATGGTGAGTGATTTGAGAGCAGCATCTAACAAAGTCATAACAGGCGAAATTTATAATAGTCATTATATCTAATTCAATATAAGTTATTACAACAAATAATATAAGTTCCAGTATAATATAAAACAATATTATAGGCTAACTGTAATATTAATACAGTTCCGGTTTTGACAAGCTCGATTTACAATAATCAGGTAGAAGAAGAGGATTATCTTCAGCATTTTTGTTTCTCCTCAAATATTCATAATGGATCAAATTGTAGAAGCCTCATGCTATTGATAATACACTTGTACATGTACATATTCCTCTTATATTTTATAAGATCATACAATCAATCAACTCATAAATAGCTCATTTTGAAGAATAAAGAACTTTAAAACTTAGGGCTGTTTAAAATAATTGAAAAATAAATAAAAATCAAACACCCTTTTTTTGAAAACTTTAAAATTATAAAAAACACATACATGTTTCGGGAGCTAAGCCCATTCTCAATGTGGATAAAAATAGTTAACTATTTAGTTGAGAATGGGCTTAGCTCCCGAAACATGTATGTGTTTTTTATAATTTTAAAGTGTATATAAAATTTAATATAATATTGAATTTATAATTTCAAAAAAGGGTGTTTGATTTTTATTTATTTCTCATTTTGAAGATTTTAGGCTACTACATAAAACTCTGATTGAAACTAAATCCTACTCCAGGTACAAGTAAGTATACACGGTGGAAGGTACAACAAGTACAAGTACACCACATATAATCACATCAAGTAAAAGTACCAAATACAAGTGGTACATCAAGAACATTAGGTACAATAAGTAGGCCTTCAAGTATACGGAGTACAAGAGTATACAGGTACAAATATGCAATAATTTTCAATTATTAGAAACACGGCTTTGAACTGAATTTTTAATTCTTCAATTAGAAAAATCATACATATTTATTTGGAAACGTTCGAAAATTATGGACGAACAAATAGCTTGATCAGAAAATTGAAGAAGAAAGGTAGCGAAATTTGAAGTATTACGAGAATAAATATGGAAGAAAGAGAAAGAATAAGATTTTTTTGAGATCAAGGAAATTTTTCGCATTAATTACAAGTATACAGTACTAGTCTTTATTCAAGGAAATTCATCGATAGCAACATACTCGTAGTTCCCTGCTTCAACTGCGTATTTTATTGGTGAAAATTTTATTGAAAAGTGGAAAATGTCAAATACTCTCAGGATCACACGTTTCCAGCAGTAACCTCATGTTCCATTACAGATTTAAGAGCGTGAAGAGGACAACCTTCTTCAAAAAAGACTCAAGATTTAATGTCGTCAGGAATCTGAGCTATGTGCAATACGCCATACTCAGCATACAACATTTAAGTGCAGCACTCAACACTGGAGGTCAGCCTCGAAGATTCAATAAAATTCAAGTAGCGAACGATGCATTCATGAATTTTATGACGCAGTGCAGTAAAATGGACAAAAGAGGGATTTCTCGGTCCGAAACACTTATGAGTGTATAAAATTTTCTGCTTTTCACCATTTTACAGCTTGGTCTTCATCGATGCACTAGATATATCGAGGTGTATTTTCTGTTTATTCCTGTGTAGTTGCTACCATTAAATAATATAGACTAGCCAAACAGGAATTTTAAATGTCTTGTCTTCTATTGCTACAATTTGATACTTACTTATTGAAATGAGCTTCCAATTTTTGTTAGTTTATTTATTCATTTATTCGTACATATACATATATGAGTACTACTGGCATACCCCAAATGCACTCATGAATTAAATTACATCATTTAGAATGTGAGATATACAGTATCAATACCAATGCCAATAGTTGTAAGAGTATTGAATATGATAATAATAATGTTGATCAGAAATGATCATAGAGACATTAATACTGATAATAGAATGCTCAATAGATTACTGATGTGATAAAATTGTAGATTACGAAATTCAATTTTGTTATTGATATTTGAGAATGCGGATACATGAAATAGAATAAAAGTACCCTTTTATGTACTTTTATTTAATAAATTTGCAGGATGGTTTTCAGAAATTTCACTAACCAAATATTATGATAAAAGAAATCAAAGCATACTTGTCTTTTAAGTATTTTTATTGAATATAAATTCATTATTCGAAGTAGTATCAAATTATATTATCTAGAAACTTAATCTGAGAAATGGAAAGAGAATCTTCAATCTATTCGAATTAAAAAGTGCTATTGAGAACTTTTGAGATTAAATATCAGATGCAACTCTTTGTTATTATTGTGATATTTTATTATTTATACTGAATATTTAATAATTCATTAAATATTTTCATGATTGGAATTATTATTTCTTCTAGTTATTTTTACGGGCATTAAAACCGAGTCGTTCTAGTGAATGATCTTTTTTTCAGAGATAGTCTACATTGTTCAAGTTTGAAAAAGGAAACACCAACAGAGTAGTAAATAAAGTGACATAAATCAGTCAATCCGTGTATGAGATTTTCTAGATTTCTAAGTATGGGAGTTCTTATATTAGTATGGGAGTTCTTAATTTCTCTGGGAATTACTCATTCTCCAAAATTTATTCATTTTGCTTAGTTCTGTAGAACTTAAATGTGTACAGGGATCAGATGAAAATATCAAACTTGAGAAAGACGTTTAGTACAACTATGAAATCAAATATCTGATTCAACATAGATTACTGTATTCGCGTACTAATTCTCATTTGCGACAATGTTCTATCAACTTGAAAATTTTCGATTTGGAATGATAATACGGTATCATGATGAATAAAAATAATCGTCGATTGAGTTTAATTCACTATTGTGCAATGTGCATCCTATTCTAGAAATCTTATCAATTCAATATCTGTTAAATATTAATTCAATATCAATTAAATCAATTCAATATCTATTCAATTGAGCACAATGTCCGAAGTTTAGATTATATGAAGCTCAGTCTGTAGCTCAATTCATGACCACTCAATAAAGACCGCTACTATTGATCCCCATTCAGTGGACAACTATCCAGCGTTTGATTAATGAAAAAACTCGCCGCCTCACTTACGTTGAGAAGAGACCCTGCCACAATGTAAATCGTATCGTGACGAAGTCTCTTCTCAGCTTGCGCTTACTATACTACAGGTGTCTGTCATTTCCAATAGCCGGACACAAAGGGACGTCTATTTCGAGAATAAAAAATAAATAAAAAATATATTCCTGTCATTAGAGAATGGAAAAAGAGTGGAAAGGGGGGGAAACCGGAAAAATAAAGTGGAAGAATGAGAGGGGAAAGAGAGAGGTAACATAAATGGAAGAGATAGAGGAGGAGAAATGTGGAATATTGTAGGAAAATTATGTGGAAAAAAAGGAATATTAATTTGAAAATGAGGAGAGGAAGGTAAAAAAAATTATATGAAATAAGAAAAAATATTTTTATTATCAAGTTGAACGGAAGAACGAAGAGAAGAATATATAAATATACGGTATAATAATGGAGGGAAGGGATAAAATTGGGCTGAATAAGAGAGATATAGATATGTAGAGTATTGCAGGAAAAAATGGCGAAAAAATGGAGTATTTTGGAAATGGGTATAGAGTATTGTACCTTTAAAGATGTAATGGGAGAGATGAGAAAAATTGAATGGAATGTGAAAAAATATTTATATTGTTGAGTTGAATGGAAGAACGGAAAGAAGAACAACCTATATAAATATATAATAATGGGGGGAGAAGAGAAAATATTATTGAGTTCAGATGTGAAGTAAGGGTGGTGACACTTCTGTAAAGGATTAGTTGAAAGAAGTGACATCTCATTCTAAAGTCTTTCTAAGCTAAGAAGAAATTCTGGCCAGATGGGGAAATGACTCCAGCTCGGTCATTATTCGTTCAAAAATTATAATTTTGTCTCAAATTATAGGAAACATTATGATCTTCAATTTGAGACTGAGTTCATAATTTTGAACTAATATTGACCGAGCTGGAGTCATTTTTTCATCTTGCCAGAATGTCTTCTCTACTTCTCCCTTATTTCTCTCACAAATAAGGCCAAGCTAATCCAATAACTCCCAACTCTGGTTCTAATAATTCTCAATCTCGGCTTTTAGATATTTTTTTCATTCTCTGCTGGGCCTGCTTTTTAATATAGATAATTCAATTTCAGGAAGTTGAATGATATATGAGATTATGAGAATCCCAGCCTAGTGAACTTTTAGATGAAAATATTTCGTAAGTTAAATGAGGAATTTTACCAATATCTAATTGTATTTTGCACGTATTAATCCATTATTTGTTCATGAATGTATAATTAATTGTTTTTTGTATTTCAATTTCATCAGAATATAGAATACTGGCACAGATGTTACTTTTATATGTGATAACCGTTCATGTTATAAATTATTAGAATCAATAAATACATTTCACTCACAAATAATGGTAGAGCTACAATTTGAAGCAACTCCACAACGATTTCTCCAACTTTTATGTTGAGAATAATCATGTCTCGTTATTATGTTGAATTTATTTATTAATAATTAATTTTGAATCTATTCTGTTCAATGTAATTTATTCATATTGACCGTGAAATCAAATGTTGAATACACTCCATGATGGATGGCTACTTCAATCAGAATTTAAAAACAGTTATTCACATAAATGACGAGGGAATCGAAGTCACGCCTACTAAGTGGGAGGAGCTAACTGGCCATTGGCTGGCTCCTCCCACTGACTCTCATTGGTTTGCTCTTCCAAGCCTATCAAAGCACGAGAGCACAACCAAGCAATAAAATGGCTGACGCAACTCCACCCAAGAAGAGAAGAATAGCATGTCGACCATTTTGTATTCAGCCCACAACAAAACATCAACATCAACTAAACTAGCCTGTCCAAGCAAGGAAGACATTCTGGCAAGATGGAAAAATGACTACAAGATAGAAAATGGCTCGGTCAATATTGACTCAAAGGTTATAAATTTGGTGTTAAATAACCTGAAAATTTGGAAAATTTATTAAGAGACCAAATTGGGAATAGAAGAAGTTTTGGGCAATAGCCTGTTTTTTCTTTAATCATCTTGTATATTTGTACATAAATGAAATAAATAAATAAATTGTAGATCAAATTTATCATTTTTCAACAAATATCGAACAAGCTAAAGTCATTTTTCCATCTTGTCAGACGTCTTCTTTGCTTGGTCAGACCAATCACATCAAGTAGCCTACTCTTCATAATAACACAGTTTCCTGAGATTATTTCACATGTCTAGCATTCATGGAATTCAGTATACTTACAAATATAGTATTCCTCAAGAGTTTCCTGAGATTAATCCACAAATCTAATATTCATGTAATTCAGCATAATTTATGCAACTTCAGAATATAGTATTTACAAGTCCAGTATTCATCGAATTCAGCATATTGTATAGCCTATTCAATATACGTAGAATATATCTCGAGAGTGAAAAATGCTAAAAATTTGAAAAGTGAACTCCCAACCCCTATTCCACAATTCAATAAGCCCTCGAAGGTGACCAGCTATCCCACTCGATTCCCCCTGCCCTAAATTATCAAGATATCCACTGCCATTTCTTATCGGCAGCAGATGAAGCCCCGAAATTGCTGTCACACAGCTTTCCGAATTGATGTGTGCAATCGCCAAGGGACAGAGTTGTCTCACAACTTTTGCAAAGTTCAGCAAAAACCTTCGGCTTTTTTCGTCGGCGGACAACCTTATCGATTCACCCTCGTTGAGAAGTAGACTGAGACGAAAATGAGAAGATGAGGACAGAGAAGAAAGAAGAAAATGAGAAGATTATTCAGCTTTGAGCAGTCTCCGGGGTAGAAAGAAGCACACCATGTCGCTTATAATGATCTATCCCTATTCCTTGCTGAATAATAAAATCCCACCTTCACGAATAACCCTGACCCCTCACCATATAGTCTGTCCAAGCTAAGAAGACAATCTGACATCATGGGGAAAGGACTCCAGCTTGGTCAATACTGGTTTAAGAATCATAAATTTAGTGTCAAATTGTAGGAAACATCTTGATTCAAAATTTGAAACCAATTTTATAATTTTTGAACCAATGTTGAGTCATTTTCCCATCTTGCCAAAATGTCTTCTTTGCTTAGGCAGACTATACCAGACTGCGAAAAAACCTATTTGAATTGAATATCCGTGTCACATCAGTTTACACGACGAAGCATCTGCAGAGATTTTTCAAACAGATTGTATTATCAATTCTAGCTGCCTGTTCAAGTCATCAAAGCGGAGTGACAGAGAATGATGACTGAAAGAAGAAAACGAACGAAAGGAGAGGAGGACGAAATGATCGAGAAAAAGAAGAAGATTATGGTGATGGTGAGGTAGATTGAGTAGTTACTTTCAATCAATTCACTTTGATCGATGAGATTTTATCAATT
Organism: Sogatella furcifera; assembly: GCA_017141385.1. Classification (NCBI taxonomy): domain Eukaryota; kingdom Metazoa; phylum Arthropoda; class Insecta; order Hemiptera; family Delphacidae; genus Sogatella; species Sogatella furcifera. The sequence goes on from CM029554.1 coordinate 6,123,048, forward strand.
TATTCATTTTTTATATAAATATAATTTTATGGATTTTTTTAGGGGATATGAATTCGTATTTGAAACGTTTCTGTTCTCTTCGTTCATGAAATAAGAAATTTCTTCACTAAAGAGAATTCTAATTCTAATTTGAGAGTAAGCATGAATAAAATATTAAATATACCGTAGTTATAAAATTCAATCAAAACATTCATTTCAAATAAGACTGAAAACTTCACTTGCATCTGACTGATTCCAGTGTTGAGTTGTTGGTGTTGTGGTTCGTGTTGTTGGTATTGTGGCTTATGTTGTTGGTGATCCTGTTGTTGATGTGCTTGTTGACATGAGAAAAATTACATTGTATTTTTAAAATGTGGATTAATAGCGAGAAAAGCTAATAGCAATGGGAGAGAATATTTTCAATAGTGAAATATTAGAGTGGAAAAGTAAAGAAGTGGAGGGGAAAGTGAAAATGAAAGAATGGGAAGAGAGAAGGAGAAAAGGTGAAGAAAGAATGATTAGAAGGTAGGAAAATGATAATAATTGAAAGATAAGTTACTAGAATGATAAGGAGATTGAAATCGACAGAATATGTTTATGGTGAGTGATATTGGGAGAAGATAGGGAGAGGGAATGAATGGAAAAACACGCCTAAAGAATAAGATAAAAGCAAGTATATACAAGAGAACGTAGACACGACGGATCAGGTAGAGAAAGAGTAAAATACAGTTGAAAAGAAGATAAAGTCAAGATAAGAGGGGGCTTTTGATCAAAAATTCTTCCAAATCCGAGTGAAAAGTTGCTAACGGAAGTTCTAATCCGTGGAAATTAAATGGGAAAGTTTGTTTTTGAAATCTTCATGGCTTCTGGCTTGATCAGGTAGGGAGATTGAAAAGAAGAAAATGATAAAAGTCGTGGAACATCATCTTCTTATCGAAGATTACTTCATTCACTACTTCCTTGCAAATGAAAGGATCTGTTTCGAATGAATGTATTAATATAATTTTCAACGAAATCTACAATATTAATATTGTTTGATTTAATGTGATTGAAATTTAGCAGTGTCATATTAGGAATAATTATTTTCGAGTAATATTCAATGTAAAACTACATTAAAATAATCAATGTGATAATAATTGATGAACAAAGTCTTGTAAGATGCTCAAATGAATCAATATTAGTATGAATAACAACTATGAATTTGGTCTCAAATTGTAGAGCAGAATGTTCACTACAATTGTAGAGTGTCTCGAATTGTAGAGCAGAATGTTTACTACAATTTGAAACCTAATTTATAATCTTCAAATCAATATTGACCAAGCCGGAGTCATTTCCCCATCTTGCCAGACTGTCTTCTTCACTCGACCAGTCTATAAATATACTAGTTTTCTATCTTCCCCGTGATAGAAGTTGTGAGGAGGAATTTGAAATCTCTTAAATGTAGACTAGGATCCCACCATGACCTTTTACAAAATGTCAAAAGCATTTCAGCCTACTTGCCTATACTATACATATATCTATTTTCAAACTACAGCATTTCGGTTTTATGGATTTCAATGTTGATAGGGGATAATAATAACTCGGGTGGCTCGTTGAAAGGCCCCAACGATAAGGGGTGGCTCGTTGGAGGAGTGATAAAGCGCCGGTCTGATAATCAGGTGGACCCTGGTTCAAATCCCAAGCGGGGAACAATTTTTGACCACAGCACAATCACATACATACGGCCACCCCGTCTTTCGGAGGAGACGATAAGCCGTCGGTCCCGACTACCTCAAAGTAGTCGTCATCTATCACCCACATCATTACCCACGCACAAGCCTATGAGCTTCACCCTCATAACAAACAATAACAAACTTGAAGTTTGGTTGCCATGACAAAATTTAAATGTTTCTAATTTTCGTGCACTAAATTTCCAGTAAAAAATTCAATATTTTCGGCTATGGTGTAGTGATTTTGTGAAGTGCTTTAGTTTTAGTAGTCAACAATGTTTTCAAATCAAAAATTATGTTTTCAAATGAAATTTTTAAAAGAACTATAACTCATGTGTCCATTTATGGAAAATGAGGTTATCTGGCGAAGTAGAACAACCCTTGGGTCTCCCCACTATTGAAAGCCATACGCTAAATAAATAAATAACTTAAAGACCTAAAAATAAAATCAACTAATTGAAATCAAAACTAAAGAATGCTACTCCAACAAAGATATATTTGACTTGGTGTATTATCGCATATAATATAGGGTTTAATAGGTTTTTAATGTGATATAATGGGTTTCATAGAGGTCTTTCACACCATTTTGAAACATACCCTCACGTTCCTTTGACATTCATATGCCGATTCAACATATATACATCGATTAAACATACGTTTACATGCCCCTATAGCTTACAAGATTTTCCAAGAAATTTTATTCGATTAGGCATGCAATGATCCAATTAATAAATCAATAATAGATATTAAAAATGTTGATACCTGACTTACTGATTTTGTACACCCGTTTTGTTCTTATTATCACTAGGCTATTATTTATTAAAGTGGCAAATATTGTCATTGAACTAAACCATAACTTACGCTACAAACACCTTCAATCTTCTACAATTAGTAGAAAACTACAAAAATCCCATCAACTCCATTCATCCAACTTTATCGGTTCCCCAAGATTTAGGACAGTCATAACACCATATCCAGGATCAAAAAGCCGTTTCACGATTTCAAGATGGCGTCCTTCCAAGACTGAAGTGAAGAGTGAAAGGTCGGCCATATGCAATAGATGTTACATACTGACATAAAACATTCTTATATCTACCCTCGGCTGTGATGACTTCCCGTGTTTTATGGTCCTCAAAGTGCCTTCGCCACCCGTACTGTCCAGTTGATGGCCCTTTCACCACGCCAATAAAAGCTATGACACTCCCGTGGGTATATTCTCCACGACACATGCGATGGGAAATAGTTTCCATGCATGCGGTGGAATTATAAGGTTATGAATCTACTACCTACCTACTATAATAGTCTGTCCAACCAAAAAAGACACTTTAACAAGATGGGAAAATGCCTCCATCTCGGTCAATATTCGTTCGAAAATTATTAATTTGGACTCAAATTGTAGATCAGAATGTTTCCTACAATTTGAGACCAAATTCATAATTATCAAACCAAAATTGACCGAGCTGGAGTCATTTTCCCATCTTGCTAGAGGGTCTTCTTTGCTTGGACAGACTTTACTAGACACCTCACAGTGGTTTAGAAGGTGTTTAAAGTGTAGTCAATAAACAACTCTTGAATAAACTGAGTTTAAGTATGAGTATTCTACTCGTAATTGTACAAGAATGAATTAAACTCAACGTATGTGGTACTTCTCTGAATATAACTGCATTGAGTATATTATTATCCACAGTACACGAATACTAGAATTTACAGAGTGTTTCAGAAATGTTCAGTACTTTCCATGCTGATTCCTTACACCAATTTTAGGATAAGTTGCCGTAGAACATACCCCCAAAAAAGCTTTATACCGAGATAAAAATAGCGGAAAATTGGCATTCTAAATAATAGAATAATATTTTATCATTCTTAAGAGGCTTCATTAAGTTTCTAGAATTATAAATACCTGCGTATAAATACCTGTAAAATACGCTGCGTAGTCCAATTTCACCAATTTTAAGCTTTAACGGTTATCGAGATAATAGGGTATGCTAATATCACAATTTTTCAACAATGAAGGTTTATATGAAATCATATGCTAATAATACAATTTTCCAACATTGAAGGTATAAATGAAATCATATGCTAATATTACAATTTTTCAACAATTAGGGATACATGAAATCAAATCCAATACAGTACTGAAGAAAACGTTTGAGACAGTAATTGTGTTAATCCTATCCAAATCTCAAAAATCGCATTTAAAAATCTGAAAATCGTGATTAAACACTGATAAACACTGATATGATTTTTGTGCTAAGTTTTGTCTATTTTATCTCCTTGAACGCAATTTCTAAAATTTGGGTAAGATTCACACAATAACTGTCAAGAATAGTTTCTATTACGATTTTAAAGCTGGTATAATACTAGTAAGTTTGATAAATAAAGTGAATTTATCTGAATCTGAATTACACTCTCTCTTTTTTACGGTTGAGTGTTGATGGGAGGGATATCCTTGCATATCTTTCTCCAAGAATGGACATCTATGATCAAATTCCGCTATTCCATTAAGATACATCACAATCATATTATAAAAGTAAGATTATCGAATCCTAATATATGTCTGTAATTTAGCAAGTTCACTACATATCCTTGAAGTATATTTATTTTTTATCTCGACCAATCGTGTAATCAAATTTATGTTTTACTTCGGAATCTAGGATTTAAGATCATGAATGCTGTACTGCACTTGAATAAAGTGAATAATCTAATCTAGCATTCCTCCTTTCCCATCCACTTCCTCTTTCTAGCACACCCTATCTTCCCCTTCCCCAGCAAGCAAACCACGCCTCAGTACACTAATAATGATGTTATTACAGCTTCAGCATTTGCATAGTACGTATTAGCCGCCTAATATGCACAACTCTGAATTGCATTGCATTCTGCACGCCAGGCCATGATGGCACTGTTATACCAGACGCCACCCAAACTGGCGGTCGGAAAATATCTTTTATCGATGCTCAGCTCTCCCACGACAGTCGACAAGCGGTCTGTTAGAGCATAACAAACCGATAACGATCTCTACTTACAGTTTCGCTGTCGTATACCTATTTCAGACTGTTCTGACAGAGCTGAGTACTAGTAATAAACATTTGGCAACCGCCAATCATGTTGGAAACTGTTATAGTAGTGAGGCCTCACCTCGTTAAATGCCTCACTAAAGGCCGCACTGAATATTCATCCACCGTCTATGACTTGATAAGGCCCACTGATAAGTGTTAAATGAAGCACTTTCTTAACACTAGCTTCACTGTATAATTTATTCCATCAGATCACGCTTTTTCATTTAATCTTCCATTATTCACTATATTACTATTATATTATTACTATATTACTATTATATTATTATTACTATATTACTATTACTATAACATTATTACTATCAATATATTACTATTTTTGCTATATCTACTCTTTTATTATTATTATCAACTACTTACTACTTTTATGTCACTTAAATTATTCGAAGAATGAAACATGTTCTCATTGGATGGTTTCTTGATAATGTTATCCTATATTCTGCTCCATAGTTTATTTGTTGGACTGCAATGATAATTGAGTATAGTCTGTCCAAGCGAAGAAAAGCCTCTGGCAAGATGAGAAAATGACTCCAACTCGGTCAATATTGATTTTGTCTCAGATTGTAAATCAGAATGTTTCCTACGATTGAGACCAAATCAATAATTTTTGAACCAATATTGACCGAGCTGGAGTCATTTTCTCATCTTTTCAGAGGCTCTTCTTTGCTTGGATAGACTATAACTGTATTGATTTAAAATTCTATAATTTTCGTTCAAGTGCACACACACTCTCTCCCTGCATATAACTGGAGTAAAATTTCATCTTGAAGTAGATAATAATTTTAATCAGTTAGTAGAATAAACGATATGAATGGTATTTAATATTACTACTGTACTGTGCAAACAACGAGTGTGGTTTGTTCAAGCAAATAAAGACCCTCTGGCAAGATGAGAAAATGACTTCAGCTCGGTCAATTTCGGTTCAAAAAATATCGATAGAGTGGTATACATGAGTACCTATTACAACTACTGAGTAAACCACGAGTTTAGTTTGTTCAAGCAAATAAAGACCCTCTGGCAAGATGAGAAAATGAATTCAGCTCGGTCAATTTTGGTTCAAAAAATATAGATTTGGTCACAAATTGTGTATCAGAATTTCTCCTACAATTGAAACAAAATCAATAATTTTTCAAGTAATATTGACCGAGCTGGAGTTATTTTCTCATCTAGCCAGAGGGTCTGCTTTGCGTCGACAGTCTATAATAATATAGTGAAACTGAACAGATGCAGCCTTCTTTCTAGGGAAAGAGAACAGAAAAATATAGAGAAAAGCATGTGAAGAAAAAAGAGAGAAAAAACGTGGCACAAGGAAGCCAATAAAATTACAACCATACCAAGATGGTTATGAGCTTGTGAGGAAATAATAGTTCATGGGTTGCGACGTGAGGAACCACCTTCCCTATATGAATTACTACGGCAAATCCATTTTTACTACACAGCTTGCTATCTCTTGATGAAATTTCTACTCCTAACCCCACCTTCCAAACAGTTCCGGGTGATAAAGTTATATTATATTATAACTACAACTACATAGCCTACATACAATTCACACTAGATGGTACAGCATATACGTATGTAACACACCAGCAGCAATAAATTTATATTGTATAACTACAACTGCTGAATACATTTCAAACTAGGACTAGATTGAACACTATGCACCCTACCTATGTGATCCACTAGCAGAAATGTAGTTTTATTCAATTACTGCTACCATACGAATTACAATATCAATATACAATTATTATAGTAATATAAATCAATATAATGTGTAATTAGTATAATATTATTAGATATTATATAAAATGCCTTTCCCTCCACATAAAAACTACACACGGCAATACAAGAGTGATCTCATCAATGCAACTAATATTCTTCTATTTAATAATGCATCAATATCCTAACTACTCGAAAAGTAAAAAAAAAATACTTAAAACGTAAATAAATAGATATTGTCGAATACAGAATTATCAAGAATCGAGATAGCGGTTTCATTATCAATCTGAGGAAAACTTTTTTCTTCAACATGGATAGATATAACACAATATGACCTTCACAGCTACATTACTCTTCTTCATCTACAAATAATCTTATAAAGCTCTACTCAGATAAATATGAAAATAAGAAGTTTTACTAGATGAGAAGAATCTTATCTTACTGATAAGAATCAACTAGATGATTCCACTAATTAAATAGTAAAAACGAAATGGAAACCGCAAATAACACCAGAACGCATGTGATTCATGTCTGTGAGCCAAGAGAGTTTTCATGTCATTTAGAGAGAGTTTTTTATGAGAGAACTTTTAATTGGAGATGCACGCTTTATGAGTTCTGGAGATGTTTAATGGGAATTTAGAGTATACAGTTCTTGACTGGTTCAAAGTTGAAACACTGCTTCAAGTAATTTATCAATTCTATGATATAGTTAAAGAAGCCTTGATTGAATTTGTCTTGATTGATAACATCTTGTTCAGAATGTTTTCATAAATTCGAAATCAATGGTAAGCCTCTAGCAACTGCTCCATGAACTTTTATGAAACTGAATGACACTAATATAAAGAAAATAAAGATATAGACACGAGTTCCATCAGAATTCCCTTGGAAAGAGTCCAACCCAGTCATGGCCCTTCGATTTGAGCAAGAAAGAAAACAATCACATTCGATTTCCATGATAATTATTAATACCGGTAACGTACAATTTGTAAGAGAAGAGAAAAATTTTAAGCCTACTGAAATGAAATGAAAATATCCTTCATCAGACGTACAGGGGCGAACCCAGGAATTAATTTCGGTGGGGGATATGAAAAAATCAGAGGGGAACCCAGGGAAACCCCTCCATCGTGGCGGGGGGCTGTTTGTTGTTGCTGCCACGAAATATCTATAGTGACCTATGTATTTATAATAGCCTTCTCTAAATGAACATTATCATATCTTTTGACCAAGTAGACTAAGTTGAATGAATAAATTTACCGTGTAAATATGTTTTCTTTTTGAGGGATAGTACATAAGTAAAAATGAAGATTTTATTTGCCAATTATTATTGTAAATGAATTGATTATAACAAGAGATTTGGTCTCTTTAAGTCAGTCGTTATACATTGAAAAATTGTTGATCAAATATTGTTGATCAAATTGTTGATCAAATATTGTTGATCGAATTGTTGATCAAATTTTAGATCAAATATTGTTGATCAAATTGTTGATCAAAATTATATTGTTGATCAAATTTTTGATCAAATATTGTTGATCGAATTGTTGATCAAATATTGTTGATCAAATTTTCGATCAAATATTGTTGATCATAATAATATTATTGTTATGATTAATCATTTGACCAACATGATTATATTGTTGATCAACAATTTGATCAACAATATTTGATCAACAATTCGATCAACAATATTTGATAAAAAATTTGATCAACAAAGGGATTCCCCCGTAAGAGGGAAAATTTTATGAAAAAAGCACCATAAAACTATATTTTTAGAAATTGTTATTAAAAATTTCTACAACTCCTTTAAAGAGAATTCTATTTAGTGTAGGATAGGTCCCAATTTCGGGGGGGGGGTATATCCCCTCAATCACCCCCCCCCCTTGGTTCGCCCCTGCAGACGTAGTAAGGACTGGGAAGTCCTGTCTACACCTCAATCTAACAAGTGTGAATGAGACAAGAGTTATCTCAATCGAATGTATGAACGACACAAAATCGTTTCGTGTGATTTTATTATATTGGAAAAGAGCAACAAGAATGAAGGAAACACTAGAAATCCGAAATTTTTCACAATAACAAATCACAAACACTTTGTGATTACTCTTTGAGCAGTTGTGAAGGTGATATTGTGGTAGTTATCCTTAATAAAAAAAAACATGATGTTGTTGAACCACTTATTTCATTGAAATCACAGTGATTTCACTGAAATCAGTGGTTTGACAACATCTTGTATTTCATTTACTTTGTGATTAGCCTAAAAGGTGTTCGGTGCTAGTCGAAAGCTATATATGTGAAGCCTCCATGATACTATCAAGATGATATTACGCCTCAAATAATAGTTCAACATTACTATTGTACCATCAAATTCAAATTGCAGATTTAATGACACCATAAGCCCTGGGTTTACATGCATGTGTATTGTGTATGCTTTGGTTATGTGTATACTGGGTATGCATTGTGTATTATATGTTCAACATCATACAAGGCAACTATCTATGTTACAATAATTATATACGAGATTGGTGTACCATAACTGTTGTAGTATATGAGTATACTATATGGTTAGAAATTGAGTAGGATATCTAAATGGGTATAGTATTAGAATCAATTTGAGGAGAATGTCCTGCAATAACCTGCATTGAGATGGGTTAGGTAAGAGCACTTCAATGAGGCTCCAACAGTGATCAGCTGAAGGAGCCCTGTAAATAGCCCTATAATAGGCCTAGTATAGTCTGTACAAGCAGAGAAGACATCCTGGCAAGATGGGAAAATTACTCCAGCTTGGTCGATATCGGCTCAAAGTTTTTAAATATAGTCTCAAATTGTATAGAACATTCTGATCTAAAATTTGATACTAAATTGATGATTTTTTAACCGATATTGACCGAGCTGAATTCATTTTCCAATCTTGCCAGAATGTCTTCTTTGCTTGGACAGACTAATACTATACTGTTGTAGCTTGTAAGTTTATACTGTTGTGAGTCTCCTTAAACATAATGTAGGAGCAGGTTAGGCAACCATGCAATACACTGAATGAACGCCAGCTTCTAATGCAGGTGTGTTACTAAACTTGATAGGCTAACCCTGGAAGGTAACCTCATATTTCTGGGAGAATAAAACCCTGTTTACACGGCGGATTACTGATAAGCAGTAGTGATAGACAATCGTACAGGAAAGCTCATTGACCCGAACTATTTGCAACATGGGCTTACAAAGTAAGGTAAACACATTTGGCAATGCCGAAATAAGTCTTAAAATAACTATTGTCTCTCTGAAACTTGATGTTTTATTGTCATTTTCAACTTTAAAAAATACCTTGACTGACTTTAAATGCTCTCGAAATGTTTAATCATTGAGAGATAGAATCCGCTTATCTCCAATACAATATACAATATCTCAAATCAATGAACTTTCTTCCTGTTTCAATTTTTGATTCTGTATCACTACTGAGTAACTGGCGGCTCGTGCCCACGAAACATGTGAAGTGTCCGTATCTTTTACTGTACAGCAATTCACTGTTTCGTGGGCACGAGCCGGCAGTGTACTGTGTATAAGAAAATTGCCATGTAAAAAGGACTGAACACATATGCAAACATCATGTGATTGCCACGTTCCGTTCTATCAAGTAAAAATTGCAAGAATAATTGAAAAAAAAGAGAATGAAAAAATTGTATCTCCAAAAATCGCAACAGGGCAAAAGGGGGCAGTTTCCCATTAAACTACGATGCTCTGTCGAACTACGAAGATGAATTCAATATCTTCCCATGAGTACAAAACTCTATTCAGATTATATATATGAACAAAAACCAAGTCTGATTATGAAAGACGTCCATCCATTTATCAAGTGGCAAATGAGACAATCACAGCGACGCATTAAATGCTGCTTGGAATATTGTTCTAAAGTAACCAAATTTAGATTGCGAGTGGATTTCGAGCGCGATATGAATGGTGGAAATTCGCAGACAACCGTATAATATATCATTGTGCCAACTGCTTTATGTTTCCTTCAGGGTAGGCTCTGAGGCTCTTCTATTCTCTCCACTTACCCAACAATCTCACACAGTTCATATTTACTAGCTCTCACCACTGGCGGCTCGTGCCCACTAGACAGGTGAAGTGCCCGTATCTTCTACTGTACAGCACTCCACCTGTTTCATGGGCACGAGCCGCCAGTGGCTCTCACTCACTTATTCTCCAAATTAAAAACTTTCTCTCTCTTAAGGTGGCTTTTTACGATGCCGATTGGCGAGACAATTGTCATAAGACAATACTTTTGAAACATACAGCTGATGTAGAGTATCTATTGAATCTTCTGAATTCGAAATAATTATCTAGGCATGGTTGGATGAAAACTGTAATTGACAACATCAACTGTCGGTTTCAGACAACAATTGTCACAAGACAATAGGCATAGTATAAACTCGGCATCACTCTCTCTATTTGTATTCTTCTCCTCATATGTGTTCTCCTTTTGTTCTATATCTATCAAATAGAGTTATATTTGAATCTAGAAACTAAGATTTATGCCCGGTTTTTCCTAGCACACTCGAATTTGAGAGACCCTCAAGTTTACTACACTTTACTACATTTTCTATACTTATCATAGAAAATGTCAGCTGTTCATCAAAATTTGAGGATCCCTCAACTTTGAGTGTGCTTGGAAAAACCCGGCATTAATGTTTTTTTGTTATCCACTTGAATAAAGGAATCTAATCCAATCTCCCACATCAACTATAGTCTGTCCAAGCAAAGAAGAATCTCTGGCAAGATGAGAAAATGACTCCAGCTCGGTCAATATTAGTTCAAAAAATATTGATTATGTCTCAAATTGTTGATCAGAATGTTCCCTAGGATTGAGACAAATTCAATAGTTTTTGAACCAATATTGACCGAGCTGGAATCATTTCCTCATCTTTCCAGAGGGTCTTCTTTGCTTGGACAGACTATACATCTATCTTGAAGAGGAAGGAATGCTCTCTATTTTTCTCTCACTTACTCACTTTCTAACTCGCAATTTTTTCCAATTCTATTCAGTTGTTAACATCGAATTGTAGCAAAGAGCAGTTGAGTGTATAAGAGAAAGCCAGTCAACTCCGCTCTTCCAGGTAAAAAATGAATACAGAATGAATCCCATTCTACTTTCCCTTCTCCCTTTCTTTCACTCTCTCAATCAACTACTCACTAACTTATCCTTTTATTATGTCTCAGAGTATTTCCCACTTCACTTCTGCCTACGGGTGAAATAATAAAATTGAGCAGCTTATCCTGTCCATGACAGTTGCGCTTCCTACTTCTAATTTATGATTCAGTAGACGCGAAACAATGTGGCTCTTTGTGTCAAAGTACAGTGGAATGAGTAGCAACTCTAGCTATAGAGTCTGTAATCGTTACTCTGTTGCGTTTTAGCTTGGTTTTTTTAATACAGTGAAAATGGACTTTGAACTTCGTACTATAATGAACTGGAAATAAATAAATAATGATTTTATTCGTGAACGAGCATATTATGCACATACAAATAAAACGAATAAAATGAACTGGAAATAGAGTTTTGAAATAAGGGTGGAGTTTGGTGTCTTCCCATTATATTATATCAAAATCTAGCATCCTGGAAACGTTTTAATATCGAATACTCTACAAATTCAGAAGTTTCTATCTTGTGAAATTTATAGGATAATTTTGTTTTACTCATTTATATTACAATGTAGAATCTAGGCCGAATTTTGTTATCTATTTGATTAAAGTAATCTAATCCAATCTAAAAAATCGTTGATTGAGTTTGGGTGTTGTTTACAGTCAACTTGAAAATATGACTGCAGATAATTTCACGATTTATAAAGCTTATTTTGTAGTTTGAAGTTTTCAAACTTGATTGTCAATTATACACACAATTAATTTCCACCAAGGATGGATAATGGAAGGAGAGGGAGAAGAGTGATCCTCATATTCCACTCATATATCCATATATCCAAGACATTTTTTCATTGCTGTACCAATTTTCTACTGTTTTTTTACTGGGATTCCACTTACTTTCATCATAATATTGTTTATTATGTTCAATTTTGTGTAATTCATTTGTTCTTAATGAGGTTTGTTTTGGCCAAGAGCTGTAAACCTCTCATTGTTGTATCACGTTTGCAATAATAAATAAATAAAATCCACTCACTATTCTATTATTCTCCTACTGAAATTTTCTCACAAAATTCCCTCATGTTTCCATTTCTCAATCATCAATAATCCTTAGAAATGATCATTTTTAACAATAGTTATGTCCTCAATCTTTCACTTCACAATCATCAAATGTCCTCACTCCACAATCCTTACAAAAAAATGGTTTTGAGCAATATTACCTCAAATCTCCACCTCTCAATTCCTCACAATCCTACAATCAATCACTTCCCGCTCACATGACAGCTTCTACCAATTACAGAACTCAATCCTCGACTCCTAACAACACACTCAAACAATGTCAAATAAGAAAAATTCTCCCGCAGTCAATTCACCCATATCTCATCAGACCTAAATCCCCTATCTGCGCAATTCTTTACACGGAGCTTACTCCCGATAAGGGTAGGGCGCTTCCTATATCGGTAGGATTTTTGACACAAATGTGATGTGCGAGATAAATATTTGTGCGTTACTTGACTGCTATTTTGCAGTCCAGGAGAGGATGAAAGGAAAATTGGTGGCTGCTAGTTTGAAAAAGGATGAATAATGGAAGGAGAGGGAGAAGAATGACTTCAAGTTTGCAGAAGAAGATGAGGGAAGTAAATATGGAAGGAAAAATTGAAAGGTGAATCCATGTCAGCCGAAAAAGGAAACGTGGATAACTCATCGAAACAGAATTATGGATCACTTTTTGAGTAGTTGTGAAGGTAATATTGTGGTAGTTATCCATATTAGATGATAAGACAAGATTTATTAAGAAATCTAGATACCGATTTCGTTTGTTACACCATTATCAATCTCTGGTAAACTCCAGAATTAAGGACCACTGGCGGCTCGTGCCCACAAAACAGGTGAAGTGCTTCACAGTAAAATATACGGGCACTTCACCTGTTTAGTGGGTACAAGTGTTAAGGATAAAAGGAGAAATATGAGGAAATGGCTTCAAGGATGAAAGCTCATCGAGAAAGGATGGGAGATGAAGAGAAAATTGTAAAAGTATTTACAAATCCACTGATAAGGACAAAGAATGTTAAGAAAAGATGAGAATTTCACTTCAAGTTTGCCGGAAAAAAATGGAAAGGAAATGAATTCAACTTAATCAAAAAAGGATAGAAGATTGAATGAAAGAATATTAGGATTGAAGAAAGAATGTTAAGAAAAGATGAAAATTCCACTTCAAGTTTGCCGAAAAAAGTGGAAAGGAGATGAACTCAACTTAACCAATGAAGGATAGAAGATGGTAAGAAGAGGTGGAAAAGTGACATAACGTTTACCGAAAAAGGATGAAATATGGAAAGAGGAGGTGAGAAAACGACTTCAAGTTCGTCAAAAAAAGATAAAAGATTGAAAAAGTGAGAAAATGAATTCAACTTAACCAAAAAAGGATAAAAGATGAAAAAGAGATGGAAATGTGACATCAAGCAAGTTTGCTGAAAGAGGATATAAGATGGAAAAAAGAGGTGAGAAAATGACTTTAAATTTACCAAAAAAAGGATAAAAGATGGTAAGAGGAGGTGAGAAAATGATTTCAAGTTCAACAAGAAAAGGATGAAAGATGGGAAAATGGTGAGAAAGTGACATCAAGTTTGCTGAAAGAGGAAGAACATGGCAAGACAAGGTGAGGAAATAACTACAAGTTTACCAAAAAAAGATAAAAGATGGGAAGCAGAGGTGAAAAGTGACATAAAGTTTACCAAAAGAGGATGAAGAATGGGAGACAAGGTGAAAAACGAAGCAAAGGTGAAGGACAGACAAAAGACGGAGAGCTCTTCAAGTCTACCACGCCTAAACATTCAAATAATCGATTACAGCCGAAAACACGCATAGTGTGTGTGAGTGTGCGTGCGGGTGTCAAGAAGAATGTTAAAATATTACCGACTTCAAATATCAGCATGGAAGTTAACCGGGATTTATGCGTGCTTGTGTTATTATTCGTGAGACACCCACCACCTATAAATAACTCAGGTTTTGTTGATTCATCGTAAGTAGCTTCCACAAATCTTTTGTTACCGGTGCTGATAAGGAATTGGCAGCAGACAGTATACGTATTACGTAGCCTACTTGAATCATTCGTTTCTCCATAAACGCACTTGTTATAATTTTTCTCTTACAATATTATGATTCCATGCTTTTTATGATTATTCAACCTACTATTGTTCAAGTATAATATTAATAGGCCATCAGGGGTACCGCCTGCTGGACCCCCGGCAAATCAGACCAACCCACTGAACCTTTGCTGGCCTCCAAATTCCGTTGAAAACGAATTTGCTTTGTTAATCACGTCACTCAATAGAGTTCATCTTTACTTGCCAGTTATTTTGAAAGGTTCAAACACGAACTACATAAAATTATGTCTCGGTACGTATGAATGAATATCTTCTAATATCCTAGATGGACCTGTGTATGAGATTTTAACGATTTTAGTTCATCTGTTCTGATTCTGGTCGTAACTATGGGAAATTTTCAAAACCCGTTCTTAGTGCACCACATCATATGCCTGCAAAATTTGATTGCATTCGGTTCAGTAGATTCTAATTTCTTCCATTTTGATTTCATCTAAAGTAGGCTAAAAAATATAAGGATTGGTCGGATCAAGGCAAACGATACGCAACCTGCGATATATGTACAATTTTGAAAACACATTTTTACTAGCGTAATCTCAGAATCATTTTGAAAATATTGAGCACAACATTTTAGGCCCAACCCAAGTCTACCAAATTTCATCATTCTCTGTTTAATGATTCTCGGAAAAGTTAAGAAAATGCAGAAAAGCGATAGAAAAAAGTGAATATTGGGCGTATCCTTAGGGAGTTAAAAATCATAACCCAATTCGCATGAGACATAACAAACTCACAAAACAATGGTAGAAGATTACTAGCACTGTCAACCTTGTCATCAAGATAATATGTACCAGACACGACACTAACAATCAGTTGGAGGTGTAAACTAGGTAACAGCCTCATTTTCCCCTAGGTGATGATGATGATTTTGATGACGTTTTTGATGATAATGATTACTGTTTCCAGCCCTCAGTGCTATAAGCAGACAAAACCGCTCGACAACGTGTATTGAAGACATAACAATAAGAGGCCAGCTGTCTTATTGTGTTTCCACAGGGGAGGAAGACATGTCAAGAATCTCACTCACTCTCTCTCTCTCTCGCTCACTTACTTGATGGATGAAAATTTGTTGTTCTGACCCATTTATTGGCAGCTGAAGTACCTTAGTGCTTGAGAATGAGGTCTAGTAACCAGCTAACCACCTTTCAACCAGCAGAAATAACACATTGAGATCACTTTTATTTATCGTGGTGAATTTGTCATCCCTCAAAGAGGTTGATCTTAATCGATTAATCAAACATTTAATCACTCTAATCTAATCTAATTTCTGTTCAAGCTCAATGTGTATAGAATTGTAGTATTATAATGAAGTATTATGCATAGTAGTATTAGTATTATATTGTATTATTATATTATATGTAGTAGTATTATACATTTGAGATTGAGATAATACTATTAATAATAAATACTACTACAAGGTGTATAGAATAGTAGTATTACATACTTTACACCTTGGTTCAAGCAAATCAAGTTCCTTCCTGCTATTTGATCAAGTAATGATTATAACTTCCAGCTATAGAGGAGCTGCAGCAACGATACCAGCTCGCCCGGTGTACAAAAAATGTACTTGGCAGCTCGCCCCTAAGCGCGGTTTATTCAAATGCATGTAGCTACATTCGCTTGTTTTTGAATACCTGCACATAGAAACACTAGGCTAGTTGCTTTCGAAAGAAATATTTCGAAGTGCAAGAGAAAATGTTGTGTAGTAGATTTTAATAACAATTATTCCAATTCTGAAGGAAAAGGTTTCCTATTCATTCTTCTGGAAGATCCCACGATCGGGAGAGAAGAGAAAATTAAAATGGCAGATAAAACTAACCTAAAAGCAAGTTATATCAAATTATCTGATGGAAATGCTTTCAAATTGACTGATACATTATATAAACAACCCCGAACTAATAAATAGTTTATAGCTTTACGATATAAATGTAAATAAATAAAAAAATAGCTTTACGATATTATTGATAATTCAATGATAAAATTGAACAATATCCCAAAACCGTGTCATCGTGGATAATTGACATCGGTAAGGTATCTTTGAAGTTCATATTTCGACCACCAGCAGAGATCGGGTAAGTTGAATCACAAGCAAACTTCTCGAGCTCGATTTCATAATTTGTCAACTTTCAAGTTTCATGAGAGAATAATGATTTTTCTTCAATTTTATACATTTTTAATTCAATTTTTCATTCACTTTTCCATTTTTGACTGTACTAGATACTTACGGATATATGTTTCCTTTATCTCAGGGTTCTTTTATTTTAAATAATGCATTGATAAAAAATAATTTAAAAAAATACTGTGATTATTAAAAAAAAAAAATACCCATATTACAACATGGCATAGCCTACATCATTAACTGAGACTGTTCTGCAAAGCGAGGAAAGAATAACGAATTGTATGAATCGTCATCATCATCAAACGCAAAATACGCATTCAAATAATCAATATCCAATAATTAGAATCATATTATCAGTAAACAAACTCCTGCCTGCACATTCAATTACGGATGAAAATGAGAGCACAAATCAACACGAGGGGTATTCATATATTCAGTTGAAATTAATCCTAATGCGTCATTTAGTAGTATCAGAATCGAACTATTTGAGAATTAGCTGTAATGGATTGGTTGTGGAATACATAGAGGGAGTATATAAGGGATTAAATTGGTTTTGGTATATTATATGAGTACTGAAAAGTGATTGTGTTAGGAGAGGTATTTGTTGTTTCATCTCATACTGAACTGTAATGTTTTCACTGTATAGTGTTCAGAACTCGTAATGACCAACCAATCAACCAATGGCGTGTCCAACAATTTTGTGAGCTGTTCATTACACAAATTATGTAGTTTATTACGTTTAGATTATTTGAAATTCATATTCGCATCACTTTCTATCATCACCTAATTTGAGACCAAATTTATAATTTTTCAACCAATATTGACCGAGCTGGAGTCATTTTCCCAACTTGCCAGAATGTATTCTTTGCTCGACCAGACTATAGCTCTATCGTCACTCTCGATCCCAACGAGCCTCTACAGATAATGGAAATCGAATGTACCACTTCAAAGAATTCAGCTGAAATCTGAATTTCCAGCACGTCGAGGCTTCCTCGTTCAATTTTGTGAAAAATATCCATTAAAGCCCATCCCACCCAGCCCGTCTCTGCAGAATGCTTCCACAGACTAAGCTAATAAATCAGATTAGGCCATTTTTCGCATCAATCAATGAAGCAGCGATCGCAGTCAGATGCATCATCGCTTCAATCACTGCCGGACCCTTCATCATCATCATCATCATCATCATGTTGAAGATTGATAAGTATCAACATCATCATCAACAACATCTTAAAAAGTTTCGAACAGCATGGTTCGCCAATTCCTGCATCATGATACCCGTTGAATAACGCCATTTTGAAGGAAATGAATGACTGAGATCTGATGGGATTGACTCCCCTTAAAATCCACCTATAGTACATGCAATTCTTTTATTTTTTAATTTTTATTTATTTGAACAATTTGACAAAAAATGTTGCCATTTTTTCACAACAAAATATTACATTGAAAATATTAATATTGAAAATATTAAATTGAAAAAAAATCAATAAAACATGATGATTGATTGGAAATTGAAGATAAGTAATAATTGATGAAAATGATAATAAAAATAAGAATAAATATTAACATGATAACGGAAATAGCAATTTGGACTTTATTTGAAAATTTTACAATGACTAAAGATCTGATTGATATTGACTTTGTTGCAATTTACTTAAACGTAATTTGGACTTTATAGCAAAATTTCAGAGTAATATAACCTTATCTCCATAATGAACAAATTTCTCTTATTTATCTGACATCTTCCATCACGGTAATAATTATTTTTCGAAGTCGTGACAGTAGGGATAGTGTTGTATTGTGATAGTTATTCATACATAATATCGATGAGAGTTTGTAAATGTATAACAGTAATGGCGATATATTATCAAATAGAGAAAAATAATGCTATAACAATTGAACTCAGTATTTCAATATCTAAAAAACCTGTAGACTCTTTCAAAATTATTCCATTCTTTCCAATCTACAATAGGCTATCTATAATATAATCCATGATCATCAAAAATCATCATGCATCATTCTAATTTTCAAGAGAGCCTTAAAAGTTCCTCGTAAGTTATCATCGTCTTCCTTCCTTGTGTGAGACCCACATGTCTGAGCAAATAGTTGGTAGTAATTTTCATCTACAATGTCATAAACTTGAGATGTTTACAATGAAGTGCTCAAGTTTTCCTCCTCTCCTCACCAACACTAAACTTCGACTTCAACCCAACCCCCCTCATCAGTTTTCCTCGTGGTGAACTATTATTGAAGTTTGGGCCTCTCTTCCTTACTCCAGAAACTATCATAGGATGTCAGGTGTTTTAAGCACTTGTCTACGCTGCATGCTCTCAGAACTTCAATTAATCTACTGACTAGAAGTTTGCTGACAAGCATTTTTTCATACGTGGAGTTTTGTTAGCCTATCATGAACGCATACACACATTTGTGAATTTTTTGCATATTTCTCTCCAAGTCGCACATAAAAATCTTATCTCCATCATAAATATTGTGCAAGTTCAGTTGTTTATAATGTAACTGTACAAATTCATTAACAAATAAACTGATTTTCACAAACATTGTTCAATATAAATCACTGGCGGCTCGTGCCCTCGAAACAGGTGAAGTGCTGTACAGTAAAGGATATGGACACTTCACCTGTTTCGTAGGTACGAGCCGCCAGTGATATAAATCTACACTCACCGCTTTATGCATTAGTTACACAGATAACTATTTTTTTAATAATATTCTACAATAAAAATAATTTAACAGTGTTCGTCAATGTGTTTACTATGAATCAGCTTCACACACGCAAACAGAATACAAAATTCTAGTGCTATTTTGCCCCTGATTTTCAACCCCTACAACGTGTTAGAATAGCCGCTTTTTCCGGAATAAATTGGCTTGGAGATAGCACACAATCCAATTCCCCGCGGCAGCATCTTCAGATAGAATCTATCTATTGCTGATATTATCAGGTGAATTATGTGCAATCCGCCTCTCAGACTACAAAAAGCTTCCGTTCCCATTCCAAGTTTACTTTGTCTTTGATATTTTACCATTGGAATAACTCCTATCCCCGTATATAACTTACTTTGTTGATTAATGGTACATGCCGTACAAAATGTACATACTCATTATTATTTTATCCACATTGATGATGGCCTAATGTGCCGAAACATGTCTATGTTTTAATAATTTTATAGTTTTTTAAAAGGGTGTCTGATTTTCATTTATTTTTCAAATACTCATTATTATTATTATTAGCGTATGGCTTTATTTGGTGGGGAGACAAAAAGGTAATTCCACCTCGCCAACATAACCATGTTTCGCCAATAGGAAACATAATAAAAGTATAAATTATTTTCACTGTAATTTAGATTTCGGGAAGTCCTTCACAATTTAGAAAGTCCGAGAGCACTAAAACACAGGTCAAAACACTAATCCAAGACTGGAAAATTTGGAATTTCTATACTCATTGATTCAAATACTCATTGATTCTTTCATTTATTAGAGTACAAGAGCATACGAATTATAATCGAAGACAATACTACAATATCTTTGATTTACACCAGGATTTTATCTTATAAAGCTAGCATTATTTGACGTAGATCTCATCAAATGAGAAATAATATATGAGATTCACATTGCAATATTAGAAGTAGCTCTATTCAAATAAGGGATTATCAATGAGGTTTTTAATTCACGTACCTCTCATTAAAAAAGGAATAGTTAATGAGTTTCAAAACACAAAAAGAGAAAACGTAATTGAAACGTAATTATGTATGGTGAAAAGATTGATGAAAATGAGTCAAATGTACGCACATTTTCGTAACGCGAGTATAAGCGCGGGCTCGCTCAAAGGGCTTCAAAGCAAAGACCAGCATTTCAGCAATTCAGCTTCTTTCAATCTCGCTAGGGAACCAAGGAAAAACATTCATACAATAATATTAGAAGCAAACTATGAAATGCTTAAGTTGGATAGTATATTATAAGCAAATAAGTACGCAAATTAATTGAATTAATGTGGAAAAAATGGAACAATTTATGAAGTGATAAATATGATATGATAGATGCAATATTATGGTATCATCCAGGCACATAAATATGGAAATTTATTTAATAATGTGATAAAGTGATAAAAACCATTTGTTAAGCAATAAAAAGGATATGATAGATGCAAGAAGCTCTAAATATTGTGTCTGGAATCTGGCCAAATGGCAGTTAATAAATAAGACAGTACCGCCCAGAAGTTCTTTGCAGTCATTTGTAGAGTCTTGATTTATAGCTTATGAGCTTGTTTTCGACTGAAGTTAATAATTTAATCTTGTCAATATTTAATTTTTACAGGTAGGTGATTGGTCTAATTAGGAGATTGAAACATGAGAAGTTTGGTTCGATTGTCTATTAACATCAGATAATTAAACTGTCAAAGTTCACTTGCCAAGAGATTTACAAGGACAGAGTGATTCAGGTATGAAATTGAATTTGAACAACCTAATAGAACCATTCGTTTGAATTCTTATACAATACTCAATACTTTCTATTATATCTTGTTATTGATTAACATGAAAAATATTGATAAATTGACAATGACAATGTTATAATCAATAATATTTATGTATGTATGTAAGTCTGGCTCAACAGTCCATGAAGGGCCTAGGCCTACCAGCTGATTGCCAGTTTCAAATTCACTCTTTTATACAGCCCGTCCAAGCTAAGAAGACACCCTGGCATCAATAATATTTATACTGTATATTATTTCAAACATTCAACATCCTTAAATGTTTCTTATGTATATTCTTGAAAGTTATTTGAACGCGGATCATAAGTCTCAAATGTTATAGTCACAAATACTGTTAATGAGAGTAGAAGCGAAAAACATTTGATTTGCGACTAAATATCAAGAATCCATTGTTTTAGGAAAATCTTGTGAAGTGGAAAGAAGTTTCAGAAACTAAGAAATCAGAGAGGAGAAGTTCTTTCTTTCACTTTCTACTTTCCACTCAATTATCATTTTATAACCCATTTTATTCTGCATCAAATCAATTTATGAAAAACTCTGATAATTTTTAAAAATCACTGAGAAGAGACTTTCTTTTTCTATTTATTCAATTGTCATTTCATGCCCTCTTCATTCTGCATCAAATCAATAATTTATAATAACCTCTTATAATTTCCCCACGTCCACAGAGCAAAAAATCCTTATAGAATAGCAACAATGATATTATCAGTCTGCTTTCTGGCATTTACTTTCTGAGCACGCCAAGTATCAAGATAATAGACGAACACTGCAAACCCAACACGTTTCAGAGACCTAAGCACACTATAATGGACCTATTGCTTTGATAGCTTCATTTTTGTCTCTTCTTATTATATTTAATGCAAGCGGAAGATAAGATACGCCATTCCTATGCACTTTACATTGTAACGGCGTATCTTCCCAACTAAGTACATCTGCTAAATGGAGAATTTTCTCATCTTGCAAACGAGAATTTCTCGAAATTCTTGAAATTGAATAATAATACTTTCTAAAAAGGTTCAGAGTTGGATCATATCAACTGGATTGACGCTCTAAAAATTTGTACAAACATTGTATACACTTCATATACGTTTATGTGTGGAATATAGTTACTAGATTGTGTGTTATTTCTAGATTGAAAATTATGTTTACTCAGAAACACTTGGAATTGAGTTTACTCAGTGCTATCATAACATCATAACCTCATTTAGGAGAATATCGACTTAATGATGAAATTTTTGGGAGAAGAATAGCACAGCTATGCCTATTTTTCCTCCCAATTCAAGTAGTTGTATCTATGTATGAATAAAGAATAAAAGAATAAAAAAGATTCATAAACTGTCCAAGCCAAGAATACTTTCCGGCAAGATGAGAAAATTACTCAAGCTCGGTCAATATTGGTTCAAAAATTGAAAATTTGGTCTCAAATTGTAGACAACATTCTGCTCTACAATTTGAGACCAAATGTATAGTTTTTAAACCAATATTGACCGAGATGAAGTCATTTTCCATCTTACCAGAATGTCTTCTTTGCTTGGACAGACTATACTGCTGTGATCTATTTATTATTTTAGCTTAACTTCGTGTTGAAACAAACAACATGTGGATCAACAATGAAGAATATTTTGTTTATAAGCAGGAGTACCTAGCCTGTCACTAATTTAATATAGCTGGCACCAGAAATTAAAGCGGTTGGCGAATGACTTTAATTGAAGCTCAGCTCTGTCAGGACAGTCTGTCTTAGTTCAGACAGACAAGCTGTCTTCGAAACCGAATTAGTATAGCTGGGCCACTCTCGTTCCGATTTACTCTGACAGACAGCTTACAACAGTCATTTGCTAACCGCCTTAATTTTTGGGTCCAACTATAAATTGTTACGTTGCGAAGTTGAAAGGGAAATAACAAGAAATTATTGTTTACAAAGAATAGAATAGAGAGTTTATTTGCCATAAAAACAAAAACATACATACTGCTTGAAACACAATATTAATTGTAAATAAAACAATAGTACAATAAAAGTTTTAATTATTATTTTGTAAACATAATAATTACAAAGTATAAAATGAGATGAGCGCAAATAAAAATTTTAAAATAGAATATTCAAATGATTATTGAATTTCTACAACAGTAGAACGAGTAACTCATCATCACTACAATTAATTATAACTCAAACTCAATATGACTTACAGATGAAACATGTTGTAAATATACTGTATAGGCTATTTCTGATAATCAAATCTTGGATAAGGAAACACACTGATTCCAACCGGGGTACAGGATTTTTCCTCGTGTTTTCGGACTCTCTTGATTCAGAAGAACTTTCAAAAATTCAAATCTCAGTGTATCATATCAAGAAATACCATGATTTCCCATTGACGGAAACTAAGGTTATGGTGCCGGTGGAACTCCCCACCGAATACGGCATACGAACACATATATGTATACAGGTTTTTTTTTTAAATAATCCCTTCCTCAATATTGAATGAAAATGGTTTGCATAGACAACAAATTCGCATTTAAATTTTAAAAAAAAAAATAATAATGAATGCAAAAATTTGAAATTGGAGTTGCATAATAGGTAATTGGAAAAAGTAAATTGTATGATTTATTCTCCCAATGTAGAAATATCAAAACAACCCGTTAGCCTTGTTCATGTATGGAAACACTTCACTTTTCAGGTGCCAAAGTTCACTTATTCAATTTACCAAAGTGAGCCAACTCTCAAATTTCTCAGCAAATTTCCCCCACAAAAACTATTGTAGTACCGAAATTGTATCAAGTCAAGCGATAACAGCAATTTCCCAAACGACTTTCGGTGAAAATTCACAGAAAGAAAATGAATGATTGCTTGAAAATTGCTGAGCTAAGCAGGCGTGCTTACTAGGGCGGCCACGAAAAAGGGGCGTAGCATACAGGGGGGAACAGTGAGAGGGGGTCAGGAGAAAAGGATACAAGGAGCGACTTCTAGTCTCCAAATATATCGACTACTACTAAGTCATCGACTTACGCACGCACATGCATACAAACGATTGTTCCCTCTTTCTCTGAACAGTTCTTCATTATCCTCTCACCACCCAAGATTCTTGCTCACCACCTACTTTTTTCCTGTGACCCCTTGCCCTATTTTCTCGATTCTCTTTTGTACTGTAATTTTCTCCCCTTCCATTTTTTTAATGTAATTTGCTTCCCATATATCCATTTCCAACTATTTGTGCTCTCAACAGTTCTTCATTATCCACTCACCCACTTTTTTCCCATTTCCACGTTTCTTCTTTGTTTTGTACGTTTCTTTCCTCCTGCTTCTAGTCTCTTTCAATCCTCCATTCCAAACAATTTTTTCATGTTCCTATTCGTCCTTTACATTCTATTTCTCCTTCCTCTGTACTATACAGTACTTCGAATTTATTAATATAAATTGAATCTATTAATATTATAATCTATTAATATAATTCGAATCTATAATCTTTTTCCTATTCATTTTCATTTCATTCTCCTTTACCCATCAATTCATTCACAATCACAATATTTTTCCTTGTTTCATAATTCCTTTTTCATATCATTAAATTAATTTTTTCTCAACACTGCACTTCTATTTTATCAATACATTCCTCTTATAGTTTCCTTTCTATTGCAATTTCCATTTCGCTTTCCTCTCAATACTTTTCTTAACAATTTTCACCAGTTCCCATCTTTCTGCTTTACTTTCATCATAATATGACTATTTTCCTATACTATTATACTTCTTTTTTATCAATAATATGTATTCATTTATCAACTTCACTTTGTAAATTTTCAATTATCTATCACCCTTCCTCTGTATTTTTCTCTTCACATTTTAATTAAATTGCCTTTTATTCATATTTTCCTGTCATCCTCTACTTCTATTTCTGTATAGTTCTTCTCCTCCTTACCTTCGCTTTCAATCTTCCATTTTGTACACTCCCATTCCTCATCCTTCCTTCCGCAACTATCACTTTCTATACTCTTCTCTTTTTTCTCTCTTTCTCACAATTCCCTAAATTTTTTATTATTTCCTCTTTGATTTCACATCCTCTTCACTCTCTTATTAGTGTCTTCTTCCTTCTTTCCTCTCCTTTCCTCGTCTACTTTTGCTTTCCTTCTCTTCTTCATTCCAACTCCTCCTTCTCTACCACATAGACACACGCATATCTCTTTGCTCATCCCCTCCACCCTTCCCTCAAAACTGCCGCACAAGAATCTTCACCACATTTCGGCTGGCAATTCTACTTGTTCTGCAATTTTCCAACTAAGCTGACTTTCCAACTTCCGACCAGCTTTCAACTTCTTCACCAGTTGCAAGTGGCAGAGCGAAATAGAAATACAAGCAAAGTCTAAGAAAGGAAGAAATAGAAAGAGAGAGAGTAAGGAAAAAGGAAGGAAAGAGGGAAGAGGAAGAGAAAGAGAAAGGAAAAGGGAAAGATAAAGAGAAAGAGATAGAAAAAGAAAAAGAGAAAGATAAAAGAAAAGAGAAAGAGAAAGAAAAGAAGAGAAAGGAGAAGAAAAATAAAAAAGGAAAGAAGAGGAAGAAGAAGAAGAGGATGAATAAGAGAAAGAGGAAGAGAAAGAGAAAGATAGAGACAAAAATAAAGAGAAAGAGAAAGAGAAAGAAAAGAAGAAAAAACAAAAAGAAAGGAAAGAAGAAAAAAAGAAAAAGAGGAAGAGAAAGAGGAAGTGGAAGAAGAAGAGGAAGAAGAAGAGGAAGAAAAAGAGGAAGAGGAAGAGAAAGAGGAAGAAAAAGAGTAAGAGGAAGATAACGAGAAAGAGGAAGAGTAAGAGTGAGAGTGTGAGGAAGAGGTATAGGAAAAGGAAGAAGAAGAAGAAGAAGAAGAAGAAGACGAAGAAGAAGAAGAAGAGAAGAAGTAGAAGGAGAGGTGCAGGGAAAGCTTGTAAGAAAGAGATGGAATGTATGTGTGGGTGAGAGAGAGAATGTGTGTAATATTGATAGATAGAACTAGTAGAAAGTTTCAAAGGAAAGTAGAACTCTTAAGAGGAGTGGAACCGCAATACGACCGGAAAGAGAGGGAAGGAAAGCTGATCAGGACAAAATAGCGAAAAAACACAGGACGGACGAGAGTTCGAGAGTTGTTCTCAAGCGGCGAATTGAAGACAACACCCAAACGACAAGACAAGAGTAACAACGATAAATATATGGGAAGTTAACAAGAAAAAAAAAATATTTTAAGAAAGAGAGAAGGATTGGTTGAAGATTGTTGACTGGGGGTGAGAGAGAAGCCATGAGAGAGGAGATTGAGGAAGATAAATATGATGGAATATCCAAAGAGAGGATAAATCAAGGAATGTAGAGGCCGAAATATAAAAAAACTGAAAACAAATTATTCGAGATGAATTAGCTGATGAGAAAATTATTGTAACACGTTGAAATTTTGTCCTCTAAATTTTTCTCAAATTCCAAATTTTCCAGTCTTGGATTAGTGCTTTGATATGTATTTTAGTGCTTTCGGACTCTCTAAATTGTAAAAGACTTCTTGGAATCTAAATTACAGTGAAAATAATCAAGAACTTTTACCATGAGGCTGATGAGGAAGAAAGTGGAATAGTGTAGCAAAAGTGAAAAGCAGAAAGCAAAGCAAAAATGGAAGGAAAGTGGTAAAAAGAAAGACAGAAAATGAAATGATAAAGAAAAACGCAAGAAAATTGGAATAATTTTCGTTGTCTTAGAGAAGAACGAATTTTCTGAAAGACAGGAAAGAGAAAGATTGTGAAGGGAGAAATATCAAGAGAAAATGGGAAGAAGAAAACAAGAGGATAGTGAAAGAGTTGACTGTGTTGAGAACCAATAGAGGAAGAAGAAAGCGAAAGGACATTATTGTGATAGAGAAAACAAAGAAAAAGGAAGAAAAGTGACGAACAGGGAAGAAGTGGGACAGTACAAAAGAGAGTGAAACTAAGAGAGAGATTAGATTTGATTACACCAAATAGATAATTCAGCTTGGATTCAATAATATTGTAATGCGAATGAGTAAAACAAACTTTCCAATGAATTTCACAAAAAATAGACTTACAGTAAAAAAACAGTGATGTAATAAATGGAAAATTTATACAAATATCAATTCAAGTTTCTTCAAAATGGATTAGAATAGTAAGTTATCCAAGTGAAAAGACGAGGTTTGTACATATATATGTCCATTCTAGGGAAAGGATATCCTTTCCATCAACAGAGGGAGTGGGACAGAAAAAGATAAACAGGGAGAAAGAGTAACAGCACGAGAGAATGTAAGAGTGAGAGAGTAAGAATAAGTGTGTGTAAGCTTGAACGAGAAAGAGAAACGATTGAAGTATCGTTGGCTGAGTGGTGAGTGCGTTTTCTTCAAACGATTGTATTTTGTATAGGAGTTGGTAGTGAAATTGAATATCGATCCAATGTAAGGGGCCACAGTGCAAGTTCACCAGTCACCAGTAGTTTGTCCAAGCAAAGAAGACATTCTGGCAAGATTAAGAAAATTACTCAAGCTCGGCCACATTGATTCAAAAATTATAAATTCGATCTCAAAATTTAGAAGAAAATATTCGTTACATTTTGAGACCGAATTAATAATTTTTTTACCAATATTTACCGAGCTGCAGTCATTTCCCCAACTTGCCAGAATGTCTTCTTTGCCTGGACAGACTTTAACTGGTTGTAGTGAAGCTCCAATTGCCTTGAACTCTCGCTCCTCAAATCAAATGGAAAGTCCAATGACCGAAATTTCCAGCTACGCATTTCTTGCTGTGTCCATTGACCGAAATTCAGAGATAGGCATTCCCTATGTTCGACAGACCAATAATGTGATTGGTTGCCCATGGGTAAATGAGGACGAAGGGATAATTGGGAACTACGTCTTTCTCATTTTTTATCATGAACGAAAACAGTAGTTTTGGTTGCTCGTGTGTAAATGACAGCGAAAGAACATTCAGAAACGGGTTTTCTTGTAACCTAGATAATACTAATAACGAAATTATTTACTCATCTCATAATAACTAAATTATTTGCACATCTCATTATTATGAACAATATTAGTGGTAAGTGTGTACGGAGTGAATATTGAAGAGTTTAGTGATTCTTATCAAGAGACGAAATGAATATTAAGAAGTTCAGTGATTCTTATCAAGAGACGGAATGAATATTAAAGAGTTCAGTGATTCTCATCTCATGAATGATAGATCAATGATAAGATGAGGCGCTCATGTTACTTCAAGAAAGTGCAATGGGATGAAAACAAATACATCATAATAAGGGTAAATATCTGACCGCAGCACTATCAAAGTTGAACAATTAGAAAGCATTCAATAATAACTTGATCAAACTCGCTCATTTTGAAGTAACATGAGGAAGTGCAATGCTATGAAATCAAAGACATAGAAAGACTATAAATAGACATAGACATATAAATAGACATAAATGGACTATAAATAGACATAAATCGACTATAAATAGACATAAATATACTATAAATAGACTATATCTTACGGAAAACTGTTGAAGTTGAATAATTAGGAAGCACTCTTCAAGAACTTGATTATACTCTTCACTGTACATAGTTTGTTTAGTTTTGTTTTAACTTCAACCGGACTAATCCCAATCGTGATTTGTGTATAAGAGAAAAGGATTCATTATTCTCCAAGAACTCTCAATAAACTCAACAAGACCCAATTAGGCAAATCTCTTGAGAAATACAGGGCAAATATAAGAAACAATCAGTAGAGCCACTCGTAATGGTATTGGTCAAAAATTAGACCCAATCAAAAACATCTTGAAAAATACTGGACAAAAATACGATTCAATAAAAAACACTTGAAAAATATAGCTGTAACCTGAGTCAGCGAACAATCCCACTTATATAATCGATATCTCTGAAAAAATACATTGTCGATATCTATATTATCGATAAGAAGCAATAAAAGTCGAGAGCACTGATCTATCTCGACCAAGTAGGATCAGCAAATTTTGAGTCGAGTTGCGGACGACTGGAGAGACGACGCTCTCAATCGAAATAAAAATGAGGAAGAGGGGCGAGAAGAGGAAAATAAGGAGGAAAGGGGACCGCAATCAGGGGTCCGTGCCCTGCGAAAAAAGGAGTCTTCCCGGGAAAGAGACGGACGGCTCCAATACACTTAATTGAAAGCTTGCCCTTTACCAAGACTGGCTTTCCACACACAATACATATATATTCTATTATTATATAGGTTGACTTATATAGACATGTCTCATACTGATACTGTACAGGAAACTTCTAATAAATCCTGAAGCTGTACGGGTACCGAATATCAATTTATATTATTGTGATTGTGTATGTGTTAGGGTCGATGGTTAGAGGATATAGGCTATTCATACGATTTGAGGATGATTCATGTATTTCATATAAAAAAGGGTGTATCCATGAATTTTGAATACACACTGTATACAGTATTTTAAATTAAAAGGCAATGGAAATAAAATGGAAGGAAGGAGAAGTTAATTGAAGAGAGAGAGAGAGATGAAGAATACATTGTTAGGATTGAGAATTCATAGGTAATTTAATTTTATAGACACACTGTAACCAGTATTTTGTATTACGAAAAATCGAAAATTAGGAAAAAAGCAGAAAAAGTTGATAGAAGATATTAATAATAATAATGGATGCTGGGATTGAAATTTGGAGGAACGATTATGAATAATTTTGAGCTTCCGGCCGGAATAAGAGATAAGGGGTTACAAAAATCTCTTTTAATTCAATTCTGAATATATAAATATATTATTGGATTTATTATTATTTATTCACAATTCAAGTTATTAAATAGGAAGGAATAGAGATCCAGAGTATCTTATTTCATATTAAATAGCCTTCAGTTTCAAAATTGAAAAGACAAAAGACACGTAGAATAAAGCGGAATGTGATAGTATGTAGAGTGGTAGAATGAATTCGCAGATCACAATAATAAGGAAAATATTTAATCCCAAAGAGATTGAAATTGAATAGCTTAGTCATCTCTCAGAATTGGTATGAATATCCAATTTGATCCAACCTACGAGTATCATATTTAATTAACAATTCTTCTGAGTCTTTCAGTTCAATAGAATTCATCAAGGTAAATTTAATTAAACCACTCTTGCAAGGGAGAATTCGAGGAATCCATGATATTACTGGGTATATTTTCCTTGACCAGATTCAATTCAACATTTCCAACTCCAGTAAATGAGAAATCAAACCCCTACGCGATTCCTGGAATTCTCAGGCACGATTCGGTATTCTAACCAAGACTTGAAATATGAGTGCTCCACCCTATCATGAAAATGGTTCCGAATGTAGTCACATTACAGTGACTACATATAAGACTTATATAGTCACTGTAGTTGACATGATAATATCACATTGCATGAGTGAAAACAGAACCAGATTTTTGCATAATTCAATCAATTTTCCCATTCACTCTCAAATAACAAATTCTCATCCACGCAACAGGGGAAAAAAGAAGTGATTATTCCATGATATTACAGGGACTGTGATCGGAATTATACAGTGTCTGTAGAACACAGCCAAACTTTCGCATTACAATGAAGCTTTGATATTGGCTATCATCAAAACGGATTCATTCGAAATCATAATAACAATCCTTTCATAAATGAAGTAGCCTTTGCATGAGACAGTAAACGATTTATAAAATTAGAATTCACCAGTAGGTTGCAAGAAATAGAAAAAATATCATAATAATGAATAATTTATTGAGAGATTTACATTTTTATAAGAGATGTTGTGGAACTTATTCATAATTCAGGTAAGTGAAATTAGAGTTTGTTAGATCCACAAAGTTTATTTAGAATACCATACTTAGTTTTCCACTGATGATGATGCCCTGAGCATTGAAACTTAAGTATGGTATTCTGAATAAACTTTGTGGATCTGACAAACTTTGTTTTCACTTACCTAAATTTATGAGATTATCTAAAGATTTCGATTGAAATACGTAATATAATTGTAAATAGAATATGAGATGAAATAACATGATATTATTATTGTCGATAACATGGTTCTGTCCGAATGACAGTCATCACTTTATGAAATGAACGGGAATAAATAAATAAAGTTTTTCAATCTTGAAAGAAAAGAACCATTGTTTTACACTGAATTTATAATATCAATCAAATTCATTGAAATGAGGGATGATTAAATGGAACGTTTTAATTTTAAAAGTAGAGGACTTATGAATGAGAATCATTGTTTCACACTGACCTTATGATATTAGTGTTTACTAGGGACGGAGTGATGCAATGTTGTAGGCCTGTCATCCCCCCACATTCCCATTTTAACGCAGTCGATGACCTTTGAGCAAAAAGTCAACCTAGTCATTTAGGCCTTCTGGAGGGTGCGCAGAGAAATAATCAAGTGTATAACAAAGTCGACTTACCTGAAAAAGAAAAGCAAGTTTTAGTATCATGGCAGAGATTATCACAAAAAATGAAGATAGTTTAGTAGCCTATGTGACGGAAAACGTCATTTGACAAAAAAAAATCAGCAGCAATAAATTTACCTTCTCCATTAATGTTAATGGTTGAAATATTAATGGATGAACGTTTTCCGTCACATGACTAAACTATGGTCATTCTATTTTGTGATAATATTTTACAAGTATACACCACATGAACATTCTGATTCATACGTTATCTCCAGCGATAATAAAATATGAGAATATTTCTATATTCTATTCTCTCTGGTTATCTCACTGCAATTCAATTCATTTGCCCTCGTACAATAGGGTTTGTTAATTTCAACCAGTATTTCTCATAGGCCTAAGTGGTATAGTCTGTCCAAGCAAAGAAGGCCATCTGGCAAGATAGAAGAATGACTCAAACTCGGTCAATATTGGTTCAAAAATTATCAATTTGATCTACTATCAAGACCACATTTATAATTCTTGAACAAATATTGACCAAGCTGGATTAAATTTCCCATCTTGCCAGAGGGTCTTCTTTGCTTGGACAGACTGTATCAAATTATATAACGAGCAGCCTCATTCTCTTATTTTTTCAAACATTTATTGTTACTCATACGGACTGAGTCCCACCTAATGTAATGGGTATTATACTTAAATTAATGTGAGTTTTGACTAGGCGTTATGTGTTTAATGAGTGATTAGATGAGTATTCAATGTTCTGGAGTCGAACTGTATCAAGTAGAGAATTATAACGTGATATAGAGAAATTCATCATATTACTGATTGATCATAACCGATAGTCAATTACCTTTGACTATAGGTAACCACTAGGCTACCCATAACCATATTATCCATAACCTTCACCATGTCTCCATATCACCACAAACTGCTCTGTTAAGCTGTCAAACACTCTTCAAATATCTCCTAATTATCTTAAAGGTGATCTCAAGAGACACCTAATTAACTATAAAAATTTTTTCAATCACAGTTACTTCGATGATAAGTTTTTCCACAACATGTTTGGAAATAATTATTTCCCACCCCTATTTGACAATCCAGGTCACAATAACTGCCCCAAGGTTAGATTGGATAGAAAGACTTCCCGAGAAAGAAAACTTCAGTTCATGATGAGACCACCAGAGTATAGTCTTCCCAAGCAAAGAAGACATTCTGGCAAGATGAGAAAATTACTCCAGCTCAGTCAATATTGGTTCAAAGAATATAAATTTGATCTCAAAATGTAGGTTACATTCTGATTTACAATTTGAGACCAAATTCAATATTTCTAAACCAATATTGACTGAGCTGAAGTCATTTCACCATCTTGCCAGAATGTCTTCTTTGCTTGGACAGACTATATGTGAGTAGCCTACGTGCGTTGCCTTTAATACAGTTCACGTTTTGTACGTTCTATACGTTCTAGAACCGCGATACCTTTGTTCTCACTTAATAACAGCTTCTGTCTACGAAATGTTAGTTCTATCTTCTATTTTCCCACCTTAAAATGCGTATAGTTGCACTTCACGTAAATTACGTGAAGTAATCGTACGTTTTAAAACCTCAGTTACGCTCAATAATCTTCATTTTACACCATGTCCATAGTGGGAATATGCTGAAGTTTATAACCAGCAATAAACTAGTAATTAGTTCAGAGGACAATATTTTATAAATTGGAAATCGCTGAGGTTTCATTGATCCAGTCCAATAAAATAGGCCTACATTATAATCAACAAGCAAATGAAAATGGCATGTTGTGTTAGATTCTCTCAAACTATACGGGTAGAAAGAGTCTCTAACACAGGCGGCTCGTACTCAAAAACAGGTGAAGTGCCCGTATCTTTTACTATACAGCACTTAAATTAGCCGTAAATTAGCTGATAGATGATTCATCATTGTGAATAATTCTGAGACGTTAAAAATTGGAACCATTTCATGACACTTAAGTTAATAAATCAGATTCAAGGATGGTCTTTGAATTCGAATCTAATCTTGAAAAGCGATCTTTTTGGGCGGAGAATTAAAACGTATTAAACTGCAGTCATTCAAATGTAAATGAATAGCATCAAATTCATCCACTCCAGAGTGATGATCAACGATCATGAGTAAGTAATCATCATCAGTAAAAACACGGAATTATATCACTGATATCTAGCAGACGCCAGGAATTGACTGTTATTAATTCTTTGCTCTTTCAGGACAGTTGGCGAGCAGTCATAGAATAACTCATGGTAGTAGAATTGAAAAGTAGCTGCTATGTTGTTTAAAAAGAAAATTAAACTATCTCATCAAACAAACCAACATCCGTCTTGAATTTTACGACCACAATTAAGCTTTCATCCAAGTGTTTTATGAATGAAATTCCAACTCATCCAACAAATTAAACTGCTCAATTAACATGCTCCAATTCAAAAGTGCATCTGGACTGTAAAACTAGAACAAAAGTTATAAAACTGAGGGAGCTATTTGCACATCATCAAGTAGAACTATAAACTACGACAGCACCCAACTTTTCCCATTCAACGTTTATCACCACCACCTCGACGCTATCACTATTCGCTCTTTAAGAATTTATTTTGTTTTACTTTTATCGCATTGTTCAACTCATGCATTTGTGATTTTTTTCTCTCATTCCTTTCTATCTCCTTTGTTTTCTTCATTTTTGCTTCTGTTCTATCATTATCCTTTCTCCTTCCTCTGTTTTCTTGTAAATCTTCATTTTCCACTCAGGGCCCTCGCTTGGTTTTTTGGTACCCTGTGCGAGATTTTGACGGCCCCCACCCATTACAAAACGAATGCAATCTAACATATTATAATTTTTATATTTAAAGACAAAGAAGCTGCCTTGCATGTTCACATTTTTCTACTGAGCAATCCCAATGTAGGGACTTGAAATAGGGAGTTAAATTAGGGAGTAAAATAGGGACTTGCTTATTCCAAAGTATCCCAACGTAGCCTATTGTTTCGTATTTTATGTATTGGATACGTGATAAGCAATAGCCAACATTAATTAATAAAAAATAATTAAAGGCTATCTACATTGAACAAAACTGTCACATTGCACCGTACTTTATCATTAAAATATTGAAATTTAGCTATTGATTAATTTATTCTATTAGTTTGCTTGAAAGCACATAAGGAAGGGAATGATGAATTTTTCATAGATAAATATTGGGAATCATAATAAATATTCCATTTCACTGGAAATAAAGATGCTTTTTAAAAAATCGGAAATTCAAGCTCCACCTACGATCAAAATGGCCGAAAAAATCGGCTAGAAAAGTTTCCAAATTCAACCAGTAGATGACAGCACTTGATGGGTGGTGTTTCAGTTTTGATTTGGACACGCCTTCATGCCCCGCCTGCTCTTTTCTCATTGGTTAACCATGTTTCGTGAGTTCTGTCTTAAAAAATGGCTGCTAGCAAGAGAATGATGGATGGTGTATCATACACAAAAGATTACGCTGATTTACTATTGACGATCTTGTGCTAATATAATATTGATTTATGTATTCAGGCTTGTGAGATTCTATCAAGTTAGTATTTGAAAAATTTATTTATAGAATTTACACTCAGTTTTACTTTTATCGTGTAACTTGGGCTAGTACTAGACTTCAATAGTTTTATGCTATATGAAATGAGATGAAAATATGATTTCGCACTCCCATAACTTATTAATTCTATTCTATTCTAATTCTATTTTTCATATAATGAATATAATAAAATAGCACTTAAACTATCCATGATCTAATACCGACCTATTGCCAGGAAAAAGTTTGAAAAACTACAACAAATCGTTAAAAATATTTGGGAAAAGTTTTTATCGGAAACTGGCTTGTGATTGGTCGACAGAGTGTAAGGTGGTTGTTAGGCAACAATAGAACTGAATTTCAGAGGGGCGTTTCTTGACTTGTTTCATAGCCTACATTGATCGTGGTTTTTCAATTGATCAGTTCATTATATGATGAATGAGTTTATGCAGAGAAAATAATTTCTTGTGAATTCAAGTTGTTGGTAGAATAAGTTTTTCATCAAATAGTGAAAAAATTATTTTAATAGCCTAATTGGAATTTTTAAATTCCCGTTTCGCATCAGCCGCCGCGGCGCCCCCTTGGCCATGGCGCCCTGTGCGGTCACACACTCCGCACACCCCACGCGAGGGCCCTGAAATCCACTTCTATCTTATCATCAACATCATCATCATCATCATCCTCTATTCCCCTGTTTTCCCATTCGTCTCCCTCCATCTTAAACAAATTGATTCCCATTTTCCCTTCAATCTTCTATCTTTACTTTCAAATCCTTTTCTCTCTCTCATAATTCCTCTCTTCTCCCATTACAATTATTTCAACAGCTCTTCATTTTTATTCATCTCTACTTTACCTCATTTTTCCTTCATTCAAGTTTTTAATACTGCACCAGTCTATCTGATTTTCCTCCAGTTCAATCATTTTTCTCCCATTCTTTCTCCATCTATCGTTCTCTTCCACTTTCCATCCCACTCCTTTCTTATCCTATTCCTCTAACTTATTGGCTTCATTTCTCTTTTCACAACATCAAAACTTTCAAAATTATTCCAAAGACCTCTATTTCTCTCTTTGTTTTAATTGTAATCTGTTTCTCTCTAGCTATTTCCATACTCCACTTCCCAGACATTTATTTCCTTTCTTCGACTCTTCCTCAACTATTTCCTTCTCCACTGAAACCCTTCACTAAATTCTTTTCTCTTTATTTGTCTTTTCCCTCTACTCCTTCTTCTTTTCTGCTTCTTTTATATTCTTCTACTTTGTATTCTTCTTTTTCTGCTTCTTTTTCTTCTTCCCTTTGTATCCTTCTTCATCTTCATATTCATCACCCTCTTCATCTTCCTCTTCGTCTTCATATTCATCACCCTCTTCATCTTCCTCTCCTTCTTCTTTTTCTTCTTCACTTCTTCTTCTTTTCCTTCTTCTCCTCCTTCTTTTTCTTCTTCTACTTCTTCTTCTTCCTCTTTTCCTTCTTCTCCTCCTTCTTCTACTTCTTCTTCTTTCCCTTCTTCTCCTCCTCCGTCTCCTTCTTCTTATCCTTCACCTTCTCCTTCTTCTTCTTCTTCTTCTTCTCCTCTTTCACCTTCTTTTTCTTCTTTTTCTTTTTTTTCTTCTTTTTCTCCTCCTCCTTCTTCTTTTCCTTCCTCTTCTTCTTCTTCTTCTTCTTCTTCTTCTTCTTCTTCTTCTTCTTCTTCTCCTCCTTCTTGTTCTTCTTCTTTTTCTTCTTCTCCTGCTTCTCCTTCTTTTTCTTCTTCGTGTCCTTCTTTTTTATTTGCTTCTATTACTTTTCCTCCTCATCATTATCACCTCCTCTCCCTACTCCTACACCTCCTACTCTCCCCTACATGCTTTCAACTCCTTCTTGCACCTATTAAAGTCAATTACCATCATACCGCCTTGAAATGCAAGCGCTTATGAATTGAGTGCCACTAAAATAACCGGCATTCATGAAGCAGGAACCATCAAAACTGGCGGCTGGTAATAATATTATTTTCGACTCTTAGCTCTGTAATGACTGTCTGAAAGCGGTCTATGAAACCATAATTGTTCAGCTGAGGTTGCTCTTGTTCCGAAATTTCCTCGTAGACCATTCACTGACTGTCCTTAAAGAGTCTATCATTATTTACAACCATTCCCCGACCGCCAGTTTCGTTAGAAACTGCTACACCATTGACTTCCACTAAAATAGCTCACAACCAGCTCTAGCACAGATGAGTAATGAGATTTGCGCAGGCAATAATTCTGTTTGTAAACAACAAGAGGCACGCCACTCAATAAGCACCCATCTATAGTCTGTCCAAGCAAAGAAGACCCTCTGGCAGGATGGGAAATGAATCAAGCTTGGTCAAAATTGCCTCAAAAATTATTAATTTTATCTCAAATTGTAGGAAACATTCTGATCTATAATTTGAGACCAAACTTTCAATTTTTGAACAAATATTGACCAAGCTCGAGTCATTTTCCCATCTTGCCAGAGGGTGTTCTTTGTTTGTGCAGACTATACCCACCTACCCACCACTCTAAACTAATCTAACTTCTGAGTGATGACTGGTTTTTAGGTCGCAATACGTTTTGAACGATGTGTTTTAATGGCTGCAGTGCAATATAGATTTCCAACATATGTGAACAACGAACAAGATACAGAAGAAGAGAGTGAGTAAGGAAAGAAATATGATGAGGAGGAGGAGGAGGAGGAGGAGGAGGAGGAGGAGGAGGAGGAGGAGGAGAAGGAGGAGGAGGAGAATGAGGATGAGGGAGATGAAAAGGAAAAGGAGGAGGAAGAGGAAGAGGAAGAGGAATAGGAAGAGGAAGAGGAAGAGGAAGAGGAAGAGGAGGAGGAGGAGGAGGAGGAGGAAGAGAAGGAGGAGTAGGAGAAAGAGGAGGATACATTTTTCACGAATTCTTCTTTTCTCCAATTCACTTCAGACTGGGTGGAGTAAGAGAAAGAAGTAGGAGAAATATACCAAAATTGAAAAGGAGGAGACTTGTTATAAGAATGATAAAAAGAATATAATATATGAGAAGAAACAGGATAAAGAAGAAGAAAAAAGGGGGAAGAAGAGGAACAGTAGGAAGAAGAAAAACAGGAGGAAGAAGAAGAAGAAGAAGAAGAAGAAGAAGAGGAACAGGAGGAAGAATAAGAAGAATAGGATGAGAAAGAAGAAGAAAATAAGGAGGAAGAGGAAGAAGAGAAAGAAGAATATGGGGAAGTAGAAGAGAGAGTGAGATAGAAAAGAAAAAGGAAACAGAAAAGAAATAGAATGAGGAAGGAAAGAAAAATGAGGAGGAAATGATAATAATAATGATAATGATGGCTTTGATCAGCTTTCAGAAAATGCGATTGTGAGAAAAATAGGCATAACGCAAATAAAAACAGGAATTGAATAAAGCGAGATGAAGGAAAGGAATGGAGAACAAGAGGGATACGAGAAGGAGGTGGAGGCAAAGATAAAACTTTCAAAACTTCCTAAAAAATTTGCGCCTTTCAAATTTCATGCATAGATTTCTTGAAAAATGGAAAATCCATCAACGAGATGCATATTTAAACTTTGGTAATTTCAGTTGTTGACCGTTTTGCTTACAAGAATATTCCTCAATAAATTCTGTGGAACTTTCCAACACTGGATTTGTTGTAATGTCTTGAGAAATTATAATAGTAAATTTCAAGTTTATATTCTTGAAATGAGTTAGAAAAATTCACTAGGATTGGTCACCGACATGCAGTCTAATTAATTTATCAGTGAAAAAAGTAAAAAGTTTCACTCACTGGTTAGAAAAAGGTCAGACATAAATTTTTTGACAGTCAGTATTGGTAGAATTTCCTTCTGGGCCCATGTATTTGCAAGCAAAAATAATTTTTCATACAATTGAAAAAATATTTTAATAGAGTTGAAAATATTGTTCATTCTTATGTTGGCAATAGATGAGTGATAATGATCGCTAATAGGCTAAAGAAACAAAAAAGTATTGATTTTTGGTTTGGTCTACTTCCGATAAACTTAGTGGAATATCTTCTCTTAATATGATCGTAATTCTTATGTGACATATTATTTTAGAGTAATATTAGTTATAGTTGATTATTGAGGTTTGGAATCACTTATGTTTAACATAATAATGGAATGATGAATCACAGTACCTATCTTTGAAAGTGTTTTATTTTAACAGAACTAGTTTTGACCTCATAAGACAGTAGTGACTCTGACTCTCATGAGATCGAAACTCGTGTTTGAATAAAACTACTTCCAAGGGAACTGTTATTCATTACGTTTCCGTAATAGTTGAACTTCTATTGAGTCCTATTACTCTAGGTGATAATGTAATACATAAATATAGGCCTATATAAAGTATTTCATAATGAAATATATTAAATTATAATACAGGGTGTTTCAGGAGGAATGTGCAATACTTCTCAGGCTGATTCCTTACACCAAGTAGGCAAAAAAGTTCCATGGGACCAATCCCCAAAAACGCTTTGTTACCGAGATAACAATGGCGGAAAATTGAGATTTTTCATAAAATATTAATTTTCATAATTTTTTAGAGGCTTTAGTGAGGTTTTAAAATAATCAATTCCTGTGTAAAATTAGCTGAGGAATTCGATGAAACCAGTTCCAAGTTTGTAACTTTCACGGTTATTGCGATAATTGTAAAAATATGCGAAAAATACAATTTTTTAACAATAAAGGTTTTAACTGGATAAGGAATCATAAAATTGTCATTTTATTAATGGAAGTTGAAGAGAGTTGGATTCTAAAGAGAAATTTGAATGGCAGCGATTGTGTAAATCTTACCCAAATCTCAGAAATAGCGATCAAAAATCGTAAAATCGCTAATAAACATCACTAATCCTAATCACTTCATCATCATCGCTAATTCATCACTTGTCCTAAGTTTTGTCAATTTTGCGATTTTAGATCGCCATTTCTGAGATGGTGAGTGAATTCAATCTTCCAGTAGTTACAATTCTTTATATTATTCTGTTTGGATTGAGAACTTTGATTCTGAATTACAAAAAAAGCAATGGAAGCAATTACAAAATTCATTCTTTTACTGCGTTTTTATTTTTAAAAAATGTTGAGAGAATTTGTATTCGCTGTGTGCAAGTGGGTGGAAAGGATATTTTTGGCGATCGAGGCGCTATTGGCGGATCATTTCGGCGAAATATTGAGTGAATTAACATTGGAGGAGATAGGGCTAAACCTAAAATAATGGCCTGGAGAATTTGTTGTGTTCTGGATTGTAAAAATAAAACAAGCAATGGAAATTTCAAGTTCTAAACTTTTCCAGTTGCCATACATAAGTTTCATCAATAAAAAGAATGGTTCACTGCATTGAATAAATATTGATAGGTGAAGCTAACCTAATTGTTTTGTTTACGTGCAAAAGAATTTATCGATCAAGTAGGACCATGGAGTGCTCCATTCTAACCTGTACATGAGGTAATTTTCCATGAATAGTTTTTATGTTAGTTAATCTAATAAGCTGTTACTATCAACGCAAAAACTCTATTAATTATGTTTTAATAAGGAATATTCATATCATTCAATTTTTCAAATAAATGTGAGCTTGCGCCAATTTTTCATTTTCATGTAAGATAACTTATCAGCTGTTATCTCAAAGTTTTTGTTGACTCTCAAATACATCTGTTTGCGGTTGTCTGCACTCAAATACCTGAAAACTAGGATTATTCCAATATAATGAGCTATAATACTATCAATAACTAACATTCATATCCTAAATATCATGTTCTAATTACTGAGAAATGCATGAAGCAGCAAATAATTCTAATTATAAATGCGTTTTTCCCATTTAGCGCTATGCTTTGAATGCTAAAACGCGTCGAAAAGTACACACGATAATCCACCAGCGCGCAGCACGGTAGATGCTCATAGCGAATAGCCCCACCCATTTAGAATCTGACTCCTAAACCCTACCCCCACCCCCAACCCAACAATTTCAATTCGCCCCTAACAATTTTTGCTTAAAACTTTCGGAAAACCATTTCAACACGATGGAATGAAAACTTAACAATTTGATATGTTGAATCAAACAAATGATAAATACATAGCTTTCCTAAAACTCCTACCTAAAATTAATGAAGTATCTTTCATTTTTAGCATTTAGACTCAAATTCGCTGCAAAACTCGATGAAATGAGAACTTTTTGATGCAAAAATACAACCATCTGATTAGTTAAAGCCATCAACCAATGACGATCATGCGTTTCCTACCTTTTGGTAGAAGGTTCCGAAAGAACGGAAGAATTTCCCGTAGAGAAAACAGGGCGCGAGATTTGAAAAGCCCGCTAGCGGCTCGCCTGTTCGCAATAAACGGATGCTCGCTTTAAACGGAGTCAGCTGCCAGTCGGAAAAGCGCCCTTGCGATGAATGATCAGCGCCGCGCACTTCCCCTGCGTTTTCCCAGGAAAAGTCGGAAAATTCCCTTCAGCCCCTGAAAATTCCCTTCAACCCCTGAAAATGTCCTAATTCATTCCCTATCATGGACCTACATTCACCTTACCACACACGACTTCTTCTTTCTGTTGAACATAGTGATTATCCATTTTATCGATAGTAAGAAAAAATTATCAGCTACAACAAATTCAAATCTCTTCGATATATCATACAATAGAACGTTCAAGAAGCTTCCAGTTATGCGGTAGTTGGGGTCTAAAAATTGTCAATAGGGGAATCTCATATTGAATATGTGATAACATATAAATGACTAACGACCAGTTCACAGAAGTATTGTGTATGGATAGTGATTATAGGATTCCAATAATTCTATCACATGATAATTTTACTACTTTCTAGTTTTATTTCTAATTCAAGAATATCAAATCAGATTTTCATTCAGTGTTAGTATATTTTCCATAGCTTCAAGAAATATTCTTTCTACTAAAGAGGTTGAAAAATAAATTTTCCTTTAATTTTTTTAGGAGAACATTACAACCAATAATAGCATATGAACAGAAGTTGAATTTGAACGCAATTTCAATGTGAGTTAATGCCTGCAAATACCTTGACGCGAATTGACATGAAAGGAAAGTAGAAATTGGGAAAAACAATGCTCCTGTTATTCAACAGCGATTTCAATTAGCCTAACTGTTCCTTTAACAGTAACTGTGAGAATTACAATTATAAAATAACAATAATAATGATAATAGTTTCCAAGACGTTGAAAAGTGATCCAAAATGCCTACCCAACTTCAGCAGGGACGAAGTTCAAAATTTCCCTGTCGAAAGGGAAAATTCCACGCCACAATATTGGTTACCGCGCCGCGCACAAAAGCCAGGTTACATTCAGAGGCTCCACCCACTGAACTCTTGGCAACTGTTCAGAAAACTGTAACGATTTGTTCCAATAACTCTAATGCCCATATTTATGTAGTTTGCAAAAACACTGCCTAGATGACTGTGTTCACCAGAATTCTGCTAGCAATATCTTCCCAGCTAAGCTAAGAGTTATACAAAATATAATGTTGAAAATTACAGTGTTATTTACAGTCTAAAGTACAAAAATAAAACAAAAGATCATATCTGATAGATCAAAAAGTAATAAACATTTACTTAATTGAGCTAACTTAATATTTTTTGAAACATTGGTAGTTTTTTTTATTAAATCTATGCTTTTCAAGTTATCGAAGTTGCCTGTTGAGTTTTTTAATACTGGTCTTAATTCTCAACGTTGAAAAAATTAATGCTATAGGGCCTAATATCAACATTTTCTACCGAATAGTTCTTGAAAAAACCAAGAAAAAGCAGACAAAAATAAAGAAAAAATTCAAATATTTGGCGTATCCTTATGAAGTTTCAAAAATCCTTTCTTAGCGCGCGTCTATACGTCCAACTGATCTTACCTGCCAAATTTGAATGCATTCGGTTCAGTAGATTTTTAGTTCTGGTGATGAAAGAATGAATCAATGAATCGGTCAG
Organism: Sogatella furcifera; assembly: GCA_017141385.1. Taxonomy (NCBI): domain Eukaryota; kingdom Metazoa; phylum Arthropoda; class Insecta; order Hemiptera; family Delphacidae; genus Sogatella; species Sogatella furcifera. Next base: position 6,166,310 of record CM029554.1, read on the forward strand.
TGCCATTTCGCTTTTATAGATATAGATTATTTTATCCAATTATTCTATGCCTGGTAAAACGTTAAACTCAATTCATCTTGGTATTTCAATAACTATTTTTTATATAAAGAGATAGTCAAGGACTAAATTCGAGAATAGTTTTGACAATTCTATAAGTAAATATTTTTCATATAAATAGAATAAACAATATATTTAGAATAAATATATTTTATTGCCAAATCCCATTGAAATAATGCCCTTTATTTTCATTTTAATAGATCAATGGCATAGTATCATAACTTCAATACGCCTATATTTAAAGAAAATTAGTATTAAAATACATACAGAGTAATAACTATCCCAAATATTTGAATAATCATTCAAATTAATGTAGTTGAACTATTAATTTTTCAAAAAATTTCCGGGCAGTAGCCCCCCCCCCCCTAGTGGTTTCCCCCTGAATGGACCAGACGTCCGGACCGCGGAAGCTCGCCAAGACTTTGAAACGGACCTTCATGAAACCACTATGGACCATAATTGGTGACCACTGCTATAGGCTAACAATGGAAATTTAAGTAAGAAGAGTTGTACAATAGTACAAAAGAGTCCCAAAACTCGTGTGGTAAACATAGATTTCCTGAATACTTACTTCTAGTAACTGACGAAACCGTCTAACTTTTTGGCTATACTTTTATACAATTATTCATTGTTACAATTGCGACTTGAGTAATAGCAAGTATTTTAAACAAAGGTGATAATGAGTGAGTGAATGATGATGTTTACATGGTGAATGAAAAGTGATGAAAGTTTACATTTAAATTTCACTTAAAAACCCCTTTTCACTTTAAAAAATTCTGAATTTTGATGAAAGTTCACTGTTCACAATAAGATTCCAATAAAAAAACAAATAAAAATGGACAAAACTCAAGGACAGATGAACATTTTTTGTCAAATGAAGCAACCAACATTAAATTTAATAATTGTTATACATTTCTGACGTTCGCTATAGCCTACATATTGTACGTTCATTATAAAAAATCTCTGATTTAAATTATCATTGGTTTCTAAGTTTCACTCATTCTTGAGTTGTAATTGATGTAAAGATAATCCGAAGTACAAAAAACATACTGTCAATTACTGATGTAAATCTGTCAATTACTGTCAATTAATTGACTGTAACTGTCAATTACATACTGTAAGAAGGAAAGATTTGTAAAGATATTAAAGATGGAAGAATTATTAGATATTGCAGCTAACGTGAAACTTTTTATTCTAGTTTCTTCATTCTAAATAATAAATGAAAAGACTAGATGTTGTCAAACCACTGATTTCAAAATGTCATCAGAATCTTTGATTTCCACTGATTTCAAAACCACTGACTTCAAAATCAGTGGTTTGACAACATCTTGTATTTTCATTTATTATGGATAACTACCACAATATCAATTTCACAACTACTCAAAAAGTTATTCTAAATAATTATCAGAGTACCCTTTTTGAGTTACTTAAAAAATAACTCAAAAAGGGTACTTTGATATTATTTTAAACTAACCAACAGGCTCGCTTCGCTCGCCTTCTCCGCCTAGCCTCCGCCTGGACCCCCAACAGTATCAGCAATTTCAGTGAGTCAAACATAACCTCTGTCAGTGTAAGCTGAGAAAAATTCCGTTCAGAAGGGATTCAAAATTCATTGAACACAGCATTTCTAGACCTAATCTGGACCTGTTCACCAAATTTCGACATTTTCTACCAATTTATTCTCGAAAAATCCAAGAAAAACTCTGAAAATGCGAAAAATAGTAAAACGCTAATATTGAGCGTAACCTTAGGAACTATATCGGACATAGTTTGAAACTTGATTCAATATCTTCCAAATTAGTTTATCTATAATCTCACTGAACCATTGAATTCACAGTAAGGATTGGTCGTATCAAGGCGAAAGATATGCAACCCACGCAATACATCTACAATTTTGAAAAACCTGATTACTGGCGTAATCTTGAACGGAATTCAAAAATTTTTGTTTGAAAAACACAACATTTCTAGACCTTATCTGAACCTACCTACCAAGTATCAACATTTTCTACCGATTGGTTCTCGAAAAAATTGAGAAAATGCCGGAAAACTATAGAAAAACGTAAATATTTGGCGTATCCTTGAAAAGTTTTTAAAATCCTTTTTTAGCGCTCGTCTAAACGTCCAACTGAACATGCCTGCCGAATTTGAACGCATTCGCTTCAGTGGATTTTTAGTTCTGGTGATGAATGGATCAGTCAGTGAATGAAACAGTCAGTCAGTCAGTCAGTGCCATTTCGCTTATAAAGATATAGATAAAAAACAGTGATAAAAGTAGCCCTGAGATTGAGGAAACACTAAGATGGCTATTTATTCCAGTTTTAAAAATAGGCATTCAATATTTTTCTCCTTTCACATGAGTCAATCTCAACCCTCCACAAAATTTATTCCTATTCACACCTTAAACTAGTTGTTTTAGATTTTATAAATAATAGTCATGCAATATATTCTTTCTTTCACATGAGCCAATCTCAACCCTTCACAAAAATATTATTCCTCAATTCCACCCTCGAAATTCCTGCTCAATTTATAATCGCTTTTCTCTATTTCTATCAAGCTCTATATTCTACTACAATCAAGTATCAACCTCTTTCCTGTTTCCAAGTTATGCAGTTACTGTTATCTCAAAGACAGAATACACGTGTGCAAAACACCTGCCCCGGAAAAATTATACCCTAGATAAAAAAAGTCTACGGTAAGAGGTAGAATTTTCTAGTGATAAAAGTAAAGTAACGTAACTTAACTTGGGTGTCGGCCCTCAATTATTGTAAACTTACAGGGGTGCGAACTGGGAAAACAACAGACAATCCAACTCTTGATTTACGATATAAACGCATGCAAGATACAGCGCCGCCATACGGCAATGCGAGGAATTGCTTTTTGCGGCCACCGAATAAACAAAGGACTACGACTGGCTTAGAACTTTGAGCTCCGTTCTTAATGCTCTTTAGAAGAACAATACACTTGATTAAATTATACTTATATATTTGTATAAAACAACTACTATATAATATATACTGTTAATGAAATAGACAAAGTACTCTTTCTAACATATCACTTTTTTCACTGTTTTATATTTGAATGTTGTGGCTGTACATATGTACACACCTTGACCAAGAGGATTCTCCTCCAAAATTTTTGTATTTATAAAATGGAGCTTCTCTTTCCAGCCCACTGTATTGCAATCTACTCTCTAAGTCCTATTTCATTTTCAGTTTGAAAGTATACTAATATACACAATTTTATTCTACATCGAATTTAAAAATATGAAAGTTTTACCTGCAGTTTTCCTAATGGAATTCTAATTTTGCAAAACGTTTTCCCACAGAAAGTGGGTTAAATTTTTATTGAATATATTATCAACTTTGTTTGGAAGTAGGTTGATTCACAATATTAATATCAAGGTTCGAATCCAAATACAGTACTGGTAACTTCACAAATGGCGCACCTTATTAAAACAATAAATCATAGCGAGAGAATGGAGAGAGTTATTGCCTTTTTATGTGCAGTGATATTCAATATGCTTTCAACCATTAAACCATTCAAAAGGTAGTAATCGAGTTAAATTTCGACTATAAATGAGATTTATGAAGAGAATATTCTATTCTAAGAAAACATTTATTCTCTCATTTATTATTCATTAAATTTAATCGTATAAATTATAATAGTGAATCTGAATCGAAATAATTTAATAATAATAATCGAGATTTGGTATCGATACATGGGTAAATATATTATTTGTAGCTCAAGGAACCTCCTTGTTGAAGCTTTTTTATTCTAATAAAATAACTTCTATACACAATATGTTTAATCTATAATGTTTCTATACACAGCTTTTCTACAATCCACTACACCTACACGTACCTAATTCAATTATTCAAATTAACTAGTTTAATAACAAACAGAATGGAAGTTATCGAATTAATCACATACTGTAATAAATAAGTTCGCATTAAATCTAATCTGATGACTGTGCAACCAAATGTTAGAGATTTAATAATCCCTCTCAATGCTAAAACTTTCCTTAATAGGACTGAACTAAATGAGACATAGTTGGGTCAAGTTGAAAAATGCTTGAATCCGACTTCCTCTTCTTTGAACCTGCCTTATTTTAATGAAAAGAGATCCGTCTATATAAAGCCCAAAATAACCATTACTGATATATCTTGATATTGAAGTCTATTCAGAGCCAAAAATCTCCTATTATCAAAACCCTACAAATTCTTCTGTAAGACCTTATTTCAAATATAGTTCACAGCTATTATATCGGATGGGATTAAATTGAGTAGGTGATTGCAGACTCCCAAGGTCAGAGTGTTATAGTCTGTCTAGGCAAAGAAAACATTCTGGCAAGATGGGGAAATGACTCAAACTCGGTCAATATTGATTCAAAAAATACAAATTTTGTCTCAAATTGTAGGGAACATTCTGCTTTACAATTTGAAAATAGATTTATGTATTTTGAATCAATATTGAAGAAGCTGGAGTCATTCTCCCACCTTGCCAGAATGTCTTCTTTTCTTGAACAGACTATTAATACAAAAGATGAGTATCGTCGAAATTGGCATCATTACAAAGGAGTCAAACAAGCGAATCTCTATACATATGTATAACGTTGTTATACCTCATTATGCAACATAGACAATGAATCAAGCCAATCGTCTAACAAACGAATTCGTTTATGTCACACAATTAATTCAATTATTTAATTAGGTCGTTTCATTAGGCGTTTTGAGTGGGCTGAGAATTGGCTTTGATTTAGAGGCGAATTCATTTGGTCAGATGGATCTTTTAATAGTTTGGATTTGGGTAAAATAGATCATAGGAGATTAGGAAATTCGTATGAAAATAATCATCGATAAATAATGCAGAATAATTTTGGAGGAATATAAGTTTTCTCAGTGATATACTGTATCACAAATTACAACATTAATTTATCAACTTACATTGAGTTGGTAGCCTGAATTGGATTTTTTTTCATTATCAATATTGAAATAATGGGGTCTCTATTCATTAATTAGTAACCAAAACACAAGAATATCGATTCAATATTTTACTTCAAATACGAAAAATAATTATTAAGTTTTACCTGTAGTTTTCTTGGTGATATTTTCATCCTGCGAAACCTTCTTCTACAGCATTCTCTATATGCAGGAAATCCACCCATCATCTGAAAAACAATAAAATAATAATTGATTCGAATTTATCGCTACATGAATAGACAAAGGAATTCTGCAACTGCAAATATTTATTGACCAATTTACTAAATAGCAGGCGAGATCCATTGGATGAAACTGTTCAAATGGATCTCGCCTGCTATTTAGTACATTGGTCAATATCTGCAGTTGCAGAAGTTCTTTGTCTATTTATATAGCAATAAATGGAGACTGGAATTGATTGATTGATTGATTTATTGATTTACAGTAACAATCGTATTGCTAGGTCTAGTAAGACCCATTGCAATTAATTATTATTAGCCTATAATTATCCAGCAGTTGGTACACTGCAATATCTAATCATTCTTCCATCATCAATAAATAATAATAATAATTTATTTCATTCTAACTAGAAATTAGAGCTAGGAAAAATTGTATCCCCCGAAAATTATCAAAGGGGAATATGATATTGTTATTCATCAATATATTGTTATATGATATTGTTATTCATCAATATTATTACCAATTTTTCATTTTTCAATTTTTTTTTGTACGCAGTACAGGGTTCAGGGCTCTTTGGTCTCAATATCACAGATTTCGTATCAAGCGGTTCCTAGACTTTTTTGAGTCTCTAGTTGGCCTACTTAAGTGATTCAATCATTAAGAATTAATAGGTCTAGAAACCGAATACCTACTCAATTTTTCAAAAAATTCAATGCGAAACTTGTAGGTACATTTGATACCGGTTTGTTCAGTTTTTCAACGCCACCTCCTGTTCATGCCGTTATCAGCATCTCTCAGGCACTTTAGTCAAATTTGCTTGGCTGTTGGTTCAATTCAATAATAAAGATTCTGTAATAGAACTACATAATTTTCATTATTTGCCATGAATTTTCACAATGAAAGAGAGTCCCATTATGGTGGGAAAAGATAAATTGTTGACGACGGTGAAAATTCATGACAAGTAAAATTATGGGAAAAAATGAGAGGCTCTCGGCAGTCGGTGGCAAGGACGGGACCTGGAAACATCTACAGCAGATCAACCTGCCCGACTTCTCCCTACTGAGAGGGTCTCCCATTTGTGCCACATTAACTATTTTACTTTTATTTTTGAGGATAAATCTTGTCAATTGGATATATATTAGGAATCATACTTTTGTCTATTTTTAATAATCTTTTTCAAATTATTAATGAATTTTATATTATTCATTTTACATTTTATTATTTTACTATTGAATCCTTCTCAAGAGATAAAGAGTAAGATCCAGAATTTAACCTCTCGTATGCCAAGCGATATTAAACCTCATTCCATTTGTTTTATTTATTATTATAATTCAACAGCTCTATCTTTTATTATTTCAAAATTCAACTCCTTGATAGTACGGATCATTATCACTTCCAACAATCAATCATGTTAAATTGATCACATTAAGGATATTTTATTCTTTTCAATTAATACAACATCATAGAAATATATACACAGTTACCTCTACTATCTTAAATTCATTCATTCCATTAAAATTCTTTATAGAATTATTGATAACTTTGGAGTATGTGTTAAGCACATGTAATGTGAAAGGCAATGAATGTTCAGAGTTGCAATACGTGACTACTTCATAAGTCATCATTGGGTATTGGGTAAGTGTGAGTATTTATCCTACTAGTAGGCCTATGATTTTTCGTTTAGGGAGTCAGGTTGACTCTTCAAAAATTAGTATCATCATTGAATCATTGGTTTGTAATCTGGTACACTGTTCGACGACGACCAGGAGATGCTAAAAACTAAGCATTGTCTGATCATGAATCCTCCCATAATGCAAGGGATATAATCCCTATAAAAGGATATAATCCTCCCATAAAGCAATCCATAATCCATCCTCACTGATACTGCAAGCGAGAAGTAATAGTTGATAACTGAATTATTTCCGTAAATTCCCATTATAGTTCAATTTCAATTGGTTATTGAAGCTTTCTACTCACAGGTCCATGTTTCTCAATAGAAAAATTGCTAAATAATACGATAAAACTATTAAAATGTGAGTCGGGTATAGATTTTGAGAAGGGAAAAGCTTAATGTAGTTGTAGCTTGAAAACGCTACGTTGCGTTACGCGACAGTTCATTATACAGAGAACAACATAACTGTCATGCACTAATATTAAAGGGGATTCTCAAAAATCAGGGGTTCTTAAAATCAATACTATTATTACTGATTTATTACTCATCTTGGAATCTCATCTCATTTAATGCACAGTCAGGGTTCAGAGTTTTCTGGTCTTCTTACAATGATATCTCAGATTTCGGTTCAATAGGATGCTAGACTATGTTGTTTTCAAGACTATTGATATAATACTTTGATGGTATAGTACTTAATAGATTGGGCTACTTATGGTACTCAATAGGCAATAATATAGCACTTTAGTGATTTAACAATTCTTATATCTTTATTTTATAGGACTGTATGGTGCACGGTATGGTTTAAACCGAGTATAGCTACGACCACGGATACTAAAATACATGATTATATTACAATATTATTACTATTTTTTTTTTAGTTAATACAATGATACATCATCATTGCATCCTATTATTTGTACTTATTGTTTCACATAACATGAAGTAGTATACTAGAATACATTATTGTAATGTTATAACGAATACATTATTGTAAAAAATAATAACAATAATTACAATACATTATTCTATTCTAGTATTAGAATGTGAATTATTGAATTATTAGAATAATTATTTTATTCTAGTATTATATGTGGCTGAAGTCCGCGAGAAAATACTATAACGACATGTTATAACGACACGAAAATGTTATAACGACAACGACACAGCTATTTCTCTTTCTCCCTCTCACACACTCTCACTCACTCTCTCTCAAAGATTGCTCTATCCTTTACTATAATGTCTTCCTCTAACCGTGCGCACTAGGGACTATAGGCTGTCCAAGCAAAGAAGACATTCTGACAAGATGGGAAAATGACTGGAACTGGGTCTAGTACTGGTTCTTAAGATATTCATTTTATCTCAAATAATAATTGTAGGAAACATTCTGATCTATGATAATTATTTGAGATCAAATTTATAATTTTTGAAACAACATTGACCGAGCTAAAGTAATTTTTCCATCTTGCCAGAATGTCTTCTTTGTTCGGACAGACTATGCACATATGGTTGAATCTTACACCAGTTCACTCTTCATCCCGTAACTTTGTTGATGCAGAGTAATATGGAAGGAGCACTAACAAGTCGTTAGCAATATCTCTCATTATTTGCTTGGGTCAATCCACAACTATGATAATTATTTAAATGGTTGATAACTTTGGAGAATGTATTAAAGCACATTGTGAAAGGCAAAGAAAGTTCATGCCGGGTTTTTCCAAGCACACTCAAAGTTGAGGGAGCCTCAAATTTTGACGAACAGCTGACATTTTCTATGATAAGTATAGGAAATGTAGTAAACTTGAGGGTCCCTCAAATTTGAGTGAGCTTGGAAAAACCGGGCATTAGAGTTGAAATATATGACTTCAAATGTCTATGTTGGTTAAGTGAGTTTATTAGTTTATCCAACTAATATGTTTTTTTTGTTTAGGGAGTCAAATTGACTCTTCAAAAATTACTATTAACAGCAACGTCAAGTGAAGATGTCCGTAGATCAAACCAATAACACTGAGGGAAATTTTGAAATGAATCCTTCCATATATAACTCCACTGCTAATGCAAGCGAGAAGTTATAGTTGAAAACTGAATTATTTTTGTAACTTCCCATTCTAATAATATTTCAATCAATGTTAAACACTTTTCATCTACAGGTGCCTGTTTTTCAATGAAATAATTGCGAAATAATACGATAAAACGATCAATAAAAGCCATTTAATGTGGGTCGGTTGAAGATTTTGAGAAGGGAAAAGCTTAATGTAGTTGTAGCTAGAAAACGCTACGTAGCGTTGCGCGACAGTCGATTATACAGAGAGCAACATAACACTGTTATTTATTGATCATTCTTCCACTGATAGAGGATTTTACCCATCTACGCATCAAAATATATCATAATCAATGATGAAATCAACAACATACGACAAAAAAGGCCACCCCCATTAGCACCCAGACTATGTTACTATTTTTGTTGAGTTAATACAATGGTACATCATTGTGTCAATATAGATTAACTCGCGCTTCGCAGCTCGGCAGGGGGTAAACACCCCCTGCACCCCCGTTGGAAAAGTCCGTGAAAAGAAGGCCGGAAGATATTTTAATGTATGACAATTTGTTCATAATTTAGTTGAATGATGGTTATATTTCATAACCAGATGTAAGGCTCCATGAAGAAGGTAAATGCATCAATTTGTCTACTTTGCTAAGCTCAAATAATAGCGCCAAATTAGAATTCATGATACAATAAATTAAAAAGTAGTCGAACAACTGATGTGAGAAATTATTCACAAATCAATAATTTTGGGTGGAAATAAATACTGCTGGAAAAACTGTAGTGTAGTTGACTCATTTTGCCTTATAAATAACGACGACCTGGAGATGACCGATTCAGGATCATTAAATTGACTACATTTGGAATCCACGATATGGTAGGCCTATATATAGTGGATGCTTATAGACTATAACAAGAAGGAAGATATAGACTATATATTGGATGTATGCAGAACCAATATTATATGCGTCAACAAGGCATCTGCTACTTCTGACATAGCGAGTTCCTTTACTATGTTGAACAATGGCGTTTGCAGTAGGTACGGTATGTTACTCAATTTCGGCTCCTACACAAGGCATCTTAGGGTTAATGATATTCTTAACAACGTTAAGGCTTACAGTCTTATTTTGAGAAGTAAATTTAATTTAATAACTCTATTTAATATTCCATTCATGCTAACTCTCAAATGAAAATTAAAGTGTTTTGGACTGGAAAAATATTTTCTTATAAAATTATGCATTGAGAAAAATAATTATGAGAAAAAAGCATGAAGTACTCTATTTTAAACTTACTACTCTATTTGGAGTTTCATCCCATCGTGGCATATATCATGTTCCAATAACTGAGTTGAGAAGACAGTCCAATAAGATTAAGCCTATAATTATTAATATTAATTAATAATATTTCTAAATATGATGTGATTTTACTGAACTGAAAGAACAATTCCCATTATGATGATCATAATAAAATAAAGTATGATGAATAAAAAGAAAATAGTTACAGTGTAGTCGAGACTCATTATTCAGCCTCATCAATTCTGACAGTTGGAAAATGGAAATGCCGAACTGGCTATAATAATCAGGTGTCATTCACTATATCACTCCGATGATTCCTGGCGACTACAGAAATCCAGTATGCTGATTTGGTTGTATTCTGAATCTATTATTTGCGTCGATAATGCATAGGATATATTTTGTATAGCAAGTTCCAGGAACCTGCTCTTTTGGAAATGGCGTTTGCTGTATATAGTATATCACTCACTATAATTCTGCTTTCCAACTGTACATTGTAAAATTGTGACATTGTTCAAATTTGAAATACATACCAATAAAGACTTGGGTTGGATGCACTGAACATGAGATCCTCAATAAATTCAAGCATAAACATCTATGCTTTGCTATGCTTGGTAGGTTTTTCAGGCTTTAGAGTCGGTAGCCTACTTATTAATTTAATGTGATCATTGAGTGAAAAATGAAATCAACAATAACTTTGATTGAATATGAATATCGACATTGATGAATAATGGAAAAGTGTGGTATTCTGTAGTTTTTCTATAAAATAAGTGAGATTGTTTTTTATGATTTGCTGACTGATATATATGTTTATTCATTCGTTTACAATAATAAAATAAGGAATTAAAAATTGTATGTTTGCTCAAAACTTCTCCTCAGGGGCGAATCCAGGGGGGGGATTGAGATGATATATGCAACCCACCCCCCCCCCCATATGGAATTGGGGGGTCATCTTACACTAGATAGAATGCACTTTGTAGGATACTAAAAATTACCAAATTATTCACCAATTATAATGCTTAAAACTTCTAAAAATATAGTTTCAGGGTACTTTTTTGAAAAATTTCTCCCCTAACGGGGTGAATTCCTGTAAAGAAGGAAATGGTTCGAATTTGAGACCAAGCATCCCAAGCCTAAATACAGTATTACTTCATTTTTCGCTTGAATGAGTGCAATAAGAATATTTTGTCTTATAAAATGTTCCATAGAATTTTGAAGATTGGTGCAAAGATTCCTTCTACAGAAGCAGATAACATTTTCCAAGAAAAGCCAATGATAGATTTGCTTTCAGAGAGGTTTGGGAATTATTCTTGGAAAATTGTAGAGCTTACTACACTCCATCAGAATACGTAACAGTTGATGAGACTCTACTTAGTTTCAGGGGACGATGCATATTCCAGATGTACATGAAAAATAAACCGGACAAGTATGGTCTATAAATAGTTTCCCTATGTGATGCATAAACGTATTACTTCTTAGGAGGTATACCATATCTTGGAAAAGAGAGGAGAGAGATTGAAAATGTGTCGAAACCCACGAGTTATGTCCTGAATCTAGTCGATTCTCTGAAGAATAGTAATAGGAACGTCACCACAGATAACTGGTTCACATCCTGTGAGTTGGCAGACAAACTAAAAAGCAAGAAACTAACACTTGTAGGAGGGTCGTGTAGGAGGATGTGAACCAGTTATCTGTGGTGACGTTCCTATTACTATTCTTCAGAGAATCGACTAGATTCAGGACATAACTCGTGGGTTTCGACACATTTTCAATCTCTCTCCTCTCTTTTCCAAGATATGGTATACCGGGTCGCCGTCAAAGTGTCTCCCCGACAACCGTTCCCCTCTTGGTTTTGAGCACAGGCGTCAACCAGTACCCTGCTGAAAATATGCCAGTGCCGACAAAGTGTCTCCCCGACATCCGTTCCCCTGCTAGAACGAAGGATACTCGCTGTCGGGATCGTGCCCGACAACGATTCCCCTTGAGCGCTGCCGACAAAGTGCCTCCCCGACATCCATTCCCCTGGTCGAACGAAGGAGACTTGCTGTCGGGATCGTGCCCGACAACCATTCCCCTGGAGCGCTGCCGACAAAGTGTCTCCCCGACATCCGTTCCCCTATTGGGCATCAACACCAGCTTGTATAGTCTGTCCAAGCAAAGAAGACCCTCTGGCAAGATGAGAAAATGACTCCAGCTTGGTCAATATTTTTTCAACAAATATCGATTTGGTCTCAAATTGTAGATCAGAATGTTTCCTACGATCGACACCAAATCGATAATTTTTGAACCAATATTGACCGAATTGGAGTCATTTTCTCACCTTACCAGAGGGTCTTCTTTGCTTGGACAGACTATAGCAGGCGGGAAAGTAGTAGGGCTACAATCACACTGCTTAACACATTCTATGAATTTGATTATTAGAAGAAAAGCTTGTTAATGTTGTGATTGATACGACTGCAAACATTAAAAGAAAGAGTATATTTCTCTTCCCAAATTCCTACACATGAATGAATGAAAGAATAATTTTCACCAGTAAAAAGGCAGGTGAGTTACAATCAAAACAATTTGATTCTAACTGTGAGAATCACGACAAGAGAAATGAATGAGACTTTAAAGCCTGTATGGAATGGCTATAAAGCCTAATTTGAAATATACTCTACCAAATTTGACCAAGAAATTTTGTCAACTTCATGTTTATATTTTCATCCTCTAATTTCGTAATTTTTTGATAGGCATATCCATAATTATGATTATGGTTAGTATCACACGATAGTATTTCTATTATCTTAGTGAATCATAATGAATCGTATCACACGATAGTATTTCTATTATCTTAGTGAATCATAAGAGATATAAATATGAAATCAATTATTCATCTCTCAGGGACTATAACCAAAGTCTATGGGAAAATAGAAAACGCGAGAATTGAAATAGACTTAATAGGCTTTTTTGTAACATGCTCCTCTGCATCAGATAGAACGTAAAAAACTGCGTTGAGCACCGTTCCAAAACATTTCACGGGATTTGTCCAACGAAAGTTTAAAGGCGAATATCTTTTTTTCACAGAAAATCCCCCAATATAGTAAAGATTTTCAACTTTTTTGTTTACGCAAAGTTCAATGTTTCGCTAATTTTAGGTGGAAGGTAAAAGTAAAACTGGAAGGGATTGGTGTGGAAATCTTCAAATGCTCAATACTGTAGTTGTAGTGTACAGGGGATGATTAAAAAACCTCACATTTTATCCTTGAGTGAATCATGAACACTATTTAACTTAATCGAAAGATCTTGTCCAACGCGGGTGCAAGGATGTTAACGCCCTGCCAAGCCGCAAAGTGCAAGTTGAAATCTTAGTATTGGTAATTACGTAATATGAACAAGAGTCAAAAAACCTTTTTTTGTTTTTTTTAAAATATAGTTACTCTGTCTTGCGAAAGAGCATGCCATATATTTTCGATTATATCTCGGTTCATAGGCCACATAGAGTTCTGGTTTTTACAAGTTGATTGGTAGCCTACTATCCGACACTCCAATTTAAGCAAAGTTTTCATTGGATTCGGTGTTAATTTGTTTTCCAATTGAATAAATGAAATTTGAAATGAGACAATTTATTTACCTGTGTATTGATTAGTGAATCAGGTGTTGAGTGAATTCCATCACTTTTAAGTTTCAAAAGTAAGTTATGTGTTTATCAGCTGTACACATCATAATCATGTTATTTTAATTTATTGCCTTTCAACTCCAAAGTCTCTGTGTTCTAGGACTCGCTTCTGAATTATTCCGCTCAAAATTTTATAATTCGGTCATAATTTAAAATGAAAAGTAAAAGATGGAAATAACAGTATAATAGTAGCCTAATTTTGAAAAAATATAAACACTTTTTTAAATGCACAAAAAAGAAGAAAATAACTTTCTTGATCACACTATTGGTTAATAGGCCTCTCTTATATTTCTGAAAAAAGTATTCAAATACGGTATTCAAACGGTAAATTGTAAGTATTCAAACGGAAAAAGTGTGTCTCAAGACAAATTAAGCTTTAAAAAGTAGAAATATTTGCTTAAAATTCTAGTTTCGAGCCACAATTTTTTCCTTTGAGTTGTATTTGAATATTTTTTTAAAAAATATAAGAGAGGGAATTCCTATTAACGTATGAGTTGTATTTGAATACTTTTTAAAGAAATATAAGAGAGAGAATTCCTATTAACTAATAGTGTGAAGAAAGTTATTTTTTTCTTTTTGGTTTGTTTAAAGAAGTATTTATATATTTTTTTAATATTTTTATAATTACTGTTATTTTACGTTCCCACTCTATAAGAATTCTGAATTCACAAATCATTATTTTCGCTCAGCCAATTAAATACCTCTAATAAACTCGAACAATAGGTGACATTCCAGGGAGTAACTAGAAATTATTTAGTCATTAAAAATCAACATAATATTCTACTGTGTACTATTATTCCTTTCAGCCTAAATAACCAATTAGAATGAATGAGTTAGCTCGTAGTAACCTCAAGTTATTAATGAGATACTCAACATAAGCAGAATCTTGACACTCGTGTACTGCTGCTACTAATAATTCAAAAAATAACACGTCCACTACCCTTGCACTAAACCAAACAATGTATAATTGGATAGATCAATGTACGGATCATTAAGTTTTGGATGTTCGTTTTGAGATTACAGAATAGATGCTATTTTCGACAGGCCTCTACCTAGACCAGACTAGGGAGCTGTTCTCATCGCTAATTAGGGTTGTTGAGTTGGAAAACCCCATAGTACTGTATCTGTGGAGCGTGGGAGTCCAGATAGATTGTTGAATTCAGTGAATGGGCAGGATGTATTATTTTTAGAATTGGAAGTAGTATCTCAGTGTCTAGATTCTGCTTATTATGTCAATGTCTGCTTCCTTCAAAAATATTTCTTAATGAACATGTGATGATGGTCTACAGTCTACAGGGTAAGGGTAATGAACTTTACATGTACGGAACCTGATATGGACAGTGTTGACCTACAATCGATTTCGGGTACATAGGATGAGCAAATAGATAGATTGATCGATAGTTGGTGTGAGGGGATTTTTAGCACAGAAATTGTAATGAGAATATAAAAACTATAAATCTTATAAGGAATATCAAAAATAATTTATTAGTATTTCTTTATTTCGTATTTTAGAGGATGAAA
Source organism: Sogatella furcifera (assembly GCA_017141385.1). Classification (NCBI taxonomy): domain Eukaryota; kingdom Metazoa; phylum Arthropoda; class Insecta; order Hemiptera; family Delphacidae; genus Sogatella; species Sogatella furcifera. The sequence goes on from CM029554.1 coordinate 6,181,704, forward strand.
TAGGAAAACCTTACTTGACTGTACACAACATGCGATAGTATTTTTTCACAGTAGGAATAGCCTAAGTTACTCCTAGAAAAATTCATTTGCAAAATCGAGAATTCAATGCCTTCTGATATTATCGAATATTGTAATAATTGCTTCTACTTTTTCCAAGCAATGATAACTTTCACTTGTTGAGTACCAGTAGTTGTGAATGTGATATGATAGTTATACATATTGAATGAAAATATTGAGTTTTACATGAAGCACATATCACGTTATTCATCAAAACTACGTAGGTAGAAGTTGAGGATTGGATAGGATTCAGGTGAAATTCTCAACTACTGTTATTGAAACATCTATTGTGTTGAAGCTCTTTGTTATTGACACAAAAGATTTCTGGGGCGACCCTCAGAATTGGACAGAAGGTGAGATGAAAGTCATCATAGAAGTCATCGGATAGCAAAGATTATAGAGGACCGTTGTTTATTTTACAACAACGGATGTTTTGACACCCACCCTAGAAAACAAAAAATCGTATGCAACGAGCTGGAATAATTTGGTAAAGGGGTGCTTTCCGAAACTACCGGCGCCCAGAGTACAATAGAGCCTACGTGTTTAGAAATTTATGTCTGTGGTGGCCATGAACCACTGGACATATAAGTGTGAATTTGGTCTCAAATTTAAGAGAACTTAATTTCGCCTTGAGGGATTTTGAAGTACAAATGAAATAATTCACAATTCAAAGTCACAAACTTTCAAAGTAACGGAATAATTCTTGTAAAAAAATATGGAGTTTTCAAAATCTATAGTATTATATGTTGATATCACCAATCAATTTATTAATATCTAATGATTTATAGAAACTGAATGTATTTCGAACGCCAGTTCATGAAATTCTATATTTTTCACAAGGACTCTCAGGTATTCGATTAAGGGTACAAAGAATCATAATACCTAAAAGATTGAATCTCCTCCAAACACTCGGTGGGTGGGTGTTTGTTTAGAATACAGATATAATTTAATCACCTTGCAAAGTTGTTCAACACAAATAATCTATTAACATTAAATTTCATTACTAGGAATGGCGTCTTAGCTCTGTATGATATTATTGCGAAATGTGTGTCTAGAGTGCAGAAACCCCTGGATTCAAAATAATTACAGTTTTGATAACATTCCAGCAAATCCAAAGTCCAAGGTAAATTCATAGGTTAATCAAGGTGAATTCCTAGGTTAATCAAGGTAGAATAAAACATTTTAACTAAGTTTCAGTTAAATGATTCAATTTGAACTTATCCAATACTCTTTGGTCCTTCTTTTTTTTTAAATTCACGATGGACTCTCATTAGGCACGATACCATCATTCTTCCCTCTCCCGTTGTGCTCCTGAGCTATATCCTTCTTTACCCTACGACGAAAAGCCTACTATTCGATCTCTCAACAGTTGCTGTATTTAATGGAAAAACACTTTGGATGAGCAATGTAATCTTGGAAAAAATCAATAACACTTTGAAAAATATCTGCTTCCAAGAAAGTTTAGCTACTAAAGCCACGTTTACATCGGAATGTTAATAACATTAGTTAATATGATGAGTTACATAATATATATGTCTATATAATAATACATTATTCAAAAAAGTTATTAACTAATGTTATTAACAATCCAGTGTAAACGTGGCATTAGAATTTCCTTCAACTCATCTATTTGCAAATTCTTATTTTAAAATAATTTACACCACAGCCCTAATTCCGCAATTAGAGCTTCTTCCAAATATGTGGTATTTTGCAAAAGTTCAGTAAATTCATTCGGATAAATCAAATGAATAAATTATTATTAATCCCCTTAATAACATTTTTTAAATGCCGTAGTAAAGCACGGCTGACATTTTATCAGTTTGGATGATCAAAACATGGAAATCAAATGGAACGACATAATATAGGCTACTCTTTTCAACAAAAATACTGTAAGAATTATTGTCAACTAGCCGGCAGGCTCGCTTTGCTCGCCTTCTCCGCCTAGCCTGGACCCCCGACAGTATAGGAAGTGTAAGTGAGTCAAACAGGCTCGCTTCGCTCGCCTGCAAACTCCGTTCAGAAGGGATTCGAAATTTATTGAGCACAGCATTTCTACACCTAATATGGACCTGTTTACCTAATTTCCACATTTTATGCCAATTTGTTCTAGAAAAATCTAAGAAAAACTCAGAAAATTCCAAAAAATAGTAACACTAATATTAAGCGTAACCTTTACAGTAAGAATTGGTTGTATGAAGGCGGAAGATATGCAACCCGCAATACATCTACAATTTAAAGAATACTGATAAGTGGCGTAATCTTGAACGGAATTCAGAAATATTTTAACACAACATTTCTAGTCCTTATCTGAACCTGCCCACCAAATATCAACATTTTCTACCGATTGGTTCTCGAAAAAATTGGGAAAAGGCCGAAAACTCTGGAAAAACTAAAATATTTGGCGTATTCTTGAAAAGTTTTAAAAATCCGTTCTAAGCGCGCGACTAAACGTCCAACTGAACATGCCTGCCAAATTTGAACGCATTCGGTTCAGTGGATTTTTAGTTCTGTTGATGAATGAATGAATGAATCAGTCAGTGCCATTTCGCTTTTATAGATATAGATGGTAGAATAATATTCAAATTTGTCGCCTTTTGTCAGCTGTTGAAATAAAGACTTCTATCACATGTTCAAACTAAAGATCAATTTATGACTTCACATGAAAGTTCCCTTGATTTGAGAACATTATTATTTCTCAAGATAATATCTTCAAATTTGCCGCTAATTTTCAATCAGCTCTTCTATTGAAATCAGATGGATTTTCAAAATTTTCCATGTGTCATTCTTTTCAGCCGTGATTATTGTGTTGAAATATAATAGGTACGGGAGTATATATAGATATACCGTTGCTGAGAGCTTATTTTTTCGCCTGATAAAGAATGATAAGTCGGTCGATTTCATTGTCCAACAAACTTGACCTGTATGAGGGTTCGAAGAATATATGTTTTGAATTTGAAGCTGATTAAAGAAGGCGTTCGTGAATTATTGTCGAACACACAAACGAACGAACTTACGAAAAGACAGACAACGTATTGATCGTTGTGTCAGAAGTAGAAACTCGCTTCGCTCGTTCAATAAATGCAATTTTATACATTGATAAAAACGAACATAGATCTACTATTCGTGTTCCACTTCATGAAATACGTCCAACTGTTATCTAATACTTATAAATATCGAGGCAACGAGCTTCGCTCTGCTGCTGCGACCGCACCGCCTCACGGATAGGATGCACAGATGCACCTTTTCTAATTTACTTTAGAATTCCAATAACTTGATTTCAAACCATTTCATAACTTTTGAAGTGATGACATTGATATTGTAAAAGAACATCAATAAGTATATTGACTAAAAAAAAGTCATGAATATCAGCTAAATAAAAGATAACTAGTAATCTAGTACTTGATGCTGGTTTGTTAGCATCATACGCATTCAAACTATTATTCGTTCTATTATTATTCCAATACTGCAAAGATGGGAAAGTACACAGATAATAGAACACATTAGTATCCTAGTATCTGTAGTAAAGTAGATCAGATTTTCGCTCGATGAAAATATGGGTTGATTTTCCAACCTCTGTATAAATTTCAACTTTCAATTTTTGAATGAATCCTAGTAGTTCTGTGAACTACTACTTAATGTACCGGTATATAGTCATATTATTTTAGTACACAGGTAATTCCTTTTTCTTTCATATTATCCTTGAAATGACATATTTCAAATAATTTTATACATACATCGTCGCACAATTTCCACAGAACATTCCTGTCCAATTCCATCACAATGTATTGACGCGTTTCGTCGTAAACGCGGAACAAACATAAAAAATTCAAAATCGTCGTATTGAATCTAGAACTCACTTACGTTCGGTCAATTAATAGATTAAGGAGGTATTTAGGAGGTCCTGATGGAGCTAGGCAAACATATGATAATTGGGGCATTAAATAGAAATATCTGGTACCGAGCTTTGCTCTGAAGCTGCGGCCGAACTGTTGAATTACATGAATATGATATTGTAAAAAATAAATTTAAAATTGATATGATCACCTCTCACAATTTTTTGACATGAACATGTGTTATATTGAATGTAACTCCATTTACTCCAGCTGGATAGCGTTGGTCAGCTAACGATAACAGCCATTATACGCAGTACTTGGGATTATGCCTGAATAAGGAATATTTAATTCTATTAAAATGAGAAGACATGAAACTTGGTGACTGTAACAATTCTATTCATGTGACTTCATTTCTAATTCTCAAACAAATTCGCTTCGGCAGCTGGCGGTCGGAAAGAGTGCATTTCAAATGCAATTCTATGATGGCTCAAATCATATGACTTGTAATGAGCTCTCTCTCTTGGGTTAACAGCCGTGGGGCTGGTTGGCAGCAACTCTCCATGCTTTTCTGTCGTCCGCTTTCCGCTTCAGCTCGTAGTATGATCCACATCTCATATCCTGTAGCAATTGTTTCATATACTCCAGTCTAGGTCTTCCTCTCATATTCCTTCCCTCAACCATTCCCTCCATTATCCTTGTCAGTAGAGTGTCATGTCTGATGATGTGGCCAATCAGCTGTGCTCTTCTTTGCTTGATCCACTTCAAGAAATTCCGGTTCCCTCCCACTCTTTCAAAAACTTGCTCATTTGTAATCATTTCTCTCCAACTGATCTTCATCATTCTTCTGTAGCACCATGCCTCGAATGCAGCCAATCTTCTTTCCTCACTCACCCCCATTGTCCATGCCTCACTTCCATATGTTGCAGTACTCCATACATACTTTTTCAACATGTTTTTTCTTACGTCGAGACTTATGTTTTTTGAGGTGAATAGATTTTTCTTCTTATTGAAGGCAATCTTAGCCTGGGCAATTCTGCTGGCAATGTCCTTGCAGCTTCTTCCCTCACTTGTGATTTTGCTACCCAGGTAATTGAACTCCTTCACTTCATTTACTACCTCATTCCTTAGCTTTACTGCTGAGCTGTTCTCCCCTGTTCTGCAACATATTAGCACTTTGGTCTTTTGGGTGTTTATTCTCAATCTGAACTCTTCCTCCATTATTCTGTCCATTTCATTCAGTGTTTTCTGTAGTTCCTCTTCACTTTCTGCCAATACTGCTATATCATCCGCAAAACGAAGCATATCTACCGTTTCTCCATGAATTTTCACTCCTGTACAAACTTTTTCTCTCACTCTGTCGATTGCCTTTTGAATATACACATTGAACAAGTATGGGGATAGCGCGCATCCTTGTCGTACCCCTTTTTGAATGTGTGCAGATTCCTCTTCACTTCCACTCCTAATAACTCCAATTTCCCGTTTATAGATGTTGTAGATCAGTCTTCGGTCTCTGTAGTCTATCCTAATTTGGCGAAGAATGTTGAATAGGATGTTCCAACTTACATTGTCAAATGCTTTTTCAATGTCAATAAAGACTATGCATGTGCGTTTCCCTATCTTCATCTGCTTCTCTATCACCTGTCTCAGCGCCAGAATTGCTTCTCTTGTCCCTACACCCTTTCTAAAGCCAAACTGATCTTCAGACAATTGTTCATCAATTCGTTTTTCTATTCTCCTGAGGATAATTCTGGTAACTATTTTCGATGCGTGACTCACTAAGCTCAGCGTACGGTACTCTTCACATGATCTTGCATTTGATTTCTTTGTAATGAGCTATTCAGAGTATAAATTCAAAGGTGCCGTTTTCGAAAAACCCATGAAAAATACCGTTTTTGGCATATTATTTGCCATTTTCTCCGCCATTTTTTATTGGATTTGTTTCGTTGATGGCTCAAATTGTACGACATAATAAGGTTATTATAAACACCAAGTTTCAAATCGAAAAACGATTTTGGTCGATTTGTAGTGATTTTTCAAAATTTCCATCCCCTGATTCCACCCCCTACCCTTGGACCAATTTGGCTGGTTAACGAACTTGACCGAGATATTAACACTGATAATTCCTGTGCAAAATTTGGTCGCTCTCCGACGAGCCCTTCGGGAGTTATCGACTTCATAGGAATCTGTATATATATATATATAAATAAATAAATGTAATAATATATACAGAAGACACTTGTAGGATTGTAGACACCCTTTTTTGAAAACTTTAAAATTATAAAAACATATACATGTTTCGGCACATTAGCCCATTCTCAATGTGGATAAAAATAGTAATCAAATAAAATAAAATCAAATGTGGATAGAATAGTAATAGTACACTTGTACATTTAGAAACTAGACTTAACTTTCATTTTTGAGCCAGGGATATTTCGGCTGAAGCATATATATATAATTTGTGTTCTAGGGACTCGAAAACGTGTAAAAAATATATCACATCATAAATTTTCAATTGTTAGGGCAAGACCAATAGTGCATTTTTTTAATGAAATGCACTAAAATAGACCATACCGGAATTGTGATTTCATGTGATGTTATGAGGGACAGTTTGTTGGGATCGCAACCGACAACGGGACCCCTAGAGCATTGCCGTCAAAGTGTATACCCGACATCTGTTCCCCTACTAGAAAGAAGGAGACTGGCTGTCGGGCCCGTGCCCGACAACCATTCCCCTGGAGCGCTGCCGTCAAAGTGTATCCGCGTCAGCGGAGCACCTTCTAAAACCTGCTTGGAAAGGGGACCAGTTGTCGCCGTCAACCGGTCTCCTAAAAACTGGCTTTAAAAGGGGAATGGCTGTCGGAGAGACACTTTGTCGGGGAGACACTTTGTCGCGTACCCTTGTAGGAACGTTGCGAAAAAACAAAAGAGAGATTCCACCAGAGTTTTCGGAGACAAAGGGTGCTCGAGTATTGTCATCTCGATTCCTATATGACCCTGAGAAGATGATGGTGTCCTTCACTCAAAAAAAAAAAAGAACGTAATACTTCTTTCATCAATGCATGGTGATGGCTTTGTGAATGAAGTAACAAAAAAGCCAGAGATAATAGAATTCTACAACATGACAAAGGGGGAGTTGATGTATTTGATCGTCTAATAAAAATCTAAATACGAGATTTACTAAATCTTGGATGATCTTTCGATTGGCTGTATCAGAAATCATGATTTACTGAAGAATAAAATGTCAGAATTTATTACCATCCCCTGTACAGCACAACTATTGAGTTTTTCGAGATTTCCACACCAATCCTTCATCAGTTCCACTTTACCTTCCACTGCTTCCACCTTCAATACGCAAAACATTGAACTTAACAAGAACAAATAAGTTAAAAATCCAAATCTCGACTATTTTGAGGTGATTTTCAGTGAAAAACAGTTTTTCGCCCTTAACTTCTGATAGTCAAATTTCGTGAAATTCATTCAAACGGTGGTCAACACAGTTTTTCACGCTCTATTCGATGCAGTAGAGTATTTTCTAGAAAATCTAGTATTTCAATTTTCGCGTTTTTTCTCTATTTTTCCACAGACATTGATTATAATCCCTATTGGAATATTGATTAAAACGGAATGTTAATGGCTGATTTTGATCAGAATTTCTTCCTCTTTCATGAGATAATCAAATAATTTGAAATTTTTCATAATAACGATAAATACAGCACATTACACATAAAACACCCTGTTTTTCAGTCCCAACTCTGTTAGGGATGATGTGAAAAAGTTTTTCTACAAACCAATCTTCTGATTTTTTGACGATCTAGACGATAAAAAAAAGAAATTTTGAAAAATCTCAACAATGAAAGAGTTGAAAATCTTCACCCTTATCGATCAAAGCCAACAAACATCCTATGAAGATTTAATGCATGTAATCGTCATCATTATCATTTTACCTTCAAAATAAGTGATTCAGAATGAAAGATTTTCCCTTAGGAGAGATTTTATAAAATCGAAATTTTTCCGTTAGTTTCCATCCCCTCATCCCTTAACCATCAACCCCACAAGAACTTTTAAAAAACTAAAAAATCCAGCTCTAAAAGTGTAACAAAACGGCTAAATTTTTTTTAAATATTACATTAAACAAGATTCTCAATTTTTTCACACCCACCTTGCACCCTCTCAAAATGTCCGCGAAACAAAAATGACTAAGCAAAACTGTAGAGAATTCCATCTACTTCCATTTAAAACAATGAAAAAATCAATAAAATTTAATAAAAAAACAGGGGTAGTTTTTGCGGTTTAAGAAAATTAGGGGTAACTTTTCGAAAATGTCGAGGTTTTCCCTATGGTTTCAGCCCAAACCGAATCCATCCCAACTAATTGAAAAAAAAAATCCCAAAAAATTGTCCTAACTGCTTTTAAATGTGATGTGATGTTACTCATGAAGCAACAATAAACCCACTACCCCCTCACCTTATAATGCTAATGATTATTGAACTTCCAAAAATAGGTCAAATATTAATATTGATATGTTATTTTGACTCTACTTCTCATGCTCGACAACTTTTAGGGTGAGGGGGTAGTGGATTCATTGTTTCTTCATGAGTTACATCACATTTAAAAGCAGTTAGGACTATTTTTTTTTAATGGGATTTAGTCGTCTTTAATTTCTATCCAGAGCATTTTTCTCTAGGATCAACCGTTTTCGGGTTTTATGCGAAAAACTGATAAATTGTACCTTCTACCCCCCTCCCGCCCTATGCTTACCCCCCAGGTCCGGGGACTTTCAGTATGTTAACCTCCCAACTAGTCTAAACAAATCCCCGAGGTCAAAAATTGGGGCATATTTCATGCACTCTATAATGCTTTATTGACTGGACTACCTCATCCCATAACAATTTTGATGCAGATGCTGCGTACTATGGAAGGAGAACTAACATGTCGTTAGCAATATTTCTCATTATTTGCTTGGGTCAATCCATAAGTATGAATATTATTATTGACCGAACGTAAGTGAGGTCTAAGATTCAAGACGACGATTTTGCATTTGTTTGTATGTATGTTCTGCATTTACGACTGAACGCGGCAATACATTCCAATGAAATTTGACAGGGATGTTCTCTTGAAAATGCACGTCGATGTATATATAAGGTTTTCCAACAATTTTCACATTAAGGACGAAAAAAGGAAAAAAGGATTCAACTATTCTCTGATACAGGTATACTCCATACATGATTATTGATAGTATATTTAATTATTTTTGTTGATATTACTAAAACATGTGATATTATGGCATTTCAGAAAATTGTACTTCAGATGATATTTTTTCATGGAAGTCAGCTGAGATATTTCAGAATATTAAGGTAAGTTTTCCTTTATGCGGAACGGTCCGATGGTCGACAACAGACTAACAACAAGAGCTGTGATTGGATACAGCTGTTCGACCATCAACGGTGGATACAGCCATGATACAGATCATGTGGCATGCACTATTCATTTGCATGTATTCAATTTTGATGAAATTGTGTGCATGTGCACCAGCTGTGGCCATAGTGACAGACTGATGCCGACAAAAACTAAAGCGTGACTGTGGCCACTGCTTTGCTGACTTCCTCACGCCGACTTTTGGAATCAATGCACAATTAGAACATACCGTAAAGACAGACAGTGCTTTTATGATGGAGGGAACATGGGTGATTTCGTGAGGTCTACCATTCACAGAACTACTAGTTGTAAGATTGATAACTTTGGAGATTAAAGCACATGTGAAAGGCAATGAAGGTTCAGAGTTGCAATATATGACCTCAAAAGTCTATGTTGGTTAAGTTAGTTTATCCCACTATGTTTTTTCGTTTAGGGAGTCAAATTGACTCTTCAAAAATTATTTCTTTGACGACCACATCTCATGACGATATCCGTAGCTAGATCCAATAACACTGAGGGAAATTATGAAATGAATCCTTCCATATATAACTTCACTGCTACTGCAAGCGAGAAGTTATAGTTGAAAACTGACTTATTTTTGTAACTTCCTTTTCTAATAATATTTCAATCAATGTTAAACACTTTTCATCTACAGGTGCCTGTTTTTCAATGAAATAATTGCGAAATAATACGATAAAACGATCAATAAAAGACATTTTATGTGGGTCGGGTAAAGATTTTGAGAAGGGAAAAGCTTAATGTAGTTGTAGCTAGAAAACGCTACGTAGCGTTGCGCGACAGTCGATTATACAGAGAACAACATAACTGTCATGTACTGATCATTCTTCCACTGATAAATCCACACATCATCAAACGGTATTTTGTTACTGGTGCGATGATCGTTGATCATTAACGATGATCGTTGTAGTCGATCAGCTGTGGCCAATCACAACTCTTGTTTTTGAATAGCAAGACCGATCATTGTTCATGATCAACGATTATCGCACCAGTAACTAGTAGTTCTGTGAACAGTAGACTTCACGAGGTCACCCATGGATGAGGCATTATTCATGAAGGGAATAATGTTGAGTTTTAAATAATTGTTGAGGGAATAATACTTATGTTGAGTTTACAGTTTCATCAATTGCATGCGTCATAGAATGCAATAAAATTAATAATAAACTCGTCAGCTGGATCAGCATGAATAATTCTATAGCGTGAATTTTCCCATGTTCACAAGTATAAATGTATATAGTAATATTTTAGCATGTAGGTAATTTATTTTCCTTCCATATGATCCTTAAAATGCAATATTTCAAGAAACCTTACATTGGGAAGCGGTTTGTCCCAGTGGTAGAGAGCGTCTAATCGGTGAGATTAGATAAGCGACGTGCCTCTACCATCACTGTTGTAATGGTGACCGGTTCCTCTGAATTCAATTTATGAGCCTCAAAAATCGCTTCCCGGTGGTTCGGAACCCAACTAAAGCAGTAGGTCCATTCATCTCTCATCATCATCCTTCCCATTACCCACGCACAGGCCCAAGAGCCCATGTGGGCATCACCCTCACAAAAAAAAATATACATCGACGCGCAATTTCAAGAGGAACATTCCTGTCAAATTTCATTAGAATCTATTGCCGCGGTTTGCCGTGAATGCGGAACAAACAAACAAGCAAACAAACATAAAGAGAAATGCAAAATCGTTGTCTTGAATCTAGACCCCCAAAAACGCTTTGTTACCGAGATAACAATGGCGGAAAATTGAGATTTAAAAAAATATTAATTTTTCTAATTTTTTTAGAGTCTTTAGTGAGGTTCTAAAATAATCAAATCCTATGTAAAATTAGCTGCGGAGTTCAGTGAAACCAGTTCCAAGTTTGTAACTTCGACGGTTATTGAGATAATTGTAAAAATATGCTAAAAAACGCAATTTTTCAACAATAATGGTTATAACTGGATAAGGAATCATAAATTTGTATTTTTTATTAATGGAAGTTGAAGAGAGTCGGATTCTAAAGAAAAAGTTGAATGGCAGCGAATGTGCAAATCTTACCCAAATCTCAGAAATAGCGATCAAAAATCGCAAAATTCGACAAAACATAGCACGTGATAAATTTGTATTTAGTAGCGATTTTGCGATTTTTGATCGCTATTTCTGAGATTTGGGTAAGATTTACACAATCACTGCCATTCAACTTTTTCTTTAGAATCCGACTCTCTTCAACTTCCATTAATAAAAAATACAAATTTATGATTCCTTATCCAGTTATAACCCTTATTGTTGAAAAATGGCGTTTTTTAAGCATATTTTTCCAGTTATCTCAATAACCGTTAAAGTTACAGACTTCAGACGGGTTTCATTGAATCCGTCAGCTAATTTTACCTAGGAATTGATTATTTTAGAACCTCAGTAAGGCCTCTAAAAAATTATAAAAATAAATATTTTTTGAAAAATCTCAATTTTCCGCCATTGTTATCTCGGTAACAAAGCGTCTTTGGGGGTTGTTCATGGAACTTTTTTGTCTACTTGGTGTAAGGAATCAGCCTGAGAAGTATTGCACATTCCTCCTGAAACACCCTGTATATTGATAGCCTGATAACATATCAGTCAGTGCCTCGAAACGCATTCAACAAGCAACAAAATTGTGAGTACGGTTGTAAAAGTAAAAGGTACTAACATGTTGACTAATTTGTAAGTGTATTAAACTGTTCAAACATAAAACTATATAACTAATTAACTATTCAAATTCGTAACTTGGAGTATTTTCGAAAATATACTGGTACTCAATTCCATCGCAGTTTTTAGGTTAGAAAATTTGAAAAAAAAACTGTTTGCTTTTTATCAGCTGGTTTCGTAACGAAACAAGTAATGTAAAAAAGTGGAATGTGGACTGTATCGAAAAGTTCAAACTGTGTCGAAAAACATTATGACACTGTTTTGAAATTCTGTTTCAAAATGATAGTTGTTTCGATTTTGATTGTGGAACTGGAATAGGAATTTTTCAATACACCTTGTAGATGAAACGATAAACATGTTAATTATGACTCTAAAATAGAGCTACTAAGGAAAGTTGTATTTCCGTATAAATATTGAAGGAGGGGGTCATGATATCTTCATTCATCAATATTATTACTCATTAATTACTTATCACAGGATCTCATCTCATTTTATGCGCAGTCAGGGTTGAGTGTTTTTTGATCATCTCATAATATTTAGATTTCGGTTCAATAGGCTGCTAGACTATTTTGTTTTCAAGATTATCAATATAGTACTTTGATGAGATAGTACTTAGGGGGCTACTTATGGTACTCAATAGGCTATAATATAGGATTTTAGTAATTTAACCATCGATAGCTCTAGTCCCAAAGACCTCCTCCAAACGCTAGCGAAAATCATTCTTCCCCCGCAAATCAGTCCCCCCCACTAACAACGTTAGGGGACTCCTTACCTTTTAATGGAGGACCCCAGTTCACACATGGATGGAAAATTATAAGGAAATTTCACCTTCTCTACATTAAATGGGACATTTCAAATAGGATTGGGCATGAATATACTTGACTGTGTAGTCAACCCAAAAGTATATAATTCTTTGTAGGATTGAAAACTTCATCTAATTTCAGAGTTGCAATAATCGTGAAATCAAAAGCCATCGGTCAAGAATCATCAAGTGTGAGTTCATCCCACGAAAATTATTATGATTTATTCGTTTCGAGAGTCATGTTACAATGACTCTTCAAAAATTGACTTCAATAGATATTTGAATACAACTTCAGGGCAGAGATCTTGGAAAACATAACCTACTGATGGGAAATATGGTCATGAATCCTTCCATAACTCCACTGCTACTGCAAGCGAGAAGTAATAGTTGGTAACTGAATTATTTCCGTAAATTCCCATTATAGTCTAATTTCAATTGGTTCTTGAAGCTTTCTACTCAGAGGTCCATGTTTTTCAATATGAAAATTGCGGAATAATACAATAAAACGATCAAAATAAGCCCTTTAATGTGGGTCGGGAATAGATTTTGAGAAGGGAAAAGCTTAATGTAGTTGTAGGTAGAAAACGCTACGTAGCGTTACGCGACAGTCGGCTATAAAGAGAACATCTTAGTCTCACTCTAATGATTATTTTTCCACTGAAAAAGGATTTTTAAGGATAGAATTGAAACGTATTCCAATGAAAATGGGTTGATGGTATTTATAGTAGTCTGTCCGAGCAAAGAAGACATTCTGGCAAGATGGGGAAATGACTCCAACTCGGTCAATATTGGTTCGAAAATCAAATGTCAAGTTATAGAGCAGAATGTTTTCTACAATTTGAGACCAAATTTATAAGTTTTGAACCAATATTGACTGAGCTGAATTCATTTTTCCATCTTGTCAGAATATCTTCTTTGATTGGACAGACTATATCTATGATTCAACTATTCTAAATTTTATCATTTTATTCTGAGGGTGAAGCCCACATGAGTCCATAGGCTTGTGCGTGGGTAGGGAGGTGGATGTGGATGATAAATGATGAGAGATGACGACTACTTTTTAGGTAGATGTGACCTCCGCTTATGGTCTCCTCCGAAAGACGGCTACTACAAAACTACAAAAATTAATTTACACTGAATAATAGTACTATTATTGGTATTATCCTGTAGCTACTGTTATTATTATTTTTTCTAATTTTATTTATTTTTAAGATTTTTAAGATCTCAGGTAATTAAATACGAGCTATCTTAGCTGAATTCGAACACTGATAGTAAGTTAATTCTATCCACAAGAATAATTATTATGCCTTTGTATTTTTATTTTTATTCTATGAACTTCCTCTTTAAATATTATAATATTGCTAAGCAAACCCATTGGAACTGAATATTTGAATATGGAATATCGTATCATGTGTATTCTTGAATTTTTCAATTTTTTAAATTTTATTTGAAGATTACGTTAGGCCTACGGATTTAAAGGAATGTATTTCTAAAAAATTGAGTTTCATTTACTAAAGTGAATGAAAGTTTAAGAATATTTAAATCAAATAAAGAATGAAAATATTTTCATTGATCATTGTCTTAATAGGCCTATGTTGTATCGAGTTTACTCGATGCAATGCTGTGAAAAATTCATTTCATATTAAATTTTTAATTCAAAAATTATCCTTAAAGTTCATAACTTCCAGCAATTTATCCAATTTAAAGGAGGAATTAAGAATCTATCGGGTCCGATTATAAGTGTAGCATTGAATACCGCACCGTTTTTAACAAGAAAAATAATTTTTATTTTATTTATAGTAATTGGGTCATTGCATTCGCTCTATTTAATACTTTTATTTGTCGTTGTCATATTATATTTTCTATTTTGAATCTGTTTATTTCAGGTCTATAAATTTGATTGATTTATTTCATCTAGAAATGAATAAGTTACTATTGAAGCTGATTATTTCTATTTTTTGTTTTGGCATTGAATATTTAAGAAGAAAAGTCATTTTTATTTATCTGTAGTATTAGGTAATATTGCCTTGAAAAAAAAAATTTTTTTTTTATTTCTTCAACTGCTTAATTACTATATCATTTTCTCTTTTATTATTACCTCGATTTAAATTATTCAGTATTGTTCTGAAAGTTCAACTAGGAGTTAGCCGGAGTCTGCAGGCTCAGTCTCGACTTTATTCGAGCAAGTCACTCTTTTTTTCTTTTTCTTTATTATTCCTTTTTTATTTATTTTTCATTTTTTAAATAGTAATAGCTGTATGAATGAATGTGTTGGATGAATTGAATGAGTACAGACACGTTGGATGTGAGGAGTTTGAAGATAGTGGGGTGTACGCTGACTATTTGAGAGAGAATGGAATGAATGCTCTGAGTATTATACATTTAAATATTAGAAGTTATCGGAAAAATTTTGATGATCTTATTCTTCTTTTGGAATGTCTTAATTACAAATTTGATATAGTTGTTCTGACTGAAACCTGGTTGAGTGTGGACGAGAATATAACTCATTTAGAGGAATACTGTAGTTTTCGTACTTCAATCAAATTCAATCAGAATGATGGAGTATTAATATATGTAAGATCTGAACTCAATGCGTCCTGTAAAGAGATAAATATTGGAGAAGTTAACTGTTTAGATTTGAATTGCTATAAAGATGGCCAGAAATACAGCGTTTTATGCGCTTATCGCTGTCAGGGCCTGGACATGTCAAATTTTATCAGTGGACTTGAAGATAGGTATAATGATAGTAGAAATAGATTTAATGACACTATTGAGATTATCACTGGTGATATCAATTGTAATATTCTCACCGAGCAAATTAATAGAGTAAGCAATAGATATCTAGATGTGCTTTATGAGGCCGGTTTTGTTTCGTGCGTCAACGTGCCTACTAGACGGACGGCCTTCACCTCGACCTGCATCGACCATATTTTTGTCAGACACTTTAATACGGAGGCTCTTCGTCCGGCCGTTTTCCGCGCTGATATTACCGACCACTATCTCACATCAATAATAATTGAAAATATAAACAGTGTACCCAACACAACGCAACCTGAACCTATCTTATTTGCTTCCATTAACTATTTGAAATTGTCAGAGACAGTCTCACAGATAAACTGGGATAATATAACCACTGTAGAGAGCGTCAATCAATGTACTGAGTCCTTTATTGAAAAAATTCAAGAAATTAAAGATAGTTGTACAACCTATAAATCAAAAAACAAACAATCAAAAAAATTAAAGCCCTGGATAACGGATTCACTTATTAACTCTATTAAAAAAAGAAATAAACTAAGTAAGCTTGTTATAAGACAACCATTCAATTTGCAGTTGAAATTGTACTACAATAATTATAGGAAAACTTTGAGCAGATTATTAAAAAACACAAAAAATCGCTATTATAGATATAAAATATTATCAGCCTCTAAACCTATACATTTTTGGAAAACTATAAACGAAATATCGGGTATCAATACACGAAATAACTCTTTTCCCATTCAAAGCTTTCTGACTAGTAACAATAATAGCCGGACTCCTCAGGTGGGGAGTTGTTCTACAATTACTGAAGTCACTAATAAATTTAATAATTTTTTTTCTAAAGTTGGAGAGACCCTTGCGGAGGCTATAAAACTGGGCAACCATAATGCTAATCTACCTCACATGAACCACCCTCCCTGCGATTCGGTCTTTGTTCTGCAGCAGGTTAGTGAATTGGAAGTTGAATCTTGTGTCTTAGAGCTTCGAGGGGGTTCCTCACCAGGTTGTGATGGAATACCGGCACGTATCTTGAAGGACAATATAAGCTCCATCATAGTGCCTCTTCGACACATCATAAATACAAGTTTCTCAACAGGTTCTTTTCCAAATATTCTTAAATTAGCTAAAGTAATTCCACTCTATAAATCTGGCAGTAAAGACGATTTGAATAATTATAGGCCAATAAACCTTCTGAGTTTTATTTCTAAGGTTATTGAGAAATGCTTCAAGAAACAATTAGCTAAATACTTGAAAAATAATAATATACTAATAGACAACCAATTTGGCTTTCGAGATGACCAGAACTCTTCAAATTGTTTCTATCAACTGAGTGATCATTTGAGACAGGGCATAAATAATAATAAATATATTCTACTGCTGTTTATTGACCTGGCAAAGGCATTTGACTCAATTGACCACAATTTGTTGCTGGATAAATTATTGGCAATTGGAATTACCGGTGTAGCACATAATTGGGTCAAGAGTTTTCTGTCAAATCGCCGCCAGATCGTATCTATTGGGGGTGTTGAAAGCTACCATCAGGATATCACATACGGTGTGGTCCAAGGAAGTACACTTGGCCCGATTTTATTCCTGATCTACATAAATAATATTATTCAGGTAAATATGAGAGGGAAAATTATGCTCTTTGCTGATGACACAGCAGTTTATTTCGAGGGGGACAGCTGGGAAAATGTATATAGAACGGCTTCAAGCGAGCTCAGGGAACTGAAAAACTGGTTTGACATGAATATACTCAGCATGAACACAAAAAAAACCAAATGCATGCCTATTTTCCTACGCGACAGCCGCGCACCTCCTAACAACATGCAACTTAGAGTCCATACATGCGGGTCTGATTGGAGCGATGATTGCGGCTGCGATCTGATTGAGACAGTGTTCAACTACAAATATTTGGGTGTACACATAGACAGCCGTTTGACATGGAGCACCCACGTAAGATACTTGAATAGTAGGTTGAGGAAAATGATTTATGTATTCAGCCAGCTAACGGGTATACTAAATTTAAATCACCTAAGAACTGTGTACTTTGCATACGTCCAGTCTGTTATGTCCTACGGCATTATTCTATGGGGAAGTGCACACAAAACACTGCTAGATGAAATATCAGTCACCCAAAAATCAATTATAAAAGTTGGCCTTGGTCTATTCAGAAGATTTCCATCAGAACAGTTATTTCAGATTTTTGATGTATTTAGAATTAGACAGTTGTTCATTAAAGCAGCCCTGATGTACATGTTCAAGAATAAAATACATTTCAATTCAGAGTCCAAACATCCTTATTCTACAAGACATGCCCGTTTCCACCACTCGGGTCTTCCACGTAACTCTCGCTCAGTCTGTGACAGGAATATATCATATCTCTGTCATACAATTATGAAAAATATTCCTCATGAAATAAGCCATCCGGGAACATGTAGCCTTTCCAAATATAAAGCAACAATAACAAACTGGCTAAAAACTTTAGATGAAGATCAATGTGAACGGATGCTACAATCTATTTATCAGCCCTAACTTACTTTTCTCTCCCATCAATCCACCTTCGAGTATAGAAATATCTAGCCTACTCCTGCAACTCAAGTGTAGGCCACCTACACTGCATTACCAAGTAACTTAACATCTTGAACAATATGTTATTCAGTTTAGTTGCTCCATTACCAACGTGTCTGCGGTGTGTGTGTGTGTGTGTGTGTGTGTGTGTGTGTGTGTGTGTGTGTGTGTGTGTGTGTGTGTGTGTGTGTGTGTGTGTGTGTGTGTGTGTGTGTATGTGTGTGTGTGTGTATATATAGGTGTTGGAAGATCAAGTATCAAATAACTAGACATCAGTCATGTAAAAATTATAAACGATTCTAAATAATACTAGACTCATTGACCCATAAACAGGCCAAATATGGCCCATGTGGGCAATTAATATTTCATTAATTAGGGTACGTTGTTGCTTCACTGTGCGGATGTGTTGTACCATTGAATTACCATGTATGAAATTATTTTTCATTTCAACAATATAAATTATTTCATTTACTTATTTTGAATAATATACGATTAAATAATATAATATGATGTAATTGAATAATACAAGATAATGTCATCATGTAATAATTCTGTACTTTAAGCTGTTACTGTGAGCACTATTGTATCCTAGTAAAAAAAAAAATATTGTATGTCATTGTATTTTTTGTGAAATAAACTCAATTCAATTCAATTCAATATGCTTGAATTTTGCATCTTGCTTGTAGTCCAGTGAATAAAGCCTGTCCACACGGGTTTAGAGTGCATGGAATATGCCCCAATTTTTTACCTCGGGGATTTGTTTAGACTAGTTAGGAGGTAAATATACTAATAGTCCGCGAATCTGGGGGGTGAGCATAGGGTGGGAGGGGAATTGGAAGGTACAATTTTTCAGCTTTTTGCATAAAACTCGAAAACTCCTAGAGGAAAATGCCCTGAATAGAAATTAAAGAGGACTAAAATCTTGTCGATTAAAAAAAGAAAACGAAAATCGGTCCAATAGAAAAATTGTTACATTCGATCAAAACCCCCATTTAAAAAAAATCCCAAAAATTGTCCTAACTTCTTTCAAATGTGATGGAACTCATAAAGTAACAATAAATCCACTACCCTCTCACCTTATAATGCTTCATTGACTGGACTATTATTGTTGCATAGAGTATTTAGCGTTATATGAAACAAATTTTTTGAAAATAATTGTGACAATAATGCTGTGAAATTGTTGGGAATTTTGTTGGCTGAACCAAAGAGAATTAGTGGAATAATATTAGTTACTTTATGGCTAAACTAGATTTTACACGTCATTTTCATAACCCTGAAAAATAGAGAACAGATTCTGTTTCTAATTAAATTCATAATTTCTTCCTGTACATGTTTTATTTGTTTTTTCTATTCTATCTTTCTCTTGATTTTGTCCTCCTTCATCCCCCTCACAATTCACCACAGCCTTCTTTCTTTGTTATTGAATTTAATTGACAACTCCATATCTTTATCTGTAATCATCTCACTAATTTCTAAAATAGACTACATTCAACAAGATTTCCAATAAGATCAGATAAAACATTCATTCTTTTTTTACTAGCAGAACCATTTCACTTTTATACACGGCTTTCACACTGTCCTGACAGAGCTGACCATCAGTAACAGACATTCGCCAACCGCCACTTTTATTGGAGTCTGCTTGAATTCGCCGAAAGGCAATTTACTTTTGGGCCAGCCCACGTGTATCACTCAGTGTGGATAATTAATTGACACACTGAGAGGAGGTATTGGCCTGCAAAAGGCATGCTACAGAGTATAGTCTGTACAAGCAAAGAAGACATTCTTGCAAGATGGGAGAATGACTTCACCTCGGACAATATCGGTTCAAAAGTTGTAAATTTGGTCTAAAATTATAGAGTATAATGTTTTCTACATTTTGAGACCAAATTTATCAGTTTTGAATCAATATTGACAGAGCTGGAGTAATTTTCCCATTTTGCAAGAATGTCTTCTTTTTGTGCAGACTGCCTCTTTAATTTGCTAATTGAGGCTGGAATTGCATGCGGAATTTACATTAGAGATGAAATATTGAGATGAAATGGACTCATTGATTTTTGGAAATGTGATGAATATGGTTAATGGAGGAATTGGAGATGAAGAAAATGGGATGATAATGAATATGAGAGAAGAAGGAGAAAGAGTAGAGAAGAAGCAGATCTCAAAAAAGGTAATGAGAAAAGATGGAGGAGGAAATAGAGGAAACAGTAGAAAAAACACGGGAGAAAATTCTCGATGGTGAAAAAAATAGTGGAACAGAGGTGAGAGAGAGAATAGAGAAGAAATGAATGAGGAAAGATAGAAAATGACGGAAGGAGTAAAAAAAACACTGGATAAATTTTTCGAAAATGAGAAACGTAAGCGGAATAGAGGTGAGGAAAGGAAGAACATAATAGAGAAGGAAGTGGTTCAATTGAAGGAAGGTTCATGGAATAAAAAGATTATATTATTAGAGGGAGATGAAAGGGAAGAATTTTATTGAATAGAAAATGAAGGCGAGAAAGAGATTGAAAATAGAGAAAGAGAAACCCAGGCAGATAAGAATGACAAAAATACGAGGAAAGGGAGTAGAAATGGATAAAGAAAGGTGGAATGAAAGAGGACAATAAAAGAGAATAGTAGGAAAGAAAAGAAATGAAGATTGAGGAGTTGGAAAATGGAGGATTGAGGATAGTTGAGAAATAGAAAAGTGAGGAAGAGAAATGTGAAAGAGGAAAGAAAGAAGTAGAAATAAAAAATTGGTAGCAAATTGATGGTGAAGTAGAAAGAGAAGTTGATAGGAGATGGAATGGTAGATGAGAAGAGGATGGAAGAAAGCGACAGAATAGAAAGATGAAGATTTGAAGAGCTCAAGAGAAAGAGAGAGAGGCGCCTTCTGAAAACCAAACGAAGATAAAAATGAGAAAAAGAACCAACAACCAGATCAACAGATCAAGAAAAGAAGAAAGGAAGAATTGAAGGAATTATTAGAGAAATCAGTTTACCAAAGATTGATAATGCTGTAACGACCGAAACCGATATCTCGATTTTACAATAAATCAGTGGTTTGACAACATCGTAGTTGTCTTTTTACTTAATTAGAGAAATAGTTGCAATATTTCTTATTCCACTTCATGTGACACGCAATTATTTGAATCAGGATGGAAAGAAGTAATCTCTTGTGAATAAATATACAGTAATACTATTTCGAAATATTCTGTAAATTAATGTGAATAGATGAATGGAAAAGTTAATGGAAAAAGTTGAAGTTAAGCACAGATTTGGGTAAACCATGAAATCTCACAGAAAGAAGCAGCAGTAAGCTTATAGTAATGAACGAGAAGAGAAGGTAAGGATACAACAGTGAAGGAAAGGTTAATAGTAAATGGAAGAGAGATAGAGAATAAAAAAATCAAGATTGTAAAAAGTACCGATAGAGATGCGAGAGTAGCCAAAATGGAATAGCTCAATAAATCGAATTGATTTATATCGAAAAATGGAAGTTGGAATAGAGTTATAGCTTATTGCCGTACTCAATCAACACCCTATTTACTACAGAATAAAACACTTCTCGTTTTTATTCTCCCCTGGGAGTGAGAGGATTGTAGTCTGTCCAAGCAAAGAAGACATTCTGGCAAGATGGGAAAATGACTCCAGCTCGGTCAATATCGGTTCAAAAATTATAAATGTAGTCTGAAATTGTTAAAGAAATTCTGCTCTACAATTTGAGATCAAATTTATAATTTTTAAACCAATATTGACCGAGCATGAGTCACTTTCCCATCTTGCCAGAATGTCTTCTTAGCTTGGACAGACTATACCGGTAACTCAACACTACGGCAGTTGTACTGAATTGTACTTGCAAACTGCCAGACGGTATAAATTCATGGTTTATGGCAATAAAAGTTGGGTCAAATAGTTTTTCAGATGATTGGAAGGCGTTATCTCGATAGATATTCTTGTATCTACATTTATATCTTGATATTTTATAGTCTACTGTTATTGGAATATAAGATAACACCAGTACACCATGAGAGAGATAAAACAATGGAAATAATATTATGTAATATATAGTTTCAGTTTCGATAAAGATTTTACTTGATTATACCTACTAGCAAAGAGAATTGTAATTCTATTATTCTATGTTACTAGATACCGGTCTTTAAAATGGGAAAATTTATATAAACAATGGAATTGGCATTGGTTTGAGAGTCGCAGCCCTGTCTTACAAATTTACCGCTGTATTCAATTGAGAAAGAATTTTTAATGAGAAAGGTGATGATGAGAGTTGGTGATTGCTTTATACAGGGTGTTTCAGGAGGAATGTGCAATACTTCTCAGGCTGATTCCTTACACCAAGTAGACAAAATAGTTCCATGGGACCATCCCCCAAAAACGCTTTGTTACCGAGATAACAATGGCGGAAAAACGGTTATTGAGATAATTGGGAAAAATATGCTAGAAAACGCAATTTTTCAACAATAAGGGTTATAACAGGATTAGGAATCATAAAATTGTATTTTTTATTAATGGAAGTTGAAGAGAGTCGGATTCTAAAGAAAAAGTTAAATGGCGGCGATTGTGTAAATCTTACCCAAATCTTAGAAATGGCGACCAAAAATCGCAAAATTGACAAAACATAGCACAAGTGATAAATTTGTGTTTAGTAGCGATTATGCGATTTTTGATCACTATTTCTGAGGTTTCGGTAAGATTTACACAGTCGCCGTCATTTAACTTTTTCTTTAGAATCCGACTCTTTTCAACTTCCATTAATAAAAAATACAATTTTATGATTCCTTATCCAGTTATAACCCTTATTGTTGAAAAATGGCGTTTTCTAGCATATTTTTCCCAATTATCTCAATAACCGTTGAAGTTACAAACTTGGAACTGGTTTCATTGAATTCCTCAGCTAATTTTGCATAAGAATTGACTATTTTAGAACCTCACCAAAGCCTCTAAAAAATGAGAAAAATTAATATATTTTGAAAAATCTCAATTTTCCCCCATTGTTATCTCGGTAACAAAGCGTTTTTGGGGGATGGTCCCATGGAACTTTTTTGTCTACTTGGTGTAAGGAATCAGCCTGAGAAATATTGCACATTCCTCCTGAAACACCCTGTATATCTCCTTTACGACTCCTGCCTCCTCCGAATGTCAGGGTGTGGTGATCAGACAATCAGGGACAGAGAAATCCGCTAGTCGGTGCAGCTATTTGCTTTCTTCACTCACTGCTTCACTCCACGTGACAAGAGGGGAAATAAAGGGAAAATTCCCCCCTCACACATCAATCAGCTAAAGCTAGATTTTGGTTTGTGCGTAACGTAATTACGTAACGACCGTCGTTCGTGGTCGATCAGCTGTAGCCAATCACAGCTCTTGTTTTGTATTGTCCTTTGGCTTTAATTAGAAGAGCTGTAATTGGCTACAGACAGAGAATATAAAGTATTATATTATTCTCTCCATATTACTTTGCTACAGATGATTGACCACGACCGACGGTCGTCACGTTACGTACAACCAAAACGTACCTTAATACCAGTTTTTTGTAAACCTAACCTAAAAGCTGAAATTGATAAGCCTACTTTGCTTTTGATATTTTTAATCAATCTATTACAATAATGTTATTTTAAAGATTAAAGATTTTATTATATAGATGTAAAATTGACTGTTCCACTAATTACTGGAATTTATGTGAGCTATATCGATAATAAGATGAAATTAGTACCAACCTTCAAAACACATGCTCGTTTATCAACGCAATTTTGTTTCACATTCATTATCACTAAGCTCATTGATTAAATTGCAACACAGATAAAATTAACACTGACTTAACACATCACGAACTGACACAAACAGGATTCAACTTTATTTTAATGTAAAACAAATCAATTAACATCAAATACAACAAAATAATCACCGATTTGCTGTAATGCAATTCGATTTTAACCGTTTTCAAACACGTTTCGTCACGCAACGCAAGTCGGCAAACGTTGTTGACAACGATCACAGATCGGACACTGAGCGACATCTAGCAGCAAAAAGTAGAAGCTCAAGCCAAATAACCGAAAAGCGGCAAGGCTTGAATTCATTCCTGGACAACGCTGAATGTAGCGTCTGTTCAAAATATGCATTATTATTTTGAAATGATTTATTATGATTGAAATGACTCAATAGTGAATGTTAATTACTCTAGAACATTTATTTAGCTTATGACTTTGAATAGTGGTATGGTTTTGAAAGATAATATGACAGTATGAAGTGCTGTACAGTAAATGATATGGGCACTTCACCTGTTTTCTGGGCACGAGCCGCCAGTGAAAGATGATACCATTATTGTATCATTACCGTAGAATACCTTAAGTGGAATAGAAATATATTATTTTATTGAATATTCAACTTACCCAAGTCCAATAGTTCATCAATATTATAACTGTTTTATTAGAGATTATTAGTACAAAATAGATCTGTTACTACCGGTAGGCTACCGTTCCAATAACAGTGTTTCCCTTCCCAATTTTGAAAAAAACGATAATTTCCTTAATACTCAATTTATTGTATAGAATACTCGGAATGATACCTAGTTACCGTGATTTGTATACAGTTTTATGAACTATTGCAAAAATTAACAATATTTGTGACAATCAATCAGAATAACTCGAATTTTTCTAAATAAAATTTCCAATCTCAACGTAGAACCAGTTCCTGAGTTAGAAGTTACCTCCACGTTCTTCTCCTTGTCAAAGTGAAATTATTCTTTATAAATTTTTGTAATCCATATTCGGGCAAACTGCATTTTTTGTAGTAAGTAACTTACCGTATATATTTTGTAATCCAGTATTTGTATGAATATTTTAACCTATCTAGAAAACTATAAATTTTGTAAAGATTAAGGACAAAACCCTGCACAATTGCACAACTATTCCTTTGTAATTATTAAACATTTATAAATACTATAAAAGTGTAACTTCAGCCTACATATTATTGTTTGAAATGAGGACCGCACATTCAATAAGATTTTTATTAATTTTATTTGGCTACCTTCATTTTCCTACCTGGAAGGGCAAAGTTATGATGGATAATGAATGGTTTCAATAATATTCTATCAACTGAAATTATAAAACCTTTTCTGGAATAACTTTGAATTAAAATTCAAAAGTGTTCAATGTGGAATAACATTGAAAAATTATTATGATCCCATTCCTTTATATTGTGTAAATATATTGATCCCATTACTGTATTCAATTTGATTCTCTCACCTCAAGTATAAATATTCTAAATGGATAAGCCTTAAAAGAAAACTACTATCATTTATTATTCTAACTAGATTATTACTGTAGTATGTTGCATACAAGAAAACTTACTCAACAAACACTTGAGTAAATCATAGCCTACAGTAATGTCCAAAATAGTAAGTACTCAGTGTAACAAATACTTCTACTTCAAGAATTCTACTTCTGTACTTTTCTGCTGTCATGTAGCCAATCTAGGAATGAACCACCACCTTTTTTCAAATCAATATTGTAACTCATAGGGAAAATTTCATTATTTCTTCGCCAACAATGTTTCAATATTTCGAAATAGTTTCAGTCGGCGAGACAGTGACCAACAAGCTAAAATCAGAATTTAAAATAAAAATGAAACTTTTGAATAAAAAAAGCGAAGTAATAATAAAATGTGAAATGAGGCTATTTTAAGGATAGGAAATATAAAATGTGATTCATTATTGGAAAATTTGTGAAATAAGTGGAAGACCTCTGTAGATTGCAGTGAGAAAACATGCAAAAAGGTGACATAAATGAGAAGAATAAATATCAACAATGCGAAAAACTCGAACCAAAATAGAATTGGAAATATTCTTGGATCGGTCAAACACACAAAAAATGACACATACCCATAAAATACATAATAATCTTTAATCTCAATCTTCCTATTTACATGACTCTCCGCCACTACATACATGTGTTACTGTTGATATGTTTTTACAGTAAACTAAACAGCATGTTTTGTGGATATACTGTAGGATTACAACTCATCTATAATCCAAGATTTTTGGAAATAAACTTCCACCATAATCATAACCATTGTACCATTAACAACATTAACAGGCTTAGCTACAACAATAAATATGAATAATGTGAAAGACCTTCCTGACTAGATACCATATTCTCTCTGTATACATTCAACAACAACTGATAAATTAATATTGTGGATTAGTTTAAACTCCATATTTTCAAGATAAAACACAGCTCAGCACTTTGTACTTCAGACCAAATGTAAAGTTGTCGATAAGCTACAGGCATAATACACCAAAATTTCATAGACTGTTAATATTTTTAATGGATTAATATTTAATTAATGTATCAAAGATGTTTTCAATTACGGTATCAATACTATAATATATCAAAGTGCTGCCAAGAAGATTAAATTCTGGATTCAGAGTATTCCAAATCCATATTGGATTTTATCAATCAACAACAAGAATCATTGATGAAAGTAAAGTTATATCAGTAGTCTATTATATTCTGAGAGACATAATGTTATCCGCAGTATTAACCCAGCTATTTAAAATGTTTTCTATTCCATTCTCAAGCTCATAAGTGTAGAAATTATTATTCGAAGGTTTTTAATTTTTATGAATTTGTTTTCAACTATCATCATGATTTCTCATAAATCAATTTCATATATCAAGCCAACGGCTCAAGGAATTGAAATCCAATAAATTTCTTCATATTGTTACAAGTTGTTTATGGTTTTTAAATTTTACGCAGTCAACCAAATTCGTAAATAAAAAATATCGCTACCTACCCGAGAACTGATTGTTATATTTTTTACCCTTAAAATGTTGGATATAAACTTGCCTTCCCAACTTTTGAAGAGATTATCGTATAATCTTCTTTGTTCCCATAAATTATAATTATTATACATTGGACCATTATATTATATTTCCATTTATCAGGAACTGATTACTGTATCATTATTCCTGTATTTATTTCTCAGGTACAATATTGGACTAAAGTCCTAAATTCCATCTAATGCTTTTCTGATATGTAATTGATCAATCTATAGTTGAAGATGCTGAATTAAAATATGATCTCTATTTTTAGTATTTTGTTGTTTTAATGAATTGCAAATAGAGATCTACACTCCTTTCAAGATTTGATAAATCGAATCTGATTTAATTCAAGTTATTTATTATCTTCTTATCCAAGTCCTCCTGATATTCTCCTTACATCAATATGGAACCTGGTGATTCTCCAATAAGAGTCTATAAATTGTTAAAGAACTCAATATTGTCGCGAATTTTGAAGACTTTCTATTACACTCCAGTAGGCTACAGTGAATATCAATTTTATTTTTAAACAAAATATTGTTTCAAATATTTTTTAATAATTTCTTAAAGCATTGAAAGTTGAAAGCTCCTGCTCAATACTTTCATTGAGAACATCAATTCCAAATTCAAGCATAATATTTACATATTTGGGATTATCTTTGTCAAGTGTAAATTTTATCTATCGAATGATGTATTAGTGATCCATAATATAGGATATAACATCATTTGAAATTCAATCTATATTCTTCATAACTTGCAATCGAAATATAAGAAAAACTGTCAAGTAATTATTTTCTTTTGAATTATATTGGTTGGAAAACATAATTTGTTATGAGTCAAACTGAATCACATCCGATACTCGTATCTCTAGACAACTAAAACCAAAATTCCTCACAAAATCTTGAAACGTGGTGATATTTTCTCACCACAGGGACATAATATTTTTATCAATCAGTCCTTTAGTTCTCAAAATGTTATACAACATACAAAAACACCATGTAAGTACACTGTTAATGTAACATCTACAAGACTGTGTGATAGATATCACATACATGGAATAACATACATAATTTATTTAGTTTTGATCAATTTGCTAAGCTACGATAACAGGGTATCATTTCAGATGTCGTTATAATTATAATATTATGGTTCATCTTTGAAATGATACTTAAAAGATTTCAATGACGCTAGAAACAGTAGATATAAATCTGAGAAATATATATTATATAGAAAGCATTAAAGCTGAAAGGGTACCCATTTAGTAAGAGAGTTTTGGACATTTTCTAACATCACATCAATAATATATTTATATATATTGTAGGAATAGTTTTGGTAACATTTCCTCCCAATGGTAACTATATACCAGAGAAGCACAATGAGTCTAACACTATATAGTTTAATGTGACTATCATCTATTAGAGTTTTGTCTTGTATAAAAATAAAACGGTACTTGGAAAAAATCCTACAAAGTATTATGTGAAAAATGATAAGATCTGACGATTGTATTATGTTTGGATGGGTCCTAATGGGGATTTTGTACACAAATTTTGCTATTTTTTTGTTTGATTTGTTTTTTAACCTTTTATATATTTAGCGAGATTTGGCCGCGGCTGCTGTTTTCTGATTGGCTGGCTGCGGTGGTGCGCTTTTCTTCATCATAACAGTTGGCTGGTCAGCGCTGTGATTGACTTCTTTCATCATGTACCGATTATTCATGTTGTTCTTCCTCAAATTGGAGTTGGAGCCAGAAGTCATAGCCATGCGTGCTTTCTCTGCTGCCTCTGGAAAATAGTCTGTCAAAAAACTCACATTTTAATTAGAATAGGAGAATATATATATTTTTTTAAAAACTTAAAAATTGATCAATTAGAATTAGGTATCAATGAATTTGAATCATAGTAGGCCTATGTAAGATTTTCATAATAATTATAAATTTCAATTCTGAACTATTTCATAACTATGACAAATTTCAATCAAGAATAGGCAGTATTACAAAAATTCCAATATCGAGTAGTGAAATCATTCTTTATTATTTCTGCTGTTATTGTCTTCAATACATATATTTTCCTATTGTAATATTTTTTATAATATGTAATGAGCTGCTACGTGATTCAATCAAAAGTTGTACCTTATGGGACTTTATAACTTATAGTAGTCCCATATTTTTGAACTATAGCCTAGAATTATCAATCAGGATCTTCATTCAATTTCTTCAACTCATTATACCTTCAAGAAGTTCTTGTGTATCCAAAGATGTGCTATAAATTCAGCAGTTCATGAATTCCGCCCTGTTCACTCTAATATAAGGACTATACTAATGTACGAATATTATAAATCTCAATACCCTCAGGTCTTGAAAATCTCTTTATTTTATTTTGTGTTAGAATAGAATGATTTTTCATGGTAATGTTATTTATTATTTGGATTCAAATTATTCTCTATCTAGATATTGAAGTTTGTTGGTTCAAAAATACTTTATTTTCCAAATTTATGGCATTCATTTAATGTAATTTAGTTTGAGTGTAATACGCTATTATCATCGATTCACTCACCATTCTTATCAGGACCCGCTCGACTCATAATGAGTTGCTGCAACATATTATCGCTGACTGCATTTCCAGATCCCATGGCTAGACTCTCCCTCGCCACTGCTACCAGCTCGGGATGCTCAGTAAGGGTGTCTGTCAAGCTTGCAATCAGCACATCTGGAATTTATTTTTTAAAATTACTATTCCAGATCAGTTCACTTCAATAAAATAGCTCCAATCAAATTATTGCATCCTAAATATCAGTGCTTATACTTGCAGATGCACAAATGAGGATAACCTGATATTTCCATTGACTGAAATGTTTTTTACAAATATTCTATGGCTACTGATGACTATGAAATTCCATGTAAATATAATAGGATTTTGTTGGCAAATTTTCTATAATTGATGCACATCTCTCCATTCACAGATTTATTGGAATTTGTCCCACCTCTTACTTTAAAAAATTGTCAATATTGCTGAATTTCAAATAGAATTTAAATAATTGAACTTGACTACTATGATACTCAGGATATTAGAGCGGAAAATTCAATTGTGATCATTGTATTTTGGTCGATACTTACCAAGAACTTTCTTCTCAAGATTTCTAGAGATTCTTCCATCCTCAGCTTCAGCTTCTAGGAACCTGGTAAATTTTTCCAATGCTTCTTGAGCTTCAGAGCTTCCTGTGAACAAAATCACTATCAATAAGGTGGCTCGGCTTCAATTACCATCAATTTATATTTGAGAGCCTTGGGATGAAAATACGAGGAGTTTGCCCAAGCTGGGAAGATACACCGTTACGATATAAAGTGTATTATTGTATATGACTAGAAGTGAAGTGTGGCATGTCTTCTCAGTTTGCACGAAAAGAATGTAAACCTCAGAGTAAAGGTTTCCATAACTCTGCGTAGCGTACCGTAATGAAATGTTGTATATTCCCTGTTGGATTCGCTGCTTCAACTCGATCGTTCCTAGTTCTCGGTGAATTTCTAGCTCGCTCGGTAGGTGTGAAGTGGAATCTTAACTATCCACTATTGGAGCTATCTGGCGCCACTCACGCGATGTTCACGTCTTCCCGTTTCACTGCCGATCTCTGCCGGGAACCTTTACCAAGAGACTTCAAGAATGCGTTCAAAAATAATTAAGGACGCCATCACACAGATGCGGTCTTTAAAAAATAAACATTTTAATATCACAACATTAATTTTCAATAATGTAGATTATTTTTTGTTAAAAAAAATTATAAATAATAATAACTCTATAGTCCGAGCAATCTAAGATGACTAAATTGCTCTTCAGCCGGGAAATAGCTGCGTTGCCAGATTGTGTGAAATTTTTGTTTGTTTGTTTTGTTTATGAGGGTGAAGCCCACATAAGCTCATAGGCTTGTGCGTGGGTAATGAAATGGATGATAGATGACGACTACTTTTTAGGTAGTCGGGACCGACGGCTTATCGTCTCCTCCGAAAGACGGGGTGGTCGTATCTATGTGATTGTGCTGTGGTAAAAAATTGTTCTCCGCTTGGGATTCGAACCAGGGTCCACCTGTTTATCAGACCGGCGCTTTATCACTCCTCCAACGAGCCACCAATAAATTGGAACTTCTTCAAATTCGCGATTGGACCCCATATCTAGACGTAGAATTTCATCCTTGATATGCCAGTAGTATTAAAATAAAGCTCCTGGGTAGAAGAATTCGAAGGAAATTTTATTTTTTTGATTAAATTGAAAAATCGCAAAAATATTACTTTCTTTTGTATAGCACTTCTCTCACAATCATGGGTTGTAGTAAAAATAAAGTTTTTTACATCAAAATGACGAGGAGAATTCGCGCTTTCTAATGGTTTTTGAATTTTCTATATCCGACCAATAATTACGTTTCAATTAATGAATATGTTTGTCAATGTCGAGTCAACTCCATCAAAAAACATGAAATTTTCGAGAAACTTTTTTGTTTGAGAAGATAAGTGGGTGGTCAAAGCGAGAAAGTTGTTCAAAAACAATTGACATTATTTTTCCAAATGTCGAAAATAGTTGGAAGATTGTAATTTGGCCTCTCAATACTTTCAAAGTAAGGAGAGCGGTATATGCATGAATCATTGTATGTTAAAGATTGGAGTTGTTGAAGCTAATTGACTTGGATATTTGAGCTGCGAATAGCTGGTTTATCATAAAAATAGTGAGTTTCACACCTCGTGATTTTTCCAAAGCTACGCTGTCACTTTTAACATAGTTGAATGGGTTTGCATTAGAAGAAGTTTTAATTTCACGCAATATATGACAACGTAGCTATTTCTCGGGTGGAGGGGGAATTAGTCAACTTAGGGCTCTATAAAAAGCCCTTTTTATAGAGCCCTAAGTCAACTTAGATTGTGCCGACTATAATGTTGAATCCTATTATATTTAGCGAGCAATTTCTGTATGTATGTATGTGGAACCACCGAACCACGGATCTAGAAAACGGCTCTAACGATTTCCTCGAAATTTGAAATGTAATATAACCGTGATGGAAAAATAAGATTGCACCAGGTCTCATGTCTGGGAAAACTCTCTGGCAGGATTAATAAAAGAATAAAATATTCCTTATTCAGGCATAATCCAAGTACTGCATATAATGGCTGTTATCGTTAGCTGACCAACGCTATCCAGCTGGAGTAAATAGAGTTAAATTCGAGTTAGAGTTAAATTCAAGTGAACACATGTTCATGACTGTTAAAAATTGATCATATCAATTGTGATCAAAAAGTGATCATATAAATTCTGAATTTATTTTTTACAAGGAGGTTCCTTGATTTTTTACAATATAGTACATTACACTACAAGCACAGAAAGTAGGTGTTTATGGTATGAGGATACTTTCCTGGGCGAGGCTTGCCGAGCCCGGGAATATGTTATCCAAATACCGTAAACACATTTCTGTGTGAGTTGAGTATGATACTTTTTGCCACACTGCGAGAATAAGAATAATGAATATTGTATAAGAATGTTTGCAGCGATCGCTGATTCGAACTGAAGTAGGCTAAAGCAGAAAAGCAGTGCATTGTCGCTTGATCTAGCGGCCGGATAGGTAACTACCAGTCTCTTTCTGTGCAATGACAAGGCCTTTCAGGCAAGTTCAGGGCCTGCCTCTGTAACTGGCTTAGTTTCAGGGGGATCAAGGTGGGTCCACACGTTCCGCCTCCGTCCCTAGGGGGAATCAAGGCGAGTCCCAATGGCACGCCTCCGTAACTGTGGTGCTAGCTCTGCCTGGAGCTATGCTCTGGTATGCTAACGCGGGTACAGAGGGCTCTGGGTGGACCGGCCGGTAGAGGTTAATCAAGTCTCTTTCTGTGCACTAGCTCCAAAAGAGCCCTCTTTCGGAGCTAGTAGCAAAACCGCCTGTAAATGGCGTCTTTCAAATCTCTTTAGTGCACAGAAAACAGCTGCTTTCTGTGCAGTGTGGCGAAAACATATTTATGTAATTCAACAGTTCGGCCGCAGCTTCAGAGCAAAGCTCGGTACCAGATATTGATTTTTTAAATCTTCCTGTTTCACGGACTCTGTACCTTATCCCATCAAATGACCTACCGGTACCGACATTGTTCAAGAAGTGATTAGAATAATAATTTAATGATTTATCAATAATGATTGAGAAAGAAACGGTAATAATAATTCACCTCGTGTCAACGATTGTGAAAACATGACTTTGGCTAGCTGATAGATGATTTCTTCAAGAGAGTATTCAGTGTACAAGAAGTCAGCCACCTTCAATCTTTCCAATAGGTCTTCGTAGTCGTCATCAACCAGTCCCTGAGATTGCAGTAGTCTTTGTTTTGATTCTGCAAAATTAAAAATAAAAACAATAATATTTCATAAATTGAACTCCAATAGTATGAATGATTATTGAATTTTCACTCGTAATATTTTGGGCTCTCAGTGTGTGTTACTACTTGTTATTCACTTATTCCATGATTTTTCTCCGTAGACCTGCTAATTATTATTTTCATCTTATAAATGCTTATATAATTGAAGGATGAATGATTTAAATATTGAAAATATGAGAATTTAATTTCAAATAGAAAAATATAGTTGGTTGATAGTGTTGAATATTGAGTAGTACGATGATTGAAAATTTTAATAAATCTTCAATCATGAACGGACATACATAATAAGAGTAGATGAATTGAAACACTATTGTATTCTATTGTATTGAACTGAATGTCCACAGCTCAAAGGCTGAGGCCGCACTGCCGGTAGGTAGAGCCTGGAGGGTGGAGGGTAGTTGGTAAATCTATAGAACATACACACCATCCACAGTAATACATTGTATGAATGGTATGTGTTCAGCCGCCATCTTGAAATTCTTAAATATGGACAACATAACCTCAAAAAACAGAATGACGTCATACCATTCATACGATGTATTACTGTGGATGATGTGTATGTTCTATAGATTTACCAACTACCCTCCACCCTCCAGGCTCTACCCACCGGCAGTGCGGCCTTAGCCAAACTGCTTCCTAGAGAATACACTTGATGAAAAAATCAAACTATACAATGATTTAAAAAAAAACATTTCAATAGTAATGAATAGTTTATTCTATACTTATGTATAACGTATCATATTTTCATATATATTCTTGAATGAATTTTCTTGGTAAAAAATTGAGACCTGAACAGGACATATAAGGTAAGTTACAGTTTCACACAAAGAATTCTTAAACATTAATTCACTTGCCTATCCTTGTGAGCATTCAGGAGTTGAAAAATTATATCCCAGACTAGTAAGTCAACCAGTATTTTCGCAATCATTTTTTAATTACATTCTCACATTATTTATATAGCTGTATCATAATATTAATTATGGGTACAGGCCCATCGTAGCCCCCTATAGTCCATTCACGATCACTTGAGACTAAATAAACAAACTTTTTGAGTGTGTGAGCGTGTAATGGAAGGTCTTCTTCTATGCGAAGTTGGTTGCAGTTGAACAGCTGACTCTTGTCTGGAGCTGTGATTGGCTACAGTCCGACTCGTCTTGTCTCAAAACTGTTGTCTGGAGCTGTGATTGGCTACAGCTGAAGGCTTGGCCGAAAGCTTCGCATAGAAGTAGACCTTCCATTACACGCACACACACTCAAAAAGTTTGTTTATTTCGTGTCAAGTGATCGTGAATGGACTATAGATTGGATACGGTACTGGTATAGTCTGTCCAAGCAAAGAAGACTTTATTGATTCGAAACTTGTAAATAAGGTCTCAGAATTTTTTGTAGCTTAGAATGTTTTCTTTAATTTAAGACTAATTTTGTTATTTTTGAACCAATACTGCCCGAGCTGGAGTTATTTTCCCATCTTACCAGAATGCCTCGTTTGCCTGTACGGTTCTACTAGTTCCTTTTTACATGGATGAAGCGACAAAAAACAAACAGTACCGGTAAATAAGAGTATTATTATGTTATTTCTAAAATATTTTTGGGATGATACTCACGCAGCAGTGGATCACTTTCCATGGACTCGATGTTTTTCTTGCTCATCTGTTCCCTGAGTTGTTGACGCACTTCCATCAGTTCAGATGCCTCACTCCTCGCCTGCTTGGCTCTCTCCAGTAAATCTAGATTCTTTCTCATCTGGTGAGACTGCTCCTGGACATTGGAAGTATAATCAATTATTACTCTCTTTTTTGAATAAATAAAGATTCATAGAGTTGTTATGGGATAAATAATATGAATGAATGTTTTCATTATATGTTAACGTTTTCATAGATATAATAAAAGACTTTGGAGTTTCTACGTAATTTCTTATTACCGTATAGCCTAGTTCACTAGCCAAAATAAGAGAGACAATCATATGCAAGCTGTCATTTTGCTGTCGTTTCTTAGGCGAATATCAACAAATTTATTTGAAGATTTTATAATAATTCAAATTGTAAGCGTATTTTGAACAGAATCTGTCCTTTGTTTTCATATAGGCTATTAAGCATAATCTTGTTTACAGAATTGGCAATATTTCACTGCATCTTCAGTTCAGTATAGTGGTACTGATATTGAGTAATCACATTCACAATATAAATTTTATTATAAGT
The DNA here is from genome assembly GCA_017141385.1 of Sogatella furcifera. Taxonomy (NCBI): domain Eukaryota; kingdom Metazoa; phylum Arthropoda; class Insecta; order Hemiptera; family Delphacidae; genus Sogatella; species Sogatella furcifera. The sequence continues at coordinate 6,217,222 of CM029554.1, forward strand.
ACGGAATTGTCCTGAATAACGGCAGAATTAGTATTTTAAATCATGGACCTAGAATAATGCCAAGTGATCATCTTATAATAAATTTTATTGTGATATAAGCTTACCGTAGCTATTATTTCAATGAGTATCAACAATGATTTATTGGATGTATAATATCATATGAAGCTATCAACTTTGGCAAGAGTCGATGGTTTATTTACGATTTTAGTATTCCATAGTACAGACCAATATGAGAATTAAACTTCAAACTTAGGGCTATTTTAAATAATTGATAGATAAAATGAAAAAATCAAACACCCTTTTTCAAACTTTTAAAAGTATATTATTGAAAATAATGTGTGAAAATAATACTTTTAAAGTTTAAAAAAGGGTATTTGATTTATTTCATTTTATCTATCAAGAACAATATATGAGGATATATACTTTATATGGAATAGAGTCGTACAGTATAGATTACGATCATATCTATAATTATTTATTCTCGCACTGATAATAAGTTGTTATAGTTTAATATATGAATAAAATCGTATTTTCCAATAAGAGACATGCGATTTATTTTTTATTGTACTGCAATATGCAATAGTATGAAAAAGCAAGTGAATTTGCTACAGACATTTTTTCAGAAAAATAGTGTTTGGATTTGATAAAAGCTTCAAAGTTGATTCTGAAGGAAAGAGTTCAGTTTTAGTGGAACCACTGCCCATTTACTGTGATTTTCATGCGTTTGGATTCTTGAGTTGTATGGATTTTCGTTCTGTAAGGAAAGTTTTGAATATAAGTCTTCAGATTTATTAAACTCATAACTCTTATATGCAAATCTATTCTGATAGAGAATTGAACTATGAACTTAGAGCTATTTAAAATAATTGATAAATGAAATAAAAATAATCAAATACACTTTTTTAAAACTGGCCTTTTTATAAATAATAATACTTTTAAAGTTAAAAAAAGGTTATTTGATTCTTTTCATTTTATTTATCAACTATTCTGATAGTTATTAATTATATTAATTATTATAAGTTATATTGATAGCTATTAAATATATTAATTATATTAGAAAAAAATTTAATGTTACAAAAATATCACTAAACCGTTTTTAGATTGGGACTATAGAATAGTGAAACCGCTATATTCATGTAATACTGAGTAGGTATTACTATATATATCTAATGAATTTTTTCTCGATAGGCCAATATGAATAACAAGGAAAGAGCAATAATAAATCACAATAGAATGATAAAATGAATGAGGAAAAAAACAAATCACAATAAAATGAGAAAATTATTAATATTACTTACGGCTCTGTTGATACCGTCCTTCTGTACTTGTTCAGCATAATGTGACTGCAGGTAATTCAGGATGAATTTGATTTCCTCCAAATAATTAATTGCTTCTTCTCGGGTCATCTACAAATAAAAACGATTAAAATTATACGTAGTAGGCTAATTTTATTCATATGTAACAAGATTATCAAATTTAGGACAGACAAAAGTTGACGATATTTCACTATATTACATATTCTTTGCTCATCTTATTATTCCAGAACAAAATTGAAAAAAAAACTACATGTATAACAGTAGGCCTATTAAATCTTACAAATTAAAGACCACTGCATAGAGAAAATTATATTAATATTTTGTTGAGAAATTGAAATCACAATATTTATAGAACTATCACGATAAGGATAAAATCATCATAATGTAGGAGCAGAGCTAAGATAGTAGCCTCTACTTGCATTCAAATGTAAACTACGCCCAGAGCTCAAACTTTTTTGCTCATAGAGGTCTATATAACGTGAATAAATATTAACATTATTAAACTCACATATTAAAAACCACAGCCTCAGCAACTAGTATGAGGGTAGGCCTACTGTGAATCATAATTCTTTTTCACAATAATTATATTAGTAGCCCTGAAAGCATATTGGACATTGGAGGTAATGAAAATATAATTACATATTAAAATAACAACAACCTATTCCCTTTTTTCAATTTTAATTATCATTGTATAGAGATTTATTCCATTTTATATGTAATCTTCTGTGTACTTTATGTGTACTCATAATATAAAATAATCTACCTCATCAGGCTACCAATCAAATAAAGGCTACTCTGCAAAGCTATAGACGTGCAGCTCGAGCCGTCGCTTAGGAATGCTACCTTAAGTTTAATATTAAAGTAAATCTTGGAACTCACATATCCTTCTTGTAGGAAGTCCTCAATAGCCATGGTTACACCTTTCTCATCGCCAACCCAGAAGATATACTCGGCCATGTCCATGGGGGAAAACTGAACTCCGGATCCTGATCTCATCATAGGCTCTACCTATAAAAATTGAATGTATTCAATTATTTAAATACAGTATCAAAATTGAATATATATCAGAATATATTTACAAAATCAATTTGGTGATAAATAAATAACAGAAAAATAGAATAAGTAGGCCTACTCACTCATTCACAATACTGTACCTACAAGATTGGTTACGAAATTGTCCTAAATAAATAAAGTAATTTGTTATTATAAATTTCTCTTTTGAACTTTCGTGTTTTGATAAATTAAACATTCGCTTGAAATTAATTTTTTTGGTGATAAATAGATAACAAGAGAATAAAATAAGTGCTCACTCATTCACAATACCTACAAGATTGAAGATTGGTTACGAAATTGTCCTAAATAAATAAAGTAATTTGTTATAATAAAATTCTCAACTTGAACATTCTAATTTTAATAAATTAAGCATTTGTTTGAAATTAAATAAATGTCATTTTATTGGTATATATTATGTTTACTTAGGTATTTGAATGAATGCTTAATTATCTGTTTCATTTCAAAAATAATATTGAATTTTCTCAATAAGCATTGAAAATTATTCTATGAATTATAATTATGATTAGACTACAAAATCCTATTGAAAATCATCAATTCCTAGAAGAAATTCATTCATTCATAAGTTGGAAGTATAAGTTATACTGACAATAATAATGTGATGATAACATTAAAAATGATTACAATATAGTATTTGCTTCATGGCTCAACAAAAGTTTTGATTTTTTTTTGTGAATATTATTTCATAAACAATTATAACAGCAAAACTAACATTCAAAACTATTGACAAATTCTTCAAAATAGTGTTTAATAAAGCAGCTTTGTTTGTGTTGAAAGCCGTGATTCAACATTTATTTATTAGCATACCGTACGGTATGCTACCTACGTATGTTGGTTTTTTATAACTGTGTTGTGAAGATAACAAAAAGAATAAATCGAAATTAAGAGTATAGATGCCAAAGATTGGTATTGAAGTAACAACCGAAACTTTGTAATAAAAATGTAGTTTGACAAAATCAAGTCTTTTTAATCAATAATAATTATTGATTATAATTTTCAAATTATTAATTCTAATGTTTCGGTATAGAGTTTCGGTATTAATATTATTGATTACTCATTCATCTTAGGAATACGGTAAATGAATATCACATATGACTGATAAATGACTGATCACATAAAATATAACTTATAATCAGTTTGATGTCTATAGAAATCCTACATTGTTCTATAATACATAGATACGTATCATAACCGTTCTTACATTGTTTTCATCATATTCTTGTCGGGCGAACTGCGACTTTCTCTTGTTATTGTTCATCCTCGGTCCCTCTTCATAAACTTTGTGAATATTTTTTTCGGGAATGTGAACTTCGGTGCGAACGTGAGAGAGAGGCTTGGCTACCGATTTATCATCTTTCTCTTCCATTTTCTGATGGATTCTGGCCAGCAGTTTGCCGTTCTTATCGACTGAAACATTTGTAAATTTTATTCTATCTACCAATTTCAATACATTTAATACTATTTTAATACAGTTGGTGAAGTGGAGAGATTTTAATTAGTCACCAATTCATTGAAAATAATCTATAGATTGTGTATATGAAGAAAAAATATAGCCATTTACTGTAGCTACAATAAGTGAAACCCTTATTTTTCAATATAACATTTGATAAAATAATGTCCTTCATTCAGTCCGTGGAGCATATATGTTGTTAGGCAGATTAGCGAAGATGACATTCATATTGACAGAGTGGATGACATCGTCTGTTGAACAGAAACAAATTTTTGAGATAGGTTTGGACAGCTTTTGCACTCTTATCTAGTTTTCTAGACGTTCATCCATTTTTCAAAGGTTTTTACACGTCTAAAAAGTGAGGTCAAACTAAAAAAGTCATTTCAACCTCTAAAAAAATTATGTTTAGGAAAAAACAATTTTAATCATCAGAAAATCTCGAAACCCCTTTTTCAATGTACAGTAAAGCTTTCTTCTCCATATTCATAATCAATAAATAATGATGAAATCAATTTTCTTGAGGAATTAAGGCTACCAAACCAAAGGCTACAAAGGAAAAAGGCTACCTTTCTCCCTTATATTCATAATCAATAAATTATTAAATCGACTTTCTTGAAGAATTGGTGGCTTATTCAAATTTTCCTGTTCCACTATGACTAACACTGTTATTTTTAGAACAATGAATGAACAGAGTAAAATTTAAAAAAAAACAATTATTCAACTCCAATTCAACTTTCTTGCTATAATCTGTTGTCTGTTTATAGATCCGGTAACTAAAAAACGACCCACGTTTAGTCGTTAACAAAGTTATGATGAAACTTTCAAAAACAAACAAACTTGGGAAAACGGTTTAGGCTACTTTTCACGTTGATAAAAAGCGGCCATAAGCTGTTGAGATAAAAGGAGAAAGAAAAGGCATTCCAGTAATGTGACTCTCCATGTGTAAAGAAGCGGATTCTATAGGGCGCAGATTGCTTTCAAACTGAAACTGGCATTCTTCCCCCCCAAATTCCCCCTTCCCACCACCAAAAAAAGAGAGGAAAAGAATTTCCAACGGAGAAATAATGTCAGCTCTGCGTTCAAAGCGTCACACACACATGACCTAGAATCTCTCGACAAAGAGAGATTTTTTCCAATTTTTTCCACTTTGCTTCATCGCCGTCTAATGAAAGGTGGAGCAAAGATGATTTCAAAATGCGCGGAAGTAGGATGGGATGGATGCGTTGAAGATGAAAACAATGGAAATTCATATACAGGTAGGCTTTTAATGTAGTATGTAGAGATGGGCTGAGCCTGCAATATTTGACTGAGTATATTTTATTTACATAATTTTATACACTCTAGACTAATGTAGATCCACTGAAGCCTACACATATAGTTTAAAACCATCACGTGATAATAATAATAATAATCATTTATTAATTGAGTCATATACTCTTGAGTCATATACATACTACTTGGCAACTCAGTCCAATAAATAATTCTGATTGGAAGTAATGAGCAGATGCTGAAAGTTCATGCTAACAGAAATATTATTTGTGAAGTAGGCCGAATACAGTTATATAAAATATTTTGCTACACAGTAAGTATTGAGTAATAATAATGTAAGTTCAATTCATCATTAGTAGCCTAGTTTTTGATGAAATTTATTTAAACTTTTTTCATATTGCCTCTCTTCTCTACATTATTCCCAATTTACCGAGTTAGATTTAATTATACGCTCATCCATCTACTCAAGTTATATGTGAATAGATGAATAAGTAAATAAAATACGATCGAACTTGCAAGCAGTTTGAATTATTTCAACAGTTTTCAATTAGTTTTTCAATTTAGTTTTTCAATTCTATTACCTTCTTCTTGAGTCTCTGATTGAATTTCTTTCTGTCCATTGATACTTTGCATCACTGATGAATGACTTTTCACTAAGGTCATGCTTCCACCTGGAAAACAAGAACATCATAATATTAAAATGATGTGACGTTAGAATGAAGAGAGAATGTACAATTTTTTCAAACTAGAGACAGAACTGAATAAAAAATAACAGCAAGTAGGCTTATATTATAATTCACATACTTTGAATATATAAAGTTTTCTTCAATTTGAAGGTTCAATATTGAAGGTTTCTTCAATTTGAATTTATAAAATAGAATAAAAAATATTCAAAATTCCTCAATAAACGTGGGCCTATATAGACGAATAACATAATACCAAGTTCCATATCATCACAAACCTAATTTCCTAATAATTTCAATGTTTAGAACATTAGAAGAAATAAAATATACAGAATTTTATAGTAGGCCTGTATAGACGAATAACATAATACCAAGTTCCATATCATCAGAAAACCTAATTTCCTAATAATTTTAATGTTTAGAACATTAGAAGAAATAAAATATACAGAATTTTACGCAAAAGATTCCATTATTTATCGACGTAAACAGAGTTTATTGATCTTATTTGTGTTTTCATCAGTTATCTGTTGATTTTGTAATATTTCTTATTGCACTTACACTGTTCATGTCTTATAAGACTATTAGAAGAATATAAGCTTTCTCATTCCTATTCATATTTTCAAATTCATAGTATGACAACTTCCAATAATCATAATCTATATCTAAAAATCAGTAACAAATAAATAACCCAATTGTGAATCAATTAACTAGTCTAGTGGTACTAGATTGATTACTCCACTAATATCAGAATACTCTAATTACTAATAATTATACTCACTACTGACTGGCTTCAGGTTCTCCAATTCTAGGACATCCTTGTCAATATTCTGTAAAAGAAAAACATGATTATCACATCTATAAAATACCAATATAATATTAATAATTATGTTTTCAGTTATTTCAGTTGGAATTACTTGAAATTACTGAGTTTCAAAGTACCAGATAATGTATTTTAGTTTATAATGTTTTTTAGTTTCAAATATCAAAGATAATGCATTTATGAATAAGTATTCAATGATAATGTAGGCAAAAAAGTTTACAAAAATGAAAATATACCAGACACTGATAAGACCGGTTGTAAAATATGGCTGTGAAGCTTGGGTTCTTAGCTCTCAAAACACAAATGCATTAAGGATCTTTGAGAAAAAATACTGTAGTAGTTTAGATGTTGAGTCGGGTAGTCAGTTTCAGTTGGTAGCCTACCAGAGCGCATAGAATATTGGGCGTGAAAAGAAATTTATTACTTTTCATAAAAAATTCTCAAATAACAGAAGTTCATTTCAGAAAGTTTATTAACAGAAATAATAGAGCTTTTTTGGATCAGTCAACTCAGGTAACACTTATAATCAGACGCGTAAAACTGAAAGACAGAGAACGTCTTATTTAGAATAATTATGAACTTCCGTATGTCAGAGAATATTTTAGCGTTAAAATATTAGACAACGTTGGAATGTTGGACAGTAAAAGCGTCCCACCATAAGCTCCATAAGTGTTACACCGAGAGCGGAGTGGAGTCTAATTCAATTTCACTGTAATCATATAAAATTGAATATTGTTGGGGGGAGAAAATTGAAAATGAAGCCGGTTTCATGTTTCTGACTATAAGCTCGGCTTAAAATTTTGATTATGGAGATGGATATTATGATTGTTGAAACTAGTGAGGGAGAGAAACAAGAGAGAGATATTGATTGAAGTAGCTAATTATTTTATTCCAAAACAGGAAAATGATAGAAGTCACGACAGTAGTAGAGTGAGATAAATAATAGAATATACAATGTCATTTTTGTAATTGAGAAAAAACGTGATCAAGCGCATTTAGATCTGAGTTATTTATGTTGAGAAATGCTTACATTTTATTTTATTCTGTTCATTTTTAGTGAGGCATTATCATCAAACCAAAATAGATTATTTTTTTACAAACACGTTTTACCTTTTTTGAGAGATTTTATAAATTGTAAAACACATCACTTAGCTAATTTGTGACTTGTTCTACTGTTTTGAAATACTGTATTCATTGGAGCTCAACATTTTTCCTCATAAAATATTCTGGATGAAGGATATTTCAGTAGAGGCTATTGAAAATTTCGAATTTATCCTATCCTATCTACATATATCTACATCCTATCTATACTACAAATATTTGACTAGCTGTATTTGACCAGCCATTTGACCCATCCATCTTCTTCTGATTCCCTATAGTGTAGTGCTCCTTCTAATGCTATTATAGGTCTCTTGAAAAAATTAGAAAGATAAAAATATATAATTTTTGAAAACTTAAATTCATTCTATTCGATCATTCCTGAGTTGGAAAAATGTACTAGAAAAGAAGCAAATCAATCATAACTATTTCAAGACAATCTAAAATAATTATGAATTGGGATTTTTTATGTGTCACATTTTCTATCACAATGTATGAGCAATCTTGAATAATTGAAGGAACAATTAATCGCTGGCGGCTCGTGCCCACGAAACAAGTGAAGTGCCTGTATCTTTAAATGTAAAGCACTTCACCTGTTTTGTGGGCACGAGCCGCCATTGCAATTATTCAATCAATCTCTTGATAAATAATATTAGTGGAATAGTCTGCGAAGATCAAGTAAGCTATAACATAATTTCTGTGAATATCTCTAAAAAATGAACTCCAATGAATACATACAGAAATAAGTTTTGCCTCAAATTTTGAGATATTTACCAGAAATTTTGTTAGCTCAGCTGAACTTCGCAGCTTGTCCTAGTAATATGAGTAATGAGGAGATTAAAATATTCTCCGAAATATAAAATATAAGTGACTCATAAAAATTCTAATTTACATTTATTATTTCAGATTGCCTTAAAATAGTTAGGCTATGAATGAATTATTGACGTGCTTGTTTCTCTCGTGCATTTGTATAATATACAATATCTACTGTACACTATTTGTACAAATTCCAATTTCAAACTGATGGTCTCACTTACAAACGAACAGCCTCAAGATTATCAAAGTTTTTTCTATTTTAGAAAGATTTTAGAGATTCTATTTTAGAGTTTCCTCTATTTTAGAGACACATGATTATTCTCATGTGTAGACTGTAGAGCCTGATTCAATCAGGCTTAATCATATTATTCATTCACATAGGACTAGAAATAAGAAGAATTTATTCAGGTAGACTTGAACTTTTTATATTTGGTTGCCAACACATCTATGAATAGCTAAACTAAGTAAGAACTAATGAGATTCTATGTGAATAAAAGCGCTAGAGAGTCTACTCTATAGTAGGTAAAGACTCAGATTCTTCCTAGTGAACACTAGAAGCAGAGACATTGTATTATTAGTTGTCTCTGCCAATACATTGTCTCTGCTAGAAGAGAGCTTACTAGTTTATTCACTTCGAAGCGAGTGTTTACTACCCGGGCGAGCGTTAGGTATAAGTAGTAGTAAAGACTTTACTAGACAGACCGTACTAGCTAGAGTTTACTCATTTTATAGTCACTTGGCCCAATATCTACAATATCTGCCGTATTATAAAAGGCCTACTGATGAATAAGAGGTGAAAATAGAAATATTGTATAACTCCTGGATATCAATAAATGTTTTTCAAGCAGTATAGAATCTGGGAAACTATTATACCCTCAACCCCCTATATATTGCTACACTGTCAATTATGGAGCGCTAAATTGTATTGTATCCTCAACCCTCTACACTGTCAATATAGAGACAATCTGTATAACTATAGACTATCCAACTATAGAGCGCTAGATTGAAAAGAGAATTATTGCAGAACAGAAACTGGCCCGAGGCAAGTCTAATCAATGTGGGCGTTCTCTCTCGTTATTCAGGACCAATGTAATTGAATTGAAATCAGCTTAGCTGCTTGTTAGTGACATTCAAATCGGCGCCAATCTAATGGAAGCCGTCCCATTTTGTCTGTTCTTTTTCTGGCTCTAATTATTCGTTGCCTTGTTTTTGCTGCTCCATGCTAATCGGAGGGATGTGTTTTCCAAATACACAATCCGATTGGAAAGAATCAGAGTCAGTATGGCACTGATTTTTCATGAGGGATCGATAAAATTTCTCATTTGCATTTCAAATGCGAATTATTTTGGAGCTTCATGATATCACATCATTAACCATTAACCAAAAGGCGAAAAAGTGAAACTTCCTCGGTTTTAAAAATAATGTGTAGACTATGATATTTTATTAGTTCATTCATATGTCTTGAATTTGACACGACTGACCTATTAAGGTTTAGCCTACTCGATAAAATTGATAGGATTTAGAGTTTGATGAGATTTAGAGATTACCGTATTTTCTCTAGACTCAAAAAATGAACCTTTCATTATTGCGAAATGAACATTTGTAAAGTCTATACAATCAAAGAATACATTCTGGCAAGATGGGGAAATCATTCAAGCTCGGTCAATACTGGTTCAAAAATTATAAATGAATCAGTCTTAAATAGTAAAGCAAAATATTTCCTATAATTTAAACAAAATTCATGATTCATACATATAATTACAAACAGCATTCGTCTATGAACAAATTTGAATAAATCTCATCGAATTCCTCTCATCTTTATTTTGTCCAAGCCTTTTTTCAACGGACAACTCGAGCTACCGCTTGGCAATATGTCACTTTTAGAATAAGTGTTTTGGGCGAAGTTAAGGCACAAGGGCCCTCCTCGTTTCATCTATCTACCTATATCTAGCGCTTTCATCCCCTCGCATTCCCACTCTCACACTCTCTCACTCTGTTTCTCTCTCTCTCTCTTAATAAAGGCAATTTATCTATCTATCTATCTATCTCACTCTCTTTCTCTCTGTTCCCGAATAATGAATGTCCCTTGAGGATGATTGTCATCAACAGCATCTGTCTGGCTGACTGTCTGCTAAGCCACGTGTATTAATTGCTTGTATACATGTCATCTCTAGCAGTGGGGTAGCATGTAACACAGGTGGGCAATTAGAGGGACAGGTATGATTGATTGATGTCGGGAGAATACTGATTCAAATATACACAATCAATTATTACCTTGTATAATATCATTCACTGATTTGAACATTGTATCAAATGAAAGAATAAAAATAATCTTTCCTAGTCCCCACAGGTCTATTTCTGTGATATCATATTTTATGTGCTTCCATACAGATACATATATGTATCCCAATTTTCAAAGAATTTGTTAAAATAGAAATATTATTCAATACCGTACGTTTTCTAATGGAATATCAAGCTGAATGTAATTTCATGACTAACTTCATTCTATTCCTACATTCCAATACTTTAACAGATTCGACTTTCACACAGCTTCACGTTCGACATATTATTTCATCATTCTTATGCTTCCTATAAGCATTGTTATACTTTTCATCGATCAAAATCATTAAAAACCGTGTTTCATCAGAATCATTTATTTGATATCAGAAGTTTGTTTGTATACACAGCTTGCCTGACTCCACCCATGTGATACCAGTTTCAAACATTACTGCCCGGTTTTTCCAAGCACACTCAAATTTGAGGGACCCTCAAGTTTACTACATTATACTCATCATAGGAAATGTCAGCTGTTCATCAAAATTTGAGGGTCCCTCAACTTTGAGTGTGCTTGGAAAACCCGGCATACGAATTTTGAGCGTCCTTTTTAGTTTATAAATTTTAAAAGATTTAATGAAACTTGGCAAACATAATTATTATGATGTACACAGACACATCATGTGATTGCCAAGTTCTTCTCAATAGTATGGAACTCTAGTTTTTACAATAAATTCACATTAATAAACTCTATTAATTTACATTATTTAATTTTTATTTAATTATTCTATCATCTTTACTATTTAATTTTATAAATAAATAAGGAGTACTAAAAACCACACGTTGAGAAATCATGCTGTGTGAGTGGAACAAGGCTAACAGAGATACTGACTCAAAATCATAATTTCACAATCAAAATCATTGATTACTTTACAATATACGTAGTAGGATTACCGACCTCTAGCTTACAACAGGGATCTGATGACATTATCTAGCATTTCATGCAGGGTTCGAGCAATTGTTATTGAATCACATGTTGTAATTTTGTAATACTGTAACCAGGTTCACCGCGTGTTTGGCGCAATGACCTCTGTTTGATGCAGTCGATTGCTTTCCAATAACCAGCTTATTCCACAATTTCTGACCAAGCTTCGATAGTTACCGCTAATTAACCATTTGCCAGTGATAGGGAGAAGAGGAAAAAGGTAGAACAGAAGCTCCACTCGAAAACGGAATTAGAGGGGATATGAAGAAAAAGAAGAAATGGAGGTGGAGAAACTCCAACTGATTTAGGAATTGAAAGATAAAAGTTAGAATAAGAAGATGTGAAAGGAAAAAAGCTCTACGTGGAGGAGAAATAAGTGTGGGAAGGGGAGAGTAACAAGAATAACAAGAAGAAGAAGAAGAAGAAGAAGAAGAAGAAGAAGAAAAAGAAGAAGAAGGAGAAGAGGAGAAACGTGAAAAAGCTCTACCTAAAATAGGATGAGAGTGGAGTCAAAGAAGAGAAAGAAGGTGAAGAAGCTCCATCTGGAGGAGGAATAAGAGTGAAAAGGGCAGGAGAAGATGAAGAAAGAAAAGATAGAGAAGCTCCACCTAAAGCACGAATTAGAGGAAAAAGAGCAGAAGGAGAAGAGGAGGAAGAAACAGGAATTAGAGTGGCAAGGGCAGGAGAAGAAGAGGGAAAAGGTAGAGAAGCTCCACCCGAAAAATAAATTTGAGAGAAGAAGGAAGAAGAAGAACAAGGAGAAGCTCTAGATGAAGCATGAATTAGAGGAGAAATGATAAAAGAAGAAGGGGAAAAGGTGGAGAAACTCCACATGAAGTAAGAATTGAAGAAGAAAGGAAGGGAGAAGGAAAACAAGAAAACGTTGGAGAAGTTTACCTGGAGCAGGAATTGGAGAAGGATGGGAGAATCTAGGAAAAAAAGGAAAAGGTTAGGGATGCTCTGGTGCAAGGATTAGAGGGGGAAGGGAGAGAAGAAGAAGAGAAGAAAGAGAAGAGGAGGAGGAAGAACAGGAAGATGAAGAGAAGAAGAATAGGAGTAAAAACTCAATGTAGAAGAAGAAGAAGAAGAAGAAGAAGAAGAAGAAGAAGAAGAAGAAGAAGAAGAAGAAGAAGAAGAAGAAGAAGAAGAAGAAGAAGAAGAAGAAATAGGAGGAGAACGTGAAGAAGGAAGAGAAGTGAAAGATCGAGGATGGTGAGAAATTAGAGAGGAGTATCCAATGGCGGTTAAATCAAGTGGGCACCAATGAACTAATTGCATGGCTTTGATTCAGTTCAAAACCGACGTTGCAGCAAACGTATCATACCCCAATATCATAATGGCGGGATGTAGTTATGATTTTGATCATGCTTCATGCTCTTCATATCTATCTATGTCCCTGACTCGGTGTTAAGTATATTGTGTGTGGGTAGCATTCTAAATGAGTTTATATAATTTTCACCATAATCAATACCTATCTAGTTTGATATCGAGTAACCTAATAGATTGCAGCATTGCGGAATTAGCTTTTGTCCAGTTTGGAATCCCTTTGTAGAATAATACATAAAATAAAATTGAGAATAATACTCGTATGTTTACAATAGAAAAAAACCTAAAGATGGTAAATTATTCATAAAAATTGAATACCATGTTAATCCACTCATAGTTCCAATGTAATCAATATGATTACAGAAAAACCTATAAATCGTAAATTATTAATAAATTCAATTATTAATTGAATATCATGTTAATCTACTTAGTAAATATATTCCACTGTAATCAATATGATCTGAAATTATGAATTTGTTTGAAATAATTCTTCACTCACCCCATCAATAACACCCGATCCATGAACAGCAGCATTGTTTCCTGAAAAAGAATAACATTTGCAGATTAAGAAATGATTAAAAAACGGACGTATTCGAACTGAATAGATGAATATTGAATATAATAAGATATATATATATTATATATAATGTTAATATAAGATAATCTTTGAATGTTCACAATGAAATAATCTATCATTAAAAAAATATTTTTCTGGATAAAATCATGAACAATAAACGAGAAAGCATAGACACGTCAAAGCATTGGCAATGCGTATGTGTAAGCATTTATTTTTGCCAGGACTGTGTCGTATCGTAGTTATGGTTTGTCATAGCAACAGTAGCCACCTGGATGGATTAGTTCACTTTATCTCAAGTCATAGTGAATGAGGAAGTCTGCTTGAGGAGAAAACTACACTCCTCTTCGACAGAATTAGGATTCTTCAACTTCAATTTTGTACATTACATAACATAACAATATTATGCAAATTAGAAATTATACTTATTACACTGTTCGCTTGAATAAACTGAGTATTGACTGATAATACAGGGTGTTTCAGGAGAAATGTGCAATACTTCTCAGGCTGATTCCTTACACCAAGTAGACAAAAAAGTTCCATGGAACCAACTCCCAAAAACGCTTTGTTACCGAGATAAAAATGGCGGAAAATCGAGATTTTTCAAAAAATATTTATTTTTCTAATTTTTTAAAGGCTTTACTCAGGTTCTAAAATAATCAATTCCTATGTAAAATTAGCTGAGGAATTCAATGAAACCAGTCTGAAGTCTATAACTTCAACGGTTATTGAGATAATTGGAAAAATATGCTAAAAAACGCAATTTTTCAACAATAAGGGTTATAACTGGATAAGGAATCATAAAATTGTATTTTTTATTAATGGAAGTTGAGGAGAGCCGGATTCTAAAGAAAAAGTTAAATGGCGGCGATGGTGTAAATCTTACCCAAATCTCAGAAATAGCGATCAAAAATCGCAAAATCGCTACTAAACACAAATTCATCACTTTTGTCAATTTTGCGATTTTTGATCGCCATTTCTGAGATTTGGGTAAGATTTACACAATCGCCGCCATTTAACTTTTTCTTTAAAATCCGCCTCTCTTCATCTTCCATTATAAAAAAATACAATTTTATGATTCCTTATTCAGTTATAACCCTTATTGTTGAATAATGGCGTTTTTAGTATATTTTTCCAATTATCTCAATAACCGTTGAAGTTACAAACTTGAAACTGATTTCATGTGAAAATGAATCAAATAAAATTGTTTACAGAGTTATTATGACTGGTTACAAAAAATGCGGAGTTTGGATCGATACATTGAAAATCTATGATTTATTATAGCTAGTCCATTTTCCAATGTCTGTAACTCATGCATAAAGTTGTGTCACGCAAAGAAGAGCCTTTGGAAACAAGGCTGCCATTCACTGCTGCCAGCAGCCGAAATGAAAATTGTTCTAAAATAACCAAATTTAGGAAGAAATAGTACAGGCTTAGACTATTTTTTCTGTCCTAGTTCATAATTATGTTATGATTTGTGCTATCATAAGTCAATAATTGAATAAATAAATTAATAAAAAAATATTTTCATTCGTGAAATCAATATGATTATGATTAGTGTAAAACCGGTAGGTTGGCTGAAGTGATTCTTCCCTGAAAATTTCAGTTTTGAGCATGCGTAGTTACACTCTCACTTCCTTCCGCCATCTTGCAAGAGGTTCTTCTGTTCTTAGCACAACTATAGTATCCATGATAGTATTAGTATCTTGAGAAAACAAAGAATTTTGGAATTAAAGATGAATAATGAACAATGTACAAATTTAATTTATTAAAACATTGAAATCTTCTAGCCTATTTGGTTGGAATAGCCAATTATGCTAGACATGAGTAGTTTTGCTTTTTCATTGAATAGGCTGGCTACACGAGCTATAACAGTTATATGAGCCTGGGTGAATATAGAGCGAACATAATCAACTGCTTGATAAATATTCAATGAGCAGCCCACTGTTTGCATAGCTGCTACAATCTGTCCAAGCCAAGAAGACATTCTGTCAAGATGGGTAAATGACTCCAGCTCGGTCAATATTGATTCAGAAATTATGAATTCAGTTTCAAATTGTAGGAAACATTCTGATCTACTACTTGAGATCCAATTTATATTCTTTTAACCAATATTGATTGAGCTGGAGTCATTTTCCCATCTTGACAGAATGTCTTCTTTGATTGGACAGACACTATAGCTGCTTCCAGCACGGGCTGACGAGCTCCGTTCTCCGTTGAATACAACTTCGAGTTTCAACTTGTCAGTTGATCGAATTACAGCCACGTTAGGCAAAACTCCCTTATTCCATCCTCTCCCCTTGCTCTATCATTCCTCGTCTTCTTCATCTTCTTCTTCTCCACTTCTTCTTCCTCCTGTTCTTTTCTTCTCCTTTTTCCTCCTGTTTTTCTTCTTCTTCTTTTTCCACCTGTATCTCTTCTTCATCCTGTTTTCCTTATTTTTCTTCTTCTTCCTCTAGTTTTTCTTATTCTTCTACCCTCGTTTTTTCTTTTTCTTCCTCGTGTTTTTCTTCTCCTTCTTCTTGTCTTCCTATATTTCTTCTTCTCCCTCCAGTTTTTTTCTTATTATTCTACCTCGTTTTCTTCTTCTTCTTCTTCTTCTTCTTCTTCTTCTTCTTCTTCTTCTTCTTCTTCTTCTTCTTCTTCTTCTTAATCTTCTTCTTCTTCTCCTTCTTTTTTCAACTCGTTTTTCTTCTCCTTCTTCTTCCTGTTTTCTTTCTCTACTACTTCCTCCTTTCATTTATTCTCCTTATTTCTCTTCCTCCTGTTTCCGTTAATCTTCTTATAATCATTCTTATTACGAGTTTTCTCCTTTCCAATGTTGATATTTTTCTCTTATCCTTGTCTCTTCCTCCACCCAATCTCAATTTCTTTAAAAGTAAATTGGTGGAGAAAAGAGTTCTTCAAAAAAGGATTCGACTGCTTTGACATTTTTTCCACACTTTGTATTCGTCTTTCTTCCTCCCTCCTTATTTTATTAATTTCTTCTTCATCAACCTTCTTTTTTCCCTCTATATCTTTTCGATTTCTTCCACAATCCAATTCTTTCTCAAACATATTTCTACCTTCTATGGTGTTGTGTATCCATTTTTTTTCCACTTTAAAATTTAAAACTCAATAAAAAACACTTATAAATGGAAATAAACTTACTTAATAGTAGTTAGATGGCCACACAACAGGTCGAAACTATAGTAACTACTATTAAGTAAGTTTATTTCCATTTATAAGTGTTTTTTTTATTGAGTTCTACCTTCCATCATCTTCTCTTAACATTCCTTATCTACATACTTTCCGTTTAAAAGTTTGCTGTGAGGTGAGAGAAACAATGTAGAAGAGTTGGAATAAATAATAGAGTGATGTACAATTGTACAACACTGGCGGCTCGTACCCACAAAATAGGTGAAGTGCCGTATCTTCTACTGTACAGCACTTCATGTTTTATTTGTGGGCACGAGCCGCCAGTGATGTACAAGTAGGCGAGGAACGAGAATAGAAATAAATGGACGCGATTCTAGAGCATACTGGATTAGGGGAATGGATTTAGGAGTAAAAATGCATGGTAAAGGAAGACGTGAATTTTTCAAAGGTACAAAGAATGGGATGTACTTTATAAATATTACAGGGAAGTCTGTGATCAAGAAGTACCTTTATAGGGAATGAAATAAGAGAAGAAATGGGTAATGAACAAAGAGGAAGAATTTTGAAAGGGTTCGTTCAGAATCCTCCTTATCAGAGTAAGCTACGTATTCGTTATTTTACAAAAGATATTGGAAAAGATGTGAATTTCTCAGATGAACATGAAAAGTTCTTCCATTTTACAACCATGGTAATCATCATCCTGGTAGAAAACTTATTTGATTGATTATGCCCAATTCAATAGCTCAAATGAATCGAATTGTAAAGAATAATAATGTTATAGAGAACCCCTTTCACCGCTTCAATTTTTAATAATATTATTGCAGTACTCGGTGCTAGATGCCAAATCTAGATTCCTTTATCCATCTTTTATCTTTTCAAGTGTGGTGATTTCGATAATATTATAATATTATTGAATTATTCTTTGGATTTTCTGTATTAGGATAACATTGATCTATCATTCAACTGACTTTTCTAAATGTCTGAGTCTCAGAATATTTGTTTGCAAATTCTCTTATGGCATGGATTTTCAGATAAATCTCGTTGGAGTGATGAAGCGCCGGTCTGATAACCAGGTGGACTCTGGTTTGAGTCCCTACCGGGGAGTAATTCCTTCATCTGATCACCCTCCTTAATTATTTTTTCATAAAAAAACTGTATATTTGATTGATTTTGCAAATTTTCGTCATACATTAACATTCCTATTATCAGGCATAATGTCCCACTTCTATTCAATCCTTTTAAATAGGGGATAATAATTCCTTATCCTCACAAACTACGCCTTCAAACTCATCTACATACTCTTGTACTCTTATCTACATACTTTTCTACTACTTAAACTCTTTACTCTTTTTCTATTGTATTCCCGACTATCCACTTTCTTCCCCTCTGCTTACACTCTCCCCTTCCTCTTACTTTTTCTGCTTTCTCCTAATCTTACTCTTTTTTCAACTCCACCCATTTTCACCCGCACTCCGCACTCCATATTCACCTCCTCCTCTTCACTTTCACTACATTAATCCCTTTCTACTTACACTGATTTCATCTCGAATGCACGCCATTAGAGCAAAAACCGGTGCATATAGTCTGTCAAAGCAAAGAAGACATTCTGGCAAGATGGGAAAATGACTCCAGCTCGATCAATATTTGTTCAAAAATTATCGATTTGATCTTTAACTGTAGATGGAAATGTTTCCTACGATTTGAGACCAAATTAATGATTTTTGAACAAATATTGACTGAGCTGAAGTAATTTTCCCATCTTGCGAGAATTTCTTCTTTGCTTGGACAGACTATAGAAGCAACCCGGAAGACCTAGAGTGTAGGCTGCTAACGATACTAGCCGGGTTCAAGAAACCCATTAATGTTATACAGTATCCCCATCAATCCTACGCTGCCGGGAGAACGTCTTGCAGTTATTATTCCTTTTCTCAGGTGCTCGGATTTCAGAAGCGTTGGAGAAAGAGGGTGTTGATGGATAGATTGAAGAAAAAATAGAGAACAGAAAAGGAAGACGAAGAAATGATAAGATGGAGCAAAAATGAGGGAAGAAGGAGGAGAATGAGTAGAAAAAGAGGAAAATGAGAAGGAAAAGAGGAAGATGAGTAGAGAAAGTGGAAAATGAGAAGAAAAAGAGGAGAATGAGTAGAAAAAGAGGTAAATGAGTAGAAAAAGAGGTGAATGAGTAGAAAAAGAGGTAAATGACTAAAAAAGAGGTGAATGACTAGAAAAGAGGTAAATGACTAAAAAAGAGGTGAATGACTAGAAAAGAGGTAAATGACTAGAAAAAGAAGAAAATGAGTAGAAAAAGGAAAATTAGTTTAAAACGAGGAAAATGAGAAGAAAAATAGGAAATGAGTATAAAAATGAGAAAATGAGTAGAAAAATGAGTATTAAAATGTGTGTATGAGTAGAAAAAGAGGAAAATACCTAGAAAAAGGGAAACTCTGAGAGAAGAAG
The DNA here is from genome assembly GCA_017141385.1 of Sogatella furcifera. Classification (NCBI taxonomy): domain Eukaryota; kingdom Metazoa; phylum Arthropoda; class Insecta; order Hemiptera; family Delphacidae; genus Sogatella; species Sogatella furcifera. Next base: position 6,236,499 of record CM029554.1, read on the forward strand.
AAGTGTATGAAGAAAATGGTGATGTATGAAAACTAGAGAAAAAAAAATAGGAAATTAACAAAAAGGCGGAAAAAGAAAAAGATGAATGGTAATAAGAAAAAGAATTGGTTGGAAAAGAGCATCATAAAAGTTGAAGAAGGAAAAGAGAAGGTTAAAGAAAGTAACAATGAAGAGCAATATGAAAAAGAGAAGGAAGAAAATTGGAGAAACAGAAAAAAATAAAAAGAATGCATTTAAAAAATACTAAAGAGATGAGTTGGTGGGAACAGAACAGGAGTGAAAAATAGTATAGAGAAGAATGTCGGAGGGAACGTGAGACAGAAAAAAATAAAAGTGAGAAGGATGACGTGGAATGAGAGAGTATAATTAAATGGGAAAAGTAATAAAAAATAGGTAGACGTAGAGATGGAAAACGCCGAGGAAGGAAAGATGAAATAGAAGACAGGTATCCTTTCAAAGACAAAGAATAAGAAGGAATAGGACAAAGAATAGGTGCGAAAGGCAGAAAACCAAGATAGAGGAGATGTGGGAGGCCGATAATAGGAGAAAATATAAGTTCAGAAAGGAGTAAAAGAAAAAGAGAGGAGGAAGAAAAACGAGAAGAAAAACAGAGTCCATAACCAACACCCACGATCTAAGGGATCCTCTCACAATATAATGTAAAGCACCACAGGGGGTGGCCTATAGCAGTGAAAGCTTTCGGAATTTTCTCAGCGTTTTCCTTCACTAAACCAGACGTGACCAAGCTGCGAATTTAACGCCTTGCATTTCTCCCTGCACTACTTTGCTCCTATCATAATTTTCCAAGTGAAACTCATTCATTAATAACTTTCTACTTCATTGAAAGATTGCGATCTAGTCTCTCAGTATAATACATCATAATTATTAATTATTATCCTCTCTGTTATCATGAGAAGATTGATGTAAAATGCTTTACTATCCCAATCTAACCAAAATTTATAATAATTTCAAGTAGAAATCTGATTTGTTTACCTATTTTTTATTTATTGTTACAATTGCGACTTGATAGCAAGTATTTCAAGCAAAGGTGATAATGTGTGAGTGATGGAATGGAATGATGATGTTTACTTGGTGAATGATGAAAGTTTACATTGAAATTTTCACTTAATTATTTTTCTAAAAGCCTCTACTGATTCGCGGAATTTTCAGCCTTACAAGATGATTCACTTCACGATTTCATTCACTAGGAAAGCTATTGAAATTTGTAGAGTAAATATTAATGTTGTGAAACCATTCAATAATAAAATAAACTTGAGATGTTGTATGCGATCATGGTTATGCTTCACTATTAGCCTATGGATAATGTCTATTCTATACCTTTTTATTGATATAAATAATATGTTATTGGTCAAATTGTAACCAGCCTTATTTGAGTGTACTCAAATAAGACAGTTCAACAGAGTAGGAAGCATTGCTGGTCATGAGGGCCAGTGAATTTTGGTACCTAATCTTGATTGAAATAAATTCAAGTCCAAGTCCGATTGAATCTTATATTTTCAAAAATAAATATACAGTAACTCCATTTTAAAATCATTACAATGTGATTGATAATTAAAATCTATGTAAGTAAACCAGTACTGGAGCTTCAGATGAAATATGTGGAATCGTAAATAAGCGACGATTATCGAAGTTTGATTAAATGAAAATAAAATTAAGTGTTTAGTAAATTTTTGGTACAAAATCACAGTCATTTCACTTTGAAGTTTTTAATGGATGCATGAGAACTTTGTATGAATCTTTCACACCCATGTTCCATAATACACATTGATCAAAGATATCATTCTTGTAATGATTGATATGAAAAAATCATGAATAAATTAATTGAAATAGAGTTGAGTCAATGGTGAGTGAGCATCCAACAACAGAAACCTCACAAAATCAATATGAGATTCGAAATAAAATGTGGAGAAATAAGATGAGAGAGAGAGATTGACTACTACAATAGGTTTCAAACATCAAAGGAGCGTCTTTAAAGACAGTAAATTGGAGAAGCCATGCATAAACATACACTGTAGTAGGCCTCCTGGCAAAAGATACAGGTGGAAAAATCATGGTTTAAAGTGTAAAAAAAAGGTAGGGAAGTTTAAAGAGGTTGCGAGGAGGAGGACGAGGAGGAGGAAAAAGGTGAGGCTTTGGAGGTGAGGAGGTTTTATGTGCGTAGGTGGTGATGTAGCCTACATTCTGGAGAGAAGTTCAGGAATGAGAAAGCTGACAAGAAAATATGAGAACACAGAAGAGAGGATTTATTCCACCTTGTTGGAAAATCGCTTTCTCGTAACTCCTTCTCTTATTGCTTCTACTACTTTCCTTCCTCACTACTTCACTTCCTTCTACCATTGTCCTCCTTATTTCATTATATTTTTCACTAATTCTTGGTGTCTTCTTATTTCACCTCCATGTTCCAATTCAAATCAATTATTTCACTCACATAATACGATGATATTTCTCTCCTACTATGATTTTCTAATTCCCTTCTCTGTTCCAATTTTGTTCAACATCTTCCTTATTTCTTCAACAGTTTTCTTTCTTGTTATGTTTCAAGGGAGCCACATTCCCTTTCTCTTCATTTTCATGATACTTCTCTTGATCTCTTCTCATGATACTACTCTTCTTCATTCTTCCTTTACTTCACAACATCGTTCTTCACCTCATTCGCAATTTATCAATATTCCCTTCCCCACTTCTTCATTCGTTACTAGTGTGACTTTTTAAGTGAATCACTGGCGTATATAGTCTGTCCAAGCAAAGAAGACATTCTGGCAAAATGTCCAGCAAATCTCTAGCTCAATCAATATTGGTTTAAGAAGAAAAACTTTGATCTTAAATTGTAGAAGACAATTTCTACAATTTTTAACCAAATGTTTATTTTTTAACCAATATTGACCGAGCAGGAGCCATTTTCCCATCTTGCCAGATTGTCTTCTTCGCTTGGTCTGACTAGACCAATGGAAGCTACCTCATGATAGTTTTGATTCCGGGATTTATATTAAACCTAGAAGAAAGATCAGAAACAAACAGAACAACAGCTTAAAAGCATAAACATTTCAATGTTAGATGAGTAAAATAATGTTTATAAATAATTCTGAGTGTGTAAATTGAGATGTACTCCATTAAAACGTTCCTCAATTCAGCGACTTCTCATTACACCCACTCAAACAACTTTCTCGACGCCTCGAATGTAAAGTTCCAACTTCTTGCTTTGTGAAATCGTTTGCAGCAAATGCTTCATGAGCCGACTCCTAAAGCAGTATTTTGTTAACAGTTCCATTTCAATGTATGTGAAAGGGATATTTCATGGGGAAACATTGTATTCCAGCAATTGTGACATTCAATTTTCATGCAAATTCATAATTCTGGAAATAAACATATTCCTCGAACCGAGAAAAGTTCAGCAGATAATAGTCAAATAGCTTATAACAAAATGACAAGTTTTGTTTTAAATGTTCTATGAAAAGATTTCGAGATCAGTTCAGTGTTCACAAGATTTATATTGATAAATTGATCGTGATGTACCTTATATGAGAAGAAATCTGCTCATTCATTAACGTTAGTTGTTTTAAATAAATAACTTCCTACTCCATTCCTATTTTTCATAAAAGTATTTATTCATCCAATTCTTAAACCGCTTCCAATTGTATAGCGGGTTTCATGTTGAATGTTTTTCTGTCCAAAACAAAATAAAAGTAACATCTCACAAAAAAATTAATTATTATTCATTGATTCCAATTTCTAGACAGATCTACCAATGACATTCAGTTATCATATCCATTCGCAAACATATTATAAATCACAATGCCTTGAAAAATCCATCAACAACATTCAAATATCATTTTCCAATCATTCTTAACGCATTCTGAATCTCAATGCCTTGAGAAATTCTCCAATTACATGCAAAAATATAACATTATATAATCCAAATGACAATTCTCAATCGCCTGATTGTAGTGCAGGGACATAATAGCGCCACGTGTTATGAAACCACTTGTAGAAAATTGGCAAATGTCCAAAACAAGCACAAGTTGCCGGGGGTCCGGACTGACACACTCACGCAAATATACACTCACACCAACAAGCAACAGCTTGTCTTGTGAGGGGGGTATAGTCTCTCCAATCCAAAAAGACATTCTGGCAAGATAGGAAAATGACTCAAGCTTGGTCAATATTAGTTAAAAAATTATAAATTTGCTCTCAAATTGAAGGATACATTCTGATTTAAAATCTGAGTTCAAATTTATAATGTTTGAACCAATATTGAGCGAGCTGGAGTCATTATCCAATCTTGCCAGAATGTCTTCTTCGCTTGGCAGACTGTATAAACAAGAGCAGCAGTAGTGGCACAGAGTGGATTGGAGCAGGAGTCGAATCAATACACTCCACCCACGCAAAGGGGGGGAAGGGGTCCTGACGCTCTTTGAATATCATTCCATGGTAATCCAGACCTCAGCCATGCCGAATGGTAGTTCACTTGATAGTTTAGTAGACGTCATGGTAGCAAGGCACATTAGCACATAGTATAGATCCAATACCACGATTAAGTTGAATTTACTCGATAATTTTCTTACTATAGGTACCTAAATTTGAGCGGTAATTATGAAGCCACAAAAAATGTTTCTAGCTGTTGTTGTTCAGAGAAAGTGAAAGTGGAATTTACTTTTTTCGAGCTTGAAGCATGTGCATGTGATGTATGCTTCAATGAGAGGGGTGATGATAAGCGATGATGACTGTTATTTAAGCAGTTGGGACCGACGGCTTTAGGCTCCTCTGAAAGACGGGAGTGTCTGTCTGCAGTCAAAAATGTGTGTCTTCACTGGGGTCGAACCCCAGGAACCAGACTCAGACCCCTTTTTTATGGGGAGGACAAATCTGTGATGACGCTTTGTTCAAAGAATATTTCCCCGGTCAAGAATTGAACTCGGAAACTCTGGTTATCAATATTACTCCAATGAGCCACCCAAAATTGGTAGTAGAATAGAAAAATTTGAAACATTCAACGCTTTTGATCTGGTCTACTCTACATAACTTGGAATCAGATGAATACTTTCAGTACAAGTCTGGATTGACAAATATTCTATTGTTGGCTGACAACCACCTAACACTCTGTCGACCAATCACAAGCCAGATTACGACAAAAACTTCTCCCAAATATTTTTACCGAATTGTTGTAGTTTTTCGAACTCTTTTCTGGCAATAGGTCGTTATAAGTCATTAGATCATGAATAGTTTGAATTCTATTCCATTATATCCATCGTATAAAAATAGAATTAATGAGTATAAGATGGGAGTGCAAAATCATATTTCCATCTCATTTCATACAGCATAAAATTATTGAAGTCTAGTACTGGCCTAAATTACACGATAAAAGTAAAACTGAATCTAAATTCTATGAATAAATTTTTTCAAGTACAAACTTGATAGAATCTAACCAGGCTGAATACATGAATAAATATAATATTAGCACAAGATCGTCAATAGTAAATCAGCGTAATTTCTTGTGTATGATTCAACATCCATCATTTTCTTGCTAGTAGCCATTTTCTAAGACAGAAATCACGAAACACTGTCAACCAATAAAAAAAGAGCAGGCGGGGCATGAAGGCGTGTCCAAGTCAAAACTGGAACACCACCCATCAACTGCTGCCATCTACTGGTTGAATTTGAAAACTTTTCTAACCTATGTTCTCGGCCATTTTGATCGTAGGTGGAGCTTGGAGGCGTGTCCAATGGAAGTCTAAGCAAGTCATCCTATTGCTACTGCCATCTGCTGGCTGAATTCGGAACTATTTCGAGTGTCATTCACAAAAGTTGGGTAGGGCAGTGGAAATGACTAAAATTTTCAATTTGTTTGTTATTGAGTTTCCGATTTTTTGTTAAAAAATCTCAATTTCCAGTGTATATTGATGATACCCAATATTATGATACCCAGTTATGTTGATACCAAATATTTTTCTGTGAAAAATTTATTATTCCCTTCCTTATGTGCTTTAAAGCAAACTGATAAAATGAATAAATAAATTAATAATTAAAATTCTTAATTATGTTTTGCTCAATGTAGATTCCCTTAAGTTATTTTTAATGATTCCTGTAGGTTTTAGCTTATCACGCATCTAATACATGAAAATACGAAACAATATGTTTAGATACATTGAAATAAGCAAGTCCCTATAGTCAATCCTTTTTGCCACACCACATGCAACATTGGGATTGCTTATGAGAAAAATGTGAACATGCAAGGCAGCTAGAATCATGTTTGTCTTTGAATAAATTATAATATTTCAGATTGCATTCGTTTGCTATTAGGGGGTTCGCTCGCCAAAATCTCGCACAGGGCGCTGAAAAACCACGCGAGGGCCCTGGAGACATGTTAGTGAGCGTAAGCATGTCTCGTAAGCTTAGTGAGAAGATAATAAAATTCATACAAGTAACTCACTACAATCAGAGACAATGTATATCATACATTGTCTCGTCTCTGCTACAATGTAGCGAAATAGATTTCCACAGATATAGAATCAAAAATTCATTGGCGTCTATGAATACCAATCAATTTGATTGTAACAGAAATCTCTTAAATACAGCTTGTTGAAATTCCTTGATAACTCGGGTCAAATTTCTCAATCCTTCCAAATCAACACATTTTCCACAGACTCTAGACCATCTACAAAACCTACCAAACAACTTCCTCGTCCAGCTATCAGACGAGCTCAAGTTTCCCAAGATCAGAGACCCTTGAGACCAGAACCCACCTTATTGTCTCTGAAGTGGACGGCTCCGAGCGATCGATTGATCATCAAAGGGATGAAGACGACCATATTCACGCCAGAGAACATGTGACGCGTTAATCGCGGCAAAGGGAGAACGCGCGTCACAGCTAAGCCAACTGGAATTAAACAGTGTTGCTTCTGCCACACTATAGATATATTACTGGATGATGCATACAAACACAAGTCGCTAATCCTTAAAACAAGATAGTGTAGTGCTCAGTGTGCTATTTCTTTATCAGTCTTTCTTCGTGTATGTAAATTAACCTTAACTTGTTCCTCAACCAATATAGAAGTTCAAATCAATCGTTCACACCAAAGAGGATAGAAGTACAATTATTGAAGAAAATCTTGGAAAATAATTGGGGTGAATCTATTATTCTATGATCACACCCACCTTTAATAAATTATGAAAGATTTAAGATGAAATGGATACGCTTTTCCTGAACTCTTACCCAGTACCATATTAAAATATGGAGAAAGTCTCTCCTTCAGATTTCTTCATCACATCTTATTCCATAATACTTTTTTAATAAGTTGAAAAATTATCAATCTGGAAGACCCCGTTTTCATTGGATGTAAATTGGTGAGAGGTGCAAGTAAGAAACTCACACACTGAATTCACTTTATCAAAAATTCTAATAATCAATGTTGAATGGTTGTCATTCTCACAAAGTTTGTTTCATTTCACAAATCAACAAACTTTGTTTTCAACTCGGAATCTAGGCCTACTATTTTTGTTGCATATCACGGAATCTCAATGAAAACATTATAATAAAGCAACTAGAATTCGAACTATAATTCATTATTATTAGAGAAAATGTTAATGAGTCCACATAATTCGAACAATTTTTCAATGAGGATGGTTTCCACATTATCACTGTCTTCTACTTGTCCATATGGGTAATGTATAACGAGTACGAAGGTGATTGATGAGGTGAAAAACACCCTTGCCTACTGGTACTTGAACCCAGACCAGGTAGTGCTCTAGCAGCCAGATGAGAAAATGGTTCACAAAAAAAATTGTATATGAAACCGTTTATGCCTTAACCCATTGTTATGAATTGTAAGTAATGCTTCAATTCTAGCCCAGAATAAACCAGTACCTGTCTGACATCCCAGACACCAGGGAGGTCAATAAACTGGGAAAACTCCCATCAGATTTCCAGCGCTTTCCTAAAACTCCAACATAAAATCTAGTGACGAGCAGAGAAGATCTTAAGGCATTAAAATTTAACATCCACCTATAAAGAAGAAGCCGTATCCCATTCCATGTTGAAGCTTGGGCATGTGTGTCATTGTGTGTGTTCGTATGTCGACATTATTCCATCACCTTAAAACACAGAAGCTGGAAATGTGTTTCCAGCAAATTGATACTGTATCTGATTTGATGTAACTATCGACTTGGAAAACACTGTATTCTCCATCTCCTACATGCCAAGTCGGAGGTTACATCAAATAGAGTATAACTGATGCACACGTGTTAAAGGTTGTTTTAAAAGCGAGTAAACTCCTCCTTAATAAAGTAGGATTGGATATGTTGGCTGTGGGGTAATTTCAAGATACAAACAGCAATTCACGCCGTCTGCTTTGGCTGTTAAAAACCTCGATCCACCTGATATAGTCTGTCCTGGAAGATGTGGAAATGACTCCAACTCGGTTAATATTGATTCAAAAATCATAAATTTGGTCTCGAGATGTAGAGAGCATTTTGATTTTTAATTTGACATCAAATTTAGTCTTTATTCCTCAAACCAATATTGACTGAGCTGGAGTCATTTTCCCATCTTGCCAGAATGTCTCTTCTTTGTTTGGGCAAACTATTCCGTCGTTTGGAGTAATGGTTGTTCTTCAATGAATTTCATTTCATCCGCTCTGTGAGAACTAATTAAACAGATGGTAAGGAGACTATTATGTGGAGCATGTCTGATATTGTGGAAGGTAGACTGTAATATTTACCCAATAAACCTCTTTTACACGGAGGCATCCTGAAACGCAATAACCTAGATATAGTAGACTAAGTATATACGAGTACTCAAACTATGGGAGTAGTGATACGGTTTAGTCAGGGCCCTCGCGTGTTTTTCTGACGCCCTGTGCGAGATTTTGACTGGCGCCTTCCCCCTCCCCTCATTACAGAACGAATGCAATAAAAAATATTACAATATATTCAAAGCCAAACATAGCTGTCTTGCATGTTCATTTTTTCCTCATAAGCAATCCCAATGTTGCATGTGGTGTGGCAAAAAGGATTATAATTATAGGACTTGCTTATTGTATCCCAATGTATTGTTCCGTATTTTCATGTATTGGTTACGTGATAAGCAAAAGCCTACAGGAATTAATACAAAATAACTAATGGCTATCTACATTGAGAAAAATTGTCACATTGTACCGTACTTTATCAATAAAATATTATAATTTTAATTATTGGTTAATTCATTTTATCAGTTTGCTTGATATCATATAAGGAAGGAAATATTGAATTTTCCACAGAAAAATATTGGGAATCAAAATAAATATTTCATTTCACTGGAAATAGAGATGTTTTAACAAAAATTGGAAACCCAATACCGTAACAAGCAAATTGAAGATTTCTGCCATTTTCACTGCTCTACCCAACTTTCTTGAAAAACATTCGAAATAGTTTCTATTCCAGCCAGCAGATGGCAGAAGGAATAGGGCGACTTGGTTTCACTTCCATTGGACACGCCTCCAAGCTCCACCTACGATCAAAATGGCCTAAACCATTGGTTACAAAAGTTTCCAAATACAACCAGAAGATGGAAGCAGTTGACGGGTGATGTTTCAGATTCAATCTGGACACGTCTCCATGCCCCGCCTGCTATTCCCTTATTGGTTGACAGTGTTTCGTGAGTTCTTTCTCAGAAAATGGCTACCAGCAAGAAAATGATGGATGGTGTATCATACACGAAAAATTACGCTGATTTACTATTGAAGATCTTGTAATATAATATTTATTTATGTATTCAGGCTGGTACGATTCTATCAAGTTTGTATTTGAAGAATTTGTCTATAGAATTTAGACACAGTTTCACTTTTATTGTGTTACTCAGGCCAGTACTAGACTAATAGTTTTGTGCTGTATGAAATGAGATGAAAATATGATTTCGAACTCCCATATTATTTTTTATTTTTCTGTGAATTATTATGTAGAATAGTTTTTATCGGAAACTGGCTTGTGATTGGTCGACAGAATATAAGGTGGTTGTCAGCCAGCGGTAGAGTTAGATTTAAGAGGAGCGTTTCTTGGCTTGCTCCTTGCTTCATACATTGATCGTGCTTCTTCAATATTGATCAATTCATTATGATAAATGAATTTATGCAGAGGAAATAATTTCTTGTGGATTCAAGTTGTTGGTAAAACAAGTTTTTTATTAAATAGTCTAATAATAATGGAAAAATTATTCTGATAGCCCAATTAAATTTTTTTAAATTCCAGTTTTGCTCAAGCAGCCGCGGCGTCCCCTTGGTCGTGGCGCCCTGTGCGGTCTCACACTTTGCACACCCCACGCGAGGGCCCTGGCAGTAGTGATACAGATTCCAAAATTGATACAGGAAGAAAGCTCGTTGATACGAAACATTAACAACGCTCATGGATCGCCGCCATATTAATAACTCAACCTGATTCTATTTCTCAACTATTAAACATTCTGACAGCACTTAAACTTTGCTAAGGTATTTTTCAAGTTGAATTAATGAAAAATAACAATAAAACACTTAATTTTTAGAGAGTCAATATAGTTATTCAATTTCCCCCCAATTCTCGGCATTTTCGAACCTCACTTTGCAACCACTTTCACAGTAAAATTGTCTATTTTTCATATTTTTCTAAATGTAATACAAATTATAATGTTATACTTAACATTCATGCAATAATACACATAGGCGAGTGCGACAAGCTTAGGCCTACGTCCAAAACTAATCTTCCACTAACTTATCCGACAGTCTAAAACCAGTTTCTATCGAATATGAAGAAATAAAAAAAATACAACTTTCTGAATCCCAACCCATCTTCGCCAATATTTTATCCGATTTATTCAATCATTACTTGATGATTTTCATCGTAATTTCACCAAAATTACCAAATTACGGTAAATTTTTTCTATCAAAGAGTGTTACAAATTCAACTCTATGATACTCTCTGAATCCAACCCTTCCCTCCACCAATATTGGATCCGATTCATTCAATAATTCAATACATCATACCGAATATTAATTTATACCGTATAATTCCACCCACGAAAATTCCTCGATATGATTCCACCCAATCCAATAAAATCTGCTTCAAATTCATTCAATTCCAATCATAACAACGATATCCACCACTAAACAAAGCAATGACCGGCTTTAGCTCTCAACAACAAAACACGTCCAATAATAATTAGAAATTTCCCAACAGAATTCAATGATCACCGAACTGGCAAAACCGAAACCACTGACCAGATATAAATGCCTGATGATTGTGAATGCAAGTAGATATCCTGCCTGTTGAATTACAAACATACCATTCATTGTTTGTCCGATGGGTAGGCAAAAATGTCAATGGAGTTTAGAAGTTGTAAGTTTTAGTTGAGAGTTGTCAGTTGAGTTTAGTTGTTTTGTTAGTTCAAGAGTTGTAAGTTTAGTTAGTTGAGGAGTTTACAGCTTCTAACTCTTTCTTACATGATCAATTAAATCTCTGTCACGGTTCAATTCACTTTACCAAGATGATACATTGTAGCCTGTCAATAAAAAACCTTATTGATGGGTCTCGTAACATCAACCCGTTTCAATAAGTTATCAAATTAATGGAAAATAGTTATAGAAAAACTTGTTCCATTATTGAAGCGCATTAAAGGCTATGATCAATGATAACGAGACTTTAAATTCAAAAATAAATTTGATACATCTTGAATCTTCTAAAGTGTATCTTATTAGAAATAAATTGAGCCATGGACACATTACTTTGCTCCATCAGTAAAGCCGACGCCTAGAGGTTAGGTGGTTTCGCCTGTCTTACGTGATGTAACCTGTTAACAGCTGATGTGAAGCATCTATTGTCTCTTTTGAATTGGAAAAACAAGACTTAGGCATATCTAAATTGAGAACTTCAACTGACAGAATCAGCAGTTGGAGCGCAAAAGAAGCAGACGATACCACCTAACTTTTGACATCAGCTATAACTTTTCTCTCTGTAACTCATTTTCTAATTTCTTTAGCTCAATAATTACATCTCAATTGATAAACTTTTTGTACTACCCTATCCCTAAATCTATATAGACTATCTTCAACAAATTACTTTCTGGCAATCTGTAACTTTATCGACCATCAACATTACTTCCTATCAATATTTTCTCTACTTGCTGCCTATCTATAACTCTATTACCCATCTCTTTATTCTCAATGAAGTTATTCCCTTCCATCTCCTGGGAACGTCACTTGCATAAACTAACTTGTTCATTGGTATTCAGGACAATCATTCAGTTCACTGGCTCGAGACTTGAAACGTCGATAATATATAGTCGATAGTCATTGAATTTCAATCGGAGTATTGTGCCGTTTATCTAAAGACCGCAAAGAGACTCTTGGTCAATGACTATTCACTGTCTAACCACTTTAGTTTCGATAGTCGATTGTCAGATGGAAGTTGAGTGGAAATTTCAATTGAATTTGAAGTGACAATGTTAGGATAGAGTGAGTTACCGTTGAATTGATCACACTTAGCATAATTAGGTTTCCAAATTTTAAGCGACTTGCAGATTTTAAAAATTATATTAAATAGTTCATCTTTTCAAATCAAATCACATCAATCTATTTCCCAAAATTGTAAATAATTTCATGATACATAAAAAAAAATTTTTATATATTTCATGAACCCAAACCCTAAAAGACTATACGTCAGTCTAGATTTTGTGTAAGAAGACTTCAACTTAGCTTTGATGATGTCCGTTTTTTTCAATGGCGCAACAGCCCTATGAAGGGCCTAGACCTACCAGCTGGTTGCCAGTTTAATATTCACCAAACTATACAGTCCGTCAAAGCAAAGAAGACACCCCGGCAAGACGGGAAAACGACTCCAGCCCGGCCAATACCGGCCCAAAAGCAATAAATTCTCGAAACCCACTGCCCCCGAACCAACACCGACCGAGCCAAAGCCACCCACACCCCGCAAGAATGCCCACCCAGCCCGGACAGAAAATATAGCAGACGAATAATCATCAACCAGGATAGAGGTAACGTGTGGTTAGCACGTCGATCATCTCAACCATAAACCAGTCTTCACAACCAAGTGAAGATGCAGAACACCTCTGAATAACATGCAGTTAATCAGTTAGAGTGTAATGCAAAAATTACTATTCCTCCAGAAACGGGAAACGACTGACTGTCTTCACTAACGACAGCCAATCTCCCAAAGGAGGAATTTATTGATGACGTCCGTATTAACTTGTAAATTGATTTACAGTATAGGGGTTTCCTAACAAATGCTGAGAAATTATAAGAGTATAGAATGTAGATATGATATTGAAAATAAGAATGGATTAGAGATACAGTACCACAGTAACTGCAGTTAACAAACTTTAGATTAAAAGTAAATAGTACTTGGTACAAAATCGATGATAAATAAATAAATTTTACTGAATAAATAAATGAATAAATATAAATATAAAAATAGATTCGCAAAACCACAGATAATGGAGTTGAAAATAGTACAAGAGCATAGGATAAGTAGGAGAGTGAAAGAGAAGATAACATGAATTTGATTTAGGGCCTACAACCAATATCGATGTTAAGAAACTGTGAAAGTTTATCTTTAGAATACTTAGTCCCAAATCAATTATGGAAATATAGTTTGATTAGTTAATATAGTTTGAATATTAAATTAGTTTGAAATATAGTTAATAGTTTTGATTCACGGTACAACAAATGATGGAGTTAAAAATTATGAATATAATAAGTATATAGAATAAAGTAGGCCTATCTAATCAATAATGAGAATAGATCCGACAATATCAAAATAATAATAAGAAAAACTTCGCTTCTTCTTTCCGAGGAGTAGTGGAAATAGAGAAGAGAAAACTTTCCAACTTCTGAAATTATTTCTGACTTATAAACTAAACTGGAAGAATATTGCAAGTCTACCTCTACTATCTTCTATATATAAAAGCGAAATGGCACTGATTCATTCATTCATCACCAGAACTAAAAATCCACTGAACCGAAAGCGTTCAAATTTGGCAGGCATGTTCAGTTGGACGTTTAGACGCGCGCTAAGAAAGGATTTTTGGAACTTCATAAGGATACGCCAGTTATTCTAGTTTTCCTATAGTTTTTCAGCGTTTTCATATTTCTTTCGAGAACCAATCGGTAGAAAATGTTGATATAAGGTCTAGAAATGTTGTGTTAGTATATTTTTGAAATCCGTTCAAGAGTACGCCAGTAATCACTCTTTCAAAATTGTAAATGTATTGCGGGTTGCATATCTTCCGCCTTGATACTATTAATCCTTACTGTAAATTCAATGGTTCAGCGAGATTATAGATGATCTAATTTAGAAGATATTTGAATCAAGATTCAAACGATGTACTTATAGTCCGACCAAGCAAAGAAGAGCCTCTGGCAAGATGGGGAAATTACTCCATATTGGTCAATATATATTCAAGAATCATAAATGTGGTTTCGATAGTAGATCAAATTGTTTCCAACAATTTGAGATGAAATTGATACTTTTTGAAGCAATATTGACCGAGCTGGAGTCATTTTCCCATCATGCCAGAGGCTCTTCTTTGCTTGGCCATACTACCAAGGCTACGCTCGATATTAGCGTTTTGCTATTTTATGGAGTTTGCATTAGATTTTCCAGAGAAATTGAACACATTGGCAGAAATAATTGTTGAAATTTAATAAACAGGTCCAGGTTTTGTCTAGAAATGCTGTGTTCAATAAATTTCGAATTTCTTCTGAACGGAATTTGCAGGCAAGCGAAGCGAGCCTGTTTTACTCACTATGCGGATACTGCCGGGGGTCCAGGGGGCGGAGAAGGCGAGCGAAGCGAGCCTTCCGGCTAGTTACAAGTATAAAACCAATTGCAATCTCATGTCAGATTAACTTAAATGTCAGTAGTGTTTATGATATCTCATTTCTAATGCATTCAATGAATGAATGAACTAATAGAAGTTCCCACTTTATTCAGATATCATCAACTTTGAAACCACAAAGCTTCAAGTTCATCTAATGAAGCTTGGGTAAGCCAGACTTTCTTTCAATCTAGCCAATCTCACTTGAATGTTGAGAAAAGCCAAGTACACTTTCCCAGAGCTCATTAAAACTTAGAACAGAAGTAAAGCTATTTTTAATGCAGCTAAGTTGGATGGAGGGATGAGATTTCAAGCCATTAACATTGAATTATTCATCCATTGGAGGTCGATTTGAATCCAATCACTGTTAATAAATCCAACTCAGACATCTATGAATTCATCTTTAATCCTTGCTATTCGGGAGGTAACTTTTACATTGTTGTTTACTCTACATATCTTTCTTCAAACTTGATCTTCAAATTTCTTTAGTTTGATAGGTCTAAGGTATTGAATCAGACGTGTATTGTATTTGTATGATGATGTAATGAAACAGATAACGAGATATATAAAGAAACTTGCAAACTTCCTGATCATTATCGACATCATACCTGTATTCACCATCGCATAGCCTATCTTATTTAGCGTGGAATTTACCATGAAATCCGCGATGTAATATTTTTTGTGATACCAACAAAATTATTAGGAAGTCTATTAGAAATCGACTGTCAGAAGAGACTCCTAATTCCTATTTCAATTCCATCTTCACTTGCATTTAATTTATGGTTATATTTTTTCCAATGATATCACTCTCCACGAAAATTTTGTTGAATTTGACTATAAACCCCGCTAATTCTGGATCAACCATCTGGGTTCGGCTCAAATTTCAAATATACACTTGAAGTAGTAGTGAATAAAAACGGTCTTCAAATTCTACATCAGAGAACTTAAGTGAAGATAAGTTCATTAGGAAGAAATATTCTAATAAATCAAACTTTTAATATTGATGATCTTACACTCTGTATCACTCTATTAATGTATTAGAGGTAGACTACTAAATTTTTAATGTAATCATGTTGGTCTGGTTAGGTGGGAGGTGAATAAGGGAAACATAAGGTTTCAACCTTGCCAGGAAAAAATAAAAAAAATCGTGTGACCTTGCTGGCTATAAGGCCTGGTGTCGGAGAGTTTTCAGGTCGCACCTGATCAGTTTCAGGGCCTCTGACATGACCTAACGACTGCTTTTTAGGCAGCCGGGACCGAAGGCTAAAAAATCCAATCAATATACTCTTAATTAATCAATATTACTTTGAAACACCCACTCATCATCCCATCAGTTTACCCCATCTACTCAACACACAGCTAATTAATTAGCATCTCATAACTCCCCAAGACCCTCATATTGCAAGTGCTAGTGTTTGATACCATACTATATTACATATTTGCTATGTATAGGAGATAGGTATCAATGTTTCATTACTTAGGATCATACGCGACCTGTCATAAAGCACTATGGACCGATTAGACACAATTCAAACATGTCATAAGGTATTTCCATGAGCAAATCCCGAAATCAAAACATGCTACAAGGTGTATTCCATGGGTATAGCCCGTCCAAGCACAGAAGACATTCTGGCAAGATGAGAAAATGACTAAAGCTCGGTTAATATTGGTTCCAATATTGTAAATTTGATCTCAAATTGTAGAATGGAATGTTTCCTAGAATTAGAGACCAAATTTTTAATTTTTCAACCAATATTGATCGAGCTGAGTCATTTTCCCATCTTGCCAGAATGTCTTCTTTGCTTGGACAGACTATATCAACAGTAATGAAAAGCATAGATCCGTCATAATTCCTCCGACTAATGGCACAGCGGCCATGCGGCTAATGACGAAGATATGTTTTATGACGTGTCATAAATTTCCATTGTGTGATCCATTGTTGCTCGACAATAATAGATCGGGTGCTTTGAATTGTGAAATGTTGGGGTGGGAAGGGTTTGGGTCAATAACCACAGATAAAACGACCAATGGAGACTCCTAAATCGTTGATAGACAAGGACGACCAATAAAGAAACAGAAGAGTGATCGAGAGTATTTAGATTATTGTTGAATGTAGAATATGTACAATACAAACGCAATTCAATTACAAAGGAGGTAAATTACGAGAAGGAGTTACATTCTCTGTAACTCAGTGCAGTTCCAGCATAAGAGGATGATAATAAACACTATTTCACTAATAAATCAAAGAATCAATTTTTTGCTGAATGGTAACTAAATTGATAGTGGTTGTTAGTTTCAATGAAAATGAAAAGCTTGAATTAGTTTCTGAAGTTGATATCACTGAGATATTAAATTGAGATTGATAACATTTATTTTGGGGAATAATAAAATTAGGTGTTTCTATAGAAATGCGGACCATTTTCGAGTTATATTCGAAAAACTGAAAAATGCATGATTTTCTGGCTGCCAAAAGTTGGGCCGAATAAATTCGGTGTACAATTTTATAATACCCTTAATTAGGACCCTAATGAACCACCTTTCATAGGAATAGGCCTTCTAAAATGCTCTGCTTATTGGGCTTAATAGAAATAGAAGGCGACAAGACTACAAAAAAAAAACATTAGACCAAAGTCGAATACTGTAGTTTTAATAATCAAGAAATAAGCATTATTCTGAAAATAACTTCTTAAAGACTTCAAAGTGGTAAGACTTCAAATGCAGTACTTTTCCTGAAATATCAAAATCTTTCCAGGCAGAGCTTATAATGGTGAATGTTTGTAATGGCGTATTCATGGTGTACCCATTCTTGATAATAGAATAGGGTTAATCTGTTGATGCCCAACAATCTTGGAGAAAAATCCGGTCATAAAAGTGATGGTGCGAGAGCGCGTGTATACGCGTGGGTGAGTGTGTTAAACACAAAATTCCATTAAATATTGACAAGGGAGCAAGCACAGCTACAAGAGGCAAGGGGGAGGTCTGGGGCACACTGCTTTTAGGTCACTGAGGAAAGATGACATTATTTCGAAGACGAATAAGAAGAAGTCCTCGAGGTTGATTCTTTTTTACAAAATTTTTTCCAACTCTCTGTATACAGATCAAGTTGCTTTTTATTACCAAGTATGTACGTTGTGTACATATGTGCGCATATTGTGTACATACATTGAGTCAATTATGTGAATTGTTCAATTCGTTTCTACCCAAATTTTTTTTAGTATTGATTAATTCTATATTGAAATAATATTTTCAAATTTGAACCTGAAAGGTGAAAGAAGACAAAAGTAGAGTTTCCATAATTTATTTTCAGAATAAATTCAAGAGCTTTTATTTAGCAAAGGAGCTAAGTTTTTAGCACTTATTTTTCTTCAAAACAGATAAATAACAATATAATTACGAATCATTCAACAATCGCTTATTATTATTCAAAATGTTTTCAACACTCCGTATAGAATGACACCTGTATTAGTAATAAAAAAATCTGTATTGTATTGATGAATGAATTGAGTAGCTCTAGGTTCAATGTGATGATGTAAAACTTATTATGTCAAATCAACGAAATCAAATTATAGAATGAAGAATTGTAGAACACATACCATCAACTAAATTGGCGGAACATCCGCCAGTGTCAGCTATGAAATAATGAACTAATTATGACTTTTTCCGATTTGGTGTTTCGTTTCATGGTTTTTGATTATTCCTTACATAATAATTATTATTGGGACTGAATGATACGAGTATTTTATTTATTTAATTTGTCAGATCTCAGAGCTGGCAAATACCACTTGTAACGCTCATTTTATTACTTTCAATAATTCCTAATTAAGTGATCGTTGATTATTAATTTACCATCTCAACAAACTTCAATATTTATTTATTTACAAAAAATTCCATGTTTAGTGACATATATCGATCAAAGAACTAAATAAACAAGTGGCAAAGTGTAAACTAGAAGCAAGTAGGAGAGCTATAGAAGAGTAAATATACGAGTGAAGTGTAGTAATAACTAGTGGTGCGTAAACTCAGCCGATGTGATGTTTACACTCTATATTGCTCTAGTTTGTAGTTTAGCTCGTTAGCTCACTTAACTGGGAAGTGAATAACGTAAATATGAAGTAATAGTTGATGCAAATATTTCTGAGTGTGTGTGAGAGAGAATAAACCATGAATTTGTTTACATAAGTGACTGCCACTTCAATAGGCGTAGTTCGTGCAAGCTGAGAAGGTACGCCATTTAATGAAAAATTATTTATAATGGAGTGTCTTCTCAGTTTGTTTAACCAAACCTTATATCACATAAATTTTATCTAATGAACTTCCATACTTACTTACTTACATACTTCCATACAAAGGCCATCCATTGTATCCATATATATATATATATATATATATATATATATATATATATATATATATATATATAGTATATATATATATCTAGTATCCATAGATGTAAAAGTGAATATCATATCAATCCTTCTATATTAACAGCCTTAATAAACAAAAACTTGACGAAATCGATACAAAACGAGTATAGCTGACATCAAAAAGTTATTGTTAAAGTTGTTTTGTCTGCTCCCTGCAGCGAGAATGGAATATATTCTATATTCTATATTCTATATTCTATATTCTATATTCTATATTCTATATTCTATATTCTATATTCTATATTCTATATTCTATATTCTATATTCTATATTCTATATTCTATATTCTGTATTCTATATTCTATATTCTATATTCTATATTCTATATTCTATATTCTATATTCTACATTTTACATTCTACATTCTACATTCTACATTCTACATTCTACATTCTACATTCTAAATTCTTAATTCTATATTCTATATTCTCTGGCTCCCTGTGAGCTCCAACAGCTGATGTAGTCATAATATTACAGTGTGTCATTGAGCAATGCCTAGAGTTGGTTTTAGAATCTGAAGAGACAATAGATGATTGCATAAGCTGTTATTGTCAATAAGAGTTGTAATTTAGCTTTCACAAGATAATGCTTAAATCAAAAGAGACAATAGATGCTTAAAATAAGCTGTTCGTAGGTTAAATCACGTACAACAGACAGACGAAACCGCCTTACATTTTGGCATCAGCTTTACTAATGAATCAAACCGCTCACTCCACCCCACCCATAATCAACTGAACCAATATTTGTTGGCCTACAAATTCATCAATGAATTAGGAATCATCGATCTAATTAGCGAGTTTCGAGTTCAGTTCTCGAGTTTGTGTATTTTGATAGCTGCTAACAACAAATCACCAGAATATTCCAGGAAGTGAGGAGACCAAAACTATACTTCGCGCAAGCTGAGAAGACACGCCAATACAACACTTTTCACACTGTAACGGCGTGTTGGTGTCAGGTTGCGCAAATTATGATGAAGAAGCATGGATCAAACCGATGCAAAACAAACATCGTGATTGGGTTTTCCTTGAAGTGACACTGGGGAAAATTTCAATAGAAACAATTTCAAATTTCACGAAAGTTCTTTCGACCCTGTTATAGATTTATCAGAGAGAATCTGATTTAATTCTGTGTGCTCAATCTCTACAGTGGAAGTTGATAAACAAGTGGAGTAAATTGGATTTATTGCTGTCAACCCACGCAAAGATTTTTACTTAGTGGTAGTTAATGTTGTTTGTGTTTGAATATATATGTTTCCATGCTTTTATTTTTAGATTATAATGATAGACTATTTTTAATTATCGCAAAAAAGGTAGTAATTGCTAATTGATGATTAATATTGGTGGTGCTTCAATTGAATCAATCTCCATTCAAATTTTTGTAGTGAATAAATGTTATTCTTGAAGAGCGGACAGTTCCAAATAATATCTAATATCACAAACCTTGCAGACTGTAAGGAACAAAAAAATTCAAATATCATATAGCGACTATCAACTCATCGTTTTAAAAAACTATAAAAAAATCACTGAATGTTTAAATATTATTACATCGCGACTATCAACTTTCCAGAAACTTTCAAAAAATCAATAAATTTTCAAATACCTTGACACTCTACCCATCGTTTTAATATTGGTTCACTCAAGTATTATAAGCCAAAGCCAGCTGCACAGTGATGTACATCACTCAAACTCATCCAACTTTATTGAAAACCGACTTCTTTGTTCCTGACACAAATGCGTCACGGCTAATTGGAAAAGTTTCTCCTTTCCCTTTCCTCTTTCTTCCTCTTCCTTCCTCTTCCTTTTACTCTCTATTTCTCTTTCTTTCCTCAAGTAGCTCTCCTCTTCTTCTTTGTACCGTGCTATTGAGCCCTTGATTCGTCCTATTCCACCGGCTTTGTGAATGAACAATCCGAAAACAGAACAAAGACATCTCCGAGACACTAAGTCAACACTTACAATCAACGCGGCCATTTCTAAGTACAGTATTATGGCGGCTCGCTTTGTTCCAGGTTGGGAAATTTGTTACAAGTCGGGAAATTTGTTCCAAGTTCAGAAGCTTTGTTCTATGTCAGGAGCTATGTTTTTTAGGTAAGTATTAAACAGAGGTTCACATCTTGTGTTATTGAATTTCCTATTAATGGAGCTGGTTTTTTTATTTACGGTATTAGAATTGAAACATAATATTACGTTGTTACACATCGAAATAATATTGTGTTAAATTGTGTTACAAACGTATGAAAGCTTGATAGGACTGATAGTTATTCGCATTATACATTTTTCAATTTTTATGAGAAAATTATCGAATAATTAATGCTTAACTAACTAATATTATAAGAGAATATTATTATTAATATTATCATTAATATTAATATCAATAATATATATAATATTATTATTTAGAATATTATTATCATAATAATACCAGCATTATTTGGAGAAGTAGAGCTGAAGCCTTCTAGAACTGAATGCTAAATACTGAATTTGATGAATTCGAAAATATCTTTCAAAAAGTACTGATTATTCTATTGCAATGAGCTAGACATTTATAGGCTATACCGAATAATTATGAGCTATTTCAGTAGTAGTTGAAGTTATGTCCTTGATCCTTGTATTGCGTAATTGTCAATTAAATAATAAAATATTGGATGAGATAATAATAATGAACATCCAATTTCATGGGACTTCCAACATGATGTCCAATAAAAATAGAAGTACTGTACACGTTAAGGAATCGAATTCATTTGTTAATCAGCATGATTCATCAGAGAAATCTCTCAAATTTTTTCAATTGCGTGAAACTATAATATTTCAATATAAATGTGATGTGACTACGGCTAACAAGTATATAAGTACAGTGAAGGTGGGAAAATGCAAGTTTCTATCATTGCTTATGAATCTCACATCGTAACAGAACAAATCAAACAGAATCAAAATCACGTTTATTCCATATAACACAGCTCATCCCCATCAAAAGTCAGTTACTCAGTACGTGGAGTTTGGATATCATGTATCAATTTGCATCAATTTTGTACAGCTACATCACTTGCATGAACAAGGTAATCTAATATTGAATCAGTCCTTCGTCGATATTTCTTGATATGTTTCCTCATCCTCTACAGGTTTTCCTCTAAATTTCTCTTTTCTTCCATCAAGAACCTGAGGAAAACTTTGATACCCGAGCACGATCTTGTCTAGTAGTTTCTTCTCTGTACAATCTTGTAATGTGTACTTTTTCAATGTCGCCATACCGTAATTTTCTCATTTTTCCCGAAGCAGTATTTCCATCTTCATCCCCCATATCTCTTTTCCTCCTCTTTCTACATTTTCTTTCCCATCCACTCATCTCCTTGGAGCGAGAAATTCAATAACTCCACTTTTCTCAGTTCACAATATGTCTTCCGATACTGCAGGATGAAAATCATCTTCCTTTATTCCAGGAAACTTTTGAGATTGATGAAACCCATTGATACTGGTTGAATAACGTTTTATCCGTTATTGGATCCTTGAAGATTGGAAAATTGTTTGTCTGGAGGCGAAGAATATTATCTTCGTCTGAGGTTTATTAGTTTCATTTTCAACGAACACTCAGAAATCGAAAGATTTTCACATTAGAATCTCCATGAAATTATTTAATTTATCATAATTCCTCCCATCCGTACCACTATATTGATTAATATGAAATATGAAAAATATATGAAAAAGCAATATAGTGTATTTCTACAGGTGTATAGTTTATTCCAATATATCTTGACAGGTGAAAAAATGGATAATATAACATTAATTTCAAAAAAATAAGATAAAAATGTAATAAATGTCTTGTTGAGTAGTTGTTAAGTTGAAAATTATTATTCATATCAAATGAGAAGACAAGATATAGTCAAACAACAAATTTATTATAAATCGAGATACTGGTTTCGGTTGCTACACCATTAAACCAGACAATACCCATCTGGTGAGCTTTATAAATAAATTTTTAGTTTGAAAACAGCTTGTATTTTAATTCAATATTTAATGTAATATTGTATTTTTAATATAATATTGAATGTATATGGAATGAGATCCATAGTTTACTAGTAACTTTTTTACAACTAGAAATGAGTTTTAAACTTCTCCAAACTCTTTCTTTTCAAGTTCAGTAGATTGTAATCCTCATTCAAATTTCGATCAGAAGGTGTCAAAACACTTCATAGAATTGAATTATTAAATACTCTCAAGTCTCCACCCACACACCATATCTCAATTGCATGGAAGCAATCTAGAATCTACAAATAATTACTCTATTCCAGAGCTTCAGACATTGCTAAGCTGAATTCAAATGAGATAATTTTCAGGAGTTGAGAATGAGTGGGTGGAAGACGAGAACGGATACAAAGAAAAACGGAAATTGAATTTCCTGAAGTAAAATAGTATGTGGGTGGAACAGCGTATATTCTACTCAATACATAAATATAAAATTGTATGTGTTTTTAGGCCCGTATGTGTGATATATGAAGCAAATACTTTTTTCATGTGTGATGTATCAAATAAAGCAAAGCAAAACACTTCTCTAACTACATAAAAATAGATTTGTATATGATTTTAGCACCGCATGTGTTATATAGAGAGCGTATATTTTTCCTAGACCATAAACATAAAATAATTATATGTGTTTCCTAGTTCCTAGCCCCGTGAGTGTCATTTTCTGTATGAAGCATGGATGAATAACAAATAAAGTATCAGGTGAGAGGTGAACAATCCCCTCATTCCATTGACCAATTACTAGACTAATAATATTATAAAATATTTATCTTGCACAATATCTTCAAAATACACTTCACGTGTTCCTTCGGTATGGTGGTTTCAAAGTTACATAAACTTGTAAGTAGTTGGTTTAGAAGCCTTTAAAGCGAGGACAAGGCATCCCAATGTGTGAAATGTTCCTGTTCTTGCTGATCTCAATGCACTATAGTTTGAAGTAGTTCTAAAACTGACCTTCATCCAATATCATAGGCTAATAAATTACTGTATTACGCCATTACATTCCTTAAAGAACAACTAATTGTGATTATAATGAAACATGAAACAACTACTTTATATATGGAATAAAGATGCTCCAGCAGCTAGCTAAGAAAATATTATGAGTAATATTCATAGTGAAAACTCATAGATCTAAGTTTTATCCAACACACTTGCACAAATTTAGTTCAATGAAGAAAAAATATTGATTTTTTTTGGAACATTGGAGACGCTTACTTATACATTATGTTGAGCTGATTCTTCAATTCACCAATTATTATTACTGTCATGCAGTTGAATGAAAGGTATGATTTTTAATTTAAAAAATTGGAGAAATTTATTAGGATTTTACTTTTATTCTCAGAGTTTTCTTAGTGGACATGAATTACTAGAATAAAATAGGCTAGATAAAAATAGTACATTGAGACTTGATGCAACGTTGCTAAACCAGTTGATTTCTAATAATAATAATCAATCTATAATTTTATAATACACCTGATGAATAAGCAACATTTATTGGTGCGGGGGAACTCTGTGGTCCGGTTTCCATTGGACTACTTTCATTCATTCTACTCTACGTTCCCTTTTCACAACACAATAACCCCCATGGCAAATGCGACTCAGATAGCTCTTTCTAATTCCTTTCTTTCCCTTCTGGGAACAGGATTATTGTTCCCTTGAAAGAGGGATTACTTTCAATTTGAACTGCGCTTTATTCTCCCTGGAGCCGCGCCTCAAGGTGCGAGGCCGAACTCAATAGCAAGTCCATTATCGTGAAATACTTCCGACAACATTTTCTTACCGGCTTATCTCAAACTAGACTCTGTTGTACTGAATTCTTGCTTGCACTACCCTTGCGCCATTGTTTAGATACCGTACATCAATCTCTTCTTTAATCTTGTATAGGCTGTCCATAAGCAAAGAAGACATCCTGGAAAGAGGGGAAAATGACTCCAGCTTGGTCAATATTGATTAAAAAATCATAAACTTGGTCTAAAATTCTGGAGCAGAATGTTTTCCAAAATTTGAGACAAGATATATCATTTTTGAACCAATAATGACAGAGCTAGAGTAATTTTCACATCATGCCAAAACGTCTTCTTTGCTTGGACGAACTATACACAATACACTCACTCACTATCTTCCTCTCCCTTTCTCTTCTCATCTTTCTCACATACAGAGAGAGAGAGAGAGAGAGAGAGAGAGAGAGAGAGAGAGTGAGAGAGAAAGTGATAGAGAAGATCATGAAGATGAAGGAACAAAATGCAGAACTGCCTCTGCATTTTGTTCCTTCATTTTCATGATCTTCTTTATCATTTTTTTCTCTCTCTTTCTCTTCTTATCTCTCTCATATACACGCTATTATATTATATATTTAAATTATAGTTGACGTCAAAAAGTTAGGCGGTTTCATCTGCTTCTTGCGCGCTCCAACAACTGATGTTGTCAATTGGAGTTATCATTTAGCTATGCCTGGGTGATGTTTCTGAAATAAAAAGAGACCATAGATGCTTTACAAGGGCTGTTTGTAGGTTACCTCACGTACAAGAGACAGACGAAACCGCCTAACTTTATAGCGTCAACCATACTATTCTTGCTTATTTCGGAATCCATCCTCATTTTATGTTCTCTCAATATCATTGATAATTTTTCTGAAAAATGTTTATTAAAAAATCGTTATATTTCTCAGTACGAATATACTGCTTGATTAAAAACAAGCGCCCTATTCATCAACAGTCATAACGTGATAACGCTGCACAATAAAAAATATAGGGACAGAAGCGATATATCCTATCCCATTTTATCATTGTTCTGAGAGAGGAATCACAACACTAAAACTAATACTGTGCTTTCATAATACAGTAAATATGTTTGGAGCATGATACAAGTAAACAGAATCCCACTTGTTATTCACCTATGAAGCTGTAAACAAATTTGTTCTTGGCGTACAAGGTCATTACAGTAATGGTAATTGAATTGTTTTAATAATTAATTCGAATCTCCATTTATTGCTATATGAATAGACAAAGGACTTCTGCAACTGCAAATATTGACCAATGTACTGAATAGCAGTCGAGATCCATTGAATCAAACTGCTCAAAAAATTCCGCCCGGACCGGGAATCGAACCCGGTACCCCTCGGTTGCCGGGTTGATCCGGAACCTCGGTACCCCTCGGTTGACCATATTACAAATAATATGGTCTACAAAGAATACATTACACCGGCCGAGTGGCTTAACCTTTCGCCTACCAGGCAGCTCTCTGAACAGCCCCATTCAATTTTGTATTCAAATTCCCTGATTTGTTTGTCAGGTCAAAAAGGACTCACATTGAGAATTGAGCCTGCATGTACAATGTAATTTGAAAGAGCTATAATTTCTGTGAACTGCATTTTATAATTATTTCTATCATGTTACGTTGTTAAATGTACTCCAATAAGAGTGCATCTGTATTAAAACTTTCATCTATGATCATTAAATTCTGGTACGTCGAAATGTTCCAGGCAACAAATACTTATTCTAGCTCCAACACAATAATTTCAACAATTTTTTCACTTTTTGATTTTTATTCACTTTTTATTTTTCATTCAATAATTTTAACAATGATTTATTCGTTCACAGAGTGAGCTGGGCCGATTTGAATTTGTCTATCTCCGACATTATCATTTCAATATTAATTTATTGAAGTATTCATTGTTTATGGGCTGAACGAGTAGGAATTTTACTCGATATTCCAACAACAGGATTCTTTCCATGAATGACAAATACCACCAAAACCACTCGGTAAGGGTGATCTATTGGTGATTGTGATATCACGAATACTGTGGACATCTCTTGGATGGGTGACCAGTATTTGGCCAAGTACACATTGGTGAGGTGGGGTAGGGGAACTACCCGCAAGGGTTTAAAACCCATGAGAATTTTTTTTACTACCAAAACCTTTGAAGAAATAATTATCATACCCCCATTAGAACTAAAACTTACATTACTTCAATTACATTAACATTTTACATAAACTTCAATTTATCAAATTTTGGGAGATAAGAAGTGAGAGGAAAGCCTGTTTTTCATTCTCAAGCACTGGCGGCTCGTACCCACGAAATAGTTGAAGTGCCCGTACCTCTTACTGTACAGCACTTCACCTATTTCGTGAGCACGAGCCGCCAGTGCCTCAAGTCATTCTAATGTGATTATGTAAATGTTTCAATGAAATGGCTGAAACTTTGTATGAACTTGAAAAATGGCAACTTCATCGCTCTCCCATTATTCATTCAAAAAGCTTCCCCACAAAAAACCTTGACCTCCAAACGGAAAGATCCACCAGACCTCTTATCTCAACTAACCTAATTTCCTAAAGTTCCATTTCTTCAAAAATATCCTCAACTGATGATACCCACTCAGAATACAAAGTTACCCAGATCCGAGGCTAATCAAAGGGGAAAATTATGGAGTCTCACAGAGAATCGATGATACTTGCTCCATAAAATATGCGCAACGAAAGGTAAAGTTCTCTGAGCGATTCTCACCAATCAACAACTAATTATTCATTCTCCAATCGAGCAGCGTGAGAAAGTTAAGAGCTGATCAAAACTTTTCCATCCCATTCATCTACATAACAGAGTGATTTAACATCGACTGAATCGTTGAAACATGCGAATGAGATCGTTATTTGCATATTTTGTTAGTTGGAGTAGTTATAAATTTATCAAACGACCTGGAAGTGTTGGAAAACTTTCAAGAAAGTTATTCGACACTATATTCGATTAGTTAGAAAGTTATACGATTCAACACTTATATTCATGCTATAAATGAATGCTCCTATAGGAATCAGATAGGGAAGGAATTCCAAGTTTTATTGGAATTATTCCTAGTGCACCAGTAGGAGTAGTACTTTCTATAGGAGGAGTACAATTTTTATAAGATTAGAAGATTTAGAATTAGTTATACAAAGTGTTTCAGGAGGAATGTGTAATACTTCTCAGGCGATTGTGTAAATCTCACCCAAATCCTAAAGAATAGCTATCAAAAATCGCTACTAAACACAAAATCCACACTTGTGCTATGTTTTGTCAATTTTTGCGTTTTCTAGCATATTTTTCCAATTATCTCAATAACCGTTAAAGTTACAAACTTGGAACTGGTTTCATTGAATTTCTCAGCTAATTTTACATAGGAATTGAGTATTTTAGAACCTCACTAAAGCCTCTAAAAAATTAGAAAAATTAATATATTTTGAAAAATCTCAATTTTCCGCCATTCTTATCTTGGTAGCAAAGCGTTTTTGGGGGTTGGTCCCATGAAACTTTTTCGTTTACTTGGTGAATGGAATCAGCCTGAGAAGTATTGCACATTTCTCCTGAAACACCCTGTATAACTATTTTCTAATAATTCTAGAAGCGCATATTATTTTTTCTCTTTTTTCAAATTAAATTTTCTCTCATTTTGTTATTTATAACATAACAAATATTTTAATTTTTTTTGTTTGTATGATTCAACTGATAACTACTGTCACCAGCGGGCAAGGGTTTTAAACTTTTGCTGATGGTGCCAATCATAGAAGATATGCATAATTTCAGCTTTTTTCAACATATCATTTACTACTTTCTATATTACTATTTTATTACACGTTACTCCACTATTATTTCAATGTATTATTAATTATAAAATGATGTATTTTTCTCAAAATATATATATGATATATTTGGTTTTGTATGGCAAATAAATAAATAGTTCGAACAGAACTCAGTTAAAATATTAAATCATTTCGATTGTCATTTGAAATTAGGCTGTTTAGAGTTGAAGAGTCTTGTGGAGAAAAGAATCTATAATTTTATTATACTTCAAACCGTATTTCTTGTACATTATTACTGATAGAGATAGACCTACTATTGCATTATAGTAATGCTGATAATTTCGATCCCCTCATCAAATATCAAGAGTTGTGTTATCAAACTCTACCATTAATTTGGGAATAGTGGATCCATTTATCATTGTACAAAACAGAAACTTAGTTGGTTAGCAGGCCTTCACAAACTTTAGGGTCTTCAGACAAGCAAATGAATGTTCTCGAGTCGTGGAGCAAAGTCTATAGGCCTATCACTGGGCCGATTTAAATGGTCAACTGGATTACTGACAAATCTAGTAAAGTTGAAGCCAAATCTAGTACCATTTCTTATAGGAATATTTTTTCTCAAATATAATTCAGGTTATTGATACAGGGCCTACAGACTCTTCAACAGACCCCAACTGCATATGGTCAGACAACGAGAAAGTTCGATTGAACCGATTTTTCTGAGGGTGAAGACCACATCATGAGCTTTTGATCGTGTGCGTGGGTAATGGGAGAAATGATGCTGAAAGATGACGAAAACTAGAGGGACCTACGGCTTATCGTCTCCTCCGAAAGACGAATAATTGGCCGCATCTATATGATTGTGTTGTGGTCAAAAACTGTTCCCTGGTGGAGAAGCGAACCTCGGAACCTCTAGTTATCAGACTGGTGCGTTATTACATACTCAAAATTATTATCTTTATCAAAAGTGATAATGAGATGATAATTTTCTGTAAAAGGTGTTGAATTTGATCAAACAAGGTTTTAAACGTTTCTGCGTGACTGGATTCGTTCTGTAATCAACGGAAGTTATTTTTGATCATGAGAGAAACTATTTTTTCTGGTGGATAATGTTACATTCTAGAAGCACGATTGGTTAATCCAGGGTCACATAAGAGTTCTGCTGAAATTCAAAGAAAGATACAAAAACTCCTTAACACCTAATAAGCGATTATATAGCTTCCAGTTTTAAACAATCGATATCACTCAAATTATCGATATCTTTCATATAACCTCCAGTTTGAAGTATCGATATCAATCATTCACAATATAAATTATAAAATAACATTGAAATTCAACATTCTACTCATGTTTCACTCACCCTTAGCTGCTTCCACGCCATTAGCTGAGACCGGCAGGCCTCCACTCAGTTCAGGAACAGTAGGAGCTGACTCAGCTAAATTGAAAGCGGTCAGCGCGATCAACACCAAACAGCTGATCGAGAATTTGGCGCCCTTTTGCCAGACATTGATCCACATCCTTCGAGATCGCTGCGAAATCACTGGATCGAAATTATTCTGTAACAAATGAGAGAAATATTGGTTATTAGATTAATCACGTCTATTATGGATTTTTTCCCTAAAGATACATTATTTCAAAAGATTCCAGAGATTACAAATGAATTATATAAATATCTTTATCTATTTTGGAAAGAAAGAAAAAATATTTCATTATTATAATATAGGCTATCTATCATTCTACTCTCTCTATTCCAAGGATAGCCTAAATTCCTTGAAAATTCATGAATTTGAGAATTTCAGTGAATTTGTAGACACTCAGGTAATATGATGAGTAAGGTGCACTTTATGACTTCATTACATGTAACTAATAGTAGAATAAATCATTTTCAAATCGAAATGAAGAATATCGATTGTTCCATCAGCTCTGTCCAAAACTATTACCTTCTTTATTATATTATTTTTGGAAAATTTAGATTCATTTGTTGTATTGAAGAAGATTAAGTTTTAAAATATTCAATGTGATTGAACTCATTCAATAATTCTCAAATCATATCGAATGTTCAATCACAAAGTAATGCAAATCTCAAGTAAGGAATGCGATTCAACTCTTTTTAAACACTCAGTCAACAGACTCCTTCCAACCAACGCTATCTGTGAGCAAGCTTGACAACCAACAGGCGAAACATGTTCTGTCTCTGTGTAGCCTGCTCACTTGCAATTGGCTGGAGGCGTGGCTAGTAGAAGGTGGAGCTAAGTGGGGAGACCAATCGCATGGCATGAGGAATAAAGAGGTGGTTCTGGTCAGCCCTCCCTATTCGGCTGTAATACCAATGGCTGATTCTATTCAAAGCTCTTCTAAAGTGCGTTTTGAAGGTTCAATCAATTCTAGATTGTATTCTAGAATGGCTTGATTTCAGTTATCTGTTGGTTAAGTTTGAATTTTGAAAGGTTTTCATTTTAAATTGATCATTCTCTATTAACAGTGTATTTTCTCAATCAAAAAAAAAACTTAAAATTTCATACAGAACACAAAATAAGAACCGATCAAGGTGAGTAGACTACTCCTCACATTTATGAGAAACAGTTACAGTCCGTCCAAGTAAATAAGACCTTCTGGCAAGATAGGAAAATGACTCTAGCTCGGTCAATATTGATTCAAAAATTATAAATTTGATCTCAAATTGTAGAACAGAATGTTTCTTACAATTTAAGATCAAATTTATATTTTTGAAACAAAAAATGCCCGAGCTGTAGTCATTTTCCCATCTTGCCAGAATGTTTTCTCTGCTTGGACGGTCTATACCAGTTGTTGGTAGACTATTAACGCCATCCCAAAGTTCAAAAGTGAGAAATAACAATGGAACCGACAATGACAATATAAAATAACAGGGCATCTTTCAAGTTGCGTGCATTAAGTGTGGAGCGCTAAAAAGCTTTTTCACATTAGATTGGTCATAAAAAGGTCACTAGAAAGATTGCTCTGTGACCTCTCCCCCCTCACAGAAACCCTCCCCACACTTTTATAAGTGAGTTTCCCTTTCCAGTCATAAATATCCATCTTGCGCCATTGAACTTTCATAAACGAGAATATTGTTTCACGGGTTATTTAAAATTATGGTGCAATCTATTAAAGTGTTCGCTGAAAATTCATAGTTTGATGCTGAATGGCTCCATATAAGTGGAGAAGTAAGAACTGTAAGATAGTCTAATATTGCTCAAAGTTCAAGTATTCGGTTTAGAACGGTTTGTAACCTGCTAGATCTAGATCATAATCATTGAATTAGTTATTTGTTTTGAGAAGTTAGGCAATTCACGTCTCTTCTAATTCCATCAAGTTCATTGTTCATTATTTAAAAAAAAAAAATCTTTTCCAGGAAGGAAATTTAGGAAGGAATATTTCATACAGGAACAAAGAACAATCTAAATCGTTGTTAATGATACTGATCAATTTGATCAGTTATCATTAGTCGGAAACATCTCCAACAATATCAGTACTATAATCACAATACAATTACTTTTCTGCATCTTAATGTGGCCTAACTAGTGAAATGGACTAGAGACTTCTCACAAAAAGAGTATTGAGTATTATTTCCCCTTGTATCCGTTCATTTTCATTTATTCAGAGAAATACAGTACATCATGAATGAAACACAGACAATCAAGTCCAGAACGCCCTTTTCCCAAATTTCAATGGATATTCCAACTCAAGGTTCACTTGTTCGCAATATCAACGCTCATCACTCACAAATTCACACTTTTTGAAATTGAAAACTATTACGGTATTAATCAATTGAGAATGATCACTTTCGAGCATCACATTTATTGTTCCTTACAACTAGGAATACCTCTCACAGCTTAGAATGCCCATTACAACTCAAGACTCCCTTACTCACAATACAAATAATCAAGATGCAAAAGTAGATAGATGATTGATTGAGAACAAAGAAAATCCACACATCATATCAAACAGATTACCGATTCAATCAATTCATTACTCTTTCTTTAGTTCACTCTCCTTCTACTCTTTACAGACGTTTTCACCCATCCAAGCAACAAGTCCATTGAGAACAACAACAATCTAATGTGTGAATCAAGGCTATTGTTCCAATTTAGTTCATTCAAGCTTGAATATCAAGTCTGAAGGGAACTAAAGACATTACTGGGAAAGCTGAATCAGCTATCTGGAAGAGAAATAGATTAAGAGGGAGAGATAGATTTAGAGAGAGAAAGAGAGAGAGAGAGTGAGAGAGAGAGATAGACATTTGACAGACAGTGTGATAGAGAGGGAAAAAGAGATAGAGTGAGTTAATGGGAAAGAGAGATTTCCAGAGACAGTGGAGTAAATGAGAGAAGACTCTTGAGGAGAAAGAGAGTGTGATATAGTGAATGAGAGAGAGCGATAGCGATAAAGAGAGGTAGAGAGAGTGAGTGATAGCGATAAAGAGAGAGAGGAGTGAGTGATAGCGAGAGAGTGATTGAGAGAAAGTCGGATAGAGTAACCAGTTAAGAGAGTGCCAGTTGATTGATGAAGGATAATCAGGACTCTGTCAATGGAGCAATCGAGCGTTAAAACGAATAGAGGAAGAAGAAGATGAAGAAGAAGAAGAAAAATGAAAAAGGGGTGGTTAACCATTAGAAGGCTATCAGTCGTTATCAGCTCTCAAGTTAATTGTTTGTTTTCGCTTGTCACTGCTACTCGAATCGAAAAGACACTGCAATTACTGCGGAGAAATAATGTTGTGAACGTGGTGGTTTTTCAAAAAGATAGATAGATGTTTGGGTACACCCTTAAAAACTTACAGGGACAGAACAAGAGAATATACAACTCTGTGAAGGATCACATACTTCTAATGGTTAACTCATATTCATTGAAGTTGCCGTCAGCTCTCATCATCAACCCTCCCATCAACTTGTTGAGTAGTTGTTGGGTTTTTCCTCTTATGAACCTCGCACAAGCGTAGAGCTCATGTGAGAATCGCCCTGAGAAGAAACTCTCAAAGCTCTATTTCGGGGATATTATATTCAACCACCCAATATCATTGATAAATCATCATAGATTGGTAGATTGTTGGAATTTACATAAAATTTATTGGGAATTTAGTTATTTTGCAATAAACTGTGCGACTGCAACAAAAAACTGGTACAATGGATCTAGTTCAATTACAAGCTGATCAAAAGCTTTCAAAACTTCAAACAATATGAAACAATAATGGGAAATCCAACCAACCGGAACACACAATTTTTAAATATATTTTGTGATATAATCCCCAATAAACTATTCTATTTTTAATACATGTAACGTAATAAAAGGTACGTAATAAAGGTAACGTAAATAACGTAATACATGTAACGTAATAAAGGGTCTTAGACACGAACGATGTGCCAATAAATTCATGTTTGAGTTATTCAGCCATCAAACTCAAACCCCTAAAAAAACTAATCGTAAAACTTATCACACTCCAAAAATTTCCAACATTCCAACATTCAACGAGGGAATATATAGAAAAAAATATAAAGGGGTTCTAATTATACTTATACTAATTCTCATTATAGGGTTTCTATTAAAATGTATATAGGTATCTCGTACCTCTTCACTGATTCAACGCATATGCAACCTGAAATTTCATGACAATCACAGTCTTGCCAAAAGGAGAATCACGTTCCATCTCTTAAAGTGACAAAACTCATTTTCTATCATCATCCTATTCTGGTATCAATACAGTGCACTATATCTACTGAGTTTATACTGTATCCTATCACTATATACCGATCCCAACTTTCAACATAACCTTTGTACCTAATGGGAAATTTCCAGGGAAGCCTTTCGAATGCCAAATGCGGCTCTAAATAGGGACCCACAAGTAGAAGTTTTTGGAAAGGTATTCGACCCATACCAGAAGTAGTGGCATGCAACTTTCAACCTTGAAGCATGCGAGAAAAGTTTGTTCAACATGCAACATAAGTAGTGGCATTCACGTCTTTTAATCTTGGGTCATGTGGCATGAAGCTTAAGTAGTGGCATGCGTTTTTCAATCATGAAATCCTATCTTGGATCATGTGGCATGGACTTGACGCATGTGACAAAATAAAAGTTCGTGCTACATGAATCAAATTGAAGCCTTCGGTACAAAATTTGAATTTTGAGTATACGGAATGCAATTTGAGGCATGCAATGTGAACTTGATGCTAGCAATATGAACTTGATTTATCTATTAACTTGAGAAAAAATATACAGTATAATCAACTGTATTAGATATACTGTATATTACTAATTATTATAATCGTACACTGTATCAGAGCAATATTCAAATACCTTAATTAAATAAAATATTTACTTGAGGCATGTGAAATCTACTTGCTTCATTCAACGCAAACTTGTGGCATGCAACACGAAGTTTCAGCATGCGGTATAAATTTGTACTATAAATTGCTCAGGTGAACGAACTTATCGTTCACTAAAAGTGGTCCACTAAATGTGTCTCAATAGTAGTTGAGAAACAAAAGTTGCCAAATGTCGAACTCGGGTGCAATGTTGGGAAAACGTGACTGCGACATTTGGCAGCAAGTGGAACGTGTGAAGAATAGAAAGCGGCGATGATGAAATGACTAGAGAAAACTTCATAGAATATGAGGTTATGGAGAAAGGAGTTTGGAAATATGATTACTTAGCCTATATCATCTATATTCATCCTCATTTATCAATTTATTTATTCGAAAAATCACAATAAAGGGTTAATACACAGACATTAAAATAAAAATCGTCTTTTTCCCAAATTTTGATCAAAATATTCAAAATATAGTAGAGGTTATGTTTACAATATTTCTAAGCACTTATCACAAACCACAAATTTTCACACTCCAAAATTGAAAACTATTATTTAGAATTAAGGATTTTGATTGAGAAATCAGAATATCACCAAGAAATACGTAAATAATTTTAAAGTATCAAATTACACTTATAATTTTCAAGCCATAAAATTTAGTTGAATGCTTCTCCAACCTTCATTAACCCTTCATATTGGATAACATAAATAATTGATATTTGTTCGAGTAAGCTACAAGCTAACATGTCAAATGAATTTCTTCGTCCAAACTACAATCAAATCAGAATTAATAGATAAAATAAAAATAAAATACCCTTTAAAACTTCAAAAATATTATTTTAACACAAATATGTTTTGGAGCTTTATCTCATTCTCAATGTGATGAACACTCAATGTATCTTTCACATTGAGAATCGGCTAAAACTCCAAAATATGTTTGTGCTAAAATAATATTTTTGAAGTTTGAAAGGGTAGCCTATTCGATTTTTATTCTATTTATACAATCAAATCGTACAAACCTCTACAATCGACTCACATTAAGCTGCTATGCTTTCATTCTTGCTAAAGAAACAGTTCGAAATAACTTGTCTATGCTAAAGTTTAGTTTTTAGCGCATAGAGTATACAAATCACGAAGTACACATTTCTCTGCGTTATCTGCGTTGAGCCTATGGTACCGTTCCAACTTTAATGATTGAATGGAATTTTAAATGAGAGTGATGTTGAATGAGAGTACCTACAAGTCCTAGCTTCGCCTTATTTAAAAAAGACAATAAATGAATAAACAAATTCCACACCATGCCCTTCATCTTTGCATATTTCTGTCCCATTCTATAAATATTCTCTTCCCTATTTCATCTGTGAAATTCATCAGGCTGGTTCCAATTCACCCAGAAGACAGGTATAGTGAATTTCAGGAATATAGGGAAGCTACAGGTATAGTGAATTTTATCAGCGTTTGAACTTTTGCAATTCGAGTTCTGATTGAGACCGAATCCATTAAGTGAAAACCAATGTACAGTCATTACTATTCGACGCTCCAGGCTAAATTTCCATTCTTGCTTTCATTCAGTCGACTACAATCATTCCCTTCCCTCGACTACAATCATATCTCTCGATGTTCCCACTTACCCTATTCTCTCACATACTTCCTATACTTTTATCCCTTCTCTTTCAAACATATCTCTCCTTATTCTCCCCCCAAAAAAAACATGTCGTATATATGTCAAATACCCACTGACAGTCTCCCATCCGAAGACGACATTCTTCGAAAATCTATTTATGCAATACAAGCTCGCTCGCTTCCTGCCCTATGCACTATGAGTATTCCACTCAGCATCTTGCAAACCTGATATCAGCATTTCGAGATAGAAATTCCGAACCCAGGAAGCAATAGAATACGATATGAGGAGAATCGTTGACATCTCCTATATATTATACGAGGCTGAACTATATAATATACCTTTGTTCATATCTATAACATCAATATGAATATATTTATTTACATGTTAGCTGAGTTATCCTATATCTATATCTCTTATCGATATCTATATCTATGGTTGAGGCGCTTTTGGTGATATTCATGTGAATGAATAAAACTATATCATTATAAAATATATTATATGCTGTACCTTTATTCATATATTTTTTTATTCATGTCTATAACAGCACTAGGAATAAATATTATTTATTTTTCTGTTTGCTAAGTGAGGCGAAGTGATCCTATATAATATATATATATATCATCACCAACGATCCTATATTCATGAGTGGTGAAAATAATATCGGATAGAATTCTCTGAAGAAATCAATTGGGTTAAAGTGGAAAAAGGTTAGAATGTGGAAACCAGATACTTCAAAGTGATAGAGGTTGATACTAGAGGGAATGGAGAGAATACAGAAAATGGCAAAGAATAGGCCTAAATAGAATGAGAGTAAAGAGATCGTGGAGAGAGGATACAGTAAGGAGAGTAGAATTTGGATAGAAAAAGTAGAAAAGATCAGAGATGAGAATGTAAAGAGAGAGAAATTGTTTATGATTTATGAATAGGGGTTCAAAGACGGAGATTAAAAGGGTTGTAACAATTTTAAAATATTGGAAAAATTTGAATAACAGGTGAAAAAAACATACATAAAATCGAGGAAACATACACAAGATTAAGATTAGTATAATATATGGAAAGAAAATCACAGAATACTAGTAATACTGTAACTGGGAACAGGGGAAATATAATATGGATAACAGATGGATAAAACATACATAAGATTAAGAAAACATAGAGAAGTTTACGTTTAGTGTATGAATTGAGAGAAAAACTCAGAAAACTAGTAATACTATACTTCTCGACCGTCAAGAACAAAGAGAACAAGAGCTTGTGTAGGAGGACGAGAAAGGAGAACTGGAAAAGTAAAGGGAATATAACATGAGGAACTATTCTAGAGAGAAAATAACTTTCGGAAAGAGAGATTGATGAAGCAATAAGAAAGTGACGGAGGAAAAATGAATAAAATATTATCAATATTATTTGAAAAATTTGAGGAAAACAGATTACGATTTTATGAGAGACAATAGGAAGAGACGAATGGAGGACAGGAAAGTCTGGAGAAGGAATTGAAGAATAAAATGAAAGAGGAAAACTCTCAAAGAAAATTGATCCCCAGAGGTGTTGACTGGGCACGAAAATATTTGTACGTGATCCCCTTTCAAGTCCGGGTTCTAGCAGTGGCACATGTACGTTGCTATCCTCTTTCAACGCAGGATTTTCCAGTCCAGAAATAGAAAACATTTCGCAGGGATCACGTTGAATGAGGTCTCAAAGAGAAATCTAATTTCAGATTTATTCTGTTCATTCATGTCGAAGCTCTTCTCCATTGATGGATTTTTATAGAGTATCAAAATATTTATCTTACTTTTTGAAATAGGATATATTTTTCATACAGAAAATATCGTCTCCTCTGCAAAGTCATCTTGAAGAGAGAATCTAATAATTTTGGGTTGAAAAAGTCGAATTGCAGTAGGCTATGACTATCAGAATCAATGTTCATTTCAAACGTTCTATGATCTCTAGTTTTCAATAGATGTAGCCTATCCCAATTTTGTTATGTCACTTTCCATTGGAAATGTAAGACAATAAAAATTTCATTTATTTACGAGATTACAATAAAATGTGATTGAAACACAGACTAGTCCAAAACGTTTCTTCTTCACAATTTTGAGTAGTAATATTGGAAATAGAGGTTATGTTAATTAACACATGAAACTTGAACTTCACGTGAAAAAGGTGAAAACAGTGGAAAATCAATTCTTCTTGGGGTGAAAACAATGGAAAGTCAATTTAGGATATGAAATATCAACTATATAAACATGGGGAATTATGTTTTAAACCTTTTTCTAATTAAAAATGGTTTCTTTCTGCTGTATTTATATAAAATAGAGGGTGGATGAATAGGCTCAAATTAATCAAAATTCATTGCAAAATCAGAAATATCTCAAAGGAAACTAATAATTTTGGAGAGAATAAACAGATTTCAAAAGCTGACAAACCATACTGGAGTATCGTAATGAACTAGGCCCATGATCATATTTATCGTTCTTCATAGCTAGTTTTATAACTAGTTTTATAGAAGCTTTCATAAATGCTAGGTAACAACTTCCGTAACTACATACTCCATTCAATAAGTATCGAGACTAGTTCGCTGTAGCCTCAACCGAGCTTTATATGGGGATTCGACCAGTAAGGATCGATGGATGGGATCTTTACGAATAAGAATCACTGTGGTCCAGTCGCAGGAGGTCGATTTCTGCGCCGAGTGTTTTTACCTCGCAGTCGCAGCACCAACATTGAGCTTACCATCGAGGAAACCTACGCTCGAAATTTTTGCTTAAAAAATGTAAAATCTGCGTCGGAGACCCTCTCCCTTGTTAAAGAGGCTTTCGAAGAAAAATCCTCGAGTTGCGCAAGAATTTTTTAGTGGTACAAAATGTTTCAGGAAGGCTAAGAACTCGTTGAGTCGAGTTTGGCATTGGACGCTCTGGAGAGTCCGACAAACGCTTGAACTGCGGCTTGGGTGGTGAGAATTGAAAACATTTTACTCTCTGACAGGAGTATAATAGTCGTCCTCATCAATGAGAAGATTGCTCTTGTGGTGAAAACCATCCATACTATCGAAACAGTTGATTGTGGCGCTGTGCCACAGTGCAATTGTTGGGCAGCATCTACCGGTGAAATTCTGCGTTTCCAAGTCATATCAACCCCATAAACAATCCTGCCTTTTTTCTTACCTCTATAAGTGAAAAGGCCGCTATGAGTGCAGGGGTTTGAATCTGATGGCTTGACTTTGGCTTCCAAACAGCTGTGACGCGCTCTCAAAACACTCGGCGCGAAAATCAACCTCCTGTCTCAACGAATAGACTTAGAAGGCTAAATCACAGTTCTCCTAAACGGTAAAGAACCCCTCTACTGAGCTCAACCATTTTGACACCCCTACGCATTCCTGTTGAGACTACAGAGAACCAGTCTCGATACTTACTGAATGGACCTTGTATCTTGAACTCGAGATAAGAATAAGTTTGAGCGTCCATAACTATTCGATAACATCTTTAAATTCTGTTAAAACCCCATTTCAAAAACTATCTTCGGAAAAAACAAGCTTCCACAATACCCTGTATTCGTACTGAACGATATCAGGAACATTCAAATATCCAACAATATAGCATATGAAATATTCAACTATTACAATATCAATATCACGTCCTCATCCAATATCGCGTGAAACCCCCAATCGCCGAGTTTAATATCGAAATATCGCATCCACTGCACGATTACTGTTTAACTTCCGTTTGAAAGATCCTTAAACCACTGTTAATGAGTTCCGCCTCCATTCAACGAAGCACTGACCGGAAAGTTACATGCTCTCGTCAACATCATTACATGTTAGGCAAGCAACTTCTCCAAGTAAACAGAGTCCATATTATTCTCATGGGTACTTATTCATATCTCTTACAACCCTCGCCGCATTATAGCTGTGCGACAGTTTATTTCTATCACTAGTAGTTCTGTGAACGGTAGACCTCAGGCAGTCACTCATGTACTCTGTCCTATTCATTTTATAGTCTGTCCAAGCAAAGAAGACCCTCTGGCAAGATGAGAAAATGACTCTAGCTTTGTCAATATTGGTTCAAAAATTATTGATTTGATCTCAATCGCAGGAGATTATTCTGATCTACAATTTGAGACCAAATCAATATTTTTCGAACCAATATTGACGAAGCTAGAGTCACTTTCTCATCTTGTCAGAGGTTCTTCTTTGCTTGGACAGACTATAATAGCCCTGTCTACAGAAACTATCATTGTCTTTGTAAAACAGTTTATTTTTATCACTGATAGTTATGTGAACAGTATACCCCACGCATTCACTCCCATTCTCACTGATTCTTATTGCGCTGACTACAGAATACAGATACTGTATACTCACAGTCTAGCCATTGATTTTGGCTGCTTCTGATTAATTAGCTTAGTTGATTGGTCGAATTCATCATACTTTTGCATATCCTCTCATAACATTCACATTGAAGTGATAAATGACATTGAAATACAATCATGTTGTTTCAAAATATCCGCTTCTTTAATTTTGCCAGTTATATTTTTCATTATTTCATTCAAGTAAAATAAAGTTTGAAGAAACCATTTTGAATGTTAAAGAAGTGATTTTTGAAGATATTAAAATGTTAGTAGTTATTCATGATTTCAATGTCTATTTAGAAGTATTTTGGATAGAGTGAATGAGTTAAAGTTTGCCTGTAATCCCATATCAGAAGACAAAAACTTGGCAAAATCCACTGGCGGCTCGTGCCCACAAAACAGGTGAAGTGCTGTACAGTGGAAGAAACTGTGCACTTCACCTATTTCGTGGGTACGAGCCGCCAGTGGCAAAATCATGGCGGCTGGCTGAAAAACATAAATGATCTCAGCATTCTATTATGGAGTTTAAAGCACGGTATTGTATATGGTTAGGAATTTAAGCAATTATGAAAAAGTTTGCAACTATGCTCCTGAAGTGAGTTTCATTTGAAAAATTTGAGAAAATCCAAGATTTGCATCGGTATGACGTGGTAGCATTACTTATGTTATTCAGTAACATTACATTACTTCACTAGTGTAATGACATCGTAGTCTAGATTACTTATCTGGATTTCAGATGAATCAGGTATTTTTATCAATTTATTCAGTATAACAGTCATTTGTATAGAAGTTGAACAGTAGCCAGCAAATAAATACAATAATATAATTAAACATTGTTCTGAATTAGAAAGTAAACTATTATAGGAGAAAGCAATGAAGGTTAAATGAATCCAGTTGATTAATGTAATTGCAATAACACATTAAACTAACCATATCCCAAATTCGTAATTATACTAGTTTATTCGATTAGAAAATTGTAAACTTATACCTGTAAACATTGCCTTCCATATGAAAATAGCAGCTTCAGAGACGTTTTCCTTTGAGAACTTCTATTTTCACTTGATTGTAAACACGCTCAAACAATCTCCTTCGTGTTTCGACGCTTCAAATTCGGTTAAAAGTTGAGATTGAACTGACATTAACCCAGTTTTGAGGCCGTAATCCCAGCTATTGATTACAGGAAGGTCTTAACTTCCGTTCTCTCTCGCCCTAAAATGGAAATAATTTGCCTGCTAGCGTCGGGCATACTAATTGAATAGGATTCACTCCTTCTCAATTTATATTTCGGGAGTAAAGAGAAAGAGAGAGAGGAAGGGAATGAATGGTGAAAGAAGGTGAAAACGAGGAAGAATGGAAAAGGAGGATGGAAGAATGAGAAGATGAGGGAATAGAGGAGAGAAGAGGGATAAGAGTGAGAAGATAAAGAGAATAGAAGGGGAGGGATGGTGAGGAAGAGAGAAAAAAGGCAGAATAAAAAAAGGAGGATGAAGTATGAGAAAATAAGGGAGAAGTGATGAAAGAGAGAGAACAGGAATAAGAGAGAAAAGAAGCAGAAGAGAGAGGGAAGAGAGATGAGAAATAGAAGAACAGAGAAGGGATGAGGAAGAGAAGAAGAAGAAGAAGAAGAAGAAGAAGAAGAAGAAGAAGAAGAAGAAGAAGAAGAAGAAGAAGAAGAAGAAGAAGAAGAAGAAGAAGAAGAAGAAGAAGAAGAAGAAGAAGAAGAAGAAGAAGAAGAAGAAGAAGAAGAAGAGGAGGTAGGTGAGGGAGAAGAGAGAGAAGAGGGACAAGACGGAGAAGAGGGAGAAGTAGAATAAATAGATGAGGGGATAGAGGGAAAGAGGAAAAAAGGCAGAAGAGGAAAAAGAGGGAGAAGAGGCAGAAGCTGAAAAAGAGGGAGGAAGAAGAAGAAGAAGGAAGGAAATAGTAAAAATGAGAAGTATGGTGGAGAAGAGGCAGGAAGTAAATAAGAGAGAGAGTGGAGAGTAGTACAAAGAGGAAAATGAAGAGGAAATGAGTAAGATGAGGCAAGCAACAGGCTGTTTAGCTTCACTTTACCCTTGCTGTCTTTCCCCGGCCATCTTTAAATTATTATCTTACAAACTTTCATTTTCTTCAATTTCCCCCGGGCTCCATTTTCTCTCGCTCATCACTTGCGTCTCACTTTAGCGTGTCAAGCCGCATTTTTCCTCACAACATTTTGTGACAACCATAAAATGTGAGTAGTATAAGAGGAAGTTATTCTGGTAAGATAACATTCTTGTGAAGCGACTTGCTCCCTTCATGATTTCCTTTATTATTGTTGGTTGATTTTCTTCTCAAATGTTTCATACACCAGTTGAAATAATATGCGAGTTTTCCAAGATAATAACATTTTAATACATGATCTTCCATTAAAGATCAATTTTCTAGCAGATTAATTTTCCAAGCATGAAGAATAAAGCTGAACAAGTCTATAGTTGCATTTGAATAAATCGAAGTCATTATTAATGAAAGTTACTCACTCGCGTGGAGGTAAGTAAAAATTGTGACTCACTCAACTGAGTGAGTAAAAATTACTTAAATTACACCATTTTCAGAACAAAACACATCAATAAAATATTAATATCATGGATATACAAATATTCAGCCTCTACAATACAATCTATTTTAGGAACTAATTACACTTACTGTCTGGACCAGACGACTACTAGCAAAGTAACTGACATCAAGTCGCCATTCAACACTAGTAAACTATTTCCAAGTTAGTTCCTTGTTCAAGGATAATAGAAATAGCACATTATTTATAGAATTCACTTATTTTAACTTTATTTCCATTGCAATGTTCATGAGAAAACATTGCAGAACTAATAGAGTACTAAGAAATCTGCATTTTAATAATAAAGGCAGAACTCTCAACATTCTAGAAGCTTTAGAAATAACCAGGGCAACTAAAGATCATTCACAGTTAAGTTTGAACGACCAGATCCATTTCAATCAATACAATACCACAAATCTAATTTTAT
This sequence comes from Sogatella furcifera, assembly GCA_017141385.1. Taxonomy (NCBI): domain Eukaryota; kingdom Metazoa; phylum Arthropoda; class Insecta; order Hemiptera; family Delphacidae; genus Sogatella; species Sogatella furcifera. Next base: position 6,280,628 of record CM029554.1, read on the forward strand.
CATAATTTGTTAGTCAGATATTACTGTATTAGCTATTAGTTGTTTTCCTCATCTTTCCATATATTCTTACTCATATTTTGTAGGTTACTGTAGCTATCTATCGATCGTAAATTGTATTTTCTGTTTGAACCGCCATTTTGTAATGTTTGAATGAACCGCTAATCGGGGAGGAGCTTGTCTAGGCCAATGGCATACGTTCACGGTAATTGGCTCAAGCGTCGCCCAATAGCGGTGCTTCACCGTTAGTATAAATACTGCTGCTCTGTCCGTTAAGTTTTAGTTTACCAGAGATTGATAATGGTGTAACAACCTAAACCAGTATCTCGATTTTCTAATAAATCAGTGGTTTGACAACATCTTGTCTTTTCATTTGCTAAGAAATCCCGACACGAATCGACAAACCTAAACTTCATCCTTTGTCCGAAGTTCACGACAAGTGCACCGTTTATTTTATTCAGTATAGTCTGTGCTCCCAAAGAAGACATTCTGTCACGATCGGAAAATAACTCTAGCTCGGTCAATATTGATTCAAAAATTATAAATCGGGTCTCAAATTGTGTATCAGAATGTTTCCTAAAATTTAAGACTAAATTCATAATTTTCGAACTCATATTGATCGAGTTGTAGTCATTTTCCCATCTTGCCAGAATGTCTCCTCTGCTTGGACAGACTATAAAGATTAGCAAGATAAAACAACAATCACTCCACCTCCCCATGCAACTGACAAGAATTGAAAACAATGGACTCAAAATAACAAATCCGAAACCTGAGCAAAACAAAGCTTTCACGGAGAATATCACTTTTCTCGACCTTCAACTCAGAAAAAATTGCGTTTTCTTTGGTTAGGAGTGGGCGTGCTAGCTCTTATAATGTGAGTGAAAAGCCTGACTGTTTTCAACTGTTAGTTGGAGACAAGCTGTGAGGGATATTGTCACCGGATCAGTGAGACAAAATGGAAGGTAAATAAACCAGCTCACTGTTTTCTTTTCACCTCAACTGGATGTTCCTTTCACACGTTTTGCACAGGATCATTCATTCAGTGTTGGAGAAGAGTTTTCTTGGGTCGTTTATCATTTGTTAGTTCTACAGGTAGGATGGTGTGATGGCTGCTTGAATGAGGGAAATAAGCCGAGAATAAAATTTGGAAATAATAACTCTGTAACTGAACAGTGGCTTAAAGGAATGGTACAGCTTTAAATAGCAATTTGAGGATGATGATTATGATGAAAATAATAATAATAACAGCATTTCATCGATTTTCCTCTCTTTTTTCTTTTCTACTTCTCATCACTTATAGTGGAGGAATATAGAGCTGAACAGCCTGTTGCATGCCTAATCTAACTCATTTCCTCTTCATTTTCCTCTTTGTTTTACTCTCCACTCTCTCTCTTATTTACTTCCTGCCTTTTCTTCACCATACTTCTCATTGGGGTGCTGTTTGAGGTTTGATTTTTGCTTGATTGTAGTATTAATATTTGTATTCAATTCGCCTTCACCTTCACCAAACAGACATTATCGTATTTTTCTACCGTCTCGTAGAATAAGAAATGGCTTTTGTTTATTAGAGTAAAGTATTAATGAAAAATCCATTGATCAATTATTGTAGATTAATTGATTTGAACAAGAGCTATTGGTCTATTGTAGTTGTTGTTAATTGTATTGGACAATTCTTGAATTGAGAATTCTTCAAATGCAGGCTGTGCTGAAAGTTTTTTCATTTGAAATTTTCTCCTGTCATTGAATCTAAATTGGAATATAGGTGTGCTCTGGATACTGAGTATTGCGATGTGATTTGCTAATAAGCAGTATATTTGATGATTATACCTCAATTCCAAAAATGTTGATTCATAATTCTGTTGGGAGAAAGAAGTTTTAGATTCGATAGGTCTTCATTCCAATAGGTGTTTTCATTCCATAAGTATATTAGGTTTTCTTGAATAAATTAAATAGTTGAAATTATATAGAATAACATGAAAAAATAAACCTACTTGACGCCGAGATTTATTTTGGGACAGTTTATTGAATACAAAGTTATTAATACAAAGCCGAAAGTTAACGGAAATGTCACTGTGAATATATAGTAGGGCTGGACATTTGAATGATTCTGTCCTGAAGCACTTCTCATGTAAGATTTTACTCTCCGAAGTAAAGTGTTGAGAAGGAGCGCTCACAAGATGCTGTTGTAAAAGGAATCGTTGCACCAATCTTCAACATTCTATAAGACAAAATATTCTTATATTGCACTCATTCAAGCAAGGAATGAAATAATACTGTATTTAGGCTTGGGATGCTTGGTCTCAGATTCAAATAATTTGTTTCTTTACAGGAATTTACCCCGTGAGGGTAGAAATTTTTCAAAAAAGTACCCTGAAACTATACTTTTAGAAGTTTGGAGCATTATAATTGGTAAAAAATTGGTTATAATTTGGTAATTCTCAGTATCGTGTAAAGTGCATTCTATCTAGTGTAAGATGAGCCCCAATTTCGGGGGGGGATATATCCCCTCAATCCCCCCCCCCCTGGGTTCGCCCCTGGCTGATGTTGATAGATCGAACGTTGAAACAAAGCCGCCCGGAAAAGTAGGGCGAATCAAACTTTGCGAATCAGTACTCGAAATGAAAGATTGAAGGTGTGGTAACACCGCATGACGTCACAAACCAAATACATCCAGAACATGAGAGACCTAGCGTGGTATCTACTGGTCGAGCAAAGAAGACATCCTGGTAAGATGGGAAAATGACTTCAAATCGGTAAATATTGCTTCAAAAATGATAAAGTTGGTCTAGAATTGTAGTTAACATTCTGATCTATAATTTGAGACCGAATTTATAATTTTCGAAATGATATTGACTGAGCTGGAGTAATTTTCCCTTGGTGCCAGGATGTCTTCTTGGCTCGACCAGACTGAAGTGGTGGGTGGCCGACTTGTATTGATTCACGTTTTAAAGCTCAACCGAGTTGCCGCGGTCACATTTCTCAGGTAAACATGACAGGTTGAGACTGCAATGGAACGGAAAGGATTGAGGAGGCAGAAGAAAAGTGGGAAGATGATGGCAGGAGGAGGAGGAGGAGGAGGAAAAAGAGGAGAAGGAAGCAGAAGTGGAAAAAAATAAAAAAAGAAGAAGAAGATGAAGAAAAAGAAGAAAAAGAAGAAGAAGAAGAAGAAGAAGAAGAAGAAGAAGAAGAAGAGGATGAAGATGACGATGAAGGAGAGAAAGAAGAAGGAGGAGGAGAAGCTCAGAAAGAAGGGAAAGGAGAAGGAGTGGGAGGAGAGAAGAAAGAAGAAGAAAAAGGAGAAGGGAAAGAAGAGAAAGAGGATAAGAGAAAAGAAGAAAAAGGAGAAGAAGAATAGCAGAGAGCAGGAGAAAGGAGAAGGAGAAGGATAAGAGAAGGAAAAAGAAGAGATAGAGGAGAAGGGAGAGGAAGAAATGGAGGATGAGTAAAAGAATTCGGATGAGAAAAACGAGGAGGAATAAGAGAAGAAAAAGAAAAGAAAGAAGAAGTTTTGAAGAAGGAGAAGGGGAACAGAAAATTAATAAGAAGAAGCTGAAAACAGGAGGAGGAAAAGGAGGTGGGAAGGAGGGAGGAGGAGGAGGAGGAGCAGGAGGAAAAGAAGGAGGAAGGAAGGAAGGAGATTGAGGAAGAGAAGTAGTTGAAGGAGTAGGAGGGGAAGGGCGAGAAGAAAGAGAGTAGAAGAATAAAAGAAAGATTTCCAATAAAAGACGAAGAACAACAAGAGAAATGAAAAGGAAAAAAACGAAGACCAGAGAAGAACAAAATGAAGCGATGTATTTAATGGAGCATATGTGGGAAGTATCGAGAGGGTAGCATCGATGTTCAAAAAAGTAAAAGAGAGTTGTGCCACTTGGAAAATCGTTGCGAATTTTATTCAATCATGAACGTATAGTAGAAGGTAACACGGATTTGTTTGGATTTTATATCCCTTGGGAGAGTATTCATCTGTTGCATTTTAGAGAGTATTCATCTGTATGGTTTAATTTTTCAAATTCTATTATAAGTAAATACATTTATTTCCGAGTTTGGTCAGATAGACAGCTTTAGAGAATCAATCTTAAATAAAGTCAATTGATTATCAATGCTTTGTTAATTGAGCCAAAAGTGAGGGTAGGTTCTGATTGTTTATGCGATAGGAGTAGATAGCACTGGCGGCTCGTGCCCACGAAAAAGGTGAAGTGTTGTACACTTAACGAAACGGGCACTTCACCTGTTTCGTGAGTACGAGCCGCCAGTGGTAGATAGAAATAACCACTTTCAGAGCCAGCACTAGTCCAACAAAAAGGTTGAAAAACTCTAAATGTTATGAATCACTACAATGTTAAGATACTATAATGTTATGAATCAGAACTTCTTATGAATCAGATTCGTTTACATTTCAAAATACAGTTTGAAACTAATCTTGAATGAAGGCATCAAATTGAATCACAATATTTATCATCACCATGAAAAACAAAATGTTTGTAAGGGAATTTTCTCCCAAACCCTGGTGATTGAACAATAAATTTTTAGAAATTTTCATCCGAGTGAAGCAAAAAAATGCTGAGCTAATAGATTCATGAAGAATCGTGACTTGAAAGCTTTCAGGGTACTTGACAAATAGATAAATGAGATAGATCACGGTCTAATCTAGTCAAAAGAAGTAGATAATTTCACCTCTTCCCAATATTAATATCTTCTCAATATCAGACTTCATACTCTCCTTATCAGAGTCTTGCAGGAATATACTTTGCTCACACAGTGACTCAATCATCGATTATGTATTCATCTATTACCAATACATAACCAAACCCATTTACATAATATACATCCGTTTGAACTAATTAAATAGTACAGGATCAGCCTGGTTATTTTCTTCTGATTTTGTAATTTTATTTATAAATAGATGATTGACTGATATCTATGCATCCTAATTATTACAATTGAGGAGCAGTTTAGGGCATGATCCTGTTACACTCACAAACAGGTATTTTAAAAATAATTTGGTGGAAATTATCACAATCTATCAATCACATATCGAAATTCACCGATTTTGGTTCAGCAGAAAGAACTGGATCAATTGTAAATCAACCATTTGGCATTGGATTTCACATATTTATTTGATGTCACTCATAAAGAAATCCACGCACTAACTCTTACAAGAGTATCAACGTACCTTAGTTTACTTTCAGATACGTCAGTATACGAAGTTTATGGTTTACCAAACTGAAACTGCTAGATCAAGAATTTGCATTAAACCAGACTGCTCGATGTGAATTATTAAGCACTTGATGCTAGTCCTCACGGCAGACTAAATCAAAACGTACTCAACCTTCCAAGAATAACCAATGTACCCTATTAACCTGATATGTCAACGAAGTGTAACGATATTGACTAAGGTCATAGGTCAGCTCTAGGTTGCATCTCATATTATAAGAGGCACCACAGACTGCAGAAAGGCATTGTGCTTGAATCTCACTTCACGTTAACATTCTGAAACAAATTTAGACCTTGCAAAAGTGACCACTTCTTAGCTGGAAATAGAACTTGGATAAAACGAAGAGAAGGGATGAAGTTAAAAGGCTAGAGTCCTAGAGCGATGGGGAGATAGATAAGAAAACGGGAATCGTGAACGGGAAATGTGGAAGTGGGAAAATGTCAGAGAGAGGGTATTAAGCAAAGGAAAGTCCGCAGATTACAAATGGAAAGATGGGAAAAAGAAGGAGAAGCAGAATATTATTTATACCATTCTAGGAAGAATTTATAATATAGATCCTAAAATTAAATATTATAAATAGTTTGTAAGGATTGATAAAAAAATCAGAAAAATGAATAAGATTATATTGGATATGAAAAGAGATGGGATGAGTTGAAAAATAAGGAGAAGTAGAATCCAGTCAATATCGATACCAGATTGTGTCAAATTAATAGAAAAACCTTAGATATTCTAGATATATAACCTTAGAAGACTTCTCTATTTTTCTGAAGCGGCGAAGTTTCCATAGTGAGATAGAATTAAATTGAATAATCGCCTTTATTAGGGCGGAGTTAGGCTTCTAGGTCCTCTCTACTACACAGCCCAATAGACATAGAGTGGATGAAATAGCTTCATTAATTTTGCCTAGAATTATCGATAATGATACTAAAACTTAAAAGTTTCCAAAGTGATGTCAGCTCTGCAACTTATTACAAAAATATTGGATTATAATAGATAGATAACATACATTATCCATGTCAGCTTGAAATATTGATAATGGTTATCAAAAATGAAAACTTTATCAATATCAAATTGAAAAAATTATAAACAACAGAAGATCATTGCAATGCTCAGCAATGCTCATGGCAATGAAGCTCATGTTTTCATGATATACAGTGCAAAAGTCTATGGTTGTTCTGTAGGCTATCTATACATTAGAAGAGATATTTTCAATACAGTACATAGATTTTCTTAATTGGAGAGTGATATGTAAATATAAGAAGCATTCTAAAAATACTCCCCAATAGAAAGAGTGTATAAGAGGGAGAATATAAAAGAATAGAATAGAATGGATGCCTCTATTTGATATCCTAGAAGGGCGAAGTTAGGGAGCAGCTAAGAAAACGTGGGATAATGGGGAGATATGAAATCTAACAACTGTTCTAGAATTTGGAAAGATTGTGAGAAGTGACAGGAAACGTCAGAGAATGACATTGAGAGGGAAAGAATGCGATAGAGAGTGTTTGACCTTCCTGGAGAGGCAGAAAGAGGAAGAGAAACTGTATGAAAGGAAGTAGAACACTACATAGTGACCCTTGTAGTAGCAAAATCCTCCACAGAGACCTCATTATAAATGGGGAAACCTCAACCATGAATTTTTCATCCCTCACATCCCCAATCCTTAACAGTGTACAGTCTGTCCAAGCAGAGAAGACATTCTGACAAGAAGTGAAAATAACTCCAACTCGATCAATATTGATTCAAAAATAATAAATTTTGTCTCAAATTTTACATTAAAATGTTTCCTACAATTTGAAACCAAATTTTTAATTTTTGAACCAATATTGACCAAGCTGGAGTCATTTTCCCATCTTCCCAGAATGTCTTCTCTGCTTGGACAGACTATAGCTGTCCTGTCTAAGCGAACGTCAACACTTGTAAAGGGAGAACTCCACTTTTGGCATGTTCATTCCATCTTTTAAATTGTCAGCAGGGCCTGAATTATGAATACGTGACACTGGACATTTTCGTAGCGCTCGCTGCTTTTGAGCTCAGATTCAGCGAGCTTTGCCGCAAAAGTAATTCATAAATTATGAGTGTGGGATAGCTAGACAAGGTCAGGCCTGAGATAAGTCGATTTGTCGGGTTGCAGCTGGATTTTTGCAATTTAATAAAGAAGAAATGTCACGAAAGCCTGTACATCTTTTACAATAAAAAAACCCCGTTTTTTAAATAAGAGGTATGTTTTTTCCTTTCCTAATAAAGGGAATTTCCTTTTCCTCTATTTTAGTATGCATAGAATTCCTCCTGCTTTCTCTTTTCCCCTATTTTGGCATGAATGAAATTTAATGAAAATACAAGATGGTGTCAAATCACGGATTTATTATAATCAAGGTACCGATTTCGGTTGCTGTACCATTATCAGTCTTCTGTGAACTGCCAGATAATGACGATCTAGCAACCAAACCAGCATCTCAATTTTAAATGTATCTGTAGTTTGATAATATCTTCTCTTTTCATTTAATATGGATAACTACCACAATATCACACAACAAATGCATACAATTCTTGTTCTCTCTGCTTCCCTCATTTATAATCTTCAACACATTAAACATCACGATTTCCTAATACTTCTACAAGTACTGCAGTTATCTCTTGACAACCACCCAACTTATAAAAATATTATCCAATTTCAACTTGAGTCACTTCAACAACTTTTTTGAAGTTAGACGAGCATGGATCCCCATGCGATTACTCCTTAACCCACTACATCCATGAATCAAAAAGTATCCAAATATGATTTGATTCCAGCTTCTCCTTTCAACAATCTCTACAGTATCGAAAAGTATGGAATTTGAAGGTTAAAAACTATGCAGCTTCAGAAATCTCCACTGAAACAAGTAGTAGTTTTTCCCAGAAACATTTTATCATAGATTGAAAACACTATACCTGCAACAAACGTTCAACTAAAGCTAAAAAGGAAGGAAATGGCTTTCCTAACTCACTTTATCGTAGATAAAAAAGTATCCCACCATGGAAACGTTACACAAAAAACATACTCCCAACCACTCTATCAAACGTGGATCAAAAACTATCCCCGTATCAAAAACCCATTGGACATCAGGTTAGCCAACCTATTTCCAGCCTTGCATTGCTTTTGACAGTGCTCACTTGTGATGGCGTGACGTTGGTAACACTGCATGTAGCTGTCAGCCATCCGGAACAGAGACGAGATATTCAATTTGAAACTGCTAACAGAATTACCGCCACGTTTCCACTTCATTCTTCTTAGTCCTATTTCCTCGTCTTCTTCTCTATTTCTCTCTACCCTTTCCCTTCTTCTCAGTTTCGGTTGTTTTTCTCCTATGCTTCTCTTGTTCTTTTCGACCTTGTCCTTCTTTTACATGTCCTTGTAATATTTACATGTTTACATGTCTTGTTCTTGACCTTTTGTTCCTTTCCTTATTGGTTTTGTCCTTCTTGTTCATGTCCTTATTCTTATCAGTCTTGTTAAGTTTTTATCTTTGCTTTTTCTTGTTCTTTCTCTTCTTCTAATTCTCTCAGTTCAATCATCCCTTCTATTTTACACGTAGGCCTACTACTACTTCTCTTAATTGTACCCTCTATCCAAATTGCTTCATTCCCTTCCCTTCTTCCTCCTACTAACAACATAGTATCTTCTTTCCTCTCTCTTCCTTCTTCCACTTACAGTTCTTCTTTTTCACTTCTACTTCTCTTAATTTCACCTATCCCACTCATCCACTCTTTCTCTCTAACTGTTCCAACACCATTTCAATTGATCATGATTTACTCTGTCATCATCAAATCACGTTACATTGAAAAGCATCGGTATCAACAAGATTTCAGAAAAAATTGCGAAAATCTTGTAAAATACTTATTGCGTCAAAAAAATTAAAAGTTAGGAAGAGATACAAAGAGATGTATAGAGAGAGTAGAGATATCAAAATATTATAACTGTCACGAACTTATCAGTTTGCAATCCCATGAAAACTGAGGATGAGTAGTAGAAAAAACAAAACTATTATTACTGCGACGAAAATGTGGGAACAGAAGATAGAGAGAGAAAAAGAGAGAAGGAAAGAAACAAGAGGAAAAATAAGAGAGAGGACGGATTGCATCACACGAGTCTGTTTACCAATTTCATTACTGGACGGTTGAAAATTAGCTGTCCTATCCAGAGAGAAGTAAACTCAATTCTAATCCCGATGCATGAGAAAATATTGAAATAACGCAATTTGCTTGTCACCCGGTTTTTTGGGGAGTTCCCTGTGTTTGCTTTGGCATGTTCCTGTGGACATGTCACACTAGGCAGCCTGATTTTGAAGGAAACAGATCCTAGCCCATAATTACATTTGCTTTGTGCATTGCGTACCAAATGTAGTTGGCCGGAATATTGTTCCGCTATTCATAGTCGATGCATTGTGCAATAGCTAATTTACTATTGGATTCATAGAACTGATTAGAGAAGAGAGATTACAAAATTATACGAACACTTCTGTGCACGAAACAGAGGTGCGAATTTGAAACTATAAAAACGCTGCAATTGAGCTATTCCAACTTGAATTCAAAATCCAAAACGAACAATATATTGTTTATAGAAATTAATGAACACTATGAATCCAAGTTTTCTCTCATTGTAGCGTTTGTTACATTGCCTCATGATTTTTGAGCCACCCATTGTGGCTTATCTAATGCTAGTGCACTGCAATGCTTCTATGATTGTTATCTTGGGAATTTTTTTTAAACAGTTAAAAATTCATCCTGTATTCCAATCAATAACACATCAATAACATTATTGCATTATAGACTAATAACATTATACAAGTGTGCACACTTCAATGGTATCAACTGCTGCTGGTATAATAATCCAAGTACAATATCGCTACTTAATGCTATCACAATGCTTATCATATGCTACTACACTTATTATTACTAAATTAATTTGTATAATAATGCTACTATGTTTATTATGTCTGGAAATTTCGTCAGTCTAGCAGAGTTCAAAGCACTCTGTATTCCATCCAGTATGCCAATAACATTATCAATTGTAATTAATATTCAATCGTATTTACTATTTTCACTTTTTGATTAGTTGTGAAGTATATTGAGGTAGTTATCCATAATAAATGAGAATACATTTTAATTGACAACATCTTGTATCTTCATTTAGTATTTACTATTGAGCGACAATTAATAACAATAGTTACTTCATTAGCAATATTTAATCGAAGTTACTGACAAACCTATCACAAAATCTTCAAGTTTTTGAGCTGCGAATTAAAAATACACAAAACTCTACTATGAATAATGTTAATAGGAGACATTGACCTTCGAAACAGCTGCAACCGACAAAGAACTGACATATTCCAGACATTTCCCGATCACGTGGTCTGTTTAATAATAATAACAAAATGACGGCAGGAAGGGATGAAGCCCGCCATTTCCGTGTTTCATCAGCTCAATGTCACCTCCGTGAAAATGATTAACATCCAGCAGACAGCCCGGATAAGTTGACAGGACACGGAAAATTATTATTTCCATCCCCTCGAAGGTCGATGAACTCAACTCGGTAAGGAATTTATAAGGAGACTGTAATTTAGTAGAGAAATATGTAGACTTTCGGCGAAATTCTTGGCTTCTAGATGATGAGATATTTTCGAGCAGTTTAAAAAGATCATCAAGATAATGACGACATTGTGTGAAGGATAATATTATACACATCATCAGTGTAAATGGGGAAACAGTTATTAATTCATTCAAATATAATTCACCTTATCAAATCAAGATAGATTTAAATGATTTAGGAGATGGAAAACAGTGGTCGCCTATTTACTGTTATACTGCCTTACTTATTTCCCGAATTATGTTAAAAGTTAATGTGGTCAGAGTGAGGTCATGATATCGAACCACTTTGAAAAGTACTTCATAATATTATTTTTCAAATTGTATGGAGGATACTGCTTGTCCGGAAAAAAAGATAAAAGTTGAAATATTATTGAGGTGTTACTAATGACATTTGTCACGACTTGAGAATTATTATGTTTACTATGGATAGGAATGAAAGTTATCTATTTCCATCACGCTAATATTTTCACACGCTCAACATTTCTCTGCAGTGATGATAAACTCATTGAATTTTTCACTGGGGACAGTATTACACGGAAATATTTCCATAATTATATAAAAAATATGATTTTGTATTTTCATCTCTTTTTCATATTAGCCTACTTAATAATGATGATAGAAATCATAGCCTCCTTCAACAAATTAAGGAAGCTATGATGATACCGATAATACTCAATAGTTACTATCTATCTATTTCGTATTGACATCTCTTTTTATATGATGATAAAACTACATTCGTGTAATACCGGCCTAAAGTATCTGTCACCTCGAATAATCCAATAATATCCCAATATTTCCACGTTCTCATCCACAACAAATAAAACTTTCACGCCGAAAAAACCGCACAAAGTTTGATTGAAAGCAAATGGAACCCAGATCCATTCGACCAAATAAATAGAAAGTAATCAAAAATGCAAGGCGGGAACTTTTCCAACGCCCACAAACTGGCGGGAAAGGCAATTGCAATTCAAATTGAAAAGTTGGAAACCGAACAAAAGTCGGATAGCTTCATTAACATTTCGAAACAATTTATCTTTTTCCATCCTCGCTCCATCTCCATCCATCGCTATCATAATAGTCAATACAACTTTTCTTTTCAAATCTCTCAATTTTTCAGTGCACACTTCTGAATAGCTTAAGTCGAATGTCTGAAAGTTCATCGCACAAGTTATTGAGACAAACAATTTTAGCCAATTACTGTACAAGGAAATCTGTTCACACATTGAAATGCAAGTTACTTTGAGACAACAGCTCTAAAGCCAACTAAAAATTTATTGTAAGTGGAATGAAAACCAATAAATTCATAAATTAAGATTCTTAGTTGTATCCGCATAGTTATTATCTAATGGATAATACATCCAATGTATATTATACGTAGAGCATCTCATCTGATGAACAATCCAAATGCATTTTTACACGGCGGATTTTTAGTGATATTCAAGTGTAAAATAGATACTCATTTGATGAAAGAACAAGAAGCTCATTGATACAAAATATTTGCAACATGATGTTAAAAAGTAAAGTTAAATCATCTCTCTTAAATTAAAAGGGCTTAAAACTTTTCTTCTATCCAAAAGGCTCAAGTTTTGTTTAAAATGACCAGATAACCTTTTACGAAACTCTTTGATCATTCAACAACGTCATTCAAGCGAAATATCATCATAAAAATAGCTCCTGAAGAGTTCCAGAGCAGAAACCATGGTTCAAATGTCAATGAGCTTGTGAAATATGGTGATAAAGGTCAAGTTTTCAAGAAGTTTATGAGTAGACTATTAATTAAACACTTTTTTGAGGGCAGTACTCGAAATCATTTTCCATACTTATCAGATGAAGAATAGGCAATTACTGTCACACGCCTAATAAAAGCTCTTTCCTATCTCCAATTCACTCGTCTCACGAGCTCCTTCTCACTCACTTCCTCTCTCTTTCTCTGTCTCTCTCACTCTCTTCTTCTCTCACACCCTTACTCTGTTCATCGGAAATTAATTTGTCTTGCAGAAGATTACATTTAGCACAATAAACAGTGAGCACGAGCTTCAGCTTTCATTTCCGTTTTTATTGTCGCTTCTGTCATTTCCCTTGAAAAACTCACAATTTCTCATTCTCTTTTCATCCTCACTTTCGCTCTCACTCACTCACTCACTCTCTCTCACACACACACTCCTCAATCTAACTCTCCCGCTTTCTGTAATTCTGTTTCTCTTTTTGTCTTTTTATATCTCACTCTTTCTCTTTCTATATCTGTGTTTTTCTCTCCCTCTCTTACTCCGTCACCCCATCAAAAAACTGACGCACTAATCACTAAGGAAACTCTCCCCCTCCCACATTTCTTACCCTTCCATTACTTTTAAAAGTCTCCCATCCTTCCAATAAATTCTCCAATTTCATTTACCTTCTGTCTCAATTGAAATACTCTCAAGACCATTACGTTCTCGACATCTCTTCACAAACTTTTCTTCAACCTTGAAGGATACATCCCTGAAACCCATCCTGTTCATTAGGAAACAATACCTACTTCAGATCCATTCAGCGCATCCAGGTTTTTTGTTGTCTTCTTCCTTCTTCTCTTTGAATTCATTCACTATTTCTTACCCTTCAGCGCTCACCTTTTATTGCGTTTTCTCTCTTTATTCTCCGAAAAATATGTCTGTGTTTCTATTTTCAACCCTTTATCACCTATTCCTTGATGCTTTTTCTGTCTTGATTCTCCCGGAAATATTTCTCTCTTCCTATTTTCAACCCTTTAGCACTGCTGGCTCGTACCCACGATACAGGTGAAGTACCCGTATCTTTCACTGTACAGCACTTCACCAGTTTCATGCGCACGAGCCGCCAGTGCCCTATAGCGCTTTCAACACCTCTTGATGCGTTTTCTCTCTTCGTTCTCTCGAAAGATGTCTCTCTATTCTTACTTTTCATCTTTTATCGCGTCAATTTTTCTGGTAGTATTGACGCATTTCTTGACTCCTTCTACCGCAAATTATTCTTGAATGAAATCCTCTTTTGAGTTATTCTTGAATAACACTGCCACAGTCAAAGAGGATAACACTGCCATATAAGAGGACTTAATGATCATTTCCATTTTCGTACCTTTGATACAATAAATTGTACTCTATTTGATCCTCTTTCCACAATAATCATTTCTGAACAGAATGTTTTCCTGTTGCAGTAATAACTCCTCTTCAGTCAAAGCAAATTGGGTATTTCTGTTCAATTATTCGATCTGAGCCAACTGTCATTTCGTTTCTTTGAAATATCATTCCTTTATTATTATTCCAAGGAAACTTTTCAAAGCGAATGTTACAGCAGAATAAAAATAATTTTGATATGTTTTCGATAATATCTTGTGTTGATGTCTTCATTTTATAATGAACCATCGACTTGACTCCTTTTTATATTCATCTGTAATGTTTTGTGTATTTTTCTGGAAATTGTATGTTATTAAATGGGATAAAATAAAGGTTGAATGACAAGTTTCAATGATTCGATGTAGATTCATCAATAACAGGAGTCATCAATAACGCAACTAGTAACCTTGTTAATCAATAAAAAATGAAATAGCCTACGAAGTTATAATAAGACTCAGTATCTACTGAAATCTACCAACGGAATTCATATATTGCTTGTTGACAATTTATTGTCAAATTTGTATTCATATTTTTCATTTTGCATCGATTTTCATTGGATATTTAGTGTTGAACAAGAATATAAGAAACATTCATCTATATCTATATAAGCGAAATGGCACTGACTGACTGACTGACTGACTGACTGACTGACTGACTGAATCATCACCAGAACTAAAAATCCACTGAACCGAATGCGTCCAAATTTGGCAGGCATGTTCAGTTGGACGTTTAGACGCGCGCTAAGAACGGATTTTTAAAACTTTTCAGGGATACGCTAAATTTTTGAGTTTTTCTATAGTTTTTCGGCGTTTTCTCAATTTTTTCGAGAACCAATCAGTAGAAAATGTTGATATTTGGTGGGCAGGTTCAGATAAGGTCTAGAAATGTTGTGTTAGAATATTTTTGCAATCCGTTCAAGAGTACGCCAGTAATCAGGTTTTTCAAAATTGTAGATGTATTGCGGGTTGCATATCTTCCGCCTTGATACGACCAATCCTTAGTGTAAATTCAATAGATCAGCGAGATAACATGTGGAGTAATTAAGAAGATATTGAATCAAGTTTCAAACAATGTTACATGTTTCAAACAATTCCCAAGGTTACGCTCAATATTAGCGTTTTACTATTTTTCGGAATTTTTCTTAGATTTTCCGAGAACAAATTGGCAAAAAATGTTGAAATTTTGTGAACAGGTCTAGATTAGGTCAATAAATGCTGTGTTCAATAAATTTCGAACCCCCTCTAAACGGAATTTGTAGGCGAGCGAAGCGAGCCTGTTTGTCTCAGCTGACACTGGCAGAGGTTTTGCAGGCGAGCGAAGCGAGCCTGTTTGACTCACTTACACTGCCGTTACTGGCGGGGGTCCAGGGGGCCTCCGGGGGGGGGGGGTATAGGCGGAGAAGGCGAGCGAAGCGAGCCTGCTGGCTAGTTTATAATAACAGATCTATTGATTTGTTCTATTGAACGAGAAAAACGTTTCAGATATATAGACTAATAATAAAGAAAGATTGGAGAGATTATTTAAATCATTTTTGGTAAACTGCAACCAGTTACTATTGCACTCTATCGGGAGAAATAAGAATTACATGTTCTCTGTTCAGTAGTGGGACGTTGGCCAATCAGAGAACAGGAGGGGAGCTCGGAGGCGTGACTGGGGCGTGGCTTTTCGAAACAGCCATTTTGAAACGCATGCAGTCAGCTGTGAATCCACGAGTAATTGACATCCATGAATTGATATTAATACTCATCCATAATTATTAATGAATACGTCGATATTAACAATAATTTATTGATGCTTATATTACAGAACATTTTCAATCTCTCTGAATGATCAGTGCTTATATTCAAGCAATAAGACAATATTATAGTCTGTCCAAGCAAAGAAGACATTCTGGCAAAATGAAAGAATGACTTGAGCTCGGTCAATATTGGCTCAAATATTATGAATTTGATCTCAAATTGTAGATAAGAATATCTCCTATAATTTAAAAACCAAGTTTATGATATTGTTTAACCGATATTGACCAAGCTGGACTTGGAGTCATTCTCCCATCTTTCCAGAATGTCTTCTTCGCTTGGACAGTCTATATCACGTTGGATTGAGATCGACAATTGTTTTATTCAAGGTATATAATATAAATACCAGAGAATTGAATTGTATTACGGCAATCAGCATTAACATCAAAGCAAGTGAATGAATACGATCCCTATTAAATTTTCGAATAATTCGAATAAAACTATTCATCATTTTCAAATGTGAACTATTTATTTATTTAACAGAAAGATTCGCCAAACAGTATGCATTAAATAATTGAGTATTGCCATTCTCTATCTCAGAACTAGAACAACAAGATAGCCTAATGCAAAGCATTGAAGCAAGAAGCACAATTCATCATGAGTACTTTCATTAGCTGGCGGCTCGTGCCCACGAAACAGGTGCAGTGCTGTACAGTAGAAGATACGGGCACTTCACCTTTTTCGTGGGTACTAGCCGCCAATGCTTTCATTAGCTGGTGAGCTGTCAAAAACGGTAACAACACTACAGTAGATTCTAAAAAAGGTTAAACAAGAACTACATATAATATTCAAATTCAATCATCATACATTACCGTTTGATAAGATGTGCTCAATTACATTTAATCGTGGAATATTAAGCTGAAAAATAGGGTAATTCGGGACTATGAATATTCATTAGCGCGCTTCTCTGCAAAATTTCACTCGGACTGTGGTTCCAGAGAAATGAATTCAGAACTCTTGAGATAAAAACCTGAAACCATCCGGAAAATTCCACTTTCACAATGATGAGAGATCGTCTGTCCGGTCTATTTTTTCCAGTTTTCATGATTTTTCTCTTCATTCCCCCTCTATCTTACTCATCATATTACAATTTCCAATTCTTTTTCCTTTTTTCTTTTAGTTTTATTCTCCAACATGTGTGCTATAGTCTGTCCAAACAAAGAAGACATTCTGGCAAGATGAGAAAATAACTCCAGCTCGGTTCAAAAATTATAAATTTGGTCTCAAGATTGTCTATCAGAATGTTTTATACAATTTGAGACCAAATTCATATTATTTTTTAAACCAATATTGACATATCTGGAGTAATTTTCCCATATTGCCAGAATGTCTTCTTTGCTTGGACATACTATATTTTCTCATCAAGATTGTTCTTAATCTTGTTATGTTCATTCTATTTGTCTTATTATACTTTTTTCTCTTTCTTATTCTTTGTCTCTTTGTCACCCCTTTGTTCTCTATTACATCTACTATGATTCTTCAATTCCTACCTCCTATCATGATCCACTTTCTTACTATTTTTATGTAAACTATTTATTTATTGTTCAGGATTCTCTTTCTCCGTCTTTGCCTCATTGGTATTGTAAATTCAGATCATCTCCATATAGTCATTATCTACTTAAGATTCCTTAATACTTAAATTTTTCCCCCTTTTCATTAATTAACACCGTCTCATTCTTCAATCATCACCATAATTTTTTTTCATCAGTGGTTTCGGCTTCACCTATCTATTTATCACTTCCATTGTCGACTTTTCCACTGGTCTTTTCGTTTTCATAATTCTTACTCTTCAACCTTCTTCTTTTTCAGTAATTAATTCCATGCTTCTCTCTTCTTCAATCACATTACGATTCTTCTTCAATTATTTGTCATTTATTTTATCAACTTCTTGAGCATTTTAAATTCTCCTTTTCTGTCTTAATACGAGATCTATCCAACCACTTTTCCGAAAATTTCTCTTTTGTATCAATACTTGTTTACTATCTCTCTTCATTCTTCTAGTACACTCTTCCCTTTTTAACTCTTGAAAACCGTCCTCTTCCTTTAATATCTACTTTACCATCTCTCAAACATTGTTTTCTACATTAAAATTCCTCTTTTCTCTCTAAAACCTCCTTTCACCAGTATATTATAGAACACACATTTTAGTTATATTTCACCACTTCCCTGATATAAGTCTATCCAAACAAAGAAGGAATTCTGACAAGATTGGAAAATGACTCCAGCTCGGTCAATATAGGTTCAATAATGATAAATTTGGCCCCAAATTCTAGATCAGAATGTTTTCAACAATTTAAGACCAATTTTATATTTTTCAACCATTATTGACCGATCTGAAGTCATTTTCTAATTTTGCCAGAAAGTCTTCTTTGCTTGGACAGACCCTATCTTTCATTTCACCATCCTTTGTCCATTGCATCATCAGTCGTCGTCTTCTCGAATTTCTCCCGACGGTTAATTTCAAAGTGCTCGGGGCTATTTGGCGCTTACATTTTTCGAATAACTCGTTGCCCTTTCAAAACTCCCCCTTCCCCCCTACTTCCACCAACACTAAATCTCACCCCCCTCAAAACAGTCCAATATGGCGGACAGTAGACACTCGTGCAATCCCTTCTCATTTCAAATTATTCAAAGTCTTACGTTTATCAAGAAATAGCGTTTTCTTCCCTTATCTGCGAATTACTCTTGATATTCTTATATTCTTAGTGTTATTTTTATCTCAACTCTTCATTTTATCTCTCTCTCTCTCTCTCTTCTCCCCCCCTCTCTCTCTCTCTTTCTCTTTTTTCTTTCTCTTTTTCTCACTGCTCTTAGACTCACCTACTCTTACTTTCACTCTCACTCTCTCTTCCTCTCTTTTTCTTCTTTCTCTTTTCTTCTCTCTTTCTCTTTCTATCTCTATATATCTCTCTCTTTAATACTATTCATTCCCTCATATTCTCTAATTCATTCACTTCTTCTTCCTCTTCTTTTGGATTTACTTAGCCTACTTTTTCTACGTCATCCCAGAACTTCTAGTATCTTTCACATTCTTACGCACGCTCACTCTCTCTCTCTCGACTCCTTTTCAGTTTCTCCCACACTATAGTTATTCCTCTTCTGTCCTTTGCTCATTCACTTCTTTTGTTTTCTTTCGAATTAACATATTTTTATCCCCGCCACCCGGTACTTCTAGTCTCTTCACATTTTTACGCTATGTCTATTTCTCTCTTTGTCTGTCTCTGTGTTCCTCTATATTTCTCTCTCTCTCCCTCTCTCTATCTTCCCTACACTTCATCACCCCTTTCTCTCTCATTTTATCTTTCATTCATTTTCTTTATTATTCATCGAATATATCTCTCTCTTTATCATCCACCTCACCAACACCGGAATTTCTCAGCTTTCTCCACCCCCGTGCAAAAGTATTCTTAGCTTCTTATTATTCCTTTATACACTGTACAGACCTGCTACACAGAATTCTTCGCTCACAAAACACCCAAGAGATTAATTTTCTCTAAATTCTGTCTCATTTCCAATCTTCTTTCCTCAGAATAATTTTACTTCACTTCTTCTGTGTCCTTCACGCTCTTATTGAATCATTGAACCTTCCCTTTTCACTCTTAAAATCCCTTAAGAACCATTTCTTACCGTCCTCGAATCATCCTATTTTCATCTCCACTTATTCTTATCTGCATTCAGTTTATGGAGGATTTCGAGAATTGCAACTCTTCTTTACAAATTATAATAATATTATGTTATCAGAGCACAACATTTCCAAGAATTTTGTTCAAACGATCTGAATCTTCTTTCGTGAAACTAACAATCGAATTATTTTGATATGAAGCGTGAAACAATACCTCTCCATGTTTTAATATAATTGAATCAATATTTTTTGTTTAGATCAGTATCCTGTTCAGTTTTCATGGTACTATACTTATTTCTCCTCGGAAACTCACAGGTTTGCAGCAGTTATTATAATCTGTTATTATTTTTCAAGTAAATTGAGAAATATCATGGGAAATTAGAGTGAACGTCTAAAGGTATGTTGTTACTGGTGAGATGATTGTTGTAGTCTAACATCTGTGGCCAATCAAAACTCTTGTATCTGAATAGCAAGAACGATCATAGTTCATGATCAACGATCATCGCACCAGTAACAACAGACCTTGCATCAGTATGAGTAATAGTGGGAGTATGGTTCATTTTTTAATTCAATATCAATATGGTTGTTGATAAGTTTAATAGGTTTGTTGAGAGCTAAAGACTGAATAACATAACTATTATAAAAACCCTGTCTAAAGGTACGATTCCCAAGGGCAGCTCTAGCAGCGAATTTAGAGCCACGCAGTTCAAGCCGCGCGGCTCCAGCAGTCGCTTGGGAATCGTACCTTTACAGTCTGAAATACAAACAAATTTCTATTAAAAAAAAAAGAATAAATTCTTGAAACTGATTGTATGAGTACTACACAGAGTTCATATTTGAGATTATGTTACTCTATAACTATATTAACTTAATACTGCAGTGTTCAAATCATTCCAACGTTGACCAAATCTGAGAACCACAAGCGCATTCCTTGATACTTTCTCCAAAGTAATCTTTTTCAGTGATCATATTCCACAAGGAAAACGTTAATCAAATATCATCTTCCACAAGGAAACTTCATTTTTTAATTCTGAAATTCATTCTATCAGATAATTCAAAGCACGTCCAAGGTGAAATTGAGGATGAAAGATTACTTAGTTGTCTTTGTGAGAGTATAAATATCTTCCCAACTCCAAACTCCTTGAAAGAGTGAGCTAAAGTCTCTCAAGCTGAGTTGATTTCAGCAGGGACCATACAGATTTAGCCGCTTATCCAATTAAGAGGACTGAGAAAGAGATTACAGTACATTGCCGTCTTATAATCAGTTTTAAGCGCAAAGCTCCCGGCAGCAAAGTTCAAGATGAGATAAGTTCAGAGATCTGCGCCATCTAAATAATAACTCCTGATTAGAAATCAAGGAAATGAATTATCTCCAATTATTCGCCTGACTTATTATTGATAAGTTATTAGATTTCATAATAATAAATGAACAAGTAATCATGAGGATGTATATTAGACATTGGAGATGTTATTAGCCTACCAATATCTATACCTGAGAGACTCTTAATTGGTTTTCAAATTGATAATTTTTTCATAGTTTGTTTTTTATGAATGAAAATTGTGTGAGTGAGAAATAAAACCTGAATAACCGGAATTTTGACATTTGAATTAAAATTGGAATAGAAGAAATTGTGGGCGAACGCCTGTTTTTTCATTCCTTTTGTCATTATTGGAATAAAATAAATAAATAAGTTCATTTATTGGTAGATGACCAACTTTCTAATCAAGTTTTGAACTAATTTTCTATCAAAGGTACATAACATCATTATACTTTAACCACATAATTAACAGCCTCATAGTATTTCATACAGAATTATAAAATCCAATACAGATCCAGAAAACCTAAAGTAATACGAAAAGAAATATCATTTTATTCCATTATTATTTCCAATATATTTTTTGTTGCGAGGAGTAAAAACCATTGATTACATTCAAGAGTCAACAAGATCAATCATGTCACTGAGAGTTCTAGTAGATGAATGAATTGAATATTCATTAACCCCATCAAATCGCTCAAAAACTAGAATTCGATTTGAAATTGCAAAAAAAAAAATATTTCCATCAAGAAGAACTCATCTGAACGGAATAATACACAGCGAGTTTGATATGTATAAATGTCGTAATAAATCATCGTTATTTACAGAGAGTGAAATATTTTCGTGAGGGATTATTCATAAAATATGAGAGAGAAACATTTCGCCGTAAAAAGAGGGGAAATTTACAGCTTTTTGACAAAATCCATCTGGTTACGTCATTTTTATGCTTTCTGGACATAAACGAAAATAAAAGTGAGTTATTCTGTGTATTTTAGCTGAGCTATTCCATATTATTTGCTCAACGTTCTCCATCAGTTATGAAATTATTTGTAAGTGGAAGGGTTCTAGTTTTTACAGTTTATTATAAGAATGTAAAATTTCGCTGAATGTTACATTTTATAACATCAGTTAATGAATCTGATGGTGCTTGGAAAAATGCCACAGTCAAGTTAATTCAACGATATGGTCATGGAATTTACAATTATTTGGATGGAAATTATGGTCATGGAAATTATTTGGATGGAAAAGAAGTACTAAACATTTAAGAAGCAGTACTCACATTTAAAAATGAGGAATGTAATTCTAAATCCTACTACAAAACTGAAAAATCATTGAAAAATAATATCACAATCATGTTATATTCCATATTTTCCTGCTTCATAGTAAGAGTTAACACTTCAAATAATTAAAATCAAAGTACCTTTTTTTAAAAAATATTTTCATTTTACACTACATGTTTCGGCGATATAATGTATATAATTCGCCGAAAAATGTAATGTAAAATAAAAATATTTTTTAAAAAAGGGTAGGCCTACTTTTATTTTAATTATTCAAAGTTTTAACAAATACAGTAGCCCTAAGAGAAAATAAGTATTGAGAGTTAACATTACAATCATTCAAACCCCCAAACAAAATGGATTCTATCAATTTCAAGAACTTTTGTTGGGTTTTTTAACTGTTATACAGTATTAAATGAACCATTACCCACGCACAAGCTAAAATGCTTATGTGGGCATCATCCACAATAAAAAAATATGAAAAAAATCTAATTATTACTGATTTCTTCTCGCAATTCAAAAACAATAACCCATTTGATTGAGACTTCATTCAACAAAATATGAACATTCAAGTACCTTCCCTGAGTCATCCAATTTCGTCATCCATTGAAATTATTGTACATTGTGGCACTATTACGATATAAATCTGTTTGATATAATTAACCGATAAATTGAAATATTAAATTCTTATTGCATACACATGAGATGTCAATGACTCACCACCAAAGAATCACTTCAAGAATCAGCACTCACCTGAAATCAAATAAGAGCAAGTTAAATAGAAATTAAATGGCAGAATATGAACCAGAAATTCAATGAGATTTTGAAATTATTCATAGATAGATGAATAGCAGTATAGGTGATAGAATGCTATAATGGGAACAAGTAGAGAGATCCCCTGACAGTAGATTAATATTAAATTTCAAGGCGAGATAAGGATAACTTAATAATGAAAATCATCTCGATTCGCAAACTTAAATCCAGTAGAATCTTATCTGCGATATTCAACTATTCTCTGAAGAAAACTAGGTTATTAATCGGAAGTCATACACAAACCTCACCATGGATCTGGTTTTCCCATCTCGTTAACTTAGGAGTCCCACACAACAAAGTAATGCTGAACTTCAACAAAAGCCCGACAGTAGACTACGAGAGTCTATGCTAAGTAAGACTGATGGTAAACTTATAGACTTGGCACAATGTTGCATATTCATTCACTACCTTTTGTTGGAAACTTCCAGTCAGCGTTCACTTGTTAGGCTTTCTATTCATTTTACTTCATCCTATTCTTACTGCTTTTCCTTCAATTCACCCCACCCTTTCAGTTATTAATTCAATTTCCCTTTGTTGTCTAGGTTTTCTTCCCTTATTTCCGTTTCCTTTACACATTTTAACAATACTCAATTTTAATCACAAAAGAAATAATATACTGAGACAACTAAACAAATTCCAAGATCAGTTCAGAGGTTTAATCAATTCATTTTTTATCATTCAATGAATGTTAATTCAGGATCTTTTTCATAATTTGGGAATGTTCAAGTTCCTTGAACGTTTTGACTGGTAACAAGGTGCATAGAATGTTGTGTTGTAATAATATGTAGCATTTTGAATGTTGTATGCAACAATATGATGTGGGCCTATTTAATGTGTTATATTCAATTAATAATTGTATGGTGAATGTTGGATTTTGTATCCAATATGTTGTATTTTGTATTCGATAATTATTTCAACAGTTCAACACTAATGATTCCAATAATGTTTTTAAATTGATTCAATTCAATATATAACAATATTCAATATTTCTATTTCTCACTCCCTTATTTTTTAATCGATCACATCTAATATCGATATCTAATGAATCAAATATCTAACATTCTCCTCCATAATGTATCTCATTATTATTAATTTCAGCTTCTCTCTTGTTCCTTTTCCACAATCTTATTTATCATGCAATTTCTTCCGCCAAGTATTCTCTTCTCTTCCTTAATTTTTTTCTCTCACCACTTTATTCAACTATCTTCAATCAATATCTCCCTCTCCAAACTTTCAATGACATGATTTAATGCCATTGAGATTCTCTATTATCTTATTACGCAAACCTAATCATATACAATCTTTCAAATTTCCTCCTATAGGCCTACATAGGTACAACATTCATTTATATTCAAAAATGTCGATCCTTTCTCTCAATGCCGTCATATTATCTTTTCAATGCTCCCAAACTCTATCCTTTATCCATCTCCAATCTCCATCGGCTTTCTTCACAACCTTCTACACTTTTCTCAATCCAAGAAGACACGCCATCACAATACACTTAACACTGTAACGGCGTATCTTCTCTGCTTGCACGAACTATCAATTTCACCTATACAATCAGCAATCACCTCACCCCCCTTTATTATCAGTCAACAAAACACACAGAGACACAGATAGATAGAGAGGCCTCTCCTCGTGTTGCGAAGTCAAAAAATAGATCGAAAAGATGTGCAAACAAAGAAGACATTCTGGCAAGATGAAAAAATGACTCCAGCTCGGTCAATATTGGTTCAAATATCATAAACTTGGTCTACAATTGTAGGAAACATTCTAATCTACAATTTGAGACCAAATTTTCAATTTTTGAACGAATATTGTCCGAGTTTGAGTCATTTTCCCAGAATATCTTCTTCCTCGACGGGAATATAGATAGAGAAGCCTCTCCTCCTCGTTTTGCGAAGCCAAAAAACAGAGCGATGAGACACAAACTAGAGTGACGCAACTGTATCGGCGTTGCTATGGCAACCTGATTAGGTCTCAAGCAACACGGCTATTAGTAAACACAATGTGAATGCCACCCTCAGCTCGATGAGGATCAGAAAGTAGGAAGAAGCAAGCAAGATTCTTTCATCCCTTCTCGGTTTCTTACTTATCAGTCTCTTTCTTCCACAACTTTACCCTCAGCTAAATGAGAATGAAAAGGGAGAAGAAGACAAGATTCTCTTATTCATTTCTTTCCTATCGTTCTCTTTCTTCCACAACTACTATCTTCTTTATGTGTCAGTTTTCTCTTTGCACTTCTGTTTAGTTCTTAATGTAGGCCCAGTTATATCTCAACTTCGGCATCATTTATGCATTCAACTTCTCTATTTGAACGTCTTTCCTTCTACATGTAAACTATATAGCATCTAAGCTGTAATCAGATAGTGAGTTGATGAATTTCGTGGCGCAAAATTTTTCAATTTATTATTATTTTCCAAGTTTTTAGACGATTATTCGAGTGAATTTTTAAAATTATGCATTTCTTACATCAACCTTCAAAATCTAAAATCCTCTGGTAATTATTCTAGCATCAAAATATCAGTGTTTCGAAGATTTCAAGACTGAACTTTTCCGGACTGAACTTTTCATCAAAACTGGGATCGAGATAGTGAAGGGCATGTGCCTGTTTTCTCTTTCCCTATCATGATTATGATAGTGTGTGTTGTCTCTCTCTGAATAAATTAATAAATAAAGTAGTAGTATCCTTCATCGACATCCGCCCTCTCATTATCCACACAAAAGTCTCAGAGCTCATGAGGGCCTCGGCAAAAAAGACTTTGAACATAAAAAAAATCATTAGGCTACATTATCGATAATAACATATTGTACTAGCTTATTGAATTCTAACACTATTGATTTTTTTTAATCCTAATTTATTTAATTCAATTAATAATCATTATTTCCATTCACAATATAATTATAGATCGAAATTTCACAATCATAGCTCACGTCGATTCAGCAAGTAAAAATCACAATTGTCATAAGTATCATAACTTTAATTGAAATCCTGTTACTCATGTACTAAAGTTGATCTACATGAAGTACAAAATCTCTCTATTACTATTTATCTTCATCTATATCAGTATCTCCTTTTTTACTTCACTCCATCTTCATTATTCCCTAGTATGGAAGTTTTCACTTTCTCGGTTTTTCCATCTCTGTTACTTAGAATCTCATTAAAATGATTTATTCCATCAAAATGGTTCCAAGACTGAAACAAAACGTTCTACAGGATCTGGCATCACAATGAAACTAAATCAATTTCTTCTTCTCTATCTTTAGTTACTTTTCCACTCTTCTACTGTTTCCCTGCTCAGTGACTTTTATCTCCTTTTGAAAGACAGTTTGAAGTCTCCATTATCTCCTTTTCCATATTTGTCTTCTTTATTTCCATCTCCGTTTACCAATATGATTGAATATACGCTATTCAATCTCTTTTTTATCACTCTTTGTGTCTCTGATTCTCAATATCTTTCTTCCTTCTTCTCTATCTTTCTTTCTCTCTTCCATGACCCCTTTCTTTTGTCCCTGCCACTATTCAATACACTCTCTACTTCAACTTCAATCTATTTACAGCCAACTATTATGTGTCAATACAATCAATTGATAGACTTCTGATTCCTTTCTTTCTCATCATAGACAGGGACCTTGAGATGTTTCAAGCATGTGATCTACACAATTCAATAAGAATGGAGGATAGAGGGCTCTTTTATATTATATCCAAGATACTGATGCCTTATTGTAGATGAAATTTCTATCAATAGGTGGAACGTCAGGTCTCAGGTAGAACATCAATTGAAATGAAAAATATATAAAATTCAACCAGATAGAATGCATAATACTATCAAATTATGTTATATTTCAAAATATGAAATTCAACCACATAGAATGCATAATACTATTAAATAATATTTTCAATCGCAGACTAACTGAAAATCATTCACGTGACAGAACCTATGAGTTCTGATCTACATATCATCAGAGCACTGTTATGCTTCTTCATTCAAAAGATCCTCGAATATCCTATTTTGTCAATTATCATAATGTTATCTCGAGTAATCGATTGTACCCTATTCTAAATTATGAAAAAATGTCAATAAAGTTCAAGAGTACAAGTGCATTTTCTTAATATTCACTTTGAGCATCTCAATTTTTTCTTCAATTTAAGAAATACTAATTGGGCTACTAATAGTTGGTTCAAATATTGGCATTGAATTTGTTAAAATATCTTCCAAAGAGGTAAAATTAACAAGTGCTGCGATATCATAACCATATTTGAACTACTTGAGAGCTTGAAACCTTTATAAAAGACTAGCCGGCTGGCTCGCTTCGCTAGCCTTCTCCGCCTAGCCAGGGGGCTCCGCCCCCTGGACCTCCCAAAGTATCGGCAGTGTAGGTGAGTCAAACAGGCTCGCTTCGCTCGCCTGAAAAACCTCTGTCATTGTAAGCTGAGACAAACAGGCTCGCTTCGCTCGCCTGAAAATTCCGTTCAGAAGGGATTCGAAATTTATTGAACACAGCATTTCTAGACCTAATCTGGACCTGTTTACCGAATTCCAACATGTTCTGCCAATTGGTTCTCAAAAAATTGAAGAAAATCTCCGAAAAATAGTAAAACGCTAATATTAAGCGTAATCTTGGGAAGTAAATCGGACATAGTTTGAAACATGATTCAATATCTTCCAAATTAATTCATCTATAATCTCGCTGAACCATTCAATTTACAGTTAGGATTGGTCGTATCAAGGCGGAAGACATGCAACCCGCAACACATCTACAATTTTGAAAACCTAAGTACTGGCGTAATCTTGAACGGATTGCAAAAATATTTTAACACAAAATTTCTAGACCTCATTTGAACCTGTCCACCAAATATCAACATTTCCTACCGATTGGTTCTCGAAAAAATGAGGAAAACGCCGAAAAACTGTAGAAAAACTATTTGGCGTATCCTTGAAAAGTTTTCAAAATCCTTTCTTAGCGCGCGTCTAAACGTCCAACTGAACATGCCTGCCAAATTTGAACGCATTTGCTTTAGTGGATTCTTAGTTCTGGTGATGAATGAATCAGTCAGTCAGTCAGTGCCATTTCGCTTATATAGATATAGATCAGGAGATAAATAGTAACGCAAAACCTATTCAATTTCTCCCAAATCTTTTTTTTATATTTTATTTTCAAGATGAGAGGAGAATCAGAACATTAATCAAAGAGAACAATACAAAGGAAAATAAGCATACAGGAACAACCAACAAACTAGAGTTTGAGATTACAAAACACTTGAACCTACACAAAGTAAATAATAGAGAACAGATGATTCTCCTTTTGCCAATTATTGTTCCCTTCTACAATCACTTTCTTCAGGGAGTTATCTGATAACAACAGGTGGCAGGGTGATAAATATCATTGATGATAACTAATTAATAAGACTGCTAAGTGGCACAACGTGATAACAAATCGATTTGGAAAACAGGCAAGCAATGAATTAAGATAAGCAGGAGAAACCATTGTAATACTGCCATTCTCAGCTCTTAAGGGCTTACAGTGCAAAGTTTGCCACACTAATTGCGTTGGGAAAACGCCATTATCTGCTTTTCAAGTGGCATAGACAGCTCTAGTCTGTCCAAGCGAAGAAGACATGCTAGCAAGATGAGAAAATAACTTCAGCTCAGTCAATATTGGTTCAAAAATTGTGAATTTGGTCTCAAATTGTAGATCAGAATGTTTCCTACAATTTGAGACCAAATTAATAATTATTCAATCATTATTGACTGAGCTGGAGTCGTTTACCCATCTTGCCAGAGTATCTTCTTTGATTGAACAGACTTTGATAGCATAGAGAAGAGCGCAGTTAGAGTGGCCTAGCTGTCGATTCTTGTGGCATTTCAAAGGAGAGAACCTCACCTTCAATGCTAACAACTAAACACTCCCTGAACGCCCCTAATGGACATCAACGCCATCTGCAGAACAAACTTGTAACTAACTTGCATTATTCCAAGTTTGAATCGAGTTGTTAAAGCGAATTATTATTCATTGATAATTGTTACAGTATTGGTGGGCGAATTCATTTGTTGTTAAAAATTTAAAAAAAAAAACTGAGAAGTCCTTTATTTGTTCGTTCGCATTTGAAAATTACTATAAATAGTCGAAACATGTAATGTATTGAAAAAATAATTGAAAAAGGGTAATTTGATAATTATTTGAAATAAAAAAACAGTCTTTCAAAAATGTTTAAAAACTGATTGCATGAAAAATTTAATTTAATGATCTTAATAAGATAAAATTACTTTTGACATAATTGATTGATTTTTTACATAATTGACTAATTTTTGACAAAATTGACTAATTTTTTGGCATATGCACTGTTTCAGTGAAATCGATACGATTTATTTCTACAAATTCCTCCAACTACAGCTCTTATTTCTACTGCTGCAATATGAGATAAACTTCAAGAATAAACTTTATAAATTTCCATACATTGTAGGTTTTAAATCAATAGGCGTTGCAGGTATGAAATCTAATAAAAACATTCCAATGTTGCTCTCTTTTGCGTGGTAATCTTGAAAATCTGAAAATTTTCCTCAATTACTTCCATCCAAGTGATGAGATGCAGCTTTTAAAACGAACAAATTCTGTCTACCAGAACCTCAAAGGTATAATCATTATTTCCTCGATGAAGTTTAGACCTAAATAATTCATTGCAGGGAATTGACTCGATTCTCTATAGTGGAAAATTTCAATGAAGGGCAAGAATTTATTGACAGATTCCAAGCTGTGATTAGAATGCATCGTCACCAAAATAATATTTTCCCATCACGTTCTTTAATATCGAAAATTCGAAACCACCGCTTCGATTATGGGAGCAGAATTTAATAATAATGATCTCAATCACAAAATATTTCGTGTCTCGAATATTTGCTTTCAAAAAGTGTTTTCCCCTTTGAATTCTGTTGTTAGGATTGATGATTATTTTTCCATCAAACACGAAAATTGTGAAGTTTTGTACTTGGTAGCTCGTTAATAATTTTCTGTGCAAAACGAGATCTCTCTTTGAAATATGAATGGAGATTTCACAGTGTCAGAGAATATTGTTTCCGAATCTATCAAGTTCATTAAAATGATCATTAATATGCGTATGGTGTAATTATACACATAAAATCATTCATACCATATTTTGCATCAACTACAGTATATGTAATATGTATTCTCCGGAAATAAGTGAGTACTGTATTACATTTCAGATTCTCAAGTATTTTGCAAGATATTAGCCTACATTTGAGTCTAACGAATTCCACAAATATAATCATATAACCATTCACGCAATGATATTCAAATATTCAGATATACATATAGGTGAGCGCAAAAGTTCAAATATTTGATTATATACAAAGGCAAGGGCAACAAGCTTATGCCCTGAACTACTAATTCAAAATTCAAAACCTTCTCTACTAATTTAGAAAACGGTCCAAAAAAATTTTATAATCGATCATAAAACTTGACATTGAGACTTCTCACTTCAAAAAACATTTCCACCACAGACAATTTTGCATTTTATTAGCGGTCCACTTCTATAGAGATCAGATTCTGAACACTTCAAGGACTACAGCACTACAAATCGAATCGTGTATCCTCTTCACTACTCAAACACTATCAGATTCACTACCACAATAGATAGACTACCCCAAGAGTGAGTTTCAAATACAATCCTTCACACCACTCGATCCTCACCATTATTCGAATATTTACCCTATCCCTTAAAACCTCCGCTTTGGCTGAAATGTTAGGTCGGTCAAATGTCAAAAACTTCAAGGTTCATCTTTCCAACGAAAAATTCACCGTCTCCGTAGAGAAGACGGAAGTGAAGTGGAGTCAATTTTTGTAACTCGATCGTCAGTTATTCTCGGTTGTAAGAGTTTTCGAGATGGGGAGAATACGGAAAGGGCAGAGGAGATGGAAAAGAGAGAAAAAGTGCATTGAAAGGAGTAGTTGGGAAAAACGAGAAGGAAAAAGAGACTGAATAAGACCATGAAAAGGAAAAGAAGGAGTGGTACCAGATATAGTGCAAGAAGCAGTCGTAGAAGAGGACTAAAATAATAGTGATGAGTCGGTGTAGAATGAGAGAAAATATAAAGAGACAATAGGAAATGGAATGTGAGGAAAAAAGGAAGTGTGAAAGGAGTAGGAGAGCAAGGAGACGAAGAAGAAAAGAAGAAGAATAAGAAGAAAAAGCTGAAGAATGGGAGGGAAGAAAAAGGAAGAAGAAGAAAAAGAAGAAGAAGAAAAAAGAAGAAGAAGAAGAAGAAGAAGAAGAAGGAAGAAGAAGAAGAAGAAGAAGAAGAAGAAGAAAAAGAAGAAGAAGAAGAAGAAGAAGAAGAAGAAGAAGAAGAAGAAGAAGAAGAAGAAGAAGAAGAAGAAGAAGAAGAAGAAGAAGAAGAAGAAGAAGAAGAAGAAGAAGAAGAAGAAGAAGACGAGCAAAAAGAAGACGAAGTAGAAGACGAGCAAAAAGAAGACGAAGACGAAGAAGAAGAAGAAGAAGAAGGAAGAAGGAAGAAGAAGGAAAAAGAAAGAAGAAGAAAAAGAAAAAGAAAGAAGAAGAAGAAGAATAAGAAGAAGAAGAAATAGGAGGAAATACGAAACGACTCTCCATTGATGCGAGGTATTCTGGGCTTCCTTCACAATTCATCAACAAAAGATGTTGTCATGCGCGTCATGAATAAAAGCTGAAAAGGAAAGGAGAAGGGGGATGGAGGGATGAGAATGTGGGTAGAGAATGAGGATAAGTAGAAAAAGAAGTAGATAGAGAACAAGAGAGGGAGGAGGGAATCAAGAATCAGAGAAATAAAGGATAATTTTATAGGAAGGTAGATAGTGAATGAGGAGAATGAAGTAGTGGAAATGGAGAGTGGTGCACGTTGAAATAAGAAGATAAAGAGGGTAGAATGAAAACGTCAAGAGAAATACAATAATCAAACAATATAAATTTGCGAAGATAATATAAAATAATAGTAAATTATATAATGATAGTCAACGTCTTCCTCTAATGTAGCTAACTATCTCTTTTAAGATAACTGAGCTATTTTTCTCACACAATGGAATCAAATCAAATATGACAACCCTCATATTATATTATTCTGGAACCTTATAACTAGTATGATACCTTATAAAATTCAACATGAAAAGGAACACACTTATTAGAATTGGGGATGAGAAGTCAGTAGTGAATGAGGACAAGGTTACCTAAGGGGGACAGGAAAATAATATTGAGAAAATAAAAATAAAGATGAAAAGGAAGACAGTACGGTCCAAGCATAGAAGACATTCTAGGAAGATGAGAAAATGATTCCAGCTCGGTCGATATTATAAACTTGGTCTGGAATAGTAGGAGACCAAATTCATAATTCTTGAACAAAAATTGACCGCACTACAGTCATTTTCTCATCTTGACAGAATGTCTTCTTTGCTTGTATAGACAATCAAAAGTTAGGACAGACAATCAAAATACTAGCTACTAGTATTCAAAAGTCAGACCAACGCATCACACAAAGAATTCAGACAGGAAACTCTGAGATGGATGGTGCGAGTTAGAAGAACATAAAAAAATCTACGAACCCGCGAGATACTGAGTAATGTGCGAAGCTGAGAAATGATAGGAAAGGAAAACTCGGGAAAGACATTTTTCCAGATTTCCAGCAAAACAACCTTCTTGTTTGCTGTTAGTTGTCTACCGTGACATTTCAAATGAAGAAAAATGAATGCCAGCACACTCACATTCATTTCATTCGTGTTTATTCTATTCGTTTTCCCAACAGTGATGTGTAATTTACGAAAAAGTCGTATTACATGGCACTCACAGCTTTTTAATGGGTTTGCCCATGTTTCCATACAATAAATCAACAATACAGAATTTCGCTTTCTCACTCAGCTGCAAAGTACTCATTATTTTCATAATAATCGTTCTCGTATCTCATAATTTCACTGATAAGGAAAATTAATTGTTTGATATGTTATACACAGTGTACAAATTACAATGTATCATGCTTTTGGAATCGATTCAAAGTATAATGTCGAATCAACATAGCAGTAAACTTCTCATTTCAACAGATTTTGTTTTCTATCACGAAGGAAGAACGAATATTATAATAATAATATAATTCAATATTATATTATTTTCCATTGAGTTGTTCTAGAATTCATATTTGAAATAATCTTTACTTCTTTTGCATCCAATCCAGGGCCCTTGCGTAATGCTTCGGCACCCTGTGCGAGATTTCCGCAGCGCCCCCCCCCCACCATAATCAGACGGATGCAATCCAACATATAGGCCTAATTATATTCCAAGCCAAACATAATTCAAGCTGCCTTTTATTTTCACAGTTTACTCATTTGTAATTGCAATGTTACTTGTTGTGTGGCGAAAAAGGATTATTGGGACTTTCCTATTCTAATTTATTGTTTTGTATTTTTATGCATTCCCATGTATCTAGACATGTAATACGTGATAAGCTTTAGCGTAACAGAAATGAATAAAAGATAAGTATAGGCTACCTACATCAAACAAAACTGTAACATTGTACCGTACTTTATCATTGAGCACTTAGAAATGATGCTTGGATATTTCTGGTTGGGATAAGTTGGAAATGAAAATACTGTTCTAGGTACTGTATTAATTAACGGAAACTTTTTTAGCGACTTATTGATTATTCACTTTTCAATTATTAATTGGTTTATTTGCTTGAAAGCACATAAGGGAGATTATAAATTCTTCACAGGAAAAATATTGGGAATCATCATAAATCTTGAGTTTCCCTGAAAATATACTTGTCCTAACAAAAATTGGAAACTTAATAACAAGCAAATTGAAGATTGTAGCCATTTTCACCACCCCTCCCAACATTCTTGAGAAAACATTCGAAATAAGTTAGATCCAAACTCAGACAGCAGATGGCAGTAGCAATAGGGTGATTCGCTTCGACTCCTATTAGACACGCCTTCAAGCTCCGCCTATACTAGGCCATAATGACGTAATGGCATCAGCCAATGAGAGGGCGTTGTGGGCGTGGACTTGTAATGGCCTGTGATTGGTCGACAGAGTGGAGGGAGTTGTCCAATAGAATTGAATTTAAGAGGTGTGTTTCTCACCTTACATTGAGTAGTGTGAGGTGGTCAGTAACCAATAGAATTAAATTTGAATGTACAATTCCCAAGCGGCAGCTAGAGCCGCGCGGTTTGAGCCAACTATACTATAGATGTCTACTCTACTCTGTTATTAGGGCTACTACTGTATAGCGTATACTTAATCAATAAATAGAGAAATTCACTTGAAAATGACTTAAAAAGTGTGTGAGGATGTGTAAAGTATAAAAAGTCTGGTCAGCTCTAGCAGCGAATTTAGAGCCGAAGTATTCTCAGCTTACATTCATCGCGGGTTTTCAATTGTTCAATAATTTATAATAATGAATAATGATAATAGCCTTATTGAATTTACAAAAAAAATCCTGTTTTGCTTTGGTTGCCGCGACGCCCCCTTAGCCGCGGCGCCCTGAGCGGTCGCACACTCCGCACACCCCACACGAGGGCCCTGATTCAATCCTATGAATGTGATTCATTGATCCAACTTATTAATTGTTACCCGATGTATTCTAGATGTATATAAACTTCCAAGGCTTTCATTCCAGCATTTGTTCTCACTCTATTTCTTATCACTATTAATCGATTATCACTATTAAACCACTTCTTATCACTATTAATCGATGGAAACATTCTAAAACAGCTCACAATGATGTGCAAATGATACCCACATTAAGATTTAAGATCCTAGCGGCACAGAAACTAGAAGTTCTAGAGAAGAAATATAATTCTAGTGAAGAAACTAGAAGTTTACTTTAAACTTCTAGTTTAACTATGTTTTTGTATAGTCTGTCCAAGAAAAGAAGACCCTCTGGCAAGAGAAGAAGATCCTCTGGCAAGACCCTCGGGAAAATGGCTCCAGCTTGGTCAATAATTGTTCAATAATTATAAATGTGGTCTAAATAGGAGATCAAATTGTTTCCAACAATTTGAGATCAAATTGATAATTGTTTAACCAAAACTGACCGAGCTTGAGTAATTTTCCCATCTTGCCAGAAAATCTTCTTAGCTTGTACAGACTGTATCTATGCAAGTCCACATGTTTTATGTAAGTCTATGTTCCATGTTCTGATATAACGGTTCAGTTGAGAACAGTTTATTCATCAAATATACAATACGACGAAACTCAATGTAAACGCTGCAGAAATATGAAATTTTCTCGTCAGTTGAGAACCACTGTACTGTTTGGTACATAATTGGAACATGGCAAAAGATTGAAAGAATCTCTCATCAATCTACGAGCTCTACTACGACAGAATACTGATTAAAACACAAGCAAACAGTACAGCTTTATTAAATTTGAATATCACAAGATAAACACCTAAGCAAACAATACCAACAGCTGCACGGTAAGAAGAAAGAGGGGTAAAAATCCGCGGTAGAAATAATTCCCATTTTCGGTGGTAGCCAGACTTCTCTATTTATCTACCTTCTATGCAATCAATGTGACGGCTGCATTAAACAACTATAGTCTGTCCATGCAAAGAAGACATTCCGGCAAGATGAGAAAATGACTCCAGCTCAGTCAATTTTCGTTCAATAATAATAAATTTGGTCTCAAATTGTAGGAAACATTCTGATCCACAACTTGATACCCAATTTATAATTATTGAACCAATATTGATCAAGCTGGAGACTTTTTCCTATCTCACCAGAATGTATTCTTTGCTTATACAGACTATATTCACTCGGCAAACAAAAGTATCTCTGGAAATAATTTGAAGCTCGTCAGAACAAGCAAACGAAATAAATGAAAAAAGCACCTCAGTGAGTTGTTCTACTCTCAAAAAGCGGACGAAAGTTCGCAACTTCTGAGTAAACTTTCCGGACTCTACTCCTGCTCAAGTATTTTGCTACATTACTGAGAAAACATATTTCTGGATAAATGATGAGAGATACTGTGAAGAATGCGAGAAAGTTGCTTCCTTTGTGCAGCTTATTTTAAAGTTGGTTGCAGTAAATGAGTTTCGAAAAGGTCCAAATAGCATAGATTATTATTGTACTATATTGTACTTGTGTACTTTATGAGGAGGTAAAGTTTTCAAAGCCTATTCGAAATCTTGTTTTCAACACGAAGTTCGAAGTAGTTGAATTTTCAAATATATTCATAATATTTTTTCTGTAGAAACGATAACTGTTTCCATATTCATTTGAAAATAAAATTACTCAGAATATAATTATTATTGTAGCCCAAATTCGCTCTCACAACTCAATCCCACGAATGAGTATTTCTATATATCAATTGTAATATTTTTCAATAATGATCATTGTTTTTTAAACAAAATAACATGATAATTCGAGAAAATCTATCAGTTCAATTAAACAGTGAAGCAGCTACTGGAATTCGTTTGGTCCATTGATACCAGAACATTGATGCTTTACAATCCTTTTTTGGAGTTAACAAACCAATTGTAGCTGAAGGTACATTCAAAGATGTATTACCAGAAGTTAAAGGACTCTTTTGTTTGAAAGCAAATACGAAAGCTCAACCTCAAAACAATAACATGAAAGAAAACTTGAATAAAATCATTTCTGTATTTAAATTAAACTTAATAGAATTGAATTGAATGACTCACCGTTCAGGCCAACAATGATTCAATTTATTATTTCCTCCACAATAGCCACTTTCTTGATAATAATTTCGAATTGCAGAGATTGAAATCAACGAACTTCAAAAATCAACTTATAATAAAACCCAAAACTATCTAATATTCAAAATAAACCATCATATGATGACAAATAGGTTAGAAATCTTTCATGATAAGATTTCTTATTCTTTATTCTTCCATGGTTTTGTGCATAGCCTCCTTTAACATTCTATTGAAGGAAGCTATGGTTCGTGCAATATATTTAATGATAATAAGGCTTTTGATAAAATATTTATATTGAAATTTTTATATTCAAAATATAAGGCTTTTGATAAAATGTTTACTTTTTGGTACAAAAGTTTCGATCTTTGGTATTGTTGACAAGTTGGAATTTGTGTGAACAGTTTGTGATTACAAACAAATAAAAATAATGCCAGCTATTATGAGAAATGAGTAGAATAATGAACAGTACAACATCATTTAAATCGATGCAATTCACATATAATTTTTATTTGATGCCTAGCCTCTCTAGTCTCTATTGAGAGGGAAATTTCGGAATGAAAAAAGTATCGAACAAAACAATTTTCAACAAATCCCACAGTAGCTAGATTGTAAGTATTTCATGGTAAAAATGTCAAATAAATTTTTTTACACATATTATTTAAAATGAAGTCGCACATCAGAATGATATCATATTATTATCATATAAACTCTGTCAGTGCGATTTCTGTAGGTGGATTTCCTCTACACCAACGTTGTCAGACGTGTGAAAATCACCAAGTTCATTATTACATTAGAAGACGACGTTGAAGGTTTCATTAGAAGGGAGCGAAATGCTTTCACGCGTGATGTTCTCGTTGAAAGGAAAGCAAACTATGTGAGAAAGTCATCACCTTCTAAACCAAATTGAATCGAGCAAGTTGGAAATGAACTTCAAAGGAAAGGCGCGACTCCGTTTTAAGACATCTCTCGAAGACGGGAAGCAAGTTTAGTAAACATAATGGAAGAGATAATTTAAGTTCAAGGTGAGAAATGGATGAGCTAAATTAGTGGCACTGGCGGCTCGTGCCCATGAAACAGGTGAAGTGCTGTACAATAAAAGATACGAGCACTTCGCCTGTTTCGTGGGTACGAGCTGCCAGTGGAGCTAATTTCACCGTAATGTACCTTTTTTTTATTACTCTTCAACTATTTATCAAAGTCGAGATTATTCTAATAAATGTTTGATAATAATGAGAAAGGAAAATTTGTTATTAAATAAAATACTAACGCTAACACATTTATTTTAATCATTAGCTCATTTTGAACAATAGCGTTTATTCACAGATAAGTTTTATTTCATTGTTAGTTTTATTTCAGATTATTAATAGTTTTATTTATTAACAGATTTTGAACAATAGCTTTTATCATTTATTTACGAGATTATAATACACTAACACCATGGCATTGTAAAGACAGTCCAAAACGTCTCTTCCTCTCAATTGAATGGTTATTGGGAATAAAGGTTATGTTCACTTTTGAAACTGAAATTATACACAAATTTGACTTCTAGAGGTGAAAAACTTTGAGACATCTAATAGAATTTGTAAGGTTGTTTAAACAAATCCAAGCCAGGAACGTTTTCAATTTATGATTCTGGACACAATTATTCCATGTTTTCATGGAAAACACTTCAAAAGCAGCATCCCCAAGTTAAAAAGCACTTTCGAGATTCAAAATCTTGATCAGGAGCCCAACACCTCACCAAAAGAGATTTTCAAAAGATATACAATGAATGATACAACAAAAATAATCATAAAATTACTGGACAAAATAGAGAAGTTCATCTCATGATAAATTATAGCGAAAATTGATAACGTTTATTATCATTTCATTTAGTATATTTATTATAATAATTCATTATAATATCATCATAAGTTCAAGTATGATGAGAACGGAAGAAAAATATGAAGTTAATCTGCTTTATTCGGGTAAATATCTTGATATGAATGTTGAAGCCAAAATTCTGCATTTCATAAGTAGATGAATGTTCCAATCAAATCACATCGTTTCAGCGAAGTGAAATTTTATTCCTGTGATGCACTAAATATCACTCCAATTTTATGCTAGTCTATTTTCAATGACCTGTTCTTGTGTTTGTTGCTCAATATTGCAAGCAAATCTAAACTAAAACAATGTAGCCGTTTTTAACATAATTATCTTACACCTATATTTGAACTATTTCCAACTAAATTACACATTACGTGTACCTTCTAATAAAAATTGGCCACTTTGATACACGCAGACTTCAATGTAACGCTAATACAATGAAATCATCCACTTTGTTGAGATAACTTCAGCAGAGATAAGGTTCCGAGAATTCCTGTATGCCAGCTTTATAATTAATTCGGGGAACCTGTGATGGGTCAAAAGTTGGTAGGCCATCAAGTTCTAAATAATAGTTTGACGCAATTAATCTAGATTACCCTTCAAATTACTAATTGGTGATGAAGAGTTTCATGGAAATAGTGAATGGACTTTGTGGTGCATAACATTTTGATGGAAGCTTTCAGGGAATGAGAGATCAATTAATCTTTTCGAGAAAATTGGTTTAAAGTTACTTTGTAGGTGATACTTTTTTTTAATATTAGTTCACTATTAGGCAGCCAGCCTATCGTATACTTTACAAGATGCGTTCCTATTGGCTGAGGTAGAAGAAGCTTGTTACAATTGAAAGCCTGTCATTGGTCGAGCCAAGCCACGCCTACTGCTGTTGAATAATACTTAATACTTTATAATGGACTGTTACATAATACTGTTGAATAATACTGTATATAGATCAGTCAAACATAGTCTGCAGCTGATTTATTTTCGATATTAAATTATTCAACACTCCAAGGCATTGGCGGCTCGTGCCCACAAAACAGGTGAAGTGCTGTACAGTAGAAGATACGGGCACTTCACCTATTTCGTGGGTACGAGCCGCCAGTGCTTCACAGATTATTGGGCATTGACTATTTCATTAGTTTATAATAATCTGATCGAGCAAAGAAGACATTCTGTCAAGATGGGAAAATCAGTCAATTTGAGTTCCTAAATTTTTAATTTGGTCTTAAATTGTAGAAAAGAATTTCGTCTAAAATTTTAAACCAAATTTATAATTCTTGAACCAACTTTCAATTAATGAAGATCGAAGTAGCCTTTTCAAATATTTTTATTTTGCATAACGCTTATGTTATTAATGGTCTTCATCAATTAAAAGTTGGATAAATACAGTAGCCCTTGGAAAAAATAAGTATTCTTGAACCAATATTAACCGAACTTGAATAATTTTCCCATATGTACTGCTAAAATTAGAATTATTAAGATTAAAATTATTTTAGAAGACCTGCTTACCAAAAGACCAGAGACTATAGGCTACCAATATACAGATATATATAACGAAAAACGAAGCATAAACTTGAATGAAATTAACTGGACGTTATTGGGGTTCAGTGGAGCGAAAGTAGAAAGAATTGGGTCCACAGAGGCAGAGACACAAGTTTATTGTATTTTAATTGAAAATTTCTGAAACCGTGGTGTTAGATTCTTTTCATCAAATAACATTCTTGTCAGTTTAAAATTCTTCACTAGAGCTGGGAAAACCTATAAGGTTACATCAAAGAGATGAGATCCACTGAGAATGAAAACTAGACTAATTTGCAGTTTCTGTGATGTCTGAATAGTTCAGTCCAATTTGTAACAAGGTAGAATAATGGAAAACAATGTGATGAGTGGGTTCAAACTATGTGTTAAACATAAAACTTTTTTGTGATGGGATAATCTGCATCAAAGGAACAAAATTCACTTCAAACAGAAAGAAATAGTCTTTTTATTTGAATTTGTAGAGAATGAGTGCAAATGAAAACGTTGCAAAAAAGCAGATAATGGGGTGATGTTGAGACTACCTCAATTTATTAAATTTAAATTCAATTCAAATTCTTCTCCTCATAATACAATACATGTTACAAACATGGAACCTACCGTTTTACAGAAACACCCAGAAGAAAAAAATGTGTTCCAAATAATAGAAGGGAAGATCTATTGTATATTCCCATGCATTAGAATGAATTCAAAAATTATATAATTATGGACAAATTAACCAGATAAACAATAATAAAAATTTCATCCAATCCAACACTGATTCTAAAAGAAATCAATTTTCCATCAAAGAGATAAAAGTTAGAGTAAACTGGATTGATTTCCAGATTTTGTAAAAGCAAACGAAAATTGAGGACAAAGTATAAAAGTTGAAGAAAATATTGATACTATGGAAGTTGAATGGAATGAGCAATACAATAGAGTTCATTAGAGTAGACAATGAGGTATTCTAATAAATTTGATGGAATTGAAATACTTAATAACTATGAAGAAAAAAAATCAACCAAGTTATCGTCAATGATGTAAACTTTTTCCATATAATACCATATACTGTAATACCATATAATAGTGAAATAATTTCATATACAATAATTGTATTTGTTCTGTACAAGAAATAAACGGTGGACCGTGGAATTGACAATATTAGTGTGTTTTATTCCATTCTATAGAAATATTCTCTTCATTCATTTCAAAGCAGGAAATGCTACTACTAACGAGCTACTACCCAACTTAAACAAACACGTTTCAAATTGATAGCCTGCATTTCCTTTGTTATGACCTTAGTCTGCGTAGAGTCCGTCCTTTACCTGTGTATACGCGTGCATGGATTAGCCAGGGCATACAGGTTGAATTAATAATAGGGCAGGAACGTTATTAGCCGGGATGCAGCAAGGTAGTGGAATAATTTTGTACCGGTATTACAGTCTCTATGCTACACTATGGGTCCTGACTCTAACCCCCTTCCATAACCACCCCCCCCCCTCCCACAGTATTACTGTCAGTTTTGGTCAAAACTGAAATTGAAACAAAGGGTAAAACAGGACATATGCAATAATCCAAGCCTGGGGGCAACTTATTGGATATGAAAGTGATATTAGCAATATCAGTTCAACTGTTTGATGAAAAATTATTTAATTTCTCTCTCATCACTTCAAGTATAATGCTTTTGATGAAAATAATGATGAAAAACGAGCATGAAAAAATCAGTCTCTCTCAAAGGAAGTTTCATTTGCATCATAAATTACAATAATTTGATTTATCTTGTTTTTAACTGTACTCGTTATATAATAAAGAAAGTTATTTATGTAAATAAGAGAGTGATGGAAGTTTGTTATGCTTGCTGCTTGATACTGTGACTGCTCGTTATAATCATTATGGTTTGAGATTTTTTAGTCGCTTCAGTCAAGGCTGACTATTGATTACGACTCCACATCTGAATTGAAAACGTGAACATGTATAGAAAAATATGTAGGCCGATATGACTTTCATAGGTACAGCCCTACCTACCCAGGTTGGCATCAAAGTTATTACAAGGTTTATTGTCTTATAATTATTATAGTTATTATCTTATAATTATTATAGTTATTGTCTTATAATTATTATATTTATTGTCTTATAATTATTATAGTTATTGTCTTATAATTATTATAGTTATTGTCTTATAATTATTATAGTTGTTGTCTTATAATAACCTTGGGTTAGCAGGACATTGGAGTTTAGTGAGGGGAGCGTAGAAAGAT
The DNA here is from genome assembly GCA_017141385.1 of Sogatella furcifera. Classification (NCBI taxonomy): domain Eukaryota; kingdom Metazoa; phylum Arthropoda; class Insecta; order Hemiptera; family Delphacidae; genus Sogatella; species Sogatella furcifera. The sequence continues at coordinate 6,322,753 of CM029554.1, forward strand.
TGGGTCCACAGAGGTTGAGACATCAGATTATTGTATTTTAATATTGAGATTTCTCAATAATTATTTTCATCGAATAACATCTTTTTTAATGTTTATAATTCTTGACACTAGAGCTGAAAGAAACTATGAGGATGGATCAAAAGGATGAAATTTACTGAGAATAGAAACTATACCCTATTCACGATCACTTGAGACAAAATGAACAATTTTTTGCGCGTGTGTGCGGGTAAAGGGAGGTATTACTTCATACGACGGTCGGCCGCAGTCGAACAGCTGTAGTCAATCACAGTTCTTGGCTTTTCCTCGAGCTCAAACAAAAATAGCTACCTGTACATGCAAAGAGTTCCTTTATTTCGTCTCAAGTGATCGTGAATAGGGTATAGTTTCTATTCTCAGTAAATTTCATCCTTTTGATCCATCCTCATAGTTTCTCTCAGCTCTAGTGTCAAGAATTATAAACATTAAAAAAGATGTTAATCGATGAAAATAATTGAGAACTTCCGCTTACGGGTAGGTTTTACTACAGTGACTATATAAGACTTATATAGCCACTGTAGCTTTTACCACGCGAAAATATATTTGGTTAAATATTGGACAGTGCTGGTCATCCATTCAATAGAAGTACAGACTTTTCTCGACTAAACATCGTGATGACCAAGAACCGCCCTTCTGAGCAACCAATACAACACCCAAATGAATTTTTCAAGTACGGTATTGAAGCCTTTTTATAGGTTCTATTGAATTAACAACGAAAATGAACAACAACTATGTATTGCCTTATTGTGTTGTAAATGGATACAAATCAATATTTCTAATATGATTTCCGAACCATAAGTTAGGTGTTTTAAAAGTGATGTGATATCATAACCTCATTCGGACTGCATTAACTTCAACTTATCAAGATTTAGGAGATGAATATTAAGGAATATTATTTTTTAAATCTTTTCATTCTCATTTTATAAATATATTTTAATGCTTTCATCTTTTTTGCTTTTAATCTCCCAAATCATTTCAATTTTATTATGTATAATAATTATGTTTCGATGAATAAATTGAAATTAATATCAGTTTTTATATGAGATCACATAAAAAAACGTTAAAACCCAGTAAAATCGAGTAGAAGTAGCCTAATTTGTTCGATTAGCCCTAAACAAGAGTAAATCAATGACTAAACTGAGTTAATAGCTTCACAGCTCTAACTCGATTAGCGTTCGATTAGAGAGGCAAATTTTCTACTTTGTCTACCTGTGCCAATCGATAAAAGACCTCGTTTCCAAGCGCGTGTTCTGGCCTGGCGTGATTCGATACAAGGCACCTTAGTAAAGTCTGGTCGAACAAAAAAGACATTCTGGCAAGATGGGAAAATGACTTCAGCTCAATCAATTTCTGTTCAAAAATCATAAATTTAGTCTTGAATCGTAGATAACATTCTGCTTCTAAAATTGAGACCAAACTTATAATCTTCAAACCAATATTGACCGAACTGGAGTCTTTTCCCCATCTTGCCTGAATGTCTTCTTTGCTAGATCAGACTATACTTTTCAAGTCCGCGTACTTAATAATGAGTAACGATGACTGCTTCTCTTGTATTATTCGATGTTACGTGTCTTGGAGAGACGATATTCGAACACGATGCTTCCATAATTTGCTGCTTGCTTTTTTATATATAGATTTCATGAGGAGTTTTTTGCAAAAGTACAGTCTATGATAATTGAATCGAGAGAGACTGATGCTCTTGCTTCATTTTAGAGAGGTGGTGGAATGAGGTTAATAACGATAGAACTGAGTTCAAAAAAGTAATTGGTTTCAATTATTTATGAAAGGAAAAAGAGGATACAGAGAAGAAGAATAATGATTGAAAATCGAGGTGGTGAGGTAAGAATGGAATAAATAAATAAATAAGTAATTATATCATATTCGTGAGTCAACAAATCAGCTAATGTGGCATTAAAAGATACTACAGAGATACGAAATCAAAATTATTTGATGGTAGTATTTTCCAATGTAATTTTGATACTCCATTAGCTAAGGCCGGTATTACAATTATTATTACGTTTATTATATCTATATCTATGTCTATATCTCTATGGAAAGAAATGGAAATGTCTCTCCAACCAGACATAAGTCAAGTTAAATATATAAGAATGAAGAAGGGGGATAAAGAATAGATAGCTTTGCAGAAAACTTAGAAAATGCAAGATGATAATAACAGAAGAGCGGGAAAAAGAAGACGACATTGCGATAGAAACAAGAAAATAATAGAGGAAAAGAAACGTCAGAAGAATGATGTGAGTGATTTGATGACAAAAGTTGCAGAAAGTAGATGATAATAATATAAAGATATAAGGAGTTGCGCAAAAACAACAGACAAGAGAACGTATCAAAAAAAACAATGAAGTTTCAGTTTCAGTTTTTAGGTCGATGAGGATATTGATATTGATGAATGATAGTATTTGGCATAAGAACACAGAAAATGGGAGGACAATGGATGAAATGAGATGAAAATGTAGGTATTGGAAATACAAGAAAGGAAAATAGGAAGGAAATGAGAAGAAATAGTGAAAGTGCGATGAACAGAAGGGAACTTGTGAGAAAAAGCCATTTTCCCTTTATTTAAAAGGTTTCTATTGTTGCCATGCTTGGGAAGTAATAGCGTGCGATTGTGACCTAAATGTTGTGAAGTTAGCCAGAGAAAAAAATTCAGCAATGCCGATAACATCGTGTAGCTGTGATATTTCCAACAAAAATCTGGGTTTCAGATTTCGTTATTGAGTCAGTGTTCATAGAATTCAGAATAGTTGACGTGGAATAGTTTCACTAAAACGTTCCAGCAACACGTTCTTGCAACCTGTAATACATTTTCGTAATATTTTTCCTTTTCTAAGACAGATAATATGCTATCCTTAATTCTTCAATGATAGACCTCTGGAGAAGGAGAATATTATAAAATTGCTTGTTATAAGATAGTTTGATGAATAAAACAGAATCATTCGAGCATTGTTAAAATAATTATATTTATTGAACAGGAGTTTGGATTCAATAAATAATAGTTTTATACATGGAGAATGGAACATCCATCTATCCTGAAAATCTCTGAGAATCACTGAGAAGAATCACTGCTTATTGATCAAAGATAGAAAAGTCAAAGGTAGAAAAATTACTACCCTGAAGAATCACTGAGAATCTACCAAATGAGAACAGTACCATTATCCCATTATCGAAAGAACTTCTGAAATTTAAATTCTTGACTGTATATTTAGCCTTTATGACCTAATTTGAACAATTCCGCTTATGAGACCATTACTTACAACCAGGGCCCTCGAGCGGTTTTCTGGCGCCCTGTGCGAGATTTTGGCGTACGCATCATGAATATTTCATTTAACTGGAAATAAAGATGTTTTAACAAAATATCGGAAACTCAATAACAAACAAATTTAATATTTCAGCCATTTTCACTGCTCTACCCAACTTTCTTGAATAACATTCGAAATAGTTCCAAATTCAGCCAGCAGATGGCAGTAGCAATTGGGTGACTTGCTTCAACTTCCATTGGAAACGCCTCCAAGCTCCACCTACGATCAAAATGGCTGAGAACATCGGTTAGAGAAAGGCACCAAATTCAACCAGTAGATGGCAGCAGTTGACGGGTGGTGTTTCAGTTTTGACTTGGACACGCCTTCATGTCCCGACTGCTCTTTTCTTATTGGTTGACAGTGTTTCGTGACTTCTGTCAAAATGGCCGAAAACATCGGTTAGAAGAGGTTCCATATTCAACCAGTAGATGGCAGCAGTTGACGGGTGGTGTTTCAGTTCTGACTTGGACACGCCTTCATGCCCCGCCTGCTCATTTCTTATTGGTTGACAGTGTTTTGTGTCTTCTGTCTTAGAAAATGGCTGCTAGCAAGAAAATGATGGATGGTGTATTATTATATAGTATCATATTAACGATCTTGTGCTAATATAATAGCCTATTTATTTATGTATTCAGGCTGGTTGTATTCTATCAAGTTAGAAGGCCTATTTGAAGAATTTATTTATAGAATTTAGACTTAGTTTTACTTTTATCTGTAATTCAGGCCAGTACTGGACTTCAATAGTTTTATGCTGTATGAAATGAGATGAAAATATGATTTTTCAATCCCATCTTATACTCTATCAATTTTCTTTTTATACGACTAATAAAATGAATTAGAACTCAAACTATTCATGATCTAATACCGACCTATTGCCAGGAAAAAGTTTGAAAACTACAAAAGAAGTTTTTATCGGAAACTGGCTTGTGATTGGTCGACAGAGTATAAGGTGGTTGTCAGCCAACAATAGAATTAAATTGAAGAAGGGCGTTTCTTGGCTTGCTTCATACATTGATCGTGGTTTTTCAATTGATTAATTCATTGTGATGAATGAGTTTATGCAGAGGAAATAATTTCTTGTGGATTCAAGTTGTTGGTAGAGTTTTTCATCAAATAGTGATGATGAAAAATTATTCAAATAGCCCAACTGGAATTTTTCATTCCCGTTTCGCATCAGCCGCCGTGGCGCCCCCTTGGCCGTGGCGCCCTGTGCGGTTGCACACTCCGCACACCCCACGCGAGGGCCTTGCGTACAACGTCCCTTATTTGCTCTTACTCTCAAGCACCATACGTGCCATTATCACCTATCATAAAGAGAGTCAAGGACAGTCTACTACTTCACTTCAAAACTTAACCGTGAGTTTACTCAAATAATAGGCTATAACACAGCAGTGGAGCATACACAATAATTAGTCCCATATGCGCTAGCGTACCATAAACGCTGGATTATACGGTACCAGTGCTGTATTCAAGACAAATAGTGGGTCGCAATAATTATAATTAGTGGAGAGGGTTGTTCAAATTGTTCTGGGGGTTGGAGATATAGTACTTGTAATGAGCAAGTAGAGCACTCTTGTACGGTACTCCTTTCACTCTACTTCATCCATCTCACTTTCATTTTGAGTTGAATTCCACTGAATTAATAATACTGTAGATGGTCTTAGTTGAACTGAATTCTTCTCATGTTATATGAGTTGATATTGAAGTAAAAAAGAGGTTTCAACTACACTCTCATGGATTGTACTCTGATCTCAAACTTTAATCTAGGACTATCATTGTTTTCTCTCTATTTTGAATTACTTTAAAATCATCAATGATTGAATGATTCAATAAGTTGAAGTGAGTGAGAGTGATTTTCGTCACTTGAAAGCAATGTTCAAACAACTTTCAAAAATGTATCAAGTAATACAAAACGTAGTGAAACTGGCAACCAGCTGGTAGGCCTAGGCCCTTCGTGGGCTGTTGAGACGTGAACAAACAAACAGAACGTATTAAACGAATAAGAATTCGAATAAGTAACACTCATCTTATAGCTATCAAAACCACCCCCTTCGATGATGAGAATGATTGAGAAAATAACAGTAGCTTCTCATATAAGCGGCTAGCAACAACTGAGAAACCTGTTGTGGAAAAAACTTTTATCTACGGGTGTATTGAAAAATTCCTATTTCAGTTTTACAATTGAAATCGAAATGACTACCATTTCAAAATGGAATTTTAGAACTGTGTTGTAATGAACGTTTTTCAATACAGGAGGAACTTTACGATACAGTCCAAATTCCACTTTATGATACATTCCTTGTTTCGTTTCGAAATCAGGTGATGAAAAGTAAACAGTGTTCAACTAACCTAAAAATCAAAACTGCGATTGGGATTGAGTAGCCTACCAGTATTTTGGGTAGCCTACCAGTAGCCATACCAGTAGTATTACCAGACTAATTTGAATAGTCCAAAGTTTAAATAGTTTAATATACTTATAACTTTGTTAGTGAATATGTTAATAACTTTCACTTTTACAACAACACTCACGATTTTGTTGCTTGTCAAATGCGTTTTGTGGTTCTGACTGTTATGTTATTTTTAACATATTTAACAGGTAATAAGTTGATTATCATAACAGTTCAAGTAGGATGAAGAACAAAGAAGTTGAATAAACGACGGTATGTTGATTTTTATAATAGCATACACTTACAGATAGCTTGATACTGGTGGTCTATAGCTTGATACTGGTAACTACACTGGTGGTCGTAGATAAAATAGTGTATGCAACGGTTGTATTAGGCCTTTATAGCATTCGTGAGATATTTAGAGCACTCGCTTCGCTCGTGGCTCTAACTTACATCTCACCTCATGCTATAAAGGCTCACATTATACAACCGTTGCATAAACTACTATTAAGAATCCACACAACGATTCAGTAATGTTAACATTGATCATGTACTCGACAGAATTAGCATACAACTTCCAGATAAGAAACAAACTTCAAATTAAGCACAATGATTTCGATTATACCCTGGATTGTTTTTGGCAAACTTTTGTTTAGAAATTCAATCTGATTAATCAAGATTAATTTTTGTCAAACATACTATCCAAATTTCGTGAGTTCGTTGCTATGGCACTCATAAAATGTAGGCTAACATCTGTGTCGCCACATTACCCCCATGTTTCATGATTGAAAGGGGATTGATTGAAACAATAAGTACTGTACCGTTATTTTCTCCGTGCAAAGCACCTGTCAACAAAGAAAATCTAATAAGAGATTATCAATTGTCTATGCTGTTGGTAAGGGAATAAGATACTACACATTTCCAACATAATGAAGAATCTGTGATTGCTAGTAAAATAGCAATACCAATATCAATATAGTAATAATTAACTTCTCCTATTCGTCTACTAGTGAAGAAGCTCACAACATTTCCATATCATTCCACTGTATCTTGTTTTTAAGCTAGTAGATAACTTGGAATCTATTTCAAGCTCACACCATCCCTTACATTGTTTGCTATAACTCGTGCAAGCTTAGAAGACACACCTCAACAATACATTTTACATTGCAACGGCGTGTCTTCTCAGCTTGCGCGGTTGCATAGGGGTGGGCGCTTGCAGCTCAACATCCAATGCAGGTTTTAACACGTTTCGAATTGGATTCGCGCTGTCCAATTCAATTACAAGCTAGCAAATAATTCTGCAAAACAGGCGACGGTTATAAATAGTGTAGGACAAGCAGGACAAGCAAAAAGTAGAGGAGGAGGAAGTGGAGGAGTAGGAAGAAGAGGAGGAGGGGTGAGGAGGACAAAATTAATTTGAAATTGTCTCCTGTTTTGGGTGCCAAGGGCAGTCTACCCTCTTTCCTCTACTTTGCGTAGGTGTGTGAGGAGGTGGAGAAGCAGGAGGAGAAGCAAGAGAAGAAGAAGGAGGGGAACGAGGAGGAGAACGAAGAGGAGAAGGTGGAGAATGAGGAGAAGGAGAAGAAGGGGGAGAGGGAGGAGAGAGTGGAGAAGGAGGAGAAGGAGGAGAAGAGGGAGAGGAGGAGAGAAGCAGGAGAAGGAGGAGAAGGAGGAGGAGGAGGAGGAGGAGAAGTAGGAGAAGGAGGAGAAGGAGGAGAAGGAAAAGGAGGAGGTGGAGGTGGAGAAGGAGAAGAGGGAAAAGGAGGAGAAAGAGAAGAAAAAGGAGCAGGGGTGAGAGAGATGAGAGGGTGGAGAAAGAGGAGAAGGGGGAGAGAGATGAGAGGGTGGAGAAAGAGGAGAAGGAGAAGAAGAGGGAGAGGGGGAGAAGAGGGAAGAAGCAGGAGAAGGAGGAGAAGGAGAAGGAGGAGAAGCAGGAGAAGTAGGAGAAGTAGGAGAAGAAGGAGAAGAGGGATAAGGAAGAGAAAGAGGAGGAGAAAAATGAGAAGGAGAAGAAGCAGGAGAAGTAGGAGAAGCAGGAGAAGTAGGAGAAGGAGAAGGAGGAGGTGGAGGTGGAGAAGGAGAAGAGGGAAAAGGAGGAGAAGGAGAAGAAGAAGAAGAAGAAGAAGAAGAAGAAGAAGAAGAAGAAGAAGAAGAAGAAGAAGAAGAAGAAGAAGAGGAGGAAGAAGAGGAAGAAGAAGAAGAAGAAGAAGCATAAGAGGAAGAAGAAAAAGAAGAAGAGCTAAGGAGGAGGAGGAGGAGGAGAAGAAAGAAGAGGAGGAGGAGAGCATTGTCACTTACAGACATACAGGAGAGAAAGAGAGATAACGCCTTGTATGTCTAGTGTTTGTGAGAGGATCACACTCATCATCACATAACACACACAAAGGTATAGGATACGAAACGCAGAGCACAAAGAATAGGTTTTGAGATAAGTACAGATCGCCAAAGAGATGAGAAAATCGATGAGACATGAACGAGGAATGGAAGAGAGAGGTGGATAATTATTCTGAAAGATGAATATGGATAGATAAATGACGGAGATGAATGATGGAGAAGTGCGTGAAAAGTTGACATTCCATGAGAATATGGAGAAGGAGTCAAATGGTTTTTCAGAAGAAGAGTGAGTGAGTGAAAGAAAGAAATTTAGATATCTAGAAGAAAATGCCTCTACTATTGTTCTCTCTTATCTTCATAAAATTCTCTCCACTAGGGTACAATACTGAAGAAAATTCTTTGTTCTTATCTACTAGTTCTATATAACAGTACAGCGATGATGTGGACCAGTGAGAGGCACGTGAAATGAAGTAGGAATTACAGAAAATAATTACGAAGAAGGAGGATGAAATAAAAGGATAAAGGACCAAAGAGGAAGAGATAATCCAGTTCGTTTCTGTGACGTACTCGTATCTCTGAGCTGCGCTTGACATTTTACCCTATCTTTCGGATGAATCTCCTAACTAATTTTAATAACATTCCATCATCAATTTATTTTAATTGATTCGAGAATAAGAATTGTTTTATCAATAGCGTACGGCATTTTTAGAAGCAAATACCATAGTGGAATATTGTAGTGAAATTTATAACTGAAATCATTTCCATATATCATTCTCATTTCCATGGAAAACTTTCTTGCTAATTGTTATTGGAATCATCATCATCAGCATCATCGTCATTTATTCAAATAACATTTTGGTGAGAGCAACAGGCTCATGCCCTAGACCGTTCCTCTACCAATTATACTACACAGTCCAAAACAAGGTTATGTTAGATCACTAATATTACAGTTTCCACTTTTAAAAAAATCCACTTGAAACAATTAAGAATTTTGATATTAGTTCACTCCAAAGTTTCAATAATACATCAAATAAATAATTAAATTTAAAAAGATTTAAATATTTTGAATTCACTTTCAAACTATCAGATACTTATCGATAATAGTACCTCAATGAATCTGTAAAAAGTTTAATCGATAATAATTCATGTCAGAAGGTCCCAAAAAAGTGAAAAAACTTCCAATTTAGGCCTACTTGTCTAGTATGATAAAAATCCGTCAAACTCAGCACATCAACTTAACATCGTTTAAGCTTGAGTATTCTCAATAATACTGATGTACAGTATTATTTAAAAACATTTCATTGTATAATGATACAATATAACCGCACTCTAACTCTGTATACGCTAATACAATGAATACGCTAATACCATCCTTAAACCTTGAATAATATGGTACCGAAAACCTTCCCAAATTCCATTTTGATAAGAGTTCACAGAGATTATTGAATTACTTTCGCCTTTTTTCTTTGGAACAATAAGTCTCACGTGCGCTAGTATTTTATACGCTGATAACAATGTTAGCAGAATGGCGGCTTTGGATCGACGTGTGCTGGCGAAATTCAATTTAAAAACCTTTCAAGACGCAAAATGTGGTCTGGCCTGGCAAATGCATTCTTGCATTATTAACTTTGTTTGCCAGCCAGCCTTGTATAGTTGTATTAGACGCTTTTGTTGAGTGATAGCTCGTAATAATTGAATTGGAGGTTTTTCGAAACTCATACGAGCCAAAGAAAAAAGTTGGTAGAAAGAATATCACGGGTTTTTGTAATCCATAAATAGTTTAAAAACCATTCACACTGACAAAATGCGTTCTAAAAGAAAGGCTTTGTAAGTTTTACTGTAAATATCAACTTTTTTGGGGAAAAATTAAACTTTTTTGTAGTTCCCAGAAACTACAAATGACTTGTCTTGAGCTGTGATTGGCTACAGCTGTTCGACTGCGGCTGACGTTTTGCATAGATTTCTGTAGTCTGTCCAAGCAAAGTAAACCCTCTGGCAAGATGACTCCGTCAATTCTGGTTCAAAAATTATCAATCTGATCTTAAATTGTAGGAAACAATTCAATCTACTATCAAGACCACATTAATAATTCTTGAACAAATATTGACCAAGCTGGAGTCATTTTCTCAATTTGTCAGAGAGTCTTCTTTGCTTGGGCAGACTATACCATTACACGCACAAACATGCATAAAACTGGCGGCTCGTGCCCACGAAGCAGGTGAAGTGCCCGTATCTTTTACTGTACAGCACTTCACCTGTTTCGTGGGACCGAGCCGCCAGTGATGCAAGAAGTTTCTTCATTTCGTCTCAAGTGATCGTGATAAGGGTAGCCTATAGTTAATATTGAGGATCGACGGCTTGAGCACAGTTTAAAAAGTGAAGGTGATCTGAGTTCAAAATGATATTAACTTAAATTAACGTACCATAATCGTCTATTGTAATTCGTCTGTTAATACAGAATATTCTGAAAGAATTTTTAGAATTTTTCAGAAATAATATCAGTGTATTGTAAACATTATGTACTTGAGAGAAATCAATTTTTGTTCATGGTAATAAGCTAAACTTCACCGGTAACATACTAAAAATTGGGGAGAATGACTGAATGAAGGATAGAATAAAGATGGATTGACGATTAAAGAATGACAGACCAATCACGAACTAGAGCCAGGTAAGTAGACCACGCCTATCGACACGCCTCTAAGCCACGCCATTCTTCTGTTTGGTCAGCGATATAGTTTCTAATTCTGCCGGTAGATGGCTGTAGCTACTGGGTTATCTTATTAACAATCACAGGAAAATCAGTCGGCTTTCAGAAATATTCTCTCCTTAATCTTTCTTGGTACACTGTGTTGTGTGGAGATCTAAAACACGCATTTTTCAAGTCAAGTTGTTCATAACTTATTATACTTATGGTATAATTTTGATATGTGATACATGGTCATAATTATTCATAGGCTAACTGTATAAAAATACTAGATATTATGAAAGACGAGATTCATTAGTAATCTCGATTTTCAATAAATCTGTGGTTCGACAATATTAATTTAGTCTCTTTATTCATATTTCTGATACTTGTAATTCCTGAATCGAAAATTCATTTTTTTTTCTCATTCATGATCATCTTGACTGGAATAGGGTTAGAACTAGAACTTTACGACACTGATACAGCTATGACATGTTAGCTTTACGAAGGATTACTAATTCATAGATAGACGATGGAGAGGAATGATAAATTAATAATAGAGCAAAAAGCAACTATAAACCGCAAAAACATGTGAAAAACTTGAATGAACAGGGATCAATCGAAGAAAAACAAGAGGAAACCACATAAACTACATTGCATCCCACTTCCGAAAAAAATGTTTCCACATGAATGAAGAGAGCCCTTTGCGGGAAAACCCACAGCATCCTCAAAAAAATAACAAGTTGCAGTCGATCAAAAAATTGCAAAAATGTGAGTCAAGTGGAAGAGCGTAAGCTATTTCAATTCCATCCCATTAAAAAAATGACAAAGTCAAAGCTATAAAAATAAGGGGTGGTCAAAGCAAGACCAACTGCGGCAACTGAAAAAGAGATAATTCGACGACGGAATGATTGAGATGAAATTCCGGCAGAGCTGCAACGAAAACTCGAAAACTTACTCTTCTTTCGGTCTTGGATTTTCAGTTTATTGATTCGAATCTACAGTTTATATTCAGTAAAGAATATTACTTCTGAACTAAAAAATAGGATAGAAAAAATGGTGAGGATTGAAAGATGACAAAGTACAAAGACGGAAGAATAATAATCATTATTAATTGAACCAGAAAAATACATTATTAATTTAATATTCAACAGCTATATCATTATAATAACTGTAATCCAACACAAAAAATCAATTGCTGTTCTTATAAAGAAGGATGTTTGAAAAAAATGTACAAAAATTTTTTGTAAGTGAGAAATTGTAATGTTAAGTTTGATGATCATGATAACCTTATTTTGAACTGTTGTGAAAATTGATGGAGGAGCAGTTTTGGGCTTAGCCTGTTGCACTCACCAAAGTTCATAATTATTATTGAATAACTGAATATAAAAACTCCACAACTGCAAACACTGACAACACATTCAATAGCATGAGAACTGAGAAGATTCGATAAATAGGTCCAACACTACTCCAAAATAGCAGTTCTGCGTATATCATTGTTATAATTTTAATTTTAATTACAAATTGATAATTCTGTTTTGAACGCAATCCACGATGCATTCAAATAAAGAATAGTGTCACGAACTGGATACTTCTCTAGGTTGGATGACCAGTATTCAAACAAATACATAGGGAAAATGGAAACTTAAGGTCCCCTCACCGATCAAAGTCATACAAATAATGCTATTATTAGTGACTTGTGAGTGTACTTATCATACTTATCAAGTTGAAAATGAATATTCCAATGCTAAAGTTACCAATTCATGTTACCATATTTTATTTCAATAAAACGTTCCCTCGCCATTAATAATAATCAATCTTGCCATAGCCTTTTCACAAGAAAAACCTGGCCAAGTTATTTTTCCTTATGGAAACATATCAACCTTATTAAATTATAATAACATTATTGCGGGGACATTTTACTACACCATGTTTTCTCAAATCCCAAGCGGGCTGGGAAAATTCCAATATAATAAGTACGGTATGGAAGTGGGATAAAATAAGATTCTAACTTTCAAACTTTCAGTATAATGTAGTCATGGATGAAACTTTTCATACTTCCACATTATACTAAACATCTCACAATACTTTCTTCCCCTACCAGAATAATTTGTAACATAATACCACGGTATGTTCCATCAGAGCAGTTACAATTCATAACAAATACGAATGTAGAATACCATAACAATGGAAAGGCCATTTTCTCACTAACTTTGCAGAGTATGGAAATAATACATCCAAGATTCCTTCAAAACAGTCAAAATTCAATCTGAAAAACCTACCAAATGATAATTAACATTTTGGTAGGGAATGTTCAAGAACACTTGAGAATAATTTCAACAATATATGGTTCAGAATCTTAGTAAGACAGAATGGACCCAGTGAAACGTTTCTAAGAAATAACTGATTTTTCCATTTTCATTTTTAATGGTCTTCACATAAGACATAACTCATTCTTGATACTGTATTGAAATTCAAAAACAAAGTCTATCACTTTTAATACAGCAACATATGGTAGTTCTACTACACAATATTCTATTGTGAACGGTTTATAGAAGAAAAAGACTGTCAAATATGAGAAAACCCAAATTTCTCAAAAGATTAACTCTTTTGATTCAAAGCTAGAGTAGAAACTTTAAGAGTTTATTTCATGAATTTCGAAAAAACAAACCTCAAAATTCACTTCTCCCACAGAAGCATACAATATCACCACCTATCTAAATATTCACAAATAGTGCAAAAACACAAATGTTTAGATGTCCAAACAGTCATATTTCTTATAAGGTATTTCCATTGAACTTCCCATGATTCAACTTCCTAAAGCGCCCTGTACACGGGGATTGCAGTGTCGGCAAGTTGAATATCTGTAGCCAATCACGGCCTTTGTCTTGTCATTGAGTCAAACAACAACAGCTGTGATTGGCTACAGATATTCAACTGGCCAACACTACAATCCCGTGTACAGTGATTGTGCGCTTTACAAAGAATCACACTCGACTACCTCGACTGAAACATATAGAACAAGACTTTCTACCAATAGCTTGAATTTCTCATAAGTTTTTGTCATGAAAAAACTTCCCATATTTTAAGTTTTTAAAACAATAATTTCCATATCCCCCGGCTAAAACAACAAAACTAGAAAATATGCTACAACAGTAGTGAAATTAGGTGAATGTAGTTCAATTATTTTGTGAATAAAAAAATAAAATCACAGTACCCTTACATGTGGTGCTAAAACAAAATACTGTAAGATTACTGTGATTTTTAAAACTTATTCACAAATCAGTTCAATATTAGTAGCCCTAAGCAACATATTGGACATTCAATTATTTTATCAACGCAGAATTAATGTAAAAATGGTTCAATTATAATATTATTAGAAGAAAATGCAGAAAAAAGTCTCCTACCGAACTTTTTCTGAATGCGTGCGTTTCTTGGAACCCTGCTGACGTACGACACAGTTCCGTCGCAAGTTGATAACGTTATGAAACAAAGACGCGTACAAAGCGCATAATCGCTCCACGCATGCGCAGATCAGGAAGCTTGCGCAGTTCTTGCAACGCATGAGCACAATCAAAGTACGTCATAGCATGCAAGCAACACAAAACCCTTTCCTTTCACCCCGAAGTTCGTTCATGAATTTTTCCCTAATCTTCTCTTTGCCTCCCTCATTTCTCGGTCTTCGTTTCTTATTTGAACATCTTCGTTTCATGCATTCCCAATCTCCGTTTCCTCTTTCAACCTTTTCATTTAACTTACATCCCCTCTTCGGTTTCACTTGCAACATTTTCGTATCATAGTTTAACGCACGGACGCTTGTTGAGTTTTGTTTGTGTTTTCTCTGCTTTCTTCTCTTTTTCTTCTTTTCCTTCCTCCTGGTCCTTCCCCTCCTCAATCCTCCCACTCATCCTCCTCCTCCTCCTTCCTTCTCCTCTTTTTACTCTTGTTCTTTTTTTTCTTCTTTTTCTTGTGATCCCTTCCTCCTCGTCCTTCCCATCCTACCCCTCTTACTCCTCCGTCTTCGCTTCTTTTTCTTCTTCTTCCTATTTTTCTTCTTATCCACATCCTCTTTGAACATCTTCGTCGCATGCATTCCCCGACTCCTTCTCTTCCTTCATCATCTTCGCCTCATTGATTCCTCGTTTCCTCTTTCAACATATTCTAGCTCTCTTCATAGCTAACGCTCTGTGTTGCATTCCAATCAGGCGCTATCTCTTCTTAAGCCTCTTTTTAGTCCATTGAAAGACAGACGCGCTTTCTATCGATCATTTAGAAACACGGACGCCTGTTGAGCTCTGTTTGTGTTTCCTCTGCTTTCTTCTCCATTCGCTCTTTTTCTTCTCCTCCACCTCCTTCTCTTCTTCTTCTTCTTCTCCACCTCCATCTCTTCTTCTTCTTATAATCTTCTTATCTTATCACCCGCTCTTCACATCCTTACTTTCACAACCCTCTTCTTCAATTCCAATTCCTTTCTCCACTCTTTTTTACTTCCCTTTATCTCCACAACTTTTACAATTTTATTCCTTCCAACTTTCCGTAAAATTTTCTCTTCTATCTCTTCACTTTCTTAACTTCTCTTTTTTCCACTCTTTCCTCCATCTCAGTCATCCTTCCATCTCTTCTTTCACACTCTTTTTCACTCTCCTCAAATCTTTCAATAAATTCTTTAACTCTCTGCTCCTCTTTTTCTAATCTCCTCACTTTCTCTTCCTTTCTTCTTCTCTTTCTCACATCATTCCTCCACCTTCTTTTCGCAGTTCTTTTAGCACTCTTACAAAAATCCAAACAAAAATGTATTATTTATTTCTTACTGTTTTTATACTTTCTAGCAACTCTTCTTCTCTCTTTTGGTCTTCACACTCACACTTTCTCTCCTCTTCCATTCCCTTTCTCTCTTCACTTTCATTCTCCATCTCTTTCGCACACTCATCCTTTCCTCTCTCCTCTTCGCTCCTTCTCTTATCATTCACTCTCCCCTTCTCCCTCATTCTCTTCCTCACCCTTTCATCCCCAAACCTTCTTCCAGCTCATTCACAAAAATCTGCCCCGGTATGTTTGTTGCACCAGTAAGCCCATGAATGCATGCGTATACCGTACCGTATCAGATATAGTCTGTCCAAGCAAAGAAGACATTCTGGCAAGATGGGCAAATGACTCCAGCTCGGTTCTGTTTCAAAAATTATAAGTTTAATCTCAAACGGTAGATCAGAACGTTTCCTACAATATGAGACCAAATTTATGATTTTTGAAGCAATATTGACCGAGTTGGAGTCATTTTCCCATCTTGCCAGAATGTCTTCTTTACTTGGACAGACTATACGAGTGGTAGGACAGTGGTTTGTACAGTAATTTGAAAGCGATGTGCGTCATAGATTTTCCGTGAAAATACGTAGCTTACTACGTGAATTGCTGATTGATGACCCTACCAACGAATGAAATTGATGAGTTTGAAAAAAATACTATTGCTAGCAACAGTATTAACCCGGATATTGAAGGAAATTGTTTGTCACTTATCTCAGAAATCGAACGGGGGAATTAACTAAGACAGAGATTGAGTTAATTATAGATATTGAGAATTGATTCAATAGAAATTAGAATTAATTGAATACGAATGTTAAATGAAATTAGGCTAATTGAACATTCATTACAGTATCGATCTAAATCTACAATCGAGTTTACTCTGGAAAATTGGTAATTATTCCTAATCGATTCTTGGATCTACCATAGTTTGATTTGACTCAACTAAATAGGCTAAAAATAGTTTGAATAGAACCAAGATCAATGAGGAAACCTAAATAATATGATTCCAATATAGAGTCTTTGCAAACATTGAATTTATTGATTCTCTACTAACTAGACAAATAGCCCAAGCTCGTAGTATAATGAATAAAATCCTTCAAACCTTCTGATATTTCAGACACTTGAATCTTCACTCCGCCTGCATACATTATTATTATTATTGTCTGTCACGTTACTTGACCTCTAGAGCAGTGGATCAACATTCATGTTTCATGTATCGTACCACATAATGAAGTCTATACCTTCATGTAAGTAATACATACTATCGTAACGGAAGTAATTAATTGGAAAACCTTTTAATCCAGCAAGAAAAATTTGATTGATTTCCTACCTTCTGAAGCTGTTCCAACCAACTTCAGGAAACTCTCGATCAAATCCAGTCACGTTCAAATTCAGGTGGAAATCTACGTTCAGACTCAGGGTCTGGTAAAAAATTCACGTTCAAATCCAAAAGGCGATGGATGACCAAAATGATAGTTCGGCCTGAAAAATACCATGAAACAATCGAAAAATGCATAAATTAACATGCTTGAAGAAGATAGAGTGCGAGAATAATAATAATAAAAAATTGAAGAACTTGTTTTGAAGAAGACAACATTGTAGCCTTCCATTGTGAGTAGAATCAACCAACTTAGAATCCAAGTTTAAATTTGTCCACTATCTGTTAGCTTTGAAAGAGTGAGCATATGTGAAGAGAAGCTTGAAATGATAGAAAGAAAAGGACAGAGATGTTGTCAATTGTATTTCGAGTGCTGGAATGGACAAAATCTCTGACTTTTTCTATTCTTTCTTATCTACATTATTTTTAAAAATTTCAACTGTCATTAATATACTTCGCCTTTTCACTTTG
This sequence comes from Sogatella furcifera, assembly GCA_017141385.1. Classification (NCBI taxonomy): domain Eukaryota; kingdom Metazoa; phylum Arthropoda; class Insecta; order Hemiptera; family Delphacidae; genus Sogatella; species Sogatella furcifera. The sequence goes on from CM029554.1 coordinate 6,340,159, forward strand.
GTAACTGACACTTCTAATCCATTTTTCAGAACCTCAAATCAATATTTTTATAAATTTTACATTCATTCCATCACATTTTTTATTGAGGTTCCTAATTTTCTAATTTTTGTAATAATTTTAGTTTCATTACAATTGTAAAACAGAATTGCATGTGAAACCATACTATAACCAGCTAACTAACATTATTTGCAGGAAAATAAAAACCACAAATAATTATAATACGTATAAAAATTTATTGAATAACCAACAACTGTATAAAAATTCACCACACCATAACAACAATAAAAACGGTACTTTACATAAAATAAAGTAATAACGAAAATAAATCAATTACAGTACATGATAGATCTTGAAATTGCTTGAAAATCTAGATAATAAAAATTACTAGAGAAAATTATACATGAATTCAGGAGACTACAACACTGAATTGAATCATAGAGAAATGATATAAGTATCATTCAACTATGGTTTATATCATAGATGAATTATATTGATGACTTAAATCATTCATCTTTGATCAAACTAATCCCTGGAAATTTTATACAAAACATACTAATCTTACTTTTCACCCCCTAATAATTCTTTAAAACATTCACTACATCTTATAGAATAAATCTCAAAGTTGAGTAGATTGTAATGGCTTGTCTTCTCAGCTTGCGCTAACTACACTTCATTAAAAAAACAAAAACAACCAATAATTCAATGAACTACAAAAAACAACCAAAGACTACTTAAAACTATGTTCAAATTTCAGTCTCAAACTCGAATAATTCTAATTTAATTTGATCATCAAAACTAACAATATGTTCAGTGGTAGGATATGTATAGGAATAGGGGATTACATTGATATTGATATGATCGAACTTGTAGAAATTTTTCAAAAGAAACAGTTTTGATCAATATATCAGGATCCCACCCTTTTTATTCGGGCAGTTTGGAAAAAAATTAATTATTTTCAAATTATTGTTCAATACATTTTCTGGTAATGATCAAGTATCAATATTGGAATAATTTACTTATAATTTCATTATGTAAATGAACTGTAGAGTAAGTATTTGAACAACATGTTTAAAACCTTACTGGTACCAATAAGAAATATCCAAAAACATCAAGATAATATAAAAAATATCACAATGACAAATATAAATCACACTATTAAACAATGAAACACAATTTCTACAACAGATATAACAAAATACACAAGAAATAATTATTAAAACCAACAAAATAATTGTAAAAATTATGAATTTGGAACATCAAATATATCCTGAACAGTCGACTAGGTTGTAAATAGAATATTGCAGCAAACATATTAGTCTTTGGATGTCTTGGTTTCAAACAAATGTCATTAATTCAACGACAGAAGATTAAAACATTTAACAATCAATATTACTAAATAAAATCCAATATTACCACCATAAATAATAACCCAACTACAAAATCTACAACATTTTCTACCGAAAAATTTACTGCCCAAATTAAATGCCACACACACATGGAATATTTTGACAAGATGAAATAAGTACTTCGCTGAATGAGGCCATTATATTTGAAGCAATCAGTCTTCATTGAATCCCAGTCCCATGGACCAGATTATTTTTTGATCGACCAATAATTCGACGGAATCCTTTTCAGAATCATAAGTATTGGAAGAGCTAACAAGGCCGCCAAATTCCAAGCAAGCATTTTCTGAAACAAAAAATGATTGCTTGATTAGTTAATAGTATGTTCTTTATTCAGGATAGTAATACATATAATTGGATAGAAACACAGTCCATAAGATGACGTTCAATTCGACTGCATTGAAAATTGAGTTCAAGTTGAAATGGAGGATAATAGGTTCACACAATCGTTCACTTCCATAGCTCAATAAAACTATCAATTGAATAAGATCATTTTATAGTTTGATACTAGCCGGCAGGCTCGCTTCGCTCGCCTTAACCACTCGGCTCCGCCCCTTGGACCCCCGGCAAAGTCAGAAGTGTCAATAAGACAAACAGGCACGCTTCACTCGCCTGCAAATTCCATTCACACGGATTTGCTTTGTTCGTCATATCACTGAACAGGGTCTTTTGGGCTAATTTTTGGATGATTTAAGAATCCTTTAAATTAGTTCTTCTATCACCTTAGCTTAACCTGATTATATGATTTGAACGTTTTCAGTTTAACTTATATCAGTTATTTCTGTGAAATCTGCTAACGTGTAAAGAAAGCCTTAGAAAACCTGATAACTGGCTTAGTCTCAGAAGGATTTCAAAACTTTGGAACACAACATTTCTAGGCCTTTTCTGAACCAGTCTAACAAATTTCAACATTTTTTGCCAATTAGTACTCGAAAACACAGAAAAACAAAGATTTTTACTTAGTGTGCGTCTAAGCATGGCTAGGTAAAATAAAACGATACAAGTACCAAAAGAAGCAATTGGAAACAAACATAGGCTATTTCAATAATGATACAAGATCTTCCAATTCTATTTATTCATTTGAAACATTCACTATCTTGTGTTTAAAGTGAATAACTTTTTTAAGAGGAAGTTGAAACGTGAGCTCTCAGCTTAACGAATCATCTTGAATAAACTTAGAAATGTATTTATGCTATTCAATATTCTTAGATTCACACAGATTACTTATAAAATTGGTTTTTTTTTTAGAGAACTTCGAAATAATACACATTCATACAAAGGAGAGATACACATTTGCGCCAGGGTTTTCAATCGTCCAATAAAATATTCTCATACTTCTTCAACAGTTAATTTTTATTGAAAGACTGAAAAACCAGGCATAGTTCTTAATAAGGCTCTCCTAAAGCTATTTAATTTTAATTTGAATTTTGAATTTATTTGCGAAGAAAAGTACATTGTATACAAATACAAATTATAATAAAACATATAATAAAGCTTATCTAATGTGTAATAATTCAGAATTATCATGAATTTATCATACAGTCACTGAAACAGCTAACTGATAAACCTCATTTAATTTGAATAAATAAATAATTTCAATGTGAATTATTATTATTATCAAAAGTAGAGAATCCAATTTTTCTATGAAAATTTATATATCAATTATTAATAATCTCAATTTATATTTTATTTTTCCATAATATCTCAATTAATAATTTATTTTTATATGATATCTCAATTAATAATTTCTATTTCTATTATAACTCACCCATATTGTACTTCAAACCAGACGAGGTGACATTACAAGGAGAGCCAACAGGTAGCAAACTACACCAAGCGCTGCAGTCTTGTAATCTCTTAGGTATCCTGATCTTGTGAAGACCGGGTTTCAGCAACCATGTCAACGAATCACTCGCTAAGTGATACATCTGAATGTTGCTATCGCTCAACAATGCATCAGTGGTGAAGTGTACGTTCAGATTTGAAATGATATGATCCAGACGACCCGAATGTTCAGCCACAACCAGCACTGAGTTTAACTGCAAAAATATGAATTATTTTTTTAAAAGAATACAAATTATTGTATAAAATATACAATTGGATATGAATAAATGTACTGAATGAATTCAATGTGTATATTTATAGAATAAAAATACAGACACTTAAGTCTCCTTTCCAAGTTTTGCACTAACGGCTCATGCCTTGGGAAAGGTGAAGTGTTGTACAGTTTCAGCATAGAATAATAGAACTCTCTAGTAGAAATCCTAGAATCCTCTTTGGTATAAGATACGAACACTTCACCTGACGAGCCGCTAGTAGTTTTTGATAAATATTTGAGATGGTCGGAAGGTTATCTTTCAACGGTACGTGGATCTGTTCATCAGAAATTCATATTACAATATTCTTCAATTATTTAGAATTTCAGATTCATTTCAGCCATAAAATTTAACAAATTTGTATAAATTTTATCATTTGTTTGTTTGTCAATGGCGCAACAGCCCTATGAAGGGCCTAGGCCTACCAGCTGGTTGCCAGTTTCATATTCACTAAACTATACAGTCCATCCAAGCAAAGAAGACACCCCGGCAAGACGGGAAAACGACTCAAGCCCGGCCAATACCGGCCCAAAAGCCAAATTTCATCATAGCTTCCTTTAAGAGTGGATGGTAGTGGACGGCAAACTGCCGAACGGCAAAATCAAGCCCCATAAGAACAATGTAATTTTTATCAATCTCTTGGACAGATAGAGCCTCTATTTATGGACAGAATTTCACGTTCTTTATGTCATTGGAAAGAGAATTCAATTCTCCAGGGGCGTAACTTTTTACTTTTTGATTTAAAGTTTATTTTAATAATTATAGTGTAATCAATTAACTAATAAAGTATTGAACTCTAATTATTGAACTAAACTTAAAATCGAAAAAGTAAAAAGTAACGCCCCTGGAGAATTGAATTCTCTTTCCAATAACATAAAGAACGTGAAATTCTGTCCATAAATAGTGGCTCTATCTGTTCCAAGAGATTGATAAAAATTACATTGTTCTTATGGGACATAATTCTGCCGTTCGGCAGTTTGCCGACTACTACTGCCCACTTTTAATAGAAGGCCCTGTCCTACTAATATGGCAACATTGCACTGTAGGAACAGATTTTGTCGTATAAGTAGTAAAGGAGGCTATGATTTTATCATATTGGAAATTCACCTCTAAAAGTAAGTTTCCATTCTTGAGGGCATATGTTAGGCACAAGATGCAATAGAAACACGGAGTTGTACAGAGCAAAGCACACTGGTCAGCTGATTTTTTATTTGCGTTGCTCATTACACCTACGTGTTTCAATTGCATCTTTTGCCTGACATGTGCTCGTGTTTTTTAATAGAAAATATATATTTTTATAGCTTTCAATGGTGAGGAGACCCTTAGGCTGAGGCCGCTGCCAGTGGGTACAGCGTGGAAGGTGGAGGGTAGTTGGTAAATCTATAGAACATACATAGTAATACATCGTATGAATGGTATGACGTCATACTGTTTTTTTGTGGTTATATTGCCCATATTTAATGTTGAATTTCCAATATTATAATATGGCGGCTGAATACTATCCATACCATCTAGCCCATCCACCCACCGGCAGTGCGGCATCAGGGTAGATTCCACCTCGCCAATGTCTACTTGGTCAAATACTGATCACCCATCCAAGAGCAGTCCACAGTGTTCGTGACTTAACTTCACGATCACAGAGAAACCACCCACACCAAAATGGCCAATACCAAGTTTTTTTGTAGTAATGGAAATCTTCAATTATTTTGAATTCTAGTTTGATTTCCATTATTTTATTGAACGAATTTCTAGTAATTTAATTCAATATAATTTCACTCTGAACTATTTTTCACAACACTGCAGTCGAAAATTTGAATCAGAGTGTTGAAAATGGAGTGAAATCCGAAAGCGCTCCACACGTGAGTAGTAGTTTATATTTAAACAAATATTAAAATTTTGGACTGCAGTGTGAAATAGTTCAGTGAAATATATACTAGCAGTTCGTAATGGAAAACAAAATAGATGAATATCAATATCATTGTATGAATCTGATCATTGAGTTTTTACCAGAGGCTTAATGAGCCTACCTCAATCTTTTTGTCGATCATGACGCCAATGGCTTTCCTGAAGTCCGTATTGTCTTGATCGTGCGTTTTCCGAATTTCGCATCCGAGGCGTTTGACATGCTCCAGTGTGACCGGATCAACCGAGTCCAGGTCGCCGGACACTATGTCCGGATTTAGTAGGGTGACTTCCGAACCAAAATCCGATGTCAATTGTTCACGAAACGTCAACCACCGTTTTGTACCACCGTCGACAGTCATTCGCAATTTAGCTGCAATTGGATTCAATTTTAAAGTAAGTTTTGTTTATTTGGAAATTTTTAGCAAAACTTATCGAAATTTGAGCTATATAGTCTGGTGGAGCTAAAAATTCATTCAGGTAAGATGAAAAAATAACCATAGCTTGGTCAATATAGGCTGAACAATTATAAATTTGGTCTCAAACTGTGGAAAACATTCCTCTTTCAATTTAAGATCAAATTTATAATTTTGAGACAGTATTGACCAAGATGGAGTAACTTACCCATCTTGCCAGAATGTCTTTTCAGCTCGACCAGACTATATAATATTATGCTTGAACTCAATTTCTTGAGAAGGAGGGATACGAAATATTCTGAATATTTTGATGGGAATAGAAATGTAGCAATACAATTCATTAGGAGGAGAAATTTTGAGAATGGTACAATCTAGATAAAAACCATTTATACTGAAGTAACTCAACTTTGTCAAGAGTGGTAGCAGAATTTATGGACAGAATTTCACGTTATTTATGTTATTGGGAAAATAATTCCATAAGAACATTGTAATTTCTATCAATCTCTTGGAGCAGATAGCGCCGTTATTTATGGACAGAATTCCATGTTCTTCATGTCATTGGAAAAATAATTCGATTCTCCAAAGGTTAGACTTTTTACTTTTTTTATTTATTTTATTTTAAGTTCATTTCAATAATTAGAATTACTTTAAATGTTACTTCAACTTTAAAATACTTTATAGTTAATTATTAATACAATGATTATTGAAATAAACTCAACTAAGACATTTAACTGAGCTGTGAAAGTTCTGAAACATAAGGGCTTGAAACGACTACTTCAATATTCTATCAGCCAACTTCATCACATCAGAAAACAAATTATAAGTTTTTGAAAGAAAACTTGAACTTATAGATTATTTTTTACATGTAAAGAGTAAATCTTACATGTAGGAGTAAGAGCTTACCATTATTCCATAAGTGAATCATAAGTGACCGAGGCACTTTTATGGGTCTATTTAGAATCATGATAGCATATTCTTTCCCAATATGTAAGCGATCTTCTGCAACAGGATCCAGGGGATTCCATTCGTAGAAAGAATAGTCAGAAGCATTGCAAATCATGTTCACTGTCAATTTTGACACCCAACAGTAGCATAATTTGTTACTGGAATCTGAAAAAGAAATACATTCTTTAAGAGAATTCAAAACTCCAAAAAAACTACAATTAACAGTTAATACTATTCAAACAGTTGATATTATTCAATTGAATTTTAGTCTGAAATTTAGTACAAAAATATTTAAGGAGATAGAAGTCTATCTGATGTCTCATCGCATACTAATGAATTAAACAATTGACAATCGATTAAGTTCTGTTATATCTGACGCCGAAACGTTTCGTATTTTTTTTTGCGCTCCAATAGCTGACGTTGTGAATTAGAGTTGACATTTAGCTATGCCTAGATGACGTTTTGAAATCAAAAGAGACAATAAATGCTTTACATCAGCTGTTAGTAGGTTACCTAATTCTAAGACAACTATTATTAAAGTTATCTGTTATTAGGTTACCTAATTCTAAATTATACAGAAAATACTCTGCTCTTTGAGTAGTTGTGAAATTGATATTGTGGTAGTTATCCATAATAAATGAGACGACAAGATGTTGTCAAACCACTGATTTATTAGAAAATCGAGATACTGGTTTCGGTTGTTACACCATTATCAATCTCTGGTAAACTAAACTGAGTATGTTTAGTTTACCAGAGATTGATAATGGTGTAACAACCGAAACCGGTATCTCGGCTTTCTAATAAATCAGTGGTTTGACAACATCTTGTCTTCTCATTTATTTTGAAAATACTCTGTATTATACTTTTAGAAATCTGATCTGTATATTGTGATTTTTACGAATAATATTAATTATTTCCTGTATAGTATGGATTCTTCCCCTTCCCGGATCAGCAGGCCATCCGGGAAATAATTTAATTATTCCATATTTTCTTCATTTTATTTTGTACAATGTTCCTATCTGGAATAGAAAAATTGATTTAAATATTATTCCATCTCGTACAAGAGACAGACGAAGCCACCTAATTATTTGACGTCAGCTGAACAGGATTTAACAAAACCTTCATAATGAGAACCTAAGTTTATAGCAAGTAATAGTTTTCAGTTGATTCATCTATGTCAAGTACTTTGGAGGCAGGCCACATACTCCAACTTAGTCACTGGTGGGAGACTGATAAGGCATTTCCAAATCATCTCCAAAGCACTGATAACGGCAACACACCTAGTCCCTTCCCTTTCGTTAGTTGAACAATAGTTTCGATTACTCATTTAGCAGCTGCGTAAAAAGTGCAAGTGGAGAGAAATTACAATAGAGTGATTCTCTTCAAAATGTCGACAAAACGAACGTTTTCCCGGGTTATTTTGGTGGTTTGCAGTGAGTATGATTAGTTTCATTCAATAGAATAGTATAGAATATCTTTAGAACAAAAAATTAATTTGGGGTACTTGTTGAGTAGTTGTGAAGGTGATGTTGTGTTCAATAGAGCTGAATTTCAATGGGATAAAATATATTCAGAACAACCAATAAATATGGGAATTAGTTGTGGCATAGTGAAGGTATCAAATGCTATGCCATAGAAATATGGCATAGTTGTGAAGGTGATATTGTGGTAGTTATACATATTATCTTGTTTTTTCATTTGATAATAAGGGAATATTAATTGAAAGCAATGTAGTTTGATGAAATGTGGAATGTTTTGTAGAAAGTAGAATGAAGTATGTACAATGTTTTGGAATGGGAATCACTTTTGGAGCAGTTGTGAAGGTGATATTGTGGTAGTTATCCATTTTAAATAAAAAGACAAGACGTTGTCAAACCACTGATTTATTAAAAAATCGAGATACCGGTTTAACAACCGAAACCGGTATCTCGATTTTTTAATAAATCAGTGGTTTGACAACGTCTTGTCTTTTCATTTAATTTAGAATGGGAATCAATTATAATCTTAGTTTGATAATTTATGTAAATGCTTTACTAACAATGAATAACATCTGTGATTTTACAATAATGTCATTAATTTATTGTATTGTTTCTAATTAGCGAGATTTGAGGTATTTTGTATGAGACATAATTGAGATTGAATATCAAACCTACTTTACAAGTTGATTCTCCAAATCTGATTAATCAGACAAGCTGTGAGTCCAATTTCTTGCAATACAATCTTCATAGAAGACTACCTAATCTAATTGAACAATCGACGATGGTAATCGACGATTGTTCATTCAGATTAGGTAGTAATCTAATTAGAAAAACGTGCATAACGATATCAATTACTTCATTTGGTACATCATCATCTTTGGAGTTGCTTATTGGAATGAAATTAATGAAACTAAACACACAAGCTTTAGAGGTTTTCATAAATTTGAATTTCAATGATTTAATTATCTCTATACTATTACACTATCAATTGTTATACTCAATATTGTACAATTCTAATAATTGAAATTTATCAACTTCCAGTATTGGTGGCAACCCTGATTCAAACGACAGACGCAAGAAGGAAAATACTTAAGGGCAGGAAGACCATAACAAGAGAATACTATAGTAAGTCTAGTGAAAATATTTATTTAATTTCAGATAATTTATTCGTTCATAATGAAATTTATGAACAATCAGACTAGTCTCTTTTGATAATGTTACATGGGAAATTAGATGATTAAATATAAATATGGCAAGAAAATGTGAAAACATAACAAATTTTACAATCCATGATTTGAAATTACAAGTATGATTAACTTCTTTTCGTCATATACTGTTTTAAACTCTAAATAGTGAATTTCTAGAAGTACTTTATTTATAACGATTTCATTGGTTTATACCAAATAGTAAGAATAATATTGGAAGCATTGACTGAGAAAAATATGGTGTTTTGACTAAAGAATACGATCTTACTAAATTTTGAATTATTGAAATTAGTTGAGTAAATATTGATGTGGAACTTTTCCATCATGAAAAAAACTTGGTTCTTGGCACAATTTCTATTTTATTTCTTTCATTTTTTAATCATGCAAGAATTCCTACATTTATTATGTAGCCTACAGACCAAAGAGTCTTCTAACAATAAATGAAAAGACAACTACCACAATATGGATAACTACCACAATATCAATTTCACAACTACTCAAAGAGTCTTATAACAAATCCACAAAATCTCTATAACTCCAAAATCGATCACTTTAAGCTAATTGGAACATATTTTAAAATTTAATTGAAATTGAAATTGGATCATATTTTGGAGTTAAAACTTAAATTGAGTACCAGGAAATACACAGTGTCATTTCACTGGAAATTTGGACTTATCATCATTGTCGACCATAAATTCATTGAAATGGGAATGAACTCAAACTCACAAGAGGAAAAAATTCATGCATATAGCTTGCTACAAATATTTCAAATTTATTACTGATTTAGAATGAGTAACTATGGTATCTCGACGTAATTTCAATTCAAGTTGACTCGTGAACTGATGATGAATCATATCATTGCAATAATTATCAAGAGGGAAATGTATGATTACTCATCTCTACAAAATAGTTTAATTTACCTATATAGTACTCATACATTTTCTAGTATTGTAAACTTATGTAAGTTTATGGAGCAACCGTACGTAGAAACTATAGTCAGGTCGATCAAAGAAGACTTTCTGTCAAGATGGGAAAACAGCTCCAGCTCGGCCAATATTGGTTCAAATATGATTAATTTGGTCACAATTTGTAGAAAACATTCTGCTATACAATTTTATACCAGATTTATAATTTTTCAACCAATATTGACCGAGATGGAGTAGTTTTTTTTATTTTCTATTCTTAAGAATATCTTCTTTGCTTGGACAGACTATAGGCCTACTAGCATTTTTTGTAATAAATGAATGAATAAATTCGATTTAGAGAGTAAATACTATTTCTTATTTTCAGAGGACCCATTCCTACCAGCCTGGCTGTCAGTGACCTTGATATGTTCGAGTTTCTTGCTTTTTGGAGGCCTACTCTACCTAGCCATGAGGAAGTTTGTTATAGTCAGTCCATCAACTATGGTATATGCAGCTGATGAAGTCTAATAAGGCTGACAATAGAAAACGATGGATTTTTATGGAAATCACAACGAAAAACTGAAATCAAGTGTGAATGACTAGTGCATTGATTTTGATAATAGTGATAACTTAACCAAATGTGCAAATACGAGGAGTTCAGATAATGTTGATAACAAGATAGAAGTATTGACATTTTTTTCTATTATTTTGATTTTTATAACATTTAGCAAACATTCAAAGGAAACTTTTAGAGTAGTTGTGAAGGTGATATTGTGGTAGTAATGCATATTAAATGAAAATACAAGATGTTGTCAAACCACTCATTTATTAAAAAATCGAGATACCGGTTTTGGTTGTAACAACACAGAGATACCAGAGATTGATAATGGTGTAGGTCTAACAACCGAAACCGGTATCTCAATTTTTTAATAAATGAGTGATTTGAAAAAATCTTGTCTTTTCATTTAATTCAAAGGAAAGTTGAAGAAAGCAACATAAGAACATTAAAATACAAGATAGTTGACACAGTGTCACAGTCCAATTGGTCATTACCATAATGCATTACCACATGTAGCCTACTCTAGGATCCTTGTATTCTCTTCATTTTATATATTTTAGTCATTAGTAAAAAGTAAAAAAATAAAACGTATTTTACTTGAATAGAAATGTTATATGTTTTGTATAAAACATCTTATTTGATTTCAAGTTAATGTTTTTCTGCAGTACATATTTTTTTCAAAATTAAATAAAATATGCATGGATAAGAAATTGAAATGGAGTAAAGGATGATACTTAAATAATGATTCTGTATTTCCTAAATCTATGAAAATTTACAAGCAGTTGGTAATGTCAAACAAAAAACACATGTTTCAAAGTCAATGAACAAAGGTTTCAATAAACTTCAGTAGATTAGTTAGTAGAATTATGCTCACAACAACATAGAAGTCTGTTAAGGTTAATTACTGGCTTCTAAACTGATAAATCAATCTTAATTGATAATTCAATAATTATTAGTCTAAAAGAGAATACATCTCAAATCCAAATCAGTAAACAGTTAATCCATCACTTGTCAAAATGCTTTCGGTACTTGAAGCATATATGCAAAGAGAAGATTATGGAGGTTATCCTCATGCTGTAAGTACATCATTTAAAGTGAATGAATATAGCATACATTAACGCTAATTATGAAAAAACTCAATATTTGCAAGAGCATATTGCCATGTAAATTCATTGTCATTTTAAAGAAGATACACATGGATACCATATAGCAGAACAAAAACGAAAATTATTATTTTATTTCAAGATCTTAGAGTAAAAATCTTGCCAATAATATTATTCATCCTCTGTTGATTTAATTATGATTTAGCTAGAGATTCGTTCCTTGATTCTCCCTAAATGCAGTTTTGCTCCCTAACGGAATACGTACTTTATATCCTGTGTAGCCCCTCAATTTTTATGATTTCATCAACTGCTCATGATTCATAAGAATTTTTATGATTTTATTATGTACACTAATTTGCATACCTAATCATATTTGAATGAAATGAAAATTATTTACTTTATATTTTAGCAGAAAACTTTATAAGTTATGTAACAAAAAGTAATACCTGAAAGTAACATAAAGTAAGTAAAAGTAAAAAAGTAATATTTATTGTTTCCTCAATCGACAAAATAATGCATTTGATTTTTTAGTGTATTATTTCTGGTGGATAATCTTGCCTTATGTTTTTGAAATCAGTTTTAGCCAAGTGATAATAACATCACAAAAAGAGGCATTATAGTGCGAGATCACAACTATGCATTAAAAATTGAATTATAGGTACCATTTTTTATTGTATAAAACTATAATTCGAAGAGGGGGATAGCTAACAACTATTGTGTGGGAAAACACACAATAGTTACCTTTGTGACTTGATAAGTTCTCTTATCGCTAAAGAATCCAAACTATGCTCTGTTTAAGACAGAAATAGAGCCTCTTTCAAAAAATATAATATTATAAAACAGGTAAAACAAGGAGAAGACGAGAGGAAAGCACTGAGAGTGGTCATATCTTGCGCTTCAAGTAAACCAGCTGAATCAGCAGTTTACAATCTACTGAAAGGCAGAGCTTTCGGCACCGACCAACCCATAGAACTCATACTGTTCGACTTCAAAGGCATTCATCAGGATATTGTTATCGCACTGGCTTCACAGGTTGTCACTGCCGGTTTTACACTTCTAAAAGGTAATTATTGAAAATAAAGTATTGAATATGATATGCCAATAAGCATAGTAGTACCACAGAGGAGCTAGATCTGTAGCTTAGCTCATTTGTAGGAATGTTGAAAGGAATTCAAAGGTCTTTTTTGTAAGCACGCTGTATAGATACTTGTAAATACAAGTAAAGGTAGGTTTCTATTATTACAAGTCGCGGGCACATGGGAACACGTATTCGTATGGAGCAACGTAGATAAAAATCGGATAATCAGTGTGCGTTGCTCACTTTACAGGCTAAACTCCGTGTTTCTATTGCATCTTGGGCATATGTGCCCTTTTTAATATAATGGAAACCTACCTTGAACATAGCATACCGGTACTAAGAAATAAACCTACTGCACTGTGAATTCGCCATTTTTATGTTTTTTTTTTTTTACTTCAAAAATTAACGAAACAAACAAAACTCTGGTGACTCTTCTATGAATTTTAGAATTCTGTGTCTATCACACATTTCACTTGAAAGCTGGTTACATAATTCGCCATGTTATTGAGTTAATGTTAGTTAACCTTTTTCTGTTCCACAGGACATTTGACTTTTATAAAGCACTTCATCAACAGGTCTCTTTAATGTGTTTCTGAGATCTAAGCTAAATCAAATTCTCATTTTAATATTCTAAATACACTAATAAATGAAATAAATCGTATAGTAGTGAATGAAGAAAGTAGTGAATCTTATACTAGTAAATGAACTGAAAATTTTATTGATTTGATTGATTGAACTAAATAATGCAGAAAAACTCACACGCATAGTTGAATGAAGCAATCCGTCGTAGATGAATCATCAACGGATTCTATAATAGGCAATTGAGGTGTTTTATTTGGAAATCAACTTCATAATCTGTGGACAAAAATCACAAATATTAGCTATATATTATACAATATTCAACTATATAATCTCACAAAAATTTGGAAAAACCACCAATAAGATGAATATTGTTCATTATGAATATATTCAATAAGATGAATATTTTCATTGTTATTGCAGATGTAACTCCAACAGACGATCCCGAAAAAGCATTCAAGGACATCGATGTTGCAATATTACTCACACCAGAGCATTCGAGATGGACCGAAGTAACATCTTTGAATTTCAATTTTCATTTGTACAAGAACTTGGTTAGTTTATACAAAAAAAAAATCAAAATGTATATAGCTATGTATATATCTGGTGCCAAAAACTTGATCCGATTTAGACTGTTCCTTGCATGTTCTAACTATTGGCCAGTAACTAATGTCTGCCTAAGCAAAGATGACATTCTGGCAAGATGGAGAAATGACACCAGCTCGGTCAATATTGGTTCAAAAATCATAAATGTGGTCTCAAAATGTACGAAACATTTTGATATACAATTTGACACCAAATTTAAGTTTTTTAAACCAATATTGACCAAACTAGTGTGATTTTCCCATCTTGTCAGAATGTCTTCTTTGCTTGGACAGACTATAGCCAGACCAGCTGACTGACATGTGGACCAGCTGACTAGAGTATGACTGGAGTGGCCATATTCCCTAGTCAGTTTATCTGGTACAGTAATGCAGACTATTTGCAGACAACATCAGCTGTTGGAACGCACAAGGAACAGAAAAAACCCGCCTTAATTTTTAGCACTAGCTATTATACCAATTACCAGGAAAAGATGGACAAGTTTCACGATTTCAATAAAAAATATAATATTATTAAGAAAAGAAAAATGATGATTGAGATAATTCATAATATGACTCTACCTTAGTATTGAAATATTTGAATAAAATATCTTATATTTAAATAGGAATGAACCTGATATTGCATATTCATTCTGAATAGATCTGAGGGACCAATAAATTTATATTTATGAAGCAAACTATCTATCATCATAAAGCAAAAATATTCATAGTTTAAAACACATGAAAAGTTCATTCAAAAAAAGTTCCAGGCTTGATTCAACAGTAGAAATTAATTGCCAATTTTCAACCAAATTACAGGCTCAAAAGATCAACACTTATTCGAAAAACGCTAGAATTGTCATAGTGGGGAATATGGCACCCGTTTATGCCATGGTATTTGCTGACGTTGCTAAATCTATACCCAAAGAAAATATTACCGGACTCTCCCAACAAGTAGCGATGCGAGCTTATAACGCTATTTCGGATACTTTGAAGGTTTGTAAGTTATAAATAATAAATTGATTAAATTTTAGTGTCAAAAACCCGTAACAATATATAGGCAACGCCAAAATATAATACAATAAATAAGTAAGTTCAAGTCACGCACTTCCACAATAATATCATAGCATAGAATAATAATATAAGACTTATATCATTCATCTATGATAGTAAAAGGACAACTTTCATATTATAATAATATTAATGATACGTTTCTATAGCAAAGATTATGGTTTTAAGCTCAAGGTATTTGAAAGTTTGAACAATATCCAGATTTCCTCTACTTACTCTTCAAAAATTCTAAAGAAAATAGAAAACAAACACTCCCAAAATAGTTCAACACTCATTTCTATAGTAACTAAAAAGAGCTGCATTTTCTCAAGTCAGAAATTGAGAGAAAACTTGATGAAAACATGTATATATAGGAGAGCCTACGTGACTAGAATACATTCATATATTTATACAATATACAATGATAAGAGAAGGTTAAACAATGGTATTATATAAGATTATGTGTTCTTCCAAACATTACATACAAATACAAACAGTCGATAACTAACCCGTCTAATTTTATTTTACTTCAAAAGAAATGCGTGTAAGTTTTATAGTAACAAAACGTTTATACAATTAGAGAATCTATCGAACAATTTGGAAAAGAGCTTAAATACCGGTACATTGTACCTTCACATAACGGCCAATGCCAAGGAAGTGATAACGTGTTTTCTAACTATTTGAGTCACTATAATTTTATGAGCAGTCTAAGTATTAATACTATTCAAGTAAGACGAAGATTTATGTGTAAAGAGATGTGATAAATGCTTATAACGTGTAAGCAAAATAATATATTTAACAAAAAACAAAACACTTCAATTGAAAAAGATTTACCTTGCAAATTTTTTTCTTGAATTATATTCTTACAAGGAGAGCTAGCTGTACAAAGTTTTTAAACAAAATTTTTATTGAAAACATTTGATCCTATCAACTTTTGTTCTACCTGCCCTCAGAAATTTTTCAACACTTGTTTTCAAGAATATTTTAATCAAGCTATTCGAAAACGGAATAACAAACAAAAGAAAATAAATTATTGAATGTACAAAGAACACGTTTCATAAATATCTATCGTATAGCCTGTCCGAGCAAAGAAGACATTCAGGCAAGATGGGGAAATGACTTCAGCTCGGTCAACATTGGTTCAAAAATTATAAATTTGGTCTCAAATTGTAGAGCAGAATGTTTTCTGCATTTCACAAAACTCAAAAATTTTGAATCAATATTGACCGAGTTGTACTCATTTCCCATTTCGCCAGAATGTTTTCTTTGCTTGAACAGACTATACCATAAAATTATATAATTAATAAATTAATTTCAATCGTATAATCTATAATCATAATAATATAATCATATAATTTCAAGATGTTTTATTCAATTTGCATTTTCATACACCTAGTCCATGCATTTTGATACAACTATTCATCAAGCTAATTTTGCTGAAAAACAATCAAAATGAATATCATTATTTATTTAATTATCATTTAAATATCATTTATTTATTTCTACATTTCCAGCCAGAATTCAGATACAGTCACGGCATACATGTATTTGGAATAAATAAGCCCGACATAACCAACAGTCAACTGCTGGAAAGGCGTCAAACGTCTGCCGTACCCGATAAACCTGGGATAAAGTCCTATGGAGGAAAAAGCGTCTGTGTGTACTCGGCAGTGAGAGATTTCGAATACAAGAAAAGAACATTATCAGAAGGTGTTGAAAACTTGAAGTGGTCTCGGATGGCTGTTAACAAGGTAATAAAAATATGTCGTTTAGGAAAGACCTTCATAGAAGAAAAATATACTTCAAACCAGATTACAGAATGTAAAACTTGTGAATAAACTTCAAACTTTTTTAAAGGAGAGAATCGTTAAATTTCAAAAGAGATATTGACAAACCACAGATTTATCAAAAATGTAGAAATGTAGATCATTATCAGCAGTCTCTGGTGAACTCTGTGTTACTGAAAAAGTAGTCGTCATCTATCATCCATTTCATTACCCACGCACAAGCCTATGAGCTTATGTGGGCTTCACCCTCATAAACAAATAAAATAAATATATAAATAAACTGATAAACATAACAAACTATTGTCATGAATCAATATATTTCAAGCGCACGAGTAGAAAACAAATGTTGACAATTCCTTAAAATAAATGTAAAAGTTCCACAATATCTCAAGAGTAAATCAATCTATTTTTCACTGGAAGCTACAATTGTTTATCACATAATGAACTGTTATGCCGCCATCTATGTAAATTTTATATGGGAACGTGACAAATTTTATCTTACAAATAAAATTGATTATTCCCACGCCACAGATGTGATGTGATGTAACGATGATGATAATGATGAATTTAGAAGTTCTAAATTTTTACACGATATTTCCAGGAAAGACTTGTCAACTATCACGATATCAAATGAAAAGACAAGAAATTGTCAAACCACTGATTTATAAATTTTTATTCCAGTTTTTAATATATCAGTGGTTTTAAAATATCTTGTAATTTCATTCAATATGAATAACTACCACAATATAACCTTATCACAATATTGTATACTTGGAAGATTAATTAAAATGAAGTGTGATGAAAATAATTATTGAATTTCAGGACTTGCAACTGACAAACGGCAATTCACGAGACTATTTTGTGGGTAACGCAATCTGCTCTCACCTGCGAAATTGGTGGATAGGGACCACAAATCCTGTCAGTATGATTGTGGAATCGGACGGTCAGTATGGAATCAGCCCAGGACTATTCTCTTCATTCCCAGTAACGATTGATCGCCACAAGAGATGGACAATTGTTGAGGTTAATAAAACAATAGAGTATTATTAATTCTATTATTTGAACAGTCAAAATATAATTCATTGCAAAGAGTCGCACAACTCAAAGGAATTATGAAGTTGGTATAAATTATTCAGTCACTACTCTCCCCAAGTATAAAAAAAATAATAATCGCTTACTGTTTGGCAATCTTCACAGACTCAAAAGGTGTAGTAGTTAATACAAAAGAGATTCTATCGAAGTAATACAGTTCATTTTGAATGAAAATACAAGATATTTCCAAACCACAGATTTATTAGATGTTAACAAGATATTTATATAGTCTGACCAAGCAAAGAAGAGCCTCTGGCAAGATGAGTAAATGACTTCAGCTCGGTCAATATTAGATCAAAACTCATTGATTTGGTCTCAATCGTAGGAAACATTCTGATCTACAATTTGAGACTAAATCAATATTTTTTGAACCAATATTGACCGAGCTGGAATAATTTTCTCATCTTGCCAGAGGCTCTTCTTTGCTTGGTCGGACTATAGTAGTGTAGCAACTGAAAACGGTATCTTAATTTTCTAATAAATGGTTGGTTTGGCAATATCTTGTTTTTTCATTTAACATGGATAACCAACAGCACAATATAACCTCCACAAACACTCAAAAAGTAATTGTGCTAAGTTCAAAATCTGTTCCCCGGTCAAGGATCGAACCCGGAACTTCTCGTTATCAGTTATTTACCTACTCTAACGAGCCGGAGTTGAAGAATAAAGTAGAGTAGCTAATACATAAGAAATTCTATTGAAGAAATTAAGTTCATTTGAATATCGGCTATGCTCTATTTGTTGTAGCATAAGCATATTATTCAGCTTATTCAACACTTAAGATTTAGAAGATCAGGCGATGCCCATGTAAGAATTTTTGAATTTTTTTTGCTAATTATTGTGTTTTATTTCATTTTTCCAGAACATGGAGCTAGACACAGCAACATTCTATGCGATTGACGAGCATGTCAAGTATTTGATTAATATGCGAGATCAAATGAAAGTGTACTTGATGAAAGAGAAATCGATAAATCAGAAGAGAAGAAAAACAATGAAGAGCCCGGAACAAAAAATTTATGATTGTACCGTAAAATAAATCAATAAAACTTTATATGGAGTTTTTTTACAGAAGATGAACAATGTGCTTGAAGCAGTTATTAATGTGATTATTAAGTTATTAATGTGAACAAAGCATATTACTCAGTTATGCCACTGAAAATAGAAATAAAAATCGAGAGCGTTGATGTAATGATGTTTTTCTGATAAGCATTGAAATACAAAAAAACTCCTACTATAAATAGAATATCCCGTATTCAATCTTAAATTCTTATTTTTATTTTATTCTTTATTTTCATTTTATTCTTTATTTTTAGAGAATGGAGACTCCAGTCGATGACTCTCGCACTGAAACAAGGCTCCACACTTTATAAGGCAAAGCATTAAAGATACTCAAAGTTTGTCCAGAGAAAGAATAATTTTTATGAGTGAGACTGCAGAATGGCATCTTGATCTTTACTTTTTCTCATGTCTCTTCAAGAAAATATGCATAGTGGCCTTCGTTGTGGGGAGCAACCCATAAGGGTTGCAACCTTATTTATAATATTATATTGTATTGTGTGACACTATTCTGATGTATTTGTACATTTCATGAATAAAGGCATTTTTAATTCAATTCATAATCACTGAGCAACCGCTTACACTGACCACACCATCCCTCTTAAGGGTGCTCAACTACTCTTCTTGTCAGCGAGTGATAACAGTCTCTTGAAGGCTATGCAACAGGGAGAGCAAGATATAGGCCTACTGCTTGAAAACAAATATTTCAATTGAAGATTGAAACAAGTTGTCCAACTTGAAACTGGTCCAAGACACTTGCTAAATTGGACAAGTATTGGACTTGTTACTTGAAGAATATCCTGAGTGCTTTCTTCTGCAGGAGCAGTATGATATCATGACAGCTTCCATGCAAGATCCAACAACTGAAATCGATAATAAATCGATATAGCCTATAAAGTACACCCCGACCAAATGTTGATGGTGATCAACGGCTTCAGACGTCCAAGTATTCATAGTACTGTATAGCCTACTTATAGTCTATCCAAGCAAAGAAGACATTCTGGCAAGATGGTAGAACCTCCATCAATATTGAATTAAAACTTATAAAGTTTGTCTTGAATTGTAGATAAAATGTTTTACAATTTGAGAGCAAATTGAACCAATATTGACCGCGCTGGAGTCATTCTCTCATCCTGCCAGAATGTCTTCTTTGCTTAGACAGACTATCTGTGAATTTAGACAATCTGAGATCGAGCGTGGACCTCAACAGCTTTCTTTCTGGGAGACAATTTGGCTTAATCTGAATTGATTAGCTGGAATCAGCATCAGTTCGTTCTTGGTGAAATATGTTTTGGCTGACAAAGATACAGACATCCTCTGAGACCTGTTTATAGTTGTGCTAGAGAATGTGTAAATATTGAAAGGATATGCTTTAATCCTAATTCCTTATCAAAGAGTGTATCAAAGTCAAAGTACAAAAAATTATATTAACTACGTTACGTCGGTACCAGTAAGTTACTGTCTAATATTATGATATATGATTACTTACGATTTTTGTCATGAGTGAATAACGAAGAATTTAAAATGAGCTAATAAGTTTAGTTGATGTTATTACGGATTATCGAATCAATCAAATCCAAAATCAATGCGAGTCGTGAATTCGTGATAATAATTATTATGAAAACATAACCTCTTTTCCCCGGCCTTTTCGACTTTTGTATTAGTCGATTCTCGAATGTCGAATCTACAGTCGATATTATGCCAGTCGACTTCTTGACTCGAGATTAAAAAAAAGAGGTTATGTCTATGTAACGTCACACTCACTAATTTATACAGTTTTCTCCATAAAATTTTATTTGAAAAAATCTGTGTGCTGAATCAGGAAGCGATTTTGGCTAAATAGACATAAGTATGACTTGAAGATCTTTTATCGTCCTAATTAATATTATTTGTCATATTAAAAAACGAGATTTGTCAAAATCCCCTGAATGGATAACAGTGGTCTTGTCAGCAGCCTCCTTTTCAATTATTTTACTGAACTCTGAATTTCCCATTTATTTCAACTCTCTTGGAAGGGTGTTGTAGAGTCGTATGGCCTGTGTGTAGGGTCGCATGAAAACCGTTGTGATTCCCTGTCCCTGCCAGTCTGCAGCTAGGCAACTCCAGTCTAGCAGCATGCCGGATGTGTATAGTCTGTCCAAGCAAAGAAGAGCCTCTGGCAAGATGAGAAAATGTCTTCAGCTCGGTCAATATTGGTTCAAAAATAATTGATTTTGTCTCAATTGTAGGAAATATTCGGATCCAAGATTTGAGACCAAATTTATAATGTTTGAACCATTAATGACAGAGCTAAAGTCATTTTCTCATCTTGCCAAAGGCTTTCTTTGCTTGGAAAGACTATTCTTGTGAATTTCCAATTTCTTTGGTTGCTGCCCATGGGTTTTCTCTAAATACAGCAGCAAGCACAGTCTGTACTGACTATGTACTGTTATTATTCTCAAACTTCTCAATAGAGTATGACAGTGATCCCGTCTGCCTCAAAATGACATCCTTCCCTCTATCCCTCAAACTCTCTTTTGCAAAAGCAGTTTAGTATGTACGGCCGGAGCATGGCCCCACAGGAGCACTCCATACATCAGATGGTTGTGAAAGAGCGCGTGGTATGCCATCACAAGACAGTTTCTGTCGATCAAGTGTTTCAAACGGTTCAGATGGTATATGTTGCTCGAGACATCTTCTGATAAACTTTCATCACGTGAAGGTTCCAGGATAATCTTCCATCAAGCCAGAATCCCAGCAGTTTGACTGGCTGACTTTTCTTCTCAGTGAGCAAAAACAAAACGTCCATCCTGTCTTTCTTGCTTAGTTTCAACTTGTTTGCTTTTAAACCACAGCTTTGCCTCCTCTATGTGTCTGGCACACTCTGCTTCCACCTGGTCCACAGTGGGATCCCTGGAGATCAATGTGGTGCCATCTGCTAAGAGTGAAAAGTGGACCCTGACTGCTTATAAAGTATTTCATAAGCAGAGTGAACAACAGTGGGCCTAAATCTAATCCTATACAGAATGTTGGGACTCTTATAAATAGTTCTTACTAGCTCCAATTCCTTTTGGAACTCCCCACCGAATACGGTATAAGAATACATACATACATACTAACTCCAATGCTAACGCCTTGCCACTTTTTTGTAGCAAACACTTTCTGTTGGGTAATGGGTTTGAATGCTTCCTCATGCCGGAGCCACACCGGTCATGCAGCGTTCTGATCCGACTCATGTCTGTCATTTCTAATGAGTGTAGTCTGTATGATGAAAGTTTGGCTTGCTTCATTTCAGCAAGGTTTATTATTAGGTTAATCTAATAACCTTGGCATTCTTTGGCTTTGCCGTCCGCCTGTCAGATCATCATTACCACAGAAGATTCATTTGTATTGTCCTACTGAATCTTCTGTGTCATGAGAGTTGTACCTTTAATACCTTCTGCATCATCCATTACCTACACTTGTGGGATCGATGGCGTCATATCAAATACAAAAAACCTGTACTTTTCAAGATGGCAGTGTTTCCAACAATAACCATAATCAATTGATATATAAATCATCCTCCATGGATTCATGGACACTGTATTGTAATATGCCTTACCTCACAGTAGTTCCCTCATGGTTTTCTTAAATGCGGTCTCATGAAACTGCTTCAATGCAGCAGGCAGCTTATTAAAGAATTTCAAAGCCGATATCCGGTAAGCAGCCTGCGATCGATGGAGGCGTCTCCTGGTCCTGGGGACATCTAACAGCTCACGATGCCTGATGTTATAGGCATGTATGTCGCCACGGGCAGCCAAAGTGTGCTGGTTCCTCTTCACATGCACCAAGCATAAGAGAATATAGTGGCTAGTGACTGTCATCACACCAAGGCGGGCAAAGAGTGGGCAAGATGTTCGCTGCCTGTTATGATTCTAACAGCCCCCTTTTGAAGCCTCAGGACATCAGCATCCCCTGCCGAATGACCCCACAGGAATGGCTAACGATTGGCTAAAGGTTTTGGTCCAGGTTTGCCCACCTAAAAATCATTAGTCTCATAATCACCCCTCTCCATGTCCTTGCACAAGCCTAGAGATCATTTTGGGGTCACACACCAAACCCCCTTTCCCCGCTAAAATCTATCACTCAGCATTTAACCAATAACAGATAAATATCGAACTTACTTAACTTGAAGAGGATAGAATGGAATGATCCTCCTTGTAGGCTACAACTTGGTCCTGTTCAATGAGACATTAAATTAGCTAATGTGGTATTAAATATACTAGACATTTTTTAAATCATAAAATATTTATCTATTTATTTATTGAGAGAGACAAACAGACAAAAGAGAATGATAGGGAAAGAGAAAAGAGGCACAGGCCCTTAAATATATCGATCCCAATTTTGATGAAAAGTTCAGCCCAGAAAAGGTTATGCCCTTTGAAATCTTCCAAACATAGATATTTTTTAAACTTTAAATTATAGCCGAAACTATAAACAGAGAATTTTAAAGGTTGATATAATAAATGAATAATTAATTATGAAAATCCACTCGAATAATCATTTGTGAACTTTAAAAATAATAGGCCTAATCAATTTGAAAATTCCTCAACTGACTAGCTGATTACAGCTGTTATTACTAACAGTTATTACATATTATTATATTTCTCAATATAATTTTTATTAAACAATTAGCTTATCAAATGTCTCATGAATCGGGCATTAAATAATTGAATTAAATAAAATGGGTCAATGTCAATCGTACAAAATCAATACCAAATTACAGTATTTGAATTGAAATTACTATTATTACACATTCTAATAATAATTTGGTTGAATGATTCATCATAAATGAATCATGGCTGCTGAAACTGATTATTAAAACTATTACTTTGATTAGTTATTTGTCAATGAACCTCCTTGTTATTTGTCAATTTCTCCAAGGTCATCAATATTTTCAACTCGTTAGTCTGTCTAAGCGAAGAAGACATTCTGGCAAGATGGGAAAACACCTTCAGCTCGGTCAATATTGAGTCAAAAATTTTTAATCTCATCTCAAATTTTAGAAAATATTCTGTTCTACAATTTGGGACTAAATTGATAATTTTTGAACCAATATTGACCGAGCTGGAATAATTTTCCCATCTTGCCACAATGTCTTCTTTGCTTGGACAGACTATATCAGTATCGTAACTGGTTGAACAGCATTACACACACAGTCTGCGTAATAATATGTGGCAAGTGGATCCAACTGTGTCTATTAACAATTCCATGGAAATAATATCACTACTGTAGGCCTATAATTACGTCAGAGACTCAGAGTTGAGATATTATCACTAACAATCCAGATTTTTTTAGATTCGCTATGAGTTGTGCTTCTTATAAAATTAATCAATAATGGATATAAATTTCAAAGAGAAACGAGTTCTTGTTACAGGAGCTGGTAAAGGTAAGAATATCTATTTCATTATTTAGGGAACTTAGTAACAGGAAATAATACATAAATTACATACGTCCATTTAGTTACTTACAATTAAAATATTTCTGCATTATTTTTTCACCTATAATTCGAATTAGAAATAGAATAAAAATTTATTTGTAACTTGGGAATTCATTTGAGTGATAGAAATACAGAAAGTTAGAAACAGATTCATTTAGTGAGAAATAATAAGATACATAACTTATTATGTTGTCAATACCAAATACCACTAATTTCTAGTGTTTCTTTTATCTCAGGGCTACTTTTATCACTGTTTTTTTTTTTTTTTTAATAATAATCACAATACCCTTTTTCAATAATTTTCTAGTACATTGCATGTCTCGACTATTTATAGTCATTTTCAAATTCAAAAAAACAAATTAATTCTATAAAAAGTAGGCCTACTGTATGTTAACACATGTGATTGATTAACATACAGTAGGCCTACCTATTGTAGTAGGCCTACTTATTATATAATTAATTTGTTTATTTGTTCATTTAAAAATGAATTGAAAAGGCGGAACATGTAGGCTAATGCACTAAAAATTATTGAAAAAGGGTACGGTACTGTGATTATTATTTAAAATAGAAAAACACTAATTTTTATTATACCATTTACAACAGAATCATGGTTCCAGGACTATACCATCCTCAGCTAAATTTGATGGGGCAGTCTAGCTGAGGATGGGGCAGGTATAGCCCTGAAAACATGGTTCTGTTGTAAATAGTATAGCCTAGTAAAAATTAGTCGTATTGACAACATCAATCTGTGTCTAATTATTTCTTATTATGGAAAAATACCACAATATCTCAACAAATACAATTTTTTTTAGATTTGATAAAAAGACAAGATATTTTCAAAAACAGGTTTATTTCGTATCAATAAATCTGTGGTTTGACACATTAATGGATAACTACCACAATACCATCTTCAAAACTACATAATAATTTAAATTTATTGAGGTTTGTTGCCAGTTAACATTTCTTAAATGAAATCTATATATTACAGTAATTTTGGAGGAGAAAGAGGAAGGAGCTTCACAGGGTTCAATATTAATGATGATTTAAAAAGTAGCACCATGCGCGACCCGTGCTATACTCGTTTTTTATAACTTATATTTATACTATAATATTAACTTATATTCAATATAATAATATTAATATTCAATATAGTAACTTATATTTATACTATTATAACTCGTTTTTTATACTACAATGAAAGTAGAACAAAATTTCTACTTAAAAAGTGTTTTTATATCAGTTTAAAAAGAAAAAATATTATTTTCAGGTATAGGTTTCAGCTTGGCAAAGCGTTTAACTGAACTAGGAGCTCAAGTGTACGCTTTTTCAAGAACCGAAGCGGATTTAGAAAAGCTGAAACAAGAAGCGCCGAGTGTCATAACTTTTTGTGTCGATGTCTCTGATTGGACAAGAGCTCGACAAATTATCAATGGATTTCAGACTATCGACTGTCTTGTGAATAATGCTGGCATTGCAATTTGTGCTCCGTTTCTTGAAGCATCGCTCGAAGATTTTGACAAGTTAGTGTAGAAGTAAATTATTTACTACCCATGTTAATAGATGTGAATCGAGATCACAGTATGGTATAGTCTGTCCAAGCAAAGAAGACCCTCTGGCAAGATGGAAAAATGACTATAGCTCGGTCAATATTGGTTCAAATATTATCATTTTGATCTCAAATTGTAGGAAACAATTCGATCTACTATTAAGACCACATTTATAGATCTTGAACTAATAATGACCAAGCTGGAGTCATTTTCCCATCTTGCCAGAGGCTCTTCTTTGCTTGGCCGGACTATACCCTTTTCAGAATTTTTTATTCGAACACAAATTGTCTCGCTCTCCCAATTCACAGGTGTGAATGAACAAATAAACAATATGATATGAATTATAGGCTACACTCAATTCTTATTTATATCCTCTCGGATTTTTGCTATCTGCAATTGAGTGTATTTCCATTTATTTGAATTTTTAAACGGGATCTCGAATGCACTGATATAGGCCAAGTTCATTTATGTAAGTGATATTACTTTATAATATATACTTTACCAACCAAGAAGTTTCTCCGGTGCACTTACAATTTTCTGATAGGAACTCCTATGTATGAGATGAATGAGTTTTTCTGAAAGGACTATCAATATGCTTTACTTTTACACAAGTACCTGAATCTTGCTATGATATTTCTGTAGTTTGATAGACTCTATATTTATTACAAATCTACTTACTCTAGTACCTTACCTTGTTAACTTTGACGAACCAATTGCTGTATTAATGGCTTAAAGGAAATAAAAATCATCTATCATTTATGTTGTTCATTCACACTTGAGAATGCCTCTAAGCGAAATATGTTGTGTTCAAATAAAAAAATACTAAAACCGAAAACTCTGATTTCGATTTTCATTTATTAGCATATCTATTAATATACATTGCTGACAGAAGTTCTAGATAGAAAGAAAACAGTGAATTCATAGTATTGCATTAAAAAATAATCATGGATATTTATTGTAATATTAGCTTGGAACATATCTTATGATATTTTTTGTGAGGGCACATAAGCTTAAGGGCCCCATTACACGATAATAGTTCTATGATCATATCTAATTATATGGAAGGAGATGAAATTAGGATTTTGCAAGGTCTATTGACCTTGGGATTTTGTATTTTCATCTCTTTCCATATGATCAACTATGATCATAGAACTATTATCGTGTAATACCCGCCTTAGGCTTGTGCGTAGGCAATGGAGATGTAAGGGTCATTTTAGTGTGATTAAAAAAAATTTGCAAGCATTTTGTTTTTTTTTAGAAATGAAGTTTTTGGAACTTTAAACTTTGAAACTCAGCAAAGTTGAATAAACTCATTTCCCAATGAATATAAAACTATAGAGAAAATAACAAAATTATTGAAATGGGAAATTAAAAATTTTTTAAAATATAATAAATTTTATTCTGTTCAATTAGGTACTTTGAATAATATGGAAATATTTAGGACCCTGCGGTTTATTTGCTCTTCATAAAATAGCATCTCTGTAATACATTATCAGAAGTAGATTGCATAGTAATCAATTTATTATTGATTTTTGCAGGATTTTCAACATCAACGTGAAAGCTATAGTTAACATCTCTCAAGTAGTAGCGAAGAAAATGATTGAAAAGGGGGCAGGTGGCTCAATAGTGAACGTCTCATCACAAGCTTCCCAGGTATGGTAAATCGGTTTATTTGGGATACTTAATTCTCTTGTGAATATTATTCAAGTAAAATGATCATTGACGATAATTAGATAGCCGGCCTCGGTGGCGCAGTGGGCTAGGGCGTCACAACCTTCAGTCCGCTAGCACTGCCGCAGGTCTGGGTTCGAATTCCAGTGACATGGCTGTTTTTCACCTCATCAATCACCGTAGCACTCAAGATCCACTACCCACGCACAAGCTAAAAATGCTTATGTGGGCATCATCCGCAAAAAAAAAATCATTGCTAATCCTGGTGCTGAATCCAAATTAGCAATATTCCAAATATAATTCAGATAAATTTTCCATCAATTATTATAAAAATGCTTGAGCTGTGTGTTCACAACTATTCAAGTTTCAAGATGAATATCTGGTACGGTACCGAGCTTCGCTCTGAAGCTACGGCCGAACTGTTGAATTACGTAAATATGTTATTGTAAAAAATCAAGGAACCTCCTTGTAAAAAATAAATTCAAAATTGATATGATCACCTCTCACAATTTTTGACAATCATGAACATGTGTTATAGACTTGAATGTAACTCCATCCACTCCAGTTGGATAGCGTTGGTCAGCTAACGATAACAGCCATTATACGCAGTAGGCCTACTTGGGATTATGCCTGAATAAGGAATATTTTATTCTTTTATTAATCCTGCCAGAGAGTTTTCCCAGACATGAGACCTGGTGCAATCTTATTTTCCTATCACGGTTATATTACATTTCAAATTTCGAGGAAATCGTTAGAGCCGTTTTCTAGATCCGTGGTCCCACATATATACAGAAATTATTACTCGCTTAATATAATAGGATACCGTAGGCCTACATGAGTTGGATGAAACAATCGACATAAATTAATTTATCCAAAAAATAATAAATTTATTTATAAAATATTATTATAATGTATTCAATAAGATAATTTAAATATACATAGTAGGGTATATTCCAGTAGACCTATCTATCTATATGCATTTTTTATAGAAATGAAAAATCTCAAATATTTCTGATCAAAAAGTTCATATATTTAATATTTTTGATAGAAACTGATTCACTTTGAAAAATAATTATTGTAAAAGCTTTCCAGTTGATTTATAAATTGATTAATAATAATGATGGAATATTGACAGTTTCTTCATCTAGTGAAAGAATATGATAATAAATGACTTCAATTTTACACTTTTTTACATAAATTTTGTGTGCGAAGTTGATGCATGCAAGCCCCCTCTTCCACTTAACCCACGAAAGAGACCCATAATGAGAGACGAATCAGAATAGGAATATCAAGGGCCGGTTTCTCCAAGTTGGATTAAACCAAATTTTGGATTAAACCAAAATCGGTGTGTGCTTGCTTACTGCTATCAAGAAAGTGACATTCAAATAGATCATATTTTTGTGCTACATTTGTGTCTTTTTGTACCACGAAGGAAATTTTTTGTACCATTCCACTAACTGAGATAATAGCGATTCTTCTTGGTCGGTAGCCGATCTGACATGGCAAATTCATTTTGGGGTTAGCACCGTTACAAATTTTACCGGTATACAAATTTTATATTTGAATAAAAAGAGTTGAAGTGTAATGCTATAATCAAATTATTCAATTGAAATAATTTAAAATGAGTAATTAATTTGATAATCCTTCAATTAGTGCATGAATATATATTTTATTTAATAAAATATGCTTTGGATCTTGCATGTTGACACATCTTTATAGTGCTGAGGTTGGTTATCCTACATTCACAAAATCACAAGTCAACCAGCTGCTATAATTTTCATTTTTTTGAGAGTTTAATTTTCATCATTCAGCTGATGGATTATCTTGAAATTTAAACTCCCAATCCTGGCCGATTAAACCAATTCTGCCAAATTTCATTGAAAGTCATTAAACCAACCAAAATTTGAAAACCCCGCCATGGGAATTTTCCATTACCTACTCCAGCAGTATAAAGCCGCGTATCGACAGTCCGAGGCATGTGCCACGAATGCCTCGCAGTACAGTCTGGTGACGCAAAAAAAGTTTAAACTCATGGCTGAGGCATATGTGTGAATATAATCTGCAATAATCAAAAATAATTATAATTATAGTATAGTATATAGTATATAATTATAATAAAGATAATTGTAATAAAAAATCTGCATTTTTTGTAACCAAAGAAAAATGCAAGCACGCAAACAAATTGACTAGCGCCATCAAGCGGGAGACAAAGCAACTAAGCTCTGACAATTGATAATTTGGACTTTAGAGGTTAGTTTGTGCTCAATTAGTAGATAAAAATTCAAGGCAATGCTTATTATTGCCTATTAGAACCTTCTGCACCCAAATAGAATTCTTAATCACAAAAATGCATAGGAATGGGGTACAATTTTGAGGTTAGTTTGTAGAATTGTTCGTTGTGCGTTGCGAGGCAACAGGCACTGCTCGCTGCGAATTGTGTGCAGCGTTTGCCTTGCTGCTAGCAAACCCGGTATCGACAGTCCGAGGCATGTGTGGCACATGCCTCGGACTGTCGATACGCGGTAGATAGTAGACTAGTAGTAGTACTCTTTTTTTGTGTCAACAGACTGTACAGCGAGGCATTCGTAGCACATGCCTCGGACTGTCGATACGCGGCTTTAACCTGTACCCTGACCTGTCCAAATTTGAATGAGAACTATGCCGTAACATTGTATCAATTCCATGACATTCTGTATCACCAGAAAAATTTTTTGTGCTCCTCTTATTTTTGGGTTCTAGCTATTAGAAATTCGGGGGGTTAGAGCCTGACACGAGCCAAATTCAATTAAATTTGAACCAAAATGGGATAGTACAAAATTCTATTTGAGTGGTACAAAGAAGTACAAGAAAAAAACAATAATAGGATGTATTTAAATGTTGTATAATTTTATAAAATATACAGGGAAAGAGTGTCAACTTGTTTTCTTACCGCAGAATTACTATTATCTCTGTTAGGGTGGTGGTACAAAGATTTTCCTTCTTGGTACAAGAAAAGTACGAAAATATGATCTATTCGATTTCCACTTTCTTAGTAGCAGTAAGCAAGGTCACACCGATTTTGGTTTAATCCAAAATTTGGTTCAATCCAACTTGGGGAAACCGGCCCTAAATAGGGAATAATATCGAAGACACATTCATTAAAATGTTTATGTACTTACCTACGTTTTGAATAAAGATTGATCAATAAACAACTATATGGGTTACGAACCAATATTTTTCCAATTTTTCTATTATATGTTATTGCAGACAGCAAAAATATTGAATCGGACATATCAAAGACACAATCATGTAATTTTTCATGTTTTGAATAAAGATTGATTGAAGACCCACAACTTCAATTGGGTTCCGAACCAATATCTTTCAGTTTTTTAAATCTAATTACAGGCAGCATTGACCGACCACGCACTCTATGGGAGTTCCAAAGCAGCCGTCGATATGCTGACAAAGGTGATGGCCCTGGAATTGGGACCACATAACATTAGGGTAAATGCTGTCAACCCCACTGTCACCATGACTGATATGGCACGAGTCGGATGGTCGGAGCCCAACAAAGCGCAGGCCATGCGCGATAAGATACCGTTGAGGAGGTTTGCAGGTGGGTTTGCAGTATCTGCATCCTCCATCTATTTGGTCATAAATCAAATAAATGGATAGTTTTATGTAACTTATAGACGTAAAAACTAAAAGTGCTGAAAATCGTTATTTTGCTAGTGGTCTTGAATTGTAAATTAATACTCTTGTATATCTGATGCCAAGATGTAAAAACCAGTTTTGTCTTCTCCAACACCTAATGTCATTTATTTATGCCTAGATAATGTATTTGAACAGAGAGAACAGAAGCTTTAAAATCATTTGTTAGTAGGTTACGTCACGTACAAGAGACAGACGAAACCGTCCAACTTTTTGGCGTCGGTTATAGAGCATGAAAAGCAGCTATTCAGTGTCATTAGGCTACAGTTCCTTGAGTAAAAATTACAGCTCCTTTCGATTTTATAGCTAAAGCTAATTAAATTTGCTATGATTCCTGACCTGACAATGAATGTTCATATAAATTTTCTTTTTTTTCAGAGGTCGACGAAGTAGTTGATGCAATAGTCTACCTCCTCAGCAACAAGTCTTCCATGATAAACGGTGTCACTCTGCCCGTTGATGGGGGATTTTTGGCCAGCTGATTTCCCCGGCATTTTACATTTAGAATATAGAATTCCAAGTCGTATTCAATAATAATCTACTCTATAAGACTGTATAATCTGAGTAAGAATACTAATCTGACTGAAAATATCTGCAGTAAAATCTATCAAGTAACTTATACTATGTATGTAATATATTGTTCCAGTTACCATATAGGCCTATTAAAACTTTTTTTCTCAAGTTTTCTCTTGTTTTAATAAATACTGTTTTATACTTCAACTACCACGTATTCAATCAATTATTGGTGAAACTGAAAACCTATACAGTGGGCTTACTTCTATTTGCATATTCGAAAATAATTAATGTTACTCGAGGTGTTTTTCTAGTCAACTGAAATTCCATCCACCATAATATTTAATAGAACATTTTGATCTTGAATTGGTTGATCCTCATCTGTGTGACAGTGCCTAATACTTGGTACACAAATTAAGTCCATCCAATAGAACTTAATTGAGTGGCAAATTTGACAACACTGAACCACTACAAATTTGACACCTTCACAACCACTGAACAAGTGGATGTCAAGTTCCATTGTGATACGGAATAAAATCTAAAACTTGAAATTCTATATGCCCAGTGAGAGGTATAGAGACTACTGTATCATCAGTAAATATATCCTTTGTTATCTAAGGCCATCTATCACTGTATGTTGATAGATTAGAAAAATAACAGAACCCTCCTATACTCTGTCCACGGAGTGTTCCGACCTAAGCTCCTCCCCCATTTTGACGTCGCAGGCGGCTGTAGCCAATGGCAAGTAAGGTCATCATGCTGCAGCTGTTACTTTTTAGGTCAGTCATGCTGTGGACATCTGGAAAACGCAAGCCGTCCACTTTTCAGAGAATCTATCGAAATTTATGTGTTTGCACTCATTCAGCTGATTTACATAATTCAAACCTCTCATGGAAGATTTTTTGGCGGGTATGTTTTGTTCTTTGTTTCACCTTCACAAAACAACATAGTTCTTCATAGTCAACATAGTCTTATTGAATTCAAAGTACATACAGTAATGAGATTAATTTATTGATTGTTCTCATGTTAGAAGATGTAAATTTTGCCGAACAACCATAAAACAGCAATATTTCTAAGGCCACTCAAAAATTCTATATTAAAGTTTCAATATCGATTAGAAGTTTTCATTTCCTGGCAATTACGACCGCGTGTGAGCTGGTCGGATCATGACGTCAGAGCCTCGGAGGAGGAGCTTAGGTCCGAACACTCAGTGGACGGAGTATAGTATTTTCTATTTCAACACATGTTTCGTTCTCCCAAGAGGCTTTCTCAAGTGTGAATGAATGAAAACTGAACGAAATATTCTCTTGGATGAGGAAAACTGTTTTGGTAAAATAACAAATACTGAAAAGGTATAGTGTGTCTAAGAGAAGACATTCCGGCAGGATGGAAAAATGACTCCAGCTCGGTCAATATCAGTTCAAAAATTATGAATTTGGCCTCAAATTGTAGAGCAGTTCTCAATAATTTGGAACAAACTTCCAAATTAATATTGACCGAGTTGAAGCCATTTTACCATACTGTCTGTCTTCTTTCTCTGTCCTCTGTAGTGAGAAGGAAGCTTTCAACTGTTAATTCAAGATTTACATCATTGATGCATATTTTTACTCACAAAAGCTATGTGTCCAAGATTCGATTGGCTTTCAATTAGATTCATACAATGAGA
Source organism: Sogatella furcifera (assembly GCA_017141385.1). Classification (NCBI taxonomy): domain Eukaryota; kingdom Metazoa; phylum Arthropoda; class Insecta; order Hemiptera; family Delphacidae; genus Sogatella; species Sogatella furcifera. Next base: position 6,373,939 of record CM029554.1, read on the forward strand.
CGAAGACGGCTCAATACATGATCAACAATTCAATATTACACAAGACATTTCTTGTATCTTCCTTGATGTATAAAATTGAAAGCCAATTATTGGAGCTTAGACACTCTCAGTCTTATTTAGCTACCGCCAATAAAGGATTGATAGAATCAGTGAAGAAGTTGTGGATGGAAACGTTCAGGATAAAGAGATGTGAAACAAGACAAGTAAAGATAGAGTATTCAGAAAAATGGTCTTGAAAAATATTATAAAAGACAAGATACTGTAGTAGATTACAAGACAGAAGAAGCAAGATGAATAGAAGACTTTTAAATTAAAATTTACCAATTCCAGGATAAAGACTCTAGTCCAGGGAGAAAATAGTCTGTATGTGAGAAAAGATGCTCTGTGTTGGAAACTAGAAACAAAGAGATAGGTGATTCAGAAGTAGAGGACAGGATTAGATGTGATGGAGGATCATTGAAATACATATTAACAGGTCATCAACTAATATTATTTTTATTTCTCTAACACTGTACACAATGGAAATGTCTCTCGCTGACAAATCATCCAAGTTTCAAAAGAAACAATTAAGACGATAATAAAGCCGATTTTTTATAACAAAAATTGAAGTCCAATAGCATTGTAATGTCAACAACTCATCCCGGATAGATGGATGAAAAATTACAATTATTTAAATTTTTTGAGAAGTACAACTAGTAACATAAATAAACATTGATGGTGAATTGTTTCTTCATCTAGCTTGTAAGCTCATTATTGCTGAAGGAGGGATGAAACTTAAAATCTAGGAGTGTTTACACCATGGTGAGCCGATGTTTTGGTGTAAGAGTTTCGATGGAAGGTTTGCCCCAATTAAACCAAACATCGTTCGATATTCAACCACTAATGTGCAAGCCCCAACACTAGTCGATAAATATCGATAGTCGATGAATATCGAGCCTCGATCGTTCGCCGTAACCACTCCTCGCTACCAACAACCCTTTTTAAATGAAAATGATCGCGACCTGGTTTTTAATCACCCCAAGTGGCAGTGTAGTCCTGTTCTGTTTTTCAATTTATAATTATCTTATTTTTGTAATCAACTAAATGTAGAAATGCTGTTTAGAAAGCGAACAAGAGCAGGAAGGCCATCATAAGACAGAAGAGACCCATGGCCTCGGACAGGGCGAATCCCAGAATGGCGTAAGAGAACAGCTGCTGCTTGAGCGATGGATTCCTGGCGTAGCCGATGATCAGCGAACCGAACACTGTTCCGATTCCGGCTCCTGTAAACCACCCATCGGTCATTAGATCGACAAACCACATCTTCGAAAATACTCTAGCGTGCGCAAGGGAAGAGACATGTTAGTGAATGCGATCACATGCAACGGTAGTTCAACAAACCACATCTTCGGAAATACTCTAGTGTGCACAAGAAAAGCGTCGTGTTAGAGAATGCGATCACATGCTACAGTAGAACACAGAAGGGAAGAATGCAAAGTGCAAAACAATGCAAACACAGAAGAAAACCAGAGAGAAAACACAGGATTCAACATGACAATCGGAGTGTAAACCAGATATAGAAGATAGCAAAGATAGTGAGTGCAAAATTGTGTTGAGGGGTGCTTAATTTGTGTTAATGGTATAGGAGACATGTTACAGAAAAGAAAAGAGGAAACTAACAATTAAAAATGTAAACAGTAAAACCAACAACATGCAATAAGTAACTTATTATCCGTGTTAATAGCTAGAAGTGCAAGGGTTATCAATGGTTAGAAGTGTTCAATATCGGGGAAAACAACACTATTGGAACAGGATAAACAACAGGATGAAACAAAACTCAACAAGCAATATTTTTGGAAAAACGTTCCAAGTTAGAGTTGTGAAAACCCTGTAGACAAAAATATAAATAATTAGAATGAGGAGTTTTGAATAACGAGGATTCATCACAATTTAAAATTGGGATTCAAGCTTATATTCACAGCACGCATCACGATTTGAATATTATCAAGGATCAAGATTTGATTTATCATCTCAAGACAATATTCGTCTGCAGAAAAATTATACAAAAATCTGACAATAATCATGTCAGTCAAGCAACGCGATTGGTACAATACTCCCGAACTACGAAATTCATTTCAGTTAACTTATTAAGTTCAAAAAAGATAATGCTATGGATAAATTATGATTCTTGGTATATTTTATTTCAATTATTTCATAATTTTATTCATAGTAATACATCAAGTAGAGAAACTTATTGATAAAAATTGCTGCCGATTAAAGATTCACAAATTAATCATTTATTTATCACTAGTCGCCTAGGTTTCTTCAGTTTCTAATGACAAAATTAAAAGGCGAATAAGAGCAGAAAAGCAACCATCAAACAAAACAGGCCCATAGCTTCGGCCAGAGCAAAACCAAGGATAGCATAGGAGAAGAGCTGTTGCTTGAGGGTAGGATTTCGGGAGTAGGCTATGACCAGGGAGCCAAATACCAGGCCAATACCAATACCTGAAAAAGTTGGAAAGGATTAGGCAGGAAAAGGAAGCGAAAGGTAGAAGGTGAAGAACTGGAAGAAAAGGTGGATATATAAACAAAGAAATAAGGTGATAAGGTATGGGTAAGGTAAGCTAGTTAGTCTAATACGTGTTACTTTTTAGTATTCACAGACCATGATAATCAGTTCCCATTACAAATCAATGTTCAAATTGACTTAAAGTCAATAATGTCTAATAAATTCATTCAATTCAACTTACACAACATGTTATCAAGCTATAAAAACTTCTCTACATGAAATGTTAATTTATTCAATGACCCTTATAATTTTTATAATCAAAACTTACTTTCAACTCCAAAATAATTTATTACAAAATAATTTCATCCTCGACATTCTCAACCAATTAATTGAATTCATTCAACTATAGATGTTAGCCATTTTCAAATCCTATTCTAGATGCTTTGTAAATATTCATTCAATGAACCCACAAATTTGAGTAATTAATGAAGAAGCCCTCAGCAACATTATTCTGTTAAGGGGCCAGCATGAGAATAGTCTGAATTGAGTTCCAGTTTTGTTAACTGGCCTGCAGATTGCACTAAAAGCGCCGGCCACAGGGTTTTTCCAACATGAGCGGAAACGCCTCAGCTGTTTGTAGAGCTTCGCTGGCATTGAAAAAATTCAGTTCCTGCTCCTGCTTTTTCTGGTCCCCTGCGCCCCCTTTTCGGAGGCCGCCCTGCTAGAGCGTAGAATCGACCTTGGTCTCAGACCTTCCCGGGACTAGTGAATTAGTGACAAGCACTCCGTTGTGAGTCCCAAGTGCAGGCTTCATGCTGGCCCCTTATTAATTCATCATTGGGCACATTATCGAGTAATTTTATGAGTTAATTGAAAAGCAACGAAACGTAGACGAATGATTTAGTTGATTGTACCATAATAATTTGCCCATTTCATGAAAGTAAAATCATGATTTGCTACCTAAAATTAAATTACAATTCAATACATAGTATTTCAACCCGCTTGACTCCAATCAAGTTTTGTAATCCCTGAGGTCCAATAACTATGAATAATGAATCATACAGTAGCTCATATAGTGAAACAGAATTACAACCAAATTTATGAAACATAACTTTAACAAGATCTAGAGTTAGTCACCGTATAATATCATCATAATTTCAACAAGTATTGGCCAATAACCAGAAAATTAATTGAATTTGATCGCCGTAAAATGACGTCATTCTACTGAACAGAATAGGGTTATTGTTGCATTGGTTTTGTTGAATGACTCAATTACAATCGAACTCCTAATACCATAGCCAAGGTAAAAGTGAGATCAGCATACAATACACTATTTCCAAGCTAATAGGTAAGTAACAGATATGAATCTAGCATGCAGCATTGCATAAACCAAAACAAAAAATTTAAACAGATTAGAACACAATATAACAATTTAGAGAACATTCCACTCAATACGACTAGATTTCAACAAATAATTTTGATGAATATCAAATACTCGATAAGGCAATAAAATGAATTGAAAAACAATAATTGATAAGATATGGGTAAATCTATTATTTTTATAAAGGTTATATTATTATTCACATGAAGGCAACAGGTCACTAATATGTAAGTGGTTTACAGTTAATTTCATACAAAGTTACAATTAACTTCAATATTGATCTAAAAAATCTTAGAAGAAAATTTTCTTTCCAAGTTTCTAGAAAGGGCACTTGACAAAGTGTCTTGAAAGCCCTCAGCAACACTATAATGTTGAGGGGCCAGCATGAGAATAGTCTGAATTGAGTTCCAGCTTTGTTAACTGGCCTGCAGATTGCACTAAAAGCGCCGGCCACAGGGTTTTTCCAACACGAACGGAAACGCCTCAGCTGTTTGTAAAGCTTCGCCGGCATTGACAAAAATCAGTTTCCGTCCCTGCTTTTTCTGGTCCCCTGCGCCTCCTTTTCGGGGGCCGCCCTGCTAGAGCGTAGAATTGACCTTGGTCTCAGACCTTCCCGGGACTAGTGTGTTAGTGACAAGCACTCCGTTGTGAGTCCCAAGTGCAGGCTTCATGCTGGCCCCTCATTCATTCATCATTGGGCAAGATATATCCACTAGTACATACTTTAATGTTATTGGAAAATTGAAGTACGGAAATTAAGTGGTGTTTCATAATGAAAAGATTAGTTTGAAATGGCTCGTTTCATGAAACTGATCCTTGACACAATTCACAACAAATAACTGTCCACGTTTCTGTGATTACATCCTTCACGAATCATTATCATGAACTCTAGTGAAAGTTATTAGTATTAAATTGATTTGAGAGACTTCATAATGACATCTCAATAATTATTTTCTCTTAGGCTACTGTATTTGTTAAAACTTTCAAAAAAAATTTTTTTATTGACATGACACATTTGACATCATAATGAATTCTTGAGAAAATACTGTAAAATTCAATAGGGAGTAATCAAATTCATTGGAAAGAATGATTCAATTGATTAATGTTTGGAATTGAGCAATTAAAAAAGATAAGTTATTACTTTCCATCAATTTATTAATTTATACTTATGATTTATTCTTAGTTTGATCAAACATATTAATGTTTCAACGAATAGGACGAATCACAGAGATGCATATCACCTATGGTAAGTTATATCAAGCATTTGATATTCGACAGAGGGTACTTGCAAGCTGGCATGCAAAACCAGGTCACAAGGTTCTTTAAAAGTAGAAATTTTTGAAAATATTTTCCATAATTTACCTGAGCCAGCGACTCCAACGGTGGCGGCTCCGGCACCGATGAATTTGGCAGCTGAGTCAATATCGCGCGACACAGCTGAGGTTTGGAAGTTCCTTACGGCGGGTAACTGCAAACGTAACAGAATATGTTAAAAAACAATCATTCTACAATATAACTACACAGTTCTTAGCTTTTACATGGTTACTTAGGCTGTTACTACATTGACATATCGAATCCAACACAAGTCGCAAAGTGTGTCCGCGATCCTTTCAAGAAAATGCTCTCAACTAATAAACCTATCAAATGAAATGAACAATCAAATTCAAGGATTTGTATAGCCTGGTCGAGCAAAGAATACATTCTGGCAAGATGGGACAATTACTTAATTCATAATTTTAGAATCAATATTGACCATTCTCCTACCACACCAGAGTCTTCTTTCCCCAACCAGATTATATCTCTATTGGAACAACTTTCTTCATGTTGCATCAAATAGAATTTTCTTTGAATAAATAATTGAACCGTGAACACACAGTTCACAGACTTCATTTCTGTCAAAACGCTTGACTATCAAGGGTAAAATTTAATTTGAAAGGAAGAAATTTGTATGTTGGAAGCTGAACTCATCGTATTCTAAAGATTTGTGAAAGTTAGTAAGTCAATAATATTCGAACAAAAAACTGAACAGGCTACAGTATTCATCAAGGTTTAGAAACTTGACAATTTATTCCTCCTACTGACACAAACGTTTCCTCCAACCCCATCAGTTTCTGTGGGGTTAAGTGGGCTTGCATGCCTCAACTTCGCCCACAAAACTTTTGTAAAGTATTTACAAAATGTAAATAAAGGCATTTATCTATCTATCTTTCTTTCTATTCACTGATCCCAATTACTAGACAAGTGAAGTTTGAATTTTTTGCAATGAATCAAGACATCAATGACCTCTAATAGCACACAACTGATCAAGGTCAATATTTGACCGATATTTTACTGTATAAGAAATGGACAATTTTTATAATTTAGTTTAGAAAATACTCACCAAACTAACGGTTGGAGTGCTCTGTGTATTCTGTGAGTTGAAAGCGGTGGGTGTGCACACTGAACTGCTCAGTGGCCTCACGTAGGCTCTTGATCCTGAGACCAACTGTAAAATTAAAAAATCATCATAAATATCCCTGGTTATTGGTCTATAAATCTCTTTCAAACATTATGAATTGCATACAACAAGATGCTAAGATTGCTTGATTGTTATGAGGGTGAAGATTAGAGGGTGAGAATAGATTCTTCACTATTTGAAAACATCAACTAATAAAGGTTGATTAATTGTTGTTCATCATTTTTACTTTTATCTAGGCCAATCATTTACATCTTATTGTGATTTTCAAACTAGACAACAATGTCTATCCAGTAAGTTATATATACTGGTCACGGACGGAACCAGAATTGAATTGAATCTCCATCTAGTTTCAACAGATACACAAAATACAGACTTGTTACATCTTCACATACATCATTACTCAATGAAGGTGACTGTGAAAACTATTCAAACATTTGAGACGTTATTCAACACGACTGATTGTTGAAATATGGATAAAAAAGTACTGACAATAATAGCTTAGGTGGTTTTAGTAGAATAATGTAACATGTGAACAGATCAAAATTTGTCTCTAAAATTGATTGAGGATTCATCTGAAGGTCAAGAGTGGTAATCAAAGATAGGCTGCCCTACAAAATCATTAGAGAATTATGTTCATATTTTGGTTAAATCAGTGTAAGAAGCCGAGAATTAAGCAGTGTTTGAGATAATCTCTTAGAGCTCACTGAAAGTAGCCTAAGCTTTTGAGACACCGCATTCATCATAGACGTTAAAGTTAATCATTTGATATCAATCTACTCCAATCGTAATTTTGATGAAGTAGAAAAGTTACGATCAAAAACATATTAACTTGATGTAGAACATAAGAGCAAAAATGATGACTTGATCATAATAGTGGTAATAGACCAAAGTTCATAAATAATCCAAGTTACATCAATCTATTTCAGGAATTCACGTAAGGTTAGCTTTGCAGCAAAGGTAACCGATCTTAAAAATTATCACAATTATGTTGGAATTTTCCAGTTCGAATACTAACCTAGTCCTGCATAAGCTAACTTATATGAAGTGGCCTATCATGTAATAGGTAAGGTTAGCTTTGCAGCAAAGGTAACCGATGTTAAAAATTATCACAATTATGTTGGAATTTTCCAGTTCGAATACTAACCTAGTCCTGCATAAGCTAACTTATATGAAGTGGCCTATCATGTAATAGGTAAGGTTAGCTTTGCAGCAAAGGTAACCGATGTTAAAAATGTATGGAAATATATTGGTGTGGAGTTTTATTGGACGGTTATATTGACGGTGGTTTAGTCAATTTACTAAGAACAGAAGTTAATAATGAAGATGCCTATCTCTGGAGATAACTGAATTCATCTTCTGGTCAAGCCACAAGCAAGTTGGTCATTGTGATGTAATTGAAAATGACTAAAATGAGTAGAATAGTAAATTAAAAATTAGCAGATTTGAGTAATATTAGAATATCAAATATATGGTTTACAAAATAATCATAAGGAACCCCAGTCCGTATGACCTATCAAACTGACCTACACAAGGTCAATAATCAATAACTAATGTTTACAGGTTATGGATATCAATGAGAAATTAATATAGACATTTTAGTACAGAATTAAATTAATTAGGTAATCACAAATTGAACTTACAGCAGATCGGGCAGCTGGGCCAACAATTCTTGCAATGTTTGAGTACATTATGGAGTTTGGAGTTGGGTTTTTCCTAAAAGTGAAAATGAGAAATTAGTAACATTCAGACAGTAAAAAGTGGGAAGAATTAATTCAAAAGTTAGCATACAAGCTACATAAATCCAAACTATACATGAAATTACAAGTAGGTCGATCGAATGTCAAATTGGGAAGGTGCACTGATGAAATGCAAAGTCTTCAAAATTCATTCCAATAACTAACAAATTTATAATGTAAATCACTATAATAGTCACTAAAACTAATAAATATTTGCTAAACTTGAAATTTTATGCCTTCAAAACAATTAAATTACGAATATTACCGGTTGACCTATACCGAAAAAATGGCTACTTTCTAGAGGGCACAAGTCAATTCTCTTCGGTTCGAATTAACTACAAAACTAACACACAGAAATCGTGAATTAATACATCAAACGACGCTGTACACTGAGTAGAATATAATAAATACACAAATGACTTGAAAATTAATAGGATTAATTAGATTTATATGGATGTAAAACTCACTTGCACAGCAGCGACGAACTCACCAAAAGGAACAGACGAGAGGAGTAGGCAGGTTAGGCTTCAAGTGCCTTGGCAAAGGTGTTCGTCTTGTTGCGCAGAAAAACGGAGCCAAGCCAACTTCGACCAATCACAGAGCAGGATTTGGACATTTCCGTTTTGTGGTTTTGGGCTTTCAAGCTGCTTCACAAAATATCGACCAGCCAAATTTAGACACACCTACTGCTAGTCAAAAGACCAACTATAATATTTATTGAAAGATTTAATTCATTTATTCCTTTTAAAAAGTATATAAATTCTTTCTTACAGAATAAATATTAAAATTAGATTTATTTTCATCTATTATTGATTTCTTCATTTAGTATTTTCCCAGATAAAATTTTTAAATTGTTCAAGCTTTGATTTGTACATGAACTTCATTGCAACTCTGGTCAGCTGATTATTCAGGGTATTATGGCTGTCTTTATGATTAATGTCTGTAAATTTAATAATTGTGGGATTATTTTTAAACATTTAGGAGACCTTATTCAACATATTGAAGACAATCATATCGGTAATTAATAATGAAATTACTTCTACAATAATGATTTTACGTGTTATCAATTTGAAGGTTATGTTGCCCCATTGCCCTACCATTGACCATTGATGTATTGATCATGCTAAAATATTTCAATTTTTCTGCTTTTCAAATCATTAACAAAATATTCCTTTTCCTTTACTGTCAACTAATTTAAAATCTTGCCTATTCTTATGTTTTTAGAAGCTGTCAACTTGTTAAACTCCATAATCTGCCCAATAGATGTCAAATTGATCAGTTATCAAATTTTGAAGAATTCTGGCACCAATGATTCATTTTAGTATTTTGGCAATTTACTCATTTGTAACAGTTAACAGGCACCCATATACATCACCTGTTACATTATCATAAAATTTTCCAAGTCTCAATTGAAAAGAACTGGGTCCGTTTGATCACTTCGCAGGAGTTTTTTGTTCATGTTTTCATCTTCTTTGCATTCGTTATTTTTGAAAGCTTAATATAGGCCTACTCATAGATTATATTTGAAAAATTTGCTTGATATTGGCCTCTCTGTGGCTGCGTAGTTATTGTGAAGTCAAGTCACTAACATTGTGGACGGCTCTGTGCTCCTGGATGAAATGTTTGGCCAAGGGTCAATTACATATTGGCAAGGTGGAAACCCACTACCATAAGGGTTTCCCAAACAATAGAAACCAGAAGCATATTTTATATGCATTATGCAAAAATATATGCGTATGTCTTTCATTGATTGGGATTCCCTTACTGGTTCAATTGGGCCAAAATTTCTTGGCTCCTGACAGTTGAGTGTTATTAACTTTATTAAAAACATTGACTGCTGCTCTACTACACTGTATTATGTGACATCAGTTGCCTAATGTTTTAAGAACGGTTCTCGCACTATGCCCCTAGCCTGGGTCAGCTGTTTCTGGCTGATGCCAAGAAATTTTGGCCCAAGTGTATGTTTCACCATGCCAATGTGCACTTGGCCAAATCCTGGTAACCTATCAAAGAGCAGTCCAAAGTGTTGGTGGCTTACTTTATGTAGATTTTATTGAACTAAGAAATGTTGCAAACACCATCTTAAATGTTATTAGCGTTGTATTATTTATAATTGCAAGCTGTAAGTATACGATGCACCCCGTCTATACCATACCAAGTCTCCTGAACAAAGAACGGCAGAGATCTCTATTGTCCGAAAATTCATAATCTTCAATGCTATCGGGAACGCGACAACTCAAGACTCCGTCATTCCAAGCCTCCGTCAAGGCAAGACTCCGGCAATCTCAGCCACCGACGATCTAAGACACTTCCAACGTAGTTCTGGTACCCGTTGGAGGCTGGCACCCGGGTGGCTCGTTGGAGGGAGTTATAACGCGCTGGTCTGATAAACAGGTGAACCCAGGTTCGAGTCTCAACCGGGGAACAATTCTTTGACCCAAGCACAATCACATAAATACGACCACACCATCTTTCAAAGGAGACGATAAGCCGTCCTTCTCGACTCCCTGAAAGTAGTCATCATCTCTCATAATCATCATCATCATCCATCTTATTATACACGCACAAACCTATGAGCTCAATTGGGCTTCATCCTCAGAAAATAAACACCTGTTGAACATTGTATTTCCAGCTGTCCATGCAAACTATTCCACCTATTGAAGCTGGTAGGGAGTTAAAGAGGACTCTCATGCTCAAATTTGGGAAGCGGTTTGTCCCAGTGGTAGAGAGCGTCTAATCGGTGAGATTAGATAAGCGACGTGCCTCTACCACCACTGTTGTAACGGTGACCGGCTCCTCTGAATTCAATTCATGAGCCTCAAAAATCGCTTCCCGGTGGTTCGGAACCCACCTAAAGCAGTAGGTCCATTCATCTCTCATCATCATCCTTCCCATTACCCACGCACAGGCCCAAGAGCCCATGTGGGCATCACCCTCAAAAAAAAAAAAAAATTACCCAAATCACTTGCAAATTAATCATAGTATCTGCTCAATTGTTGAGGTATTGTACTACGTCTGGCATTAACCTTGTATTAACTTATAAATTGGTAGAGGAGCAGTTTAGAGCATGAGCCTGTTGGTGATGCACTCACCCGAATGTAATTTGAATAAATGAAATAAATTGGAGGAACAACGAATGCAGTTGCACATCTGTGTCACCATAGAGAAATAATTATTGTAGGTTGAGTGGTAGAAAGGACTTCCTAGTCCTAACTCCGCCTATTAAAGTATAATTTCATCTCATTGTAGGTACTACTTATATCATTATTCATTCCTCTATGGTGTCACCCTACTTGAAGATTAGAAGTAAAGAACCGAAAACAATATTAAATTGTTGACAGCTTGATTTTTATAGCATCGATATTTCCAATTCATATTGTATAATATCACGGAAAAGGTGAATGTTAAGCAAAGATGAGGTAAATGAATCGCAGTATAAATTACTTCAGTTTTCAGCCTTCCTTTGAATATTAATATAACATCAATGAATTGATATTCTTATTGTTTTCCTATAATACAGTTCAGGCAGAGACTATGCTATGGCACGTATACCTCTGGTAGGCATGTGATTTGAGAGAAATAGTATAGAAACTATATATTGAATCCAATAGTAAACGTGAAGAAGAAAAGGTCTTATTTCACACTATAACCACAAGCTAGTAGCGCCTTATATAAGTGATGTGTAGGATAACCTATTGCGTTGGAACACTTTCTCAAGTATATATATGCCATACCAAGCTATGGCAGTAGCAAGTAGGGCTATCACAAAGACAGAAGCGGCTATACTGTCACATTCCACTATACAGTCCGCCCAAGCAAAGAAGACACCCCGAAAAGACGAGAAAACGACTCCAGCCCGTCCAGTACCGGCTCAAGGCTATAAATTCTCAAATTGTAGATCAGAATGTTTCCCTCAATCCGAGACAGAACCCACAGTCTCCGAACCAACACTGACTGAGCGGAAGCCAACCACTCCGCCAGAATGCCCTCCCCGCCCGGACAGACCAAACAGTAGGCGAATAATCATCAACCAGGATAGAGGTAGGATAGACATGGTTAGCACGTTGATCCTCTCAACCAAAAGCCAGTCTTCGCAACCAAGTGACGGCGCAGAAACCCTCTGAATAACATCCAATTAATCAGTTAGAGTGTAATGCAACAATAACTATTCCTCCAGAGACGGGAAACGACTAGCTAACTTTACTAACGACAAATTACAATATGATTCACACTGGCGACTCGTGCCCACGAAATAGGTGAAGTGTCCGTATCTTTTACTGTACAGCATTTCACCTGTTTTGTGGACACGAGCCGCCAGTGATGATTCATAAAATAAATAAATTTTCGATATTCTATAAAAATTAGTTCATGGGCTGTTGATATGGGCTATAAACGAAGCATGTACTGTATTTGGTTATTAAATTGTATATAACTGCGGAGGGACTTTTTATCTCTGCATGACTTTTATGATTTGGACATTTTGCTCTCCAAAAACGATTGATTTTAGTGTTCATTACATGTAAAAATCAGCCCAATTATTTTCGTTTTAATTGGTGAAAACTTCAATAGTTTTTAATTCAAATTCTCGTTTTAGGAAAAAATCAGCTCAATTAACATTTTATTGTTGCAGACTACGACTCGTCAATAGTTTTAGACCAAAAGGATCAACAGCAACCGACATGTTTACCTCTGAGTTATGTCCTGAGATTCTACACAGAGTCAAGCAGTCAGAAGGACAAACCTACAGCCATAGTTCCTGTCACAATACCCACGATACCTTCCATCACAAACCCCACAAGTGGTGAGTTTTAAAATTATACTAATTTTGATTTTTTATAATTCATATTGTGAGTAAATAGAACTAGCCCTAATAAATATCCAAATAATAATTGTATAGTACCGTCAAATATTATGAATATAACTCAAACTTAGTATTCTAACTCAATGTACTTTTTAAAATGATCTCCCAGATTTGTAGTGATGAGGCACTTATTGTGACTTGACTCACAATGATGTGACACTTGACTCACTCATTGTGAGTGAATCAAGCTAGCCTCATAAATGATTTAATTAGAGAAATATGAGTATTTGAATTTGATATGATTTGAAGCATATTCGCTATTTGATTTTTTTTTTAATAAAATGATAATGCCCAAGAAACTTGACAGAGCTTTGGTTGAAATTACATAGGACTATTTACATCTATTTTTGACGTTGTTTTCATGTAAATTGACCATGAAGAATTAATGATGTTAAATTATTACGTTCAATTATTAGAACAACGAATAATCTAGTTGAATTATTATTGGTGATGTTAAATTTAATTCAATGAACAAATTTTTAGTAACGGAGTGAAGATTTTAGAGTGAGTGACTCGTGGACCACACATGACTAATTCAGCTCAGATATTCCTCACTTGATGATAAGTAACAAACTGCTATTTGGCATAACGATAATAACTAAGTATTATGAAATAATATTTAATTGTTTAATTTCAATTTCAGCCTAGGGAGCAAATAGGGCACGGTCGGTCTTCTTTGAACCTGACAACTGCTACCTTCTACCTATAATACTTAATATGAATCCAAAAAAAATCAAACAATATTACAAACAGAAATAAAGAAAATAAAACGTTGAACAGCCTAATACAGCTAACTTTGTTCAAATAGAGAGCTAACAAAGAAAATGAAAGGTAAAATAATACAGACTTATAGACAACATACGAAACACTATAATATCAGTCTGAAAGATGAAAATACTTAAGGTTTTGTTGAACATCATTGAAGTATTGAACACTGTCAGCTCAAAGATATTCATATTTATCAAATATGAATTAAAGAAAAATTTTTAATAGGAATATGACTGTATAGAAATTGGGAATAGGAAAAGATTTAAAAGCAAATCCTGGTTTTCATTGGATTGTATTTGCAGAGACTGAAGTGGAAATAAAAGAAGAATATGTAAGTGATATAGAAGACAGTAATGACTCATGGACAACACATGAAGAATTCAGCTCTGATTTCATCTTACGATATGGCAGCAAGTGAGTTGTTAATATAGCGTGTAGTTCCTGAATTTTATGAGCGATTTCCTTTATTGAGCGAATTTTATGAGCGAAACAGATTCAATTTATTCCATGGTTTAGGAGATGAGGAGATTCTGCTCAATCAAGCCTGAATAACATGATTATAACATAGAGAAGAGAGATGAATTTACTCCTATAGTCTTTCTAAGCAGAAGCAGAGAAGACATTCTGGCAAGACGGGAAAATGACTCCAGCTCGGTTAATATTAGTTCAAAAATTATAAACTTGGTCTAAAATTGTAGATAGAAATATTTCCTACAAATAGAGTCCAATTTTATAATTTTTGAACCAATATTGACCGAGCTGCAGTCATTTTTCCATCTTGTCAGAATGTCTTCTTTGTTTGCACAGACTATACCTCTGAGATTATAATATGATGGCCTTATAAATTGTTGACAAGTAAGCTTTTAAATTGTTCATAATTATTTTGATCAAGTGGTTCTGCAATTGTTTGAATTTGGAGAATATAATTTATTCATGAAAGTTCTAAATAATCCTATGTAAGTTAACTTAATAAAAATAAATAACCCCATGACGTCTGTATTTAGCTTTAAAACATTTTAAATAATTGATGGCTCAGCTGCTTTATTTATTCCATTAATTTAGAATGAATAATTGTAAGACTGGCATCATGAAGGGAGTTGTTTTGTAGAAGTATCATAGATCAGAATTTGGTAGGGTCGTTAATTTTCAAGGTAGAGTTGAATTAAATTAAGAAAGAATAAAAGGCTTTTTCAGTGTAAATTTTTCGAATTTTGTTTTCATCTTCAAAGAACATTACATTCAGCAATGCAACTGTACTTTGTTTCAAACTAATCCTAAAAAGAGGCGAGATAATAATTTTGTATCAAAAAATTGTGTTTCAGAACCATTAATAACAACAGCGTGTACTACTATGTTTTCAATTAATACTAAAAAGGAAAAATATTAAATATGTATTGAAATATTTGTGTTTCAGAACCATTAATAACAGCAGCGTGAACTTGAATGTGATAAACCAAGAGAAGCCTTTTGCCTGTCCTGTACCGGGATGTAAGAAACGCTACAAAAATATCAATGGAATTAAGTATCATTCCAAAAATGGGCACAAAAATGAAGGAAGGTAAGCTTTTAGAACTTGAGATCACAACACTAACACTACTTAAAAGATTTACAGAATTATACAAAGTGAGGCATAATAACAAGCGATTTTTAAAATACTGTTGAATAAAAACCGTTAGTTACTAAAATATTATGTCTATAAAACAAGATTAAAGTACATGAAAAACATTTTCTGCAAGAGTAAAACGTCTGTTATTTTTTGAAAATAGCCTCAGGAGGATGGCGTCCGTTTAGACCCACACATTCCTCAAGCCGGACCTAGAAGTGACTCATTACATTGCGGAGCATTGCCAGTGGGATTTGACCAACTTCCCGCCGAATCCGCTCTTTCAGTGCTTTATTTGTTCGAGGAGGATTATCTTTGTTGACACATGATTATCTTGGATCCGACAGGAAGTTGGTAGAAACCCACTGTCAATGCTACGCAATGTGATGATTAAGGTCAGGCTAGAGGAATGTGTGCGTCTAAACGGATGCCATCTTACTGGAATTATTTTCAAAAAATAATAGACATTTTACCCTTGCAGAGAATGCTTTTTCATGTACTTTAATATTGTGATATAAACATATTTTTGTAACAAACTGTTTTTAATTAACAGTCTTTTAAAAATCGCTCGTTATTATGCCTCACCTTGTATTTATAGTATATTATTATGGGTCGCCTATCCGTGAATATAAACTTTATCTGATTGTAATCATATTAAACAGTCATGTGAACTTATTAAAGGGCATCGTATAAGTACTCTAGAGCGGCGTGTATACAGGTTCAATTTACTTTCGAGGTGGTACATTAAAGAAGAAATATACGGTACAAAATATGATAGATGCATCGAATGGAGCAATTGAATTGTAAGGTAAGACATTTCAATAATAATGTTACAAAATTTTCCAATTAAATTGTTTCATATGATACAATACTACCGCATCATATTGTGTATATTTCTTCTTGAATGTATCATCAGTATCATCTTAAAAGTAGATTTATGCCGGATTTTTTCAAAGTTGAGGGACCCTCAAATTTTGATGAACAGCTGACATTTTCTATGATAAGTATAGGAAATGTAGTAAACTGTAGTAAACTTGAGGGTCCCTCAAATTTGAGTGTGCTTGGAAAAACCGGGCATGAAGGTACTGAAATTTCAATTTTTATAATAAAACAACCTACAGTATTATAACTTTGGAACATTTCCATTTTACACCTGCCCAAAACCTACAAAGCTTATCAATTGAGCAGGAATTCAAATTAAGTATTGATATTTTCCAATTCTAATTTTTGAAAAATGTATTTTACAGGGTGAAAAAAGCGTACAAATGTCACTGCGGAAAAAACTACAAAACCTACTCGGGCCTGAAAGGACACTCGGCGACCGCGCACGACCGAGCCACCATGACACAGCTGACATCACAAAATGGCGACATGCTACAGGTTCCCGTCAAGGCGCTCACGTTGAAAAGCATCGCCTCCCTGGGTCTTCCCCTCAAGACCCTCATCATCAGACAAGACTCTCTCACAAAATCTTTCACGTCGACTCTCTCTTCTTCGCCTCCTTCCTCCTTACCGGCCTCTTCTCCCCCTCTACTCTCGCCTTCGTCTCTTTCGTCTTCCTCTTCCTCGTGGAGAGATGTGTGAAGCAGTAATCAGCCTGAAGAAGCTGAGAAAACACGCCGGTGCAATATAGCATGTTTTGTAACGGCGTGTCTTCTCAATAATTAGAAGAGCAATGGGGTGATTCAGTGAGCGAAAACTTGACGGAAACGTAGCTGAACTTGACTGCAACTAAGCTTTACTTATGGATTTCGATTGAGTTTAAGATTTCAATAAGTTAGCTCTCATGAAAGTAGTTTCAATCAAATTATCAGATTCCCTGAAAACTAATGAAGGTTTGCTTTCCGAAACACGCCGCGCAAAGGTGTATATTGTAGATACAAGTTAATTTTGTGAACTATGAGATGATAATCCCCCAGAGCCAAAAGTTTTATAGAACAAATCTGTATTAATTTCGAGTATTTTGAGTTTAACATTGAGTTTGTTATTGACAATAATTATTTTGTCGTATTAATTCTTGCTACATCTTTTTCCATTATCTATGTCCAATTAGAAAATAACATTAATCATTCATCAGGTAAATGAATGAATATATTTTGAAATTTTCATAGTTTTATTTTGATCTTGCAATTTTTTTCAATCTCAATTCATCTTGATTGCTAGAACAAAATATAATTTTACAGAAAACACTATGCTTCATTATTTTTTTGAATTTTCTTCTGGCAAACAAGTTATTAAAATGTAAACGTATCATTATCAACTTGATTGAATTTGTCGTTGGACTATCTGGAACTGTGATAAATTTGTAAATCTAGTCATTATACTTTTCTCATTTTGAAGACTTTTATTAAAAGTCTTGTATTAAGAAGACTTGTATTTAGTCCAGCCAGTACTTACACAGATAGTTTCAATTATGATTTTATTTCATTTTATTATTATCATAATTCAGCGGGCTCGTTTCCCAATCCCTGCATTTTGAAGGTTTGAGAAACAATAGTTGGAAAATTTGATTTATCTATATAATAACATTGACATTAGTTCAATTAGTTTAAAATATTGATTCAATTTTATCGGAAGATGATGACCACATAATGATCTCTACCATTATCATGATTGCAATCATAATTGTCATACCATTCAATTTCCAAAGTCGTAACTTGTTTGAATCGCCCACTGGTGCTCTGTTGGCTTGACTGAATAAGTTTTGATTGTTTATTCAGCCAATACGTTAATGTAGATCTGATAGTAGTTGTTTTGTTAGATTTGATATTTGTTGAAGTTATGAATCTTATGGCAGTGCCATAAAAGGATTGAGAAGTTTTTGTTTTCTCCTCCATTATTTTTTGTATCCTCCACTGTTTGTTTGGTTCTGCGATTTGGTTGTGTAAAGCAGTTAAATGACATTATATTTTTGGTTTCAAGTGTCAATAATCATTTAATTATTGAATGATGTCGTTATAGTCTTAGTAGTTGCAGCCAAAGATCACTGATCACTAGCAGCTAGAGATTGCAGAATGGAAAATTCACTTTCAATCTCTCTGTGTGCAGCTCACATTAGGGGTTTATACATAAATCTATTCTATACAGCCTTAGCTTACTTCTAACTTGTAGATGACATCATCTCAGTTAGAAGTATTTATTGTTTGAGTATTTGTTAGATTGTTATCCTCAGAAGTATAGTTATCTGGGGTAATTTAAAAATGAACAAGATTTTGTTGCTAGTAAGCTTATTTGGCGGCATATTTGAGTGACTGAAATTCTATACTTAACCAAAGATTTTTAGTCAATGTATACAATAATTAGAAGTATATTTCATGTGAAATTAACAATCTTCATTTAGTATTTCTATATTTTTTGTTGAGAATTTTTATTATAATCTGATAAACGTCCAATTCCTAGTTCAGTTGATGGTATTGCGAATTATTATAATTAAGTTCTATGAATGGATTAGTTTTTTGTTCTCAATCATGAAAATTATGGTTGATTCTATGTTTTTGTTATTATTTAAACGCTGAATATCTGTATTTATTAAATCACGTGATAAGCTTTGTTATATTAGTTATTTATAGTTGATTGTGTAGACTGGAAACTACCTTCATTAACATTATAAGGTTTTTTTAACGATGATAATAATGATACTTATTTGTCATCATCTTCTCTACAGCATTTTAATATTTCAAAACAGTGAGAAATGCCTGTATGAAACCTAGCCTTTCCAAGCACTCATTTCAAAAATATTTTCAAAGTAATCTGGATATTGGTATTGACCCTCTAAATTTTGGCTCGGGTTGAGAGCTGAGAGGGATTAGCCCTCCAAAGAAGATTTTTTTGTTTCATCTTGAATTACTAATAACATTGAAGAGTATTTTACTATTTAAAATCTAATAAATTCATCAAGATGACACTCGACAAATAATAGAAATAATAATCTGTAGCGTAGTTCTGAAATAGATCTAAATTCTAAATAGTAGTTCTAAATAGATAGATTACGTCTTCTGACAGTAAACCATTATGTTTAAATTTGAAATTATTTTATACAGTAAATTAAGAAAATTACTCTTGTAGAATTGATTTATCTTGAGGTGTAGAGAATTTCATGAGCTCTAAAAAATTGCAATACAAGTAAGACCTCACATTCTAATAAGCTTATAAAAAGTATAAAATTCATTCTGAAATACGTGAACAAAGGGAAAACTAAATATTTTATTAGGTTTGCAACACTTTCGAATACATAGTAGGTGCTAATAAAAAGCTATGTATTTGCAAGAAGTAGGCTAATTAATTCATATTTTCAGAAATGTTTCATTTGGTAGCCTACAGTATCATGATGAATTTTCGACTAGAATTTGGTTTGTATTGAAATTGAAAATGTTCAATGAATTTATCTGATAAAAAATAACATTGATGAAATTTATGAACGATTGTATCTTAGAATCAACAAGAACTGTGATTAGAAATAAGCATATATTTTTATAGAACTATAAAAATATCTTGAAACTTAATCAAATACTGCTATTTTTCGTAGTTTTCGAGTAGTAGAAATAAAAGTAATTTGCTTATAATGTTTTCTGTTTCCTCAATGATATCCCAAGTTTTCATTAGTTTTCTCTGCAATACGATAGGTACCTTGATATTTTCACGAATATTCAAAGGACAAAAATGATTGTCAGCATGTCATCATTGATATGATGTGAGGGAGAAACGTTAGCAAAATTTTTCTCATTAAATAGAATTCTCTTAATTTCATTTCATTGCCATTATACTATAGCTAATGTGGTTCAAAAGTTTTACAAAGAATGAAGGAAACCCCTTGATTTCTGCCTAAAAATCTTTCAACAATAATACATCTGGAAAAAAAACTTATGAGGTTGATTTTTCCACATCGATAACTAGCATATAGAAAAGTGAACTTCCAAATGTCCTGACCCCTACCCCTCTTAATTCCCCCCAGTACCCCCTTCAAAGTTTCCATTTGCAAGAGTTTCTTAATATTGAATATAATTCAGCAACCATTTAAGATGAGATACCAAATTTTTTTCTCATTGGATAGAAAATTAAAAAGAAAAATTGATCTCCTTTATTTTATTTTATTGATAACATTCATGTGATAGATAAAATGAAATAAATCAAATACCTTTTAGAAACTTTAAAAGTATTATTATTTTTACACGAAATGAACTTTCAAAGTTTATAAAGGGTATTTGATTTATTTCATTTTATCTATCAATTAATTTAAATAGCCCTAAGTTTAAAGTTTAATTTTCATTCTCTATGTTTATGAGACACGGCCCTGGTCTAATATCTAGTAGATACATTATTATTGGATTCGTATAAGTTATTGAGTGTCATTAAACTTATTTTAAATCCCCCTTCTCAAAAGGATAATGGAAAAAACTCTACTTATTAGCAACAAATGATGTCCACTTATCTCTTTTCAATTGAATACTGTATTCAGTGAGATATTGCACGACACAAGTATTCTAAGATGGAATTAAAATATTTAACAAATTGGAATAGATCATTATAGCTATTTAATCCCTACGTCTACAATTAGTCGATTTTCCAGGCGTTAGAAGCATGTTATCGAGGATGAAGCTAAATTATACAACATGAACCCTAAATAAAATCGACCAGTGTGAATATATGGATTACCTTATAGTTTAGTTCTACTAACAAACTACTTTAGAGTTTTACTAACTCTACTTTCAGAGTCAAATTGAATTATTTTGTACAAACCAAAACCAGTTGAACAAGGGAAGCATGCAATTGAAAGCACACTCCAATTTTCACAATATTTTATGTATTTTGTGAATTTTACAACATTTCAACAACCTTCACTGTATAATACACTGAACATATACAATTTGATTGTACATGTCAATACTTACAGACATACCTTAACCAAAACTTTTATTTACAATTAAGTCTATTTGCTTCAATTTGATTGAATAATTCAAGCGATTTAGCGAGAGATTCAAAAACCGAAAAGGGTATTTACAAAAACTTAGAAATAAATTTGTACTGCATAAACAAATGGGTGATTTCTAATGGCGAAGAATTCAGGCAGATAGATGAGAAATGTAAAAACAAAACGAAAAAAACATCATTATTTCACGTGTGCCATGAAATAAAAAAAAAATCATTTTGGAATAGAAGTACTTTTAGTTAAATCCTATAAAATATTTTTAAAGCTATAAATAATAATCCTAAGATGATACTTCAGGAGACTACAGTATACCGGGAAATCTTCATAATAACTTGCTTAAAATTTGATCGAATTTCTTTCAATAAAGGTAAAAAGTTAATTAATAAGCTTTCATTGATAGCTTTATTATAATGATTTATTTTCCTGATATTCGCTCAAAATTTCATAATTTTCATTCTTTCAAGATGGAAAAATTATTTATTGATAAATCAAGGGAATTAGACTGAAGATGGCCCACAAATACTGTAAATATTTCCCAACTGAGTAACATTTCAAATGACAGAGTTATTTAGTTTGTATCAAAACTTTTTTGTCAATTTGCAATGAAGATATGGAGATAAATTTATTTATTTTATTTTACTTAACATTCACGTTGATTATTTTTTTTATAATCAAAACGAATAAGTAATAAATCAATATTCAATAGAATGTAATCATACTCAGCAAATTTTGATTAAATCTTCAAACTACTCCCTCTTCTTATAATACATTAATCGGAGTCATTTTTATAGTAATAGACTTAGGATTTAAGAACTCTATTATCTGCGAACAACGTCATTCAAATCCTATAGTAGGCTACTTTTTTATCTGAAAATTATTGCATCGTGGGAATTCCACATAAGAGTCAACTCTCGTATGAAGGTATACTCATTTTTTAATAAGTAGTCTTCATTCTAGAGTAAAGCTAATTTCGTTCAAACGAAATATTGTGTTATTTCTCTAGTCATTTCATTAATTTCCATCTCATTTTCGATAGTCACAAAATCAATAGTCTGTCCAAGAAAAGAAGACATTCTGGCAAGATGGAAAAATGACTTCTGCTCGGTCAATATTGGGTCAAAATAATAAATTTAGTCTCAAATTGTAGGAAACATTATGATTTACAATTTGAGACCAAATTTATAATTATTGAATCAATATTGACCGAGCTGGAGTCATTTGGCCATATTGCTAGAGGGTCTTCTTTGATGGAAAGACTATACCACAAAACATGTTTATTGCATAAACATACATACGAAACTTGTTTATTGCACGAACAAACATCAAAATAACATGATTGTAACAAATTGATCATCAAAACTCTCGTTACTATTAAAAAAATCAAGCTTCCCAGCTCAATAAAAGTACAATATATTTTACATTTCGATTCAGTTCAATGTTTCGAACAGGTTGGTAACTTGGTTTACTTATCTTTCCTTTGGTTTATTGTGGAATTGACCTGTTTGAGTTGAAAGTTCATGTAATTGCGACTCTCGAAGAAGCGTTTGCTGTACTCAAAAGTGGATACCATAATCGCACAGGCGGGTGCCACTTTCACTACGCGCGGAATAAGACCTGTGAACAGGCCTCGCACGCCACTCTGCGTGTAGATTGTGCGCATTATGTCCATTGTTGTCTTTTTCTTTTTGGCAGTTCCTGAAAATAAGTAATTAGAAAATTAGCATGTACAGAAATAAAATTATAAAGGCGAGTATTTTAGTGTAATTATTATTGTTTTGTTAAGGGAATGAATAACGTTTTTGGGGTCTCCTGGAGAATGATAATTAGAAAATTAACATTTAGAGAAATTAAATTATAAAAGGGAGAGTATTCAAGTATAATCACTATTGATTTAGTTAAGGGAATGAATAGTAAGATTCAGTATTTGTAAAATAAATAGTAAGGCGAGTATTTTATTATTGTTTTGTTAAGGGAATGCATATACTTTTAGGGGGTTCCTGTAGAATGATAATTATTAGAAAATTAGTATGTGGATGAATTAAATTATAAAGTATAAATACCATTAATTTAGTAAATGAAATGAATAGTGAGATTCAATTTAACGAATAGCAATAATTGGAGATTATGAAAAGGAATAGTGGTATCTTGGGCTGTTGTTAGTATGGGAGAGATTGAGAAATATTTTTGTGGGTTCCTGGAGAATGATAATTAGAAAATTAGTATGTAAAGAAATGAAACTAGAAGCAGGAGAGCGTTCTAGTGTTGTATTTAGTATTGTTTTTTTAGAGGAGTGAAATTCAATTCAATGATTGTGGTAAAGCAATATTGGGATATGGTTAATAGTGAATGGTAAGTTGAATGGTGATAGTTAATGGTGAAAATAGTCAATAGAATGATAGTTTTAGCGTTCCAAGGCCACTTATGATCAAAACAACAATAGGTTGGAAAAAATAATCAATAAGTATTGGATTTTCAAACTATAAGTTTTTTATTAATCTGAGAGTTAGCTTCAGAAAACGCTAGGACGCTAAACGACTGAAAAAAGAATAAATTCAATACAACAATTCTTGTAATCCAAGCATAGCATGCATTTAAACGCTGACTTACAACAAACTAGATTGGTGAGTTTTAAGCAAATGGAGTAGGCTAACTATTTTTTGAAGCAATATTGAATATTGATAGAAAAATCTCAACCACCGTCTGAAGGTAGGTTTCCATTACAACAAAACACGGTCATATTATATTAGGCTCAAGATGCAATAGAAACACGTAGTTGGATAGAGCAATGCACACTGATCAGCTGATTTTTTATTTGCGTTGTTCCATACAACTACGTGTTTCTATTGCATCTTATTTCCGTGTTTTGTATTAATGGAAACCTACCTCTAGTTAACACCAGAAAACGAAAGCTTACTCTACCAAAATTATGATAATTGCGATGATCATTTATGAAAATATGATTTGTGAAGACATGATATGTGAATCAACAATCATCAAGCATCTACAGTAGATATTTTGAAGACCATTGGAAATGATTTACCAGAAATAATTTCATCACCTATTTCAATCTGTTGAAATGTTTTCACAACATCAAATGGTGTTGTCACTGTTGCTGCAATCTGTAACAAAATCCAAAAATTGAAAAATCAATATTTCAAAATTTTATAAATTGAAAAATATTGGAAATTTATAAATATCTATACAACATAAAAGATATAGAATTCGAGCAAGCATCAATAGCACGAACAGAATATTAAACACGATAAGAATTTGTAGTGAAATGATACTATAATACAAAAGTTATGAGCGATTGCTTGTTTTTCTTCCCATATTAAATTTCGTATATTTGTACTCTAATAAATAAATTAAAACTTACAGCTCCAGCAAGGCTTCCAGAAACAAAACTATTTGTGAATGTGACTCTACTTGATCCGCCACTCTGCATTGACTTCAAACTCTCATAGGAAACCCAATAGATACCTGGAAAAGAATATTTATACTTAAAAAAAAAATAAATAATAATAATAATATAATATAATAATAATAATAATATATAAAATAATAATATATATTATAATAATATAATATAATAATAAAAAATAATATCACACACTGTAATACATGAACTGGAATTTTATATTTATTTATCTATAGGCAAAAACACATCGCTAAGAAAGAACAGGCATAGCCCTTGGTATTTCCAACACGATTTTCTTTTAAATATAGTCCAAAATTTTAGGTTATGAGTCCCTACAAATTTACACATAAGTAAACACACATTTTCAATGCTACGTCGATTCATTGGTTATGGTTTATCGTGGCTAAGGTTTAGTCTGTCCAAAGAAGACATTCTGGCAAGATAGGAAAATGGCTCCAACTCAGTCAATATTGATTAAAAGAATACAAATTAGGTCTCAAATTCTAGATAAGAATGTTTCCTACAATTTCAAACTAAATTTATACTTTCTGAATCAATATTGACCGAGCTGAAGTCATTTTCCCATCTTGATACGATGTCTTCTTTGCTTGGACAGACTATAGCCATTCCATACTTACACGCACACATCTTAAGGTTGAGTGGTAGAAAGGACTTCCTAGTCCTAACTCCGCCTAATAAAGAATATTTTCATTTCATTTCATACGCAGAAATTATGCTTACTTTGTCTCAATTTATAATGTATGGAGTAAATGTTCATTGATATGATAAAATTAAGGAGGAGATTACCAAATTAAGACGGAGGAACTGAGGACAGAATAAAGTCAAAACAATAAAAATTCTGACCATTTTCTTATCAATATTGAACATAATAATTCAAAGCTAGATTTACATAATTCTTAACAAGCTATTTTCAATCCAGATGTATGTGCTAGATAAAGTTTTGTTTTCAATGAGGTAGAAATCACACAATACCACATGGTTCAAAAGCTTTTGAAAAGTTCATTACAAGAAAGGGAGCATACATTGTAAGCAAGTATGTTATAAATTTTTTTATTTAAAAAAAATGAAATCAGTACCCTTTGTATTGTAGTATTTTTTTATACTAGCTTTCCTATTCTCTTAGGAGAGCGGAACATGTAAAATTAAATTAAAAAATAGTAGAAGGGTACTATGATTTAAATTGTTATTTACTGAACTACATTGATAGTCTGTCCAAGCACAAAAGACATTGTGGATCAAAAAGTTTCCTGAGATTTGAGATCAAATTTATGATTTTTGAACCAATATCGACAGTAGAGTCACATTATCTCATTATGCCAGAATGTCTTCTTTGTTTGGAAAGACTATAGTAGACCAAGAAAAAAATGAAACATTGTAAGCAAGATTTGATCAACTTACCAGAAAATGGTACGTCTCGTAGTAGGGTGGGCCCCACTCCTTTCCACAGACCTCTCAGTCCTTCAGTCTTCATCAAACTTTGTAGGGCAATACACATTTCTATAAAAGAAAACATTTGAACCTTATTGAATGGGAAAAATTGAAGATTTGAAAAATTGCCACATAATGTGCGCGATGAGAGGATCCAAGAGGCTTCTACATGATAGGTTTCTAACTGTGCAAATGTATTTATTGAGTATGAAGAAATGAGCTTGATCTTCAAGATATTTTGAGACCACACAAACCACCAGTCGAAGTCCCAATAAAGTGATGCTTTCCAAAGAATAAAAAGAAAACTATGTGTTCTTATGTGTTACAGAGGATGCTATATCCATTCATAGATGAGCTAGCATGACAATTAAGTTGACATGCGCTTCTCACAGAAGGAATAATGCAACATAGAAAGGAATAAACTCAAAATAAGAGAACTAATGCGTGTTTTCTAATTCGATTGGGTGGGAATATTGTTGAAAATGTGGAAAACATGATCATTTAATTGTTACAGAGGATGTTGTTCTTACGTGTTACAGAGGATTCATTCATAGATGAGCTAACATGACAATTAAGTTGACATGCGCTTCTCACAGAAGGAATAATGCAACATAGAAAAGAATAAACTCAAAATAAGAGAACTAATGCATGTTTTCTCAATAGTTTGGGTGGAAATATAGTTAAAAATGAGCGTTTTATTGTTACAGACAATGCTATGCTCATAATTACATGAGCTGACACGACTGTCAGGTTGGCATGTGACTCTCAAAGCAGTGACTATGCTACAGAGCAAGGAATAAACTATGTACAGAAGGACTTATGCGTGTTTTGACACCCAATTCGGTAGGAATATTGTAGAAAATTCTGAAAAAATTATCATTCTATAGTCACAGAGGACGCTATGCACAAAATTTAATAATAAATTTAATAAGTCGGGTTCACGTGTGCCTCTCACAGTAGGGATGATGCAACATATCAAGGAATAAACTGAAAATAGAAAGACTAACTACAGTTTTCTAGTTCAATTTGGTAAAAATATATTTTAAAATGTCAAACAGTAGGTTATTTATTGTTATAGAGGATGCCTTGTTGATTATTGATAAGCTGACATGACTATCAGGTTGACATGTGCCTCTCAATGTGATGATGCTACATAGTATGGAATAAGCTGGAAATGGTAGAACTAATGCGTGTTTTTTTTTCATTTAATATGGTAGGGAGTCTGTTGAAAATGTCGTAACCATGATCATTCTATTGTCCTCTATGGTGTATTATTAGATGAGCTGACATGACCGGAAGGTTAACATGTGCCTCTCACAGCAGTGATGATGCTACAAAGCAAGAAATAAACTGAAAATGGGAGAATTCATGCGTGTTTTCTCATCTAATTGGGTGGAAATATTATCGAAAATGCCAAAAACATTAATTGAATACAGTTAAACAAGTACACAATTACCTGTATAACTGAGCCGCTTCGACTGCATCTTCGTCCTAACCAGTTCAATAGGACTCACAGTGGTGGCCGCTATTATCCTAGCAAAACAGCCCGACACCAACGGAACCCACAGCGGTTGATTCAACCGGCTAGCGCCAGAGCTGCTGTAGTACGTCCTGTACCGGTCCATGATCCTGGTTCGCAGCTGTTCGTAGGATACAAAGTAGAGTACTGTGGCCGGTACCGCTAGCACCAACGTGGGACTAAGGCCACTCCATAGCGAGAGCACGCCTTCGTTCCTAGCTATTTTCACGAATGCGTCCTGAAATATAAGATTGAAATTCTTATTATTTTATCTAATTACACATTGTTCCCGGTTGATGCTAAAATTAAAACCATCCCAACTGTATCGAAGTTAAAAGGAAATTTATTTGGTGTTTTTGTTACCTAGTAACTTTTTTTGAATCAATATTCAAAATCAAAATTTTTCTCATTTGAATTTATGTGTGATAAATTGATTCTGTGACTGACTAAAATATTTTAATTAGATTTTAAAATGTATTTTCTTACCATTGTTCCATTGAAGTGACTAGAGCTCTTGGTTGGAATGCATGGGCATATATGATCCATGAGGCCATTGCAGAATAGGAAACACTTGTTCGTAGCCAAGTTTTTTTGTTGAGTTTGAAGACGTATCTTGACCACATCCAATGGAGTAACTGAAAACAAAACGAAGAAAGTTATACGTGCGATTAATCTTATTCATCATTCTTGTTACAAAGTTTCAATTCTAATAACCTTTATTGTTTTATTTATTTTCAATTTATTATTGCGGATGATGCCCACATAAGCATTTTAGCTTGTGCGTGGGTATTCAATTCAAATTTCTTTATTCCGATTCATAAACAATACATGAACAGAATTTTGAACACATTACACAATTTCAATAGTAGAAGAAAAATATCAAAGCATACTGTAAAAAATAAATAAATAAATAAGCTGGTAATGGTATTCTATATTCATTATATAATGTATTATATATCCGCAAAAAATTGATGAATCAGAATAATATACTACTTGCTGTAAGAAAGATGCTTATCGTGTGCAAGTAGGTGTGTTTACTTAAGCTTTTTATTATTCAGTTGATTGAAAGAGCTAGAGGAAAAAAAATTGTTTGTAATAAAATATTGTATGGGAAAAAGGGAAAATAATTGCACACACACTCACACATTCACTCACCTTCCATGCCTTTCCAATTTTGAACCTTTAAACTTTTTAATAAATAATTTCCACTACTATGATAGTGTACAGACTAGGTAACAAGAGCAAACATATTCTCCAGACAATTTGGCATAATATCTTTAAGCCATCTAAGAATACAAGACTTGAAAATTTTTCTATTTGCAACTCTCCTTGCCTCAATAGGTATGTTGTTGAAAAACTTTGGGCCAAGAAAAACGAAAGACTTCTGGAAACAGGTGGTATATGACTTGGGAAGCCTTAGCATATCAGTTGTAACTCTCCTAGTTTGATAGCCAAGTCTATCCCTGAACAGTGCATCACCACTGTTTCCAGACATTACGAAAAACAGGTATAATACTTTGAAAACATATATGTATCTTAGAGGCATACATTTGAGTCCTTAGAACAAGGGAAAAGAATGTTCATATGTACCTGTTTTTTAACTGCTCTAACAATAGATTTTTGAATGGTTATGAGTGGTCTCAAGTGTGAAACATATGTGGAGCCCCAACAACTTATGCCATAATTTAATTTGGAATCAACAAGGGCAAAGTATAACTCTCTTAGAATGGAAATTGAAAGAATCTTATTAAAAAAAAGAATTTTCTCAGTATGAGTAACATATAATTTTTTATATTCCGTATGTGTTGGGACCAGGTAAGCTTCTCATCAATTGTAACACCCAGATATTTGATGGAATCAATCTGCATAACAACGTCACAGTTACAATTATTAATTCGTCTACAGTTATCATGAAATCTCAATTCAGATGGTAGATTCCAGGTTGATGACAGAGTGAACAGTATATATTTGGTCTTTGACAAGTTGAGATTTAAATTATTATATTTGAACCACAGTAATAACTTATTCATATCATTCTGCATCATATTCTTCAAGTGGAGACCATCCAAACCACAAAAAGCAAAGGCAGTGTCATCTGCAAATGACACAGGCACACCACAGTAATTAGATGAAAAAAGGTCATTGATGAACACAAGAAATAGGATTGGCCCAAGGACTGATCCTTGTGGTACACCACAATTCACTTCCTGGACTCTGCTCTTCACACTTACAATGGCTACATACTGCATCCTTTCTTCCAGATAGGATGAAAACCACTTATGATCTATACCTCTGATACCAGCATTATATAGCTTGTCCAGCAGAATTGAATGGCTCACTGTGTCAAATGCTTTTTTTATATCCAGGAATAATCCTGCAACACAGTGCGCTGGTCTGGAGTTGATGCCAGAGTATATAGCTGCCATGAAAGTATGAAGAGCCATCTCCATATTCATCAACTCACAAAAACCAAATTGATTTTTATAGAAAAAATTATATGAGTTGAGAAAATCAAGGATTCGTTTTCTCATTACTTTTTCCAACAGCTTGGAAAAAAATTGAGAGTAGGGATATAGGTCTCTAATTGTTTAATTTTGAGGTAATGGATAATGAATGTGAAAGTGATTGATGAGGTGAAAAACAGCCATGCCATGCCTACTGGGTCTCGAACCCTGACCAGCGACAGTGCCAGCGGACTGAAGACTGCTCCAACCGGGCCGGCAAGTAATACTAATGTTAAAATCGCTTCCCCTGTGGTTCGAGCCCAACTGAGGGTGCTTCAGTAGGGGAGGGAACCACCTGAGTAGGTCCATTCATCTCTTATTATCATTCTTCCCATTACACAAGCTTGGACCAAAGAGCTCAGAGAAAAACTTAGTTGATACAGTTCGGTCGAAAAACGACATTCTGACAAGATGAGGAAATTACTCAGCTCGGTCAGAATTGGTTCAAAAATTATAAATTTGATCTCTTTGTAGGAAAAATTCTACTCTTAGATTTTAGATCAAATTCATAATTTAGAAACTAGATTCACCAAGATGGAGTCATTTTCCCATCTTGACAAAATGTCTTCTTTGCTCAACCAGACTATACTTGATATTCTTCAATCGCGCCAGATATCCTTCAGTTTGTCTAGTTCACTTGTAGATGCTTGTCTCCTCTGTGGAGAAACAATTAGGCCTATACATGTTTTCACATAAAGTGGAAACTGGATGTAACTTATGCGTTTTCTTCCTAAGCTTTAATATGATTGCAATAAACAACAGCTCTGCCATCTCAACGAGAGTCAAGCGCACCCAGTCTGCAGATGAGCCCCTGAAAATCACTGTCATCTGCAAAAAGAACCGAAACCTGGTTGCTAAAATATGAACAACAGCTTTGGGAGTTCATGATTGACAATTTCCGGTTTGAAGTAGCCCCACCTAGTTACAATGCCTTTCTTCTGTTCTTTAGGTGAGATATTACTATCCCGATGTGTGCCACCAAGCCATAATTCTGAACTCAGAGTTATGGCTCTGAAGCTAGCTAAGCAGAGATTCATGGGACACAATCAAAGGCCTGTTAGCATATTTTCAGGGAAAGAGAATCCCTATCCCCACTATATCACTCTATATCCTGAAGGTTAGCAAGGACTAGCCTTGGTAAGGGTCTAACTTAGTTCTGCATCCATTCTGTGAAAAGGAAGCCGGTTGATGACCTTCAAAAGACTAACAGTAGATGCTTCATTTTCTAATAAAGTTGAAAAAACTAGCACTGAAAAGAGTGAATTGCAGTTGCAAGATTACCTACTAGGATTTCATAATATCACTCAACATTGAGAATGCTCCTATTCTAATACCATAACTTATGTGAGAACTTGGTGTGATGATCATTCCAGACTCAAGTTTTATTGATTCTCAGGTTAATGATTAAGTTATAATTGAGTAATGCCAATTTATAATTCAAATAAAATTAGACATAAAACTTACCTATTACAGAAGTAAAGAGTGCACCAGTGCATGCAGCAAGCGTCTGTTGTGTCGGAGTTATCCTGAATTTAGGATCGTCCGATTTCATATTGTCTCCATTGGAGGACATAGTTAGAAGTTTAATTGATTTTTGGAATTGAATGATAAATAGAAAGAATCTTCAATAATACTTCGTACAAAAAATGGTCATATCCTAACCTATAAGTTGCACAAATCAAATATTGGCCCAACAAAAAAAGTTTGTATCTTGATATTGAGAACGATTGTTCTCATGATAATATAAAAAACAACCTTCTGTGTTATTTCAAATATAAACCTCAAAACTCGATTGATATAAAAATATAGAGAGAAAAGAATGAAATTGATAAAACTTGAAATACAACATTATTTTTGCCGGAGCAACAAGAACAACAGCGACAGAACAGCTGATCCAAAAGATCTGTGGAACAAGCCCAGAGAGATGACCTTGAAGTTACGTAATAAATAACTCGAAAAAACACAAATAATTATACATGATCACGTAATAAGAAACAAGAAATTATAGAACCGCCCTTACTTGAAGAGAAAGGGAAACATAAAAGGTTTCA
This sequence comes from Sogatella furcifera, assembly GCA_017141385.1. Taxonomy (NCBI): domain Eukaryota; kingdom Metazoa; phylum Arthropoda; class Insecta; order Hemiptera; family Delphacidae; genus Sogatella; species Sogatella furcifera. The sequence goes on from CM029554.1 coordinate 6,406,104, forward strand.
AGCATGAAAAAATGTTGAAAATAAGTTGTTGCGGTTCAATCAGCTGTTTCCCAATTTTGCCGTAGCAGCTGTAGCCTAAAAAATTAAAATCATTTATTGGATGTCTTGTCGTCTGTCACATCTTACCTCTTGGAAAACATTTCAGAAACATCATTATTGGTTGTTCTGTGTAAAATCTATTCATTTCTGAGTTGATATGAATATCGACCTCATAATACTATTTTTTATTTAACTCATTGAATATCAATTTATTATTTAATTTGTGTTGTAATTAATTTAAGAGATTACAAAGATGTGCGGAGGATTCACATGTACAAAAAACACCTTAACGGCGCTGAATGTTTTATACATTGTAAGTACCTAGTTGAAGCTGTAACCTTGTTCAGAGTTACTATAAAAATATAATTTGGTTCACTGATTCAACTGAAATCATTCACATTATGCAAGCTCTTGAGACATGCTCATGCCACTCATATCCTCATGTTAGAATATTGAATGGAATTTTATTCCTTCTCTTAGAGCTCGAATAGTTTGAGAGTCCTAAGTTAATTATTCATTTTATAAGGTAAGTTATTGATTCATCATTCAAAGCCTATTTTTCTCTGTAATCGGCGTCAAGTATGAGCTTACAGTCAGTGAATTTACACTGATTGCTAATGTAACAACCCCACACATTGATTCTCTAAAAATCAACGTTGATTTGAAACATTCAAAATTCTGCTTTGTTCTAGTCTGCCTAAAAACTATTTTTGACTAGAAAGATCAACCCCTAGATATTAAACAGCTGTCTACTTTTCCACATTGCTCATCAACTCTTCCTGCCAATTCAGTTTTTTTATACATGACCAGCACTTGCTTCATAGATTGCGTCAGTAGATCAACCTTCATTTATAAAACTCAAGATCAAGATGGGTGTCAGTTGAAGTGAACTTAAAAAAACATTGCTTTTTCATTCGGGGAGTAAAGTGGGAGGTTTACCCGAAGCTTTGCCTGAAGCACCCTGTCAAATACATTCTCTTCATACACACGGAAATACAATGCTGGCATCCTGTTAAAATTCATCAGTACACGGGTAGAGAAACTACTGTTACTGTTTGAGTCTTGCATGAGGCAGATAAATGTAATCTCGTCTTCTAGTCCTTGTGTTGTGGTTATGCATATCCTCTTTGAAGATGGATATGCTGGCCTCAACAGTAACGGGAAGCTGAACAGATACCGGCTTTACACAGTCTCCTGAAGATGGGCGCGCAATGTTCCAGCCAATGAGAAGCAGTGATGTTCCGGAGGACCTTATTTTGCTAGATTAGGATCCTTCTTCAGCCATTCGTGATAACCTCATAGCACAATACCAGAATTGATATGGCTGTGGAAGAAGCTATGATAATACTAGATACTCCAGAAAGTCCGATCCCACTAGATTTTAAAAAATGCAATCATACGATAGTGGAAACCAAGTTAAAGAGCAAACATGACTTCACAATTTTCACATCAGATAGATTACTCTCGACAATCAATTGTAAATCATGTCAACATGCTGCTTCAATGTTAGTGTGGCATTGGCATCCATCACGAACACGAGCAGCTTGATACTAGGCCTACAGTCACTAAAAGTTGGTGGATTTCACCGCAGAATGCAGAGAAGATGCTAAGTCCTCCTCTCATTCATTGAAAGCCTTTTCAATGAACAACTCAACCACTCGAATATAAATTAATTTATTCCATTATCATCAGATTAGATAGATTAGCCGTCACTTGATATCCTTCCATCTCATTACTTCATCTGCTTGACTTATTTAAAGTTGAATTCAAGTAGGAATTAATATTCCCCTATACTCGTATTTAACAAATCAGCTAGTAATTTTCTATTGCACCATCACATCTAAATAATTTCATCGTGTTTCAGCTCGTCGGATTCATTCTGATATCGGTTGCTGTTTATGGAAGAGAGTCAGCATTGGGAACTAATCTTCCCATCATAAGTGGCATAATGACTTGCGGAGTTTTCCTGATTCTAGTATCCATTCTTGGATTATTCGGAGCCATCAAACACAATCAAGTCATGCTGTTTTTTGTATCCTTTTCCAAACAAATATAAAGAAACTACTCAATTTGAAGGAAATGAAATTGCAATGCAATTCTACTTTAGGTGTAGCTTTACATCATACTTACCGTACTTATTTCTGAATTCAAGTAAATTTGAATACTACTTATATAGGCATCATCCACAGCAAAAAAAAAATTGATAATGTTGTTACTCTACTATATAGTGTTAATGTTTCAGCTTTTACTTGTAGTTAGTAGGCTACTTTGTACTGTATATTAATTGTTTCATTTAGAGATAGTCAAATTGAAATTAATTATTAGAATGAATTGTGCCCAATTGGAAATAAGTATTTTGAGTGTTAGTTTTAAGATTAGGAATCCATCAATTTAATTTTAAAAATTTTCTCGTAGGCTATAATGTTTCAATCTCTGAATGACATTTTCGATTTATTGTACAATTCTTAAGCCAATCAAAAAATATCTAATCACTACAGTACAGATACAAGATTTGGAAGTATTCAAAATAAGCTAAAAATTATTGTTATTGATTCCTGACTTGCTTTCTAATAGTACATGATCATTCTGTTCATGTTATTCGTGGTTCAGTTTGGAATTGCCTGTGCGTGCCTGGGAGTTGACATGAAAGAACAGGAGAAAATCGCTGAAGAGGTAAGTTTAAATAAGTGAATTAAGTGAAATGTCAGATACATTCCAAATAAAGACTTCATTGGAGCTCTATTCAGTCACCAACTCACCATCAGTTAGTTACTTTTCAAATTAATCTACTTTGAAAACTCAATAATTTTTCATTGAACTTCTATAATTAATTCAAAGGAGCTATATGAATAACTTAGTATGTACTGGTAGGCCTACTGAAGATGAAGGCCTACGCTCTCAATTTCATGGCAAAAACTCAAAGCAAATTATTATAATTCATTAAAAAATTCAATGAAACTGTATTAAAAGTACCGTTAAGCCTACTGAAGACTTCCACTACGGCAAATATTGACAACATAACTAAATGGTACTAGGAGATTTGTTTAATGAATACATTTTCTTATGTCCTATCCGATTATTTTTAGGACTTAAGGGTCATGTGTAAGAGGAGGTAGGCAGCGCACTACCTTCGACCTTCCATATAAAATGAAGGCAGTATTTCTATTATGTTTGAGGTATCATTTCTAAGTATTTATAATATTTTCTTGAAATTCAGGGTTGGAAAACGGTGAGCATGAGCGTGAAATCAAAAGTACAGAAGGCATTCAGCTGTTGTGGATTCGACAATTACGAGCACAATGCTACTGATCCCATGGGCCATCCAGAATGCATTTCAGATGTGAGTAACAATATTTTTTTTTTCATTTACATGATTACAATAATACAATAAAAGGAATGAAAAAAGGCGTAAAGTAATAAAATTCACATATTTTGATTCCATTTTTCTCTTCTTGCATAGCTGTTACAATAAATGAAGGCGGTTTCATCTGTTCCTTGTACTAGTTACCAGAATATTCGTAACTCTTCTCTAGTCAGCTGGTACGGTACATTTATACAAACTAATTGCAGACAACATCAGCTGTTGAAATACACAAGGAACAGACGAATTCCCCCTAATTTTTTGCTACAACTGTAGCTACTAATAAAATTTGTAGTGTTTGAATTGAAAGTGTAGTATTTGAATGTGTAGTATCTTTGATATTGAGTAATTATAATTTATTAAACTATAAACTGAAAAGTTACATCACAGCAGTACAGAAGTGAAGTCGTAGGACTACATTTCTCATTGGACTATGAACTCAACTCTGAGGAAATGTTCTTAGTATTTATTACACATTAAAGGTTCATATCAATAAAAGATATTAACTTACAGCTAAAAGCTTACATGCTCACAACGCACAGCTTTGTCTGCTATTAACCATCATGAACTGTTCAAATATGATTTATTAATTATTATTTTCTGTCTCATGGTTTTAATATTGATTTCATTACAATTTTCAGCCGGTCTGCTGCGACTCAAAAACAGGCAGCCTGTGTGTTTGTCCACCCTGTATGAGCAAACTGCAAAGCACCATTGATTATGCATTCAAACTGTGTGGAGGGATTGGACTTTTCTACAGCTTTACTGAGGTAAACAATTTTCCAATCCCAAGCATTCCAAGTTGGAAGAGAATGATTGAAAATTGAGTAAACTCTGTTTTTAATGAGTAAAAAAATGCTCTGATCTCAATCATTTCAATTTGAGAAATGTGAGATAATATTTGTTAAGTATTTGTCAAGGTGATATTGTGTTACTCTTTGAGTAGTTGTGAAATTGATATTGTGGTACTTATCCATAATAAATGAAAAGACAAGATGTTGTCAAACCGCTGATTTATTAGAAAATCGAGATTCCGGTTTCGGTTGTTACACCATTATCAATCTCTGGAAAACTAAAACTTAACGGGACCAATAGGGACTAAGCGTCGACCAATAGCGGTGCTTCACAGTTAGTATAAATACTGCTGCTCTGTCCGTTAAAATTTAGTTTACCAGAGATTGATAATGGTGTAACAACCGAAACCGGTATCTCGATTTTCTAATAAATCAGTGATATGACAACATATTGTCTTTTCATTCATGATATTTTTTTATTTTGTATGATGTTTTTATGAAGTGAAAATTGTGTGAAGTGAAAGTGTGTAAGAAGTAACATAACCTGAATTTGGACATTTTAATCAAAATTGGTGTAGAAGATGTTTTGGGCTAACGCCTGTTTTTTCTCTCCTTTACTGTATCATTTTGATGAAATAAATAAATATTGTGTTAGTTATCCATATTGAATTAAAAGACTAGACAGTCAAATCAGTGGATTTACAATATCTTGTCTGTTCATTTAATTGAGATAATATGATTGAAAATTGAGAAAATATTGTTTTTATCAAGAATGCTTTATCTATAATTATATTTGATTCAAATATGATTACTTGGAGCACAAAAATCCAATCGAATTCTTCCTCTGTTGAATGCCATCTAACAGAACACCATGTCGAACGATCCTGTTATCAATACAATAATGTTCTTGATTTGAATGTTCTTAAGTTGTATTTTTGTCGCAGCTTAAATGGAGGTAGGTCTCCATTACTATAAAATTCTGGCACATGTAGGGCACAAGATGCAACCGAAACACGTAGTTGTAGACAGAAACACTCACTGGTTGGCTAATTTTTCATCTTCGTTGCTCTTTACAACTACGTGTTTCTATTGCACTTTGTTCCCGACATGTACCCGTGTTTTATTGTAATGGAAACCTACTTTATGTCAGTATTTCTCCTTGTATATATTATTGACTCATTCAACAAGAAAATGATGAAAAAATAAAAATTAAGACTTCAAGGAGTCTTAAATTCAAATTCAAATTAAGGAGTCAGTAACTTATCACATCATTCATGCATAATACACAATTAAAATTAAAATTTAGGAGTCAGTAACTTATCATATCACATCATTCATGCATAATACACAATTAGAATAATGATGAAGGTCTAAAAACAGGCATAGTCCTCAATATTTCGATCCCAGTTTTGCTCAAACTTATAGCTAACAAATGTGCTATGAAAGCTCTGGAAACGATTTGACGAAAACCGCAAGCAAAATTCTTATCTTCAACTTTTACCCAACTAAAATTATTAGGTCGGTCGAATTTAGTTTATCGCTTTGATAATAGCTGTAGTTTCCTGTCCTAGTTGCAATTGAACTAAGCTAAGTTCTGCTAGGGCAATGATCTCATGGATTATTGGAAACGTATTATCAGAATCGGTGTGCATTCTTTCCTTGAATTGGATCTAACAAGAAATTCATTTTCCATTGACTCGCAATCAATTCATTATTTTGTTAGCATACGATTTAACGTTTCAATTAGAAATTTCTAATTGAATATTTCTAGTTTGCTTAATTTGTTTCATATTCTCATCTTAGTTTACAATAATCATGGTAAAAAAAATAATTTGAATTTTCCCTTTCATCAAATTAAACCTGAGATTCATTCTCCATTGACTTACAATCAATTCATTATTTTTTTACTGTACGATGGAACGTTTTAATTGGACTAGAATATTATTTCTAGTTTTCTCAACTTGTTTCTGTGCATATCATCCCAGTTTACAATAATTATAGTCCACATTACTGGATTTTCGTAAATTTTTGCTATTTTAGCTGGATCAGGCCTATGACTAATAATGTGTACGGTACTTTATTATATTGTTGTATAACTTTGTTGTAAAAAAGTTGTATCTTGGAATGTATTTTAATGCTAGCTATAGTTCGATCGTGCTCAGAAGAGACGCCGTCATAATAGTGGTGTACTGAAATGGCGTCTCTTCTCAACGTGAGCGGACTATATTATGAATCATAGTAGTCAAGACTACCAGAAAAAGGTAGTGAAAACTTGACATATTTATATTTCTGGTAAGAAATATTACAGTAGATATCATTATTCATTTAACCCTTATGGAAAAAATGAAATTATATGCAAAGAACTAATTATTATAATTAACACTAATATAGTATTGAAAAAAATCAAATTAGGATTACTAGAAATTCAGAAATTGCATTCACTACAGAGCAACATCGAGCTTCTTAGAGCTTTTAGGTCGAACTTTTTCTATCATTGAATCTATACTCAATTAAAACCTTACCGTGCACCATACAGTCTCATGGCAATGTGTTTTCTTATGTAAATAATAGCGTACTGTTGCCATTTATGAAATTGAATTAGCTTATTGCTCAGTAATCACATCAAATTGACCTCCGCTCTCTCTCACACAAATCACAAATCTGGCACAATTTACTTCATACGCGCAATGTTTTATGGTAAGGTTTGAATTGAGTTAACTTGTTCTACCAAAATCCATAGGCCTATAGGACTGTTTCTTGCAACTGAAATAAATTTGCTATCATACTCGTAGAGTTAGTTAGATAATAGTTATCAAGAATTCTGCTTAATCATTCTTCAAACTGTAAACAGCAGCTGTGCCGGCGTTGGTAATTCAACAATTTTTTACAATTCATTTTATTTTATTAGTTCATTTTAATTATTTTTCATTTTCCTTCCTTCTAGTTTGTTGGTGTATGGCTGACAGTCAGATATCGCAATCAAAAGGACCCTCGTGCAAATCCGAGTGCTTTTCTCTAACTTTTGAACCATGGAAGAGGTGAGTGAGTAATTCAAAAGGTTTGCTCAGAATAAAATCAAATGTTGAATGTTTATGGTGAAATAAAGAGTTTGTATGTGGGACACTAACAGCATGCTATGGGACTAATGGTTAATAATTACTCTTTGATAAATAATTAGTGATTCAATCTGTGATTTGATAGATAATCCGTGTTTTTTAATTTGTTCCACTACTAAGATTCAGTCTGCGTTTACACTAGTGAAGCTGACACACCAAAAAGTTAGGCGGCTTCGTCTGCCCCTTCTGCACTCCAACAGCTGCTCTTGTCAATTAGTTTTCATTCAGCTGGACCTGTAATGGTGATGTTTTTAAAATCAAAAGAGACAATAGATGCTTTACATTAGCTGTTTGTAGGTCACATCACGTAAAAGAGACAGACGAAACCGCTTAACTTTTTGGCGTCAGCTATAACATCTGTGTTCAAGGTTCAATCTCCATTCAAAAAAATAGAAGTCCGTAACATTTTATGTAAAATACGATAATAAAACGTTGTAAAAAAGGGTCGATATGATACCTTTCCAAGATGAGCTAAGAATATGATACATGATAGAGCCAAAATGTCTTTGACTTGATCCGAGTTGAAAAATTTATTTTCGCCACACTGGTATGAAATGAACTGTTTTACATGCATCATACGGAGGCCGAAAACTCTTGTTTTCAGGCGAGGTCGCCAGCAACTCGCCGGGAAAATGCCTTTTTCGGCCCTAGGGTGGTAAAATAACCTTGAATTTAAGCTGACTGAAGGTCGTTGTCGATTTAAAGGTTGGTCGATCAATAGGTAGCATCCCGGTTTGATTGCATCAAATGTCAGCTGTTTCGCGAGTCGATGTCGACTTATTGGTATTACGATGTAAAGGTGGTAGTCTCTCATCTGTTATTTTGATTGGTGAGATCCCTTGTCAAGAGAACTGAACGTTGAAAGTTTTCACATCAATCAGTAGTTGAACAATAAAGGAAAACTGCTTCAATAACTGATACTTCAACTTTGATAAGATTAAAAATGTTTGTATTGATTAACTATTGAATAATGATGAACGTGAAATCCTTTTTTGAATAAAATTATTGTTGTCAGACTTTATGCTACTTTGTCTAGCAGGTTGGCCAGCGCCATCTAGCGGGTGATAATGCAACTAGACTAAGCTTTTCTGTTAGCCAATATCAGTCGAAAATTAACAACTTTGAATTGATATTGTACAATTTAGGATGATCGTACAAAAATTATCTTGGGCTTAAACGTTTCTGGACTAAGAAAATCGAATACACTGATAGTTATAAAGTAATATTCAGTCAGTGAACCAATAAACTATTGACGTGAAGTTTCAATAGCAAGCAGATGGTACCTACTCCAAATTCAGTATAGGCGAAGATAGCATAATAAGGTTACTGGTCTAGCTGTTCTTGGAACTGATTAACTAATTTTTTATTTTGTTTTCTTCGCATTGATGTTGTGTGCCGAAAAATAAAGTTCAACACCATGGGTCGAAAATGTAATATTCCGTCTCTCAATCTTTTCTAGTCCTCGGCCTACGGCCTGGGACTTGAAAACCGATTTCGAGCCGGTAAACGTACATTTTCGGCCCTAGGTACGAAATATACTATTATTTTCAATATAATATTATTACCTAATATTCTCGCTTTAGGTGCCTAATACGAGCTCAAGAAGTGTAAGGCAGTTTCAAGGATATTGTTTTATTCGTACCCGTGAACACCATCAAATAGTTGTGCTCTTGATGCTTTCAACATTCTCTAACATAGTTACTATTGTGCTCCATTTCGATTTGCTTGTGATTTTGTTATCCTTCCTCTCAATTCACATTTTCTCTCATTCAATAATTATCAGTTTTATTATGGCAACTCGAATATATTCTATTGTGTCGTTGATCGTTTGTTTTAGTATCTTTTCTCCATTTTTGCTGTGTCAATCCCCCATTTTCTTAAATTTGTATTCAGCCTTTTCACCCCTGTCGTTTATTGGTTGTCTGTTTCTATTCTTCTGTTCCCATTCGATCCTCGTCTTTTCTTTTTAGTTTTTGAATCTTTCTTTGTCATTCATTTTATTGACTTCACACTCTGTCCTTTCAACTTGAAAAGTTTTTATGTTTGTTCAACTCTATGGTGACTTCCACTTATTTTCTCTTATAGCCAATTAAATTGACATAACATATAATATAAAATAGATTATGAAATATACAACAATTTAAAATGAATTCATTCAATATAAAGTTTGAAACTATAATCACAAACACTGCTTAATACAGAATCCAAAAAGTTTGGTTATGCCTACTCCATATTGAACTTGAAATATTTTAGTAACACAATTATTATTTCAATAATTCTAGGTAACTTACCTACTTCCTCTACAATCGGAGAGCAACAATCAGCAATCTGCAGTTGAAATCATCAGAAAAAGGCTAAAATATTATAAATAGAATATCCTGGTTTTCGATTCTTAGCTCCTATTAGCATCATGAAGTAAATACAGTTTATTCTTGCAAAAGGCTAGCTGGAATTTAGAATCACGTAGATAAGTGTGAATAATGGAATAAGATGATGAGAATAGATTAATTTTTATCTTCTATTTTTTGAACTTAGCTGTATTAGTTACCGAAAATATCACTGTATTTTGAAAAGTATTCTAGTAGCATTTTTGGTGTCGTGTAACATTTAATAAACCTAGAATTGTGATGTATAAAAACACATTTTAAAATCAACAATTTATTGAAGAAATCTAGTCTTATCCAAGTTCTATATTTATAGAAACTGTAATAGAAGTTTTCTAAAGAACGTGATATCCTTCTTGAAATTAATTTCTCTACAACATTTTACTGCAGTGTTAGGGTTTGCAGTGTTATTACTTACACAGTCACACTTTATATACCTTGAAAAATAGTAAATCTGTAGCATATGGTGGTATCTCAAATAATTTTCCGAAATCGTATTGACTGTATCTTATCTTGCTAGTTGAATAAATATTGCATTATTGATTAATTATACAGCAATAATTTCCCAATTTCTCTAGAATTTTGTTTTGTTCTGGAGTATGCAGTAGGTTGAATGTTCTGTTTGAATCAATTTCAATCGGACTTTCAAAAATACTCCTTATAAGTTTTATCCCGAGATCTGAATTTTTTTCAAATGGTCATTCCTTTCCCTAAAAAATGTTGTAAAAGTGTAAAATAAAGTCATTTACCTATCATACCAACTTTCCAGTTTGTTGGTCATTATTTACTTTGAGATACTACAATATCGGATGTTTTCTTAGCGTTATTGTATTATTCTAGTCATGTTTCCAAACAATTCTAGTCCGTTTTCCAGTCGTTTAGTAAACGTTCCAATAGTTAATTAACTAGAGTTTACTAAGAAATATCATTAGTAAACTCATACTGACTACTTGAGTTCTCCGTTCACAAAGTGTATGTTTTATCAAAATATAAAAAGTGCAAAATAATATCAAACCCTCAATAACAATATCAAAACCTAGTATTTCCATGACAATACTGTACTTAATTTGAAATTTATATTTAAATTTATTCTAAATTTATATTTAAATTTAGATGATAAGAAATATTATATTTGTTAATTGGAGCAAAAATGTCTTGTGAAAGCCTTCATTTCTGTACAGAATAAAGCTGGATATTATTTTAATTGAATTATTTTTTAACTAGTAATATTAATAGAATGAATCTCATTATTTCTTTCAAAAGATTATACTGTATCATGTTTTTGTAGTTCAACTGCAAAAAGTTTTTCTTTACAATCTTTGTAAATTCTCATTACCTACTATTTTCATGTGTGGGGTGTAACAATTATGTTGCAGGACTCTAACAAGTATGTAGCAGGATTCTAACAAGTATGTAGCAGGATTCTAACAAGTTTGTATTGAGGCTCTAACAACTATGTAACGATCCACAAATGTTCAAGCTCTTTTTAAACTTTTTTGAAAATTGTCTCAGCCTCAAAATATATGAACTTGTTCAGCGACTTTGATTAATTGTAAAAGACAATGGCTTGTTCTATTTGAATGCGTAAATATTTGTATTACATTTTGAAAAATTAATAATAATTTTGCGTTTTCAAGTACCCCTATCAAGTTCCAATCTAAGTTAATACTGTAGCTCTTTCAACCCCGATGTAATCAATTTGATTCATTTATTATTTGATAGTAATTCAAGCAATTGCATATAACTACAATCAATAATTTAATGCAAAATTATTATGTTATCATATTATTATTTCAATCAATCAATTCTGAAGCCTTCAATTCTGTAATACAGTAATAATATGACTAGTCATACCTCTAACATTTTATACTAACTGTGGTTAATGGAAATGTAACAATATACTGTATATTAGTAATAGTGTGAGTTGATGTGTTTTATTTTGAATGCATTATGGTTCTTGTCATAAAATAATTATGTAGAGCTTGTGAATGATTTGATGAGTAAAGTGTTGCATTTATTGAAAAATTGTTTTTCGTTTATTGGCGTCTTTCATATTTCACTTGGAGGTAACTCACTTCATTTTATAAGTGACTATAACTGGGGACTGTTTTATTCAAATTTAGAACACCTGTAACTGTAATACAGGATAAAGTTTGTGCCCACTGAACCTGTAATAACATACTATGAATTTATGTATGAGTATGTAATTATTATGATGTGCTTTAGTGTCATATCACATCATCACATGTGATATATGTGTCATATCCAAGGAGGTTCCTCCTTGGTCATATCATGTAGGGTAATATTTCTTTTAATGTATGACTGCTTCTTTTCTGTTTTGAAATTTTAAAAATGTATAAAACTTGCCCTTAAGCTCATTTTTGTGATCATATTAGTGTTACAATAATAGATGGGAGAGATACAAATTTATGAAGAACTAAATAATGAACCATTAATAACTCAGTAAATAAAATGATAAAATCGAATTTCAGTTCTATAAAAAATCAACTAGCCTATCAAATATCAAATATATTATGTATCAACTAAATGAATACATAATTTTTTAATAAAATCATTGAACCGTGTGAGTGCTACTCCTATCAAAACTTAATGATTGATTACATTCCAATTAGGGAACTTAACATTTCTTTCAATCAGTTTGTTTTTCATTCAAAATGAGTAAAAGATCTCATAATCAATAGCTCTCGTTAGATTATTATGTAATTGGGAAATGGTTAACTTGTATTACGTTGGTGGGCAGAGTTTTTTCATAACAATTAATTGTAACAGTATTGTTTACTATAATGAGTTGTGTTTTGCTTTGTTTTTTATCAGGAAGATTTTTCAGAAATATGCGGAACTAGGATGCAGGCTAAATGATTCAATTGGCAAATTAATATTTTTATTTCTGATGTTGGTCCCCATACAAAGTCAATGTTTCATATTATATTGAACTGTTATTCACTTTTGTTCAAACTTGCAATGGTTGGAGGTAGGAGAAAATGATGTTGAATAACTTTAATTTCTAATGAAATTTCTATACCTGTATAGAACTTCATCTTAGATTATACTGATATTTGATATGATGATATCAGTAGAATGGTAGAATCTAAAAAGAAGTTCTATATAGCTTAGTGAGGGTATAATTTCCTATAAAGCACATACTAAGTTGAATTTACCTTTGTTTTGCAAACTTGAGTTTTCATTTTGAATGACATTGATTATTGTTCATCATGTAACAAGCCAAAACTCATTTAGCTGAAAATATTGCTTATTGAATATCAATATCAATTCAGCTCTGAAATGTTGTTGGTGGAACAATGATTATTATGCTCCCTATTTCAAAATCAAATTAAAGCCTTCCTATTTGAATTCTCATGAGTTTAATAAGCTTAAGTTTCCTTTGCGTTCAAGATATTTATAATATCGTTTTTTTTTTAATTTCCAGCATCCCGTCCTGTTAAGATGTCTGAGTTCTTCAAGAAGCTCAAATCCTAGGAGCTTTCTTGGCATACCGTTTTGCTGTATGAAAAATTTTCCGGGCGTTTTCATTTTGGTATGTTTTGCTTTTCAGTTTTTAAAACTAATTTTATTTTTTTAGATTATTAATCTCTCATTAATCTTTTGAAGAATTTCTTTTGTTATATAACATTCTGTATTCAGAAGATTCCTCTATAATTTATTACCTAATAAAGGTAGGTTTACATTACTACAAAACATGGGCACAAGATTCAATAGGAACACGTTGTTCTATGGAGCAACGCGAATCAAAAACCAGCTGACCTGTCTGCGTTGCTCTATACCACTATGAGTTTCTGTTACACCTTGTGGCCGAAATTTTCCACTGGCGGCTCGTACCCTCGAAACAGGTGAAGTGCTGTTCAGTAAAAAGATACGGGCACTTCACCTGTTTCGAGGGTACGAGCCGCCAGTGGAAAATTTCGGCCACAAGGTGTAACAGAAACTCGTATTGGTATAGAGCAACGCAAACAGGTCAGCTGGTTTTTGATTAGCGTTGCTCCATAGAACAACGTGTTCCTATTGAATCTTGTGCCCATGTTTTGTAGTAATGTAAACCTACCCTAAGCAACCTCATTCCTATAACTTTTTCTACTTAATTCATTCATATAAACCAAGATAATTTTTACATTTTTCTAGAAAATTTATTTTTTGAGTAAATTATCATAATTTACTTGTATTTATGCTTTACTAAACAATTCACTTATTTGTTCCTCTTTCAACAATTCTTCATTTATTGTACAATCAATTCTTTTTAAATCTTCCCCATGACAAATAAACACTTGATTCAAATCAACCGTTAACGTTTTTCTGACTCATTCAATCATATCGCAAATTTTAATCTCAGAACTGTTCTTGGAACCAGAATGTAACCAAATAAGTCGATATGGAAACTACCCGTGGAAGCTATCATTAAAAATCATGCCATTATTCATTTCAACTCATAAATGCATATTAATTAGAGCTTTTATCAAATCATATAGTTGACAAGGTATTGACGTGGCATTTCAGGAAAATCTGGATGATGCAATAATATCTATGTGTTGCGTTTAGTGTATGCTAAACCTTATCAATGCATTATCAGATTTCATAATTGTATTACTTAGTTTCTCCTTTTGACATTGAATGAATCCTAAAGATCAGTTATAGATCACCTAGGTCCTATAGGTCAGCTATGTAACTCATCTATAATACTAGAGATTATACTCAATAGTCGATTAATGAGCAATCTTTTAAAAACCCAGACGAACTCTTGAATGTCTACACAACTAACTTTTTCTCGAAATGCATGAATTTTAATAAAACATTTTTCTTACAATTTATATACTTTGCCAATTTTAGGGAAACTCTTAGTGATGTGAGAGTTGTGAAAATGGCAAAATTCTTATCTTAAAATCTATTTAATAGCTAACCGATGATAGGTACATTTTTCAATATAGGCTATCATACAAAGAACTCGAATAGTTTTGTGTTTTTTATTTATTGGTATAGGCCTACCTCTGTTTCCATTTGAATATTGCAAATTAATGCACAATGTTTCAATGTCGCTTTAAAATATATAGTCTACTGACAGTCTTTCACTACATTTGTTTACGTAACACTAATTGTTCACAATATAATAAATACTCCAAAGTATAGAGACTGTATAATCAGACTGATTATAAAGTCTTTATACTCCAAAGTATTCTGCTGTCATATTACTAGTCTGTCAATGCTCTGTCAGTCTTGTGGTCACCGTTTCTAATCATTGCGCTACATGAAGTTCTCATCTGAATATACAAAAAAATATAATTATTAGTTGGAAAGTAGTTGTGAGAAAATAAACTTATGTTCAGGGTACTGTTATTTATTATTGATCTATCGTAGATAAACTTTTAAAACAATAACTATTCCGCCGTTCTCTTATTAAAGTATCACAAATAACAATCTATTGAGCAATGCTTTGTTCATTAAAATCAAAATAAACAACAATATTTAATAATAAATCAAGAAGTGTTACGAGAATATAATAATTAGAGAATTTTGTGTGTGAGATCCATTTACTAATGTAATCTACTAACTAAGAATAGATATTTAATTTTTACAATATAGGAACATGGTACAAATTTCAACTGGAGATTTTCCAACTAGAAATCTTATATTGAATATAAAGCTTCCTATCAACAGTCTCATCGCCATTGAACTGATAAATGTGATATAATAAATAATTTAGTATTCAACTTTGTACCAGTGATCCCAAAATATGATTAATCACTGCGAATATTAACCTTCAATAGTGCTTGGTCTATTGAAGGAGTCAATCACATACAATTTGTTTGATCCGGCCGAATGTGAAAAACACAAATTTGAACTTTTCTCACTCCGGTTCATAGAATTGACGTCAATGAAAATGCGATAACGGTTTATTGTTTTGAAAATTGATGAACTCTTAATTCCTGGCTGAGTTAATGGTCTATTTTTGATTCCTGACATGAAAACTATGTAATTTGAGACAGGTAAATAGGAGAAGACTGTTTTTATTCCGTGAAAAAATTTTGAATCAGATTCTGGTTCTGACACTGTAATAGATTTTACATCGGAAACAATCATCATGATTTATTAAAGATAAAATTAAATTACCGTATACATAATGGAATTCAGTTGCCACAAAACTGTGCTGGGAGTACAGTACTGGGATTTGGAATTCAGAATTTAGTCCTGTCATTAAACTGCACATCATTTCGAGTGATCTTCTGCTGAATTCAAGAAGCCTATCTTCTTGATGGATGCCTATCTGAGACTTAGCTGTATAGTCTGCTAGACTATTATTATAATACCTCATTCCCTATTATAATCCCACTGTGAAGTTATTATCTTGATAAGAATAAACGTAAATAGTATGCTTCAAACCGAACCAACAGGTTTAGCATTGAAATAGTTGTTACTGACGTAGGCCTACGGTACGCAGCATGAGACAAAAGTGTTGTTTGTTTCGGTCTGTTTTGAATGCTCTCTGTGTTTGAGTCGAAACACAACTTTTATTCGCCTAATTTACCTAAATTCAGGTGAAATAGGCGAATAAACGTTTTGTTTCGACTCAAAATAGAACTCATTCAAAACCGGTGTAAATTAACCCTTACAAAATAATGCAAAAATTACAATTAATGGACTAAAATATAGTAACCACAGAATATCAAGAATTTTCAATAAATCTGTGGTTATGTTAATTTCTAGACTTCTATTCAATATGGATAATTACCACGATATCACCTTCTTAACTTCACAAAATTCAATGCAATTGAACTCAATTAATGTAGCCTAATATACTGGAAGCATACCATTTGATTCAAATACTGATGAAAATACAAAAGTTATTACATAAATTGAATGATGAAACCCTCAGCCCTCACAGTTTTCTCCCAAAATTCAATAATTAATCTTATCGTTTTTCCAAGAATAATATCTTCAGAAAGTTCACATTGGATAATCTGAGTAGCTTTTTATTCAAAATCGGCGCGTGGCTGAATTGAAACGTCACGATAGTAAATAAAATTTTGATATTTTTTAGACGCTACCAATTGTTTCATATTTTAGTGGGTAGAGGTGGTGGGCACTTCTCCCATATTATAGTCTGTCCAAGCAAGGAAGACATTCTGGCAAGATCTGAAAATGACTCCAGCTCCATCAATATTGGTTCAAAAATTATAAATTTTGTTTCAAATTTTAGATCAGAATGTTTCCTACAATTTGATACCAAATTTATAATTTTTGAACCAATATTGACCGAGTTGGAGTCATTTTCCCACATTGCCGGAATGTCTTCTCTGCTTGGACAGACTGTATTCGATTACTGTAATCGATGTCTGGGATCAAAGTTCTCTTCTTGGCCCGGATTTATTAGCCCTATATCACTGTGAATTAATTATTATTCACTTCAGTGAGTTTTTACGTGACGGTAGACACACCTCCCAAGATTCTGTGTGCTATTGGATTTTGCGCTAAAGGAGTACTCTTAATCTGTGAGTAATGTAAACAATCAATTCAAATAAATATTATGTAAGGATTGTGGTCCGGGATGATAATTATTGTTTTATTATTCAATCGGTTAAATTGATGGGGAACTTAATGAAATACCAAGGTTGAACATTGTTGTATTATATTCAATTGGTGATAGGACGGAAATTGATGGGAAACTGCACTTTCTAGGTGCAGATTCAAGTTCAAAATACAAATTCAATAGTCTTGTAAATACTGTAATTCAAATTTGGGTTTGGAAGGCTTGGATGATATTTCCTCTATTCTCTTTATGTCTTCGTTTTATGGAATTTTCATTAATAATAAAAATTTGTGCTTGAAAATCTTGAGCTTCCATTATTGATACAGTTTATGTCTTATGAGCATTAGGTACCATGAATATTAATTATATTTCAGTACTATTGAAAATTGAACATGAGTAACTTTATAGTTTGGTTTCTTTACTCAAGCTTAATACATTACTCTTATAATAAATTAAATAATCACAAAAAATATGTGATTGTTTTATGAATAGCCTGAACTAATTTTTAATTTACCTAAATTTGAATTTATTGCACTACTGTATATGGTTACGTATATTCAATTTACTGCTGTATGTATGTTAATATCAAGATTAAATTTCAAAATTATTCATGTTTCAAATGAAATAATTGAAGAGAAATATATGGTATCAATAATTATTATACAAGACTAACTTACATCTAAGTTGATGAACTTTAAGATGGCCCCATAGTATGACAAAACAAAACAGGAGAAATCTCATAGTTCTTCTAAATCATTTGTTTCATATAATAGCTCTTCCATTAATCTATTTGTACTATATTTTTGCAAACCATTAATTATTCTAGAGTTTATAATAAATTGAAGTGCTTCCTTTATTGAATTCTAATTTCATCACATGAAGATTACCTTGGATTTCTTGACGAATATTTGAGTAGGCCTATCCTGAACTGTGTGGGACTCATCAAGGGAATTTTTCAATTAATAGTTTGTCTTGTTATTGGTCAGTGACAATGTTCATAACATAATGTTCGGTCAAGTCGTTAAGCACATGACTCATTATATATTAGGACTCAGCAAATTAGGAATAACCAAAAACAATGTTGATAAAACTTGACTCATAATAAATTACTTATTGTACTCAATACAATGTGAAACCTCTCTTTGTCTCTTGCTTGATCAGGAGCGGCAAAGTTTGTTAATGAGTTATTACAACAATGACATCCAAAAATTACAGAAAGCATACTTGTCCGATTATTTCTGCATCCAGCATGTTATTAACTTGATTCACCATCACTGCACACATGACAATCACGTGATTTTTAATTATTCATTTGTTTCAGCTTGTTGAACAAGTTTGTGTGATTAATTGTTTCCAAGGAACTGATTAAGAGTTGGAAGCTGACACATTGTTGGTTTTTTCAGTGCTGAGTTTACGGCTTTCTGAATATTTTTATCATAATATTCCATTTAATTGGATCTTCTTTTGATTTTGTTTCGATTTCCTGCTAGGGAATTCAATTTTTTAATAGTTCCAAAAATCAATCATTTAGGGTTAAAACAAACTACCCTAGTTATTTCCTATCACATAATTCGCTTTTCAAATATGGAGCACGGTTACATAATAGTGTTGTTTGTTTATAGACCCTCTCAGACTCAGTGATAGAATATAGTTCAATCATTGCTGCATTTTTCATTTTTTAATATCAGTTGTCATCCTTTGTAGATTCATTAAATATGATTATAATTTTCTTTGTTTATCATCAATTTTAACTATTTTATCATATTAAACAATTGTAATCCTTTGTAGAT
Organism: Sogatella furcifera; assembly: GCA_017141385.1. Lineage (NCBI taxonomy): Eukaryota > Metazoa > Arthropoda > Insecta > Hemiptera > Delphacidae > Sogatella > Sogatella furcifera. The sequence goes on from CM029554.1 coordinate 6,425,143, forward strand.
TGTATCATCATTTAGAATGATTTTATTGAATTGAACCGGCATTTGTTTTTTTAAATTTCAAATAAATAACCTTTTCTCATATTAACTTACTCGACGAATTGTATTAACAATGATAATATTTCAATCGTAGACTTATTATGTTGTTGATTAGAAACGAATTTACAAGAAATGCATTACATGATTTTTCCAGGTTCAAACCAATATTAGTCCTATTCTTTTTCAATACAATAATGACCTTACCACAGTAATTGTATTTCGAACCTATTGATTTAAAAATTGGAGATTGTATTATTTATAGGCCATAGTATAGAATTTGAATCATCCATCTTAATACCTGAATTCGAATCATCTATTAATACCCATTAATACCGAAGACAATCCACTTTTAGAGTGAATATGATTATAATTTTCTTTGTTTATACTATAATAAGCCTATTAAAAGATTCATCCTTCGAATATCATAAAGAAGTACATAAAAGTAAAATATTTTCAGAAATGTATTTGTATCAGGTAGTCGTGTTTCCGTTTCAGCCAACAAATTAAAAATAATTGGTAATTTGAATCGATAATCCTTCCATTTCCTGACTTATATCTAACGCTTTAATCTGCAATTACAGATGACCAAGATGAGATTATTCTAGAATTACCAAAATCCTCATTTAACAATCTCATTATGTCAATCTTGATTGTGGAGTCGAGGATGTGATGGGTTCAATGTCACTGCCAAACTGTAAGAAAAACAATCAAACAAATTATTATTTGCTGATTGACACACTTTACCAGGAAACTATGAGTCAATATCCTTACTATAGTGAATGAGAAGTTTGAATAACACTGCTGGAATACAGATAGTGATATCAGTGATTCGTATTGCTCTTTCAGTACCTATGTTAGTACCTATATAAAATAGAAATGACTTGGTACCCTTCCAGTATTTATGAGATAATTGTATTCCAATTACATCACCATTAGTCCATTGTTCTTCCCAGTACTTGTTTCTTCGTATTTACTAATTCATTTAGAGAAATATCCATGAATGTTTCATATTTATGAAGATGTTACACTTTAATGACTTCATCTAGCTAGTTTATAGTGGTTGTATTGAGTGATTCACAAACATTTCTTTCTGTTGAAAGAGTTGACATATCCCTCATTTCTCACCATTTTTGTATTTTGTATCAATAAATACATAAAATTAACATCATTATATCGTTAAGCTGCAGCTCAATATTCTAATTAGCATAATATAATCTTTTAAAGGGTAATCCTAATCTCTCACAATGAGACTATGAGTTTTTTGTGGTATCCAATATATTGTAGAAAAAATATTTCTCACAAAATTTAATAAGATATAACATTATGATTGAACAATATTCAAATACGTTTCATTATGAGTCTATTATGGACATAGCACTCAACAATACAATCACTGATTAAATAATAAAATATCTCTTAATTCGATTAAACAGAATTGAGTATAGAACACTGGCGGCTCGTACCCACAAAACAGGTGAAGTGCTGTACAGTAAAAGATACAGACACAGTAAAAGATACAGACACTTCACCATTTTCGTGGGCGCGAACTTATTTACTCCATAGAATCTTCTTATCAGTGACTAGAACTTTCTAATAATCGTTAATTGAAAATTATGTAATACAATACAAAATATAACTTCCAAATGACCTTTTGTTATTATACACGAACTCGTATCGATCAGCTATTAAAACACACTTAAAAACATTAGCACGAGTGAACTTGGAGTAAAAATTGCCGATTATAAAAACTGTGATAAAATTCAAATTATTAACACTAATTTCATGTGAATTATGAGAAAACTTGTAAAAAAATCGAATCTAGTACAGTGTGTCCAAGCAAAGAAGGCATTCTGGCAAGATGGAAAAATGACTCCAGCTCGGTCGATATTGATTCAAAAATTATTAATTTGGTCTTAAATTGTAGGAAACATTCTGATGTGTGATTTGAGACCAAACTTATTTTTTTAATCAATTTTGTATGAGCTGGAGTAATTTTCTTATCTAGCCAGAATGTCTTCTTTGCTTGGACAGACTACCTATATCAATAGTGTTGAGTGGTCGCTTCGTGCTCTGTATGTAGATAAATGCATTCTTTTGATGAATTGTCAAATGCCGATAGTGAATGAAACGACCCGTTGAGGCTTACAAATATGACGCTGAACAAGTTTGGACTTTTTCCATCGAATTTGTGTATAAGAACAATAGCAGAATTACAAAATCCACCAGTTTTATTGTGCGAATAATGAGACCTGGTGGCAAATTGGCTGGACTCAATCAACGTTCCCAAAATTTTAGCAATCACAATCAAGTGTTTACTGCGTTTTTAGATGTTTTTAGTTGAACTGTTGTGTAATAACATTTGGTGGTTTACCTGAGAATAGGCTACTTTTTATTCCTGAGAATTCTTAAAATTTCATTACCTTTCAAAATCGGTCATATTTCCTAAAAATTTATTCTGAAATTGAGTGCGTGTTCTGTTCTTGAACTATTGTCAATTCCAAACAATTTTTGGAGAAAAATAGTTTTGAAAAATTCAAATCAGTTCGGTGTGAAATGAGAACAGCCATCGCATGTGTTGATACTTTCTTGTATAAGAATCCGGGTAAGTCTTCTTTCTTATTCCAGTCTTTCTCTTTCTTAATTCTTCTGTGTCTTGACTTCTCTTATTTTTCTTGTTCACCTATTTATCTTGTGTAGTCATCTCGGCTCGTCTCATATTTTCCGTGACTCCTTGTTTTCCTTTTGTTTTAATTTCTCCTTTCTTTATTTTTTACTGGCACTTTATGCTCTTTATGTCTTGTAGGTATCTCATAGGTCTTTTTCTGGTCGTATAATTCCTTCTAAACGTTTTGCATTTGATAATTCATTGCTCTAAGATTCAGAAATTCATTTTCACAATCCTTAGATTTTCATCTGTAATTTTATTTCATCACTTATTTGGTAGGTATACTCCTTTTTATAGTAATCCTTCAGTTGTATATCATAGTACTCCTTCCTTATTACTTCATTTATATATAAATAAATCATTAATAATTTATTCATATAAAAAATTATAATGATAAAGATATGAATTACAAATAAAGGTATAATGTTATGAATGACTATTATTGTATGAGCTATATAATTTCTTCTGCCCTTTGATAAATAGGTGAAAATCTCTATAAGATTTAATGACAATCCAGGAGTCTTATTTTGAACTGGCCATAAATATGATGAAAACGTTTAAATTTTTATTTAATCATGAATCTCAAGTTGCAATATGAATTTTCACCACTTTATACTGTATCTGACAATCAAGAATGGAGTTTCTACTATTCCTCCTGAAATACTGGGTATATTTTATCAAGTTTCTAATGTACAGAAAAATTAAAAATGAGATATACACCTGTACAATACGCTCGGTAAAATAAATATCTAGCCGACTCTTTAAACGCTTGCTTCGAATTTAAGTTTTGGAGTCATGAGAAATAAAAAAGTTCAACTGTGAGAATTTCAAAACAGTTTGACAGTGATGTAAACTGACAACAGAACCATTGACCTGACGCATAGTTTATTATTGTTAACTGTGTTATCTTCTCTTAGGCCTGTTGACTCTTATCAGCCATTATTAGTGAGTTGGAGATGGGAACAGTCATCATAATGAAAGGACCACTTGGCCCATTCACATAATAATTATAGAAGGTCCAAGCAAAGAAGACATTCTGGCAAGATGGGAAAGTTACTTCAGCTCGGTTAATATTGGTTTACAAATTATAAATTTGGTCTCAAATTGTAGAAAGCATTCTGATCTACAATTTGAGACCCAAATCAATAATTTTTGAACCAATATTGACCTAGCTGGAGTCATTTTCTCATCTTGCCAGAATGTCTTCTTTGCTTGGACAGACAATATCACTAATTGGTCTTTTCGACTGTTCTTCTTACAACAGCGGAAGCAAGAGTGGGTGGCTTCCTTAATAAAATTAGAAATGGAAGATACTTTTTGGAAGTTTGAGAATCTGAGGGTAGTGTGTCAAGATGGAGCATAGATTGTATGCAATAATATTTCAATGTTGTGAACCAAAATCATTATTTTAAAATATGAGAATTAGGTAGGCTATTCCGTATTCAATACAGTAGCCTTCAATGGAAAATATTATATGAATTATAAAGAATTGAAATGATAATTTCTCGATGTATGTCAGGGGTGGAATGTATTATACGGTAGCATCCATTCCACTAGTAGACTGAGCCATATTGTTTTTGTCATCTCCCACTTGAAAAAAGTGTTTTGAATGGAGGATAATAATTAGAATTCATACTGAGTTTCAGTTCATAAACAAAACACTAATCATCCTTTGTCCAAAACGCACAGTGGCATTAAAGTAGATTCTATTCTACTGTATAGGTCACAGGTAGCTCACAGCAGGGATCATTGTAACAAGGAAGAGAAATCTTTTACAATCATATTTCCGTATCGAAAAATTCAGTTCAATTAATTTTTACCATCTTTGATTTTGTTTTGTTACGAAAGAAGCAATATATTTGAGCTAGAATACTTTTTCAAGTATGATATTATAGTATTATTGTAAATAATTATAATACTATCACAAACAATTTGTGAGAAATAGTAGAGTTCATGATAATATGGAGTCTCAAATATTCTTGAAAATACAAGATACCTTATTGAAAAAATATCCCATTCAAGAAATCTCTTCGTATTTTTAAAATACTCCTCATTTGTTGTTTGAGAGTTTCTTCTCGTCAAAGAACCTCTTCCTCTCATCCCTAAGCATTCTTCTAACAAATCTCTATTTTTCTCACAACTACTGTATAAAAATCTTAATAAAGGTTGTGATATTTCTCACACTATTTATTTTTTCTCTGTGTTTAACAAATTTAATAATTATTCCCAGTTATATATTTAACTTATATCTAGTTATAGTTCTTGTATTCTCCTACATTTCAATCAAACTATAATTTATCAAGATTGTAATTCATTTAAATTCGATCACCAATTTACTATTATTGAGGTTGTTTTCCCAAACGAACGTGACTAAAACTAGTTCAAATTTAATTCGAAAGTGAATTGGGTCATAATTTGATATAGACAATGATTGACAATAATTTGAAGCCAGTAGAAGAACTGAGGATGTTGATGTCATATGATGATTTAAACGTGAATCATCATGATCATTGATCATCATAAATTCTTATTCCTTGACTGACAGCAATTATCATCAATGAGACAATCGCATTAATTCGAATAATATTCGTACTTTCCCTGTACTAATTTGTAGTATGCATTACTTCCTTCTGAAGTTTCTTCATAACAATAGTATAATTTGATTTGTCAATTCGTTAGAATCGTCTGATTGAGAAAGAGGTTTTGAAACAGCTAGGCCTACCAATTGGTTAATTTTGTTTACTGACTTGGGACTCATCTCAGCTCTTATATGCACTTTAATCATTTCCCCTGTGAAAAGAATTCAAAATAAGAACCGCCTGAACTCATAAAAAGTGTAATGCTCTTATTTAGGCCCATCCATTGAGTATCAACAGCTCTTAACTGCATGAAAGAGGCTTCTGGGGTTTAGAGATACGAATTTGATGAAATCTTTAGATATGAGTGAACTGAGATTGTGTGAATGAATAGCTCTGTGAATATTAAGAGTGAACTGAGAATGTTTAAACGAATAGTTTTGAAAATATGAAGAGTGAAGTGTAAATGTTTAAACGAATAGTTTGTTACATCAACTATTCAATATTTTTTAACGTAGGCCTCAATTTAAGATATCCTTATGAGAAAGAACAATAATCTACCATGTAAAATTTATATGAAGTAAGAACACCTAATCAAATAGCTTGTATAAATGTTCACTTGATCATAATAAGGTTACTTTGTGAAAGATTGAGAATTTCAAAGAAGTAATCAGCTTGGTACAAGCTGGAAAAATAGGATATTATTTCATCCTTTATTTGAGAAGCCTTGGTCTCTTTACTGTGCTTGAATGAGTGTTATTCACATTGAAACTTTGTAAATAGAAATTTTCAAAACATTATTCAAATACCTATTATTCACATCATCATATATCTATTATTAGAAGACCTCTTTTATCAGGAGTAAAAGCTTTTGTTTGTTTGATTTTGCAGTTTTTATGACTATAATTTCTCTCAGCGTTTATTTAAGGTAGAATAAGTCCAGTAATAATCGGAATTTTGAACGATTGCATGGTTTTCTTTCTGTTTTTAACTTGACTGTAAAGGGTTGTAAATAAAATGAAATATAACAAAACTCAAATAACAAAATCCTGGAAACCATTTTGAAAGTGAATGGTCACATTTTTTCCTCTCTTGGATTTAATTCATATATTATGCTTATCCACTGTAGTTGTTGCGTTAAAAGGAAAACAATCTAGTTGAATATAATATAAGACACATGTATTTCGTATATTTCTTACACATACGTATTTTTCACATGTATTTCGTGTTAATTGGAAATTATTACCTATCCAAATATTGGCAATACTTTGAAATTGAAACAACGCAATCCACTTACAGAGTACGCTTCATAAGGATCTACACAAATCCATACACACAGGTATATAGAAAATATAAATGTGTTAATCCATACATACATGTTTATTGTAAGGGTTAAAGGTTTTCTAATAAACAAAATTTGAAATTTTTCCTTAATTCAAATTTATAGTATCACTATCAATCTTCACTTGTCACAAATGCACAATCCCATGGTATTTAAATAACCAGTTCTTGAGTATCAGTGACAAAAGGAGCAGTTGTAGTAACAGTTATTGCTATCACTTGTGCCGTGACTGCGAGCAGTGAATTTGTTATCAGCTCTCCTCAGTCTAGCCGCGTCTCTCCTAGGATGTGCATAGATTTCTTGTCAATAGTCCCTAACATACTTCTTAATATCCATCTTCATTTTCTTCTTAAATAATCACTCAAAATAAAAATCCAAGTTAGAAGCAGACTTTAGTTTATGGTGAAGCCACTCCAACTTTAATTCCCCAGTTTGGAGAAAAAGGTAATAATGCATACTTTCATTATTTAGTTTGTGGTTTCAGTTGAAAGCTCTTTGTCAGTTTAAGGTTTGGTTCATATTTTAGACTAATTTTGAATGATAAACTATTCTGTATTTGGTTTTAAGTTCATGATTTCTAATGAATCATTCATTTATTACTTTTGACTCGTCATTATAATGATTTGTTTCATTTTCAAAGAAATAACTTCATAATAGTCGATGACAATGTATACATATATAAAATATATTAATTTTCTTCATGATAGACAATGATACACTAAGTCTATGATATACCTACCTATATTCTAATAAACTTGTCATGTTTTGTTTCATTTTCAAAGAAATAACTTCATAATAGTCTATGACAATGTATTAGCCTATATGTAACTTACATTGTCTTCATAATAGAGAATGATACACTATGTCTATCTATGATATACCTGTATTTCAATAAACTTGTCATGTTTTTCAAACTCTTGTCAAGTCAAAAGTTATCAAATTTAGAACAATACTCTCATTCATCAACATAACAATTCAACCAACTCACTATACTGGTTCATCTCCATATTCGGCTTAGTTTAAGTTTGAATAGTATTGAGAGCTTGATAAATCTATTATCATTGTTCTCTTTATAATTTTTTGTCTGAAAAGTTTAAAAAAATTTACTTTATTTTACTTCATTGAATTTAGCATTGTTTGATTCACATTGAATATAATTTTATTCAATTTTGATTTGAAGAATTATAATTTCATGATGCAGGTTTAATCCACTGCTCCATCTATACATCAACAAACTATTCATCACTCTGACAACTGATGGTTTTGATCAATATATCATCTAATTTATTAGCCCAATAAAAATTTATTGACATTTTATTATGAAAGAAGGCTATTCTTGAACAATAGTAAAATTGTTAATATGAAAGGGATTACTCTGTCCTCCAATAAATCAATGGATAAGAGGATCTCCTCATATAGTTAGTATTCCTAACGAATAAATTGGCCTGAATAGATATCAGAGTGTCGTAAACAAACAGATAGTAGGAAAACTATTTAAATGGTATTGATGAATAATTTTCATTGTTCTTAAACTGCTATATTACTCTTTTTTTTATAGATGATGATTGAAAATTTCATGATCAATTTTCACTGTCTTTATCTGAATGAGATTTCTCATTAATAAATTTGATCTGACTTTCAACAACACTAGCTTATTATTCAGCAATTCCATATTCAAATCAGTTATCTTAATAGAGACAGAATAATGAATTGGACTTTATGATACTCCAATATTCTTTGAAATAATTAGAGTATTTTTATATCAGCTTGAAATAAGAACAAGATTACAAGATACGACATAGGCCTACCCTACTGCAATAAATTATAAAAATGCATTATTTGAATTGAAATATACTCCAAACATTTTCAAATAACAATAAGTGATTTATTTTAGGACCTTTTCAATAATTAAAAAACTATAATATTGTCTTACAAAGTAATGTATCATGAATAAATGAGCTATAGATCACAAAGTAATAACTTTCATATTATTTATAATACAGCACTGGCGGCTCTTGCCCACGAAACAGGTGAAGTACTGTACAGTAAAAGATACGGGCACTTGAAATACAGTATTAGTTGAATATGAGTATTCACATTGTAAAAATTAAATTGAATTGACACCATACTTTTAGTTATGCCTATTATAGTTTGATAATTAATTTTAAAAAATGTAAAGTAAGTTAAACAATGCTAAATAGGATCATTCCTTCCACGACCACAATAACATATACTAACAGCTAATATACTAACATTATACCTTGCACTTTTTCTCAATGGGAATAAAAAAATGATTCTACATCAGTTTAAGATTTGATTTCTCTTTCATATGAACAATATCTTGAAATATTTTAAAGTGCTGTGAAACAAAATTCACCATCACAAGTTTACTTTCAATATCTCATTCAAACCTGTTGTTTACAAGTTACAATTCTAGGTTTGTATTTCAACTGCTATTATAAGTTGCTTTCTATTGGTGTTATTTTACCATAGTGTGTTAACCATTGGTGTATTTACAAACATGTGGACGATATTGTTGCTATTACTCATGTCTAGATAATGAGGCCCAGGTAAACAAATAAATATTACATTTCATATCGATAGTACGGTAATGTTTCTAAATAATACCTCACTTGACAAACACTTTCCTATATTTGCTATTAAAGTGATGGATTGTCTGATGAAATTGAACGTTTTTTACGGTGCATCCCATGGAATAGTCTGTCCAAGCAAATTAGACATTCTGACAAGATAGGAAAATAACTCCAGCTCCGCCAATATTTGTTCAAAAATTATAAATCTGGTCTCAATTTGCAGGAAATTTTCTGATCTACAATTTGTGACTAAATTTATATTTTTTGACCCAATATTGACCGAAATGTAGTCATTTTCCCATCTTGCTAGAATGTCTTTTTTGCGTGGACTGACTAAATCTTTCCTTTTGTGATATTGAAGTTCTGAACTCAACATGTTTGATTATTGCAATAAAATTCTCTCAATTTCATGAATTCATGGTTACAATCTCACGCTTATAATTCTATTATTAACAATAATATTAGAGATAACTATAGAAAATCATTTTGAAAATTGAATATAATATTCATAGATCATGTTAAAAAATTTGTTATCATTTGAGGGGATAAAAACTAGTGTTCTTGAAGGTATTCTCGTTACAATGTAAATAATAAATCCAATCGTACAATATCAGAGAAGAACCTTTCTTATATGATTATAATTCACACCGTGTTCCATGTTATCTTTCCCCTGATGATCTTTATGGACTCGCTTCTATCCCAAGAAAAATATTTCCCAAACATAAATAAACTTACACTGGCTCGAGTTCAATGTTTGAAATTCCTCTCATGCCTTCATTGGTTCTATCTCAACCATGTAACCATGTTAGAAGTTTATTATCAAGTTGTTGTTTTTTCGCTCCAGTAGAATCGAAAAACCATTAGAGGCTGGTCGAATATAGATTGAAAATGAAGAAGACGAATAAATAGCTTGTTTTCACAACAAAAAGAAACTGGTTTCACGTTATTCTTAGAGTTTATTTTTAGATTAACAGTGTTCTTCAGGATTTTCTCTCACAGTCTGTTTGAATATGAATGATGTTATCCTAGTAGTAATGTAACGTAACCAGGCTTGGAACACAATATGGAAATTTATCCGACTCTCATTCATGTAAACAAGCAGCAGGCTTGCTGCTTTTGGGATTATCTCATCGAAATATTTATAGAAAAAGATGATTGTAGAATGTTCGAGAATCATGGTGTTGAATCATCTATAATCTGAGGATATTTTTCTTATTCTTCTTCTCTCTCCTCTTACTTCTCAGCTATAATAACTTAATCGCTTTTATCTTTGCTTCTTCTCCTCTTTTTATTTTTCTTCCCCTATCCCCCTTCTCTTACTTTTCCTCTTCAATCCTATCTTCTGAAACTGGCTTTCTTCTTTATTTTTCTTATTCACCTTTCTTTTCTGTCCCTTCTTATTTTCTCTTCTTCTTTTTTTCTCCTCTTCACCTTTCCAATCGTTCTATCTTGAGAAGGCAAACAACAATTATTATTAGTGACAAGAATAAAAAATATGTTTCCTTCTAGAGATATTCAAATCTCGGACCTTTAACCCATCTGTCAACTTGTCATATTTCATGTTGATGCTTATTTGTTGTCTGACTGCCTCCGTGGTTATTTAAAATACAGGGTGATTAAAAAAGAATACCACAACTTTGAAAATTGATACCTGTATTATGAAATTATAAATAAATTATTCACTTTCAACATTATCATCGGAATTTTATTCCAATAAATCTTATTATAAATATATTTTAATATTTAGATGAGCAAATAAACGTGATGTCAAAAAATGCACAATTTACATTCCACAGTAAATTTATGGATATCAATTATATCTTATTGATGATCATATCTTAATTATATAGCAAGAATAATCAGATTTATTAAGAATAAAATGGTGTTGATACTACTTAGCCTTGAGAGAAAAAGCAATAAAAACAGTTAGTCATGATAACTGAGCTTATGTAGATTTCTTTTTAGTTCCAATAGTGCCAATCAAATTCTTGATCTGTTGTGGAATTGACATGATAATTTAACAATTGAATAAGTAGAACTGTAATTTTTACTACCACTACTGTCAATTTCCCTGGAATAAAATCTTGAATGACAGATTGATTGCCTAGTTTTTATGCTTTATTATTAAGTTCAAGCTTTCTTGCGAGGTATCAGTCTTCGATATGCGTGTAATGATTTTTTTGCTAGAGAACTTTTCAGTTAAATTGCTCTAGAACAATCTTATTGTGAACAATTAGAGATCATATATGAAGAGAAACTTGTTAGTTATTGGAGACATTAATTGCTGTTTTTTACGACTTACACGTAATGTTGAGCTACAAACATAAAGATTGCATAATAAATTCACTTGGAATTTGAGCCGTAGAAAGAAAAAGTTGAGAATACATTCAAGTTCTTTTTTCAATAGATGTAATGTTTACTTCACAATTTTCACTAATTTGAAAAGATTCACTGCATCCCATTTATCGCTTTCATCCATTTCTCTCTTATCAAGGAAAGGACATCCTTATTATCCTTTCCTAAGAATGGACATATATATGTCTAAACTTCGCCTTTTCACTTAGATAACTTACACTCCTTATTCATTTTGCAGAACCTCGAATTAAAATTTGTATAAATTTTGCATTCATTACTTCATCGTTTTATCGTATTTTTACTAGAAGTTTCTATTTTGTGAAATTTATAGGATAATTTTGTTTTACTCATTTTTTATATTAAAATGTAGAATCCAAGCCGAATTTTATTATCTATTTGAATAAAGTAATCTAATCTAATCAAGTTATAGTTTCTACATTTTTTATTTTAAATTTCATTTTATCATTCTTCTTAAGTATTTTAGAGCTCTCTTGGTTCTCCCTCATCAGTATTCAATATTATTCAACAGAGATATATTCAATGTCATTTTTTTAATATAATAATATTCAATACTGGTATATATTCTTCAATTTTATTCAATAAAGATAGAACTCACTAAAACTACCACAATATGCCTATAACCAAACACAATCTACTCTCTTATTACCTCAAAAAGCCTATCACCAAAGACAACAATCTACTCTTAGAAAAATTATTGTCTCAAGATAAATTGTCTTTGCCATCACTGACCAACCAGAGATGAATTGTCTTTGCTATCACTAAACAACCACCCTTACCGAGCAATCAATACACCAATATCTTTTCCCAGGCCCATTACCTACACTACAACTCAGAAGATCTTTGAAATAGCCTACATTATTTAGCTGATGAAAAACGATTTATTTTTGTAGCTTATTGTTCCAGACAATGTTAAGAAGGTGTGCAATAGTGTGTGGGGAAATTCCAAATAAATGAATAATTTTATTAATGGGGGCAACAAGTACATCCCTATTTTGCCTCCTTTACACAATATAATTACTGTAATTAATTTTTTCTATTGTGATTTTGATTACACCATACAATTTAAGATATGAATTGAATGATAATGAAAGTAAAATCTGTAATCTAAGTTGTTGATTTGTTATGAAAGTGATATTGTGTTAGTTATCCATATTCAATGAAAATACAAGATTGTCAAACCAGAGATTTATTAAAAATCGAGATACCGGTTACGGTTGCTACACCATTATCAATCTCTGGTAAGCTGTTTACCAGATTGATAATGATGTATCAACCGAAACCAGTATTTCGATTTTTAGTCAATCTGTGTCCAGATAGTCAATATTTACCTGATTACCATTATCAATCTCTTTGTAAATTGATAATGGTGTAGCATTCGAAACCAGTATCTCGCTTTTTCATGAATCTATAGCTTGTTAATATCTTTGTCTTTTCATTTCATCTTTTATTTAAATTTAATTAGTAATTCACTCAAATAATTCACAAATTGAGATTTTAATTGATTGAAAATAAGAGTTAAATCTGAAATTTGAAGTAATCTATGATTCACTTATAATTTTTAAATTGTAATTTATTGTTACAGGCGGTGTAAAAATGGCGTGTAGCAGTGTGGCAGTGGCCTTAGTGATTTGGTCAGTGGTGCAGTTTGGCAGTGAATCGGTGCTAATGGCTGCCATGAATGATGCCGGGCAAATTCTCAAAGCACCCGCGCTCACCTTACAAGCTTACTTGGAGTCTGGTGAGTTACTTAATTCTCACTTTATTCAAGCTATAATATCTTATCTTGGCATATTCTAAGTACCTATAAGTTCTGTATATGGAACATTATCGATAGACGTTTTGATGATATATTCATTTTCTAATTAAACTTGTTTGATTATTTAATTAATATTGTATTGTTGTGTCAAAATAAATAAATATTTTATTTATTGCTCATATCATATTGCTCGAGCTATATCGTACTTGAGGTACGTTTCAATTAGCCTACTACTAAATTTACTCGGACACATGTTCCTAAGATGCAATAGTTTGTTATTGTCAATATTCAAGAGATTTTTAAACTGAAGATAGGTCACCATTACTACAAAATATGAGCACATGGGCTGAATATGTAATAGAATCTTGATGTAAATATTGAAGGAATCAGACCTTGAAGAGTCCTGAATTAGAAATAAAGACCAACAGTTTTAATGTGTGATTCTTGATAGACCTACTTTATGATTGACTATTGAAGTGTACGTATTATTTGAACATAAATTGTTGGTTTTGTTATTGGAAAACGCAGCTAGCATGCTCAATTCTATTGAAATCAGTTATCTATCTTTAATGTATCTGCCGTTATCGTTTGCCAAAGAGTGATTCTGCACTAGGCTAATCAAAACTTGAAGTGTTTTCCAATCAAGCCCAGTTCTGTAATCGTTTTAGGAAAAAATCATGGGGTTGAAAAGTTGTAAATTAACTTTTGAATTTGTTAATTGTTAAAATTCCAATGTTTTACATGTTTATTCTTCTATCCATCTTATCACAAACATACATGGTGGAAGTAAGAACAGGCATAGCCCTGGAATTTGCATCAAAATTAAGTCCAACATTTTCAGGTCAAGTCCAGATTTCTGTTCCAGCCAAAGGTTTTTCACTCAGAGAAATGATCCGGAAGTGATTAATGGTGAATTTTAAAGAGTTGATATTGAGCCAATAAACACAAATAATTTCAAAATTTCATTAGATTCAAGATTCAAGATTCATTTATTGCCAGAACAACATTACATTGTATAAGCACGTCTAAGTGAAAATAATAAAATAACACTTGTCAAGTAAATAAGAAATACAATATTATAGTATATTTCGTACCTAGGGCCGAAAATGTGCGTTTTCCGGCTCAAAATCGGTTTTCAAGTCCGAGGCCGTAGGCCGAGGACTAGAAAAGATTGAGAGACGGAATATTACATTTTCGACCCGTGCTGTCGAACTTTATTTTTCGGCACACAACATCAATGAAAACAAAACAAAATTATCAGTTAATCATTTCCATGAACAGCTAGACCAGTAGCCTTATTATGCTATCTTCCCCTATGCTGAATTTGGAGTAGGTGCCATCTGCTTGCTATTGGAACTTCGCGTCAAAAGTTTATTGATTTAGTGACTGAATATTACTTTATAACTATCAGTGTATTCGATTTTATTAGTTCAGAAACGTTTAAGCCCAAGATAATTTTTGTACGATCATCCTAAATTGTACAATATCAATTCAAAGTTGTTGATTTTCGACAGATATTGGCTAACAGAGAAGCTTTGTCTAGTTGCATTATCAGCTGCTAGATGGCGCTGGCTTACCTGCTAGACGAAGTAACACAGAGTCTGACAACAATAATTTTGTTCAAACATGGATTTCAAGTTCATCATTATTCAACAGTTAATCAATACAAACATTTTTAATCTTATCAAAGTTGAAGTATTAGTTATTGAAGCAGTTTTCCTTTATTATTCAACTACTGATTAATTTGAAAACTTTCAACGTTCAGTTCTCTTGACATGGGATCTTGACAATCAAAATAACAGATGAGAGACTACCTTTACTTCGAAATACCAATAAGTCGACATTGACTCCCAAAACAGCTGAAATTTAATGCAATCAAACCGGAATGCTACCTATTGATCGACTAACCCTTAAATCGACAACAACCTTCAGTCAGCTGACATTCAAGGTTATTTTACCGCCCTAGGGCCGAAAAACGCATTTTCCCGGCGAGTTGCTGGCGACCTCGCCTGAAAACGATCGTTTTCGGCCTCTGTATGATCCATGTAAAACAGTCCATTTCATACCAGTGTGGCGAAAAAATATTTACAACATGCTACAAAGTTAGCACAAATCAAACTACAATATTCACAAAAGTAATCATTAGAATATCAAAATCAATTGAAAAATTTAATTTTAATTCAATTAGAATGATTTTTTATTTGGACATGGCTAATTTGTTCATTTCAACTTATTAATTTCCTCTTATCCTTTCCCTATTTTCATGAATTATTAAACATTTTTCAGACCAGCCTCTCCACGAACGCACCCGCCGCGCCCTGAAACGCCTGCCCTCCATATCCACCCGCGAACTGGAGTCGGGAGTGGAGTTCGGTCGGCAGCTGATTGACAAGCAGTCGCGTCTGGAGGCCAATATAGCCGGATCGGGAGTGACCGTCAGGAAGGGCACACCCTCGCAGGGCATACTAGCCGAGTCCCAGCCTACCGCGGACGCCCTCAGTCACGCCCTAGACGCACATGTGGCCCTTAAAGCCAGCCAGTACATTGCCAGCAAGTATTGTCTCAGGTTGGTGTTGAATTTTTGGTATAATCTTTGAGAAAACACATGAAATATAGTATGAAGAAAAAAGAGCCCTGATTCTAATATCTCAAGTTAAATATAAAAAATTGAAAATAAATACATCAAAATGTTCATTTCACTTCCGATTTCATTAATTTATGAAAAATGATGTCATGCATGTGTCCTTCTCTATTGCACTGGCACGCATCAACTCTGTCCATGAAATTGATCACTCTTTCACTGTCGCTCCACAAACGACAAGCTTCCACCTCCATTTCGCCAATAGCCCGTCGAATCTACTCCTTCAAGTTATTGTTGTTTCGGGGTTTATAAACATACATTGATCCCATCTGAAGTCATTGGGGTGAGTTAATTGGCATTTACAAGTTATTGGTGTTATCGGCGAAATGGACGTGGAAACTTTCCGTGCAGTAATAGTGAATTTCAGAGACAGACTTGATGTGTACCAGCGCAGTAGAGGAGGTCACATTTTTTCATAACTTTTCATAAATGAAATCGGAAAGTGAGATGAATGATAAATTTGATTTAAAACCGGCGCTCTTTTTCTTAATTTATCTTAGTAATAATAAGCTTTCATTACTGGAGAATATTTTATCATACAAACCCAGATTATATTAGCTTATAGCTTGAATAACGTATAGCCACTGTTGAAGAGTCTCGAATGGAGTTACACCTCGCCCCCACAACTGTAATTCCCCAAAAATTGAAACGGTGATAGTTCACATCAATTAATTTTTCTCAATATAACCCGATTGAGTTTGTCACGGCTGGGGACACTGCAGAACAACTGATTCAATCCGCCCATATACACTGTACATTGATGGCCCGTTTTCCAGTCAAGTAGCCTTGATCAAGTCAGTAATCGTTCAAGTCAGCAATTCAGTAATCGCTGATAAGTAATAGATTCTTAGTACGGTACTTGATCGAAGTAAAGTTTAATTTCATCATGCTATATCGAACTACAAAAATAGATTATCCGATCATCTAATGATTTTCAATGTGTTGCAGAGCCGGCATAGACGACGCATCCTGTGCCAACCAGATCTCATTTTTGTCGCTGGGTTCCACCTCGCTGGGGCAGAAGTGCTCCTCGCACTATAAGACTGAACTATACTGTTCGGAGCTGAACGTCTATCGCTCCTATGACGGATCCTGTAATCATCGATCTCACTCTGCTTGGGGAAGATCGCTCACTCCTTACAGAAGAGTGCTAGCTGCTGATTATGAGGATGGTGAGTTGAAAAAATTAAAAAGAATAACTTTGGAAGCTGTGATCACATGGATTAGCTGTGAGTGCCCACTCACAAGCATGGAGAAAGCATGCTTCTGTAAATTTTTAATATTTTTTAACATAAATTTGGAATTATGACAACAATCAAGTTATTTCCATCATGGAAAGGTCCCACAACATCAATATTAATTCAATAAATAAATTCATTTATTTATTACTCATTTCAAACTTCCATCTAATTGTTAGATTTCTAAGATAGTTGAAAACTCACTTCACGTAGTCAACAGTTGAAAACTGAAAATCCTGAAATTATTCATCCCAATTGTCTCACAATATTTAAATTGAGTTTGAATTTTATTTTTTGCCATTAATCAAACACAATATTCAAAATGGATTGAAATCTCTTGAGAGAACTAAATAATTGATAGTTTATTCTCGTGTTATTATGCTGAAATATTGGTCACTCGGTGATGAGGTTGATCTATCGATGATCGTGATGTTAAGTCACGAACACTGTGGACTGTTCTTGGATGGGTGACCAGTATTTGGCCAAGTACACATTGGCGAGGTGGAACTACCCTGAAGGGTCTCCCCACCATTGAAAGCCATACGAATATTTTTTATGCTGAAATGATATTATCTCATTAATTATCAATTGATTCTAACTGAATTGTATTGAAATTACATTCTCAAAGATTTTCTCCTGGTTTTAATCTTTCAAAGATAATTCATTTGCAGTTTTTAAACTTTCATTCTTATGTTAATAAATCTGTATGTACTGCAAGTACAGTTATCATTTTACTGTTTTTATTGCGTTTTTTGAACATCCATTCTCATGTTAATGCATTTTTAGATTGGGATCTGCGAGTAAAATGCACATTTAACTGTTTATATCGTACAAAAATCATCTTTCGAATGTTTTCATCATTCTTGTACTTGTAACATTTGAATGGGAAGAAAATTATCAACTTTGTTCACGACATATTCGAATGGAAAACTGACTGGAACATTTTTTATTTTGAAGGTCTCCATGTGATGAAGGGCTCCCGCAAAGGAAAACCGTTGGTGAGTCCCCGTCAGCTGAGTGTCACCCTAACAAGCAACTCTGATCTACCTGACACTTCTAAGACACTGGCTGTCATGCAGTGGGGACAATTCGTGGCTCATGATATGGCTCACACGGCAACCTCAAGAATGTGTAAGACATTTCAAAAACTATCTCATGTATGTGTAACTTGTGTTTCTACTGGTCAATAATTATTTCTATTTATTTATTTACTTATACATTAATACAAAATACTGAAATTAGGATGGAAAACTAGGTATAACCTGTACTGTTACTCTCCCAAAAATTGAGTTCAGCTGGCTTAACAGTTAACTTTTGTGACTTTTCTGAAGTATTAAGTGAAATACTGATTTACTGTAAGATATATTGCTGACGCTAAGAAGTTTTGTATGATCCTTGTGTGTTCCAACAGCTGATGTTGGCAATTAGAGTTGTCATTTAACTATGTCTAGATGATGCTTCTGATCAAAAACCACAATAGATGCTTTACATCAGCTGTTAGTAGGTTACATCACGTACAACGAAACTGCCTAACTTTTTGGCATCAGCTATTTCTGACAGACAGACAAAGTTTCTTTACCCATGTAACAAAATAATTGAAGCATGTACCTATATAATATATTATTGCAATATAAAATTAAATAATAACCATCGTACTCTGGTCTCTAATTAAAGAACAGAATGCTTTCTACAATTTGAGACCAAATTTATAATTTTAAAACCAATATTGACCGAGCTGGAGTCATTTTACCATCTTCCTAGAATGTCTTCTTTGCTCGACCAGAGCAATCTTTCCTTTTGTGATATTGTAGCTCTGAGCTCAACATATTTGATTCTTGCAATAAAATTCTCTGAATTTCGTGAATTCATTGTTACAATCTCACGCATTAGATATTTCAAGTACCTGTATTGATTTTCATCAAATCTACTACAATTTTGTGATTTATATGGAAAGTTAACAGTTCGAGTTAATTAACATTTATATTAGTAGTGTGATGAAATACTTGCACGTACTCGTATAGCGCGCTATACTGAAGTTTTAATTTCACAAAAAACCTACTTTTCATCTCTTTTTCACATCGATAAATACTTGGAATAATATATATCAATTCCCTTTAATCTATAGTTACTTCAACTGTTACTATTTCAATTTTCCAGTGACAACAAGTAATACAAATCTGTACTGCAGTAGCAGCCGCAGAAAACTGTTTGTTGATCTGTTACTTTTTTACTTTTCCAGTGACAACAAGTGATACAATTTCGTGCTGCAGTAGCAGTGGCAGAAAGCTGTCTCCAAGACACGAGCACTCTGCATGTGCCCCCATTGATATTGCCAGCACTGATCCGTTCTACGCCAAGCTTGGTCACACGTGTATGCCCTATGTACGCTCATTGATGGCCATCAGATCTGACTGCACGCTGGGGCCTGTGCAACAGGTAATTGAAGAAAACTTTACTATTTTATAATATAAGATTGTATCGTTCAAGGAATTTATCATATCAAATGTTTCAAATTCGTTGTGGAATAATATTATTCTTATCACAACGAGGAATATTATCAACACTGTCTTTAGTCTGTCCAAGCAAAATGAGAGTCTCTGGCAAGATGGGGAAATGACTCCAGCTTGGTCAATATTTGTTCAAAAATTATAAATTTGGTCTTAATAGTAAATCAAATTGTCCCCTACAATTTGAGATCAAATCTATAGTTTTCCAACCAATATTGACCGAGCTTGAGTCATTCTCCCATCTTGCCAGAGGGTCTTCTTTGCTAGGAAAGACTATACTTTAACATTTTTATTGTTCAAATGACTTACTTCAATCTAGGACTGAAATCATTTTCGCGATTACCGTACCAGTCTCTCTTTCCTGACAAATATTGTATTTCTTCAATAGGGGACTGCTTCGTGTAAATTTATGAGTCTTTCAATGTAGGAAGCTCTTGGAAACACACTCAAAAAAAAATAGTTCGATGTCAAACTAAACAATCATACGAGTCAATTGTTGTGCATGTCTTTCTTCACTCCCTATCAAAGGATTCCTGAATTTTTAAGAAACAAGCCTCTTATCTAATGAATACATGAATGGATAATTAAATTAATTTAGAATGAATGAATTTAACTTGATATTTTCTATTATTTTATAGATGAACCAAGTGACTCACTATCTAGACGGATCTGTGATCTACGGTTCAACAGCTGAAGTAGCCGCTTCTCTCCGCCAGTATCAAAACGGACGTTTGCGCACAAAAATTCACAACGAACGCGAATTTCTACCAGCTCCCCGTCTCCCAGAATACAAGTGTCTAAATAACAACACTTGCTTCCAATCTGGTTAGTATTCTATACAATTATTATCCTCAATAATACTGTAATATTATTCTATTGTTGATTTTCATACTTTTATATGGTTTGATTTTATTCAACTGGCCCCTCCAATAATAACCATTCCTCCATTCGATCTGTTCGATTTCATGTTATTATTTTTGTCTGATTCTTAAGTTTTTGGCTGAATTATCATAATCTTGACTTTGTACATAGTTGAATTATTAGTGTTCTAATTGACTGAACACGTCTAGAGTAGACATCATCCTCCCAATAAAACAGTATAAAATGATAAAAGGATAATCAAAATCTGAACCTAAAATGATTATAATAAAAGGTAGTTTGAAATTCAATTATAACAATCGACTATTATTTAATAATTCTCAAGATTAATAATTGTAATAAATTAACTTGCTTGGTCCACATTATTCTCATTATAAATTTAAATATCAATTTATAATTGTAAATACAGTATCAATTTATTTAGAATGAAGTTTAAGAGGTCTAGGAGAGAAGAGAAAATTCTCATACAATAGCTTAACAAATTTCATTTGGAGTATTATCTTTATCCATTCAAGCTTATCCTTTTATTTCCACTTTTCATTGTCAAGAAAAATGTAATCTCCTACTCAATTGAATCCTGATCTTATTAAGAAAACATTATATTTCGAATAATTGAAACTTATGCTTGTATTCATACAGTATATAATATTTCTCATAATATTCAAAGTTGTGATAAATAAATTGATTGGTTGACTAATTGTAATATTTATATTGTAATAATTATTGTATATTATTGTAATATTTTTCTTAAATATCAATTTATTGGTAACATTCACTTTAGAACAATTAATACTTCTGGTTGTATTCTCTTCTTTACTTGACTAATGTAGCATATAAATAGAAACATTTTTTCATTAATCTTTGATTATTCTGTTTGTAGGTGACGAACGAGTGAACAGCCAACCAGGCCTTGCTGCCCTGCACACCCTGTTCCTGAGGGAGCACAATCGCATGGCCAGCCGCCTCTCGATCATGAACCCGAGCTGGGACGACGAACGCCTCTACCAGGAAGCCAGACGCATTGTCATTGCCGAAATCCAACACATCACCTACAACGAGTGGCTGCCTGTTGTGCTAGGCAAGTAGTTTTTAACTTGAATTTTTGGAAAATTAATATTTTAACAAATAAACATTTTGCATAAGCTAAGAACGCGCTCTCAAGCCTGTGTCACACCATGCTACTTTCAAGATAACTGCTGCTGAGTAGCAAAATAAGATAATATGGGTATAGTGGTGCCGCGAATAGAAGAGCCTTTGGCAAGATGGTGGAGGGAAGTGAGTGTAATTACGCATGCGCAGAATTATAATTTCTGGGGAAATATCACTTCAGCCAACCTAACGCTTTTACACTAAATTATAGTTCCAAGAGGCTGAATCAACAAAGCACACATTGCAACTGCCAATATGATTTTGTAGTCTTCGCCATGACCTACCGTACATAATCTACAGAACAGGGCCGTGTCTCATAAATCAGCTGACTACAAAAACATTCCCTCGAGACATTTTTATAATTATGTACTGAGCTTTACGGTAACCTCAAATAGGTAGATTGTTAGCAGTTTGTTGGAATATTGAATGGTTTTAAAACAAGCATAATATGAATAAATGTATGAATGAATATTAGTACCTAGCCTATTATGGTCTACTGCAAATGGTAATTATATTTTTATTTAATTTCAATCCTTTCCCAGTTTGTTTTCATAACAATCTGTTGGCCATGAGCGGTGTTTAGCCACAAAAACTAAACATGAATGTTTACAAATCAAAGTATAATTTTCACCACCAGAGACCACAGACCCCGCACAGAAGTACCATACTGTAATAATATTATGAAATATTGTGTTTCAGGGAAATCATAATCATATTGATTCCAAAAATAGAAATATATTTAATTCAAGAACATATTATATATTTTATTAAATATATTTAATAATATTTTAATTGTGACAGATAGTGAGAGTAGAACAATTTTCATTTGGACTGCTGGCAGCAGTGAATGGCATCCATGTTGCCAAAGGCTCTTCTGTTCGCGGCTCCACTATATCAATTTATTGAACACAGCTGATCATAAAAATGCGATAATTAGTTGAACATCGTGGTGATATTATGAATCTATGGGGGTGGCGTAGCTGAGTGGGTTGAGTGCTGGCGTCGCAACCCAAAGGTCCCGGGTTCAAACCCAGGTCAGACCAGAAATTTTTCTCAAGCCACTTCCCCGTGTTTCGGATGGACACGTTAAGCCGTCGGTCCCGGCTGCCTAAAACAGTCTTTAAGTCATGTCAGAGGCCCTGAAATTGATCAGGAGCGACCTGAAAACTCTGACACCAGACCTGAGCCAGCCAGGTTACACGAATATTATTATTATGAATCTTAAATTATTAAAATGGGCTTAGATCCCGAAAAACATGTATGTGTGTTTTATAATTTTTAAAGTTTTCAAAAAAAGGGTGTTTGAGTTTTATTTATTTTTCAATTATTATGAATCTATAATGAATTTGAACAGAAATTATCCAAAGTAGCCTCACATCAAAGAAACATAAAACACAGAGCTATGTGAAATCGAAGTAACTAATTCAACTATGAGTTGAGTAGGTACCTATTTACATCTACTAGGTATTACAGAAATTGTTCACACAGTAGTAACCCTTTGCAGCAAGGAAGCTGTGTAAACTCATTTTGAACTCGCTCATTGACTTGGACCTCAACTCGGCAGTTAATTTATCGTACTACTTAGCATCAATGTAAGAAGGAATTCTCTCATACAGTTTCAACCTATGCTGCCTTAGAGCTCTTCTGTTTCTACTCCGTCTTGTGTTCTGACTGTGTGCAAGTGTGATATGGACAAAATATTTTAATTGCTAATACTAGAAGCTACTGCCTATGTTCAACTTGCTACTTTCATCAGCTTTTTCAGATACTTGCAACTCACATTCAATATAACCGTGACCTGAATCCAAGTTTGTATCGATACAGCGTATTGAATGTCTTCTATATTTTTCTCATGAATATTCTCCAAATCTATATCTATATTCTCTATCTTTCTCTGATTATTCCATTAATCTGGAATAGGGATTGTGTTGGATAAAATCTAGAATCGTGTTGAGAACTGAAATGATCATTCTTATCAAACTCAAAAAAAACAAACTTTATTAACTCAATATTCCTTTAACAGGTTTGAAATACATGAAGCGTATCGGTCTGACAATTCAAGCGAGGAGTTTCAGCGCCAAATTCAACGATCAGATTGATGCATCGACCAGCAACAGTTTCGCCACAGCCGCCATGGCGTTTATCAACTCGATGGTCGAGGGTCGAATTGGGCTCTACGAGGAAGATCGAAACCCGGAGCTTACCGTTCAACTGAAGGACGTCTTCAACAAGCCTGAATTGGTGCAGAAGAAATCGAATCTGGACGCTTTGATTCGTGGCCTGGCCACGCAGAGCAGTCAGAGTATGGATCTTCAGTTCACAGAAGCTGTAAGTGGAGTTTTCTTCAGGCATTTTGGTCCACATTTTATCATAGAGTTGGAATAGTATTGATCAAGTCTGCTGGCAGTTGCAAAGATCACTAATTTTGAAAAAGTCAATAAACATGTATAAAATTCTTGAAAATGAATACTGGTAATTTCGACTGGCGTACACCAATGTAGCTCATATAGCTGATGTAAAAAAGATTAACGTTTTCGTCTGCCCCAACAGCTGATATTGTCAATTGTTGTCATTTAGCTATGTCTAGATGATGTTTTCGAAATCAAAAGAGACAATATCACACATGTGCTTTACATGAGATATTAGTAGGTTACATCTCGCACGAAACGTTTTGGCGTGAGCTATACTATTCTTTCTCCATGTTTCCATAATTTCTCAATGGTGTTAATATTTATTTATTCATTTTACAGAAACTAGTAAACTTATAGGTTAAAAACACAGACTATTGACCAAATATTGAATTATTTATGATTTGGTTATACTTTCTTCATTGGTTATTTATAATTGCTATATTCTACCTTAGTTATTTATCTCTAAATATGAATGAATCACTGATTTTAGATTCTATTACAGTATTTGATTTTCAAGTGGAAACGGTGATTGGGTGTAGTGTATGTTAGCAATTGGGAAGCGGTTTGTCCCAGTGGTAGAGAGCGTCTAATCGGTGAGATTAGATAAGCGACGTGCCTCTACCACCACTGTAGTAACGGTGACCGGTTCCTCTGAATTCAATTCATGAGCCTCAAAAATCGCTTCCCGGTGGTTCGGAACCCACCTAAAGCAGTAGGTCCATTCATCTCTCATCATCATCCTTCCCATTACCCACGCACAGGCCAAAGCGCCCATGTGGGCATGAAAAAAAAATTAGGTTGAATTGCAATTCAGGTTGGAACTACAAATGGCAATACAGCACGGTATGAATAATAGGAAATAGCAAAGTAGAAAAATTATTTAAATTAAATATCTGTCTTAAATATTGGAATTATCTGTTTAAATTTCCAACTAACTACATTTTAAACAATTCCTTTGTACAATTCAACTTCCTTGTACATTGCTGAATAAATTAATACTGTAATACAACTGGATTGAATTATTGATGAATAATTATAATTATCTTGTTCCAGATAACCAATTACCTCTACAAAGAGAACCAATCGTACGGTTTGGATAGGCTGAGTATCGACATTCAGAGAGGTAGAGACCATGGACTGCCCGGATACAACAAATTCAGAGAGTTTTGTGGATTGCCAAAAGTTAAAGAATTCGTACAACTGACTGACAAGATTCCAATTGAGGTGAGTTGGTCGTGTTGCTCGTAAATGAAATTTTCTTGTGTCTTTACAACAAGTTTCTAGTGTCTTTTCAACAAGTTTCTAGTGTCTTCACAACAAGTTTCTAGTGTATTTACAACAATTTCCTAGTGACTACAACAAAATCGTTTGTTTTCATTGTAGAAAAAATTGGAATGTAATTTCATCTCATTATTTGGCCCCCTCATCCTTCCATACTTATTCACAAACTTATAAGATGTTTTCATTGAAACTTTGTTAGTGAACAAACATTGAACAAACAGTGACCTCTAAAGCTTTCTCTATCCAACTAAGAAATACTTTACGTTCTAAATCTTTGGTTCACCTCGTATTATATTGTTGATTGTCATTCTTTGTAATTGTAATTGTTTCAAGTCACCATTCATTTGAATTATGTTGTCAATAGCCATTTTCTCTTTCAAATCTATGAAGTTCGCCGACAATTGGTACATTATGTTGTTAATTTTCATCATCCTGTACAATATTCTGTGATTTGAAATGTGTTAAGTTCCCCGTTTTATGCAATATATTTGCAATTGACAGTTTATTTTTTTTTCTCACTCTTGTATGATTGAAATGTACGGCGATCTTAGCCAATTTGTTTAGGCTAGAGTGCGCTAGACTATAATTTTCTCTTGTCCCATCCAACTAAGAAATACTTGACGTTCTAAATCTTTTGTTCACCTTGTATTATATTGTTGATTGTCATTCTTTGTAATTGTCTCTCATCATTCAATTGTCTGTGTCATTCATCTTTAATCCTCTTGATTAATCTCTAATATCAAACAGAAGTAAAGAAAAAATCATAAATTTTGTCTATTACACTTATATTTATGTTTCTATCACAACAACTCTATCGTTTTCTTTTCATTAGGAGAATCTTTCACATACAATCTATTTATCAGCTCCAGTCCCAATATTCACTTCTATTTCATATTTAGGTCCTACATTGAATTATCATTTTCACCTTTCCATTTTGAGTAATCTCCTGCTAAACAATTTTACAGTCCTAATACTCGCTCCTATTTTATTCAGGTGGTTAGCAAACTGAAGAAACTGTACAAGAATGTGGATGAAATTGACCTTCTGGTCGGTGGACTGGCTGAGTCTCGCGGGGAAGAAGGTCTTGTCGGTCCCACGTTCAAGTGCATTCTGTCCGAACAGTTCACGCGGACCAGGATTGGTGACAGATTCTTCTACGACATTGGTGGACAGCCGGGATCTTTCAATGAAGGTAATTCAACACTTCTAGATTTGATTAAATTATTTATTTATTGCTTTTTGATGATTGTGTCTATTTTTAATGTAGCAATGAAGTGATGAAAGTACTTTGGCGCACTTGGTTTTGATCGATGTCATAATTCTTCCAATATTTTTGAAGATTATGCCCATTTCAAGAATATATAGCCATGGAGTTATAAAAGTACTTTAACGCTCCTAGATTTGATCAATTTCATAATTATCATTTCATGGTTTTCAAAGATTATGATCATTTCAAGAGTAGCAATGAAAGGATTAAGTTACTTTGACGCTCCTATATTTCATCAAATCCATTCTTTTTTGCTTGTGTTTTGAAAATTATGCTTATTTTACAAATAGCAATGAAATTATGAAGGTTCTTTTTCTTTCCAAGATTCCATCAAAAACATTTTTTATGATTTCGTAAATTCTAAGAATAGCAATGGAATGATAAAGGTTTTATTTAGACTCTCCTGGATTTGATCAAATTCATAATATTCTTTTGTGCATTTCTTGGATTATGTCTATTTTATGAGTAGCAATAAAATTATTTTAACGCTCTTAAATTCTATCATACTCCATCTCTTATTGGCTATTTATGAGCTGGCTTCATTCTCAGAGAGGAAAAATTCAAACATAATATTGCAGTGATCGATTCACAATATTGTTCACCGCCACATTATAGTAGTCTTTGAAGTTTTTCCTTCATCAAAATAATGCATACTTTTGCTAATTAGTTGCATTAGGAATAATTGAGTTGCTAATTAGGAATAACAAAATGATATAATGAACATAGGCCACGCTAGAGCTACTCTTAAGTAAAATTACAACTCTCGTTGATGGCAATAGAAGATAATTACTAGTAAAAATTATTCTGCTACTTTAGGCCTACCTACGATTTGATTATCGATTTTGATTACCGTGAAATGATGTCGTTTAATTTTGTCAATCTTATGTATTTTCTTTAAAGCTGCATTATAACTATTAACAACTCATCAACAAGGTTGACTAATTTTCATTTTTGGTTCTCTTTTTTACAGCTCAATTGAGAGAAATCAAAAAGGCCAATTTAGCAAGGATTTTCTGTGATAACAGTGATAACATCAGGAACATGCAAGCATTCGTCTTCCACAAGCCATCAACACCAAAGTAAGTTTAGTTATATTTTCAATGAGACATCCTCTATTTTATTTTCTACGCTCGAAAGGTTTTCTTGATTTTTTCTCTAATATTGAAGGGTGGATATGAATCTATACAAGTGATTCCATTTCCATCCTATATTGATTTACATAGGCCTATCCATAATGTTTATATTTATATTAATCTATAGAATTAGAGAATACAAATTCCTATACGATAAATTGAATAAGTTCAAGTAATTTTTTACATATTAAATGGAAAGACAGTATATTGTCAAACTACGAATTACTAGAAACCGAGATACTAGTTTCGGTGGATATACCATCCTTAATCTCTTGTGGACATCTCTTAACAAGTAATGTTTTCCACTAGTTTGTGGGTTACGTGGAAGAGGGGGCTTGCATGCCTCAACTTCGCCCACAAACTCTTGAGAAATTTTTACAAAGTGTAAAATAAAGTCATTTTATCTATCTATCTATCTAGTTTGTCTCATTGTTTTAATTACTCGTACAACCAACTTATACATCATCATAATAAACAACAACATTATTTTTAATGCATCATCTATATGCATTAAATATATTTGTAAAGCTTAGTATTTTTCTAATGGCTTTTATATTATTCAATTGAATTAATTGGCATTAACCAATATTTTTATTTTCTAGTAACGACCTGGTTCCTTGCGGTGAAGTCTCGTTGATTGAACAAATGGATTTGGAACCATGGAGGGAAGAACAGTCTCCATCTTTGTTGCCATTGTAAGTTCTTCAGGAAACTGAAAAAAATCCACAAAAGCTCGTAATATCTCAAGTGATGAGATTTCAGGAAACCCAAAAAATATTTATCCTGTAAAGCTAAATGGAATTACTTCTAGTAATAGACATAATAGTCTAGATCAACTTAGATTTGTAAGTTACTTGATGACTGTGATATATTTTTTCGAAATGTATTAGCATTTTTTTCTTTTGAATTTATATTGATTCAAATGGCTATATTTTTCAGCATGTTCTTTCTAATACAATTTAGTTTGCTTTCATCGAATTCTATATCCTGTTGAGTGCGACCTATTCTTCAATCTAATATTTCTATTCACAATAAAAACAAAATTATTGAGGATGAAATAAGTGTAATTCATACGTAATAAATTGAAATTTTGTAAAATTAATGAAAATATTTTGAAATTGATTTAGATTTGTGTCAAATTTATGGAATGAGTGGAATTTGTAATGGGTTGTGCCCCCTCAAATATCATTTATATTTTATTTTGAAATAATGAAATATTCTTTCATGAAATACTAGAAAACATGTATTGAAGGTTTACAGATAAAATTACTATTTTCATTGTATTTATCATATTATGAAGTTTCAATTTTTCTTATTGATTTCATTTCTAGTAGTATTCTGTATTTTTCTAGTAGAACTGTATTCATTTTATTTGGGTTGTCAATTTTGGTTGATGATAAAATTTTTGAACAATTAGGATAAAATATTCACTGAACCCGATTTTCTACTTTTTTTATTTCAGTTTCATAGATCCTGAAAAACGAACAAGAAAACAGATCACCTAAAAATCTCAAAATTTAAACTTTTCTACTAGATGTGAGATTCTTTTTTTTAGAAAGATTTATTTCTATTGCTAATTTTTAAAATTCTGCATTGAGTGTGAATATGTTAACTTCCTTCACATGTAAACTTCCATAATCAATTTTGTCAGAAGCTCTATTTGAAAATCTCTTTAAATTGGCAACCCATAACTTTCTCACTATTATTTTTAGATTGAAAACTTCTTCTCGCACTATTATTTTGTATTCAAAGTGAATGTGAAATTTTTCTGCAATATGTACAATTTATGTTTGAATTAATTAATTACAACTCTCTTTTTTCAACTAGAACTACATTGTATAAAATAAAGTAAATTTTATTGTTCTATCGGCTTCTACTTAAAATTTATATCACATATTATTGTTCACAAAGATGGACATGTTTCAATTTTTGGTATAGAAATTTGAAAACTATCTGTAATTAAGAACGGTAAATTCAAAAGATTTAATTGTCTTACTGCCATTATCTGACATAGTATTACACTAATCTAGGATAGATTCGACTAAAATTAATTACTTGAATTTCTGTATGAATGATCAAAAGTAATTGATTGAGTGTAAGGTTTATGTATATTACGAGTGAATTTTATATACTTTTTGTACTCGATGTGTAAGTTCAATAAAATATATTGTACTCTTTACATTTTACACGTATTTTGTTAATCCTTTTCAACCTTATTCATCACGTACTAATTAATTAATATCTCGTACATACTTATTCAAATCTCGAGTTGGCAATCCCTTAAAGAAGGCCTATTGAAAGATTAGTATTTTCTGTTACCGTACTTCAATCACCAATATCCAATATCTAACCGAACCATTATTATAAATAATAACAAAAACTGCAAAGACTCTTGAAACTGCAAACTGCAAAGAATATTCTTTCTGTATATTATAGAAAATCTATAATCAAAACCAATATCAATTGGAATTGTCCTAATTTGTATTGTTATGAAAATTAATATAAGTTTATCATATTTGAATAATTTTACTTATTGTTGAAACCTGAAAAGTGGAACTATACTTTATTAGTAAATCTTGCCGAGTAAACAATAGCCAGAAAATTTTGTCGACATCTTAAAGTAAGCCGTTTATCACTGAGAGGTTACAGCCAGTGAGATTCAAGCTAGTAAAGCAACATTTTGTATTTAACTCTCACAGAGCACGTATAGCATACCGCATTACGGCGAAAGACGTGAATTCATGGGAATGAAAGACGGAGAGAAAGGATAATAAGAGGATAGAGGAGCGATGGTAGGAGGTGGGGGAGAGGATAATAAGAAGAAAGAGAATGTTGGAAGCAGGGGGAGACTAAATGATGAAGAGGAGAATACGAGGTAAGTAGAAGGATGGTAGGAAAAGGAGGTAATGAAATACGAGAAAAGAGGAGATATAGTAGAAGGAAAATGGAGGACAAAGAAGAGAATACAATAAAGAAAAAGGAGACAAAGAATAAATATAATAAATAATATAATACGAGGCTGAATGACAGTGGGATGAGAGAAGGAGAAAATGGAAGATGAAGAATGGGGGGGGATAGAGATGTCAGAAGGAGAACTGAGGAGGAAATGAAAATTGATGAATAGGAGTAAGGTAACATGATGAGATGGGAAGGGGGGGAGAAAATTAATGATGTAGAAGAGAATAAGAGAAAGAGGAGGAGGGGGAGGAAATGAAAGATGTAGAAGAGGAGAATACGAGGAAGAGGAGGAGGGGAAATAAAAGCTGAAGAAAGGAGAATGTTTGGAAAAGGAGAAGAGAATGAGATGGATAACAAGGAACAAAAAGAGTAAGGGGTGAAGGAGAAGAAGAAAAATCAAGAGGACCGAGAATACAATGAAGGAAAAGGCCAAAAGGGTGATAGAAAGGCGAAATGAAATATGGAGAAGGGTAAGAATACAAGGAAGAAGAGGGTGAGGAGGAGAAGAATAAAATGAAAGATGTAGAAGAGAGAGAACTCTAGATAAGTAACGGTTGTGATGATGAAAAGGCTGGGAAAAGCAGAATGGTCGGCGAAGGAGGAGAAAGAGGAGGAGGAGGAAGAGAGAAAGAAGAAGAAGAAGAAGAAAATATGGAAATCATAGCAGGAAGAGTGGAACTAAGGTTGAAATGTGACCCATATATTTGCATGACTAATAGACAAACGTGAGTGAGTTTATTATTGTAAGATGCGACCTACTCAAGTCAGTCAGAATATAATTTTAGGTTTAGGGTTTCAGCCCCTTTCCTTCACAGTGAACCCAAACACAGCCGAAAAGCTGGAAATGTGTCCTTGTAACATATATTTCTCACTTACTCACATAAGCCGCCTAAGCTCAGGAAATAACATGGTAGGCTTGTCTCAAAGCATCTATTGTATAGTCTGTTCAAGCAAAGAAGGCATTCTGACATGCTGAGAGAGTGACTCCAGCTCGGTCAATATTGATTCAAAAATTATGAATTTGTTCTTATATTGTAGAAAAACATTCTGATACAATTTGAGACCAAATTTATTATTTTTGAACTAATATTGACCGAGCTGGAGTCATTTACCTATCTTGTCAGAATAGCTTCTCTGCTTGGCCAGACTATAGTAGATTGATAATCTCCAACATAACTTAAGGAATTCCTTCCATCAGGGTTTATTTTCATGAAGTTCTAAATGAATCTTATTTTTTGGCAAGTTGTATTGATGTGATTGGGAACGCCAAATTGGTTATATGTGGAATCCGCTATATCCTAATAATATAGCACTGGCGGCTCGTGCCCACGAAACAGGTGAAGTGCCTGTATCTTTTACTGTACAGCACTTCACCTGTTTCATGGGCACGAGCCGTCAGTGTGATATAAAAGCGACCCGTGTATAGCGCATAATCCTAACGGTAAGTGTTATGGTAATGCTTAGGCCTATATATAGGAATGTGAGCAATTCAGTAATACCGAATGATGTAATCGAGACACATAAATTTTGCGATTTGGTGAGAAATAGTAGCCTATCGTTTTGAACAGTCTTTCTCATACTAAGTTTTTTGTGTAAGTCAATTCTAGCCTTAAAGCTTCATATATA
Source organism: Sogatella furcifera (assembly GCA_017141385.1). NCBI lineage: Eukaryota > Metazoa > Arthropoda > Insecta > Hemiptera > Delphacidae > Sogatella > Sogatella furcifera. The sequence goes on from CM029554.1 coordinate 6,457,578, forward strand.
CTGAAAAAATCGTTTCCAATCTTCCTAAATTATTTCCATCACGTCATAATCTTCATATTTAGTGCTCCAGTATTCGTATCATTTTATCGACTCAAGTCACCATAATCGCAAGCCATTAATTTTATGATGGAATTATAACTCAGCGTTTTGGCCATTCGATGGTGAAAACTTATTGAACCAACCCTCGCATTCCAATCTTGTAATGAAAAGTACAGTATCATTATAACCATAAAGATAAAATGTAATATGGTCGTCCAACATATTAAATATCAAAAATTCATTTTCAGGTTTCAGTACTGAGTTTTCATGACTCAAATTGCCTTTTAATTTCATAATTTTAGAAGGTAGAGAATTTAGGCCATCAAATTTGATACATCATTCATGAATAGATGAAAGATACTATTTCAATTTGATATATCCATGAAGATACTCAATACGTTTCAATATGATATGACGAAGAATTTCATTTGATTGCTCCAATTTTCAAGATTTTATTTTCTCATCTTGTATATTTATGGATGTATTGAATTAAAAGAGAATGTAATCGTAGAATCGAATATTTGGACTATTCTTTCCATTTTATCAATAACTAATATTATTACAGTAGTAAACTGTTACTTCTTTCCATACTATTTTGTACTGGAAGACAACTTTCTATTGAAGTATTACATCTAGGAATACAATTCTGTCATCACGAAAAGCCATCCTGCTTGGAAATGTATAAAATTTTCCAAGCCAGTTTCCAGTTTACGTCATGATTGATAAGACTACTATAGTCTGTCCAAACAAAGAAGACATTCTGTCAAGATGGAAAAATGACTCCAGCTCAGCCAATATTAGTTTGAAAATTATAAATTTGGTCTCAAATCGTAGGAAAAGTTCCGATCTAGAATTTGAAACCAAATGTATAATTTCCGAACCAATATTGGCTGAGCTGGAGTCATTTTCCGATTTTGCCAGAATGTCATCTTTGCTTGGACAGCCTATAAGGAACTCGCCAATTGAAGCTTTAGAGCGATAAGCTTCTATTTAACGATGCTATTGTTCTTGGTAGCGCCGCTATGATTAATTGTTGCTTTTTCGAGCAATGAAGAGTTTAGAAACATTATTTGCCAAGAGCAGAATAACACTACGAGAAGGATTCTGGTTCTTGAGACTTCTTCCTCCATCTCGCCGAATAAATATTTGATCGAGGAGTGAGCAGCAAAAATAGAATTAATGACGAAAAATGGAACCTGAGAATTATTTATTTTGCCCAAAGAGAAAAACAATGGATTGGTTCACCTTGTAAAGTAAACGCCAACGAAATTGACGGGTGTGGAACGTCTCTTACTTACATTTTACTCCGTCAGGGCAGTCTGTGAGCGGTCTTCGAAAGCATATCACATCGATAACGAACTCAGCTGAAAAGTTTCGCTCTCATAGACCGCTTATAGACGGTCTTAAGAGAGTTATCATGGATAAAAAGCAGTTCGTCAACTGACAGATACGTTGATGTCTCTGTATACGGTAGTCCGTTCAAGCAGAGGAGACAATGACTCTAGGGGAAAATGACTCTAGCTTTGTCAATATCGGCTCAAAAACTACAAATTCGGTAACAAATTGAAGAAAACACTCTGATCTACAATTTGAGACCAAACTAATCATTTTTTAAACAATATTGACCGAGTTGTAGTAATTTTTCCATATTGGCGAAATGTCTTCTCTACTTGGACAGACTATACCTCTCCATTCTTCTCTGGTTTATACTTGGCTTACAGCAGTAATCATTTGAATTTTTCCAGATCTAGACTATTATTTATAACATGTCAAAAGTATTTCAACGTTGTAACATGCCATTAGTTTAATTTTTCTAAATAACGACAAAAGGTTTGTTATAGTCTGTCCAAGCAAAGAAGACATTCTGGCAAGATAGGAAAATGACCCCAGCTCGGTCAATATTGGTCTAAAATTTAGAATTATGGAATCAAATCGTAGAAAACATTTTGTTCTACAATTTTAGACCAAACTAACAATTTTTTAAACAATATTAACCGAGCTGTAGTAATTTTTTCATCTTGCCAGAATGTCTTCTCTGCTTGGACGGACTATAGCAGTGTTGTTTGTGATCAACTGATTGGATTTACGTTCGTTTCTCTTTGAAATTGATCCTCTCGTTATCATCCTCATTGTTTTAGACTTTGCTTTGGGAAAGCTTGTTAACAATATCGATATCAAAGTATATGATTCGGCTACATTCCTCAACTGAATTATTATAGAATAATAATTAATAATTGGATGAAATGTATAAAAGGAACGGGTTATCTCATTCTATACCAATTTAACTTTGATCTGATTATGATTAGATAATTGAGAATTTGTCTTTTATACAACAATTCCAGTGAAAGATTTTAATTTTATGAAATGTAGATTCAGAAAGATATTAGCTTGGCAACTATCGTTGCAAATTCAAAGCTGGAAATAATATTGGAATTATCTGGGGTCTTTCAGCTGTATGCATCATGCAATTATTGATTGGTTCGTTGGAAATACAATAGACGTTGGTCTGATCAAAATGTTCTGAGATTGATCCAATAAATGAACGAATGTATCACCGAAGAATGTCATCTTAAAGCTCAATAGGAAAACTTTGCCCTAATATCTAATGACGCCACTCTACGGTGGTTAAATTTATTTAGTATTTATTATTTTGTACAATTGGCCGCCTAATACAGAAATACAAATTAAACACTGTTATGTAAATTACACTTTAATGTAATTAATGAATCCAATTGTTTCTTAGAATGCAGACCAGAATAATTATTTCTATTATGCATTGTTGAACATCCAACGAATGGAAGACAAAAATAATAATCATTAAGTATTGTTAAACATTCTACAAATTTCTTTCGTCATGGCCTTTGCCCTACGTAGACTACTCTGTTCTAAGAAATTCTAATAGGCTTGCCAAGATCAAGAAAATGGCTTCCTCTGAAAACGAAGAGGCGGAGCCTACTATGAAGCTCTGTGATTGGACAAGACCTCCCACTTTCATCACTAGAAGCTGGCTAATGGGAGTCGAGCTTCAAGCGTTGAATCAGCTCATTCACTTGCTGTTCACCTACTTTCCCAATAAATAGCGATTGCTATTCTTCCCATTTACAGAGAATGATTTAGAATACGTATTTCAGGAGGCCTACTAAAATTGGGACCGAATCATGTAAATACGTAATTCAGCAGTTAATAACAATATTTTTATTATTATTCTCTTATATGATACAGACACACAGAGACATATTTCATAATTTTTATGTATTTTACTGTAATGTATTTTCCTTTATCATAGAGAGTGTTAATAAGTAATCCGTCATAAAAAGCACCATCAAAAATAATAAACGTATTGTATTTTACATACCAGAAACCAAATTGTTGAGAATCTCTCACTAAACAGTTAACAGTTAATAGATTATTTTTTAGTATTAATGATCATCATTAATAAAGTTTTGAGCTCCTTTATGAAATAGAATAGCTGTATCAGACCCTTTATTATTTGGTCAGTCTCAGACACGTTTCTCTGTGGACTTTGTGGTTCAACATTTTCTTCAAGTGATTGCTATTTTTCAAACACAATTAAAGAATAACAAAACCTAACAAATAACCAGCAAAGTTCTTGAACAAATTGAGCATATTCCAGATTATTGTTCAAATCTATACCAGTGGCGCCAACTTCATCAAAATATTGGGGGGGGCAACGTCCACCATGAAGATTAATAGTGGGGTGGGGGTTTGTTCAGGTGATGATGGGGGGAGAGGGTTGTGAAAATACGCAAGAATACACATGAGGCTGCATCTTTGCATGTGAATTCTTGCTGAATATAGAGATAATCTGATCTTTTCAACTATTTTGAATTCCCTATGTTATTACCCTATCATTAATTTATTTCAAATTGTCAATCATAATAATTGTGATTCTGGTAGTGAATGGATCAAGTTCCTCCTTCAATTTTGAACACAAAAAAAAAATTAAAAGTAAAAAATTAGCCTAATAATAGTTAAGTTACTGAATTTCCTAGCTCCAATGTGTAGGTTGAAGGAGGCACATTTGCATCCAACTTACACATTATATTATCTAGTTCACTTTTATCACAAACTTCAGTTTTCAATTAGAATTTTTACCATTCTCACTTATAACGTTAAAAGCCACGAAACACGAATAGATCATAGGCCTATATCATTTCACACTAATAGTCCAGTTTCCAGATGTGAATATAATAAAAATAGCTAGACAGGTCTTTGTTCAAAATTGGTTTCATTTGGGCTTTTTGGAATTGTTGATGATGGCAAAAATATTCTCTCAATAGACCTACTTATTGATACCGTACTCAAAAAATTGATGAGATTTTTTCTAGTAACCTATGATCATTGAGGGGGCAAATTACATGCATTGCCCCCCCTGAGTGATTATTGAGGGGGCAGAAAGTGCCTTGCCCCCCCGAAGTCGGCGCCACTGATCTATACTATATCAGACCTTCTGGCATCTAAACTGATTCTCTTAATAGTGGCAACAATGTAGTTGCATACCGGAGTTGTTATTTAGAACCAAATTTATTCCCAGTCATCACCTCGGATTCAAATCATCTCATAGGCACAACCAATAGATAGAACAGTAGTGTTGAAATTTGTACCTAGTCTTAATCATCCTCCCGCAATTTTGAATTGTAGATTGCGATGACCAGAACGAGATAATAGGACCGACAACAGTGTCCAATCCATTATCGCTTCATATTTGTCTAGTAATCCGATTTCTAATACTCCCTGAAACGTGGTCAGGAATGGAATTTCGCATATGAACTGGGAATCGAACACGGAACAACGCCAGTCCTTTGAGAGCTATTTGCATTCAAAGTGCCCCGTACAACTTTAACAGGATCAACTAGGTATAGTTCGTCCAAGCAAAGGAGACCCTCTGGCAAGATGGGAGAATTACTCAAGCTCGATCAATATTGGTTCAAAAATTATCAATTTGATCTCAAATTGTAGGGGAAATTTGATCTACTATTAAGACCACATTTATAATTCTTCAACAAAACTGATCAAGCTGGAGTCATTTTCCCATCTTGCCAGAGGGTCTTCTTCGCTTGAACAGACTTTACCTTTCACAGTAATAAAGTTGGCAGAATTCTCCACGGATACTGTGTGTTTGAATGAATTGTGTGTCCTACTTTAGATCCGTGCTCTATCTCAGGGATCAGTCGATCAGTTGATAGAACTTGTCTCATATAGAAACTTTATCTAATAATTTGATGCCACGGATACTAGAATAGCGGTAGGTATTCACGTACTGTATTATATTATGTCTGAAATTGAATTATCAGCTTTACTTGATACCACTGATTCAAGAATATCCTAGCACAGATAGCACGTGCAAGTTTTGACAAATTCCTGGCAGTTTCACAGAAAGAGATGGTCCATTGTAGTTGTTTTTTCTCTCGCTAGATGGCGCCAGCTGAACACGCTTGGAAAGGGCTGGTCCTTGCAAGGAAAGGACTTCTTTCGGCTCGAGGACAACAGCTGATTGATTATGTATGTAAATGACAACTTCCTAGTCTACATAGGGACTGGTAAGCAGCTTATTTCCGTGAAGTGTAGCGAAAATGTAATTTCAGTAAACATGAATTAGCCAATCAATTCTATTTTTTTCTTCATAAATACTAATTTTTATGAAAACTTGGAATTCACATTCTACCCAGATAGCACATAAGCTTATTTCAAGCTTGAAATTTTGTGGATTTTGAATTGAAAGTTACAGTTTGATCAAATCAGCTTGATTCAAACTTTTAACAGGCTGTGAGTGATCAAGTTGTAAGTTTCAAACTTGTAAAAAAGCTGTAATTTTCAATCTTAAAATCAACCTTTAATGATCCAGCTGCAGTCCAGCTTGTTTCAAGCTGTCTTTCTGGAGACAAAATCCTTTGCACTATCACGTGACTAACATAGTTCATTTAACTACCACGAGTAGCGCTGTGTCAACTTTCAACTTTAAAGCATATGTTTATCAAATTCATTTTTGCATCATTTATTTTGATCAACCAACTTATGGATTTTCTATTACAAAAACTTTACATTATTTATAAACACGCAAAGGTAAGTGGAATACGTTCATTTGATTTCATTGTACATGGGATATAATTTTAGTATTGTCCAAAAGTAAATGAATTCCAAATTGGGATTTACATCTCAAATAACTTATTAAATTATACAAGTTAGATGTTAACCCTAAATTTTCTTCAGCCTATGCCTATCAATCCATCAGCTATAATGACTACTATAATAGGCCTATATAGTAAGTTTATTTTAATTTTGCTTCAAAAAATTAAAATATTGATAGATGACAAAGTAGAATACTGAATTATTTCTTCTTGTTCGGTTGTAGTTAGCCTATTTATATTTTGATTTCTATTTACTTTGCTCGCTATATTCCTCTCCTCTTTCTTATGCAAAATTACTGTGATATTTGAAATGTATAATCATGTACTTTATTATGATTTGTTATTTTTTCTTTCAGGGCCATTTGATTAGTGTAACAAGTAATCATTGTTGACGTGGGGGATGCGGCGGTGCTTTATGATCGATTCAAAGAAAAGAAATTAAATTTTGTCATCAAAAAATACATACAGGAATACATCATGCAGCTTTCAAATAACTGTTATGTTTAACAATGTGAAATAGGCGGACTGACAGAACAATTCATTTTTGTTTGTCAGATTTGTGAGTGGATTTGTATTTTTCTTCCAATAGATATTAACATTTTGTTCACTGTATTCTCTTTTGTATTCTTTTCCTTTTCCATAATAGGTCAATATTTTGTGTTTAATATAATAACAGCTTTTTTCCAACTGGATATATCAAGCTTGGATGATTAGACTTGATTCAAGCTTGAACTTTCAAGCTTTGAAAACAGCTTGAAACGTGGTAACTTCTTAACTTGAATTCAGCTGTATTACAGCTTAAAGACTGTACATTCCAAGCTTAAATCCAGCTCTTGTTGATTCAACTTGATTCCAGCTTGAACTATCAAGCTTGGATCATTTAACTTAATTCCAGCTTGAGTTCTCAAGCTTGGGTCATTTAACTTGATTCCAGCTTGAACTTCCAAGCTTTGTAAACAGCTTGAAACGTGGTAACTTCTTTACTTGAATTCAGCTGTATTACAGCTTAATGGCTGTAAATTTCAAGCTTGCATCCAGTTTGTTAAATTGAAAATTCCAGCAGGAAACCAGCTTGATTCCAGCTTTTTGTGCTATCTGGGATAGGTATGATGCGTATATTTATATCTGAAGTAGATTTATCAACTCGACCAAACTAGCATGGCATGCGAAATGCACGGAAATCAATGCATCTCACAGGCCATGTTCATTCTTGATACCACGGATACTAGGATACGCAAAAGGTATCATGTGTATGATGCACATTTACGTCTGAATTAGAATTATCAGCTACACAGCTGTGATCAGGAGAGTCATGGTTATTAGAATACATGTTAATAATTCATTTAAATCTTGCGAAAACTATAATTTTTGCGTAGTAGTGAAGGTGATATTGTAACAGTTACCGACATTAAAATTTAATTAAAAGGCTAAATATTGCAACAAATTGATCTCTTTCAAACTTCACTAGTCTTTCAAAGTCTACTCAAGATTTTACGAGTAAACTATCAATTTGATAGACTCTGAAAATATTTAATGCGACTGGCGGCTCAGGCCCACAAAGCAGGTGAAGTGTTGTACAGTAACAGTTACGGACACTTCACCTGTTTCGTGGGTATGAGCCGCCAGTGAAGGGTTGCTTTTTAATCTTACAATGATTATAGCTCTTTCATTTTAATTTTAACTTCACAATCTGATCGTGTTTAAAGGTCTATGGGATTCAACATGAAAAAAATTCAAACGTTATTGTCTTTCAAGATAGGAAAACGTAATTTTATTCGACCTCAATTTTTCTTCTATCCTCATCATTATCCTGGAGAACACTATAATTTTTTCATAAAATTAACCTTTCTCATAATCATTATCATTGAGTTTTCTCCAATGCACCATACCATTATCAATATCATTCGAGTTATCACCAATGTACCATACCATTATCATTATAATTTTCTCAAAAAATGCTGCACCATCGCCATAATCATAATCATTGCAGCATCATCATCAAGCAGGTAAGCAAGCTGTCGTATGACGTGGATGGTTGGGAACTGGAAAGTGCTCGCCTTTATTATTTACTACTCGGTGGAAAGTAGCACTTCTCGCCTGTCCCGAGACCTTTCCTATAACCAGAAATTGGATTTTGGCCTTCTACAGAGTGCAGAACAGGCTTTTGCAGTAGGAGGGGTTGTTTGAAACCCCCTCAACTTTTCCCCCGGAATTGTTCCTCCACAAACCATCATGCTCCTTATCTTTCAGAACGCTAATAGCCAAGTTGGGAGAAGAAATCAAATTTCGTTAACTTTTTTCCTCCCGAAACGCTTACCTTGCCGAAACGCATTAATCATTTGGTGTTCTTGTTGGCGCCGAAGAGAAATAATTGATCTTGAAAAGCATTTAGTACCGTACCTTTGAAACTCAAGGTGGGTGTGAAGTTTTACGCAAGAGCTGTTCTCAAAAGCACTCAAAAGAGATTTCCTGATGATTTAATTGTCTCCTGTAATTCCTTTCAAACGGTCAAGTATCTGCAACGTTTAAAAATTCAAAGTTTTTATCATAACCTATAGAAATCCTATTGCACAAAATTGGCGTTCTATTGCACAAAAAAAGCCCAATCATAACTTACAACAGTACCTTGGCGCCATGTGGTGGAACGGGTTGGCTGTAAGAAGTGATGTGGAGGCCAACTATTATTATTATTAGAAATGTGTGAATAATCTAAGATTTGACATTACTGTATTGTGAAGACTCACTAAATATAAACATTTTTCTATGCTCCTATATTTCATTCGTGTATTTTATTATTGTTATTGTTTTTGTTTTTTTTTTTGGTTATTTATGATTACAACGAGTATTGCTCTTATTCATGCTTAGTTGGGATAGAGAAATATCTCATTGCATCCTGATCTTATTCTAATTAGGTGAAACAATGTACGAAATGTATAAGGAAGCAGAATATCTCATTCTATCCCAATCCAATTTTCTTGAAAGACGAATACGGAAGAGTCAGGAGCATTTTATTTAAATGTTCAATAATTATTAAAGAACAAGTTAAACTTTCGGTTTGGCTGCTTTTGCAGCCATGGAGATACAGAAGAATGCAACATCCTCAGACAAAAGAGAAAAACAACACTATTTTCTCACAAGCTAGATTGTAAAGCATTCAATGCATTCAGTTATATATATTCTGATAGTACCTCATAGGAAGGCTCTGCAACAAGAGTGCAAGTGCTTGCATAAATTCAAGAGCTCCGCCAGATCCTAAAGCTCTACTGGATGCATTTGAATAATTCGGTTATTTTCTCGAATATAGGCTAATGTGCTGCATAGACCATCTAGTGAATAAGTTGATAAATGGGAAATGGGTTAGGAGAAAAGTGATGAGGTAGAGCGTTTTTAAAATTTCTATACTGAAAAAACGTCAAGAGAACGGAAAAAGGGTTATTGAGCTATTCTAGCTGTAGTAAATCAAGATAATTCACGCTTAAGGTAAATGAAATTCAATCACCATTTCAGCCATGTAAGTAATTAGTTTTATCTACCGAAAGCTTTTCTCAACATGCAACAGAATTTGTTAACGAGTTTCTGTGGGTGAACCAGCCATTTTAAACTCACTTCCAGTTTTGCAAACTAGTTCTAAAACTCAATAATTCCTTGTCAGTGCGATGGGGAGCTCGTAATAATGGGCTGACCACATTGGTTGACCAACTACAGGGTTCGGTAAGCTCAAATTGAATAGTTAATTTTTTATTGTAACGTTGTCTGAGAGGCACTCTCTCGTTCACTGTGTGTTAATTGGTTGAGCCGGTAGCTTTTTCGGTTTACGCCTATTTCTATTGAAATATTGAAAGTAAGGTTCAGTATTTCAGTCTTTGATATTTACTATAACAGTATTATCAACAATATGCATTTTTGAACAAAGATCTGAAAAAGTATATGAAAAAGGGATTAGACTCTTTATGTGACGATGCATGCAAATATTGAACTTGTAATTCCAGTTCTTGTAATTACAGTAAATACAGTTCACTCTATAGGCTAAATATTACTATGAACTGTATAAAGAGAATGACTGAGTCCAGATTAGAAAAATTAATCGGTAGGTCAATAAGTAATACCGTACGCAAAAATTATACAAGAAATTATCAGGATTTTATACAATACAAAAATACATAAATTTACATAGTTAGTCGATATCAATACACAGTGATAGTCATAATCAAACATGTTGAATAATATACGTGAAGGATATACAAGATATTAATATAGTTCACACATTACAGTATTATCAAGGAATCCAGTTCTTATTTACTATGTCAATAATTGTTCAATAATTCTGTTGATTACTCTTTAAAGAGATGAGTGTCTTTTAGATTCGTATAATTTATTTTATTGTAACTTACATTCTAAGAAGTACAAGTTTTTAAACTTAATTCATTTTGAAATAGTATATTTTCTTGTTCGTTTGGAAGAGTATCATTTATAATGGTGATTATCATGCATTGCAAGACATTGATAGAAGGTACATTGAGCATAAATGGTTTAGACAATAAGGAGAGATCATATCAATATGAATCTGAATAATGAATTTATAATTTATACAAAGATGTATGCTCATACTCGATTTATATCAGCCGTAAAAAGTGTCTTCTCTGTCTAAATGGCTCAACAGCCCATACAAAGTAATTTATCAAATTTTTATTGGAAAAAACTAATTCACGTTTCAATTCATTATATTCAATAAAACGCAAAACTCCATCAAATTTAACACATGATAGATACGATGCTACTTACAACCAAGATATAGTCAGTCCAAGCAAAGAAGACCCTCTGGCAAGATGGGAGAATGATTCAAGCTCGGTCATTATTGGTTCAAAATTTATTGATTTGGTGTCAAATTGTAGATCAGAATGTTTCCTGAGATCAAGACAGAATCAATAATTTTTGAAACAATATTGACCGAGCTGGAGACATTTTCTCATCTTGCCAGAGGATATTCTTTGTTTAGACAGACTATACAAGTAAGATAATTACTTGTACTCCCTTTCATTCACTTTAATATCTTAAAAGGAAACCGAACTATATTAGTTTAATGTTTCCAACTTCTATATTAATGTCAAGTTCATTAATGTTTTCAAATTTCCCGCTCAAGCCCTTGACCCCCCATTGTCCGTCTCAGCACTATTTTTCTCGGCCGCCAAGGGGGCCGCTTTTTCCGAAGAGGAGGACGCGACTGGCACCATGGACACTCCGGTGGCGGATCCGCCCATGTCGGCGCCACGTCCGCCCATTGCGTCCGGTCAGTCCGGATCGTGCAGACAGTCGATGCGGACGATCAGGATGGCTGCGGCCAAAACGCATGCGGACAACACTAGCTGAATGACGGCTACCGTGAAGTTGGTCTCTTTGCCTCTGTTCAAGCACAGATATCGCAATAAACACACAATAATTAAATCATTAACCATGATTATAATCTCTATGGTGCAATGAAAAAAACGTACAATTAATTTTTTATTATTATTAATGTTATTAAACTATTCTTTAAACTATTACAATAATAAAAACTAACCACAAGAAATGAACAATTAGTATGTCCAGTGAGATCGCTTGTTAAGTAGTTGTGAAAGTGATATTGTATAAGAGCCGCTCTTATATTATTGTATATTGCTGTGAGATATTGTCTTGAGATATTGTATATTGTTGTGAAAGTGTATTGTGTTCGAGCATGGAAGACCCTCAGATAGGAGAATCACTCCAGCTCGGTTAATGTTGGTTCAAAAATTATGAATTTTGTTTAAAATTGTAGAGAAGGATTATTTTCTATAATTATTTTTAACCAAATTTATGATTTTTGACCAAGTTGGAGTCATTTTCCTATCTTGCTAGAATGTCTTCTATGCTCGACCAGACTATACACTCTAGCATAAAATCAAGATATTGTCAAACCATTTTTAATGAATCTGTGGTTTTACTCGTACAATACCTTGTCTTTCCATTCAATTCAACAGTTAGATCGATTGAGGAAACAAAAATTTCAAATAAAATTGAAGTTTAATTGGGTTTTCATAGAAATAAAGCAAATCATAATGAACTGACAAAAAACAAAAGGGGGATGGAAGGATAAGAGGAGATTAGATTAGATTAGATTACTTTATTCAATTAGATAACAAAATTCGGCTTAGATTATACATTGTAATATAAATGAGTAAAACAAAATTATTCTATAAATTTCACAAAATAGAGACTTCTAGTAAAATACGAAAAACGGTGATGTAATGAATGCAAAATTTATACAGATTTTGAATTGTAGGTTCTGCAAAATGAATGAGGAGTGTAAGTTATCTAAGTGAAAAGGCGAAGTTTAGACATATATATGTCATATATATATGGAGGAGAGATATTGTAAACATACGGGTATTGAAAAAAGACAAGAATCATCCAAAACGGTTCAAATGTTCATCCATGTAATTATGAATTAGAATTTATTAAAAATCAACATTTTATCGATGATAGATAGCGCTCTTCATCATATAAGACAATACTTTTGATCGATTTTTATACATTCGTCTGTTTAGTTACCCTAATAAGTTTTTTGTAATTTATTGAATAAATAAATGAATAGATAAAATTGATCAGATTAATTATTTATTCAGCGTATGCTTCCAATAGTGGGGAGACTCAAAGGGTCTATCAGATTATATATTTTATTAATTTCATATTTTGTAAAAATCAATGTATATTTAATAACGATGACTGTAGCTATTATATAAAATATTCGTATATCATATTATCTAACTTAGTATGAGAACTGTAGGCTATGTGGACTATATATTGTAATAATATTAATAAATAAATATTATTACTTATAATTATTTATTTAGCGTATGGCTTTTAATAGTGGGGAGACCCAAGGATTGTTCCACTTCGCCAGATAACCTCATTTTCCACAAATGGAGACATGAGTTATAGTTCTTTTAAAAAGTTCATTTAAAAACATAATTTTTTATTTCAAAACATTGTTGACTACTAAAACTAAAGCACTTCACAAAATCACTAATACTAATAATATTTTGGTCTAATAGGACAACTGAAACTTGTATTGCGGGTTGCATACCTTGCTCCGTCATAGAAACAATTCATTAGTACTGTAGATTTGTAGAAGATAGTTTTCAGTAGTTCCACAGCCACTGCTGTGCTTTTACCCACCCCTCAATTATTCAGTTTCAAGGAAAAAGCTGTTAATATCGACCGCAGCTATTATCTAATTCTAATTATCTCTTAACCAGTTTGAATGATTGCGGCTGAGTTTTCAACTATGAATTAGTGTTCCAAAGTAGTATTAATATCAATAGTATTAGTTTTAATTTAGTATTGGAATATTATAGAGTTGCCGTTAACATATTAAAATATTGGAATATCGACGATGGTGATAGTGATGAGTTTGCATAAGAGTGAACACTCGAATGCTTTCCAACTTTAACAAATCTATGAGTACTGGTGTTAACAAAATTCGCTCGCTTTTTTCATTTTTTATCAACATTTCACATCATTTTCTGAGTTCTTATCGACTCATATTAACAAAATTCGCTCGCTTTTTTCATTCTTCATCAACATTTCGCATCATTTTCTGATTTTTTATCGACTCATTTTCAAATATTTGGAGTCAAAATTTAGGCGATTGGCAAATGACTATTATCAATTTTCAGCTTTTCTAGGACAGACGGTGAGCTGTCGAGAATAGAGGGACCCAGCAATACTGATTCGCTCTTAAAAACAGATTCAAATTGTCCTGACAGAGCTAATCATTGATAACCATCATTTACTAACCACCTCAATTTTTTGCACCAGCTTTAATAATTACTATCAACTCTTTTGTAGCTATTTTCAGTTGTCTGTCCAAGGAAAGAAGACCCTCTGGCAAGATGGGAAAATGACTCCAGCTCGATCAATATTGGTTCAAAAATTATCAATTCGTTCTCAAATTGTAGGAAACAATTTGGTCTACTGTTAAGACCACATTTAGAATTCTTGAACAAATATTGACCAAGCTGCATGAAGTCATTTTCCCATCTTGCCAGATGGTCTTCTTTGCTTGGACAGACTATACTAACCTGGTTTTCCCCGAATGCTGTATTGTTATGAGACACTGCACCAGTAGCGCTATCTGTAGTGAAAATGCCACACTCCAGAACAGCGTGAGAATGGCCGCGATTTGAGCGTTGGGACCGAGCACTCTAAGCGCCGATCCCGGCGAACAAGTGGACGACCGGTAGCCGCTGAAACCGCGGCTGGTGTGAATGCTTGCACCTGAAACAGTTTAAAATAAAATGCACAAAACGACGACATGATATTTTCCAAACACGGTTTGTGTGAATGATCAGTGTTCGAGAAAATGTACGAAATTCTAGGAATGTACGTTGAGCCATGATTTGTGTGAATCCTTGTGCTTGAAACAATGTGGAAGAATATGGACAAAACGTACGACAAGCCAAAGGTATTATCTATCAATCATTCATCAAATTGCTCTCATATTTTATTATTATACAATAATCTTCCTCCAATTTGTGTACTTTCTTCGATACTGAAGTAATAGGGTATTTGCTGGTATATCCTAGCTAGGATAATAGTATTGGTATTACCTATCAATTAAATAGCTCATATCTTATATTAATTATTTATCTCAAATAAATAAAATAAATAAATATTATTGAAGTAATAGGGCTCTATTGTATCAGGACATGTTTGAATTACAAATGGGAAGTTTCATTGATTAATTAAAATTAATCAATTAAGCATTATCAGAATTTAAAGAGATTAAAATCTTTGTATGTTAGTACTTTTGAAGTGTGACTAGTTGAGTCATGAAACCGTGGTCCAATTTGTAAACAATAAAGACATAAAATAGTGGAATTGACAATTTCTATATGTTTTCTATTTCTTTATCGTGGATTTCCACATCAATCAAAATTCTACAAAAAATTGAGAAGTTCAGTAGTTCATAGTAGACCTATTGTCCTATAGTGTTCATAGTATTGCCTATTGTGCTTCAGGTTGTCTCCTGTTCTACAGGACTTGTAAAATATGAAACAGGCTCCAGATAATGCGAAACCTGAGTGCATCTTAATCCTCTCAATCTAGGATTTGCATTTCAAGTTCGTCTGCACTACCCCAACTGTACAAACAGTGAAATAATTTGATACCATCCTCGACAGTGAAGAACAGCTCATGCTCTGTTTGGGTTCAAAACAAAAACGGCGTAGATCGTTCTCAGTAAGCTAGGAGAGCTTTGCGATATTAAACTAAAAACGTTGGATACTACCTAGGTACTTTGTTTACAATGTGCTTCTTATCCAGTGGATGGATTTCACAAGATCGACCTGTCTAAAGCTGTGTTTCTCAACTAATTCATCAAATATCAGAAAATGAATACATAACTACTACACATGGAGTTATAACAAATAGTACAGGGTGACAAAAAACGGGAACCTTTGAAGTAACACGTAAGTGAATAAAGGAAATGAAATCATTAATTTTATTGCTGAAAATTTGAAGTAGAATAGTTGCCATTTATAGTTCTAACAAGAAAAATGTCAATTTTTGTAGATAATGTCCTTTAGATGACGTATTTATAGTTTCCTGGAAGCGAATAGTGAGATTTTGCACGGCAAGTTGAACCACTGCAATGCGAATCTCAGCAATTTCTCTGTGAATCCTTGTTTCCAACTCGAATAAAAAGGAATAATTATTTTTGAGCGTGAAGCGTATGATTTCCTGTTTAAATGGCCCCACAAGAAAACGTTAAACACAGTGCATCGACATTGCATGCTTACATGGAAATCTCACTGTTTGCTTTCAGGAATGTATACGTTTGAAAGGTCGTCATCTCAAAGACATTGTCCATGAGTATTGGTATTTTTTTAGAACTATAAATGGCAACTATTCTACTTCACATTTTCAGCAATAAAAGTAATGATTACATTTCCTTTATTCACGTACGTGTTACTTCAAAAGTTCCCGTCTTTCTGTGTCACCTGTACATTGGAAAAATGGCGATAGAAAGAATTATCAAAAAAATTTATTATCGTTGATACAGAAAAGAAACACAATAATAAAATTATTTTTTGTACTATTGTTGCACAACTTTAATGCCTTATTACTCGGACACGAAATAGTAAGTGTTCTATTGATGTGCAAACAAATAATACGAGTATTGTTTTTGTACTATAATTATGTTGAGGCAATAAATTTAATTTTATTTTAATAATATCACGATTTGGGAGAATAATAGGCTGTTTTCTTACTTTTTATCACAGTCGTGCTGAATTCGAGAAATATCGAATATGATCAAGAAATTTTATGTGAAAAAAGGCATTTTGAGGAACATAATCGGAGGTGAAATGGTTACTTTCTAATATTATATGCAATGTGGCTTCTTGAATTTGAACGGAAATAGTTTTCACAATATCATATTGTGAGCTTTCACATTGGTGGACATAGTGATCAGAAAGTCGGACATAGAAACGTGTTATTACGAGTATATTGAAATTTTTATTGAATTTGTAGAGCTAATACATTAGGGCACAGTCATAATATTTTATTCCAGAGCTGATCCATCAAAAAGCCATCTTTATATTGGCAAACCTACTCTGAAGATTGCTTAATATGCCTATATTGAGGCAGAAGGCTTCAATTTCAGAGGCTACGTCCTTTCAAACGTCACAGAGGCTATCCTTTGAATGAAGGATCCTCGAGTATGATTTGATGTATCTCCAAAATATCTTTTGAATCCAAAAAAAGTTCAATGATCTCAATAGGCCTTGAATCCAAATATACACTCATTGGAGGTTACATATACTTATTTTTTCATGATTGTAGAATCATTGTATTGTTGAATTCATTTATAATGAATTATAAATGTAAATGTTTAATAAATGAATGAACTCGAATCGTAGGTAATTTCGTAAATCACTGAAACTCAACGTTAAAACATAGAAAAAAGAATTACAACACTTTCGTCGAACTTGTTTACATTAAGCTTGGAGAATCATTAAGGTATAGTGTGGTCGAGCAAAGAAGACATTCTGGCAAGATGGGAAAATGACTCCAGCTGGATTAATATTGGTTCAAAAACTATACACTTGGTCTCAAACCGTACAAATCATTCTTTCCCACAATTTGAGACCAAATATATTATTTTTAAACCAATATTGACCGAGCTGGAGTCATTTTCCTATATTGTTAGAATGTCTTATCTGTTCGACAAGACTATACCCTCTAGCATCCTGAATAATATATTGTCCTCAAATCATAACGGTCATTAATCCCGCCTCCATAAATTGTCTATGACACATTCAGTATCTCGTCGACAGTAATTTATTTAAAGCCAAAGGACCAATTTCAGAGCCCTTCACCAGTGTCAACATTAATCTGATAAGCCATTCGAATACCCATGTTGATACGTTGTGGCACTTGATAACGTCAATAACACAGAATAGCTTGTATCTAGTCTGTGATATTGTGCAGACATTCTGGCAAGATGGGAAAATGACTTCAGAACGGTCAATATTTGTTCAAAAATTATCAATTTTGTCTCAAATCGTAGGAAAAATTCTGCTCTACAATTTGAGACCAAGCTTATTATTTTTAACCTAATATTGATTGAGCTGGAGTCATTTTCCCATCTTGCCAGAATGTCTTCTTTGCTTGAATAGACTATAGCACTCCTTCCATAACAAACGACGTGATTACAAATTGAGCTTTCAAAATTTAATCAAGCTGAAACAATTTCGCAAACTAGCTATAAACTTTGCCACCAACGCCATGGTATCTGCCTTTACTTCGTCAGTTATAACATAAGTCGGCCAAATTTCATAGGGTTGTGATTAAATTTAACATCTTCTGTCTTCCAATTGATCAATTATTCATGAATAATTCATCCCTGTCTTCCCTGTCAATCAATTATCAAGGGATTAATTGATGATGTAGTAAGTCATTTCTTCCCCGTATTATAAAATTAAATTATTCCTACAATAATAATTTATGAATTCCCCGTTCAATAAGAATTATTATTCCCATTAAATTTTGACAATGTTTTACAACATCCCTTTCTCGATTAAATTCATAATTTCTGTTTCAATATTTACTATTATTATTATAAAGAGAATAGGCGAGCTGAGATAAAGGGCAAGGAAGAAAATGATGCTTCCACAATTGGAACAATATTCGCATTCCTAATATTATATACGTAAAAAACACCTAACTAGATTTCTGACTGATTTCCTCTCCACAACTTATTACAGATCAACATTTCTCATTTTGTCACTGGGGTGGCGTAGCTGAGTGGGTTAGGCGCTGGCGTTGCAACCCAAAGGTCCCGGGTTCAAACCCAGGTCAGACCAGGAATTTTTCTCAGGCTACTTTCCCGTGTTTCGGATGGACACGTTGAGCCGTCGGTCCCGGCTGCCTAAAAACAGTCGTTAAGTCATGTCAGAGGCCCTGAAATTGATCAGGAGCGACCTGAAAACTCTGACACCAGACCTGAGCCAGCCAGGTTACACGAATATTATTATTATTATTATTTTGTCACTGATTCTTAATATGAAATGAGCTTAAACCTACTCTTTTAATAAATCCTGATACCAAGTAAATGGTTGCCTTTAAAAACAAAATGGCCGAATCCACTGGGACAACGATGAAGCTCTGTGATTGGACGAGACCTCCCACTCCTACACCTACTTCTCCTCCTACTCATCACCTAAACTATAGTTGACCAATGGGAGAGCGAGTAGAGTCGAGTCAGTGGGAGTTGAAGACATTTACAGCTTTTTTGCTTCCTTTTCAGTGTTTATATAGTAAAATAAACTCTTTCAAATGTGTTATCTTCAGGACTTGGAGAACAAGGCAGTTTCTCTTCAGAATTGTACATTTTCTGTTAATAACCTTTTTTTACTTTTATCATAACTCAACATTTGCAATAACAAATTATCTCGAATATACTGTAATGCATTACTACAAATACTGGAATGTTTGCAATTGTTCCCAGAATTGATAGACTAACGCCAATATATTTTACGAAACTTGCAGTATGAGCTAACACTTACATGATTGTATTAACAAACTTTCATAATCGTAATTGGAAGGTAAGTGCCTTCTTCCCCTTACCCAAATAATTTTGGCCTATCATTATGTCTTATTATATCTGAGTTTTTTTGTTTGTGTTTTTTAGGATTAATAAATAAAATTGAATGTGAATGAATTATCAATTGATAAATATCAACAATTTGAATCGAGCTTAAATTGATTCTCTATAGCTTGGTCCAATTTCATATTTAATAAGCAATCAAACCTATAATTATTTTTAACTTGGATATAATTATATATTCTGAATAAAACTGAGCATTGAATTATTCGTAATAAAACCGAGAACTCTCTTCCCCGGCGTGTGAGATATGGAACAATGCATATTCCACTGGAAATATACCCTGCAGAGAAGTTGTCGGAAGCATCCATGTAGTCGTGAAGCTAAATTACGTCTTTGACATATGAATGGTAGAAGTTATTCCGAGGTGGTCTATAAAAGAAGCACTCAGACGAGAAAGTTTCAGCAGGTTTTGTCGGTCTACACATGTTTTTATGCATGTGAATCATGGATTCAGTCGTGAAAAATAACAGCACTGTTCCAGTTTCCTCTGCAAAATCCTTTACTCATCCTCGTCTCCTGGACACTATTGTTGACAAAGATGTATGGATCGGTACTATCCGGGGAGAATATTATGTAAATGATGGTGAATGATTACTGTCTGTCCAAGCAAAGAAGACATTCTGGCAAGATGGGAAAATGACTCCAGCTCGGTCAATATTAGTAAAAACTTATACATTTTGTCTAAAATTGTTTTTTAGAATTCGACACCAAATTTATTATATTTCAATCAGTATTGACTGAGTTTAAGTCATTTACCCATCTTGCCAGAATGTCTTCTTTCCTTGTTAAGACTACTTTTTGGGACAGTGGGGAATTCTCTCGGGAGTTTGTTTTGTCTCTCTCAATCTCATCTCGTTCCTTATTCGGAATAAGGATAAGGACTGAAGGAAATTGGAATAAGTCAATAAGGACACGCTAATGTATACTGTGGGTGAAGGGTACGTCTTGACCAGAGCCAGAGATGAAACTGATCGGTAAATAAACCTTGGTTATTGATCGGATCCTCAGATGCAGAGGTTGATTGAATGGATGTCTTGTTTTAGACTATATTGACTTGCTGATAGAGGTGTGAATTTATTAGAAAATCATGGTTTTGATTCATATCAATTGTTTACAGTAGTTCTTTAACATCGTGATTGATGAAAAAAAAATCGATTTTTGTTCTTGAAGAGGCTACAAGCCTACAATGAAAATGAAAATGTTTGTATTTCTAACAATAAAGTTATTTCCTTTATTTCATAGGAAATTTGATTTATTTCATCAAACTTCCAAACTCGAAATTCAAATTCAATTCCTGAATCGTAAATTGTGTTTTCAAGCAGTGCTACAATATCATAACCACAATTCGGGAGACATTGACTCAAATTTTTAAAAAAAATTTGGAGACTCCCGAATAAATCCTCTCGAATAAATTGTGGCAAAGAGGTGTAGAAAAGATGAAAGAGATTAGATTGGATTAGATTACTTTATTCAAATAGATAACAGAATACAGCTTAGATTTTACATTACAATATAGATGAGTAGAACAAATTATTCCATAAATTTCACAAAATAGAAACTTCTAATAACAAATACGAAAAACGGTGATTCAATGAGTGCAAAATTTATACAAATATCAATTCGAGGTTCTGCAACATGGATAAGAAGTGTAAGTTATCTAGATGAAAAGGCGAAGTTTAGACATATATATGTCCATTCTTGGGAAATGATATCAAAGATATCCTTTCCATTAACACTTGGCCTTTAGATGATAGAGAGGTTAGGATGAATGAGGAACAGAAAAAGCAGAAAAAGGGATATAACTAATAGTAGAAGAAGAAGAAGAAGAAGAAGAAGAAGAAGAAGAAGAAGAAGAAGAAGAAGAAGAAGAAGAAGAAGAAGAAGAAGAAGAAGAAGAAGAAGAAGAAGAAGAAGAAGAAGAAGAAGAAGAAGAAGAAGAAGAAGAAGAAGAAGAAGAAGAAGAAGAAGAAGAAGAAGAAGAAGAAGAAGAAGAAGAAGAAGAAGAAGAAGAAGAAGAAGAAGGATGTGAAGTAAGAAATAATTAATAAGAAGAGGAATAGCCTAGTGGAATTAGAGGATATCATGATTACAAGAATAATGCAAAAGAAGGAAATAGATTGTCCAAATGAAAAGATCAATAGATCATCATCATTCACTTCCAGTCTATTTCTCAAATTCCAACTTCAAGACAACATTTTATCCACCCCACTATACGCGGACATGAATAACACAGCCAGCTTCCTCGCTTGTGATAATTCACAGATACACAAACTATATCCGCATGATCTATAGTTATAATAATGGCGGCGGCAGTGAATTTTGGCGCGCACATTTTTCGCGCCCAACCACTGCTGCCAACTACACGTGTTCCATTGCCAACCCAACGGGTCGAGGTTACTACTGGTAAACTTGAGATATTTATTGTCTCACCCTCTCTGTCAGCCCAGCAAGGTGGTCGCTCGCAAATATAATATCTTGGAGAATTGCCAGAAAATTATTATTATAGCTATAGTCAGTCGGTCCATGCAAAGAAGACATTCTGCCAAGATGAGAAAATGACTCCAGCTCTGTCAATATTTGTTAAAAAAATACAAATTAGGTCTCAAATTGTTGAAAATTTTTTTCTCTACAATTTGAGACCAAATTCATATTTCCTGAACCAATATTGACCGAGCTGGAGTCATTTTCTCATCTTGCCAGAATGTCTTCTTTGCATGGACAGACTTCAGCGCCTTGCCCTCTGTTACAATAACGATGCCCAGTGGACCAGTTCATTGCAGAAAGAGAGGAAGCGCCAAGTGGGCTGAGTGCAGTAGATCAAAAGTTGAGTAAATCCAGAGTAAATAATATAGAATTCATGAGAGAACGATAGTTTCATCGCATGAGTCAAAGTTCTGGCTATTTGTCAGAGAGATCATTCCCCAAGTGCGTTCATTAAGAGCATGTAGAGATCTATAATATTTTTATTTATTTATTCTAAATAGTGCAATAAAATTTATAGTTGAAGACACAGACACATGTCCAAATTGCCCTCATTCCAGATATTACAAAAAATAGAGTTTTTTTCAAGTTCACTTTCATGCTAATCTTAAATATCCACTTCCAAACGACGTTGACGATGACTTATTACCAAGTGAGAATGGATTAGAAATTATAATCTAAAAAAAAAAAACTCCCAAAGTATGGATGGAATTATTCGGCTAATAATTATTACAAAATTATAGAGTCAACTAATTATATTATTAAAGTTCTTATTGTTCGCTTTAGTATTTTCAGTTGTCAGTGTCTTAATTTTGATGTTTACCAGACACTGCTTAATGTTTACCATATCACCAGACACTGCTGAAATTACTGGTATATTTACTTTTCTATATTTGTTCGTCCATACTTTGAATCAATTTCATTTTCTTATTTTGCACGTTTACTACACTCGAAAAATTGTTTATGCTTGTGAAGCTTGTTATGGTATTGACATTATCATTATTATTGATAGAGTTCCACAACCATGATGGAAAATTGTGATAGTTCTTGATTTAAAACACGGTGATTGAAATTTAATTCTTCTGATTTTATAGAGCCAAAAACACAAAAAAACACACTAAAATCACTAATCCACGATAGGGAATTATAGAATTTTGAGCAGTGACATTGAAGATGATGTATTATGCTACAATGTTAAATCATGAGTGAAATACAAAATTCTAGTTCGAAACTGTTCCCCACAGTAAATCCTTACAACAGTATTGATCCTACATACTGCGGAGCAGTCATGCAAAGCCTATCTATGTTTGTGGAATGAAAGTGACTGACAAACTGACATACAGCGGTTTGCAATATACAGATTTCAGACTAATCTCTCAAAGTGTCAACCCGTGCTTGAAAACGGTACCGAGACTCATGAGACAATATCAATAATCATCCATCATGCTGTTGAAATATGAAAAGCGGGAATGCCTTATTGGTATAGTCTAGTTGAGCAAAGAAGACATTCTGGCAAGATGGGTCAATGACTCCAGCTCAATCAATATTGGTTCAAAAATTATAAACTTGGTCTCAAATTGTATAAAACATTCTGCTCTACAATTTGAGATCAAATTTATAATTTTTGAACCAATATTAACTGAGCTGGAGTAATTTTATCATCTTGCCAGAATGTCTTCTTTGTTTGGACAGACTTTGGTCACAATTTTTAATTCACGCAAAACCGAGCAGATTTTAATATTGTGCAGATTAAAAACATTGTGTCACTGAATTAATTTTCAGATTTTTCGGTGATAATTTTTGTGATCAATTTTTTTCTAAAGGAGTAGATTTTTTTAATTTAATTTAAATGGAAAATTTTTTCAACTTACCGGCAGCCAGTACTGTGAATATACCAGCAGGAACCCCAAGGCCTAGTTTCATGACAGCCGTTTTATCAGCTATACAAGCTACAGCTCCCATTATCAGCACTGATATGCCACATACAACCTATAAAAATAAGTCAGAAATTAAAAAATATCCTTGTAAAATATTATTGAAGGAGTCTAGGCTATTCTCGAAAGGGATTAGTTCAAGTAAATTTGAACATTTATATATTTTAATTGTAATAGTGAGAATATTGAGAGGATATAATTGAAGTTTTTTTTGTGTGTTTTATAACTTCTTTTTCAGTTGCATTGAACTGTTAGATTTAAGTAGGATGTTACGTTGAAACTATTTTGAACTTTGATTTTTGAAGATGACAAAGTAAATTCTTAAAAGTTGATTTCGCTAACTTGCTGCTTAGTTGTCGAAATTAGTGAAATGAAAAAATGAAATTAAAATGTTTATTCTCAAAAAAATATGTTACAGCACATGAAATATATACATACAATAATTTCAAAGAATGATACTCCTCACCTAGATACAAAGTCTGTGTGTGAGGAGTGCAATTTTCGTTCATTTTCCAAGTATCAGTTTTAACTTCAAGTTGTAAAAGCTACTGTATGATATCTCATTTATGTACTTATGTATGTTTTAGAAGTTTTGTTTCGGTATTTATTTTTGTTCCATTGTAAACCTAGTACATTATTTTATTTCCTATGATATAAATTTCGAATATGTTGCTTAATGTGATGCTTATGTGATGTAGAGGGCAAGTGAATGAGGATTGTTTCAAGTTTGGATTAAATAAATATTAGGCTATTATCATAGCCACCTTATATTAAAGTCAGAGAGTGAGTGTTTGCTATAAAATAGTCCAGTTAATTTACTTGATTAGTCATTCATAATTGAACAAACGCAGTAACTTGATCAAGCGAATACGCATATTTTCTGAAATTTAGTTGAAATAATAATATTTCGTAATTAAGCTACGGAAAAATTGTCAAGCACAAAAAATATTCAGAATTTATTCAACAGCTCTGAATAATTTTCACTGTAGAACATGCAGATTGAAATGACGTTTTTCATTGGGAGATTTTCATTTTTTGTCCTCATATTTGTCAAAAACACTCTCACAAATGCAAATGCACGCACGTGGAAGAAGAGAGAGGGACGAATATGAAAGAATAAATACTAGTAGAAAAAAAAGAATGGAGGATGAGTGTGGGGTGAGAATTGAAATGACGTAGTTAGGTATGCTTGTGACTAAATCAACAAACCTGTTCATTCATTAGTGGTAGGTGAAGTCTGTCGAAGCAAAGAAGACATTCTAACAAAATTTGAAAATGATTCCAGCTCGGTCAAAATTGGTTCAAAATTATCAATTTGGTCTCAAAATGTAGATTAGAATGTTTCCTACAATTTGAAATAGAATTTATGATTTTTGAACAAATATCGACTGAGCTGGAGTCGTTTTTCCATCTTACCTTAATATCTTCTTTGCTTGCACAGAATACCGTTCTTTAATTATTCATGAAGTTCAGCATTCATATTCCCTCACTTCCACAATGCGTTTATGATTGGAAAATAGGGGTCCCCAGTCCAGCCTACAGCTTATTTGAAAACATTTTTCAGAAAATTTTGTTTTCTTTCGAAGGCAAACATCACAGTAGAGTAATAAAATAGAGAAGTTAGAGGTGATTACTAGAATAACTTGAAAAACTCTACTACTCATAAAAATTCACGTGACATGAGAGTAAAAGAATTTCGATTTCATGCCAGAATCACATATTTAAAACATAATAAGAAATACAAGGCGCGTGGCTAAATAACCATTAATATGCATGGCATATGATGACAAGAAAAGGAAAAAAATTGAAAAAATATCATAAAAACTTGGGAAGAATTAATAGAGGAGATTTATCGTTTCAATTATATCGACTAATGTATATTGTAGTTCTTGAATACCATCATTTAGTTGAATTATTCTTATCAATGGTTCTTCAATTCACCTTCTTTATATTCTTCATAGTCATATTAACTAGAGTATTGAATAAAAACCATTCACTTCATTTCCTCTTACATCATTTATGGTCAGAGTTCACACAGACTACTGAATCTTTACGTTTTTGTACACAACAATTGGTTGAATGATTCATATACTGATTTGAATCATATTTGAATGATTCATATCGCTTTCTATTCTACCTCCATTGCTTTACTCATAATCTACTATTGTTATCTGGAATATTCTACAAAAATTATCCATTTTGTTTCATAAACACCATTTTAATTCATTATTTGCATTTATCAATTCAATTACACCATTACATTTCTCATAATCGAATATTGTAATCTAGAATATTGAATAAAAATCATTCACTTTCCCCCCCTTTATTCTTTCTTTTCTTTTCTTTATTCCTTATTCATACATGGCTAGAACTACTTAAATTGGGAGGGAAAATAGGCATATAGCCTGGGCTATTCCTCTCCCAAAAATTTTATAATAAAGTCAATATTCTCCAAATTGAGGTTATGGTATAACACCACTGAGTAAACACATAATTTTCAATCCAGGAATAACACTGATATTTTGAATTAGTAATGTTGATGGCCGGAATTGAATGAATTATGCACCGAAGAAATCAATATTGAAAATTAGAAAAACATTGCACAAATTTTTCAAGAGCACAACTCTTACAACATTTATTCATTTATATGCATTTCTGAATTCATTTATCTAATTTATATGACAGCATTCCCCTCATGAGGACTTTCCACTCACTTGTAGAACTCTCAAGCGTAGCACTTGTGAGAAAGGGTAGAGGGTGTCAGTGGTGGTGAGTTTTGCCAGAACTGAAGGCAAGTCCACATCGACAGCTTTAGCCACGTCACTCGTCACCGATGCTTTACGTCCGCTTGACATTGTCTGAAATATGAGAACAATACACTGACGTTATGAAAAATAATAAAAAAATGTAATCATGAGAGAGTAACTACTTCAATTACAGTAGAAGTCCGGTTATCCGAGTTCCGATTATCCGAGCCGCCGGGTTATCCGAGCCAATTAAGAGCATAAAAAACTTTTTTAAAAAGATTTGAACTATTTTTCCGATTTGTAAACAAATTACAATTACAAGAGTAATTAAGTGATGTTTATCATTCTATTTCATCACAAACTACTTTAACTGTATGAGTAAATTGTATTTTATTAAGATTCAATACGAACAATAGACCTCTTTCCTTCACCTCCGTGTTGACCGAGTTTTTCGTTATCCGAGCTGGTCCCGGTCCGGTTGAGCTCGGATAATCGGACTTCTGCTGTAATTTAAAACAAGTAATAGCAAATTATAAACATGATAGAAATAATAAACAATTCACTGAATTCATAAACAAGTAATCACACTATTAGTCTATTCTGATAATAAAAAGATAATCACTTCACTGACATCATAACAAATAATCACCATTAATCTATTATAAGAGTGAAAAGATAATCACTTCACTGAACTCATAACAGATTATTGATTATGACATTCAATTATTCGCTTGATCAGATTATCTATTCAAATCGCATCTCATCACAATGATGAGAAAAAACAACAAGCTTCAAGGCGCACAAGGAGCAGATGAAACGCCTAAAATTTTGGCATCAGCTAAAAACTGTGAGTCATTCCTAATTTTGTTCATTTTAGTTCCTTACTTTTGTTTCACTCGAAACAATGCTTCCAAAAGCCCTTGAAAAGCATAATAAAATTTTAGTCTTTTCATAATAAAAAGCAATCTTTTTAATGTCCGAAAACACTCTAACTTATTTTTCTTTCCTTCTTCTAATTTCAAGCCCTCACCTTCTTTCAGAATGGAAACAATGTTTCGATCTTTTCCAACGCATTCAGAGTTCATTGTTTGATAATAATTTCAATGTCCCTTTCATAATTAAAAAGCAATTTGCCAAATTACATCTGTTCTAATAATAAGTGACAGCCGAATATCGAGGGCTGAAAACCAGACAGCTCTTGAATCTAGGGAACAGAACTTTCGAAATTAACGTATTGTGAACTCCTACAACGTTATATTAGTCACAGAGCACAGCTGCAACTTTGAGTTGAAACAAGGCTTGATTGAGACGATGATGGCAGCAAAAAGGAGAATCAATAAAGATGAAGGCAGAATATGAGAGGAGAGAATTTGATGCAAGGAGAGAATGACGAGAAGTAGAATCAGTCAACATAAGGCGAATGCATTTGAACGTCGGGTGACAATTACGGAGTTCAAGAAGCAAAGAGAGTTTCCCAGCGCTGGAAAATTCGACTCCTCGATGGCGCTTTTCCGCTTTTCCGCTCGCCGTAACTTGATCACCCATCCGCTAAAGCTGTTTTCCGAAAGCGAAATTTATCGCGTGCAATCTGAAGAGGTTGAGGGGGGCAACGTACCCCCAGAATCGTGAATAGGGGGCGCCCTCCTCAAATCGCTCATGCATCCAGAAAGTCGCTTTCATATTTTTGTGGCTGGGGCGAAAATATCGTGTTACCTCCAACCCCTCTCGAATGGAAAATAGGGAATTTCGTTTTGAGAGAGAGTATCGAAGAAATTATTGCCGTCGAAACAGAATGGAGGTACCCTTGGAAGAAAATAGACCCTTGGAAGATATTAAATAAATATCTCCTACAATGTCTGATCAAGCAACAGAAAAGCTTTAATGCCCTCTATTATCACAATGCATTAAAATTTTCGCTTGAATTTTCCAACTTAGTATTTGTATTGTAGTGCTATTGTGAAGGAAGAGTAACCTTCACTTTTAAAGTTACAAAGATCATCATTCTTATACTGTTACTGTGATAATTGATAATAGAATAAAAGAAAGGCTAGCTCCAAAGGGTCGTCCTTCCAGAGTACAAAAGTAAAACTTTTTTCATTGTCGTTAATCATAAACAAATGTACAGATACGATTGAAAAATAAATAAAAATCAAATACCCTTTTAAAAACTTTAAAATTATTAAAACACAGACATGTTTCGGGACACTAGCCCATTGTAAATGTGGATAAAATAATAATAATCTATATCTATATAAGCGAAATGGCACTGACTGACGGACTGACTGATTCATTCATCACCAGAACTGGAAATCCACTGAAGCGAATGCGTTAAAATTTGGCAGGCATGTTCAGTTGGACGTTTAGTCGCGCGCTAAGAAAGGATTTTAAAAACTTTTCAAGGATACGCCAAATATTTTAGTTTTTCTAGAGTTTTTCGGCGTTTTCCTCATTTTTTCGAGAACCAATCGGTAGAAAATGTTGATATTTGGTGGGCAGGTTCAAATGTGGTCTAGAAATTTTGTGTTAGAATATCTTTGCAAGATTATCCGTTCAAGATTACGTAATAAGGTTTTCAAAATTGTAGATGTGTTGCGGGTTGCATATCTTCCGCCTTGATACGATCAATCCTAACTGTAAATTGAATGGTTCAGCGAGATTATACATACATTATATATTGCATATTAATTAATTTGGAAGATATTGAATCAAGTTCCAAACTATGTCCGATATGCTTCCCAAGGTTACGCTAATATTAGCATTTTATTTTATTTTTTTGAATTTTCGTAATTTTTCTTAGATTTTTTTTAGAACAAATTGGCAGAAAATGTTGAAATTAGGTAAACAGGTCCAGATTAGGTGTAGAAATGCTGTGCTCAATAAATTTCAAATCCCTACTGAACGGAATTTGCAGGCGAGCGAAGCCAGCCTGTTTGTCTCAGCTGACCCTGACAGAGGTTTTGCAGGCGAGCGAAGCGAGCCTGTTTGACTCACTTACACTACCTGTACTGTCGGGGGTCCAGGGGGCGGAGCCCCCTGGCTAGGCGGAGAAGGCGAGCGAAGCGAGCCTGCTGGCTAGTAATATTAATAATAATGGGCTAATGTCCCGAAACATGTCTGTGTTTTAAAAATTTTAAAGTTTTTGAAAGGGCATTTGACTTTCATTTATTTTTCAGTTATTTTAAATAGCCCTAAGTTTTAAAGTTCAGTACAGATACAATCTCATTTTAATCAATTGAATCCCAATCACTCAATTTTCACCGACAACCAGAGATATCGGATCCTCCTTAGCTTTCTAATATGATTAATCCCAAACTATTTGCTGTCTGAATCTGAATAGTGTCCAAATCCTAACTCGTGGTTGGCTAACAGAACAGACATGTAGATTGATACAAACTTCTATTATGTTTGAGGTAAACGTATCTCCTACTACTGAGACACAACAATGCAATCAACATATATCAGCTTCCTTGGCATTTCAAATCCAGTGGCTATAGATGTACGATACAGAACATACAATTCAATTCGACTCCCATCTACCGTATATCATTGATAGAATTAAGGAATGTAGCTAATTGAATAAATATAAATGATAAAACGAAGAAATTCTGTTCGACATGGATGAGGAAATGAATATTTTATAAATATTATTGTTACTTGTGAATAGAAATCTAGTATTTATGTATTGTTTCGGAATCAACTTCTTCTTCCACTAGATCGAATACCTGAGAAAGCAATAGAAGTAAAGAATAATGCATAATAGTCATTGAATGAACAATAAAATGTATCGAATAGAAGAATCTAATTGAAAATTCTTGAATCGTCATTTACACGTCGATGTTTGGTTTTGATTGTTCAATTCCATTGAAAATTATTCAATATTTTCTAAAATATTTAATCATCTTCTTTGCATTATCTTCTTGGAAGGGTCAGTATACACTTGTATTCGTTTGAGAGGAATACATTATACCTCGAGAAACAAGGATTTCATTAAAAGGAAATTACAAATTAGAAATCAGCTCAGTGCATAATACTCCAGTAAATCTGAACAGAGGATAGAGCATTTTATACTCCAGTAAATCTGAACAGAGGATAGAGCATTTTATAATAAGGGTGCATTCATGGTGGGTTGATAGATGAGAATGAGAAATCAAACACAGTGAAATAAATGAAAGTGAGCAAATGATTTTTTAATGAATATCTTCTTCTTTCAACCTACTTTGAATGCAGCCTGGAGTCGAATTTGAAAGACACCAGTTCAACCGATTAGCTCAATAACTCATAGTTGCTCAATAACTCATTTTATCCGTAATCCCATCTATCAAGAGAACGTTTTGCTGTACAGAGTACAAAGAACAAAGTCACCTCTTCATCCTTTTCTGGTTGTAAGTGAATTTTACAAGAACATGGAAAAGACTCTTATAAATGATAGAAACGGATAAAACATTCTCTTTCATGTTCCTTGTCATCCATAAAAAGATTATTTCCTCCGTGCAGTCCTCTAAAACCTTTGATACTGTTTTTATTTATGCAGAGTTTGCCTTGCGGAGTTCATAAATGAATTATTACACCTTTGACAATAACCGTTGAACTTCTTCAATGTTCATAGTGAGTATGAGGATTTCGTTTGACCAAATTCTCCATTATAGTTCATTGCCGTAT
Source organism: Sogatella furcifera (assembly GCA_017141385.1). Classification (NCBI taxonomy): domain Eukaryota; kingdom Metazoa; phylum Arthropoda; class Insecta; order Hemiptera; family Delphacidae; genus Sogatella; species Sogatella furcifera. The sequence goes on from CM029554.1 coordinate 6,488,776, forward strand.
TTTCCACCTTCAGATAATAATTATAACAGATGATAACAAATTATAACATTTGATAGAATAGCAATAGCTAACCATAAGGATCATGTCGAAAAATAGTATAGTGTATTGCTTTATGTCATTTTTTTAACAGAATAATTATCAGGAGAATCTTAAACAAGCTGGAAAACGTCCATTGGTGCATAAGATTAAGAATAGAATTTTAATACAAATATAATTATTATGTAAAATATTGAGTTTTTGACTTCAGGAGACGGGACGATTGTTAATAAATAAATAAAAATTGATTGAAGTAGTGTGGACAAAAATTTGAATATTTTAGTATTTACCACATACCTCATATCTCAAGGAACTATACCATACATACCACGTAGGACCAAAATTGTGATTATGCAAGGTGTATAGATAGTAAAATACTATTCTATACACCTTGGCCTGGATCATCAACAGGTAGCCAAAGTTTCACAAATGTAATGAGTACTAGGTTACACAAATACTGTAATCATTTCACCTAAGCATAATTGATGAAACTTTCTCATAATCATAATAATTGTGTTAAACTTTCACGAATATTCAATTCACACAATCATCATTGATAAGCTAGTGAGTTGATGTATTTCTTTTAATTTTTTAAATTTATTATTATTTTTCAAGTTTTTAATGTTTCCCCTCTGGATTTTTATATTTTTTATAACTATTCATTACTTACATCAACCATCAAATTTCAAAATTCTCTGGAAATATTTCGGCATCAAAATTTCTGTGTTTAGAAGATTTCAAGAAACATGACCTTTTCTGGACTGAACTTCTCTTCAAAATTGGGATCAAGATAGTAGAGGGCATGTGCCTGTTTTCTCTCCCTATCATTATTATGATTGTGTGTTTGTCTCTCTCAATAAATAAATGAATTAATAATTGTATATTTATTCATTTATTCAGAGATACAAACGCACAATCATAATAATTATTTGATGGGGAAAGAGAAAACAGGCACAGGCCATTTACTATCTTGATCCCAATTTTGAAGAAATTATCTTCACATCTTCCATCAATCGATTTATGAATTACTAATTGTCAATAGAATACAAAGATAAGACTATTATTTTGGAACTCTATTTCAACATACAGCTCAATCCAAAAGTGAATACAGTATTTCCAACCGTGATTAACAATATGACGAATCGTTGTGAACACGTCCACTCCAGGATATTAATGAAAGCTTTCTATCTCAGTCACCGCACCGCTATGCACCACTGGCGGCTCGTTCCCACGAAACAGGTAAAGTGCTTTACAGTAAAAGGTACGGGCACTTCACCTATTCCGTGGGTACGAGCCGCCAGTGCTATGCACCTGTTTTTCAAGCGACAATCTGAAGATGGATCTGTTGGAATTCTATTGGACAGCAGGGATAAATTATTATCGTCGGCATCATTCACTTCATGCGACGAACGGCGAGATAAAGAATGTATTTTTAACCGATTCATAGGGAAAAGTACAATAGAATTTTTGGGAAAGGAATAGAAAAGGCTGTGTCTAGTTTTTTTTGTCTCTCGATTTCAGTATTTTGTTTAAATGGAAATAGAAATATGAAAAAGGTATCATGGAACATCTACGAAAAAAATGAGAGGAGTGAAAAAATGAAACAGAGCGAGAAAGAGATTGTTTCGACAAAGAGATGAATCAGAGATTGAGTCAAAATTTATGGGTTGTTCAGATTACGTAGCACCAGATCTGATGGATGGCTGTGACTGTCCGAGCGTGCAAGCCAGGTAAACCGAAACCGCGCCATAAACAGTTTAATTTCTATTTTACGATCACCATTGCTCTGTTCACCCTTACTACATGCTTGTTGGCTCATAGCCCAGTAGTGGTAGTATAGCCCATAGTGCTATAGAATATCTCAATCTCTTAGCTTTATGTGCAAACTACCTATGGAGGGAAAATTCCACTTGCTCTCACAAACCTATTAATAGATGAGTGCATCTATTAGATTATTCAATTTTTCTATTGAGCTTATCCATTGTTATCGACCATTTCATATTACGAGAAATTTAGATCCGTTTGTTAGGACGTTGGAAATGTGGTGGCTATTGAGCCCTATGAAGGGCCTACCAGCTGGTTGCCAGTTTCATATTCGCTTCACTATACAGTCACACCCTAGAACGACCCCATGGAAATGACTGTCTCTATTATCGAATTGGTGAAGCCTATAATAACTGGAATGGAGCTCTGTGATTGGTCAAACCATTCACTCCCACTTTCAACACCAGCTCACCAATCAGAATTGAGCATGAAACGCAGTAGAAGCTTACTTGTTCACCTTTTCCTTCCCCTCCAATGGATAGCATAATATTTTGGAATACGGAAATTGTGTTACAATATTGTGTTTCATATCATGAAAGAAGAATGTTATCTTGTGGCCAGAAGTGGTAACGGTTTTTGTCCCAGAAGTGGTAAAATGTATCTACTTTCATCATTTGAATTATTGTAGGCTACGCATCAAATAAAATATTTTCATTCCAACGTTTTTCCATATTTTAACTTAATCGGGTTCTTCACTCCGGTTCTCAGCAAGTTTAACTTCAACTTGGTTCTCTTCGGTTCAAGTTTTCAACTACATATTTTTATCAAACTTAAAGCAACATACATTTTTTTCATTCTTTCTTCAATGGCTTTGATTTGATGAAGTACAAATCATCCACTTTGTACAAAGGTTTGCCTCAGGAGCTATCGCAATCGCATCATCATGTTTAATAGTTGTCAGTGTTGATTAAAGAATAATCAACAATTCAACCGCCATAAAATTGATTATGTTTTTGTTTTTAGACAAATCTTGAAAGGGACTGTTGCATTGTTAAATATTCATATCGCAATACAATAATCTAAAATGAAATAATCGCAATACAGCTGTAGTAGCTTCTAGTTAGTTTGTTTTCTGCCTCAAAATTATTTCAATGTCAAATTTCCAAATAATTTATATCATTATTATTGATAACTAGCCGGCAGGCTCGCTCCGCTCGCCTTCTCCGCCTAGCCAGGGGGCTCCGCCCCCTGGACCCCGACAGTATCAGCAGTGTCAGTGAGTCAAACAGGCTCGCTTCGCTCGCCTGCATAACCTCTGTCAGTGTAAGGTGAGATAAAATGGCTCGCTTCGCTCGCCTGCAAATTCCGTTCAGAAGGGATACAAAACTTTTTGAACACAGACTTTCTAGACTTAATCTGGACCTGTTCACCAAATTTCGACATTTTCTATCCATTCATTCTCGAAAAATCCAAGAAAAACTCTGAAAATTCCGAAAAATAGTAAAACGCTAATATTGAGCGTAACCTTGGGAACTATATCGGACATAGTTTGAAACTTGATTCAATATCTTCCAAATTAGTTTATCTATAATCTCGCTGAACCATTGAATTCACAGTATAGATTGGTCGTATCAAGGCGGAAGAAATGCAACCCGCAATACATCTACAATTTTGAAAAACTTGATTACTGGCGTAATCTTGAACGGAATTCAAAAATATCTTAACACAACATTTCTAGACCTTATCTGAACCTGCCCACCAAACATTTTCTACCGTTTGATTCTTGAAAAAATTGTGAAAACGCCGAAAAACGATAGAAAAACTTAAATATTTGGAGTATTGTTGAAAAGTTCCTGAAATCCGTTCTTAGCGCGCGTCTAAACGTCCAACTGAACATGCCGGCCACATTTGAACGCATTCGGTTAAGTGGATTTTTAGTTCTGGTGATGAATGAATGAATGAATGAAACAGTGCCATTTCGCTTTTATATATAGAGATTTTGTTATTTTCGGCTATAATTTTCCCTTTATCTTCCAAATTATTGAAAATTATTAGTGTTGAAGTGTTTGTTTTGAGTGAAAATTTGTGACTGTGAAAAACAACATAACCTAGATTATTTATTATTTGTATTGTATTCTAAATTGGAAGAGGGACAGTTTTGGGCTTAAGCCTGTTGAACCTTACCATTAAGTATCATTTGTAAATTGAATAAATAAATATCAATCGATGACATTTAATTCCATTCATTGATGTTATTTGATTGTGATCTGATTAAAGATTTATTAGAATAGTTACTAATATACTCCACTCCAACTTTATAAAAATTAACAGACTAATTAACTTTCGAGTTATTTATGCTTCAACATTACACTGAAATTGTCTAGCACTGAAACTACCTGTTTGATAACATTCGATCTCTCTTTATTGCCAGCGAATTTCATTATTGATTATTGGCTGTTAACAGTAGAACAATATAATATCCTCGCTCTCTTTCCAATACAGGACGTCCGGTGTTCCTTGTTTGGTGAATAATCCACTGCCAGATAACCCTACAGTGATTGAGTTTGTCCAAGCAGAGAAGACATTCTGGCAAGATGGGAAAATGACTCCAGCTCGGTCACTATTGGTACAAAAATTATCAATTTGATCCCAAATTGTAGAACAGAATGTTTACTACAATTTGAGACTAAATTTATCGTTCCTGAGCCAATATTCACCGATCTGGAGTCATTTTCCCATTTTCCAGAACGTCTTCTTTGCTTGGACAGACTATAGCTGCGATATAATTGCGTGGCTGCTTCACAACCTAGAATGCATCTGGGATTCAGCTCAGCCTATTGATTTAGTACATTGTATGTATATTAAATTTAGTAGACTGGAATGTGATGTACTTAATTGTATAGATTGTGTTGATTTGTATCATGGGAATATGACAAACAAATATCATCCTTGTTATCAACATACTAAACGCATTATGATAATAGCCTATAGTACTATAATCATGATTATGTACTATAAGATGATCAAGGTAAAAAATGAACAGAAAATGTTATAGTTTTAAATTTTGGAGTGTTTTGGAGTGAATTTTAGAGTGTTTGAAGATTTTTTGAAAATAACCTATATTTTAAATAATATTTCTACCAAAATTTGGGAAAAAGATGTTTTGGACTTTGATGTCTGTGTTTTTATCCTTTATTGTATAATTTCTCGAATAAATAAGAAACTCTAACTGATACATTCTTATTTCTTTTCATTTCATTCTAGACCAGAATTTCAAGGGGATGATGATAATAATAATAATAATAATAATAATAATAATAATAATAATAATAATAATAATAATAATAATAATAATAATAATAATAATAATAATAATAATAATAATAATAATGATAATAATAATAATAATAATGATAATAATAATAATAATAATAATAATTTTTTCTTATTATTTTAGAAATAATATTTCTAAATCATTTATCTAAATTTATTTAGAAATGCGAGTTGAGAGAAGTGAAGTTGTATTAGTAGTTCTGTCCATAGAGACTGTATAATCAACAACTGATATTATTGTCAACTCCTAGCCAGGACCTCCTAAATATAGTCTGTCCAAGCAAAGAAGACCCTCTGGCAAGTTGCGAAAATGACTCCAGCTCGGTCAATATTGTTTCAAAAATTATTGATTTGGTCTCAATAATAACAATGATTCTGATCTACAATTTGAGACCAAATCAATAATTTTTGAACTAATATTGACCGAGCTTGAGTAATTTTCTCATCTTGCTAGAGGGTCTTCTTTGCTTGGACCGACTATACCTTGGAGGTATTTAGGAGGTCCTGTTATAACCTACAGTCTCTATTTCTGTCCAACCAAGCCAATATGATGGACGTATTGATGCCGGGTTGAACATATTGGATATTAGTATCCGTGATTTCATTAACTTTACTCACAATAATTGAATCGTGTTCAATTGAAAATTATTTCTGATTTGATTAAAATGTACATGATTACAACAATAGAATTAATTACATGAAGTGGTAAAGCTATTTATAAAATATCAATTACATTTTGAAATTCATTAATTATTCGTATACGGTATTGCTCTGGAAATAAATAATGTCGTAGTATCACTGGCGGCTCGTGCCCACGAAATAGGTGAAGTGCTGTACAGTAAAAGTACGCACTTCACCTGTTACGTGGGTACGAACCGCCAGTGATAAAGTATAATAGTATGATTATTGTTACATTGAATGGTTGGTTACTTGTGAATGTAAATTGTTGCATTGATTGATTGCATCAGAAATATTTCATTCACATTTTTATTCTTATTTGAATAACAATTCACAATAGTGATAAAAGTATCAATTTCAATCAACAAACATTTGATATTTGATATTATATAAACGATCATTAAAGTTTGTTAACTATTTTTAGCTTTATTTTGGCTTTAAAATTTTAAGTGTGAATTGATAATTTCAAATCATTTTAGATATTTTCGATGCTGTTTTGAATCATTTACCAACCTTTCAAATTTTAAATTTATAAACCATGGTTTTCTTATTTTTGTGAGTTGAAATTTGTGAGCATAGTGAAAGTGGACATTGTGGATAGACATATAACCTACATCTTGAACCTTCATCATCATCATCATTCATCATCACTCCATTCATCTTTTGCTTAAAATACTTGGAAACCAAGTCGCAATTGTAAAGAAAGAATAAAGAATATTCTGTTACAATTCCCACTTCACATTTCCTACATCACCGAGCTTTTAAAAATGCTGAATGCTACTTTTCCACTTGTATTTGATGGAAAGATCCATCTTTGTTGCGAAAACAGTAACTCTTGCCAAGATATTTCCCCTAAAAAACGGTACCAATTCAGATTTCCAATCAGCGAATGCGCTGTTTACAACAGTGATTGATTACGTGTATCTGACATTAATAAGGGCAAATATCCGCATCGACATTGCAATGGATAAACAACATTCCCAATTGATTTCAAATCCACAACAACTCATCCTTCACTAGTGCTTGAAATTTTCAGGGAAGCAGTTATTCAAATCCCACAAAATTCGGCTTCAGGGAACGCTAGAGAGCATTTGAGAAAATAGTACACTAATTAGGCTCCAAGCACTCACAATAAATCAGCTTGTCACATTGCAATTATTTCTCTTGATAAAATACCTCAACGCTCTGAGAGCAGGGCTTTAGGTTTTCAGGGTGAACCATTGAACAAGCAGATTATCAATCAAGATTAGAGTATTGAATGAAAACATTGAAACTCCTAATTGTTCAATTTTCAATTTATTGCTGTTCAGTCTGCATGGCCCTAAATAGCGTTAGAATTAATTTGCCTTTAAATCTATGTGATGGTCGAAACTGTGATAATTAATTAAAAAAGCGATTGAAATTGCAATTCAACATGAATTACGATGTTTACAGAATATTTTTGAAGGATAATGAATATTGAGAATGATTGCATTGAGTTATGAAGTTGGCAATGACTTATCATATACGGTAAACAATCAACTACTTATTACAGCTGTGTTCACGATTCAATGTATAGTCTGTTCAAGCAAAGAAGACCCTCTGGCAAGATGGGGAAATGACTCGGTCAATTCTGGTTCAGAAATTACCAGTTTGTTCTCAAATTGTAGGAAACAATTCGATCTACTACTAAGACTACATTTTTAATCCTTAAACAAATATTGACCAAGCTGGAGTCATTTTCCCATCTTGCCAGAGGGTCTTCTTTGCTTGGACAGACTATAGTCTGAGATGATACTTGTATCAAATGAACAATCTAGAACGTTTTACAAGCTAATATTGCAGTGAATACAAGCTTATAATTGTTTAATAATTTTCCATTGAAGTAACCAGCTAGCTGAGCTGATAACAGGTAATATTTTCTCATGCCATAGGGCCCAGGCTGTCAAAACAATAATAAGCTGCTTCCGATAGAAGATGTTCAACTATTCATCTCGACATATGCTTCCGAGAAATTGTGATAGGCTTGTGGAGAGCACGAAATGGCTAACATTGAGAACAAAATGGACGAGATTGCGATGAAGCTCTGTGATTGGTCGAGAACTTTCATCTTTCACTCCCACTTTCAACACTACACCGGGAGAATGGTAACCAATGGGTGTCGAGGATTGGATTCAGTACACTTCTCCTTTAATAGATAGCGCAAGCTGTAAAATTCATAAAATAAAATGGATTCCTTCACACCAGAAATAGTACAACTTTTGTAAGATGATTATTATTTTCACGTATTTCTTCTGGATATATCGAGGATTTATTAAATAAATAAAATAATTTATGGAAGATAAATAAATAAATCATTTTGAATTGTGTCCTATTTAAAATTTATCATTATCGGCTTTTGGAAAATGAAGAATTTTGAAAATGATTAATCCTGTAGGCCTGATATTAAAAATTATTAATCCTTAATTTTGAAACATATTAATCCTGTCTCACTCCAAATAGGTTGAGTGTTAGTGGAAGGGATTTTCATGAACATCCCTCTGCAAGAATGGACATGTATAAATTTACATATAATTTTCGCTTTTTTATATAATTAAGCAATTCCTAATTACTATTACCGACAACATTTTAAAGTCTACATCTAAATAATTTTTACAAGTATCTAAAGTCTACACTTGATTTATTCAAGCGAACGGTGTAATTGGCCTCATTTTTATTTTGCATAATTATATAGAATTCAAGCCGTTACATTCTGTAATCTATATGAATAAATTGAATGAATCCAAATCTGAATCTGTCTCCCTCTGTCTATCTATCTATCCACGAACTGTTTCTGATGCTCCCCTACGATCTCATATCAGTTCCTACTGTCTCATATCAGTTCTGCTGTCAAATATCAATGAAAAGGAAAATTTCATCTTTCATCGAAAAACAATAAGGCCTATTTCCTTTCGCACTGTCTTGACATGACGTCGGTGTCTTGAAGCAGAAACTTGTTTCTCGGAACGGGAAAATAGATGTGACACAAAAAACTGTAGCCTACACTTTCCAGTGTTACCAGCCAATACATCCTTGACTGGAAACATTCTTTGACAGGACACATGGGTGTCCTTTCACAGAGACGATTTTCGAGACTACTATTGTTTAGCGAAATGTGGGAGAGCAAGGGGAAGTAGAAGAAGAATGAGTAGAAGAAGAGGAAGAGGAGGAAAGAGGAGGAAGAGGAGCAGAGGAAGAAAAAGAAGAAGAAGAAGAAAAAGAAGGAGAAGAAGAGGGGGAGGAAAGAGGAGGAAGAGGAGCAGAAGAAGAAAAAGAAGGAGAAGAGGAAGATAAGAGGATTCAAATGTGGGCAAAAAACGAAAAAGGAGGACAAAGGAAACGATAAAGAAGAAGAGGTAATGACAAGAGAAGGAGAGAAAAGTAAGGAAGAGTGAGGAAATATGTATTTCCTGTAATTATGAATTGAATTTTAATGAGATTCCTGTGTTTTGTTGATGGAAATAAATAATTAAAATTTGAAGAAAAAATGAAAAAGGGAGGAAAAGAAGAAAAGGCAATGAAAAGTGTAGTTGAGAAGGAAATAAAAGTAAGAAATATTGAATGGAAAGGGAGGAGAAGAAGAAAAGGGAATGAGAAGAGAAGTTGAGAAGGAGAGAAAAGTAAGACAGTTCATGAAAAGGGAGAAAAAGAAGAAAAGATTATGAAAAGAAAAGTTGAGAAGAGAAGTGGGAAAGAGTGAATGAAAAGCGAAAGGAAAAGAAAAAATGCTTGCCCTTTGAGAGGACCCGAACTCTCCATACAACAGTAGGGGCACTCACTGCAAGGGCTACTACTTAACACTATCAGCCCCACTCGACGGGCGTTTTGAATTGATCCAAATACAAAATTCATGTCGGACCTTTCGTCTGTCGTCCTGTGAATGAGTTCTCTCCTCTTATTATTACGATATTCAAGCAAAATCAATTTGCAAGTGTAATGCGTTTGCGTTCGAGAAACTACGGGAAACCGTGAAGCAGAAATCTCAACCTAATTACACTATTTACCGAGAGTAAATATTGTGTAGGACTGTAGGTAATTGGATGAAGCAATTATTCTTGATTAATTTCATCAGTACTCCCCAATTATTTCAATGACGTATTTGCGTTGAGGGATAAAAATTTCATGAGTTTCCAAATTTTATATTAGTTTTACAAATTTTATACAAACATCGAACATTAATTTTGTTTGTACATTTTGTGTTTTGTACAAGTTTACAAAAATACATTAACACGTGTATTTGTACATTTATCTCACAAGTATCCATAAATCACGACCAGGTAAGCTAGCTAAGTAAACTATAGTCTGTCCAAGCAAAGAAGACATTCTGGCAAGATGGGAAAGTGACTCCAGCTTGGTTAATGTTGATTCAAAGATGATAAATTTTGTGTTAGTTGTAGAAACACTCTGATCAACAATTTAGGAGCAAATTAATCATTGTTAAACAAATATTGACCATCTGGAGTCATTTTCTCATCTTGCCAGAATGTTTTCTTTGCTTGGACAGAGTATACCTCCTGGCAACTGTTCAGGCGAAAAAAGGTACAGGCAAACATAATGATGACTAGGGGCAGCTAACGTACTGAATTATGATGTCATTTGGGAAGAGAATGGAGTCATTTCTCTGAGGTTAATATGGTTGCTACTGCTGAGGAAAAGCAAGGCCAAGGTACTACATTCGCACATATCACGTGACTGGGGCGCACATGTCCTGAATCCCCAGTGAGAGGAGCACGAAAAAGAAGAAGAAGAAGAAGAAGAAGAAGAAGAAGAAGAGGAAGAGGGTAAGACAATGCAATACGCTAAGACATTGGAAGAGGACGTGAAAGAAGAGGAGTAAGAGAAAATAGAAACAGAAAGTAGAAGACTTGAAAGGCTAGGTAAAGGAAGAGGAAGAGTAAGAGGGATGGAAAGAGGTAGAAGAAGAGGAGGAATTGAGAAAGGCAGATTAAGAGGGATGGGATGAGAAATAGAAAAAAAGAGAGTGAGAAAGAAAGAAAAAAGTTGAAGGAAAAGAAGAGGAGAAAGAGGAAGGGGAAGGGGAAGAGGGAGAGGGAGGGGAAGAGGAAGAGGAAGATGAAGAAGAAGAGGAAGAGAAAGAGGAAGAGGAAGAGGAAAAGGAAGAGGAAGAGGAAGAGGAAGAGGAAGAGGAAGAGAAAGAGGAAGAGGAAGAGGAAGAGGAAGAGGAAGAGGAAGAGGAAGAGGAAGAGAAAGAGGAAGAGGAAGAGGAAGAGGAAGAGGAAGAGGAAGAGGAAGAGGAAGAGGAAGAGGAAGAGGAAGAGGAAGAGGAAGAGGAAGAGGAAGAGGAAGAGGAAGAGGAAGAGGAAGAGGAAGAGGAAGAGGAAGAGGAAGAGGAAGATGAAGAAGAAGAGGAAGAGAAAGAGGAAGAGAAAGAAAAAGAGGAAGAGGAAAAGGAAGAGGAAGAGGAGAAGGAAGAGGAAGAGGAAGAGGAAGAGGAGAAGGAAGAGGAAGAGGAAGAGGAAGAAGAAGATGGGAAAGAAGATGAATGACAACAACAAGAAGAGAAAGGAGGTGAGGAAGAAGAGAAAGAAGAAGAAGAAAAAAGATGGAAAATAAGAAGAAGAAAAAGAAGAAGAAGAAGAAGAAGAAGAAGAAGAAGAAGAAGAAAAGGAAAGGAAAAAATGTGTAGGGAGGGAATGGAAGAAGTGAAAGGATGGATGAGAAGGAGGAAAACAAGATAAATGCTTACCCTTCCAGAAGGCCCGAAGAAGGAGGACGAAGAAGAAAAGAAAGATGAAGAGGAATTGAATGAGTTAAAAAAAGATGTCAAGTTGGAATTCTTGTCACGTTAGCCCTCTTTTTCACTGGCCGGCACCGAAATTTTGTGAGGTCCTTTTTCTTGTGAGATTTTTCTCTTCAATTGAAAATGTCAGGCACGAATGGTGTTGATGAGCTCGTATAGTCTTCGGAATACCTTGTAAGTGGCGCATCATTGTGTAGATGTGGGTGATCAAGGCAGGATCCAGAACTGGGGTGTGCTTCATGTAACTTGTAGGCAAAAACTACAGAAAACCAGACTTTAAAAATTATTCATTCCCAAAAACCTTTTCTCACAATATTACAGGTTATGTTCAGAATTACATGTATTATGTTCAGAAATAGGCTACCTTAGATCTTTGAATGCATATAAGTGATGTTGGATTTCACTATAACTTCGATAAATACGCGAAAAAGGCATATAGACTCCTTCTATTCATGAGTTTTGCCAGGTAAATATCGGGATGTTTCCAAGTACATTGGAGAAGATGGTAGCTTTTATTAAATCATAAGAGCGTTAATCTGCAGTTTACGTTTTTCTTGGTCTACTCTCAAAGGTTTGACTTCTAGTGAGATCGGACTTCCCTATGTAATAGTCATGTCGTGATATCTACATTTTTCCCCATAAAATTCTCAAAATGAGCTAAAAAATATAAATACTCATTCTGATATGACTGTATAGCTATTATATTTTTGCACTTCAAGGATTAGTTCTATTTTTAAGGATTAGGCCAGTATCCTATCCATGTCAAGATTCAATCACTTGCAGTACCCAGAAGTCTTGGACAGAACAGGATTAAGTTACCTACTCCATATCTTCAAACTTCAAATACGAAGACTTATTTCTACTGTGAGAAATCTCTAGTATTCCAGTAGAATTACCTTGCCTTTCTTTGTCACATAAGCTCTTGGTAAGAGAAGGAAAAATAGTTCCTTTATAGTGAAAATAGGCTTTTAAAAGTGAGAAGGGTGATGATAAGAGATCCATCTTGAGACTCAATTTCAGGCAGGACTAAATCCTCAATATCTCACGAAACACAAGGATCAAAATCACAATTTAATCGTAACTGTATCGTAGCCATTCCAGTTCGGCTTCAGCTTTCGATGCCGAAGAGTTCGCTTTGGATTTCAATCCCTCAATAGTGAAGTAACGAAACTCAATACCAATAATTACGCCATTAGACACATTGGTGGCCATTAAACCATCCAACTAATCCGTTAACATCGTTTGACCTTTGACCTAACCGCTGCCGCATGCCAGTGTATAGTCTGTCCAAGCAAAGAAGACATTCTGGAAAGATGGGAAAATGACTACAGCTCTGTCAATATTGGTTCAAAACTAATAAATTCGGTCTCAAATTTCAAATCAGAGTGTTTTCTACAATTTTATTTCAAATTTATAATTTTTGAACCAATATTGACCGAGCTGGAGTCATTTTCCCATCTTGCCAGGATGTCTTCTTTGCTTGGACAGACTATACCTTCCTAATAACCTCGCAGTAATAATATCCGTAGTAAATGCAAGTACTGGTAATAAACAAACCTACATGCAAATCAATAATCAGCCTACATAAATTGCAGTGCTGGTTGATGCCGGTTACTCCTGCATATATAGTGCTAGTCTATTCCTTAATTTAGTGGTACTCCTGACTCTAGGGCTAGGTATTCCTGAATGGAGGCTCTATCACAGAGAAGGAAATTCTTCTCTATGGCTCTCTCTAACATTCTAGCTGAACAATAGATGAATGCTAGAATATGCTGAACAGAATTGTAAGAAATATTTAATAGTTTTCATGAACAAATCAGGCTCTTTCTAACATTCTAGCCGAACCATGGATAAATGCTAGAATAGGATGAACAAAATTTGAAAAATAATCAATAGTTTTCGTAAAATAATAAGGCTGCATCTAACATTTTATCTGAACAATAGATGAATGGTACGGAATATACTGAAGAGAATGCGAAAAAGTATCAATAGTTTTTGTAAACAAATTTTTATTTAAATCATGTTCGGAGAACTTTATTCAATTGAAAAGTTTCGGATTCCTGAATCATCTGGGCCTACTTTAACCTGATGTATTCTGTCCAAGCAAAAAAGGCATTCTGGTAAGATGGGAGAATGTCAATACTGGTTAAAAAATCATGGATTTTGTCTTAAATATAGTAGATTGGAATGTTTCCTACAATTTGATTCTACATTTATGATTTTTAAACCAATTTAGACCGAGCTGAAGTCATTTTCCCATCTTGCCAGAATGTCTCCTTTGCTTGGACAGACTATCACTATGAAACATCATTACGTCAAAATCACTACATGGACAGACTATCATTACTTGTGAAACAAATTTTTAATAATGTACAGTAGAACAAACACGTGTGAAATGTGAAAATGCACAATTGAACACTTGGACAAGCTAAAAACTCGTGAAAATGTACAATAACAAAATAAATGTAGAATAACTTGATAGATTTAATTAGTTATTATATTTTAGGAAAAGGATAAGGAAACGTTATGGACAAGAAGATTTGGAATACGAGTAGAAAATCCAGTAGTGATGAAGTAAAAGTAACGGAAAATATCAGTGACGAGTGATGAAGAACTATAGAACAAAACGTTTGTACAGCTGACGCCAGAAGTTTGATATTTCGTCTGTCTCTTTTAACCTGTCTCTCTCTTAAGCTGATGTAGTGCATGTATTCATTCAATTGTCTCTTCTCATTTCAAAGCATCACCTGGAATAGCTGAATGTCAACTCTAATTTACAACATCAAATTTACAAACTTTTCTCTAATTTACAACATCTGCTGTTGGAGAGGGCGAGATCGTACAACTTTTTGGCGACAGCTATACCGACTGTTACAGCTAAACTTTTTGCTAACTCTAATAAATTTATTCTAATTACGGAAAGCCAATATCAAACTGTAATCAAACAGTCTCTGTAGCTGTTACAAAATTGTCAGTGATAATCATATTCATCATCTTCATAATTGAAACTTTTACGAAATCGCCAGTGACAATCATGATCATAACCATAATCATCATTGTTTATTTTTATTGCTAATATTATTTATTTTTCATAATTGATGAAAGATTATTGATGAGAAATGATTATTTTAATTTGATGAATTGGTAATTAATATAAGTTGTTTTTTTAAGAGAAGAAAATCTGTTAATTTTTTTTTTGCTGCAAAATAAAAACTTATTTGATTTGATTTGCAATCGAGTGATAGAAAAGTGGAAGAGTAGGATTTGAAACCCCCAAAACTGTCCCTATTATTTATACAAACATACAAAAATCATGATAAATAACAGATTAAGAAGAATTCTGATAAAATTTCATGCGGAGATTAGAGGAGGACACTCAAAGGAGAAAACTCTCTACCACTTCTTAAATAAAATTATTAAGTAATAATTTTAAATAATAATATATTTTTAAATCGTTCTAGAACTTACTTGAATATATTTTTCAACTCGCGTACTTATTTCGTAGAGACCACACTCCAGAATGTCCTGACGCTGGATGCAATCCCCATGAAATCCAAGTGGTAACTGGCGCAAAATTTCGTGAAAATCGCTGATGATGAGTAGCGCATGCACTTCCCCCACCACTTTCTGTCAGCTGTTCCTATTTCCTCTCTTTCTCTCTTACTTTCCAGAGCACTCTTCTCATCTCTCTCCAAATCCAATTTCTCATACTCACCCTCAATCACAATCTTCGACTTCCTCTCCAGAAACTCAGTTTACCGGTTGTTTAACAGATCAACAGTCAAACTCGATTCTATTTTGATCGAGATCACGGTAGAAAACTTTAGGAGTGAAACGTTCTTAGGAGTTTTTAAGGCGTTGTGTGTCGGCTTAGTCACTGGCTTCAACGAAGTATTTAAATGTTTGAATAAATAAATAAAATAGTATCAGACAAATGAATGGAATTCTTGACAAAAAGCTTGTAAATGTTCTATTGCAAAGGTTCTCAATTGTAGAAACCACGAATGAACAAATTGATTGTAGGATAACCAAAATGAAAAAATTACGTTAACTACAGAGTATGTAAGGAATAAGTATGTACTCCTCTGCTTAAAGAAGTAAGTATAGTCTGTCCAAGCAAAGAAGAACCTCTGGCAAGTTGGGAAAATGACTCAAGCTCGATCAATTTTGGTTCAAAAATAATAAATTTGATCTCATATTGTAGGAAACAATTCGATCTAATATTGAGACCACATTTATAGTTCTTGAACAAATATTAATAAAGCTGAAGTCATTTCCTCATCTTGCGAGATGGTCTTCTTTGCTTGAACAGACTACATATTTAAGTTGCAGACTTATAATGTACCTACATCCTTCAAGGTAAAAATAAGGTGGTTTGTATCTAGCCTATCATATCATTCTGCCCTTTTAACCTCTCCAGCATTAAAAATGTCATTAAATTCAAGTAATTGTTGATATATTTATTGAATTGGATAAATTGAATTACACTATTATTTCAGCCAATTCTTTGAAAAATAAAACTACTCTGATGATTTTTCCATTGTATTTTAATCCAATGCTCAATTATGTTTGAAGATTGCGGTCTTCCATGTTTCATTTACCATTATTTTAATACCCCGTGAATTTTTCTGGAATATACCATCGTGTGTAGCCGCACCCAAATCATTAATTTACGATTAATTGGTGTAGTTAACTCCCGTTCTGCAGAGTTGATCCATTAAGATCATTAAATCGTCTCTCAACGTTATAAACATTTAAAAAGCTTTCAGGATTCAACCAATAAATTGGTAAACCTCGCATTTCTTCCCAGAAAATACATCCGAGTATATGCACAAAATGCTTCATGCATCAAACGAAACAACCATAAGATGATACATGTGTCAAATAATTTGGGAATAAGCATTTCATAATTACATTCCAATGGTGATTTTCAGTCATCCGATTGAGATAGATCGGAACTTTTAATTTGATTGGGATCAATCAAACCTTTCAATTAGCTTGGAATCAATTAAACCTTTTAATTCGATTGATATTAATCGGAAATTGTAATTTGATTAAAATAAATCGAACATTTCAATTCGATTGAAATCAATCGAACATTTCAATTCGATTGAAATCAATCGAACATTTTAATTCGATTGGAATTAATCGAACCTTTCAACTCGATTAAAATCAATCAAACCTGTCAATTCGATTTCTTCTTTCAATATAATTATCAATTTCATTTCATTCTTGAATGTATCTACTTATTGGATGAAAATTGAACCGTGGAAAAAATGCTAAAATTAAATTTATTTATTTATTTATCTATTCATTTGATTACAATAATGCAGTCCTTCAATGTCATCACATCTTTTCTGAATGTGAATAGTTTATCATACTTATATATGATATAAAACTGCTAATATTAATTGCTTTATTTCAAATTAAAATTATAAATTGAAATGACCCCACCTGGTCTTTTATGTATCATGCTACCACCTGGTACTTGTAGGGTTAATATAAAGTAACATAATAATATCTATACATAATAATATACTTATACTATATACATAAGTATTATAAGTATCATATAACTTAGCTACGGAAACCCTTACAATCGCCCTCAAATTTTCCCCTTATTGTGCTGTCCACTACTACAAACATGCCTGCCAATATCGGATTCCTTTCCTCTTCGATAATTTTGGCCTAATATGCAGCAGAAACGCGAATTCTTCGGATATTATATTTATAGACGCAAAGATTTCCGAAGCGAGAGCACGAGAATGAAATATCAAGCCGTGGGAGGTTTGGGCAGATAGCCAAAGAAAAAAGCTAGCTGGGAAAAGAATAAAGTAAGCGAAAAATTTGATTTTTCTTTCGAATTTATTCAGTGCAGTGGTGGTTAATTTTCAAGTTTGGATCATATAAGATGTTTATTTTCAAGAGAGTTTCCTCATCCTCTTATCCTTTCATGAGAAGATACATCCTCTTGCTATATAGTTCACTTTGCTTGCATTGAGTTTTGCAAGTACTTTTTCCATATATTCCTCAATGAATCATTAAATGTATGAGTATTAATATTAAATAATTATTCATATGTGCACTGTTCTCTGAAGAGTATAACTAAGAAAAAAATTCAATGAAATATATCGGTACCGGTAGCTCGAATTTGTTAATGAACTATTTGTGTGAAACTATTTTTGTTCGAATATTATCAACATTTTGATTGATTTCCTTGTACTGTAAAAGTTATTTTAATAATTCATGTTATCTTTAATATTAGTGAATTTAGATCGGCCCTGGCTTATAAAGATTTACAGCTTGTTTTTCTAATGAAAAACAAGTGATTGGGATTGTAGAGTCACCAATAAAACTCTCGATTTACAATGTTCCAAATTTTGGAAAGGATCAGCTGTTGAATCAACGATCAGCCAAAACTCACTAGAAGACCCTAATATTCGAATCAAAAAGGCCGCGATGGTTCGAGTGGAATAGGAAATCCCATGTATTCTTTATTCTTTCTTTACAATTGCGACTTGGTTTCCAAGTATTTTAAGCAAAGGATGAATGAGTGATGATGAATAATGAAGGTTTAAGATGTAGGTTATATGTCTATGTAAATTGGTTCAGACGAAAAATTCACGATATCGCTGTTCAAACTCGAATCATCGCGGCCATTACAAGGCTAGGGTCTTCTGACTTGGTTTGTTTACGATTTTCTTTGTAGGTTATGATAATATTTTAGCGACAATAATGATTCCTGTTCAAATCTCACTATAAAAATAATGATTGATATTTATAATTAAATATATTCATAATAATAAATAATTTATACATCAAAATCATTAAATTAGGAGCAAAGTTTTGGTTTTAAAGGAATAGCATTGGACTATTCTGATATTCTATTTACTTGTGGTAAATTCGTTTCATGTCATTTTTTTAATCAGCTGAAACTGTAGAATTTACTTTTTATTGGAAACGTTTATGAGACAGAAACGCCCATAAAATCCACGAATTATGAGCAATGTGGATTGTAAAATGTTTATAAGCCAGGGTCCAGTATCTTTATTTTGAGACTGACAGTCCTAAGCTATTGAAATCAAGATTAGCAATTCGAATTTGGAATTATTAAGGAAGACTGTCCGCCATTTGCTGTAACTCTATCTCCGCCATTTCATGTGCATCATATCAAAATCCGCCATTTCATGTGCATCATATCAAAATCCGCCATTTCATGTGCATCATATCAAAATCCGCCATTCCGTGTATTCAGCCAATCAGGTGCGAGAAACTTCGACCAATCACCGAAAGGCAACGCCTACAGGAGTAAAATTATTTCGACATTGTCATCATTTCATGTGATTTAGGTTACTTCCAATTTCCAATATTAGGTACTTCATTTTATTTCAAGTGTAGGTTACTTTAATTTTCACACTTTTAAATGTCTATTAAGAGGTCAAAATATAGTGTGTTATTGAATCAAATATTATAGTATTTGATTTTTATTTTGTGCTTTGATTTCTTATTTCAATATTGAATACATAAGTAGCCAAAAAGATAAATATTTAAAACTTAAATTCAATGTAGTTATTGTTCGTTCGATCTAAAATTTTCTCATTATATTTCCTACACTGTTTTTAAAGTACTGTATTTCCTATACTATTCTATACACTAATTTCTATTTTCGAGGAAGAAGTCATGCGTATATTGAGACCTTGTGACGCCTAAGAGTACCATCAATAAATTACTTCACTTAGTTTTGGTCTAAAATGTTTGTACATGTCGTCCAAAGTGAGACAAACTACTCAATAGCCAGTCAGCACACATTACACATTGGTACCTACTAAATTGGATTCAGTTGTGTTACTCTCGACAATCTGAGGATGTTCTCGTGTGCTCTCTGTTTGAATTCACACTTATTCTCCATATATATCCCTTGTATACTGTATATAGTGATAGAGCATCAAAAACAGGGCTGCGTAGATCTCCCTTCAGGGCTGTAAAGTTGACTCTGGAACCAAAAGTCCATTTTATGACTTTATATGCAATCTCAATCAAATTGTTCAACCCTACAAAAGGCTGTTTCTACGATCTTGTTTTTCTTGCTCTTGCAGAAATTCAGGCCTGAAAACAGTCAAATGATAGGAACTACAGTGAGGAAACTGAAAGCAAGTTATGCCAATTTGCAACTCACTATTCCATAATTTTAGTTGTTTGACGATTTTCCAAATATTTCGTCTTCATGTTCTCATCAGATAAATAACAATTATTGTTGAGTTCCTATCCCATTGATATTGTAACTGTACATATTTATTTTTCCTTTTCACTCACTTATTTATTCCAGTATCAATAGTCACGATAATCAGGGTGTCAAATAAGCAGCGGTCAATATTGACTATTGTGACACAACACACAAGTGAACTATTAAGTTCAGTTGAGTGTCAATATAGTACCGTATTACACGTATTCAATTTCACATTCACATACATCCCAATTAAATTTAGCATTGTAAAGTAGCGTCATTAAACGGCTTTTAAAACAGGTGGATAAATAAATATATAAGTAAATAACTATTTATCTTTATCTTTATTTAGTCATTTTATATCAAAGAGTCCAACAGCCTACGAAGCCCTAAACAATTCCTCTTAAATTTGTACAAACAAAACATAAAGAACGTCATGACATAAAATATTTCCAAACCACTACTAATTTCTACACCAAAAGCAAATTTCAACAAATCTGTTCACCAAAAAAGTTCTCCGAACAAAAGCACTAAATAAAAATACTAAAAAATCTCGAGTACTTTGAACTGTGATAGATTCGAAAACGAAGCGAATGGGAATTGAAGCTTAAAAACGAAAGAATGTCAATCAATAGACTCTTGAATGCTACACCTTTTGAGTTCTGGATAATTCTGCTACATTTTGATGGTCTCCCACGTCGAGAGAAATCAAATTAAATTCTTTTTAAGCCCTAATACCCATTTGAAAATGAATACTTGGAGACATGAGAAGCGTCAGTCGCAGAAAAGGAATAAAGTGTGAAAATCCACTGTTGACGGTTGATTACATGCAATCCTCTTCGGAAAATTCTCTTTCCAATATCCTCCGTAGATGAATTTTCGTCGGCTCGCTTTTCTTTTGCGAAAAACCTTTCAAAGCCTGGATCATACCCTTCACAATGAGAAACCAATCCCTTCTCGTACTTTCTCCTCTTTCCCCCTCCCTTCATCCCTTTTAACAGTGGCAAAGAATGCAACTGTCTAACAAGATATCGTGTACAATTTCCCCCGAAGAAAAGTATGGAATGCTCTTTTTGTTCATCTGTGACGTATCATTTCTCAAGTCCTTCACAATCTTCACAATTCACATGTGTCAATGCTTTGTTCATCTTTGTTCTGTGTGCGGACTGATTTGTACGAGACAGGACGAAATCATGTGAAACAGTCGCATGTGTGGATGAATCTCTCATTTCGAAACCATTGCTGGTTTATGATTTTATTGAGACTGGCAGTTGAATGTTGGATATGATCCAGATCCATAATACCATAGAGGAACTAGAATTTTCATTCTAATTCTCTTTTATAAAAATAATATCTGGTACCGAGCTTCGCTCTGCAGCTGGGGCCGAACTGTTGAATTACATGAAATGTGTTATTGTGAAAAATATATTCAAAATTCATCAACCCTTACAGTTTTTTGACACATGAATATGTGTTATAGTGTTCTAGACTTGAATGTAACTCCATTTAATCCCACTAGATAGTGTTGGTTAACTAACGATAACAGACGTTATAGGCTAATGCAGTACCTACTTGGGAATATTCCTTCAGGAATATTAAATTCTTTTATTAATCTTGCCAGAGAGTTTTCCTGGAAATAAAACCTGGTGCAATCTTATTTTTCCATCACGGTTCATTTCAAATTTCAAAAAAATCGTTAGAACTGTTATCTAGGTCCGTCCCGTGGTTATATAAACATACAAACATAGCCTACATACATACAGAAATAGCTCGCTTAATAAAATAGGATATTAATTTATTACTATAAAGACTATAATCAGTCTCTATATACTCATCACTATATTGTTTCTTACAGCAATATAAAATACTTGTATAATCGATTCTTCATCATTGTAGGTGAGATCAAATATTTATGATCAACACGGTAATAAGTTACATGATTATTTATTATTGAGGAAATAAAGGAGTTATGACCTATGAGTAATGAATAAGATACGGTAATTCATAACAATGAGAAGTTTTTATATTATATAGCAATGAGAATCACATAGGCTATAATTGAGAGTATAGACCTACACCCAGAAGTTGTGGTAGTGGTAAGTAGTGGTAATGACTGACGATAGTTATAAGAGAGTATTAAATAGAAAGCATAAAACTCTAATCTCTAATATTAAGAATTTTATATCGATTGAGCTAATAATGACTCACTTTGAGTTATAAGAAAACGCAGAGAAGAGCTGTCAGTTTTTCACATTTGTAGGGCGATACAGTGTCAGTAACAAAAGCTTTATCATAACTATTGAAATTATTTTAAACTGATATGACAGAGTATCAAGGAAACTATATCAAACTATCATGGCAGCTGCAAAACAGTACCATGCAAAGAAGACATTCTGGCAAGATGGGAAAATGATTCCATCTTGTCAATATTGATTCAAAAATTATAAATTTGATCTCAAATTGTACATCAAAATGTTTCCTTCAATTTAAAAACAAATTTATAATTCTTGAACCCATATTGACTGAGATGGAAATAATTTTCCCACCTTGCCAGAATGTCTTCTTTGCTTGGGCAGACTATATAAGTAGGACCCAAGATGTAGTAGAACTCAAGTGGCGTGTCAATTACAGAAGGGGATGAGAAATTCATCCAACCAAAGCTTAGAATAATGGCTACCCGGATAGATCTGTTGCAAGCAGTTGAGACACCAAACTTTGTATCCGCTTAAACTTCGCGCCAAACTTGTCACGATTTTCTACAAAGTTTCAGTTGAACACTTTGTATGCAGACTGAAACACACACAGATCCTCTTATAATAGGCAACACACTGATTACTTGGACTAATAATAATCCGCCATCATCAAATGCTTGTTAGCCGTACAAAGTTTATAAAGATTGTAGTTGGAAAAGTTTTAGCTCAAGGAATTGTTCTAGAACTGGCATGCATAGAGTGTGGGGTAGTGTTGAGATTTTTATGGATTGTTTTTCTCTAGTCTTGATTGAGTATTTATTCTATTATTCTACTCATTAACGGCCTTTTCATTTCTTGTTAGTATGAAGTTTTTCTGTATGAAGCAGTGTATAATACACATACGGTTCAATTTATTGTCAAAATCCAAAGTGATCTGCTTCTTCTGACACATGAATAATATTGAATAATGGTTATAATGTATCATATTTTTTGAAAGAATCATTATGAATACTATAATAAAATTAGAATCAAGACTTTTCAATAATGATGAAACAAGACGTAAGATACAATTGGAATGTTTCATTAAATGTATCATATCTTGATACATGAACTGTGGACACACAACGGTTACAGAAGCAGTAGAGCAGTGTAGCTGTAGGTAGAGTTTGAGAGAAAGATTAACGCAGTTTTGTTTGTTTCTTGTGCTTCCAAACAGCTGATATTGTCTGCAAAGTCTGCAAAACAATACCGGACCAGCTGACTCTAGAGAATAGAGCTACGATATATTCGCTATGAGCATCTACCATGCTGCGCTCTGGTGGATTATCATGTGTACTTTTCTGTGCGTTTTAGCATACAAAGCATAGCGCTAAATGGGAAAAACGCATTTATAATTAGAATGGAATTATTTGCTGCTTCCTGCATTTCTCAGTAATTGGAACATGATATTTAGGATAGGAATGTTAGTTATTGATAGTATTATAGCTCATTATATTAGAAAAATCCTAGTTTTCAAGTATTTGAGAGCAGACAACCGCAAACAGATGTATTTGAGAGTCGACAAAAACTTTGAGATAACAGCTGATAAGTTATCTTACATGAAAATGAAAAATTGGCGCAAGCTCACATTTATTTGAAAAATTGAATGATATGAATATTCCTTATTAAAACATAATTAATAGAGTTTTTGCGTTGATAGTAACAGCTTATTAGATTAACTAACATAAAATCTATTCATGTACATTACCTCATGTACAGGTTAGAATGGAGCACTCCATGGTCCTACTTGATCAACAAATTCTTTTGCACATAAACAAAACAATTAGGTTAGCTTCACCTATCAATATTTATTCAATGCAGTGAACCATTCTTTTTATTGATGAAACTTATGTATGGCAACTGGAAAAGTGTAGAACTTGAAATTTCCATTGTGTGTTTTATTTTTACAATCCAGAACACAACAAATTCTCCAGGACATTATTTTAGGTTTAGCCCTATCTCCTCCAATGTTAATTTGCTCAATTTCTTCCTGAAATGATCCGCCAATAGCGCCAAAAATATCCTTTCCATCCACTTGCACACAGTGAATAGCCTACTTACAATTAGGGCTCTATAAAAAGGGGGTAGACCAAGAGGGTTACCAACCTCCTTGGGGTAGACGCACGATCCGCCATTCTGTGGTCAACTAATAGCGCCAAATTTGAATTCATTCAACTCAACAAACATATGATTAATGATAAAAATTATGTCAGAAAAAATAATACTCACTCCACAGAGCATTAAATTTGTATTTGGTTTCCAGTCTGGCAGTTTTTAAGCCAAATTTTTAACATGGATCCACCCTCCTGCTTCTGGCAAATTTGTATTTTTTTAATTTTAGTTTTATGATAAAAATATTTGAACAAGTGTAAGTGAGTTCCTTCTTTTGAATCAAGCCCGAAGTCGTTGTCTGTTCATTTGTTTGTCTGTATGTTTGACAATAACTTTTGAACGCCTTAATTAATCAACTTCAAATTCATAACATATATTCTTCATACTTTTATACAGGTCAAGTTCGTTGGACAATGAAATTGACCGACTCCTTCATCCTTTTTCAGGCAAAAAAAGGATAAGCTCTCAGCAACAATATATCTATATATACTCTGGCATCTATTATATTTCAACAAAATAATCAAGCCTAGAAAAAATGTCATATGGAATTTGAATAAATCATTTTTTGGATAATCCATCTGGATTCAATAAAACAGCTGATTTATTAGCGGCAAATTTGAAAGAACTATCATAAAAATAATGTTCTCAAATGAAAAATACTTTCATGTTGAATTCAAGTCATATGTTGAATATTTATCTTAAAGTTTAAACATGTGATAGGAGTCTATTTACTTAAACAGCTGACAAGAGGCAGCAAATTTGAATTATTTGATCACAAGACATTTTTCCAGTATTTTTTTGGTAGAGAAGGGCTTTTATTTGCTCTTGGGCAGCCATCACAGTAAAAAATGTGATGAGAAATCATAATAATGGATTTTTTAAATAATAATTATCTGGTTCAAATTTAGCAAGCAACTAAACAACTAAACAAGTGACAAAAATTGAAAATAAAAATACAATAATTATCTAAGAAACAAGAATCTGTTGAGGGCTAACAAGATTTTCAAAACAAATCTGATTGTTATCAACACACAATGTTTTCAATGTAACAGAAATTGTGGTTGGCAAATACTCAGCTCTCTCTCAGGACAGTCTGTAAGTTGTGTAAATGAGCAAAACGGTTAAGTTCCGCTTGCTCTTGACTCAATAATAAGTTCTTGTAGATCGCTTCCCGACTGTCTTTCCTGGTAAAGTTCCTTATCACTAACAGCTCTTCAATTGCCTTTTTTGTTGGCGTCTGCTATAATCTCTTGTAACACCATTATTTACTGTATCACTCTTGAGGTAGGTTTTAGTTGATAGAATGTACCATGGAGGGCAGTCACAACTGTACAACAATGGTTGAGAGCATACATTTTTTTTGTTTTGCTTTTGAGGAAGACAAATGCTTCAACAATGGAGCATTCAGCTATTGTTGACAACCGCAATTGACAGCAGCTGGCCGCAGTCACTTCAAAAAAATATCCTCTTATAGCTATGATCAGCTGATTATACAGAGTTGTTTTAAATAATAGGCGTCTATTTATTAGAACAACTGACAAGAGGCAGCAATTTGAAATATTTTACCATTAGATATTTATCCCCAATCTTCATTAAAACCAATTTTTGTTCCATCCAATTCCCATTACATGCTTTGATAGGTCAAACTGATAATAATGTCACCTGTGCATCACTATGGGGTTTGAGGAATGCTATATTGAATGGATCTTTGATCAATAATATATTTGATTCATCCGAATCAAAATACTAAAATATTGGAAAATCCCATTCTTGAACAAAGCTCTACAACGTTTGTCAATGGCTCAACTGTTTCCAATTTGTCACACTTCATAACTTACTAAGGCTATTGAATTCAATACAAAATGTGATCAATATAACTCTATACTCTAAGTTTAAATATAGTATGAATAAGTTTTTGCCAAAAATATGGCCTAATAAGATTTTATTACATCTATATATTCAAATTTGTTAGAATTGTTCAGTTATTCTTTGTGATTTTTTATGATCAAGTCATCTTGAACAAGTATGTTTTTATTGGTGCATTGGCTGCAGTGGATTTGCGGATAGTTGGAATAGGAACAAATGAAAACGGTAGCCTATATCAAAATATATTGTACATAACTATATCCTCACAAAAAAAATTCATTCAGAATTGTATTAATATAGGTATTGGCAAGATTTGTGGTTCCTATTTTGACAATTTACGGCATCCAAAGCATCAGAGAACTTGATCACGTGGACTCAACTGCAAAATTTATCATTAAGTTATTAAATCCATAAATCAACTTCAAGAGTTTGCACGCGAGTTCTTCAGCCCATGGGGCTTACTAGTTATATTTTCTACAATTTGATACTAAAGCAATATAAACCATTTTAAATGACAAATTAACCTCTAAGATTTCAAAACAATAACTTAATTCATTTACTCAACTTGATAAACATCTGTTGATCAGCACTATCATCAAAAAATTTATATGAGTTTAAACCTGGCGCTATAAGTTGGCAACAGAATGGCAGATTGTGCGTCTATCCCCTTTTTATAGAGCCCTACCTACAATAAATATCACTATGAATATAAGGTGGTCGTAGACGAGACGTGTAGCAAACTGCTTCTTACTGGCGGCTAGCTACTCGTCTTGTTTGAACACCAACAAGCCAGGTTATAGAACAGTAGCAAGCCTCAGGTAAGTAACAAGCACCAGGACAGCTACATTTTGAACGTGCTCAGAATGTAGAAAGTGACTTGTGACATTGACTATATGGATATAAGACTTATATCCATAGTCAATGCTTGTGAACTTACCAGCTTGTAGGAGGTCACATGACAGTCTACAGCACTCCCAGTGACAAATTTGAAAACTTTTTACTACAGCGCTCCTAGAGAAAAGTTTTGAAACCTTACTACAGCCATTGACTATCTACTCTATTACTCTAAGTACTCTAATTGTTTGAGATTTCTCTTGAAAATAAATAGATTACTACAACAGCTGTTGCAACAAGCTGATATTTAAAAGTGACTTCTTAATAATCCATCTAAATGCCCACAAGCGCCTCCAAGGTAAGTAAAAGCTGGCAAGTAAAAAGTGACTTGTAAAAAGCGACTTGTACACGTCTTGTCTAAGACCCCCTATACTTTGGTCAGATGGTTCATTTACGGGCTAGTAACTATGGTAGAACGCATAGTTCAATTGAAACTGGAACTGCAAAGTCCTCTCTCACCCATAGATATTGCAATTTTGTCAGATGTATTATGGAAACATAAGTTAATTTTTATTTACCATTAGCCCGGTTAAAGCAATGTTACATCAAGTCTCACTAGACTATTTTCATGCATTCAACTTTAGGAACGGACGAAAATACTGTAAAACTGAGTTATTTTGTTTGCAATATAGTACAGTAGGCCTACCTTACTGTAGGGTAGGGCTCTATAAAGACTAGTCTATGCCCCGATAGCACAAACAGCTGGGGTCCAGCTGGTTTCCAGCTTGAATGTTCCATTCAACAAGTTGGATTCAAGCTTGGAACTTGCAGTCTGAAAGCTGTAATACAGCTTGATTCAAGTTAAGAAGTTACCACGTTTCAAGCTGTTTACAAAGCTTGAAAGTTCAAGCTGGAATCAAGTTTAATCATCCAAGCTTAAAAGTTCAAGCTGGATTCAAGGTTGATTCTAGCTTGAAACAAGCCCGAATGTAGCTGGAACATTCAAGGTTGATTTTAAGAATACAAATTCCAGCTTTTTACAAGTTTAAAACTTCCAGCTTGATTGCTTACAGCCTGTTAAAAGTTTGAATTAGGCTGGTTTGATCAAACTGGAACTTTCAATTCAAAATCCATTGAATTTACAGCTTGAAATAAGCTTATGTGCTATCTGGATGGTGATACATTAATCTATCACCATCCAGATAGCACGTAAATGCTATAATAATTATTATCAAAATCAAAATTTAAAAAACCTCCATAGATCATCTTCAAATACCTATTTATACAGAGTGTTTCATAAACATACTGTCAAACTTCATGAGGTGGTTCCTCACACCAAAACGAAGAAAATGCTTCAGTTAAATGATTCCAAAATGTTTTTTTATCAAGATAAAAATGTGTTTTTTCACATTTTTCTAAATAATTAAAATTTTTTGCGACCTCATAAGGTACTTGAGTATGTAAAATTGGCTATGAAATCCAATAGAACTAGTGAGTGATTATTTTGTAACTTCAAGAATTACTGAGATAACGCGCAATATATGCTCAAATACTCAATTCTTCAACATCAGAGAAATAGAAATAGGATACTATTGTTCATCGTTATTTTGAGTCATGTAGTATTGTATAAAATTTAATTCAATTTAGGGAAAAAATGTCTAGTAATTTTTACATCAAAAACGCACCCAATGCTCACAAAATTAAATCATGAACTGTCCAAAATTGGTATTGTATGACGCCTAGTAGTGACGTCATAGGCTTGGTTTTGAACGTCACGAACAAGGAATGCCATGCCAGTTCATTTCAGTTCAGTTCTGTTCTGACTTCTGAGCTCTGAAACCGAAACGGGAATGAATTTGAAAACAATCATTTTAGGTTAGATCTAATTCAATTGTTATGATATCTATGAAATTACCTATTTTATTCGAAATTATTTACAAATATTGTAGCTGAACTCTTCAAGTTTAATATGAGCGAAGATGAAGACGACTCCGTGGCTGAAGAGGTGAGTAAACTTGGATAAATTATGATTTTTTGTAACTTGTCACAACGTGGTGGATTTCAAAGGTCTGTATTATAAGATTGTTTTGATAGGTATTCTTTGAATTACAAATTTCTATTTCATTAGATATCAATCTACCCTAATGGATTCTTATCATCTGATTCGTTATTTCAATTTCAAGTAATCCTTGGGTATCTAAACATCGTCTGTTGGTAGGCCGTACAGCTAACATTTAACCGCTTTCTATTTTCTCAGATATTTATTCTGAAAAATTACAAGTTCTCTAATGCTTTAACAACATTTCTGAGTCGAAAGATTAACTCAAACTTTTCTAGGAATGATAAAAATAGTGAGAACACATTGGAAATTAAATGAAGGAACTAGTGATAATTCTTCATTTTGATACGCCTTTTAAACACATTTTGAATGATACAGATTTATTTTCTTGTTCACAGTATCCCGTCTACTTGTCTCACGACCTGGAAGATCGCCTTTACATATTTCAGTACCCATTGCGACCAACTGGCTCTTCATATGACAGCTCCAAAGTCATCAAAGTAAGTATGGTCCAAAGTACGGTATCTATGTTAACTTGTGCTGTTGAGCTTGAGCATATATGTATGGAATTGAATCAACATGTAGCCTTCACGTACAAGCTATGATGGTTAAGTTAAATATCGCAGTTTTTCATCTTGGTTGAATTTTATCAGTAAACTTGTGACTAACTTACCAGCTCTATCCCCCTGTGTGTGTGAAGAAGGGGGCAGATGAGAATGCGCACGCAGTATTCCCTTCTTTATCGTAAGGGGCCACTAAAAGGGGTCGTGGGAACCACTTTAATGACCACAATCCAAACTAATAAAAACAAAACCCCAAGGAACTCCAGAAGTTGACTTGCCCTCAAACCCATCAGGATCTGTCCCATCAGGGCAGGCTCCTGAATCTGAAATAGGTGCTTCAGGAACACAAGAGGTTCCGTTGCTTTCTCATTTAGAGGCTATGAACATTGAGAAAGCTTCTATGAATCACTAAGGACACATCATCACATAATACGACTAAGAAATTTACTCCATAAATATTTTTTGGGATAAATTTAATCATGACAAATTCATTTTTCCAGTTCTCTATCAAACCTGAAAACCAGGAAGTTTCAATGGAAGTCGCTTTGGACACACAGAGCAATAACTATGACCTCAGTCATGGTGAACAGATAGCAATCAACGTAGATGGATCAAGTCAGAAAAATTCTCAAGAAAAGTTTTTCAATAGGTGAGTTGAATTTTTATTATTATCACTGAGTTTCCGTGGTCCATTTTTAGCTGGATAGGCTCTTGACCATTTCAGGATGTATCAAAATTAATTTTTAATTGAGCTTATCATCCATTCAATATTGAAAATATAGTTATCCATGAACTTTCATGTTGTTCTTATCATTGTAATTTGTGATCAATATTATCTGTTTCGCTTTACTTATTGTGATATTGATGACTTGGGACAAAATCACTTCCCAGTGGTTCAAAAGCCTCCTAAATCTGTAAGTCCATTCATCTCTCTTTTTCATCATCATTACCCACGTCCAGAGACGTTGTATTAACAGAGATATTGTATTTATTTAAAACAAATCAAATCATTTGTTTGCCGTACAAATAATACATCTTTAAAACAAGAAATAAGACAGAGCCCATAACTTTTTAGGCCTAATCAATAATTATATGAAATTGAACGAACTAATAATAACATTAGTTTCTTCCTGTGAATTCATTATTGATCTAGCATTGATTATGCATTGATCGGATGATGATCTGATGTGTTAATATACGAGAAAGGAAGATTTCTGTGCTATAAAAAAACTAACCATAGTGTAGTATTTAAATTGGTGGACCTCTTTTGATACCTTCATTCATTTCTAATTTAATTTGATCTTTTTTCACATTTTTGCAGCCAGGTCATGGATAAACTCACTTTCCAGAGTACAAAATCATTGACTGATATTAGTACGGTAGCGGTAGCCTGTGTCAAAGACAAGAAGGTTGTGCTATCACCAGTGGCTGGCGTAATTAGCATGCAGCCGGCTTTCCCATTTCTCGATATCACCGATAAAAAAGCAAGGGAGGAAGCTAAGGAAAGGGGTGATGGTAAGTAAAAAAAAACTCTTGAATAACAAATATTTTATGAAGGAAGAATGAGAAACGTGATAATGCATTATTGAACTCACATGAGATGAAAATTTCATATTACAATTGTTATTAGGTATTAGAAATATTAATTGATTACTTCTGTATTTTACGTAATGAATTCAGTAATTTCATTCGTACTTTTGTTTAAAGCTGAATGGTTTTCAAGTTCCCATAATCTCTCCTCAAGCTCAATTGCATATTTATCTCTAATTCTTTGTAGATTCAATATTATCCGATTACGTAGTATTTCGGAGCGTTTGATTATTTAATAGCCTATCTTACTTATCAAATTATGAGGACTCCACATTTAATAATGTGAATAGTATCACCTTTTTAGATATAATCTATAAATCAGGTATGTTGCATGCATGCCATCAGGTCTATTGAATGTTCTGAAGTAATTTCAATTCAATTTTCAATTTATTTATTCACACACACATAAGATACATCAATATGAAATAAAAATTAATTACATCAATAAAAAAACATTACAGTATAAAATAAATAACATAAATATGAGAACACATTACAAAATTATAGTAATTATATTACATTACAGTAATATTATAGTAGCCTATGTATTCTGATTTTATTGAAACTGTTAAAATCACGCTCAG
The DNA here is from genome assembly GCA_017141385.1 of Sogatella furcifera. NCBI lineage: Eukaryota > Metazoa > Arthropoda > Insecta > Hemiptera > Delphacidae > Sogatella > Sogatella furcifera. The sequence continues at coordinate 6,520,429 of CM029554.1, forward strand.
AAGAGATAAATAGAATAATATCTTTAACTGCAATAAAACATTATAAAAACTCCAATAATTCAACTGTTGTATTGTTTCTTCTACTTCTCATAAATTGTCTCTCTCTTTCTAGATGCTTCTGGCGGCGAGGAAGAAGAAGAGAAACAGATAACTGTGAAATTTGCGCGCCAAGAAAGCGAACGAATGAAAAAAGCGCGAGAACGTTCGTTCAATTACCTTAGCAAGAAAAGTGCCGAAGAACCGTGGTACAACACTAGCTATCATGCTTCAACATCTGAAGAGTCATTGGTAGGTTTCCTAACTCACATAATTTTTAGTTCACGTTTGGTGCTTATATAGGCTACACAGAAATCAAATAATCATTCTTTTGAGTGATTCTCATTTGCCGTAGACCTATTACTAAATGGGAGGCCACCATAGCTTCTACCACAGAGGACGGAGAACCTCTCTGTGTATCCCTTCTCTGTGCTTCTGCTAAGTGTTCGAAACCGCTTCTCTACTATCATGTCACATGCAGGTTAGGGGTTGAGAAAAGGATAAAACTGGCACATAGAGACAAGATTCATAGAGAGTCTAATTTTCGATGTTTTGGATTGTCGCAGCTATGGTATAGTCTGTCCAAGCAAAGAAGACATGATGGGAAAGTGACGTCTGACGAGATGGAAAAATGAATCCGGCTCGGTCAATACTGGTTCAAAAACTATACATTTGGTCTCAAATCGTAGGAAACATTCTGAACTACAATTCACGACCAAATTTATAATTGCGTCGAATCAATATTGACCGAGCTGGAGTCATTCTCCCATCTTGCCAGAATGTCTTTTTTGCTTGGACAGACTTTAGCCGCCCGTACTAAGATTCGCTACTAAGTCATTCAGATGTCAAGAAAAAATATTCTCATTTATCATCCGCAATAAAATGAAAAGAAATCAAATTCACTTATTCTCACATATAATTATATATAGGAACAACGTTTACAGGCTAATGAGAAATTCTTATCCATGCTAACATAAACACATCTTTCATGCATTAAATCCAAGTATAACGTTTGTTTGCTCTGAAAGAATTTCCTTATTATTTACTTGAATCTATTACCAACCATTGCTCATTATTCATGCATAAAACCATTTTATAGGTTTGATTTTTCAAGGAATGTTTATGTTTGATCGTTCTATTGAAATCTATTACTGTACCAACCATTCCTCAGAATTCATACATATTATGAAATGTGTATTCTCTCCTTTAAACTCCTTATGGTCTCTAGTTTACTCTAGTCTTACATTCAATTGAAAGGGAGTACTATAAAAGTAACTTATTTGTGCTTTGAATCTGTGAATTTCCTTTTTTCAGTTGGAACGTGCCAAACTGTTCTCGACCAGTGAAAGCATGGAAGACCAGACAGCCGCACTGAACATGAAGCCCAGCGACTACATGGACAGTCTGTTCCCCGCCGCACAGGAACAGACGTGGACTGCCAAGCCGGTCAAGTCAACCCACACCGCCTCCAAGTCCACTTCCGAGCGGGCTGGACAGTCTGGTTCATGATACAGGTGAATTATTGAACGTTATCATAGCTTCCTTTAATATAAGGCCATGTCCTTGAAAGTGACAACTAGGTAAAGTAGAGAAGTCGGTCCATTTGAACGCATTGAAATCATTTTCAAATCAGCTGTTTCAGCGGATGTGTTTCGTGTGCGCGTTCTCACATTTGACTTGCTACAAAACATAGCAATCTTCAAACATATTTGTCTATTTTCAATCTTTTCTGCTTATTTCTATGATAAACCAGTAAAGAAAGTACAAAAAGAATTTGAAGAAATTAAGCACAAAAAGAAGCACAGAATGAAATTTCATGGACATATCTTTTGAAAATTATGACCAAAAGAAAGAAAAGTCACGTCAACATCAACATGCATGATTTGTAAATGCTTTCATATGGGTTGACTGTACCTTCGGTGCGACGTTGACATTTTATCAGCGCAAGGCCTTCTATTGAAGAAAGCTGTGACTTTATACAATAAAAATTTATTTTGGACTTGATGCTGCTGAATAGTAATAAGCTTGATTTAACGGACTTTTGGCAGGTTCATCTGTGTAGCACTGGTGGCTTGTGCCCACGAAACAGGTGAAGTGCTGTACAGTAAAAGATACAGGTACTTCACCTGTTTGCTCACGAAACAGGTGAAGTGCTGTACAGTAAATGATACGGGCACTTCACCTGTTTCGTGGGCACGAGCCGCCAGTGCTGTGTACTTATGTCTTTTGCACGTGATGTTAGTGTAGCCTACTAGCAGCTGATGTAAAGCATCTATTGCCTCTTCTGATTTCTAAAACATAATCTAGGCATACCTAAATGACAACTCCAATTGACAAGATCAGTTGTTGGAGCGCAAAAGAAGCAGATGAGACCGCCTAACGTTTTGGCGTCAGCTATACCTACCTAACTTAAAATATAACTTTTAAAATAATTTCTCATTTTGAAATTTTTTTAGTGTGGTAGTTGGTGCTAAGCCAGGTTTCTTTCACAAATTATTTTATTACGTGTAAACATACAATGTATACATATGTAAATTCATTAATTTATGCATTCATATTATTCATGATACAATTAATACGATTATAATGTCCAGATTTCTGCTCAAATATTCACATAATATGATACAAGATATTTCAAGAATAAAAATATGGGGGGGGGGAATATGTTTTCAACTTTACGAACTGTCTGACTAAAATATTTGTTCAAAATCTGTTTGAAGTATAAAAGAATTATAACCTAGATGGTTCTCCATGTTCCCATCCAGCGAATATTAGGTTATGTGGTGAAGTGGAATAATGCTTGGGTCTCGCCAATAACAAAAGCCTCACATTAAATAATAATATAGTTTCTTCAAAAAGATTTTCTACTAAATTATTGAATTATGATTATCTTGCAGGTGAAGCTACAAGAATCGACGTCGATCGCAGACGTGAGTCTTGTCTATTCAATGATATTATCAAAACTTTGTTGTCACAGTAAAAGTGAAACGCGAATTAGATCTAAGAAGAAACATGCAGGTTTTAAGTTATGTTCTATACTCAACTCGGATTCTGCTGGACAGCAGAGCAAACAATATAGCCAAAGGTAGCTACAGAAATCATCGAAGCAAATACTAAAGTAGAACTCATGAAAATAGTGCAATGGATACTGGAACAGCAGAGTCACTTTCATTTTCCTCCCGCACCCATAGTCGTAATAATAATATTCGTGTGACCTGGCTGGCTCAGGTCTGGTGTCAGAGTTTTAATAATATTATTATTATTACCCATAGTCGTTGCTATTTCGTCAGCTGTGTTATGCAAATATAAATTATTTTTCATTCATAACTAGCTGAATTGGCAACGTTACATCAAGTCTCACTGGACTATTTTCATGTATTTTACTCTAGTAGAATATTTAATATTTTAAAAAATGCATGCTTTTGATTATATCAAAGATTTTTGCGATGTTTCGGCTATTTTCAGATGAAGAGAAGAAATTTTTGTTCTTGTTTAGGGCGAAGTTCCTTGGAGTCAAACGTAAAGAGTATTTTTTTATTTATTTTTTTTTTGTAATATAATTTGAGGCTTTGTGATATCGGACTCTCTTAAAGTAATTCACATTACTGTATTTTGTTGAAACTCATCTACAGGGACATTTATCTATGAATAGTTTATCATAGTATTACTGTAATTTCAGTTCAGTTTGATAAAAATAATTATTCGTTTTTATTTTTGAGGGAGAAAACTCTTACGGATACGTTTTACCTTGAGTTATTTCTATGTCGGCCGCCTATTTAATCCTAGTGAGGTACTGTAAATAGAAGATTGTGTTTGTGAATCTGTTACTGAAACCTGTCAAAAAACTAATGGCCGGTTTTTCTAAGCACACTCAAATTTGAAGGACACTTAAATTTCGACGAATCGTCAATAGAACAGCAGACATTTTCTATACTGGATGATTTTTTCTGGCATAGACGATTTATAGTGTTATAGTTCTATGGATGATTGGTCAAAATTTGAGGCTCCCTCAAGTTTGAGTGTGCTTGGAAAACCCGTGCAAAATATTTTTTCGCAAATCATACTGTCAAATGTATCTACTTTATTTGTTGTCTTTAAACGTTGTAGCTAATCATTGAGCTTGAGCTGTGTATTCACGGTTCAATTTCCTTTCAAGAAGATATTATTTGTTCATTATTTGTTGTTACAATTGCGACTTATATCAAGTATTTTAAGCAAAGGTGATAAGTGAATGTACAGATGAAACTATGTACATGTATCAGATGAAACAAACATTCGCTTCAATTATGATCCAACGCCTTTAAATTCCATTGATAAGTGTATCATTATGTGTTTCTTCTTGGTAGAAATCAAAAGGGTGACACGCAACTTGACCCAAAACATTTTTTGTATAAAATATTTTACATACCACATGGAATGAGTCAGTGTTTAGCCACATTTGCCAGTGTTTTATGGTGCCATAGATTAAGATTTTTTCACAAATTGTAATTATGCACGGAATATTTTTGTATTTTATACAATTTACATCCATTATTTTGATACGTACATCTGTATAGCTTAATTTGGTCGGAACATCCTCAATGGTAGTTCCATATAATCTCTTATCAATGTTGACTAGAACCTCAGTTCCAAACCAACGTCTATCCATATTTATTAACATAATGTTATCCTATAACGGGTATTTCCATAAAATCTCTTATCAATGTTGATTAGAACCTCAGTTCCAATATGAGAAAATCAGTATGATATGATATCAGTAATGTTAATGAGAAAATACATTTTTTGAACCCTAGAGTGACCAATTTTTAGGCTGAGACGGTCGTTTTATCCCAAATAATTACGTTGGTTTACTTGAATAGATGTTATCACTTCAGTATTGGCGTAGCACTGAATACACTTTATTCCGATACTGAAGTTATGTATAATCAATTATAGTAAATTACTGGAAGTAGGATAGCAGAATGTCTCTGCTGTTCCTCACTAAACAAATGATGTTACTGTCCCCTAGGTGTATCAGTGTTGTAAATTCCAATTTGTAAATTCTAGTTTAAAGTGTACTTATGTATAGGCCTAAACATATTTGTAAATTATTGTGAGTCACAGTTGGCAAATGATAATGATGGATGGATCAGTCTGAAGACAAAATTAATATGATGATATTTTATGTAATGTAGTGCTGTTGAAACTCTCATATTCCATCACGACGATATGCTGATGTCATACTTTAAAAATTAGTAACTCATTATTTTTAAATTATTTCAATTTAATATTGATCCAGCAGACGCCAAAATTGTGGTGGTTGCCGATTGTCTGTTATTTTTACTCAGCTGTTACAGGACAGTTAGCGACAGGTATGCAAGACCATATTCAGTGAGGAGTGATATCAGCAAACTTTTTCGCTCTCGCAGACCGCTCGCGGACTGTTTTGACAGAGCTAAGCATTAATAACAGAAATTCGCCAACCGCCAGTTTAGTTGGCGTTTGGTATATATGTATTTCATGGAAGATTTTCAATTAATGGATTAATTGCTAGAAATCCAGATACTGGTAGGTAATTGAAAATATCTCCCAAATTTGAAGGAATTTCACCTGAGCTTTGAACTGTAATCTTTTTATTAGGTATTTTGTAATAACTAAATCGGTCCCTGCGCTTCAAAACCTTGTAAATAACTGTTATAAGATCCAATTTCAATAAAATTTTGTATGGAATTAATTTAGCGTCACGTGATGGAAAATATAATGAAGCAGTGTGTCCTCGCTTCGATTTCCTTTCAAGTAGATATAAATGAAATGAATAGATATAATTTATTATGTTTGTGGGAGAAGTCAACTGTACTGGCGGTTGGCAAATATTTATCAATGATACTCTGATCTGTCGGTAAGCGGTCTGCGAGGGCATATCAAACCGAAATCAGAGTGATCTAATCGTTTCGCTCTCGTAAACTGCCTTCTGTCTGAGCTGAGTATCAATAACAGACATTCGCTAAACGCCACTCTCCTTGTCATCTGCTATACACAAATTATATGCTATGTACAAAGTGATATAATTTTGTTACACCTATCAAAACTAAAACAATCCAATTCAAAAATATTGAATCATTGCCACGTTCTTAGATGTTATTCTTTAATTTGATACATTTATATCCTCGTGCATTGCAACGTTCTTAGATCTTATTCTTTAATTTGATACAACTATCTCCTCATGTATCTTCTGGAAAGGGAATTGAATCGTGGACACACTAGCTGAATGTGTTACTTGCACGGATATCCTCAGTTTTCAAGTCGAGTATAAAGTTGAAGATATTTGTTTAATTATAATTTTTGTGTAATTTCAATTCAAGGACGGTATTTATTATTTATTGAGGAGTGAGAGTTTAGTTCTTCATGCCAAGCATTGTGTGAAGTGAACATATATGTGATAATTGTTTAAATGTTTAGAATGTTTGTAATTTATTATTTATGTATAAAAACGTTGTAAGAATTAACATTCTGTTCAGTTACTTCTACTCATAACCCATCCTAATAATTCAGTATAATTTAAGTTAAGGTAGCATTACCAAGCGGCGGCTTTATAGCTGCGCTACTCTAGCCATCACAACTGTATTCACATAATCATATATTATAAAATAAATGTGAATTCACTATTGAAAATGACTCCAGCTTGGTCAATATTTGTTCAAGGATTATAAATGTGGTCTTAATAGTTGATCAAGTTTTTTCCTACAATTTGATAATTTTTGAACCAATATTGACAGAGTCATTTTACCAGAGGGTCTTCTTTGCTTGGACAGACCTATACCACAGCTCTCACAAAATTAAAAACACTGGGCTGCTTCACGAAAACAGATGTATAGTCTGTCCAAGCAAAGAAGACATTCTGTCAAGAAGGAAAAATGACTCCAGCTTGGTCAATATTAGTTGAAAATTATTAACTTGGTTTAAAATTGTAGAACTGTAGATGAAGATGTTTCCTACAATTTGAGATTTATTGACCGAGCTGGAGTCATTTTCTCATCTTGCCAGAATGTCTTCTTTGCTAGGACAGACTAAATAGTAAGAAATAGAAAATTTAGCTGCAATATCATTGTGTGCTCTATAGGCTTTTTCAAAAATCGGTAACCTACTTTAAATAAAAAATGCTACTTGTCTGTAGGCCTATTTTGTTGATTTAAGTTGACATTATCTTGGTTTACAGCAAATTCAACTACACAATTCACTTATTCTATATCTTGAAGAAACTTCATAAAAATTGCAAAAAATGAAACAGTTTTAGAATTTAGAAGTTCTAGAGTAGGTGACCCGATTTAAAAATTTGTAACCAATTGTGTACCAACTAAACAAACATCATTTACCTTTGATGTTTTCGTTAGGTTGGTAGTTGAGCAATTTAAAATTTAGAGGTTATGTTATTGCTTTGCTGTTGTCGTGCCCGAACACTGCTGCAAAATATATCAGTATTCTATTATGTAATTAACTCGAAATAGTTTCGCCGATTTCAAGATATGATCTTTAGAAGCTATTTGAAGAATTTAGAAATTTGTTCCAAGAGGTAATTGCCAATACTTGTGCTTTCTATGATCTATCAACAGGTTTCTAACCTATAAAGTAGTCACGCTGCTTGCTGATGAAACTTGTCAAGCTTCAAAAAGGAACGAAAAGATAACAAGGTCAATTAATCAGCCAATGTAGACAGCTAAACAATTTAAACAAGTTACGTAAACACATCACATCTAGTAGATCTACTGGAAGTTGAACAGGAAAGTAGTGTAAGTGTTTACAATATCTATTGTCTAAAATAATTGTAAGTTAGTTGTTTTCATTCAGTATCATCAGTTGCGTGTTATCTTGTTTGCAGATTAGAGAAACGTTAATAATTGATCTTTATTTGGGTTCAATATCACATTAAAACAATAGATAATACTTGCGGTATTCAGTGCCGGCTACTACGAAAGAGAATACGCAAGACTTGTTGATCGATTATCAATTTTTTGTACGGTACATTTGATATAATCACCATTTTGATGATTGCGTAACTCATTTGGTATAGTAAAACAAATTTAGAAATTTTATACGTATCATATCAATTATATTACGTCATTCATTCGATTATAATTTGTCTGCTTCTCCATTAGCTCAATATTCTTTCTTTCGATTCTGACTCTGCTGGTGAGAGGAATCAACTGTTCGGTTTTAGAATCTCAAAACACTACATCAAAATGTCGGGGGACTCGAGTTACATGAACAAGCATCTATGGGAGCAGGATCAAGAACTATTCAAAATTATTCAAGATGAGAAAATTAGGCAAAAGGAAGGTTTAGAAATGATTGCTTCTGAGAACTACACTTCTCTGTCGGTGATGGAATGTCTGGGATCCTGCCTGAGCAACAAGTATTCTGAAGGACTACCTAATGCAAGGTAAGATTTTGCGCTTAGTTATCCTCGTTATTAATTTTTCTTCTTTTCATGTATGGAAACTTTTACAGACTATTAATATGCTCTCCCCTACCCCATTGATATTAACCCACGTACAAATTAAGAGCTCTTGTGGTCCTCCTCATCACCTCAAAGAATATTTTGACTCCGTCAAATTTAATTAATAAGTTATAAAATTCTCACTTTTTTTATGATGACTTGAATAAAAATGACGTCTAAGGAAAATTTGAAAAACCTTGACTCACAATTCCCATTCCAGGGAGCACCATTTAATTTTTTGTGAGGTGTACCAGCTCCATTTTTTTATTATCTTATAGAATTTCTGATTCCAAAAAAAAAGTTTTTTTTTAATTTATTTACATTATGCACTTGAAATAAGTATTGGAATTGGTAAGCTACTTCTTAACGAGTAACTTTAGTCACGCTACGCTAGTATCAATTATCATCAAACATTATTGTGAACAAGCTCATTGGTGGCAATCGATGATTGATAACATTATCCACAATTCTCCATTTGCTTTGACTCTAACAATAATTATTCTAATTAACTTATCATCTATTGCATTACTTATAAGCAGAGCTTTTTCCTAGAAAATGAGGTTCCGGAACGTCGGAATCGGTTCCAGCTGCTAAAGTCTGGAAATACATAGAACTCCAATATGTATATTCTCCTTCTATCACACGAGAGGTACCGGTACCGGAACGCTGTTCCATTTATAGGCTACATGCCTAGCAAAGGGTTCCGGTGCTTTCCGGATGAAAAACGCCCTGTCATGGAACTTTCCATGAAATATTCAATATAAAAAATAAGCAAACATCTTCACTGTCTTTAGAATATCTCACAAATTAAAGTGAAGAGTTCGAGAACATTTCTAAACATCTATTACTTCAGTATGAGGTGAGAAACCTGGACTAATTAGTGAAAATTCATTAATTTAATGAACTCTTGAAGATAATTCAAATTCAAATAAAGTTTTATTCACGAAGTTTCAAGTACATTTCCACAGTACATTCATACATAACTATTATGTTCTAGAACTCGTTGTGTAGAGATGAAGTGATCCCCTCCTATAGGCCTAAGAGTGATTTCTTATGTTGAAAGTCCCCTCGGCATAAGTTCCATCTCTTTATTATTCACTATTAAGCTTATCCGCTTTGTCAGTCAATTTAACAATCTAAAGATCTGAACCGATAAAATGGAAGTTTCTCTTTTCTATTAGTTATTTGAATTTGAGATCCAGCTGAGCAAGTTTATAATTTAAACTCAACAAAAATAGTTGTGTTTCCAAGTAATACAAGGACTCCACCATAATATGAAATACAGTATCTATTCATTTTCACTTGCAATTAAATAATAAGGAGTGGGAGTTGAATCCCAATGTAGGCATAAAACTTTCATCATTAAGAAAATAGGCTTATAACTTGGCTTCAATTCGCAAAAACCTCTGCTCCTTGAAAAATACCATAATACGTTGTATTTTCAGATGAAAAATTTGATAAGGTTCATGTCTTATATTAAGGTACATGTTAGGTAAATGAAAAATTTCAAGGTTATCAGCTCTATAAACTTGAAAAATTCCAATGAAAAACTTGTCATTTAATTATTTAGAAAACCATTAATCTACTTTGTTGCGTCTTGATCCCATTTTGTTGATTCCAAAAATGTCAAATTAATTCGGAATATTTCGATAAAACACTTTATGCTTAAATTAATTCTCTACTACTCGATAACCCTTATCCACCCAATTAATGCTATCACTTTGATAATGACATAGTTATACAACAAATTTTAGTAAAATTATCTTCAATTTTTTCACTATACGTCTAGTTTGAACTAATCTTGTTACCTAATAAATTAGGAGAACTTTTACTATCTTTATTTCAATGTCAAATATTTAACATGCTTTCAGATTTTGACCAAATGATAATGAATTTTATTGAAGATGTTTCTGTTTGCTCATCCAAAGATCAGCCATCGATTGGATTAAATTCGTTCATTCTAATTAGTAATGAAATACTCCTTGAGAAATCTTTCGAACTTGCATTGGGAAACAATTCATTTTAAATTCAAGAATTTTATGAGTTTATGACAGTTATCGGATTTGCCATATAGATCTGTCAGAAATATGGCTAATTTATTGAATAATTCAATAAATATACCGCAGTATCAAATTTCTCCCACAATAACACAGTTTAATGAAATTTATCTCACATAATTGAACTAAAAATATAATGTATTAAATAGAAATAAATTCTTGGTGTAGTACCTCTAATACCCTAGTATTCTTCATGTCGTGTTTAGGTAACACCAAAAAGTTATGCGGTTTCGTCTGTCTCTTGTACGTGATGTAACCTACTGATGTAAAGTATCTTTTGTCTCTTTCACATTTGATTCTCTCTCATTACAATTCAATCAAGATTCATGAATGAACCTTATACAGTCTGATCGATCAAAGAAGACATTCTGGCAAGATTGGAAAATTACTCCAGTTCGGTCAAAATTGGTTTAAAAATTTAAAATTTGGCCTCAAATTGTAGAGCAGTATGTTGTTCTCTACAATTGGAGACCAAATTTGTAATTTTTGAGTCTTATTTGCGTAACCTAAGTATACTTTAATTGTGGAATTCCAAATTAAAGTGGAATTGCGACAACACTTCAAGTTTCTTTTATTATGAAAAAGTTCTACAACATCTATATTAACTCTACAAATTGCATCAACAATAATTGAATCAGTTAAGACGTAGCCTATTCTAATTTTTGTTTTGAAACTGCAAGAAAATTGTTGAGTTTTCAAATTTTTCCACTTATATTTTGTAGTTTTCGGCTTCTAATTTTACTCTTAATAATTGATTTCTATAAAAAAAAGAATTCATGGTAAATAGTGATAGGGGATGCAAATATAACATATTTGGAATATTTATCAAAATTGGGAATGGAATATGATTTGGACTCAATGTCTGTATTTTCACCCTAAAGCCTGCTGTAGACAAGGTAAGTAGTGGCGGCCAGTCGAACAGCTGTAGCCAATCACAATTCTTTTTGTTTAACTAGAGGACAAGACAAAGGCTGTGATTGACTACAGCTGTTCAACTGGTCTCCACTACTTACCCCGTCTACAGCATGCTTTGAGTTCATTGATCTTCCTTGAATAAATTAATTTAATTCTCATTTTACATTGACAGGTATTACGGAGGCAACGAATACATTGACAAAATTGAGATTCTCGCTCAGAAGCGTTCGCTGGCCACATTCAGTTTGGACGCTACCGAATGGGGCGTCAACGTGCAGCCCTACTCAGGATCACCCGCAAACTTCGCCGTCTACACTGGCATTGTCGAGCCACATGGCCGTATCATGGGTGAGTAAGAGTTGAGAAGGATAATGGATTTAGGAAAAACTATTGTAAGAAGTTATGCCTTCTTCAGTGTTTCCTTTATCTTAGGGCTACTTTATCACTATTTTTTTATTTAAAATAAGAATCATTGAAACAATGATTCTTATTTAAATTAAAAAACAGTGTTAGGTATGCCTTTTTAGCAAAAGTTTAATTTCCTCTTAAGAATATACATAATAGTTCATGAAATTTGTTATTCTACATTATATAATGTAGTCTGGTCGAGCAAAGTAGACCTTCTGGCAAGATGGAAAAAGACTCCAGCTCGGTCAATATTGGTTCAAAAATTATTAATTCAATCTCAAATTATAGAAAACATTCTATAGAATGTTGTTCAGAATGTTTTCTACAATTTGAGACCAAATTTATAATTTTTGAATCAATATATTGACAGAGTTGCCACAATGTCTTCTTTGCTAATAAACAAATTTTTCAATAATGATATAGCTGACTCCAAAAATTTGGGCGGTTTCGTCTGCTCCTTAGGTGCGCTCCAACAGCTGATGTTGTCGATTAAATTTGTCATTTAGCTATGCCTGGATGAAATCGAAAGAGACTATAGATGTTTCATATCAGCTCTTAGTAGGTTGAATTACGTAGAAGAGACAGAAGAAACCGCATTAATTTTTGCGTCAGGTATACAATTATGGGAACCTTTCAATTTGATTGTTTTATTTGATACGTGTATCATATTTTATTTTAATTATCATTGCAAATGTCTCTTTCAACGAGCTTCCTGTCTGTGTCAAATTTAGACTTGTGTATCTGTACTGCGTATCAGGAAGCCGCAGTGAGCTAAGGCCTTCACTCTCAATTTTTCATTAACTTATTTGTTGAATTTTGCAGGTCTTGACCTACCAGACGGTGGCCATTTGACCCACGGTTTCTTCACGCCGCAGAAGAAGGTATCGGCCACAGCTCAGTTCTTCGAGCCACTGCCCTACAAAGTGGACCCCAAGACCGGGCTCATCGACTACGATCAGTTGGCTCAATCGGCGCGCCTCTTTAGACCAAAGGTGGGAAAGAAACTCTACAAACTCTTTCGTTTCACTAGCAATATTTGTGATTCTCATTTCTTGTATATTTGTTATTGTTTGGTGTTCTCTTCAGACCAACGGTCGGCAAAAAACTCTGATTTCGTTTAATTAGCACAATTTGTGATTTTCAATTTTCGTGTATATTTGTTATTGTCTGCTGTGTATTATTGGGGAAATGACAGGTTGCGATTGTACTCGTGTCTGTTTTCACGAGTTTGGTAACAATTTTGTATTGAAATTGAAACAAATGCAAACGTTGCATTTGAATTGGTAGGAAATTCTTGAATGAATTCGCTCAGGTTCTACCGTGGCGTGTAACAAACGGAAGAACTACAATGCGATTTGAAATAGAATTCCATCATACCTCAAGTAGAAAGTCTATGAAGCTCTATTATTCATATCGTTGTAACGTATAATTATTATGAATGTATATGAGTTTATCTCCTACATAGAGTATAAATTATATTTTTGATTGCTCGTAACTTAATTAAATTTAATCCCCCAACGTTCGAAATTATTAATTTATAATAATTATATTTTACTGATTAGCATTATACTATTATTTATCTGAATACCTATTAATTTCGAATGTTGGGGGATTAAATTTAATTAAGTCTCTAGCAATCAAAAATATTGGTATTCAAAGCAAAACATGTACTATTTTCACACTATCAAGTCTTTAATGTGACTTTGTTGTGAATTTTCATTTCCTAGACTAGAGACTGATCAAGCAGTTGATCACAATGAGGCTGTTAATTTCAAAATAATTCGCTCGATAAAATGCACTATATTTTTGCTATATACTCCAAAAATTAACATAACAATCATAGTTACCCAACAATAATGAATATTTTTCCCAATTAATGATCAATAACTTGTGGATTTGTAGATAATAATAGCGGGCATCAGCTGTTACTCGCGCGTGCTGGACTATAAGCGTTTTAAGCAGATCGCCGACGACTGCGGCGCCTATCTGATGGCCGACATGTCGCACGTGTCTGGCCTGGTGGCCGCCAAGGTCATTCCGTCACCCTTCGACTACTGCGACATTGTCACCACAACCACGCATAAAACCCTGCGTGGACCACGCTCCGGAATCATATTCTTCCGTAAAGGTGAGCGGGGTTTTCCTGATTATGTATGATAATTATTATTGATCAATGAGCAGCTGCTATATGTACACTTACACTTCCATTTATCATTTATTTTTTTGGCAGTGGCCGTAGCCATGAGTGATAAGGCGCTTATAATCTAGGTATTACAATCAAAAGTAATAATCAAAGTCTTATAATACAGTATTAGCCAAAATAAACAGTACTGAATCAGCTGTAGTTGCCTTTTCGATCAGCTGATTCAATTGGTGATTGTTGTCACGGCTTCGCGCACATTACTTCTTTCTTATTTAAGGTTCGTTTTTGGTGCTAACAACTGTAGAAAAAAAATTTATCGTGGAACATTATTTTCGCTCATAAGGAAATGGATGTACGGGTGGTCCAAGCTTGTGACACACTGCTTCACGTTTTCAGGAACATTTCCACAAAAACATGCCTAGTAATGCTGTGATTCTTAGTGTTGTTGAAAAATTTCGAAGAACAAGTATTGTTTTGACACAGTGAAAGGGCTTTTCAGATCGCTCAGCCAATATCTGTACAAATGCCAACCACCCAAGAGTGTTATAAACTGAATATTAGCAATACGTCAATAAGAAGAATGTTCAAAAATATTCGTGGTCTTCCCTACAGGATACGAACTGGGCAATCATTGATCTGTATGAGTTCAACTGTACAGTACTATTTATTTTGGCTAATACTGTATTTATAAGTTTTATAATCAAAGTCTCAGACTGATGAAGTTCCTAAGGTTCGATTACAATTGTAGTCACTTTTCGGAGGGGCTTAGTAATAAAGCCATCGGTCCCGACTGCCTAAAAAGCATTACGATAAATAAATGAATAAAAAGAAGTCGTCATATCTTATCATCAGCCCCCTCATTACCCACACACATGCTTACGGCACATGTGGGTATCACACTCTGACTGGAAAATTGCAATAAATATCACTTCCTCAACCAATATCAAGATAATAGTATTCAATATCAACTACAATATTTTGAATTGAAACGCTTCATATCAATAGTCAGATATGAGTAACTAAGTTGATATCATTGTGTTTGAATTATGTACCAGTATCTCATTGCACGTATTTATTTTGTAGGTGTGAGACACGTGAAGGGTCCCGGCGATAAAGTGATGTATGATTTGGAGACTCGCATCAATATGGCCGTGTTTCCCGGTCTGCAGGGCGGACCCCACAACCACCAAATAGCCGGCATCGCTCTGTGCATGGCTCAGGCACAAACTGAAGAGTTCATCAACTACCAGAAGCAGGTGAGAATTTATAAGATGAAATAAGAAATAAACATGACAGAAATGAGATGAATGAATACATCTATAAGAAGAAAGAAATTATTATATCATCGAGTGTAGTTTAACGTGTAATCTTTCAGGTTTCATAATTCTTTGCAAGCTCGAGATTGAGTTTGAATATTATAAAGATTGAGTAAAGAACAAAGATTGAGTTTTCGAGGAAAGATAAGGTCACAGTTTTTCCTAAAAGACTGGAGTTGAAGTTTCATTCCTTTACTTCTTGCCTATTCTTATATGCTACTAGCCGGCAGGCTCGTTTCGCTCGCCTTCTCCGCCTAACCTGAACCCCCGACAGTATAGGCAGTGTAAGTGAGACAAACAGGCTCGCTTCGCTTGCCTGCAAATTCCGTTCAGATAAGGGATCCAAAACTTATTGAACACAGAATTTCTAGACCTAATCTGGACCTGTTTACCTAATTGCAACATTTTCTGCCAAATTGTTCTAGAAAAATCTAAGAAAAACTCTGAAAATTAAAAAAAATAGTAAAACGCTAATATTAAGCGTAACCTTGGGAACCTCGGACATAGTTTGAAACTTGATTCAATATCTTCCAAATTAATTCATCTATAATCTCGCTGAACCATTCAATTTACAGTTAGGATTGGTCGTATCAAGGCGGAAGATATGCAACCCGCAACACATCTACAATTTTGAAAACCTGATTACTGGCGTAATCTTGAACGGATTGCAAAAATATTTCAACACAAAATTTCTAGACCCCATTTGAACCTGCCCACCAAATATCAACATTTTCTACCGATTGGTTCTCGAAAAATGAGGAAAACGCCGAAAATCTCTAGAAAAACTAAAATATTTGGCGTATCCTTGAAAAGTTTTTAAAATCCTTTCTTAGCGCGCGTCTAAACGTCCAACTGAACATGCCTGCCAAATTTGAACGCATTCGCTTCAGTGGAATTTTAGTTCTGGTGATGAATGAATCAGTCAGTGAATGAATCAGTCAGTCAGTGCCATTTCGCTTATATAGATATAAATTTTAATCATGGATGGAAGAATTATTAGATATTGCACTTAACCAACTGCTGGATAATTATAATAATAATAATTAATTCGAATCTTAGAGTATTGCTATATAAATAGACAAAAGACTTAATAGCAGGCGAGATCCATTGAATGAAACTGATCAAAAAACTCTGATTTGATTCCCGGTCCGGGCAGTTATAGCTATTTTAATCGTTTATCAATTTAATATTTTGTTGTTAAAACATGTATGGACTGAACTTGATTACCATTCGGATGTATATTGTGTGACAAAAGGAGTTCATTTTGAACATAAGTGAAGATAAGGCTAAAACTCGGACATTTGATTATTATTTCCATGTCTGTATGTGCACTACTTTTCCAAATAGAGCCTTAAAAAATCGGATGAATATTTTGTAATAACCCTATTTTGTGTTTCGAAGGTGGTGAAGAACGCGCAAGCCCTGTGCAAGAAACTGCAAGAACATGGATACCAGATCTCGGCCGGTGGCACCGATGTGCACTTGATATTGGTCAACCTCAAGTCGGTCGGACTTTCTGGAGGCAAAGCTGAGTTCATCCTCGATGAAGTCAATATAGCTTGTAACAAAAACACTGGTGAGTTCTTATTGAATGAAAATAAATTCTAGGAGTGTTGATCATGCCAGAATGTGTCTATAGTTGTTAGGTTTCCATTATTACAAATCGCAGGCAAATCGCAATAGAAAAACGTAGTTTTATAAAGCAACGCACACTGATCAGCAAATTTTTTATTTGCGTTGCTCCATACAACTACGTGTTTCTATTGCATCTTGTAACATGTACCCGTGCGAATTTTGTAGTTATGAAAACATACCTAAATTGGACTTAACGAGGCTTTAACGATATCAATTCTTGTAAATGATTTAGATTAGCCTACCTTGTGCACCCTGTCCTATTTTTTATAAGATTTAGTAGTCCCTTAAAAAAGGGTATTGTTCCATGGAGTTTTACAAGTTACAATCTCACTCGGACAGTTGGAAAGGTTTGCTTACACGTGATTGTCTCAAGTTTCGTTTTGTTCTTTCTGTCAGCACAGATTGAATGAATACCTATTAATACTATAAATTTATTCACAAGGACTGGAGACAAAGGAAACCAGCCCATTCAGGCTTCTGTTACGATGACGAACCAAAGCAACGATACGACAAAAAATTGCAAACTACACATGCATTGTCTATGACATGTCTATGCTGCATCGTTTATTGATTATTGTTTGTCTTGGCTAAGGAGCCACCCCATACTTACACACTCACACACGCAAAACGTTTGTTCATATAGTCTTCAATTTATCGTGAATAGGGTATAGTCTGCAATTTAATTATCGCAACTTAATAATTATCGTAGAGTAACAACTTAATTTATCGCTATTCTGCAATAGCTAGTTAGATACATTATAAAGCCTTCTGTGCACGGGGTTAGTTAGTGGCGGCCAGTCTAATAGCAGTAGCCAACCACAGTCTTTGTCTTGTTATTAAGTCAAACAACAAGAGCTGTGATTGGCTACAGCTATTCGACTAGCCACCCCGTGTAAAGGAGGCTTTAGACGTAAGTGAAGCTTATTCATCTATTCAACAGTGGAGACAACGGGTTACTCCAAATCTTATCTGGTGAAGTTCTATCTTATAACTTTGCTAGATAAGCACTTACAGTGTCAACAACCATGTCATTCATTTGATTTCATCATTGAAAAATTACTGTTTTCTAGTTCCTGGTGACGCCAGCGCTCTGAACCCCAGCGGTATTCGTCTCGGTACTCCAGCACTAACAACCCGAGGCTTGAAAGAGCAGGATCTCTACACAGTTGCTGACTTCATTGACTCAGGTAAACTTTCTTATCAAGTTGAATTCTACATTTTAAACAAATTCAATTCAAACACTGGTTTGAGTAATTGTATCTCATATTTATGCTTATCTCATTCTTATTTCTTGAAAGTAGATATCATTTATTCGATGTTCATTCACTGTAGCTCGTTGGTCTGATAACCCGAGATCGATTCTTGACCGGGAAACATGTCTTTGACCACAGTACTATTACATAGATACGGCTATTCCGTCTTCCGGAGGAGACGACAAGCAGTCAAAAGTAGTTGTTTTTCAGTTTAATTTAAGTTATATACATACAAGCTAATGACTTTTATCTGGACTCACTTTAAAAAGAGATTCAGTCCTAGTATCACTCTTATTACTTGAAGATTTAGTAGATTTATTATCTTAAGACTTTGTATCAGAGCCCAAGGATTTCTGTCAATCAGAATATCACTGATTTAAAACATTTCAGATAATATGTTATGTTGATTGTATGAT